>CP125979.1:213192789-214647107 GCA_030063025.1 Avena longiglumis
TGACACTCTGTAGAGATTGTACACTTTCACCACAACATTCGTTACATCCGTCAGGAACAAATCCTGAATTCACCATACTCAGTATGCGGATAATCAATCCTAACCTTTCAGTTACACGCCCTAGTATAGGCACCTCTCCTGTGAGTTTGGCCTCCCAACCATGACCAACCGTCATCTTGGGTACTACACAGGTGGACAATCTTCACAAGGTAGCCTCAGCTCAGACCTTGGCCGTGAGGGAACCCATACTAAGGTATATAAGTTTCCAGTCAAGCCCTACCCAAATTTTCGGGTATTGTGGTTGTACGGTAAAATTGGAATGGTATCGCATCCAGACAACCATCAGTTTTATAAAGGGCTAAGGCTCATGCCTCAACATTTTTATCATCAAAATCATTTGGTGTTCGGAAACACATGTCAAAACATCTCAATAGAATGACTCGTCATTCTAAGGTTTTCGTAACCATTTTCCACCAAGTACTCCTATCTAAAGTTGATCAAGTTTTATGCTTAGCACTAGCATCTACAAGTGGAGGTCAGTACTAACGAGGGATGGTAAACAAGTGGGGTTTAACTAAGTTCAATCTCATGCCTTGGGATGACATCAAGATGATCTTGCTTAGGCCAAATTTAATGCTCTTTATGCAACCTTCAATTATCCTCCTAGACTCTACAAATCACTTAAGTAAACTCTAAGGAATAGCTTTGATAAAGGAATAAAGTAAAAAGCTTGCAAGTAAAACTAGGATTGGGTTATCAAGTGGGTATGATCACATATGCTTAAGGCATATAGTGGGCATGGTAACAAGCATGTATTAGATTGCATAGGTCAACTTGGTTAGTAAGGCTTGCCTTGTGCAGAGCAGTGGTTGAAGTTCTCCTCGGCTTCTTCCTCGTAGTATCCTCCTTCCTCCTCGTATCCTTGGTCGGTACTAGCGTCTAAATAAATACGAGGTACACAATCACCAAAAAATACTTAACTATTTTCAATCATCACACAAAGGGGTACTATTGATGATCTAGCATCATCACTAACATTACCAGATTAAAGCCTTTGCCTTATTTATTTTATTTTTAGAAAAGTAATTTCTACTCATTGAAAAACTACTTAAGATTTAATATTCTCCAAACCAAACATGGTATCATGTTGACACATGTCATCACCACATATTTCAGTACATGGGAATGTGATTTAAAGTGGTGTCACAATTTAATAAGGTTTAACCTTTTATTTTAAATAAATAAAGTGACTAGAAATGCCTATATGGCATTCTTTTATTACTTGAACATTATTTCTGTAAGTAAACCCATATGTTTTTATATATTCTGAAAGGTATGATCAAATGTGATTTTTGAGAGTTGGAATCAACTCAAAAGCTATTATGGTTGAAATTTTAAAAATGTTTGAATGCAGAAAAGCTTCTGAATTATTATTTTTACCAAGGTTGATCTACATATCCAAATGATTTGAATCCAACGGGCTTGGATTAATCATTTTAGTACCTTTCTAACAAAATTGGTTTCATGCAATTTGGTTTACTGAATCAATCTGGATTGATTTTTGAAACTAGGTACAGAACTGAGTCTGAATGAAAATAGAAAAATCTAAATTAAAATGGTTGGGATGCGCAGCAAGGGTTAATGGGCCGGCCCGGTGTCACTCCGCAGCGCGGGGCTCAGCTGACAGGGGGGTTCCACCCGTTAGTGGCTCATAACACGCGAAGCGGTACGGGGCGATGTGGTGCGTTGGATTAGAAGTGAGATCAACGGCTGAGGGTCGTCGTCGACGATGAACTGGTCACCGGCAAGCTCGAACCCTAGCGGCTCAGTGGGGGTCGTGGGAGGCTCACCGGGGCTCAGGCGAGGGTCGGCGATGCGGGCGAACGACGAAGTCGACGACGGCGATCCTCCTGGTACCGCCAGATCCTCCTGGGGCGGCTCCAATCGATGGCTCTTCTCCTCCTCTGCAGCGGCGAGCTCCAGCCAAATTCTGGCGATGCGCTGCTCGCCTTGCTCCGGGAAGAAGTGGGAAGTCTCAGTGTGAGGTGGGGAGTGAGATGGTGTGAAGAAATCGAGCGGGGGTGGCCTCCTTTTATAGGCTCGACGGCGAGACCGAGAGGGATGGGCAGGTGACGGTGGCGACACGGCTACGGGCGGCTAGCGGCATGGCTGCGGTTGGCGATCGACGGGCGGTCTCCTGGCGATGCTCTAGAGCTTAAATGCGCATGTAGGGGCGGTGGCAATCGGTCGGGAACGTGCGGTGCTCTGCGAGGCAGAGGCAGCAAACTCCGCGGCGAGCGGCGGCTACGGGGTACGGGCGGCGAAACAAACATGTCTGGTGGTCTCCTGGGACCGTGGGGAGCATGCTGGCGCGCGGCAAGGACTCGAGGTGGTCGGGTTGAGTAGGAACGGCGCGTGCACTGGGGTACGCGTCGGCATGGTCGACCGTGGTGCAGGCGCGGCGTTCCTGGCGGTTCTGGTTGCTGTTCTTGAGCTAGGGCTGGTCGAGAGGGGGCGGTGAGGCATGGGCTACCTCCCAGACAAGGTTGGCACGGCTAGTTCTTCTCCTAGCTTGCTGTCCACATGAGGGTGACATGGTGAGGCTCGGCCTGCTCACCATTGATGACAATGGGAAGGTCACAGTGGTGCTAGAGGTTAGTCAAGGGTGCTAGATGATCTATTAAGGCTAGATGCATCTAGATAGGGAACAAGGTTGGCCCAAAACACTGCTCAACATAGTGTTTTTGTTTTGGTTGATTTGAATCTGCAACCTGTTTGATGAAATGGCCGCATGAACTTAAGTTTTGAATTTTGAAAAGATTTTTGGTGGGTGTGCTAGGCATGTGTTGAGGATTCTGTGGATGCTTGGGTTTTGAAAATTGAGCTTGTATGATTGGTTTTTGAAAAAGTGGGATCTTCCCATATGAAATAGATTCAATTTTTAACTGTCATTTAAACTAAGCATTTGAATGTTTTTGGATGA
The DNA here is from genome assembly GCA_030063025.1 of Avena longiglumis. Taxonomy (NCBI): domain Eukaryota; kingdom Viridiplantae; phylum Streptophyta; class Magnoliopsida; order Poales; family Poaceae; genus Avena; species Avena longiglumis. The sequence goes on from CP125979.1 coordinate 213,195,773, forward strand.
TCACAAAGTGGGCCTTGGTACCTTATTATGAGTACTATCAAGGGGTGCAAAGATCCATACATGTTTTTGTTAAGTTATGAAAGTTAGGGATAGCCAAAGTAGGCATGGGAGTTAATTTGGCCAAAGTGACCATTCACTTAATTTATTTGTTTTGAGTTGTTTGTCTTTGGGAAAAGTTTGGGTATTGTTTAGATGATGTTTATTTCACCTAAGAATCATTTTACAAGCAAATAAACACAAAACCATGGCAATTCAAAAGAATCCAAATTTTGAATACACACACATATGAATGCTTTCATACCTTTACTTGGAAAAGTTTTTGTTAACCCTAATTTTGATGATTAGAGTTTGATGATCCAAGTTTAATATTTTTGGTATGTTACAAACCTTCCCCCCTTAAACAAAATCTCGTCCCGAGATTTGAAAAAGGACGAAAAAAATTACCTTGGATTTGAAGAGATCGGGAAACTCAGTCCTGGTGTGATCTTCGCGCTCCCAGGTAGCTTCCTCTTTTGTGTGGTTGCTCCACTGAATCATGAGAAACTTGATGCTTCTGGTTCTGGTAGTTCTAAAAGCTTCTTCCAAAATACAGATGGGTACTTTGGGATAGGTCAGGTCATCGTTGATCTCTATGGTCCGGTGATCAATGTTCTTGAACACTTCAGTCTTCTCCGGAACTTCGAGGCACTTGCGAAGTAATGAGATATGGAACACATTATGCATGGCTGACATCTCTTCGGGTAGTTCCAATTGATACGACACTTCTCCTTGACGGTTCAGAATCTTGAAGGAGCCGATATATCTGGGGGCTAACTTCCCTTTCAGTTGGAAACGCTGCATTCCCTTCAATGGCGACACTTTCAGATACACAAAATCTCCGATGTTGAAAGCGAGGTCTCGACGTATCTTGTCGGCGTAACTCTTCTGCCTTGACTGAGCTGTCTTGAGATGCTCACGAATCTTGTGAACCTTCTCTTCCGCTTCTCGTAGGATGTCGGGTCCGAAAATCTGACTCTCTCCTACTTCCGACCAGTTCAAAGGGGTGCGACACTTTCTTCCATACATGAATTCAAATGGGGCCATTTGCAAACTAGCTTGATAGCTGTTGTTGTACGAAAATTCTATGAAAGGCAGACAGTCTTCCCATTTAGATCCATACTCTAACACACATGCTCTCAACATGTCTTTGAGTATTTGATTTACTCGCTCTGTTTGTCCGTCGGTCTGAGGGTGATAAGTGAAGGGTTTCGCGGCATAGTAAATCAAAATTTTCTACGGATGCGAACAGAGGGAAAGCCAAGATCTAATCTAGGAGATGCAAACAACGAGAGAGATTGGATTAGATCTTCATACCCTTGAAGATTCACAATGAACGCTCATTTAACGTGGGTGATGTAGTCGCTTCTCCTCCTCGCGATCCGATCCGATCTAGCACCACAAGTGGCGGTGCCTCCGTGAGATGCACACGCAGCACCTCGACGCCTCCTCCTTCCTTGGTCCAGCAAGTATGGTGGAGAGATGGGTTGGATCTACAACGCTGACGGTGCAATGGTGGAGAATTTCCAGCAGGCTTTGCCTACAAGCAATGGGAGGGAGAGGAGGGCAGGCGGCTAGGGTTGGAGGAAGGTGTAGGGTTGCGCCCAGCCCTCTATATAGAGGGGTGGGCGCAGCCAGACCTCCCCCAAGCCAAGGCCGGCCAAGGAGGAAGAGTGGGGGCAAGGAAACCCCTTCTAGAAGCTCTATCTAGAGTTTAAACCTCTCTTGGCGGCTGGGCCCTATGGGGCCTTGTGCCCCTGGCCCAATGCGCCAGGACACTCCCTCATAGTCCCATGTCCCTCCCGAAGGTGGGGCCACGTTGGTCCCCTTCCGAAGGTTCTAGAAGCTTCCGCATAATACCGATTAATCCGGAACAATTCCGAACTCCAAAACTGACCGCCTTTATATGAATCTTATTCTCGACCACTCCGAACCTCTTGTGATGTCCCGGATCCCATCCGAGACCAACAAAAACTCATAAACCAATTATCCAATCTATCCTAGCGTCGAGACACGTTATGTGTGACCGCGGTTCGAGAATATGCATACATGATCTTCTATCAATAATCAACAACGGGTCCGACACCCATATTGACTCCACACATTCATCGATGATCATATCGGATGAACCACGATGCCAGGATTCAATCAATCCCATATATATATTCCTTCGTCTCGCGATATTTTACTTGCCCGAGATTTGATCGCTTGCATCATACCTAGTTCAATCTCGTTCACAACAAGTACTTTACTCGTTCGTAATCCGATATCACTTTGTGATTAACTCCTTAACCACATGCTTGCAAGCGTGTTGACATCGACACGAGTGGGCCCAAGTATATCTCTCCGACTTGGGAGGGACAAATCCCATCTCGATACATACAACCCAATAGATACTTTCCGATCACCGAGAGACACCTTTATGATCACCCTCTCATAGGATGACGCTTTGATGACCTCAAAGCTTTCTTACGATACCGTGGAGTTGTATTATCTCATGGTCTAAGGAATACAATATTTGACATAAGAAAAGCTTCGCAAAGACGAACACGATGACACGATCTAATTGCTTCGCTTAGTTTGGTCTCCCACCATATCATTCTCCCAATGATATGATCTCATTATTAATTGACAACTCATGTCCATGGTTAGTAAACCTTAACCATCATTAATCAATGAGCTAGTCCTTAGAGGCGATTAGGGACACGGTGTTGTTCACAAACCACACAAGTATTAAAGTTTCCGCTAATACAATTCTAGCATGGAATATAAACATTATCATGAACAAGAATTATAATAATAACATCTTTATTATTGCCTCTAGGGCATAATTCCAACAGTCTCCCACTTGCACTAGAGTCAATAATCTAGTTTACATCCGGCAACAATCTCACACCCATGGCAATCGAGGTCTCGATCATGTTTTACACGTGGAAGAGGTTTAGTCAATGGATCTGCGACATTCGGATATGTATGTACTTTGCTAATCTTCGATCTCCATCCGCTATATAATCTCGGATTATATAAAACTTGCGTTGATATGCTTGGTCTTTGGATGATATATTGGTTCCTTAGCGAGTGCTATGGCGCCAGTGTTGTCACACAATATCTCCAGCGGGTTCAATGCACTTGGAACCACGCCAAGCTTAGTGATGAAGTTTCTGATCCAAACTACTTCACTTGATGCTTCTGCAGCACCATGTATTCCGCTTTCATCAGAGATCCCGCGATCACGCTTTGCTTGCAGCTTCTCCACTCACAACCTCCATTCAAAATATACACGTATCACGTCCGAGATTTAGAATCATCCTTGTCGGTATCAAAACTAGCATCGACGTAAGCTTTTACGACGAGCTGTTCATCACCCCCATAGACTAAGAACATTTCTTTAGTCCTATTTAGGTACTTTAGGATGTTCTTCACGCTGTCCAAAGGTTCCACTCGGATCACTTTGATATCTCGTCAAACTAAGAGCATTGGACACATCCGATCTAGTACACAAAGATGGCATACATGATAGAACCTATGGCGAGGCATAAGGCACTTTGCTCATAGCTTCCTATCATTTATCGTAGTTTATTAATCGAGCCTTGCTCAATATCTTACCCGACAACATAGGCACGAACCTTTCTTTGCCTTATCCATTCCGAACCTTTTCGTAACTTTGTCTAGGTATGTACTCGCTTAAAGCTATCGCGCCTTTGTCTATCTCTATAGATTTTGATGCCCAATATATAAGCAGCTTCACCTAGGTCTTTCATTGAAAACACTTGTTCAAATAACTCTTCACATCGTTAAGCATGTTGATGTCATTTCCAATAATCAATATGTCATCCACATATAGTACCGTAAACGCCACCGAGCTCCCACTCACTTTCTTGTAGATGCAAGCTCAGAGCAATTTGGAACAAATCCAAAGCTCTTGATCACTTGATCAAAATGAAGGTTCCAACTCCGAGATGCTTGCTTCAGTCCATAAATGGAACGCTGAAGTTTGCATACTTTATCGCATCCTTAGGATCGACAAACCTTCGGGTTGCATCATATACAACTCTTCATCAATGTTGCCATTGAGGAACGCAATCTTGACATCCATCCGCCATATTTCATAATCATGAAACGCAACAATTGCTAATAAAATCCGAATGGACTTAAACATCGCCACGGAGAGAAAGTCTCATCGTAGTCAACACCTTGAACTTGTTGAAAACCTTTCGCGACAAGCCGTGCTTTATAGACGGTAACATTACCATCCGCGTCCGCTTTTCTTCTTGAAGATCCATTTGCACTCAACGGCCTTTCGGCCGCTAGGAGGGTCCACCAAAGTCCATACTTGGTTTTCGCTCATGGATCCCAATTCGGATTTCATGGCTTCTAGCCATTTCTCGAGTCCGGGCTCATCATCGCTTCCTCATAGTTCGAGGTTCACTATCTTCTACTAACAAGACAACAAGACAGGTTGCCGTATCACTCAGAGGGGCACGCGACCTTGTCGACTGCGACGCTCAAGAGCAACATCGTCCAAGCTTCATGATCCTTGTCATTAGCTTCCTCTATTGTTGGTGCAGCGGCATCGAACAATTTCAGTCGCGCTACTCTCCAATTCAAGATAAGGTTCAATAACCTCGTCTAGCTCTACTTTCCTCCCACTCACTTATTTCGAGAGAAACTCCTTCTCAAGAAAGGAACCGTTCTTTATGCATAAACACTTTGCCTTCTGCTGGATAGAAGGTATACCCAATAGTTTCCTTAGGGTATCCTATGAAGACGCATTTCTCCGCTTTGGGTTCGAGCTTGTCCGGCATCAACTTCTTGACGTAAGCTTCGCATCCCCAAACTTTAAGAAATGACAACTTAGGTTTAGCACCAAACCACAGTTCATATGGTGTCGTCTCAACGGATTTAGATGGAGCCCTATTTAAAGTGAATGCAGCGGTTTCTAATGCATAACCCCAAAATGATAACGGAAAATCAGTAAGAGACATCATCGATCGGACCATATCTAATAGGGTTCGGTTCCGGCGTTCAGACACACCATTGCGCTGTGGTGTTCCGGGTGGCGTGAGTTGCGAAACGATTCCGCTTGCTTTAAGATGCGTGAGAAAATCATAACTCAAATATTCACCTCCACGATCGGATCGTAGAAACTTAATCTTTCTGTTACGATGGTTCTCCACTTCATTCTGAAATTCCTTGAACTTTTCAAATGTTTCAGATTTATGTTTCATTAAATAGATATACCCATATCTACTTAAGTTATCAGTAAAAGTGAGAAAATAGCGATATCCACCGCGCGTCAAAACACTCATCGGTCCGCATACATCGTAATGTATGATTTCCAACAAGTCCGTTGCTCGCTCCATCATACCGGAGAACGAGGTTTTGATCATCTTGCCCATGAGGCATGGTTCGCATGTGTCAAATGATTCAAAATCAAGAGACTCCAAAAGTCCATCAGAATGGAGTTTCTTCATGTGTTTTACACCAATATGACCTAGACGACAGTGCCACAAATAAGTAGTATTATCAATATCTACTTTGCATCTCTTAGCCTCAATGTTATGGATGTGTGTTTCATCCCTTTCGAGATTTAGAAGAAATAAACCATTCACAAGAGGTGCATGACCATAAAAGATGTTACTCATATAAATAGAACAACCATTATTCTCCGATTTAAATGAATAACCGTCTTGCAATAAACAAGATCTAGAAATAATGTTCATGCTCAACACAGGCACATAATAACATTTATTGAGGTTTAAAACTAATCCCGAAGGTAAATCTAAGGAGAGCGTGCCGACGGCCATCACATCAACTCTTGATCCGTTGCCAACGCGCATCGTCACCTCATCCCTCGCAAGCCGCCGTCTATTCCGTAGCTCCTGTTTTGAGTTACAAATATTAGCAACTGAACCGGTATCAAATACCCAGGCACTACAACGAGGGCTATTAAGGAAAACATCAATAACATGTATATCAAATATACCTTTGATGGTGCCAGCCTTCTTGTCCGCTAAGTACTTTGGACAGCTGCGTTTCCAGTGACCCTTGTCCTTGCAATAGAAGCACTCAGTGTCCGGCTTAGGACCAGACCTGAGCTTCTTCTCAGCGAGGCAAGGCTTACCGCCCTTCTTGAAGGGCTTCTTGCTCCCTTACCTTTCTTAAAGGTGGGTTTGTTGACCATCAACACATGATTATCCTTTTGATGTCCACTTCGCGGCCTTGACTTTGTAAGAGCTCGGTGATCGATCAAGGAACCAATCTGATTATGAGTCACTACAAAACTTTTGTAGCTGGGAGGAGTGATTGCAGAACCCATCAATCTTGATCTCCTCCGAATCGTGCATTCCAGCTTGCTCAATGCGTTGAGTGTAGCCCGCCATCTTAATGGCATGCTCACTAACGGAACTCCCTTCCTCCATCTTGCAGCTAAAGAACTTCTTAGAGATCTCATATCTCTCAGAACGGGCCTGAGTCTAAAACATGGTTTTCAGTTCTTCAAGAATCTCAAAGGGCCCGGATAGTCTTCAAAACGATTTTGAAGTTCGGTTCCATAGCAAACAACATGGTGCTCTTAATCACACCATAATCATCTTTCTTGCGCGATCGACAGATGCCTTTCTCATCACCGCGTAGCTTGCGTAGGGTCACCTAACGCTTTCCCAAGGACATAGTCCTTTTGACCGCCAGAGAGAATGATTCTTAGATTGCGGAACCAATTGGTGAAGTTAGACCCATTGTTTTTAAGCTTTTCCTTCTCAGCGAAAACGTTGAAGTTGAAGTTGGACTTGGCCATGTGATCTACAGTATTTGCAAGTACAAATTAGACTATGTTCATGATAACTAGTTCAACTTTTAATCAAATTACTAGATGAACTCCCACTAAATTCAACATCCCTCAAGTTGTTTAGTGAACATGACCCAAATTCACCACACCTAATTCGATCATCACGAGAAGAGATGTGGCTTCAATGGTGGACAACGAAGTGTCGATCATATCATTCATATAACTCATGCTTAACCTTTCGGTTCATGTGTTCCGAGGCCATGTCTGTACATGCTAGTCTCTTCAAGTTAGACCCAAGTATTACCGCGTGTGCAAAACTGGCTTGCACCCGTTGTATGTGAGCGTAGAGTCTATAGCACCCGATCATCACGTGATGCTTGGACACGACGAACTTTCGCAACGGTGCATACTCGGGGAGAACACAGTTTTTATCTTGATCTTTAAGTGAGGAATCATCTTATAATGCTACCGTCGCGATCTAAGCATGATAAGATACATAAAAGGATAAACATCACATGCATATAACTTTAATGTGACATGGTATAGCCAATCTTCGCAAGAATGATCTCCATCTTGTCTGCTCGCATGATCTCCATCACTCCACCATGATTGCCTCCACCACGAATAATAGCAACTACAACTATTGCTAACTACTTAGCAATAAAGTGTAACTATTACATGGCGATAAGAAGTTGACACACGTGTCATACACAATTATAAAGACAACCATATGGTTCTCCTGCCGTTGTGTACTCATCGACATGCAAGTCGTGAAACATTACAAAACATGATCATCGCATACATTATACACATCACATCTTGGGCCATACCATATCACAAAACACTCCTGCAAAAAACAAGTTAGACGCCTCTACTTTGTTGTTGCATGTTTTACGTGGCTTATGGGAGTAGATGCTAAGAACGATTCTTACCTACGGAAAGCCACAACGGTGATATTATGGTTGCCAAACTCGGTGTTAATCCCATGACAACTATAGTGAGATAAACCGACATCCACTAGCCGCATGTGTGAACAAGCCACACGTCAAGTGCGGAGCCGTCTCATGAACGACGTCGCGTAAGGTTGGCCTGGACCGCTTCAATCTCACTATCCCGCGTCATAAGAAGAACACAAACAAGAGGCTTGCAACAGAAAACATCAACGCCCGCAACAACCATGTTATGCTCTACTCGTGAAACACATCTACGCATAGATCTAGCTCGATACCATCAAGGGTTTGGCGGCATAGTAAATCAAAATTTTCTACGGATGCGACAGAGGGAAAGCCAAGATCTAATCTAGGAGATGCAAACAACGAGAGAGAGATTGGATTAGATCTTCATACCCTTGAAGATTCTCACAGTGAACGCTCGCGGAACGTGGGTGATGTAGTCGTACTGCCTCCTCCCCGCGATCCGATCCGATCTAGCACCACAGTGGCGGTGCCTCCGTGAGATGCACACGCAAAGACCTCGGCGTCTCCTCCTTCCTTGCTCCAGCAAGTATGGTGGAGAGATGGGTTGATCTACAACGCGATGGCGCGGTGCAATTGGTGGAGAATTTCGCCTACAAGCAGTCGGGAGGGAGAGAGGAGGGCAGCAGGGCGGCTAGGGTTGGAGGGGAAGGTGTAGGGGGTTGGTGCGCCCCCAGCCCTCTATATATAGAGGGGTGGGCGCAGCCCTAGCCCCTCCCCCAAGCCAAGGCCGGCGGCCCCAAGGAGGAAGAGTGGGGGGCAAGGAAACCCCCTTCTAGAAGCTCTATCTAGAGTTTAAACCTCTCTTGGCCGGCTGGGCCCTATGGGGCCTTGTGCCCCTGGACCAATGCAGCAAGGGCACTCCCTCATAGGCCCATGCCCCCTCCCAATAGGTGGGGCCACGTTGGTCCCCTTCCGGAAGGTTCTAGAAGCTTCCGGTACAATACCGATTAATCCGGAACAATTCCGAACTCCAAAAACTGCACTGCCTTATATGAATCTTATTCTCTGGACCACTCCGGAACCTCTCGTGATGTCCCGGATCCCATCCGAGACTCCGAAAAAAACTCATAAACCAATTATCCAATCTATCCTAGCGTCGAGACACGTTAAGTGTGTGACCCTGCGGGTTCGAGAATATGCAGACATGATCTTCTATCAATAATCAACAACGGGGTCTGGACACCCATATTGACTCCCACACATTCATCGATGATCATATCGGATGAACCACGATGCCAGGATTCAATCAATCCCATATATATATTCCCTTCGTCTCGCGATATTTTACTTGCCCGAGATTTGATCGTCGGTACCGTCATACCTACTTCAATCTCGTTCACAACAAGTACTTTACTCGTTCCGTAATCCGATATCACTTTGTGATTAACTCCTTAACCACATGCTTGCAAGCGGTGTTGATATCGACTACCGAGTGGGCCCAAAGTATATCTCTCCGACTTGGGAGGGACAAATCCCATCTCGATACATACAACCCAAAGATACTTTCCGATCACCTGAGAGACACCTTTATGATCACCCTCTCATAGGATGACGTTGATGACTTCAAAGCTTTCTTCCGATACCAGGGAGTTGTATTATCTCATGGTCTAAGGAATACAATATTTGACATAAGAAAAGCTTCGCAAAGACGAACACGATGACACGATCTAATTGCTTCGCTTAGTTTGGGTCTGTCCACCATATCATTATCCCAATGATATGATCTCATTATTAATTGACAACTCATGTCCATGGTTAGGAAACCTTAACCATCATTAATCAATGGGCTAGTCCTTAGAGGCGTACTAGGGACACGGTGTTGTTCACAAAACACACAAGTATTAAAGTTTCCGCTTAATACAATTCTAGCATGGAATATAAACATTATCATGAATAAGAATTATAATAATAACATCTTTATTATTGCCTCTAGGGCATAATTCCAACAATAAGCTGTACTGAAATCTAGGTGGATTCCTAAACCTTCTTGGACTTTCTTACAGAATCTCGAGGTAAACTGAGTTCCTCGATCCGATACGATGTTCTTGGGGACTCCGTGCAAACTGACGATTCTAGCGATGTATAACTCCACTAGCTTCGAACTCTGATATGTGGTCTTGATGGGTAATAAATGAGCGACTTTGGACAATCTATCCACTATGACCCAGATAGAGTCATTTCCCCTACTAGAAGTAGGCAATCCGATGATAAAGTCCATTCCAACGGAATCCCATTTCCATTCCGTAATCTTCAATGGTTGCAACAATCCAGCGGGTCTTTGATGTCCCGCCTTGACTCTCTGACATATATCACACTTGGCGATATAGCTTCCGATTTCTCTCTTCATCTTATGCCACCAAAATTGCTCTTTCAAATCCTGATACATCTCCGTTCCTCCGGGGTGGATAGAATAAAGAGTATCATGAGCATCCTTCAGAATAACTTCTTTCAACTCAGAATCTGCTGGTACTCAAAGGCGTCCTTGGTACCACAGAACTCCTTCTTCGTCTTCCGTGAATCCGGGTACTTTGCCTGTACCGATACGACGCTTGATTCCGTCGATACTAGCACTTCCTTTATGTGCCTCTTTGATCTGGCTGATCAAAGTGGGTTGAAGTTCTATGCTAGCCAAAAATCCTTCACTCACTAATTCCATTCGGAAATCTTCCATCACTTTGTGAATACTTGGTTGCTCCTTCAAAATCATGGAGTTCAAGCGGCACGGCAATCTACTAAGGGCATCTGCTACCACATTGGCTTTACCGGGGTGATAGTGAGTGTCCAGATCATAATCCTTGATTAACTCAATCCATCTTCTCTGTTCTCATATTCAGCTCCTTCTGAGTGAATATATACTTTAGGCTCTTGTGATCCGAATAAATCTCACAAGGTTTCCCATCAGGTAATGCCTCCATGTCTTCAGCACTAGAACTATGGCTGCGAGTTCGAGGTCATGGGTTGGGTAATTTTGCTCATGTTGTTTCAGTTGTCGAGATAGGTAAAATATAACTGTGCCTTCTTGCATTAGCACACATCCGAGACTGATCTTGGATGCATCACAATACACGTCAAAGGGCTTTGTGATATCAGGCATGATTAAGATTGGGGCTAAAATCAATCTTCTCTTGAGTTCTTGAAAAATTGTTTCACATTTGTCCGTCCATTCAAACTTCTTGTCCTTCTTGAGCAATTGGGTCATGGGTCTTGCAATACTCGAGAATCCTTTGACGAACTTGTGGTAATATCCCGCCAATCCGAGAAATGCTCGAACTTGGGTCTGAGTGGTTGGGGCTTGCCAATCTTCTACATCTTTCACCTTTGCAGGGTCAACAGCAATTCCTCTGGCTGACACAATGTGGCCGAGGAATCCTACCTCCTGTAACCAGAATTCACATTTGCTAAACTTGGCATACAACTGATGCTCTCTAAGGGTTCCAAGAATGGTCCTTAGGTGTAGCTCATGTTCTTCTTCCGATTTGGAATAAATCAGAATGTCATCGATGAAAACAACGACAAACTTATCCAGGAAGTCCATAAAAATCTTATTCATGAGATTCATGAAATAAGTGGGGGCATTGGTTAATCCAAAAGACATGACAGTATACTCGTATAATCCATATCTGGTGGTAAAGGCAGTCTTTGGAATATCCTCTGCGTGAATCTTGAGTTGATGATAGCCAGTTCTAAGATCAATCTTAGAAAACACTTTGGCACCGGTCAACTGATCAAACAAATCTTATATATTGGGCAGTGGGCACTTTTTCTTGATAGTGACATCATTCAACTTCCGATAATCCGTACACAAACAATTACCTCCATCCTTCTTATCCACGAATAAGACATGTGATCTCCATGGTGACGCACTTGGTTGAATCAATCCAATTTCCAGCATGGCATCCAGTTGCTTCTTCAGTTCGGCTAGTTCAGACGGGTTCATACTATATGGTCTCTGGGCTATGGGTCTTGTTCCGGGGATTAGTTCAAAGATAAACTCGATATCCTGATCTGGGGGCATACCAGGCAAAACATCTGGAAATACATCGGGGTATTCACAGACTATCCGAACTTGGTCAATGGTAGGTTGGGCTATACTCTTGTTGCACTTGAATTGACGAGGTATGGTTTCAGATATATGCTCGACTGATATTCCGGCTGTATTGGTCATGGTTATGGCTTTCTTGGCACAGTCAATCAATCCTTTATGTTTGGACATCCAATCCTGTGGCATCCCGCAAAACCACTACTAGAAAATCGCGTTGTTTTTGTGCATTGCATCGCCATCATCATGCATTGTTTGTCTGGACTATTTCGAAAAACCTAGTTTTGCTTTGTACAAATACCCTCTTTATTTCAAATGCAAAACCCCGATCGTATCGGATACTTTATTTACCTAAAAACTAATTGCAAAGTGGCCTTGTTTTAAAAATAAACAAAACCAAAACAAACACACATTCTAAAACAGCCCCCCCTAAATCCTAGTCCCACCAAATCCTATCCTACCCACCACTCACAGCTCGCCACCTCACCCTCTCACCCATTTCCTACCCACCTGCCACCTCACCGATCCACCAGCCCCCCTCCCCTTCTCTTTTCACCCACAACCTCTCTACCCCTCCCACTTCCAACCGGACCCCACCTCCTGGGTCAACCCCACCCGTCAGTCCCACCTCTCCCCACTCCCTCCCAAAACCGACCCCCCTGGTCCCCTGTCCCGTGGGTCCCGCCCCCACTTCCCAGCTCACCTCCCACCCCCGGCCACCCGCGTGGACCCCGCACCCGGCCCCACCCCTGGCCCCGCGTGCCCCCGCTCTCTCCCTCTCTCCTCTCTCTCCCTTCTCTTCTCTCCCACCACCGGCCTCCCTCGCGTCCTCACCAGCCCCCGAGCGCGCCCGCCTCTCCCCTCGCCGGCGACCCCGTCGCCTCCCAGCGCCTTGCCCACCATCCGGTGGTCGCCCGCCTCCTCCGCGCCCGCTCTCCCTCCTCCTCCTCATGGCGTTTTCCTCCCCGCGTCCCCAGCGAGCTTCGCCGAGCCCGTTCCGCTCGTCGACCGCCCGCCCGCCCGCGTCCTCCTCCTCCTCCCTCAGCGGTGCCGTCCTCGCCCGACCCCGGCCTCCTCCGGTCGCCCGCCGTTGCCAGGACCGCCTTCCGCGTCGACCTCGCCCCGGCCGGCGCCGGCTCCCTCCTCGCGGCCCGCTCTCAACCTCGCCTCCCCAGGCCGCCTCCTCGCCGGCCGTCGGGTCCCCCCTTCCCGCGGCCGCGCCTCCCCGCCTTCGGCCTCCTCGCTGCCTCGTGGTGGCGCCGCCCAACATCGTCCATCCCATCCTCCCCGAGCCGCTCGTCTGTGAGCCACGTCGCAGGCCGCCTCTACCCTGCCCTTCCCCGGCCGTCGCTGCATCTCCGCCCAGCAGGCCGCCGCCAGCCTTGCCTCCCTTGTCGTGGAGCCCTCCCCGCATTGACGCGTCCTGCCGCCCGCGTCATCCTCCCCTGACCTCGTCTACATTCGTGTCTTTGGCACCTCGGTCATATGGTCGTCTATGTGTGCCTCGAGGCCCTCTGCTCCAACCCGGACTTCTTTGGCCTTGTATCTTGTGCAGCATACCAGCTCTATGCCTTGTGAACGCGACGTCTGGAGGCCACTCGGAAGAGTTTGCCATCCCTGTTGATCCTCGACCACAAGGTGTTCGTGCTACTGTTCGGTGAGTCAAGACCGTCTGATGACGAGGGAATCATGATCGACGAGTGAGATAATCCTGGACACACGCGGCTCCGACCTGGAACATCAAGTTCTTCATCAAGGAATACCATGTTCTCCTTCCCGGAACCCCAGAAGGCCATACTCGAGTATCGCCTTCACGGATGCAACCAGAACTTCCTCACGGAGACGAAGACCCCGGTCTCGAGGATCCGATGCCCGGAACGCCAAGACCGCCCACGTGGAAACCGAAGACCGATCCCGGAGCCCGATCCGAAGACCCCGGTGCGACAAGTACTCCGTCCCGGACACCAAGTTCTGCATCCCGAACGCCAAGACCGACCGGTACGCGGTACCGACAAGAGCCTCGCAACGACAAGAACGACACCGACCAGGGCGGGTCCGATGCGCCCCGACGCCGCACCAAGCCCTTCATCCCGGCTGCGCCAAGACCTACCTCCGATATCCGAGAACGTTTCCGTCGAACCCCGAACCCCAGATCCGGACCCTGAGACCGACCCCGAACCCCGAACCAAGTTCGTCGAACCCTAATGTGTGAACCTTTTTCCCGAGCCCTATTTTATAAATATAATATCAAATTGTTGCATATTAAATTATCATACTTGCATGCATATTGTCGTGTGGTTTGGGGGCCTTATGCCGATTCACCTCATAATTAAATATGGGGCCCATATGCGGGCAAATCTAGCCTTATATTGGCCTCATTTAAATTGGTGTAGCGAACCCGGTACTATCTTCTGCCATGTTATGACAACATTTAAATTGCGGGGTAGCTAAATAACTTGAACCGTTCAATTAAATGCCGGGACCCCGGTTCCGCTTAATATGACCTAATTGCATCGCACCTTTGCCATGTCATACATCATACATGCATCATGCCCGATCTTTTGCCGTAGTATTAAATAGTGCATCCGGTGTTTATTCTAGTGTTTTGATTCTTCGCGGATAAGACCGTTGAGTTGATGTGAGCTTCGCCCCGATCTTCGGTTGAACCTTCGGCAATGTTTTCAGGCGAGCATCTCCCCCTTTCTACCTATCTTACTTTTATAGTATTTATTCCCTCCTGTTGATCTATTGCTATCTGTGTCGCGATGCTCTAGTTTCATACCCGTGATATCCCTCGCAGCCTTATATTGCCTTGGACACATCCTATTACCTGTTGTTTGGTAGATAGCTGGACTTGCGCGTCGTAGTTGCTTGCTCAAGTGCTGTTGCGTGTCGTCAAGTACCACAGTTGTTGGAGAAATGCCGCCTGTTTAATGTTGGAGATGATCATGGTTTTACTTATCGTTCACTTTAATTCCTATTTAACAACTAAAATTGAAGTAAGTAAGCAGAGGCATCGGTGGGTGATAGATAATATTTGGTTTCCGACCGCCCACTTGTGTCCCGTAGGACCCCGAGTACTTGATACCTGTTCCTTGAATATTCGCGCTATCCACATACGGGGAATTATGGGACCCCCCTTAGCCAGAGCTTGATTCATTCTTATTTCTTGGGGCCACAAACTAGTTTGAGGTTTTATTTACTATCCTGTACTTATGCCATGCTACTACTGTATTTACGATTGTACGAGGAGCACACTGTACCGTTTAGGAATTGTGACCCGTTTATGCGGTATCGACAAGCCCAGTTTTGGGTTCCTGTCGCCATACCGCCCCACAAACCTCGGTCCGTCTCAAGTCACTAACCGTTGCTATGGTGTACTCAAGGGTGGCCCCCTGAAATACTTCTGAATCCTGTGATTGCTTTGTCATGAAAGCCTCATTGGGTTTTGATTTGGTTTTTCTGAGGTCGATCGTGTGTGTGTTGCTATTTGTGCACCCCGGCCGGGTTAAAACTTTCTGAAAGCCGTGTCCGCGGTTATGGACGACTTGGAGCACAGTATCTCGATCATAGACAACTATAACTAAAGTAGTGCTATAAATTTGACTTTATAATGACTAGTAATCAGCTTCACTATAATGGAATGGCTAAATAAAACTGCCAACAATTGCTTGTTTGGGTTGTCGCTCGCGACCATTGTATCTGACTAGTAAGTATTGCAACTACAACGGAATGGCTAAATAAAAATACCAACAACTGCTGGGTTTTGGGTTATCTCATGCTAATTGTATCTGACTAGTAAGTGTCGCAACTACCACGGAATGGTTAACTAAAACGGCCCACTGCTTATTTTATCAGGATGATTACCTATACCTGACTAGTAAATACCGCAACGATAACTGAATAAATAAAGCGCCAATCGTGAGTTCCTCGACGACTTCCTCCTTTGGTCTCGAGGGGGAAACACCAGGATGGGTTTGTTCGTTGTTAGCTTCAGGTTGGATCCGGATAGGTCATTCTTATCCCTCTCTGATAACCGCCAGTTGTATCGAGTCTCTATAGGTTGTTTAGTGCATCTTGCTTGCCGCTCGATCCACCATACCTATGTAGGCGAGGACCGCCAATTCTAGTCTCGCTGTATCGGCCTCGATCGACGCCTCTTTTTTCCTTTGCCCTTTGTCGGCACCCTTTGTTTAAGGGTTTTGAGATCGACGTCGTTAGGTGGTTACCCTTCCGGGCTTGGCAGGGGTTATGGACGCCATTGGTTATTCTTCGGGCTCTTAGCCCCATTTGCATCTTGTCCGTAGTGGACGCTATCCTTTTCAAGGTGATTTGGATCTTGTATATTATATACGTATTCTTGACTCTTTGAGTCATTGTTGTATATATCTGCTACGTGGGTCCCATCGAGGACTGTTGTGTAATGTTATTACTGCTTTCCACCGCGAAAGTGCTGGTGGGCACCTTTGAATCGCTTTCTATGCGGTTTGGCGGGTTTCGCTAAAACTTGCATCGGGTCGATTCGAGGGTGTTCTGAGTGGTATCGAGCTCAAGGTGGCGATACCCCACAAGTCCAGCCTGTAGGATAACCTAGCTAACGACCGAAGTAGAGTGTCAAAACTATTTTTGCAAAATCGGTTGGATAGTTCTGATTAGGTCTGATGTTACTCCTTACCCCTCTGTTGCTCTCCTCTCTCCCCTGCGTGTTTTGAATCCGCCCTCTTCTCTCTCTTCGAGTCCAGGAATTCTCGTGGTTGGGTTCCGTCGTACCTTCAGGGATTCGCTTCCTCCTCTGGTAACGGTGTTGCTACATCTGGTCTTCATGCTATCCGAGGAATCCGTCTACGATGGTACCGTTCTTTGTTCCTTGTTTGTGCCTTCCGGTGTTTTCCGACGCGACGACATCATCTACGCCAGATCTGATGCAGAGTCTGCATCACTCCTTTGTTTCTAAATCTCGATTGTCGAGATCTTCAGTCTGACTCCGAGAATGGTTGCACTCTTTTCTACTGATTGTGCAGAGTAATAGTTTGGGTGCGTGATGGATTGGCCCCCATGCCGACTACCCCTTCTATTCGCTTTTGTACATTGAAGTGGATGAGAATGCATCGGTTCCCTCTTTCCATCGAAGTTAGAGGTGGCTTTATTTGTTGATACCTCTACCTTCGACCTTTTGTTCCCGCAGTGTTCTCCCGACGATCACGGACAACGACCTCTTGTTAGTGGTGTCGCGAGGATCTACATGAAGCGAGAAGATGCAGATCACCGACCTTCCTTCCCGGTACCATGAGGCGGATCTCGAGGGCGAGATCCATTGTTAGTGGTGTCGAATTGTGGCATCCCGCAAAACCACTACTAGAAAATCGCGTTGTTTTTGTGCATTGCATCGCCATCATCATGCATTGTTTGTCTGGACTATTTCGAAAAACCTAGTTTTGCTTTGTACAAATACCCTCTTTATTTCAAATGCAAAACCCCGATCGTATCGGATATTTTATTTACCTAAAAACTAATTGCAAAGTGGCCTTGTTTTAAAAATAAACAAAACCAAAACAAACACACATTCTAAAACAGCCCCCCCCCTAAATCCTAGTCCCACCAAATCCTATCCTACCCACCACTCACAGCTCGCCACCTCACCCTCTCACCCATTTCCTACCCACCTGCCACCTCACCGATCCACCAGCCTCCCTTCTCTTTCACCCAGCCTCTCTACCCTCCCACTTCCAACGGACCCCACCTCCGGTCAACCCCACCTAGTCCCACCTCTCCCACTCCTCCCAAACCGACCCCCCTGGTCCCCTGTCCCGTGGGTCCCGCCCCCACTTCCAGCTCACCTCCCACCACACCACAGGACCCCAGACCCGCCCCACCTGGCCCGCGTGCCCCCGCCTCCCTCTCTCCTCTCTCCTTCTCTTCTCTCCCACCATCGGCCTCCTCGGCCTCACCAGCCCCGAGCCCGGCCTCCTCACCGGCGACCCGTCGCCTCCCACGCCGCCCACCATCGCCGTGTCGCCCCGCCTCCTCCGCCCGCCTCCCTCCTCCTCCTCCATGGCGTTTTCCTCCCCATGGCTTCGCCCCGAGCCTGTTCCGCTCGCCGCCAGCCCGCGCCGTCCTCCTCCTCCCCTCCGAGGCAGCGCCTGCCGACCTGGCTGCCTCCTTCGTCCGCCGCCGTGGCAGGACCGCCTTCGCGTCGACCTCGCCCGGCCGGCGCTCCCTCGCGCCCGCTCAACCTCGCCTCCCAGGCCGCCTCCTCGCCGTCGGGTCCCCTTCCAGGCCGCGCCTCGCCGGCCTTGCTGCCTCGTGGTAGCGCCGCCCAGCGTCGTCCATCCCGTCCTCCCCGAGCCGCTCGTCTGCGAGCCACGTCGCAGGCCGCCTCTACCCCGCCTTCCCCGGCCGTCGCTGCAACTCCGCCCAGCAGGCCGCCGCCGGCCTTGCCTTCCTTGTCGTGGAGCCCTCCCCGCTGACGGCCCCTGCCGCCTGCGTCATCCTCCCCCGCCTCGTCTACGCGGTGTGCTGGCATACCTCGGTCGCCATGGTCGTCTATGTGTGCCTCGAGGCCCTCTGCTCCAACCCGGACTTATTTGGCCTTGTATCTTGTGCAGCATACCAGCTCTATGCCTTGTGAACGCGACGTCTGGAGGCCACTCGGAAGAGTTTGCCATCCCTGTTGATCCTCGACCACAAGGTGTTCGTGCTACTGTTCGGTGAGTCAAGACCATCTGATGACGAGGGAATCATGATCGACGAGTGAGATAATCCTGGACACACGCGGCTCCGACCTGGAACATCAAGTTCTTCATCAAGGAATACCATGTTCTCCTTCTCGGAACCCCAGAAGGCCATACTCGAGTATCGCCTTCACGGATGCAACCAGAACTTGCTCACGGAGACGAAGACCCCGGTCTCGAGGATCCGATGCCCGGAACGCCAAGACCGCCCACGTGGAAACCGAAGACCGATCCCGGAGCCCGATTCGAAGACCCCGGTGCGACAAGTACTCCGTCCCGGACACCAAGTTCTGCATCCCGAACGCCAAGACCGACCGGTACGCGGTACCGACAAGAGCCTCGCAACGACAAGAACGACACCGACCAGGGCGGGTCCGATGCGCCCCGACGCCACACCAAGCCCTTCATCCCGGCTGCGCCAAGACCTACCTCCGATATCCGAGAACGTTTCCGTCGAACCCCGAACCCCAGATCCGGACCCTGAGACCGACCCTGAACCCCGAACCAAGATCGTCGAACCCTAATGTGTGAACCTTTTTCCCGAGCCCTATTTTATAAATATAATATCAAATTGTTGCATATTAAATTATCATACTTGCATGCATATTGTCATGTGGTTTGGGGGCCTTATGCCGATTCACCTCATAATTAAATATGGGGCCCATATGCGGGCAAATCTAGCCTTATATTGGCCTCATTTAAATTGGTGTAGCGAACCGGGTACTATCTTCTGCCATGTTATGACAACATTTAAATTGCGGGGTAGCTTAATAACTTGAACCGTTCAATTAAATGCCGGGACCCCGGTTCCGCTTAATATGACCTAATTGCATTGCACCTTTGCCATGTCATACATCATACATGCATCATGCCCGATCTTTTGCCGTAGTATTAAATAGTGCATCCGGTGTTTATTCTAGTGTTTTGCTTCTTCGCGGATAAGACCGTTGAGTTGATGTGAGCTTCGCCCCAATCTTCGGTTGAACCTTCGGCAATGTTTTCAGGCGAGCATCTCCCCCTTTCTACCTATCTTACTTTTATAGTATTTATTCCCTCCTGTTGATCTATTGCTATCTGTGTCGCGATGCTCTAGTTTCATACCCGTGATATCCCTCGCAGCCTTATATTGCCTTGGACACATCCTATTACCTGTTGTTTGGTAGATAGCTGGACTTGCGCGTCGTAGTCGCTTGCTCAAGTGCTGTTGCGTGTCGTCAAGTACCATAGTTGTTGGAGAAATGCCGCCTGTTTAATGTTGGAGATGATCATGGTTTTACTTATCGTTCACTTTAATTCCTGTTTAACAACTAAAATTGAAGTAAGTAAGCAGAGGCATCGGTGGGTGATAGATAATATTTGGTTTCCGACCGCCCACTTGTGTCCCGTAGGACCCCGAGTACTTGATACCTGTTCCTTGAATATTCGCGCTATCCACATACGGGGAATTATGGGACCCCCTTAGCCAGAGCTTGATTCATTCTTATTTCTTGGGGCCACAAACTAGTTTGAGGTTTTATTTACTATCCTGTACTTATGCCATGCTACTCAGATTTATTACACAGCGAGGAGCACACTGCATTTAGGAATTGTGACCCGTGCAGGTATCGACAAGCCCAATTTTGGGTTCCTGGCACATACCGGCCCCACAAACCTCGGGTCCATCTCAAGTCACTAACCGTTGCTATGGTGTACTCAAGGGTGTCCCCGAAATACTTCAATCTCGTGATTGCTTTGTCATGAAAGCCTCGTTGGGTTTTGATTTGGTTTTTCCGAGGTCGATCGTGTGTGTGTTGCTATTTGTGCACCCGGGTTAAAACTTTCTCAAAGCCGTGTCCAGGTTATGGACGACTTGGAGCATGATCTCGATCATAGACAACTATAACTAAAGTAGTGCTATAAATTTGACTTTATAATGACTAGTAATCAGCTTCACTATAATGGAATGGCTAAATAAAACTGCCAACAATTGCTTGTTTGGGTTGTCGCTCGCGACCATTGTATCTGACTAGTAAGTATTGCAACTACAACGGAATGGCTAAATAAAAATACCAACAACTGCTGGGTTTTGGGTTATCTCATGCTAATTGTATCTGACTAGTAAGTGTCGCAACTACCACGGAATGGTTAACTAAAACGGCCCACTGCTTATTTTATCAGGATGATTACCTATACCTGACTAGTAAATACCGCAACGATAACTGAATAAATAAAACTGCCAACTGTGTGAGTTCCTCGGTCGACTTCCTCGCTTGGTCTCGAGGGGGAAACACCAGGATGGGTTTGTTCGTTGTTAGCTTCAGGTTGGATCCGGATAGGTCATTCTTATCCCTCTCTGATAACCGCCAGTTGTATCGAGTCTCTATAGGTTGTTTAGTGCATGCTGCCGCTGCCGCTCAGTCCACCATACCTATGTAGGCGAGGACCGCCGAATTCTAGTCTCGCTGCATCGCCTCGATCGACGCTCCTCTTTTTCCTTTGCCCTTTGTCGGCACCCCTTTTGTTTAAGCAGGTTTTGAGATCGACGTCGTTAGCAGGGTTACCCTTCCGGCTTGGCCTGGGCAGGGTTATGGACGCCATTGGTTATTCTTCAGGGCTCTTAGCCCCATTTGCATCTTGTCCGCGGCTGGACGCTCTATCCTTTTCAAGGTGATTTGGATCTTGTATATTATATCTGTATTCTTGACTCTTTGAGTCGCTGTTGTATATATCTGTTCTGTGGGTCCCATCGAGGACTGTTGTGTAATGTTATTACTTCGTTTTCCACCCGCACGAAAGTGCCTGGTGGGCACCTTTGAATCGTTTCTATGCGGGTTTGGCGGGTTTCGCTAAAACTTGCATAGGGTCGATTCTGAGGGTGTTACAAATCCATTCCTAGTACTACTTCCAAACCTTTAGTTCCGAGTACTATCAGATTTGCATAAAAATCTATGCCATGGATTCAGATAGGGATGGCTTTGCAGATTTGCCTAGATTTGGTGGTTGAACCGGGGATTTGAACAATCATAACATTCTTCAGTTTGGTGGGTTGAATCTTACTAGTGCATGCAAATTCTTCGGTGACAAATGAGTGCGATGCACCAGAATCAAACTATTGGGAATATTCCCTAGAGGCAATCATGTATGATGAGATTTCCCATTGTATTCATAAAGATATTCAGTAGTCCTTGTATAAACATCTGATGTGTATCATTGAATCTGTGATTCGGTTGTGGAACTATGCATTCATGTTGTTTGTACTAAATATCCTTGGTCACTGAGGTTGTGCTGGACGCACAACTTAGACCAATGTGAAAGTTGGCTTGATGACTCGGTTCCACTTGTCATGGGCATGGAGATGCTATTCCAACTTACACAGACTCGACTAAAGAGTTTAGCGAGTCGGATTGACCCATATTGAGGTACAACGAACAAGTTGTCATTTGTATATCTCAATCAATTTAATCCTTAGACCTGAGGTTATTGCATAGTCCGAGTTGAGGATCACAGACTTAGGTTCTGTCAAACGCTGATCCGTAACTGGACAGTTATAAAGGCAGAGTTCGGGTCGACTGAGAATCAAGCTGCGTGATGTGAATAACCAAGATGGGATTTTGTCCCTCCACTTGGAGAGATATTCTCTGGGCCCTCTCGTGAGATATGATTCGGAAAGCATGGCCATGCATGACTCGGTTAAGTGTTAACCGAGGCGATCGACTAAGAGTTAGTCGGGTGAATCACTTATCTCAGATCGAGAAGAGAGTCGGACTATTTAAGGGATGACAATTATTCGCCTATAGTCTGACAAGGTATATCGTGAGGCAAAAGGGACTCGGAACTAAGTCGCATTGGAAAGGCAAGTTGTCATGACTCTTTGGTACTTGGGAGTCGGCACGTTCTTCTAGGAGCCGCTACCGACTGATCGATTGAGAGTCAGACTCCAATCGTGTTCAAGTAGCCATGAGCCTGCGGGGTCACACACTTAAGAGCGGGAGCAAGTTTGGATTGGATATGAACCTGTAATCTGGTTGGTTTGGACCTAAACCGTATTAGGACTGAGTTAGTGAGTTGGACTCACAGTGACTAGTGTTATATGGGCTTTAGTGAATGGGTTGCGCGAGCAGGGCCCACGTTCACTCCCTATATATAGTGGAGCACCGTAACCCAGAAAGGTTAATCATTGTTCGGTTAGGTCATTCCATGTGTTGGAAACTCTAGCTCCACAACAGTCATGCCGCCGTAACGAATCTAGCAGTTCGTCACCGGTGCTCCTCCTTGTATGTGTGGATACCAGCAGAGGTGTTGTACGATCAACACCAGGAAGATCGGATCATGAGGACTGCACTTCATCAACTGACGCGCTTCATCAGTAATCCGCAACTGCGCGTCTAGTGGTAAACCTTGTGGCCTTCTACCTCAGCTAGATCTTGGGATCACCACGTTAGAGGAAAAAATTTATTTTATCTCCGCGTGGCCTAACACAAACAACACTCTAGCAAGTACTGAATTAACAGAAAACATACCCAGCACGACGTCTGGCGCTTCCTGGGCTTCTTCAGCATGCATGAGAAAAAAACGGCCGTTGCGGTTGAGCGAATTCCCTGGGGCAAACCTTCTTCCAGGCTGAATATGACGCTGCTACTGAGCTGGGGCATTTGCATTGGGGGCTGCGGTATTCTTCTTGGGGCACTCGTTGGAGTAGTGACCCTTATTTCCATAGTCATAACAAGTCACTTGCGACTTGTCCTTTGCTGCAATAGGCACAACATTGCTTCCAGTCCTCGGGGCAGTGTTGGTGTTGGCAGCAGCATTGTTGTTGTTAAACTTGGGTGGTGCACGGTTGAAATTGCCAGAGTTGCCGGGGTTTGTGATTTCCTTCGGGCCTTGGGTTTCCACGGTTGGGATAGGTTGGACGGTTCATCAGGGGTCTGTTGGTTCTCGGGGCAAATACTGGAGATGGGTTAGGGCGATACTTTGGGGTATGATGGGTTCCTGGCTGATGCATCATGCGACGCTTGCGGTTCTCATTGGCTTGGTTGATCTTTCCTTCCATCTGAATGGCAGAGTCGACAAGGGCTTCAATATATGCAAAGGGGATATTGACCAACACAGTCTACATCTCATCATGCAAACCATTCAGGAATCTCTCTTTCTTCTTGGCTTCAGTGTCGATCTCATCCGGGGCATACCTAGCTAATGACAAGAATTTGTCATGGTATTCCACTACGGTCATCCTTCCTTGCTTCAGTTCTCTGAATTCATCTCTCATCCTCTTGATCAAACCTGGTGGCACATGGGTTCTGCTGAACTTGACTTTGAATTCCTCCCAGGTCATCATCTGTCCTCCGGTCATTGCACGAACGATGTTCCACCGTGCTCTTGCATCTCCGGCTAGATAGTGGGTGGCGAACAGAACTTTCTTGTTAGCTTCCACTCCGGCGACTTCCAGGTTGTTTTCCATGTGAAGGGAATATGCCCTGAGAGGCAATAATAAAGTGTTTATTATGTGTATTCCAAGTATATGATAGATGTTTATTTTGCATGCTATAATTGTATTAATACGGAAACGTTAATACATGTGTGTTTAATAAACAAACAGAAAGTTCCTAGTTATGCCTCTCTCATAAACTAGCTCGTTGATTAACAAGATGATCAAGGTTTCCTCATCATGGACATTGGATGTTGTTAATAACGGGATCACAACATTAGTGTAATGGTGTGATGAACATTCATCCGAAGTATAGCATTACGATCAAAGTCATTGGGTTTATATTGCTATAACAACTTACGAAGTGATCCTAATCCTTAGACCATGAGATCATGTCAATCATTAACACCGGAAGAGTTTCTTGATAACATCAAACGTCACACCGTAACAGGGTGATTATAAAGATGGATTCAGAACTAATAAAGTGTTATGTTGAGGCTCATGGATCGAGAGTGGAATTTGTTCATCCCGATGACGGATAGATATACTCTGGGCCCTCTCGGTGATATCACATTGATTAGCTTGCAAGCAAGTGATTTGATCACTAGAATGTTATATCACAGGAATGAGAAAAGAGTGCATGTCGGTAACGAGATCAAACTAGGTATGGAGATACCGATGATCGAATCTCGGACATGTAATATATCGTGAAACAAAGGGATTAAGATACTAGCGTAAAAGGTTCCGACGATCACAAGAAAGTCATCGTTGAATGTGTGGGAGTCAGTATGGGTCTCCAGATCCCGCTTCTGATTATTGATCCGAGAGGGGTCTCGATCATGTCCGCATTATTCACGAACCGTAGGGTGACACACTTAAGAGACACCGACATCCAATTGGAGCAAATGTTTCATGCCGAAAGAATGAACAAGCGCAGGAATTTATTTCACTAGATACCAAACAAAGTTTTGGGTGAAATTGCATAAAGTGGTTATGCATGTGAAATAGAATTCTAGCAAGGTTATATTGTGAATGTTTGTCATTAAAGTAATTGACAAAATTCTGAATAAAATAAAAGAGTTTTATTTAATGAGAGTTTGCATTAAATTTGGTGGAAATTTAATGGGAATTTGAGTGGACTTTTGAGTGGAGGGAATTTAAAGGGCATTTTGTGAGTGGAGTGTCCACCCACATGAATGAAGGAGGGGAGGGGGCATACCCCATGGCCGGCGGCCACCCCCTTGGGTGCCCCCCCTCCTCCTATAAAAGGATCCCCCCTCCTCACTTGTCTCTAACACCTCCTCGTGAAGGATCTCTCTCCCCCTATAGAATTTATCCCCCATGGTCTCGGACTAGCGAGATACATGTTCCTGGTGGCTATTCGGCAAGAAAGAGTTGTGCTTTCGCTGCATCGCTGGAGCGAGGAGGCGGAGGTTGCTCGGTGCCTCGAACGTGTGTGCGAGCACGGATGCGCTGCTGATTTGCGGCGCTAGGACTTCCTCTCGATCTTGAGATCGGCAAGAGATCGTCTACATCAACCACGAGTTGAACTCGTTAAGCTTTGTCGGTCTTCAAGGGTATGTTCTCTACGGATATACATCCGCCCGTTGTTTGTATCTGGTAGATAGATCTTGGTATATAGTTCACATCGTAGGAAAAATTTTGTTTTCTATGCTGCGAACCCTACAGTGGTATCAGAGCCGGATCTATGCGTAGATACTTTACACGGGTAGTACACATATGAGTATGTGGGCGATGATGATCATGTTGTCGCTCCTTTGTTGTAATTTTGGATATTGGTGGCATAGTGGGATGAATCGTCCCGGACAAACTTTACATGTCCTCGCATGAGACCTTCCACGCTTGACATGCAACTAGTTTGCATAAGTGGCTAGCGGTGTCTGTCTCTCCTACTATAGTCAATATCTATTTTGCAAGCGAGTTGTCAACAATTTGATTATCCTCGTTGTGGTTCATGTTCGTAGGTAAGAACGGATCTATCTAAAGCCCTAAGCCACGTAAAACTTGCAATGGATAAATTAGAGGCGTCTAGTTTAGATTGTTGCTGGGCTAGTGTTATGATATGGTAGTGTTGTAAGTAGAAGTATGAGATGATACTCTTACAACACACATAGCGTGTAAAATCCATAGACCTTGGATTTACACATATAGGTATGATAGTGATCATACCACGATGCACATGATAGAGATCATCTGCGGGAACCATATAATTTCACTAATAAACATATGATGTTTGATAGCATCTTATATTGCTTGTTTAGCGCTTTGTTAGCATAATAAGATGATCCTCATTTAAATATCAAGATAAGAATGTGTTCTTCCTTTAGTATGCACCGATTATGTTTTTCGCTCCAAGACATCACGTGATGATCGGGTGTTCTTGGATCCACGACCATATTTCGGTGTAAAACAGTTACACCTTGAATACTAAGGTTCTAACTTGGCGAGCCTAGCATGTGCAGACATGGCCTCGGAACACGGACGAAAGGTTAAGCATGAGTCATATAGTTGATATGATGCCCATTTGATGCTCGCCTTTGAAGCTATACCGACTCACGTGATGATCGGACTTGGTGTAGTGGATTTGGTTCATGTAATCACCAAAAGGCACGAGGATGTCGTTTTGAGTGGGAGTTCATTCGTAATATAGATTAGTTGAACTCAATCTATCATACACTTAGTCTAAACTTTACAAATTCTGTTGTAGATGGCACCACCTGCTTTTAATTTCAATGTATTCATGGAGAAAGAGAAACTAGCAACGAACGGTAGCAACTTTACCGAATGGGCCATGAATTTGAGGATTCTCCTCTCTGCTGCACAAAAGCAATATGTGCTAGAAGCGCCGTTAGGCCCCCCACCTTTAGATGATGCCCCTGACGAGGAAAAGAATGTCTATCAGACTCGTCAGGAGGACCACAACTTAGTTCATTGCGGCATATTGTATGGGCTAGAGCCGGAACTTCGAAAGCGTTTCGAAAACGGCAATGCATTTGATACAATGGGTGAGTTGAAAATGATTTTCGACACACATGCTACTGTAGAGAGATACAACGAGTAAAAGTTCTTTAGCGCATGATGGAAGAGCACTCGTTAGTGAGCATGTACTCAAGATGTCGATTACGCCGATAAGCTTATGTCCTTGGGAATATCGATTCCCATTGACTTAGGCATCCATCGTGTTCTGCGTCTACGCCACCTAGCTATAAGAGCTTCGTGATGAACTATAATATGCAAGGCATGAAGAAGTCTCTCCCGAGCTTACAATGCTTAAAACTGCAGTGGAGATCAAAAGGAACATCAAGTGTTGATGATCAATAGGAACACCGGTTTCAAGAAAGACAAGAAGGAAAGCGGAAGGAAGTAAGGCGGCAAGCCGTTGCCGCTGAAAAAAACCCCGAGTTGGACCTACGCGATTCGAGTGCTACTATTGTAAGGGGACCGCCTTTGAAGCGAATCGCCCCAAGTATCTGGCAGACAAGAAGGCCGCAAGGCAAACAAAGGTATATATGATATACATGTTATTGATGTGTACTTGAATAGTGCTCGCAGAGCACCGGGTATTTGATACGGTTCGGTTGCTAATATTTGTAACTCGAATCGGGGCTGCGGAACAAGCGACTAGCAAGGGGTGAGGTCAAGATGCGTGTCGGCAATGGATCAAGCGTTGATGTGATTGCCGCCGAACTGCCTCCACTTGCCGTCGGGATTAGTTATAAACTTGAATAAATGTTATCTGGTGCCTGCACTGAGCATGAACATTGTATCTGGATCGTGTTTGATGCGAAGTGGTTATTTATTTAAATCCGAGAACAATGGTTGTTCCATTTATATGAATGAAATCTTTTATGGTCATGCATCGATGATGAATGGTTTATTTCTATTAGATCTCGATGATAATGTTACACATATTCATAATGTTGATGCTAAAAGGATTAAACTTAATGATGATATATTTGCATATATGTGGCACTGCCGTCTAGGTCATATTGGCGTTAAACGCATGAAGAAGCTCTATTCGGATGGACTTTTGGAATCACTTGATTATGAATCATTTGATACATGTGAGCCATGCCTTATGGGCAAGACGACTAGAATGCCGTTTTCCGGTTCAATGGAACGGGCGACAGATTTATTGGAAATCATACATTCTGATGTATGTGGTCCAATGAGTGTGTCGACGCGAGGTGGATATCGTTATTTTGTTACTTTCACGGATGATTTGAGTAGATATGGTTATATCTACTTGATGAAACACAAGTCTGAAACCTTTGAAAAGTTCAAGGAATTTCAGAATGAAGTGGAAAATCATCGTAATAGAAAGATCAAATTTCTACGGTCCGACCGTGGAGGTAAGTATCTAAGTTACAAGTTTAGCACTCACATGAAAGAGTGTGGAATTGTTTCACAACTCACACCTGCCGGAACACCACAGCGAAATGGTGTGTCGGAACGTCGTAATCGTACTTTATTAGATATGGTTCGATCTATGATGTCTCTGACGGACTTGCCGTTGTCATTTTGGGGTTATGCACTAGAAACTGCTGCATTCACTTTAAATCGGGCACCATCTAAATCCGTTGAAAAGACACCGTATGAATTATGGTTTGGAAACAAACCTAAGCTGTCATTTATTAAAGTTTGGGGATGCGATGTTTATGTGAAGAAACTTCAACCGGATAAACTCGAACCCAAAGCGGAAAAATGCGTCTTCATAGGATACTGTAACACCCTCAGAATCGACCCTATGCAAGTTTTAGCGAAACCCGCCAAACCCGCATAGAAACGATTCAAAGGTGCCCACCAGGCACTTTCGTGCGGGTGGAAAACGAAGTAATAACATTACACAACAGTCCTCGACGGGACCCACAGAACAGATATATATACAAATGACTCAAAGAGTCGAGAATACAGATATAATATACAAGATCCAAATCACCTTGAAAATGATAGAGCGTCCGACTACGGACAAGATGCAAATGGGGCTAAGAGCGAAGAATAACCAATGGCGTCCATAACCACCCGGGCCAAGCGGAAGGGTAACCCCGCTAACGACGTCGATCTCAAACCTGCTAACAAAGGGGTGTCGACAAAGGGCAAAGGAAAAAGAGGAGGCGTCGATCGAGGCCAAGACAGCGAGACTAGAATTCGGCGGTCCTCGCCTACATAGGTATGGTGGACTGAGCGGCAGCGGCGGCATGCACTAAACAACCTATAGAGACTCGATACAACTGGCGGTTATCAGAGAGGGATAAGAATGACCTATCCGGATCCAACCTGAAGCTAACACCAAACAAACCCATCCTGGTGTTTCCCCCCTCGAGACCAAACGAGGAAGTCAACCGAGGAACTCACACAGTTGGCAATTTTATTTATTCAATTCTCGTTGCAGCAATTACTAGTCAGTTATAGATAATCATCCTGATAAAATAAGCAGTGGGCCGTTTTATTTAACCATTCCGTTGTAGTTGCAACACTTACTAGTCAGATACAATTAGCATGAGATAACCCCAAAACCCAACAGTTGTTGGTACTTTTATTTAGCCATTCCGTTGTAGTTGCAATACTTACTAGTCAGATACAATGGTCGCTGGCGACGACCCAAACAAGCAATTGTTGGCAGTTTTATTTAGCCATTCCATTATAGTGAAGCTGATTACTAGTCATTATAAAGCCAAATTTATAGCACTACTTTAGTTATAGTTGTCTATGATCGAGATACTGTGCTCCAAGTCGTCCATAACCGCGGACACGGCTTTCAGAAAGTTTTAACCCGGCCGGGGTGCACAAATAGCAACACACACACGATCAACCTCGGAAAAACCAAATCAAAACCCAACGAGGCTTTCACGACAAAGCAATCACAGGATTCAGAAATATTTCAGGGGGCCACCCCTTGGAGTACACCCGCAACGAAGTAAGCTAGCTCCGAGACGGACCCGAGGTTTGGGTGGACGGTGAACTCGGGAACCCAAAACTGAGCTTGTCGACACATGAATCGTGTCCCGATCCTAACAAGATGCAGTGCTCCTCGCACAATCGTAAATAAAGCAGTAAAGCATGGCATAAGTACAGGATCGTAAATAAAACCTCAAACTAGTTTGTGGCCCCAAGAAATAAGACTGAATCAAGCTCTGGCTAAGGGGGGCCCATACTCCCCGTATGTGGATAGCGCGATAAAACAAGGAACAGGTATCAAGTACTCGGGGTCCTACGGGACACAAGTGGGCGTTCGGAAACCAAATATTATCTATCACCCACCGATGCCTCTGCTTACTTCAATTTTAGTTGTTAAACAGGAATTAAAGTGAACGATAAGTAAAACTATGATCATCTCCAACATCAACATGTGGCAATACATCAACAACTGTGGCACTGGACGACACGCAATAGCACTTGAGCAAGCGACTACGACGCGCAAGTCCAGCTATCTACCAAACAACAGGTAATAGGATGTGTCCAAGGCAATATAGGGCTGCACAGTATATCACAGGTACGGAAACTAAAGCATCGCAACACAGATAGCAATAGATCAACAGGAGGGAATCAATACTATAAAAGTAAGATAGGTAGAAAGGGGGAGATGCTCGCCTGAAAACATTGTCGAAGGTTCATCCGAAGATCGGGGCGAAGCTCACATCAACTCAACGGCCTTATCCGCGAAGAAGCAAATCACTAGCAGAAACACCGGATGCAATATTTAATACTACGGCAAAAGATCGGCATGATGCATGTATGATGTATGGCATGGCAAAAGTGCGATGCAATTAGGTCAGATTAAGCGGAACCGGGGTCCCGACAATTAATTAAACGGTTCAAGTTGTTTATTTACCCCGCAAATTAAATGTTGTTTGAACATGGCAAAAGATAGCACCGGGTTCGCTACCCAAATTTAGATGAGGCCAATATAAGGCTAGATTTGCCCGCATATGGGCCCCATATTTAATTATTAGGTGAATCGGCATAAGGCCCCCAAACCACATGACAATATGCATGCATGAACAATTTAATATGAATCAATTTGTTATTACATTTATAAAATAGGGCTCGAGAAAAGGGGTCACACATTAGGGTTCGCCAGATCTTGGTTCCGAGGTTCGGAGTTCGGTCTCAGGGGGGGTCGTTCTCGGTAACGGGGTGAAGCACTTGTCGTTCCATGGCGATCTTGGCGGCTCAGAGGGTTCGAGGAATCGGAACGGTCTTCAAATTCCGTGAGGGAGATCATGGCGTCGGTGTGGTCGATCCTGTCGGTTCCACGGTTTCGGTCTTCGGGATCCAGGAAGGAGGCCTTCGGATCCTCGGGTCCGTGATGGAGTACTTGGCGTCCGCGAGGGAGTACTTGGTTCGGCGTCGGGGCGCATTGGGTCCGCCCTGGTCGCTGTCGTTCTTGTCGTCGTGCAGATCTTGTCGGGACCGGGTAGAAGAACTTGTCGTCCTCGTGGCGATCTCGGCGTTCTTCAGGTTCGGGTTTTGGCGTCCGAGGGAAGTACTTGGCGCGGCGCCGGGTTCGGACTTCGCCTCCGGGAACGGGTCTACAGGGTCTCGTCGAACTTGGTGTTTCCGGCATCTCCGAGTCGAGGATCTGGGCATCCGGGTTCTCGGTCTCTGTCGTTGATGACGATCTTGGTATTAGAGGGCACGCACGAGCAGACAAAGATCTTGTATCTTGACACCTCGCGAGCACGCAGATTCTATGTAGATCTTCACGAGGGGGCGACGACGAACAACAAGGCACGGGGTGACCACATAGCTTCACAGGATACGCGGAGCGAAACCGAGGGCGAAGGACGGCCGCGAGCGACGCGCCAAGGCAGGCTCAGGGTCGGCTCGCCGGCGACGGACGCGCGCGCAGCAAGCAGACGTGGCGAGGCAGAGGACCGCGGAGTCGGCGGGCGGGGCACCGCGGGACGGGAGCCAGGCGTGGCGGAGGGGGGTCGGAGGCGAGCGAGGCCCGGCGGCAGACGGGGCGGCGGAGGGGATCCCACAGGCGGCGGCGAGGCTAACGGGGACAGGGGAAGGAGGAGGAGCTCTGGGGAGAGGAGGTCAGGCGGCGGGGCGGTCGCTGAGGCGGGCGGCGACGAGCGGCGGGCTCGGCCAGGGTGGAGGCGAGGTCGCCGGACGGGGAAAGAGGGAGGGGAGCCGGCGGGAGGAGGGAGAAGGCGGGCGGCGGCGAGACGTGGCCGGAGCGAGGGAAGAGGGCGGCGGGGAAGGGCGGTTGTCGGGCGTGGGGAGAGAGGAGACGAGGGAGGGAGGCTGCGGTGCGGGTGGGGGGATGGGTCCGGGCGTGGGGCCGCGGGCAGGGGGCCAGGGAGATGAGTGGTAGGTGGTGGCCGCTGTGTGCGTGCGTGAGTCGTGTGGGTTGTGTGGTGGGTGAGTGTGCAGAGAGAGAGAGGGAAGGGAGGGAGTGCTATGGCCAAGTTGCAGCGTGGGATAGGGTAGAGGGAGGGGAGAGGTGAGGTGTCAGGTGGGGATTGGGTGGGGTGATGTGGAGGGGGGTGGGGGTAGGTTAGGTTGGGTAGCTTTAGGATTATGGGGTGGACCGTTATATTTACGGTGGTCGTTAAGTCGAATCGGCCCGTCCGACTGCCCCCACTAAAAATAATTAAACATTTTATTTGTTTTAAACGGGCCGTTTGCAAACCGATAGCAGCCCAAAACAAAATAATCCGGCGCCCCGGTTTTTGCGTTTGAATAAGGACGGGGCGTTTAGAAAACAAAATGGGTTTTTCCGAAAATAGTTTGATGCAAGCAAATGCAAGATGATGACGATGCTCAAATGCAATGTGGCATGATGACATGAGCATGCGGTCATGATGATGCAATGCACAAAAACAACGCGATTTTCTAGTAGTGGTTTTGCGGGATGCCACAATTCGACACCACTAACAATGGATCTCGCCCTCGAGATCCGCCTCATGGTACCGGAAGGATGGTCGGCGATCTGCGTCTTCTCGCTTCGTGTAGATCCTCGCGACACCACTAACAATGATGCTTTCTTCGCCTTGAAATCGGCGACACCACCAACAAGATGTCGTTGTCCTGATCATCAAGAGAACACTCCGGAAAACAACGAACGAAGTTAAAGGTAAGGCCACCTCCAACTTTCATGGAAGGAGTAGAATTGCATCGATCCACTATTCAATATACAGAGCAAATGATAAGAGTAGTGGTATGGTCGCGACTCCATCCCGCACTCAAAGCATTACTCTGTACACGAACAGATAGATTATGCAACCAACCCTCAAGATTCAGACTGAAGATCTCGACAAGCGAGGTTCGGATCTAAGGAGTGATGCAGACTCTGCATCGGATCTGGCGTAGATGATGTCGTCGCGTCGGAAAACACCGGAAGGCACAAACAAGGAACAAAGGATGGTACCACAGACGACGGATTCCTCGGATAACATGAAGACCAGATGTAGCAACACCGTTACCAATGAGGAAGCGAAACCCTGAAGGTACGACGGAACCCAACCACGAGAATTCCTGGACTCGAAGAAAGGGACGAGAGCGGATTCAAAACACGTAGAGGTAAGAGGAGATCAGCAGAGGGGTAAGGAGTAAAATCAGACCTAATCAGAACTATCCAACCGATTTTGCAAAAGTAGTTTTGACACTCTACTTCGGCCGTTAGCTAGGTTATCCTACAGGCTGGACTTGTAGGGTATCGCAACTGCTGTGCTCTGATACCACTCTGTAACACCCTCAGAATCGACCCTATGCAAGTTTTAGCGAAACCCGCATAGAAACGATTCAAAGGTGCCCACCAGCACTTTATGCGGGTGGAAAGCGAAGTAATAACATTACACAACAGTCCTCGACGGGACCCACGAGCAGATATATAACAATGACTCAAAGAGTCGAATACGAATATAATATACAAGATCCAAATCACCTTGAAAATGATAGAGCGTCCGACTACGGACAAGATGCAAATGGGGCTAAGAGCCCGAAGAATAACCAATGGCGTCCATAACCTGCCTGTGCCAAGCGGAAGGGTAAC
Organism: Avena longiglumis; assembly: GCA_030063025.1. Classification (NCBI taxonomy): domain Eukaryota; kingdom Viridiplantae; phylum Streptophyta; class Magnoliopsida; order Poales; family Poaceae; genus Avena; species Avena longiglumis. The sequence continues at coordinate 213,229,771 of CP125979.1, forward strand.
CCCGCTAACGACGCCGATCTCAAACCTGTAACAAAGGGTGCCGACAAAGGGCAAAGGAAAAAGAGGCGTCGATCGAGGCCAGTACACGGCGAGACTAGAATTCGGCGGTCCTCGCCTACATAGGTATGGTGGACTGAGCGGCAGCGGCGGCATGCACTAAACAACCTATAGAGACTCGATACAACTGGCGGTTATCAGAGAGGGATAAGAATGACCTACCCGGATCCAACCTGAAGCTAACACCAAAAAAACCCATCCTGGTGTTTCCCCCCTCGAGACCAAACGAGGAAGTCAACCGAGGAACTCACACAGTTGGCAATTTTATTTATTCAGTTCTCGTTGCAGCAATTACTAGTCAGTTATAGATAATCATCCTGATAAAATAAGCAGTGGGCCATTTTATTTAACCATTCCGTTGTAGTTGCAACACTTACTAGTCAGATACAATTAGCATGAGATAACCCCAAAACCCAACAGTTGTTGGTACTTTTATTTAGCCATTCCGTTGTAGTTGCAATACTTACTAGTCAGATACAATGGTCGCTGGCGACGACCCAAACAAGCAATTGTTGGCAGTTTTATTTAGCCATTCCATTATAGTGAAGCTGATTACTAGTCATTATAAAGCCAAATTTATAGCACTACTTTAGTTATAGTTGTCTATGATCGAGATCATGCTCCAAGTCGTCCATAACCGCGGACACGGCTTTGAAAGTTTTAACCGGCGGGTGCACAAATAGCAACACACACGATCAACCTCGGAAAAACCAAATCAAAACCCAACGAGGCTTTCACAAAGCAATCACGATTCAGAAATATTTCAGGGGCCACCCTTGAGTACACCCAAGTAAGCTAGCTCGAGACGGACCCGAGGTTTGGGTGGACGGTGAGCATCTGGGAACCCAAAACTGAGCTTGTCGACACCGCGGAATCGTGTCCCGATCCTAACAGACTGATGTGCTCTCGCACAATCGTAAATAAAGCGATAAAGCATGGCATAAGTACAGGATCGTAAATAAAACCTCAAACTAGTTTGTGGCCCCAAGAAATAAGATGAATCAAGCTCGGCTAAGGGGCCCATACTCCCGTATGTGGATAGCGCGATAAAACAAGGAACAGTATCAAGTACTCGGGGTCCCACGGGACACAAGTGGGCGTCGAAACCAAATATTATCTATCACCCACGATGCCTCTGCTTACTTCAATTTTAGTTGTTAAACAGGAATTAAAGTGAACGATAAGTAAAACTATGATCATCTCCAACATCAACATGTGGCAATACATCAACAATCGTGCATCGACGACACGCATAGCACTTGAGCAAGCGACTACGACGCAAGTCAGCTATCTACCAAACAACGGTAATAGGATGTGTCCAAGGCAATATAGGGCTGCCAAAGATATCACAGGTACGGAAACTAAAGCATCGCAACACAGATAGCAATAGATCAACAGGAGGGAATCAATACTATAAAAGTAAGATAGGTAGAACGGGGGAGATGCTCGCCTGAAAACATTGTCGAAGGTTCATCCGAAGATCGGGGCGAAGCTCACATCAACTCAACGGCCTTATCCGCGAAGAAGCAAATCACTAGCAGAAACACCGGATGCAATATTTAATACTACGGCAAAAGATCGGCATGATGCATGTATGATGTATGGCATGGCAAAAGTGCGATGCAATTAGGTCAGATTAAGCGGAACCGGGGTCCCGACAATTAATTAAACGGTTCAAGTTGTTTATTTACCCCGCAAATTAAATGTTGTTTGAACATGGCAAAAGATAGCACCGGGTTCGCTACCCAAATTTAGATGAGGCCAATATAAGGCTAGATTTGCCCGCATATGGGCCCCATATTTAATTATTAGGTGAATCGGCATAAGGCCCCCAAACCACATGACAATATGCATGCATGAACAATTTAATATGCATCAATTTGTTATTACATTTATAAAATAGGGCTCGAGAAAAGGGGTCACACATTAGGGTTCGGCAGATCTTGGTTCCGGGGTTCGGAGTTCGGTCTCAGGGGGGTCGTTCTCGGTAACGGGGTGAAGCACTTGTCGTTCCATGGCGATCTTGGCGGCTCAGAGGGTTCGAGGAATCGGAACGGTCTTCAAATTCCGTGAGGGAGATCATGGCGTCGGTGTGGTCGATCCTGTCGGTTCCACGGTTTCGGTCTTCGGGATCCAGGAAGGAGGCCTTCGGATCCTCGGGTCCGTGACGGAGTACTTGGCGTCCGTGAGGGAGTACTTCGTTCGGCGTCGGGGCGCATTGGGTCCGCCCTGGTCGCTGTCGTTCTTGTCATCGTGCAGATCTTGTCGGGACCGGGTAGAAGAACTTGTCTTCCTCGTGGCGATCTCGGCGTTCTTCAGGTTCGGGTTTTGGCGTCCGAGGGAAGTACTTGGCGCGGCGCCGGGTTCGGACTTCGCCTCCGGGAACGGGTCTCTGTGGTCGTCGAACTTGGTGTTTCCGGCATCTCCGAGTCGAGGATCTGGGCATCCGGGTTCTCGGTCTCTGTCGTTGATGACGATCTTGGTATTAGAGGGCACGCACGAGCAGACAAAGATCTTGTATCTTGACACCTCGCGAGCACGCAGATTCTATGTAGATCTTCACGAGGGGGCGACGACGAACAACAAGGCACGGGGTGACCACATAGCTTCACAGGATACGCGGAGCGAAACCGAGGGCGAAGGACGGCCGCGAGCGACGCGCCAAGGCAGGCTCAGGGTCGCCCGGCGACGGCGCTGCTGGCACAGCAGGACGACGTGGCGCGAGAGGTAGGGGCGGGTCGGCGGGCGGGCACCGCGACGGGACGGGAGCGGGGCGAGGCAGGCGGAGGGGGTCGCGGAGGCGGCGCGAGGCAGGGCGGCGGGAGGGATCCCACAAAGGCGAGGCTAACGGGACGGGAAGAAGGATCTGGGAGAGGAGGTCGGCGGGCGGTCGCTGAGGCGGGCGGCGACGAGCGGCTGGCTCGGCCAGGGTGGAGGCGAGGTCGCCGGACGGGGAAAGAGGGAGGAGCCATGCGGGAGGGAGAAGGCGGGCGAGACGTGGGCTGAGCGAGAAGAGAGGCGGGGAAGGGCGGTTGTCGGGCGTGGGGAGAGAGGAGACGAGGGAGGGAGGCTGCGGTGCGGGTGGGGGGATGGGTTCGGGCGTGGGGCCGCGGGCAGGGGGCCAGGGAGATGAGTGGTGGGTGGTGGCCGCTGTGTGCGTGAGTGAGTCGTGTGGGTTGTGTGGTGGGTGAGTGTGCAGAGAGAGAGAGGGAAGGGAGGGAGTGCTATGGCCAAGTGGCAGCGTGGGATAGGGTAGAGGGAGGGGAGAGGTGAGGTGTCAGGTGGGGATTGGGTGGGGTGATGTGGAGGGGGGTGTGGGTAGGTTAGGTTGGGTAGCTTTAGGATTATGGGGTGGACCGTTATATTTCTGGGGGTGGTCGTTCGGGTCGAATCGGCCCGTCCGACTGCCCCCACTAAAAATAATTAAACATTTTATTTGTTTTAAACGGGCCGTTTGCAAACCGATAGCAGCCCAAAACAAAATAATCCGGCGCCCCGGTTTTTGCGTTTGAATAAGGACGGGGCGTTTAGAAAACAAAATGGGTTTTTCCGAAAATAGTTTGATGCAAGCAAATGCAAGATGATGACGATGCTCAAATGCAATGTGGCATGATGACATGAGCATGCGGTCATGATGATGCAATGCACAAAAAGAACGCGATTTTCTAGTAGTGGTTTTGCGGGATGCCACAGATACCCTAAAGAAACTATTGGGTATTCCTTCTATCACAGATCCGAGGGCAAGGTTTTTGTTGCCAAGAATGGATCCTTTCTAGAGAAAGAGTTTCTCGCGAAAGGTGTGAGTAGTCGGAAGGTAGAACTCGAAGAAGTTGTGGAACCTTCTCTTCAAAGTATGGCGAGTAGCGCAATGGAAGTTGTTCGGAGTTGGCTCCACCTTGAAGAGGGAACTAATGATAATGATCATGAAACTCGAAAGAGTACTACCGAACCTCGCAGGTCAAACAGGACGCGTGCAGCTCCCGAGCTGTACGGAAATCCTGTCATGAATTTCATGGTTGATGAAAATGATGACCCTGTGACATATGAAGAAGCGATGATGAGTCCGGATTCCAACAAATGGTTAGAAGCCATGAAATCCGAGATGGAATCCATGTATGAAAATCAAGTTTGGAACTTGGTGGAATTACCTCACGACCGAAAGGCCGTGGAGAACAAATGGATTTTCAAAAGGAAAACTGATGCTGATGGTAATGTGACCGTCTATAAAGCTCGACTTGTCGCAAAGGGGTTTCGACAAATTCAAGGAGTTGACTACGATGAGACTTTCTCTCCCGTAGCGATGCTAAAGTCAGTTAGTATTATGTTAGCAATTGCTGCATATTTCGATTATGAGATATGGCAGATGGATATCAAAACCGCGTTTCTCAATGGTAATATTGAAGAAGAGTTGTATATGATACAACCAAAGGGTTTTGTCGATCCTAAGGATGCTAACAAGGTGTGCAAGCTTCAGCGATCCATCTATGGATTGAAGCAAGCATCACGAAGTTGGAATCTCCGCTTTGATGAGGTGATCAAAGAGTTTGGATTTGTCCAAACTTATGGAGAAGCTTGTATTTACAAGAAAGTGAGTGGGAGCAATGTGGCATTTCTGATATTATATGTGGATGACATATTATTGATCGGAAATGATATAGATCTTTAAACAGTGCTAAAGTTATCTAAACAACAAATTTTCAATGAAGGACCTAGGTGAGCGTCATACATATTAGGCATAAAGATCTATAGAGATAGATCTAGGCGCCTAATAGGGCTATCACAAAGTACATACCTTGATAAGATTTTAAAGAAGTTTAAAATGGACGAAGTAAGAAGGGTTCTTACCTATGTTGCAAGGCAAGACATTGAGTAAGACTCAAAGTCCGGCTTCGGAAGAAAGAGATAATGGACAAAGTCCCTATGCTTGACCATAGGCTCTATAATGTACGCCATGCTATGTACAAGACCGGATGTGGCACATGCTATTAGTTTGACTAGTAGGTACCAATCGGATCCAGGTTTGGAACACTGGATAGCGGTCAAGAATATCCTTAAGTACTTACGAAGAACTAAGGATATGTTTCTTGTATACGGAGGTGAAGAAGAGCTCGTCGCTAAGTGTTATGTCGACGCTAGCTTTGACACCGATCCGGATGACTCTAAGTCTCAATCCGGATACGTATTTCTCATGAATGGCAGAGCGGTTAGTTGGAGGAGCTCCAAACAACTTGTGGTAGCGGGATCAACAATGGAGGCCGAATATGTTGCTGCTTCATAAGCGGCTCAGGAAGCAGTTTGGATGAAGGAGTTCATATCCGAACTAGGAGTGGTGGCAAACGCGTTGGACCCAATGGTGATCTATTGGGACAACAATGGTGCCATTGCCAATGCCAAAGAGCCAAGGTCTCACAAGCATTCCAAGCATATTAAGCGTCGTTTTCACTCCATCCGCGAGCATGTCAAGGATGGAGATATAAAGATTTGTAAATTACATACGGATCTCAATGTAGCAGATCCGTTGACTAAAACTCTCCCTAGAGCAAAACATGATCAACACCAGAACTCAATGGGTGTTAGATTTATCACTATGTAACTAGATTATTGTCTCTAGTGCAAGTGGGAGACTGAAGGGAATATGCCCGAGAGGCAATAATAAAGCGGTTATTATGTGTATTCCTTGTTTATGATAAATGTTTATTTTGCATGCTATAATTGTATTAATACGGGAACGTTAATACATGTGTGTTTAATAAACAAACAGAAAGTTCCTAGTTATGCCTCTCTCATAAACTAGCTCGTTGATTAACAAGATGATCAAGGTTTCCTGATCATGGACATTGGATGCTGTTAATAACGGGATCACAACATTAGTGTAATGATGTGATGAACATTCATCCGAAGTATAGCATTACGATCAAAGTCATTGAGTTTATATTGCTATAACAACTTACGAAGTGATCCTAATCCTTAGACCATGAGATCATGTCAATCACTAACACCGGAAGAGTTTCTTGATAACATCAAACGTCACACCGTAACAGGGTGATTATAAAGATGGATTCAGAACTAATAAAGTGTTATGTTGAGGCTCATGGATCGATATTGGAATTTGTTCATCCCGATGACGGATAGATATACTCTGGGCCCTCTCGGTGATATCACATTGATTAGCTTGCAAGCAAGTGATTTGATCACTAGAATGTTATATCACAGGAACGAGAAAAGAGTGCATGTCGGTAACGAGATCAAACTAGGTATGGAGATACCGATGATCGAATCTCGGACATGTAATATATCGTGAAACAAAGGGATTAAGATACTAGCGTAAAGGTTCCGCGATCACAAGAAAGTCATCGTTGAATGTGTGGGAGTCAAGATGGGTCTCGGATCCCGCTTCGATTATTGATCCAAGAGGGTCTCGATCATGTACGCATTATTCACGACCGTAGGGTGACACACTTAAGAGACACCGACATCCAATTGGAGCAATTGTTTCATGCGAAAGAATGAACAAGCGCGAATTTATTTCACTAGATACAAAACAGGTTTTGGGTGAAATTGCATAAAGTGGTTATGCATGTGAAATAGAATTCTAGCAAGGGTTATTTGTGAATGTTTGTCATTAAAGTAATTGACAAAATTCTGAATAAAATAAAAGAGTTTTATTTAATGAGAGTTTGCATTAAATTTGGTGGAAATTTAATGGGAATTTGAGTGGACTTTTGAGTGGAGGAATTTAAAGGAATTTTGTGAGTGGAGTGTCCACCCACATGAATGAAGGAGGGTAGGGCAGCCCCCATGGCCGGGCCACCCCTTGGGTGCCCTCCTCCTATAAAAGGAGCCCCCTCCTCACTTGTCTCTAACACCTCCTCGTGAAGGATCTCTCTCCCCCTCTAGAATTTATCCCCCATGGTCTCGGACTAGCGAGATACATGTTCCCGGTGGCTATTCGGCAAGAAAGAGTTGTGCTTCCGCTGCATCGCTGGAGCGAGGAGGCGGAGGTTTCTCGGTGCCTCGAACGTGTGTGCGAGCACGGATGCGCTGCTGATTTGCGACGCTAAGACTTCCTCTCGATCTTGAGATCGGCAAGAGATCGTCTACATCAACCACGAGTTGAACTCGTTAAGCTTTGTCGGTCTTCAAGGGTATGTTCTCTACGGATATACATCCGCCCGTTGTTTGTATCTGGTAGATAGATCTTGGTATATAGTTCACATCGTAGGAAAATTTTTGTTTTCTATGCTGCGAACCCTACACCATGGTCTGTAGTCAATCATGTGCGTCTAGGGGCTCTTCCGACTTAGTGAAAACAGGTGGGTTGGTGTTCTGGAAATTCTTGAGCTTAGATCCATGGTTGTCCTGATTTCCTTGGCCTTGATTGTTGTGGGCCAGCTGAGCTATCTGCTGAAGGGTGGCTAGGTTGGCTTGACGTTCTGCTCTTTCAGCTTCGCGGTCAGAAACCAACATTTGCAGGATCTGCAACATCGGGTCCGAGGATGAACCACTTCCTCAGCGTGGCATCTGAAGATTGAGATAGATCATGAGGAAAGAGGGAAATTTCTAAGGTTCAGGGACTTTGAAGAGTTTTTAAAGTTTGACTCAGATTTTCTAGCAACTTGATTTTCATTTATTCATCCATAGAACACGATACAACAGACACCACAACAAAGGGAAACAAATGGTTTTAAGAACCATTCTGGAAACTACGATACAGTGGGACCGAATACAACTCACTACGCTAGTGCTCAAGTGCTACTACTCCTCAGAGTCGGTGTAGTTGTCATCCTCATCATCCTCATCGTCATCGATGAAGGCTAAATCCTCCTCATCGGTGAAGAAGTCCATGGCCTGATCCTCCATAAAATCATCATCATCGCTGAGATAGGAGTAGGGGTCTCCACGAAGATCTTCTCCGGCATTCTCCCTTTCCTCCAACTGCATGTCTCTCTCGTGGATGGTCTCCTCCAAATCCGAGATACGGTGGAGAAGACGGGCAATGATGCGCTCCTTCTTGTCGAGATGACGGCGACGAGACTTGCAATCCTTCGCTAGCATGGCGATGGTCTGATCCTTTGTCCTGATGATGGCAGACTTGTGGTTGGAGTAGTCACGGCAATTGTCCAATTCCTGCTGGCGATCATACATCATGAAGCTAAGGTGGTCCAACTGAGTATTCAGCTCATGGTGGTATGGGGCTTCCAGTGGCTGTCCCATAGCATCACGCCTTGGGCAAAACTCAAAGCGGGTACCCTTGATCTGGTTGATACTCTGCCCACACAGACGGGCAAGAGCTTCCTGCATGGCCCTGGCAAGTCCATTAAGCCAGTTGTTCTCTCTTAAGGTGAACTAAATTCCCTCGTCAGTGGGAGGTTCGATCTTTCCTCGGAGACTTGCAACAACTAGCCATTGCCGATCTTCTCCTTCCTGATCATTGAGCTGAGCTCCAACGAACTTGGGGTGCGGACGCTCCAGAAGTTCCGAAAGCTGGTCCAAATCCCGCTCAAAGATGAGGTCTCCTCCATTCCCCAACTAATAAAACTTGTTGTACTTAACGTCCATCTATAATAATATAGGATGAGTAAGTTAGTAGAGTGATCAAGTGTGTCAAATTTTATGTATTTTGCAACAGTTTTTTAGGAACATAAATTTTTATGAAAGAATCAAGGTGATAAGAATGGGAATAAGCTTTTGTAAATATTTGCTTCCTTTGGTTTTGAAACTAAGTTTTTGATTCAAACGTCCAGTCTAACTAGGGTCTCCTATGGTCAGGCAACTTGTCAACACCCGGATTTTTAATCCCAGATGCCTGTTATGCCATACATCGCAATCGCAGGATTACCATTTTTGCGAGACATAACAGATTTGGATACCACAGTACATCATCCATTACAAACCATATATAAGGTCTTACACAAATAAGGATCTCATGATCCAGTTCTTAATACAACTCAAGCAGCGGAAATACGTAATAATAAAGGTAGCGTAGGCGAAGCTCCATCTTCGGGGTCACAGGCAATGCTGACGATGGGAGATGATCCTAGTTGTCGTAACCTTCCTGGGGTCCATCATCCTGGTACTCCTCTTCATAGTCTGGCCATGGTAATAGCCAGGGACAAAGCCATGAGTACTATTTAAGTACTCGCAAACTAATAATAACAGGTTAAGGGGGTTTTTGTAGTAGGACACTAAGCTCTAGGGTTGTTTTGCAAAAAGCCAGATTTACCTCTACTAAGTTTAAAAGCAAAGAAAGCTAGTTGAAATTTTATAACACCTAAATGGGAACTTGAATTTCATATCACACTCTGTTGTGGTCACGTCAAAGTCTCAATTCATTTCACAAGTCATTTTGAAAACATCTGATGGGGGAACAATATGTCCACTCCAACTGTCCATAACCGCGGACGTGGCTATTCGAATAGTTTGACACTCTGCAGAGATTGTACACTTTCACCACAACATTCGATACATTCGTCAGGAACAGATCCTGAATTCACCATACTTAGTATGCAGATAATCAATCCTAACCTTTCAGTTACACGCCCTAGTATATGCACCTCTCCTGTGAGTTTGGCCTCCCAACCATGACCAACCGTCATCTTGGGTACTACACAGGTGGACAATCTTCACAAGGTAGCCTCAGCTCAGACCTTGGCCGTGAGGGAACCCATACTAAGGTATATAAGTTTCCAGTCAAGCCCTACCCAAATTTTTGGGTATTGTGGTTGTACGGTAAAATTGGAATGGTATCGCATCCAGAAAACTATCAGTTTTATAAAGGGCTAAGGCTCATGCCTCAACATTTTCATCATCAAAATCATTTGGTGTTCGGAAACATATGTCAAAACATCTTAGTAGAATGACTCGTCATTCTAAGGTTTTCATAACCATTTTCCACCAAGTACTCCCATCGAAAGTTGATCAAGTTTTATGCTTAGCACTAGCATCTACAAGTGGAGGTCATTACTAATGAGGGATGGTAAACGAGTGGGGTTTAAATAAGTTCAATCTCATGCCTTGGGATGACATCAAGATGATCTAGCTTAGGCCAAATTTAATGCTCTTTATGCAACCTTCAATTATCCTCCTAGACTCTACAAATCACTTAAGTAAACTCTAAGAAATAGCTTTGATAAAGGAATAAAGTAAAAAGCTTGCAAGTAAAACTAGGATTTGGTTATCAAGTGGGTATGATCACATATGCTTAAGGCATATAGTGGGCATGGTGACAAGCACGTATTAGATTGCATAGGTCAACTTGGTTAGTAAGGATTTCCTTGTGCAGAGCAGTGGTTGAAGTTCTCCTCGGCTTCTTCCTCGTAGTATCCTTCTTCCTCCTCGTATCCTTGGTCGGTACTAGCGTCTATGAATAAATACGAGGTACACAATCACCAAACAATACTTAACTATTTTCAATCATCACACAAAGGGGTACTATAGATGATCTAGCATCATCACTAACATTACCAGATTAAAGCCTTTTCCTTATTTATTTTATTTTTAAAAAAGTAATTTCTACTCATTGAAAAACTACTTAAGATTTAATATTCTCCAAACCAAACATGGGATCATGTTGACATATGTCATCACCACATATTTCAGTACATGGGAATGTGATTTAAAGTGGTGTTACAATTTAATAAGGTTTAACCTTTTATTTTAAATAAATAAAGTGACTAGAAATGCCTATATGGCATTCTTTTATTAATTGAACATTATTTCTATAAGTAAACCCATATGTTTTTATATATTCTGAAAGGTATGATAAAATGTGATTTTTGAGAGTTGGAATCAACTCAAAAGCTATTATGGTTGAAATTTGAAAAATGTTTGAATGCAGAAAAGCTTCTGACTTGTTATTTTTACCAAGGTTGATCTACAGATCCAAATGATTTGAATCCAACGGGCTTGGATTAAGCATTTCAATACCTTTCTAGCAAAATTGGTTTCATGCAATTTGGTTCACTGAATCAATCTGGGTTGATTTTTGAAACTAGGTACAGAACTGGGTTTGAATGAAGATAGAAAAATCTAAATTCAAATGGTTGGGCTGCGCGGCAAGGGTTAATGGGCCGGCCTGGTGTCACTCCGCAGCACGGGGCTCATCTGACAGGGGGGTTACACCCGTCAGTGGCTCATAACACGCGAAGCGGTACGGGTCGATGTGGTGCGTTGGATTAGAAGTGAGATCAAGGGCTGAGGGTCGTCGTCGACGATAAACTGGTCACCGGCGAGCTCGAACCCTAGCGGCTCAGTGGGGGTTGTGGGAGGCTCACCGGGGCTCAGGCGAGGGTCGGCGATGCGGGCGAACGACAAAGTCGATGACGGCGATCCTCCTGGTACTGGCAGCTCCTCCTGGGGCGGCTCCAATCGATGGCTCTTCTCCTCCTCTGCAGCGGCGAGCTCCGACCGAATTCCGGCGATGCGCTGCTCGCCTTGCTCCGGGAAGAAGTGGGAAGTCTCAGTGTGAGGTGGGGAGTGAGATGGTGTGAAGAAATCGAGCGGGGGTGGCCTCCTTTTATAGGCTCGACGGCGAGACCGAGAGGGATGGGCAGGCGACGGTGGCAACACGACTACGGGCGGCTAGCGGCATGGTTGCGGTTGGCGATCGACGGGCGGTCTCCTGGCGATGCTCTAGAGCTTAAATGCGCATGTAGGGGCGGTGGCAATCGGCCGGGAACGTGCGGTGCTCTGCGAGGCAGAGGCGGCGAACTCCGCAGCGAGCGGCGGCTACGAGGTACGGGCGGTAAAACGAACATGTCTGGTGGTCTCCTGGGACCGTGGGGAGCATGCTGGCGGGCGGCGATGACTCGATGTGGTCGGGTTGAGTAGGAACAGCGCGTGCACTGGGGTGCGCGTCGTCATGGTCGACCGTGGCACGGGCACGGCGTTCCTGGCGGTTCTGGTTGCTGTTCTTGAGCTAGGGCTGGTCGAGAGGGGTGGTGAGGCATGGGCTACCTCCCAGACAAGGTTGGCACGACTAGTTCTTCTCCTAGCTTGCTGTCCACACGAGGGTGACATGGTGAGGCTCGGCCTGCTCACCATTGATGACAATGGGAAGGTCACAGTGGTGCTAGAGGTTAGTCAAGGGTGCTAGATGATATATTAAGGCTATATGCATCCAGAGAGGGAACAAGGTTGGCCCAAAACACTGCTCAACATAGTGTTTTTGATTTGGTTGATTTGAATCTGCAACCTGTTTGATGAAATGGACGCATGAACTTAAGTTTTGAATTTTGAAAAGATTTTTGGTGGGTGTGCTAGGCATGTGTTGAGGATTCTGTGGATGCTTGGGTTTTGAAAATTGAGCTTGTCTGATTGGTTTTTAAAAAAGTGGAATCTTCCTATATGAAATAGATTCAATTTTTAACTATTATTTAAACTAAGCATTTGAATGTTTTTGGATGATCACAAAGTGGGCTTTGGTACCTTATTATGAGTACTATCAAGGGGTGCAAAGATTCATACATGTTTCTGTTAAGTTCTGAAAGTTAGGGATAGCCAAAGTAGGCATGGGAGTTAATTTGGCCAAAGTGACCATTCACTTAATTTATTTGTTTTGAGTTGTTTGTCTTTGGGAAAAGTTTGGGGATTGTTTAGATGATGTTTATTTCACCTAAGAATTATTTTACAAGCAAATAAACACAAAACCATGGCAATTCAAAAGAATCCAAATTTTGAATACACACACATATGAATGCTTTCATACCTTTAGTTGGAAAAGTTTTTGTTAACCATAATTTTGATGATTAGAGTTTGATGATTCAAGTTTAATATTTTTGAGATGTTACAGGTCTGCCTGGAATCCGGCATTTCTTCAGGTTTCTTCAGGTAATCCCCGATCTAGAGATTTTGGTACGATTTCTGATTTTGTTAGCTTAGAAAATCTCATATTTTCTTAGTAATATTGCTAGATACTTGTATTAATTCTTAGAATGCTTAATGATAATTAGTTGTACACCAAGTTGCTGGACTCCATGGCATTGGAAGCCATCGCGTAATCTCGAGGCGACAACGCATGTCAAGTCCTGCCATGACGGACACAGGAGCCTTTTTCACTACGATGATATCCAAGAACATGAGAACGCGTGCCCGCATGGCGCCTTCCCCTGCACGGAGCCCGACCGCAGCTTCACCGGCCCGCCGACAGCGCCACAGCGTTCATGTCGTGTCGGACTACCTGATCCAAGTGCATAAGTTCCTGTATGGAAATACCAAGGCAAGATAAGGAGCCGGTGTCAGGCTTGCTAGGACGCGTCTCATTGTCCACGTGAAGAACGGTGCCATTTTCGTCTTAACCATCAACGCGCTCGGCCCGCGACCATCGTGTCTTGGGTGTGCATCAGGTCGGCTTCATGTGTTCGTCTGGTATACACGATGACTATGTGTGCACATGTCCCTCCGCCATATATTGGATCTAATAACATCGCCAGAAAAGCCGAGGCATCGAGAAACGCGTCCCCGAGTGTCGTCAAGTGGGTTAATCGCGGTTCCTGATCGGTGTTGGGCCATCCAAACAGCGATAGGGAAACAGCAAAACATGTAGTCGTTTTTTAAAAGAAAAAGAGATGAAGAATATTTTGAACATACATTTGATGATCCTGATGCTATGACCATTATGGAATATGTAAATCAAAGGGAAGATAATTTCTTGCGGATAGCATGCTGCTACAAATAGAAAGGTAAATTGCTTCAAAAGGTACATAGGAAGACATAATTGTTGTTTTCAAAGGTAAGAGGAACCATAGAGGATTTCTCTAGCTAGTTATTGGTCATATTGAATTGCCTTTTGGTCATTATGGGTTCTTCTCTTTTGGACTACCAAAAAAATACTTGTCCAGAATGCCAAGGTATATAAGAATCAGTTATATCGGTTGTATTTGTGTGAACAAGATATGTATATACCATCATGAGTTTATGAAACTGCCATCTAATATATACCTCATATCTGTTTTTTGTCGACTTGCCCCAGTTTTAATGCATATTCGTTGTTCTCTATGGATTTTTCCCCTCCTGTGTTTTGTTCACGCTCCACCACTGCCTCTAAGGTCTTGTATCAAGAGTTTATTACTTCTTTGGCGCAACAATTGATTAGATCCTTCTGTATTCGAGGGGATGTCATTTGAGAGTTTCCTAGAGCATTAACTAGAACCCCCTTGTTAACTTCTTCAAATCCTTGGGCTAGCCGGTTCAAAAGCTTGAGAAAATTCCTCTACTTAGAGAATCTTTCCTTTAATTGTGTCCACAGAAGGCTAACCCTTAATGCAAAAGGAACCTCAAGCACTTGAGTGAATATGTCAATCAGGAAATATAGAGAGTCATCTTATCTTTACTTGTGGAAGCAATACACTCTATGATTGAATAATTAGGTTTCATAAACGAATCATATTTCTCTTGAGCTTCACAAGGATAACTATCAAAGACACCAACATGTTTCTGAAATTTACATATTTGGTTTCGAGTTTGATTCCTTGATGAGGTCGCCTGCGTGCTTCAATTGTGTGCTCCACACTATCCGAACCTTCAGCACCAAGTCCATACACGACCGACTGGTGTTGTCGCTCAGCGGGCTGACATCCCAGGACCACATCGCCCATGCCATCTAGGCATGGTGGAGCAGATCTAGAAACGAAGCCAACTAACACTCCAATTGCAATTTGCAAGTCACGTGTTTCCATTTTTTTAAATGTCACCGGGGTTTTCTGTAGCAGATGAGGGATGGTTGATTGAAGGCAAGGTAGGAAGAGTGTGATTAGAGAAATATGTGACAAGTAGTTTATCGCGATAATATTCCACCGGTAAGACCATGAATGTCGATTAATAGATTCTTATAGACCACCATATTTGAAAGGTCGCCTTACATATACCGTTTGAGAGAGCTTCTCGGACATCAGAACTAAATCATTTACATTTTCCTTTGTATTTACCATCATACTATATAGGTAAAGCCATTATTCTTACAACAGTCAATGAGGGAGAGGAGGGAGGGAAAGGGTGAGCGGTCAATCTTATGTTGTTGGATGGATGTGAGCATAGAGGGAGTAGATTGGCAGCAGAATAGTTTGGAAACATAACATATCTGACAGCAGGGCTTCTAAGTTAATAACAAATGAATAGTTGAGCCCTTTATTTCTATGCATATGACTCCACAATTAGGCTATATCCATATACAATTCTAAATAAATAGTTGGACCCTTTCTTTCCGGGTGCTGTGATTAATGAAACTGAAAAAACCGTGTCAACGCGAGGGCACTCTCGGCTAGTTAATATATAACAAACGATCCTCACCACTATTACACAACTTACATACTTGAAAAATCATATTCCTCTTGTCTTGTTTGGTTCTTATATGTATACACTAGTGCTTTGGAGCAAACAGGGTTGGGTGAGTGGGATGGTAGTGGTTAACCTGTTAACGCTGCATTGCCTAGCCGTGCCAACCTCCAAGCTTCCAACATCTTTCAACAAGTTCCCCAAAAGTCTCTTGTTCTAAGGTTGGGAAGTCCCTCTCAACATTATGGTCCAGGATTCCTTCATGCATTATATGGAACCATCGTAATCTGGTTTCTGATTACTGTGTGTTCTTCTGATGAAGGCCTACTTATATTTGGTAGACAGAGAGGGAGAAGGAAGACACCATTTATGTATCATTCCTTCTCTTACAACACACGTCTCCTTTTCTAGCTAGCTCACAACCATAATGCAGAATTTGGCACCAGTAAATAAACCATTTAATCATAACTGCTCTTTTCTGACGAGATTTAAATAAGTAGATCCACATATAATTAGTATGGCCTTAATTAAAATGCACCCGATGTACTAGTACATACTATATACAAGGCCAGCTGTATTCGGTACACAGTAGTTGGCCTAGGCTAACTTCTCCTATAGACAACAATTGTACCTAAGTCCCCCATTTAACAAAAAGAAAAAACCCAACAGCCAATATCTGCACGGCGGGACATTATTCTTTTTCTTTCTGGTAGTGGTAGGCATGCACTTAAAATCAATCGATCCTGCGAGAACCAACTGCAATAATTAATATTGCCCATGCATGATTGGTTATCCTGTTCCTACCAATTGTAATATGCAGGTACGTACGTATATTGCCGTGTTGTTACTAATAAACCATTCTTCCATCTGAAAAGGGGGGCAGGTCAGCTCGGACAATGTCCGTGCACCAGCTAGCTACATTGGTTCACACATCTTTAATTTTTTGGGAGGCGTTTTACATACCATCGATATGAAAATTAAGCGTTAAGAAAGAAGGACAATTTTAATCGGATTATTATTGCACTGCTTATTGTGGTTGCTTTAGTCGGCTAGCAACCACCGCGCAGATACTAGTCCTGGAAAAGAAAGAAGGAATTATAGCAACACGCCATCCTCCTCCCTTCCTTCCTGCTCCCGGACATACTACATCTTTATATCCTCACGCAGCGCCAAGCAATGGCGACCTTGCTGCTGCTGCTGCTGCTACCACCACCACCACCACCATTGCCAATCGGAAGGGAGAAGGGGGCAGAGAGGAGGAAGCATGGACTGCTGCATCTGCGGCCCCATGGCCGCCATCTACAGGCCTCCCAGGAACACCATCTGCTCCCCCTGCTACGACGGCGCCAAGGCCATCATCGCCTTCCTCAACGACGACGGGCACGCTGCCGGTGACGGCGAGGGTGGCTTGGTGAAGCCTCGTGGATTTATCAAGCACACCAACAGCTCCCCCAAGGCAAGACCTCGTAACCTCGTTAAATCCTTATTATGGGCTCCCATGGCCATGGTGCATGTCAACTGTACAGTATATAGTACTAGCTTTCCTTGAATGTGTTATATGTCGAGCCCATCGAGTTGGGAAACTTTAGTCATGGTCTCGTTGGAAAATCAGGAATTCCACATTCCAGGCGGGCCTTCCCTTTAGGTCTCTTTGGTCACTGGGTTCTGGTCTGCAGTCACTATACTCTTTTACCGACCGGTGAGCTGCATGTCTCCATCACAGAATTGCATGTCTGAACAAGAAAGTTTGGTCGGTGAGAATGACAGACCTTCATGATTGGAGTATGCATCACGTTGTAGAACTTGCATTATCAGAATACAAACTAGTATTTTTCTTGATGTGTGCTCCGTTGCAGCAGGGGATGACGGAAGTATGGGAGCAGGTGAAGGAGATGAGAGACAGGGAGGAGGCGGCGAACCGGCGGGCCGGGTTCCTCGAGCAGGGCTTCGGGGCGGCCTGGATGGAGGGAGCCCACACCGACATCCTCGTCAAACCTGGGAATGGGCCCCCAATCCCAGCGCACAAGGCCATCCTGGTGAGCCGCCACTATTTTTGCACCATTAACGGGCATTTGGGCCTTGTGAGATAGAACTAACCCCGGCCGTGCGAGCAGGCGGCGAGGTCCGAGGTGTTCCGGCACATGCTGTGCACCGACGAGTGCAAGGCGGCCCCGGCCGGCGATTGCGTATCCCTCCCGGAGCTCGCCCACGACGAGCTCTCCCTCCTGATTGCCTTCCTCTACACGGGCACGCTCGACGCCGCGGCCGCAGCGACCGCGACAGAGGCGTCGGAGCGGCGGCTGCACGCTCTCCTGGTGGCGGCGGACAAGTACGACGTGCCGTTCATGGGGCGGGCGTGCGAGGCGCGTCTGGCGGCGGCGGTGGATCCCGGTAACGCGCTGCGGACGCTGGAGGTGGCCGACCGGGTCACCTCGTGCGCCGCGCTGAAGGAGCGCGCCATGGGCACGGTGCTGGAGCACGCGGAGCAGGTGGTGTTCTCGGACGAGTACCACGACTTCGCCGTCAGGAACGCCGGCCTGTGCGTCGAGATCACCAGGGCGCTGCTCGCCAAGGCCGCCGGCGCCAAGAAGGCAGGGCATGAACCCAAGTCTGAAGATGTGTATAGGTAGGAGGATGCAGCTGTTGTTCTGCTCATGTCCGAAGATGTATACAACTTTACATGTGTGTCTGAAATGCCAAGGGTTTAGTCAGGTCGAATGCAGAGGTTTATACACGGTTATTTTTTAAAAAGTCAATACCACATATATTTATATTTATCGTAACATATAGTACATGATAAAGACACATAAATTGTCTTTAGCAATTAAAATAAAGTATTAAAGAAACTAGCAAAACATCAAGACCTTCAAAATCTTTCGATACAATCTTGTACTACCTCCGATCCTAAATAAGTGTCGATGTTTTAAACTAGAGCTAGTTCAAAACAGCGACACTTATTTAGGATCGGAGGGAGTACTTTTTTCAAAGCAGCCGTACAAAAAAAACACCAAACTTTAGAACTTTAACAAGGGGTTTTTTATAATTTTTAATCCACAATGCCAAGGCTGCCATTAAGCTAATGAACCCGCATTGGCAAAAAGACCAACACCACTATTGCACAGAAGACGAACCGAACAACCTAACATAAAAAACAACCTAATGCATTAGGGAGCGGAGAATATGAATCATCGTTGTCGAGGACATAGCAGACAAGATAAATTTTGCAAGAAAAAATTTCTCGCGACAATCATAAAAAAGCATCCAAGATTGATCAATCGAAGTAAGAACTGAAAGACCATACCTAAAAAATTAATCTTCCAACACCACCATTTACGTCGTGAAAAAACTCACGTCATCTAAATAATGGTCAAGAACACTTATTGAAGAACTTGTCGTCTTCATCAACATGAAGGCTAAGAAGACGACCATCAAATCAACCACTAAACTACTTAAAACTAATTTAAAAAAATTACCATTAAATCAAGTAACCCCCGTGATGCTAGTAAGACCGGTCGAAGAAGAGGGAACAGATTGACGAAGGCTCTAGAGGTGGCGGCGGATCCTACTCCGTATTGTTTTTCATTGAATATTGCACTTAATTTAGGATATTATTATTGCGTGAGAGGTCTATGCAGGTTGCATCTCCACTCATGCTCCCCCAGTTGACCCTAGAGGACGATTTATTCCATACGGACGACGAATTTTAGCAGACGCACCCCAGGTCCTCGGTTTTGCCTGAATTTGGGCCAAAAATTATCTAGCGACCACATGATGAACTCAGATCAACGGGGTTCTCCTAGGAGAGCCAAATGGAGTGAAAAGGAGAGTGGGTCCGGGTTATCCATGAGAGAAGCCACTTTCCCCCTTTTTCTTTATGTTTCCCTCCTTTTCCCCATCTTCCCCCAACCTGACGTCAAGCTCCCACCATCTCCTCAAGATCTGTGTCGCTATGTCGCCAAAGAAATTCAATGGCCCGATGCTCGCCGTCGAGCAGCCGCCGAAACCGATAAAGGCCAAGGAAAATCCCAATGGCATGAGCAAAGCCGAGTGGTTGAAAGTTGTGAAGCATAGGACAGAGGAAACCAAGGGTCATCGGGAGAGGGGGAAGAAACTCAAGGCGAAGCAGGAGGCCCTAGCGCGGGCAAAGGAGGAATCTCAAATGGTCGGATATCGTACAAGTAAAATATCGCGAGACAGAAAAATTGGTTACTGCGAAAAAGGTTCACGCGATCACTAGTTCATCGTTGAATAGGTGGGAGTCATTATGGATCTCTATGTCCCGCTAATGATTATTGATCGGAGAGAGTCTCGATCATGTCTATTCTGTTCACAAACCCACATGGAGACACACTTAAGGGTCGTCGACGCATTTTAGTGGATAGGAAATGCAGGAGAAAATACTGGACAGTGCAGGAATTGTTCTGATAAATCCACCGGAATAGTTTCGGTGTATAAAAATATTGCAAGGTTATAAAATGTTAATGTGTTTATTAAATAAAATGTTCATTAAATTGAGTAGCACTAAACCAAGTTAATTAAAATGTTTTAATGAAAAGACCTTTGATTTTTGAGTGGAAATTAAATGGAATTACGGTGACCCTTTGATTGTGTTAGTAGAAACTCCACCACCATCAAGAGGGGAGATGTGGGGGCACCACTAGGGGCTGTTGCATGCCTCTTGGGCGCAACCCCCCTCCTATAAAAGGAGGAGGTGGAGACCCCCTCTCTACACACAATTCCATCCCTCTCATATGCTCTTTGGTTGACATCTTCCTCCCCTTGCTTGCTTGTCCATTTCCACGAGCATGGTGCTTAGGAGAAGCTCTGCTTAAGATCTTCTGCACCATCACCACTACCATGTCGTAGTGTTGCTTGAGTTTCCGAGGATCTACTACTTCCGTTGCCCAACTAGAGCAAGGAACGGAAGTCATCGGCACACCGAATGTGTGACCGATTACGGAAGCGCTGCCCCTTTGTGGCGCTGATCGTCATCGCGTCCTTGAGGATGGTCGGGTACATTCTACATCGGCCACATTTGTTTGCAGAAACGTTATCCCACTTATGGTTTTCAATGATAAGTCCTTCCGAAACCGTTACAAGTATTGCCTAGATTCGATCTTGGCAGTTGCAAT
This sequence comes from Avena longiglumis, assembly GCA_030063025.1. Taxonomy (NCBI): domain Eukaryota; kingdom Viridiplantae; phylum Streptophyta; class Magnoliopsida; order Poales; family Poaceae; genus Avena; species Avena longiglumis. The sequence goes on from CP125979.1 coordinate 213,250,230, forward strand.
CGTAGGAAAACTTTTGTTTTTTATGTAATAAACCCTATCATGCCGAGCTCCAGGACCGAGACATCGCTGAGCATGCCTACGCCGCCGAGGAGGCGACGACCACCACAATGAAGGAACCTGCCGTCTCATCCCCGCCCCTATATGTACTTTGATTGTCGAACTGTGTCTATTTTGTGTCACTGAACTCTTGGACTTGATCGTGTTTATGTCGTTTTCTGATCTCTCGTGCCTGCACTACAGGAATGGAGCAAGACGTCGACGAATTTTTTTGCCGTCGGCTAAGCCACGATCCCCGTCGGCGTAGGCTCCTCGGGCTAGCCTTCCCTCGGCGCAGGCACTTCTGGCCGTCAGGTAGGTATAGCCGTCGGCATAGGCTACGCCGAAAATAATTATTTTTTGATTTTTTTCTCAACTTTTTTTAATCTTTGAATTGCTTGAATCGTTAATTTGGAACATTTTTAACACTAATTATATTTAATCTTTGATTAAATTGCAGTCTTGTCCAAACTTCCTGATTTCTCACCCATCCTCACACTACTCCATCCCTAGCACGCTTAACTTCTCCGTTCCTTCCAAATCGGTTCTCATGAAGCAATTTGTACATTGTTGTCAATACAATGAAATCAATCCTATTAACTCCTATATCACTATATCATATATTTTTATTTTTTTAATTACAAACAATTTTTTAAGTAAACAACAATGAATAAGTAAAAATATTGTTGAAATCAAATAAAAATATAATAAATATTTTTTGTATTTTTTATTTAATATGGAATAATTAATATCTTTAAATCCGTAAATTAGAATTCGGCAAATAATATGTCTAAATTGATCAGAAAAATAAGAGGAATCCAAATATGATATCCAATTCAACTTATCATAAACTATGCCATGATTCTATCCATAATTTCATTTGCCTATTTAAAATGGCGGGAATGAAGATTCTTAGCTCGGAGTTGAGCCTCGCTAAACTTGAAGTGGATCTCTGGTGAAATAGCATATTTTGAACCTAAAAATGATTTTTGTTAAAAATCATGAGCATCAGATCATGCACCTGTAGTTTATATCTGACCTACTTCCTATCGATTCGGCGGAAATTTATCTTTTTCACCAGGGATAAACGGAAAGGTTTGAGATCCCCCTATTGGGACATTGTCTATATAAGGTGGTCTAGTATTTTGAAAAATGGTGTGACAGCAGTTTGAATTAGCCTTTTGGTGGTTGCTTCACAAACGCCTCCGGTTTTTATGCTCTAAAAATGGAAAATGCCTTTTTGGTGCGACAAAAAGGAAAACTTCCCCCTGCAACATTTTACGCCATCCCATAATGCACATGCATGCACAATATGGGCATATTATCACAAACTATGTCTTAATTCTAGCCATAACATTGGTCATTTGATCCGAAAGCCACGAAACCTCGAATGGGATAGGTTATTTTGTGAAGGTTTTTTAAGATATAATTAATTTACCAAGTTTGATATTTTTCCTTCCAACTATGTCACATAATATGATATCACATGAAGGTTTCACATTGTTTGGTTCATTTTTTTATTTTCTTATGCCTGTTTTAAACTATCGCCAAACTTTGTCGAACACCAGGAATGGATATTCTTAGATTAGGGCTGAGCCTCGCTAAACTTGTATTGGATATCTGATGAAATAGCATATTGTGAACCTAAAAATAATTTTTGTAAAAAATTATGAGCATCATATCATGCACTTGTAGTTCATATCTAACCCACTTTCTACCGATTCAGCAGGAATTTGTCTTTTTCACCAAGGATGACCGGAAAGGCTTCAGATCCCCTTGTTGGGACATTGTCCATGTAAGGTTGTTCGGTATTTTTGAAAAATGGGGCGGTAGCATTTTAAATTAGCCATTTGGTGGTTGCTTCACAAAATCCCTTGTTTTTTGCGCTCGGAAAATGAAAAATGGCTTTTTGGTATGAAGAAAAAGAAAACTTCCTTTCACAACATTGTTCGCCATCCCATGATGCACATGTATGCATAATATGGGCATATTATTACAAACTATGTCTTGATTCTAGCCATAACATTGATCATTTGACCCGAAAGTCAGGAAACCTCGAATGAGATAGATCATTTTATGCTGCTGCCCCGACCCTCCCTCCCTGTAGCTTGGTCCTGCCATGTCTTCTGGCCGCGACCACGGCCGCGTTCGTCCCGCCGCCGGCGACCTTCCCTTCCTCCGCCGCCGCCCCTTTCTCTTTCTTGGACGACCTCTCCTCCTGCATCCTTCCCCTACCCGCAGTGGGTCGCAGCCGTGGAGCTTCATCGTGTGCAACAGCGGCAGATGCGTCGGTGGGCATGCCCGGACATGGAGGTGGTAGACACGCAACCGAGCGACGCTGGCATGCGTCGTCAACTCAGGTGCTAGCGCAGTGCTCCTTCCGTCTGCAAGGGAACCGAGGACGCCGGCGTGGAGCTCGTCGGTTTGACTCCACGTCGACACCTTGAAAGGAGACACCACAGGTAATTTTCTTCTGCTGTTTACAAATAAATCATAGTCGCTCATGCATATTTACTTCCCAGATTTGTTGATGATGCAAGCCGTTGAGATCAAATTTTGCCCTGCATTTTCTGGCTTTTGATGTGTACATACATGCTACAGATTAACTTAACCTGATTTTGTGCTTGTTCAAAATTAACAACCATCAATGGTGAAAGATAGTGAAGTTTAATACAATACCGTAGGTTGCAGGATATGATAAAATTACTTGGAACTTGCAAGTAAAAATATATACTGGGGATAGATCTCATAACACATCGATTAGATTGGCTTCGTTTGATAGAAGTAGGCTTGATTTTGTCCTGTCATTGTACTAGCGCTAGAGGTACCAATTGTGGGCTGCATTGAGGGATTCATAGCTGAGTTGAACTGTGTCGGTTGCAAATAGTTATAGATATGATCTGTCGGAACTCCTGGACCGCCTCGGCCCTATGAAAAGAAGTATCAAAGCTCAGTGTCATTGAAGTTTTAATATGATTAAACTTAACATTTTTGATAGTAGATAAACTGTTATACCATTAATGTGTATGGCTGCAATTCATTGAGATGGTAGACTCTTGGAGCACCTTGACCCTATGAAGAGAAGTAACAAAGCTCAGTGTCATTAAAGTTTTAAGATGACAAAACTTTACATTGTTGATTGTAGACAGTCAAACCATTAATGTATTGTATGTCCGCAACTCATCGGGATGGTAGACTGCTGGAGCGCTTTGACCCTATGAAGTGAAGTAGCAAAGATCTGAAGTTTCAAAATAATAAAAATTAACATTGTAGATTGTAGACTGTGTATACCATTAATGTATTGTATGGATGAAATTCTGTGAACAGTCTTTGGTTTTGTGTTGACGTCGGGATGGTACCAATTGATGGCTGCAATTCTGCGAACAGTCTTTGGTTTTGCGTTGACATCGGGATGGTACTAATTGATGGCTGGATTGTACCATTTAGGATTGGATTGTAGTTTAATTGATATGCAGTGTTTTGATTTGTGATAGCCTCCAAATGTCCCTGTCAAAAGCCACATAGAATGTTCAGTAAATAAAATGTTATATGAAACAATCGTGAGAGTTTATACCATTGAGGTGCCATGTGGTTGTTGTTCTGCAGAATTGTCTGTGCTCTTTTTCTTCTTTGGCTTTGCTTTCTCCAAACCGCCAATGGGTCTTCTTGACTTCTCCTTGACCTTGATACCTTTTGGTTCAGCAAGCCCCTCATTGTGTCTTGAAATTCTACTAGAGTCGATCTTCGGACATGCAACTATAGATAAAAATGTTAATATTAGTTTGACATTACACTGCACAATCATAAGTATATCATAATACACACCTTCTGAACCGGAGGAAGTACCCACTTCTGGATCAGCTCTAAGTTTCAAACATTTCTCAACATTTTGTGCTAATTGCGCTGCACAATTAGCCGCCTCAGTGTATGATTCTTCTGACTCCGCGGCACGAGCGGCTATTTTGACAAACATTTTGCACAAGTCTTTGTAACGATTTGACATTCTTGCTTTTGGGTTGTCATTTAGGATGCAATTGCTTGTTATTTGTAGAACTTTTGCATATATTTTCCATCTTTTCAAGATATATTCTTGGGGGTATGCTTAATATTATTAATATCAAGTATCTTTAAGCAATGAGAGCAAAGTATTCCAGCAAATTCAAACTTCTTACAACTGCAAATGACCTTTTCCTCTTTTGGAAAAAATCTGACAACATGCTGCCGATGTGTGCCATGAAAATTTACTTTGTAAACCTTCTGCGCTGCGTTATTATCATCACAAAGAAATGTATCATAGTTCAGGGTCCGAAGCACTTGTTCCTGAAACATCTTGAATATTGCTGGAGTATATGTAGTTGCAGCTTGCCTTATGTAGTTTGGGAGTAGTTTGTGTTGCTGTAAAGTCATACTTCACCTCTTCATCTCTTTTATCTGCAACTAGCCGTTCAAAATTCTCAAAAAAGTAAGTATGTCATACTTAACATTAATGTAATGCTTGAGTTCATTGTTCATGCTTTCACTCCTTTGGGTACTACTCATGTGGGAAGAAAATGTATTTCTCCCATACACTAGTGCCCACTGCTCCTTTTTCTCAAATAGCCTTTGGAGCCATGTATTGTCATGTAGTCCATATTTGTCAAGCATTCCATTCCACACACTTAAAAATTCATCTTCCTCCTCAATATCATAGATACAATGCTGGAAATCAATATTAAACTTCTTATAGTCTGGAACAACTCCAACAAGGTGCTTGCAAGCATTTTGATTCATATGCCATACATAAAGCCTATGGTGAGTCAGAGGCAGGACCAAACTGATTGTTTTGGCCATTGCTGCATCTTCGTCAGTCAAAATTGTCTGTGGATGTTTTCCCGACATAACTTTTAGAAAAGTTCTAAAAAGCCAACCAAAACTTTCAGCTGTTTCATCGTAGAAAAGTGCAGCACCAAAGACCATTGTTTTCTTGTGATTATTCACCCCAACAATCAAACCAAATGGACGCCCATCATCTAATTTCCTGTATGTGGTGTCAAAACATATAACATCACCAAATATTGCATAGTCTGAGACCATTCTGGAGTCAGTCCAAAAGATATTTGTTATCAAATCATCCTCATTGATCTGAATTGAATAGAAAAAATGGACATCTTCGGATACCTTCTTCTCCATGTATTCTAGCCCCCCCCCCCCCCCCCCCGTGTCACCTTGCTTTACTTTTAATGTTCTCTTTGAGTACAACCGATTTTTTATGTCTACCCGTGTAAAGCCAAGATTCCCAATTCCACATGCTTCTTTGGCCATAAGATCAAAAGTTGTTTTGTCTGAAATGCCAACAGACTTTGCAATCTCCGCATTCGCTAATTGTGCTTCAGTTACTTTCCTATGGGATCTCAAGAACCGGGCCATGTCTCCAGGAGCAAGAATGTGGTTATGAGTTGCTTCAAATTCATACACATAATAAATTCCATTTTTAAGACTTATCTTCATACGTGCACCACAACCACATTGTGTTTGAGGCCTACTGTAAGCGAATGTATCCTCTCTTTTATCTTCACCACGGGCTCCTGATAGTTCAAGTAATTATCTAAGTCCATCCAAAAATGATTATGAAAAGACCAAATTACAATCATTTCATACCTTGACGCGAACAAAAAAAGTTCGATGTTGTATTGTATATGTGTTCTTTACTTTATCGTGACTCCCTCTTCGGATGCTAAAACCAATAGTTTCTGCATTCTTGTTATAAAACAAATAGGCTTCCTCTTCAGATAAAAATTGCATGCCAACCTTTGGTACTCTATGATCAATACCATCTGTTGCATTGCTAGTGGAGGTTTCATGCACATCCTATATAAGATAGTAGTCACTGTAGTTAATATTACATATTTTTGACGATCAAATCTGCTTGCATTGCAGGATGGGAAGTGAATTCTTGGTTCAAAAAGAATGGATCAGAACAAGAAGATGAAATCATGAAGATTGCGAGTGCGATTTCTTACTGCCCGTGGTTGTGATTCATCTTCATCCTCGTGATTCCCAGAACCAATCCTTGAAGAAGCCATCAGGGAACAAGGGAGAATTCGCCTCTGCTTTTCCCTAGCTAAAGCCGATGATTGATAGAGTGTCCGCGGGTAGGCAGATGAGATTCTGTTTCTCTGCCCAACGAGTTTTGGCGCGTAGACGTCTATTATCTTGTTATTTGGCGCCAAGGAGAAAGTTTCCCTCGTGTATTTTGTTAGTTCTCGATTCTGTGTCGAGGATTACGTCAAGAAATGTCCGTATTACTGCCGTATTTTGCTTTTTTTGTGTGACAAATAACTTTCGATGGAGGAATTGGTGGAAGCGCGTGGATGCTCGCCACGTACACAGGGAACACCGATGGGAATAATTTGTGGGAGCAGGCAAGCCCCGTCCTCGCCTAAACGCGCCGCCGCCGTTGATCTCTCTCGGTTGGTCCTCTCGCCTCTGGTCTGCGCGGAGGCGGTCCCCTGAAGCCAGCCAGCCATGGACCTGACGGAAGCACTGCCCTGCGACATGCTAGCCAACATCCTCCGCCGCCTTCCGGCGCGCGACCTCGCCGCGTCCCGCTGCGTCCGCAAGACATGGCGCGACGTCGTCGACGCCCGCGGCCTGCTCCTCCCGCACTCGGTGCACGGCATCTTCGTCAACTACATCGACTACGAGCGCCCGCACTGCTTCACGCGCCCCCGGCGCGGGAGCCCGCCATCGACGGCAACCTAGACTTCTTGCCTGGCTACACGGAGGATTTTAACCCGATCGCCGATCACTGCAACGGACTCGTGCTCTACGAGAGCTGCTTCCGTGAGCTCTGCGTGGCCAACCCGGCCACGAGACGTTCGGATCGTTTCCAGGATTGCAATTACAATGGCAAGGATTACGACTCGTACTACCCGTACCTCGCGTTTGACCCTGCCGTCTCACCACACTACGAGGTCTTTTCAATCCCGGATGTACCCAAGAAGAAGCTGGTCTCGGACGATCAAGAAGACCCACACGGTTCCTAGGAATGGCCACCGTCCTTGTGGACACTAGACGTCTTCTCATCTGCTACAAGGCAATGGCAGAAGAGGTCCTTTCTCCGCCAAGGCGAGGCTGGGGGCACAATGACCAGCGTTCGAGCAGATCCACGGGAACCCATATCTATGTGTTTTGGTGGTGCAACAAGGCGCTATGGTGTATACTTGGACGGATCGCTGTATGTTCATTGTCGTGGTGTGTTCGTTGCAAGGTACTATTACATATCTTACCGCTACTTTGCAGAATCATCTTCTCAATTCTTTAATCAATAATAGTTTTTATTATGTGTTCATATCTTTTTCTACACAATCACTGCAACATCAAATATTTGCAGGTTCTCTTTGTCAAGTGGCAAGTACCAAGTTATAAAAATGCCACGAGATATTCAGGGAAGCAAAAATGCACAATTTCTTGGGAAATCGGAAAAAGGGGTATCCCTTGCAACAATGCACGAAAAACACCGACTCATGTTTTTTAACCTTGCCGAATCAGACGGCCAAATAGGTTGGGTGTTGAAGCATCATGTTGATCTTGATCCATTGACATCATTATTGTGGCACGACTTCAAAGGATTTAAGAAAACATGGACCTTAGATGATGGTTCTAATGTCATGATGGTGAAGAAGAACACGATTGGTTGGCAAGGCGGAGGTAGAGAAGAAGAAGACGAAGAGAGTGAAGAAAATGATGACGAAGAAAATGATGATGAAGAAGATGATGACGATGAAAAAGAAGAATATGACGGTGACGGTGATGATGATGATGATGATGATGATGATGATGATGATGGGGTAGAGCGAGGAGAAGAAGAAGAGAGTGAAGAAAAGGAGGGAGAAGGAGAGAATGATGGAATTCAAATACGGGAGAATATGGAATGGAACTCTGGTGATGATAATGTTCTGAATATTGAAGATGATTATAGTAGATGTGGCACTAACCTCTACTTCCTTGGGTTTCACCCCTACAAAGAGGTTGTTTTCTTGGGCGTATCATCATTTATAGGAGTGGCTTATCATTTGAGAAGCTCAAAGATTCAGTATCTTGGAAAAATACATCCAAAAGATTACTACCGTGCACACACAAATAGAATGTACGAAGGATATCCGTACACCCCTTGCATGATCGGGGAGCTTCAAAACCACGCTTCAACAAGTCATCGCAGAGGTTAGAGCATTTTGGCAGCAAAGAGATTAAGAAACGACGCCATGTTGTGTTTGGGTTCTGACTTTTATTTTTAGCGATCAATCGTCGCTTTCAAACGATTCCTGGTTCTTTTATGTGGTTAAGATTAGTGTTTCTTCTTAATTGCCAAGAAGTTTTAGCCGGCTTCCGTTTCTCTGGTTTCTTCAGCTATTTGATCACTTTTTGACATGCATAGGTAGACATTAGGTACTGTAAAATTTGCACCGTTTTAGTTTTAGGAACTGCCGACATGCTCTGGAATTGCTTTTTTTTGTTGTGCTTTCGAGTTCTGAAAATAGTTGATTTCGATCGCCCCGCTTCTGAGACTGGACGATGGATGCACGAGTACCATTTTTTGTTGTCAGGAATGCCGTCCTTTGCTTCGAAATCACCAGGGTAGGATGGAGTTGTTTTCTGCTCAAGTCTGAAGATATATATATATATAGGTAGGATGCAGTTGTTTGCTGCTCAAGTCTGAAGATGTATACATGTAGGATGCAGTTGTTTCCTGCTTAAGTCTGAAAATGTATACGTGTGTGTCTAAACTCTAAAGTGCCACCTAGCTCTCTCCTAGCTTGATCTCTTCTCTGTACATCCTTTTGATCGTTTTATAAAAGTTCAGGCTGGCTAAACGCCCGCATAATTACAGTAAAAAATGGTACTGTAGTATGATATATTTAAAAAAAAAACACATGCAGTATGTTGCGGGGTTAGTACGTATCAGCACGAGACGTGTGACTGTTTCCACTGTGTCCAATTCTGGTCAGGTGTCCAATGCTGCAGAAACGCCTCCGCTACCGAGTTGGAATTGGTCCGTATAAGCGTCTGGCTCAGTATCTTCTTTTCTCGAATAAAACCTACACCAGTGAGAATCTGGAACTGAACTCCCACGATCATAATCTTCTGACTTTCCAAGATGAGTATAGAAACTTGTCCCACAACTTTTGCTTTCATGGTTTTCACTCCTACCACAAAGCAGTTATTTTCTTGGGGTTACCAACATTTGTAGGAGTGGTTTATCATTTGAAAAGCTCGATGATTCAGTGTCTTGGCAATATGCACCCAGATCACTACCGTGGGCCTGCAAATGGTTTTTATGAATCGTTTCCATATACCCTTGCATGACCAGGGGAGCTTCGAGAGGATGCTTCATGAAGAGATCATAGAGAGGTTCGACCATTTTGGCAGCAAAGAGTCAAAGAAAGGACACCTTGATGTGTTTGGTTTGTTCTGTGGTTAACATGTGCTCTATATTATGTAGATTATCATCTATCCTTATATGGTTCTGTTTGATGACTTTTCTACATGTGTAGGTAGTACATGCGCTATTGATTCAGGTCAGGTTTGCACCGTTTCAGTATCAGCGAACCTATTTTGCTTATGTTTTTTGTGCTTTCTAGTTCTGAAAGTAATTGAATGATCAGGTTCAGCTTTCAGTACCAGCTGGGGGTGGAAGGACAAACTCCTCACAAGTCGAAGATTCACTTATAAAATAGACTTTCTTCTGATAGTAAACACAACAGGGTGTTTGGTCTAGTGGTATGATTCTCGCTTCGGGTGCGAGAGGTCGCGAGTTCGATTCTCGCAACACCCCATCTATTTTTTTTTTGCATTCTTTTTGAATCAACGCACAGCCTAAGCATCGACAGCGCGGAGTGCTATTTTTGGCGCGAAGCCCTCTTCTACCTCCGCTCCCGTCCACCCGTCCAAGGTCCAACCCGCCTAGCCAATTTGGCGATGCCCTGTAAATACACGCATGGCAAAGAGGGCGAGGCCGATCTCGCGCGATCGGTCGATCCACTCTAAAAAAAGCCTAAGCCATATAGGTACTTCGAATTACATCGGGAGGAGGAAGAGACGATTGATCCATGGTGCCCGCAATGGCGTCCCGTCGTGCTGTCCTCTTCTTGTTCGTCGCCGTCGCGGCGTCGTCCATCGCCGTCGCTCTCGGCGAGGCGCCGGCCGGGCCGGACTACAGCTACGTGTCGGGGACGAATCTGGGTCCGGAGAACTGGGCGAAGCTGAGCCCCAAGTACAGCGCCTGCAACGGCGGCGCCCCGACGAGGAAGCAGTCCCCCATCGACATCGTCACCAAGAACGCCGTCCCCAAGCCCGACCTCGAGTCTCTCAACCGCACCTACGTCGCCTCCGAGGCCACGCTCATCTACAACGGCAAAGAAAACTCGGCAAGTCCCCTCCCATCATATCGCGTCGATCGATCGATCGTCCACATGTTATTTCTTCATCAAGCTCGAAGCCGTGACGCGAGCGCTTATTACCACGTACTAATCGACCGACTTGGCAAATGGCGTTGCAGATGACGTTCCCCGGCAAGGTCGGCGGCGTGTCCATCGGCGGCAAGTCCTTCAGCCTGAAGAAGGTCCTGTGGCGCACGCCCTCCGAGCACACCATCAACGGCAAACGGCACCCGCTCGAGGTCCAGCTGGTCCACGAGAGCGACGCCGGCACCGGCGAGCTCGCCATCATCGCCATCCTCTACAAGGTCGGCTCGCCCGACTCCTTCTACTACCAGCTCAAGCGGGAGCTGACGGAGCTGGCGGGCGACAAGTGCAACTACGCCGTGGACGACGCGCGCTCGCCGATGGGGTTGGTGCACCTGCGCTCGCTGCAGAAGCGGACGGGGAGCTACTTCCGGTACATGGGCTCCCTGACGGCGCCGCCGTGCACCGAGAACGTGTACTGGAACGTCCTGGGCAAGGTGAGGCAGATGACACAGGAGCAGCTGGACATGCTCCTCGCGCCGCTGCCGCCCGCCGCGAAGCAGAACGCGCGCCCGGTGCAGCCGCTCAACGGCAGGGTCGTCCAATTCTACAACCCACCGCACAGCACCATCTCCTTCGAGGTGTGATCTGTTCTGTTCTGATCCACCATTCGTTCACGTGCTAATTGACCTAGAGATTAATTAACGTACTACCGCTACTGTAATCGTGTATCATCACCACCGTACTGACCAAATTTTCTCCTTCTTGTGCCTTGTCCCGCTCTCTTTGCTATTATTCAGATGAACTGTTGTGTAGAGTTGTATGATCTTGGCCATCTGTCTTGTTGCATTGATTAATCTGATGATCTGAAACTCTGAACCATGCATGCATACCGTTGTGACCATGTGCATTAGCCACTGATCCAGATTCCAGAGCCTAATAATCTGAGATTCAGTCTGTTTTATCTGAATTTGCAATTTTTTTCTGAACACTGTCTCCACATTTGGAAGTTTAGGCCCAGTTCTTCAGGCACTTCAACTTTCATGGTCTTGGAGTGCAAAACCAAAAATGGGATTTACTGCAAATGAAACATCTATTCCCCAGATTTCTTATTCCAGTCCTGTTAGCTGTACCAGAATGAGTAGCACATGCAACTGCATGAACAAGGGTTTTTAAAAGGCCAGCCGCATCACGCATGCTTGCATGATTGTGTACTTTACGAAACAAATACAGTGGCTCGACTGTGTTACGTTCCCACTAGATATTGCCACTGCTAGAGGGAAGATCATATGATCTGAGATAGTTTTGGGTACAAGGAGCTAGTAGAAGAGGTAGTGGATACACTGGAAATAGAGATCAGGAGGAAGAAGAGATAGTCCGCCCTTGCCAGGGTCCTCCATTCAGGTTCAGGTTCTTTCCCCCCCTCAGCTCGCCATCGATTAGCTTTAATTAGAGTCGCTTGCCTCGTCCTGCCCAAATGCCTTGGGCCTGTAGCCCATTTCTTGCCACGGCCCATATGCGACAGGGACTGCAACACACACGGTCCGTGACATTCTCCCCTCCTTAACATCCAGCTTGCTCTCAAGCCGTCATCATCCAGCGATAATGGCACATGGCCACCAGGATCCCACGGAGCATACAGTTTCTTGCCAAGAACAATCTCATTGGAAGAAGCAGTCTTAGGAATGGTTCCGCTTGCCGAGCAGGGAGTAATGCATGGTCGGCTTGCACATATGACATGGTGAATTGTTGTATCGAACCTGCAAATCACCTCAATGCCATGTGATATTTCTGTAGCTATGACACTTGTAGCGAGAGTACCGATATCCTTGTTGCTTAGTTCAGATTTTATCCGAGCACCACTTCCTATAAGAAACCCAACAAGAATGGCACACATTGATATCTCTGAATTGAAAAGGCAGGTCAATTTTCCCCAAGCCAAGATCTCACAAAACGTGTGCATCACACCAATGGAAGGGCATTGAATATGTTGACTGGTGTGCCAATCAACCACGGGATCCTCAATAATAATAGCACAGTGAACCATAATGCAGTACTTGTGAGCAATCTGAACAAACGTCTCCCAGCCAAAACTACTATGTTGATATGCCTTTGTCAGCAGCAAATCTGGTTGGACTAAACAGATAACATCCATTTGTGCAAAAAACCAAACACTGTTTACGCTCATGATTTTAGTCAAGATAGCAGCAGTTTTTATTCCAGAAGAACCCACACCAGTGCACCGCTCCACCATGTAAATAACCCGGCTGTTAACCTGCATCTTTCTCTCACATGATATACTTGCACTTGCACAACACAAAATGGAACAGTGCCGATATGCAAGAATTGACTCGGACCACTTTAGCTGACAAACATTTCTGCTGATGCCTATGTTGTTGAGATTAGCTCCTTCTATTCCAGTTCGATTTATCTGTTGCTCTTGCAAACACACACCTGGATTGCCACTTCTGGTGAGATGCAGTTCACACATTAACTTTGGACGAAACTGAGTGAGACACCACTTAGAAACAGGTGCAGAGTTGAACATGCAACAAAATCTTTCCTATGGCCACCAATGAAAAAATACCCAGGCAACCAAGTATGCTGATTTGCACAAGAGAACTGATCATATGAGACATCTGCTTGATTTCCATAATCCCATGGTGGTAGTATCCATTCATCACATAGTACATCAAATGGACAACTCAGTGTAGGACCATCACATACACTAGGAACAAGCCAATGTGAACCTCTAATAGTAACAGGAAACATCATGTTTATCTGATTTCTACTTCCGGATGAATAACGACCTGGGTTCCAAGAAAATAGGGGTACTAAATCCAGCTGCCCAATTGAAAGCCAGTCACTGAAATTCGCTTGCACGTGCAGTGGCCATGATAGGCAAAGATCACAGCTAACAACCCTCCTTTGCTTCTCAAATGCCATCAGGATATGCAATAAAACATAACATGGAATACAGGAGATGAGGAATTTTTTATACCAGGTCGATAGGTGAATGGTGAACGTAATAGCAGACTCCCATGCATCCTTTTGCTCCTTCACAACAGCAACAACATCCTGAGACTGGCCAAATGGCTCAGGCATTGACTCAAACACCTCTCGTGGCTCAGGCATTGACTCAAACACCTCTCGTGCGTCCTTGCGCGTGGATGCTGGTATAGAGAGTGAGGTGCCCATGCTCAAGATGGAACACGCCAGCAACCTTGTGGGGGGCGACGTGATGGAGGCGCTGACAGCGGTCGCCGCGAAGGTTGTTGTCGCTCCTGTGGTAGCCGAGGCGCCAAGGTCGTATTGGGCGCCCAACAGCAGAGCAGCCGTCGGCTGGAGGCCTTCCTCGGTGATGGCAGATGACGTCGCGTCGATGGGGATGGCCTGGCTTGTGCAGAGGTGGTCGATGCAGGAGGTTGTAGTTGCAGCTGATGCTGGCTTGAAAGCCGACGGTGGCTTGGATGATGAAGAGTACGCGTCCCCTGCACGCTCCTCTCCTGTGTGGTACTGGTTCAGCTCGAGGACGATTGGATGCAAGCTGTCGAGCTTTGCGGTTCATGGAGGAGATCGCAGTGGTCAGATCCGCCAGCAACTTGGCCTGATATTCCATGGCCATGGCTTTCCCGTGGATAATCGAGGGAAATCGAGGAATATCGACTAGCGAGATTGGGGAGGAAAAAAAAATCTGACGGTTGGAAATGGCTCTGATACCAAATTGTTACGTTCCCACTAGATATTGCCACTGCTAGAGGGAAGATCATATGATCTGAGATAGTTTTGGGTACAAGGAGCTAGTAGAAGAGGTAGTGGATACACTGGAAATAGAGATCAGGAGGAAGAAGAGATATTCCGCCCTTGCCAGGGTCCTCCTGAACCCCCCCCCCCCCCCTCAGCTCGCCATCGATTAGCTTTAATTAGAGTCGCTTGCCTCGTCCTGCCCAAATGCCTTGGGCCTGTAGCCCATTTCTTGCCACGGCCCATGCGACAGGGACTGCAACACACACGGTCCGTGACACACTGGTGAGCAAACTAATCATCTAGTGAACCTCAATTTGACTTCACCATCTGATGGACTGATGGTATTAATTGTCTTGTCAGATAGCACAAAACGAGTTACTCCCTCCGTCCCAAAATAGATTTCTCAGATTTGTTAAAATTTGAATGAACCTAGACACTATTTAGTATATAAATTTATTCAATTTTTACAAATCGACATATCTATTTTGGGATGGAGTACTATCTTCCTACTAAGTTCTACAATGCCTGAACTTTATGCACGTACCATCTAGGATTATTGTGGCAGTTGTCACGAGTGACAGAGATGCGTGATCAAACTCCCAAGCATGATAGTTTGCACTAAGTAATGTAAAGAGTGAGAATGAAAAATCAAACTGGTGACTGCACGCATTTCGACTAACACGGATGGTGCGTCCAAGTCTATCCATAGAACAAAGAAGATGTGCAGCAAAATAGTATCTTACTGTCCTCCACTCTACCAATTGTTAGATTTATTTAATCACTGTAACATGAATGAAATTACCACTGACCTGGATGCAAAGTATGATTGACAGTGATTTTTAGGGAAATCATTTGCTGGGAAAAAAATACTAGTGGTTTTGCATGTAAGGTTGATTTTTCATACCGTGACTTCGGTAAGACTGTCGCAGTCTCGCATATGGAAATATCCGTCTGAACTCTTTCCTGAAAAATCCATCCAAATGGGAAATTGGGGTATTGGCCTATTGGGATACAACTAGAAGACAGTAGAAGCATCCAGTGGAAGATCAAATAGACTCCACTGAAAAAGAATAATATCTTTTGGACATGTTGTCAAATGACGACATCCGTTTCAGTACGAGACAAATGGAAGCTTGTAAGAAAGAAGGGTGCGGAACAATGGGACCTATGAGTACGACTGAGTGAAGAAAATTATGTCTCAAAATGATAAAGAGTGAAGAATGTTGAGCCACGATGTCCTACCTCTCAAGCTGCAACAATAAGCACTAATTAACGGCAGAAACAAGCTGCGCCGCCAAGCTTCTAGAAGAAGATGGTAATCAAGAGGAGTTCTGAAATTTTCATCCAATTTCAACCGCAAACTTCATTTTCAGGAGCGTTTGAAATTGCCAACAAAACAGAAAGAAGACAAACCAGATCATAAAAACAAACAATTTTTTTGTCTAACTTTCTAATCCATAGAATTCTCCCACAAATCTCTGTCCTGAGATTGATTTTTCGTACCGTGACTTCTGTCGGACTGTCGCAGGATGCAAATATCCGTCCCTACTCTTCCCGTATCCACCCAAATCAGGAATTGTGGCATTGAGATACAACTACTCCTTCCGTTTTCTAATACCAGTACTTCCTCCGGCCCTAATATGACTCAAATTTGCCTAGATTTTGCTTGAATCTAGACATTATTTAGTATATAGGTTCATTTAAATTTTAACAAATTAAAATCAATTAATATGGATCGAAGGGAGTGTTTTGGCAAACTATTTTAATTTGTCAGAACGTTTTATATATTTGAAAACAGAGGTAGTAGAAGACAGTAGAAGCACACACAGTGGAAGATGAAATAACCTCACCTAAGAATAATATTGCTTGGACATCTGGGTCAAGGCCCATGACGACATCCGTTGCAGTAAGAGACAAACGGAAGCTTCTAACTACAAGAAGAAAGAATGGTGCTGAACAATGGGACCTATGAGTATTACCGAGCGAAGAAATTTTGGTCGCAAAACACAAAGTGGAGAAAATTCGAGCTACGAACGTTCAAGCTACAGCGAACGAGCAATAGTTGATAATTAACAACGGTACAAAGTACACCTCCGTTTTAAAATATAAAATGTTTTAGGTTTGTGAAGCAAATGTATCTAGACTTATTTTAGTATGCAGTTTCACTTAGCTTCACAAAAATTAGTCTAAATACATTTGTTTTACAAACATAAAACATCTTATATTTTAAAACGGAAGGAGTAGAAACAAGGCGACCGTGCTAAGGTTCTGGAAAGAAGACGGTAATCAAGAAGAGTTCTGCAACTTCTATCCAATTTCAACAGGAGACTCCATTTTCAGGAACATTTGAAGATTGAAATTGCCAAAAAATCACAAACAAGCCAAACCAGATCATAGACCCACCAAAATTTCGTCTAACTTTCCAGTCCATATAATTCTCCCACAAATCCTATGTACACACAAACCAGTACTAGAGCTCTATTAAGCAAAGCACAGCAACAAGGCAACAACCGGGCAGAGCAGAAGAAGATGACCCCAAACCAACCAAACCGAAGGCAAAAATCCCATCGCGCAGGCTACAACGGCCCTGATCTGGCCACGCGGTCGTCCACCTCCATCTCGGCCGCCCAATCCGCCGGCCGCCTCCCCGACGCGAAACGCATGACCCCTGCCAGACCAGGCGCCGGCGCCGGCGCGGCTTCTTCCGTCGTCTCGAACGCCTTGGCCTCCCTCCGCCTCGATGCCGGAGGCTGGGGAGGAGGGGACCAGTCGACGCTCTCCACGGCGCTCTTCCGCGAACGGCTGCGGCGCATCAGGAACCCGAACCCAGGGCAGCAGCCGCCGCCAGGAGGCCTCCGCGGCGTCTTCTCCGACGTCGGCGGACGCGGCCTGCGGCGCGCCCTCTCGCGCTCGGAGAGCACCTTCCCGATGCAGGATACCTTGGGGGAGCTGGGCTCGTCCTCCGGGACCGCGGGCCTCGGGTTGCGCCCGCCGCCGCCGGTCTTGGCCTCCTTGGGGAACATGGCCGGCGGGTGCTGGTGGGTCCTCCGCCCGCCGCCGCCCTGGCCGAGCTTCCCGGAGAGGCCGATGATGGGCGCCGCCGTCGGCTTCAGGTTCCCCGAGAACCGCTGCGACGATCCGCCGCCGCCGCCGCCGCCGCCGTGGTGGTGGTGGTGCTGCCCGGGAGCGGCGGGGTTGTGGTTCTTGAGGAGGCACTTGGGGTTGGTGTTCTCCTTGAGGGAGTCGTCGCGGTCGTACACGCCGCCCACGTCCACCCACGCGATGTCGTCGCCGATGCGCATCCGCGTCGAGTCCGGCGGCTCGCCGCCGAGGTCGCGCTTAGTCACCATGAATGAGAGGGTGAGAGGTTGGTTTCTGTGGGAGGAGAGAGAGAGAGGAGCTAGGTCGTCGGCCGGCTCGTCGGCGCGTGGCGCGGTTTTAAAGGAGGAGGAGAGTCGTCGATCGCGTCCCTCGTTGGGGATTGCCGGGAGCGTGGGTTGCGCATCGTTTTCTTTTCGCTTTATTATTATTATTATTATTATTATTATTATTGTGTGTTTTCTTCCTGGTTTAGTAAACGGTTTATCAAAAGTTCAGGTTTTCGAAGACGTGGGTTTATGTGGACCTGGTCTACACGAGTAAATCATGCTAGGATACACACGATTCTAGAAGCACTTGTGTCGTGAGGTTTTCACAAAACTACTACCGTACTAGTCATGCCAAATGCCAAGTACTCCAGACAACATATGATTTGCAAATGTGTGTTTCTTAATGAAAAGACCAAGACTATTTATTGAACAAAGACTCATCATTTGGTCATTCCCAAAACTGCAATTCTACAGATGGTACGAACGCAATTTGGTATGTACTAGTATAATTTTCACCAACAAATTTAACTAAGCAGATTTGTTCAGATTAATAAGCTGACAAAGTACCAGTTCCCGTTCCTCTCCTCCTCTTTGCAAAGACGGCTAGGGTTTTATCGCTTCCCGTCGGTGCTACCGTCGATGTGCCTCGCTTCTTCCATGGAGAGGGCGGGATCTAGGGCCTCCCGTTGGCGGGAGGGCTCCGTTTTTCTGTTTTGGCGTGATGACGCTCAGGTGGTGGCGACGGCGATTCTTTCAATAAGGCCCCCGGTTTAAGCCCCATCTCGATAAGAGTGGTGTGATCCTCGAGAACTTCTTCTAGCTGTGAGGATCTTCAGATCTTCAAGTATCTTCATTTTCTTCTTCTCTGTCTCCAGGACAGATGTTATCTTTTTGACCCGTTCGCAACCAACAATGTCAGGCCGGCTAAGGGAGCAGTGGCAGCGGCGACACACCGTCGAAACAGTTTGGAGGTTGAAAATGATAGACTTTTCAAAGATTTCGATACAATTTTCGTTTTTATTAAACTAATTTGTATTGCTCGGTATTTCTTTTAACACCAGAGTAAATATCGAAAGGCTTCTTTTCGCATACCGACCTGCTAATTCCGAGATTTGAGTTCTATCCGAGTGAAAAAAAAAAACTGACAAAGAAGCGTTTGTCGATAGCTGCGTGTTCCTAAGCAAGCACGCATCTCCCTCTGTGGATCGTGTTCGTGTCGTGTGCACCTACGTACTACGTCCCGTGCACCGGGACCAGACAAGGCGCGGAGAAGCTGGCGCCAAATCAGGGGAAGGGAGGGAGCGCTTGGTGCAAAACGCGATGTGGCGTACGCATCCGGGCAGCTGTACATAAATCAAACCTTGAGATTAACGTCAACGACGACGACGTGTTTAGACCGTTCCGTTCCCTTCCGCGCGCATGCGCTTGGGGTTGCCTGTTCCCTAAGCTAATCTAGCAGCGGTAGTACTGCTACTAGCGCTGCAGCTGTTTGGACCGACCAGCCGCAGCGCAGAGGCGGCTAATCTTTTCTCCCCTGATGACAGTTCCCGCGGTTTCTTGGACCTTTTTGACCTTGGACTTTCCCAGCACGGGGGGTACCACCTAGTGCTCGGTTAAAATTGGACAGCCCTACGCGTCCCCCGGGGGATACGTGGTTTTTATCCCGGGTCACCAACCAGCGTGTCGTTTTGATTCAAAATCCGTTTTACATTTGCCCGCTTTTTATCATTGTAGCAAAAACGGTTCGTCGAAAATAAAAAAGCAATGGATCTCGCCGAGATTTCACGAGACCTCATGCGGCGTGTAGCAAAAAGTTGAGCTAATGTAGCAAACCCGACCTCATGGAGACTTCATGGGAGGCTTTCATGTAGACCTCACCGAGACCGTGTAGCAAAAGCGTTACGCTATTGTAGCAAAACGCAAAAACGGTGGTAGCAAAAATTTGTGCTAATGTAGCAAAAAATGGTTCGCTCAAAAATATAAAACAGATTGGACTTCACGGAGACTTCGGCGTAGTAGCAAAAAGTTGTGCTAATGTAGCATATCCGACCTCGCCGGAGTTTTTCGCCGGTAGACCTAACCGAAGACCGCGTAGCAAAAAACTTGTGCTAATGTAGCAAATCCATAAAACATATGTAGCAAAAAAAATATCATATTGTAGCAAATCCGACATTGTCGGACACCTTGCCAGAGACATTGAAGCAAACCCCAAGATATGCTTCTAGCACCGCCGTCGGTCGCACGTAGCAACGCCGTCAACCTCATGTAGCAAACCTCGATGTCGTAGGTAGTATCAGCAATGGCAGTAGGTAGTAGCGCCGCCAACTCCATGTAGCAAACCTCGACGCCGTAGGTAGCATGATCGATGGCGGTGGATAGCAGAGTCAGTGGTCTTCGGTAGCAACGTCGGTGGACGGGGCGCCTGCGACGTGGGATCTATCGAGATGCAGTCAGGCGGCACTCTGGCGAGGGCACGCTCCGGCGTATTCGGCGAGACAGCCCGGAGAGGAGGTGACGCCGACAAGGCGGCCCGGGCGAGGAGGTGTGCTGAGCCTAGTGACCGAAGTGCGTGGTGGCGGCAGGCGGCCTGCAGCCTTCCGGCGAGGCGGCAGCTCCGGCGAGGAAGGAGAGACGCGATGGCGGCGTCGCGGCAGCCAGGCGCAGCGAGGCGGCTCCGGCGAGGAAGGAGGCACGTGGCGCGTGTGCGGCGGCAACTACGGCCCGGCGAGGACGACTCCGGCGAGGAAAGGGAGGCGCGCGGTGGCACTTGTGCGACGGAGTGGTGTGCTGACCCGCAGCAAGGACAACGCTCGACGACGGCTTTCATGTACGACGGCGGTTGAGTACTGAATACAAGAGAAAAAGCAAGGATAAGAACTGCGTCAAAGGTGCAGGCGGTTGTCGAGCGTAGGAAAACAAGACGTGAACGAGCAAGCTAGCTACCCGGGGGATCGATCCCCCGGAGGATGCGTATCATTTTCCTTAAAATTTGGAAGCTTTTCTCACTGATGAGGGGCAAGAAAAGAACATTTGAACTACTCCGACGAGCTATCATCTTATCATGGGTCCTGTGTACTCCTGTTTGAGTTCCTGGTTAGGCTATCAATTACATCGTGTTAATGTGTAGTACGACCTCGCTGCTTACTTCTACATCACTTGTTCCCAATGGCTCAACTACTCTTGACTTTAGCGGTCACTCTCTACGTCACGCTCAGAAAATGTGTCAATCACTGTCTTTTCCCAGTCCTCGTGATATGGAAATTTCATGATAGGATCAACGGGGCAGTGGTACCCTGCTGTACTTACATTATTGCTTGGTCACATTAGCTGCCGTGGCTTTTTTCATACTACTAGTTTTTATTTGGCTTCGCTGTTTTGCATAAACATTTTTTTATTCATAATCCTCCATAGGTATTTCTGCTTTATTATAAGTGAACCTCGGTTTCAGCATCAATCCAGGTTCCGTTGAATCTTTGTTGTTGCGTGAGTGGGGTTGGCGTGGTGATGATGTGGACGCAAAAGAGGATCAGCAAGAAGCGTCAGGGAGATACAATGCGAAGCGAGAGGACGCACTCTCTCTCTGTTCGGGATTACAGGTCCTACGCACATACCTAAGTTGTTAATTTGACTAATAAAATATAACTTATATGTCATAAAAGTTATATCATTAGAAAATATAACCTTTAAAGTTTCTAATGGTATAATTTTTATGCTATACTACTTATATTTTGTTATTTAAATTGACAATCTAGTTATCCGTGCGGGACTTATAATCCCAAATGGAGGGAGTACTATACAAGATAAACAAGGAAGAAAGGACGCAGGATAGAAGGGGTGGGAGCTCCAGTGACAAATGGCTCGTGTGATCTTGGGAGAGCTCTTTCTTTGAAAAATTAGAAAATGGCAATTGAGAGTTTCAAAAATTATCAGGAAAAGAAATCCTCGATGTCGATGTGCAAAACCTCAATTCAAGGTTTGTTGTATTTTAGGCTGGGCAAAAATGAAAAATGTGTGGACCCTGGTGCGTTGACCGGTGTGCATTTTCAATATTTGAAAATTTGCCAGATTTATCTTTTTCTTTTCATATCCTAGAATAAAACATATTTTGAACTGAGATTTTGCATACTGGTAGAGTTCAACGTTATCTAGATCTTGGATTTTTGTTCTCAATTTTATTAAATTTACAAATGTCAATTACAAAAATTTCAACCCTTGGTGGTACATGCGCTCGTTGGGCCACTCCGGTGACCGTGGCCATGGCTCGGCGCGAGCTCGGCATGTCCGTGTCCGCGTCATAGGACGACACCGGGAAGGAGATGTCTGTGGCACTAGGGTCAGCTGTGGCCCGCCGAAGAAGGTGTGGCGGCTTGAGCGCCCATGGCGAGCATGGTAGAGGCCACGCCTGGCGAGGACGTCGTCGACGTCCAGGCTATGCCAGTAGGTGTGTCGGCCTTCCCGGTTGTAAGGGCCTCCGTAGGGCGCCGTCTTGCGGTGCATGGTTGACGGCTGGTAGAAGGGACAAGCGGTAGGCGATAACCGCGTGTAGGTCATCGCCGGCGGGCCTGGACGGTGTGGCATTTCTGTCGTGGGCAATGTTCCACGCCTGGTAGGTGCCAGTCCGGCGGCATGAGGAGGTTCGTCTCGTACAGGACTGTCGCCTCCTCGAGGGGTTGTGCGACCTTGCGTCGTCGCTTATGCTTCCACTGGCCCCGTGGTCGTTGCATGACATGGTTGCTCACCAGAGAAGATTGGGTGAGGGAGGAGTAGAGAGGCGACTGGTGGGTGTGCGCCCCCCTCCCCCTCCTCGGGGAGGAGGGGTAGGCCGAACGGCCACCACGCCATTAACTCCGTCTCATCAGGAGGCGAGCCGTCACGCGAGCGCTGGTGTCTGAAACCGGCGAAGACCGACGCCGGGCACCTATGAAACCAACTTAGAGTCATTAACTACGTTAACCGACTGCGTTTGGTGGCTGTCAACTCGGTCCGATGCAGACGAGGCTTGCTTTGACAGCAGCCGCCTCAGCCGGCCCTTGGTTGCCGGGGACGACAAGGAAGTGTCAGGCAAATTGTAGGGCGGCTCATCTGTTAGCACCAGTTGAGAGCCTCCGGTGTACCATTTTTTTTGTCTCCAAGCCTTACTTGGTTGGGGACTTGGTTGGGGACTAGGTTAAGGGCCGTTGTTGGAGATGCTCTAAGCTATCGGCTGTTACCTTCCGTTCATTTCCGAGATATTTCTCCGCTTTGATTTCAGACCTTGGACTCTACATGGCAGAGGTACACCACCTCCACTTGTCCTAGTCGAACCACACGAGACACGAGAGGCGGAGAGTAACAGCGTGTCCACCATTCTTTTCCTTCTAAGGAAAAAAATAGGCTCTCGATCCAATCTGGTGGTGGTCGAGTTCTAGCGTCTAGCTACCTCTCAAGTTCATTTTAGTGCTGTCTTTTTCTCTTGGACGAGGAATCTCAGTGCTGTTAAGCTTTGCTTGATATATATGGGTACAGATTGTATGTACGCATTGGACTTGTAATATGGCGAGGATGCATCGATCCCAATTCCCAAATGGACTAGACTTAGGTTACGTATCCAGGGGGCTGACCAAGGACGAATATCACACGGTATCCTCACATAAAAAAACATGTTTTTCATTTAAGTTGGAGTGTCTAATGCTAGCCCTAGTGAGAGTATATCATAATATGACGTGGATTGTTAATTAATAAAGAAAGAAATGATGGTGATATCATATGATATCACGGCACATAAAATTAGATATTTTAATATCAAATATGTACATATATTTGTATTAGGATTCTATAAATAATTAAATACTATGCAACTATAATACTACTAGTAAGTAGCACGTGCTTTGCACGTTGCGACATATATCATTTTCAAAAATATTTTTATATTCATTTATTGAGTTCTAGTTAAATCATAATTTGGCTTTAGATCTTTTTAAGGTTTATTTACTCCTTTTCCAAAATATAAGTTATTTTAGCCTTTTCTAAGACGTATGAATCTAGAATACTTTTAGTGTGTAGGTTCCTACACAATAAAAGTCATCTGGATACATGTGTTTTAGAAAAAGTGTAAAACATTTTATTTTTTGAAACTAAGGGAGTAGATTCATTTTTTTAAAAAAAAATACATCTATCTTCCCAAAAACATTTAGCTCGGTATAGCTAATGTGTATAATTTTTTTCATACATATTACTTGTATTTTATCCAACCATTTTTCTTACTTATTTCTTCAGTAGCTGCTCCAGTTCTAGACGGTAAAATACCTTCGTCCATGGTCACACCACTGTATGAAAACGTGAACAAAAGCAGGAGAAAGTGCAGTGTTTGCTTTCCACAGTCTTGTACAGGGCGGAGTACGTACATGAGACGGCGCAGCCGGAGAGAGCCAGGACGCTTCAGCTCAAGAGGCGCCAATCTAAAATCAGCTCAGCCAAGAACTATGATCCGGCAAGAAAGGCTGTTGAAGAATGTAGGCACGGTGTAAGGGATTTTTTTACAAATATAACCCCCTCCAAATTTCTATCGCCAAAACTGATCCCTGCTCAGCTCTATTGTCAAAAATAACCTGACGAAAAGAGGAAAAGCTGACACGTGTAACATTCCGTAATAACCGATGACGGACCTCACATCCCCCGCCGCAGGGACACACAGAAAAACATACCGCCCATGCCAACGGCGGGAGGAGACGTGGCTGCTGATTAAAGAAAACATGCTGCCATGTTTGTCCAAAGCATGCATTTACTAATCTAGGTTGGAGGCTTACCGTACTTTGTGTTTGACTTGAGGCTAATTAACTACTAGTAGTATCTAAACCTACATACTCTTCTCTCTCTGCTCCCAACGGCGATGCATGCCTCGTATTCTCTCTACAAGCCATCATCTATGTAGTGCTTAATTAGTGAATGCAATTAAGAATTGGCTCTTCCCGACAGCTTACATGTCACATTCCGCCCATGGGACAGGCCGTATGTCCCTTTCGCCATTGTGGTTGGCGAGAGGTTAGCTTCGCCGGCTGTTGTGGCGGGACGTTATACGTGTCACCTTTTGCAATCTCCGCTAGGTTATTTTTGACAATAGAATTAAGTAAAGGTCAGTTTAGGCGATGAGACTTTGCAGACGGTCATATTTCTAAAAAAATCGGTGTAAGGAGCTGGAAGTAATACTGTAGTTGGATGTGAGCGGCAAGACGCAGGTGATGGAAGCACGGTGGTGTGATGTGTGCCATGTGAAGGAATCAGCTCTAGTACAGGAGCGCGGGCGACCAGTTCCTATTTTTTAAGTTAAAGTATCAAACTGCAGCGGGACGTGGAGCTATGGAAGTAACTTTCAAAACATGCGCGCGGGAAAGGTATAGCAACGAATCCAGCAGATTATAGCCGTTCATTCTGACGCAAATCCTTGAAATCAACGGTCAAAAGTGGCTCCCTGTTGCTTGGCGGGAATAGAGAGTGGTTTGAAAATCCAAATTCAAAACTGCCACATTATAGTAGTAGAGATGCATTCTATGGATAGTATCATATGCAAGCCTAACACATTATGATGATTCGGACACTACAAAGTACAAACTACTCATGTATAAAGCGTACTAAAGAAAATATTCCGATAAACAGTCGAGATGAGAAGTAACATGTTGTTGGATGCCTAGGAGGATGTTTGTTGTAACGCCCAGCCCACCAAAATTTAAACCATAGGTTTGACACTCGTGTGACTCATAAAAGTAGAATATTTTTTTAGTAGAAAGCGGCGTCCTCATCGATCCACTGATTCAGTATTTCGGATGTGCTCAAAGAGGTAGGATGTGTGTCTTTTCATAGCGGTGAGTGTATACTTTTATATTGTGTTTCTACAAAAAAAAATCAATAAAGATTTTCTCAAATCATAATCAATCCAAAAAGGTGTAAATGTATTTTGCATCTGGGTTGAAAATAGTAAACAGATGGAAAGTGTGAGTCACCCGTACACTCTTCACGCCAAGTTGCATTTTTCATCGAAGTGCAGGTACACTTTCCAGGGCAAGGTGCACTGGTCTATATATAAAAGTGCTATAAACTTCTACCTCTGTTCTAAAATATATGAAAAAAATAAAATACCACAACATTTTATATTTTTGAAACAAAGTTAATACAGTTACAATTTTGTGAGTGAGGTGAGGCCTATAAAATGTCTCAGCCAATTGAGACCTAGGAAACCCCTTTTTCACCCGGTGTCCCGTGCCCTGTTCCCCCGGGGATCCCGTGATTTTATCCCCAGGTAGCTCAAAGCCGTGGAACAACTCACGAGTGGTGGGGCTGTGTCCTATCTTCAACCTTCCATCCAACTCCTGTACGTCACCTCCATCTAACTCCTGTATGTCACCCGCTCTCGTACATCTCCTGTCACGCGCACCTTCCGCCGCGAGCGTCCTGCCGCCGCACCTCTCCGGTGCCACGCACCACTGGCAAGCTCCGTTCCTCCTCTCCTAAGCAAGCTCCCGCCAACGCCTCTCACATACAGCCGGCCATGCCCACGCCACTGTGAAGGCCGCCATGACCCGCGCCGTCTGCAGCGAGTGCCCCCGCGCCCCAGCTAGATGGTGCTTGTTGCTGCGAGCGACGGTCTCCGGTGCTGGCTATGGATTGGAGCTCATGAACATCCTTCTCCTCCTCTCCGGTGTTGCCCTAAGGCCTAAACTTCTGGCACCTATGGCTTCTCTACGACCACGATGGAGAAGTTGTGGGACAAGCGGCCATGGCCAGATTCTCCAGCCATGGCGTGCTACCTAAGGCGACCGAGTTGCTTCTACGGTCTCCAGTGTTTGCTACTCTAGCAGACATGTCTTGCTACTTATGATGACCGATGTTGCTAATTATGTTGTTCGTCAGTGCTACGAGCATTTGCTACCTTATCATTTTTTTTGCTACATATTCGTATATTTTTTGCTACTTTCGCACAATCTTTTTGCTACAACCAATCTCTACTGTTTTGCTACGATATCTCTGGCGATGTCTCCGACGAATCTTGTCCAATCTCTACTGTTTTACTGTTTTGCTACCCATTGCATAATCATATCTTACCTTTTCTAATTTATTATTAAAGGTCGACCAATCTTGTCCATGTGTCACAAGTTGATTTATTTTTTATTATCTATATGCAGAAAAGACGTTGATTTTCAGTCGATGGAGGCAAAGGACGGCAGGAAGTCCGTAATTGGTCGCGACCGGTCACCGGCCAGAGGCCACTGTCCACCGGTGGATTGTCATTTGTCAATCACGTCGGCCGTACTGAACGATCCGGTGTGAAGATCATCAGTAGTACGTGTACCGAATAGTGTTTCAGTGTGATGCTACTGGCTGCTTATATTATTATGCGTACGTGTCCGTACCGACCAAGCCTGAGTAACACACTGTTCATCTTTTTGCTGCTCGCTGTGTGTGTGCTGCGGTTCAACTTCCGATCCGGGCAAAACGTGCGGGTGCCTTGAATTGGCCATGGATCTACCTCCTCGGTCATTATCCTTCTTCCCACGTTGCTAGAATGCTGAGCTGCCGCAAAAGGGGTCGACGAGAAATTAAAGGAGCTAGCTATCACATCGCTCTCTCTCTCTCTCCGGGTGCTGTAAGTAATTGATCAGTTGCATCATCTCTTTGTACGACTTGACTGCTTGCAGCTTAGGGCATCCACTATATGCAAAAAACCACACCTTAAGTCCTATGTGGCAATATTTGTAGTCTACTTTATACGAGTGAAAAGAAGAAGTTGTCCATAAACATAGATGGCCTTAAGAACATGGGTTGTCCACAACACTACGGGAATGGGAAGCTACGCTGACGGCCACGCCGACGGCCAAACATCGGCGTAGCCATATCGTCTAGGACAGCTCAAGCAAGCCGTCGGCGTAGAATTACCCTCGGATATTCTATGTTACTGACGGCTGCCAGCGTGAAGTTATTTTTTCTTTTATCTCATTAAATTTTGAAAAATCATAACTAAATCATTCTAATTCGGAAAAATACAAATAATATTTCAGAATTTGCAGAAAAATAAGACCTATCTATCTACACTCAAATATTACACATTTGTAAATAAAAATTAAGTAAAACATAAGACATTATATATAGTTTAAAACGGGCATAAAAAATTCAAAAATGATCGAAACAATGCGAAACCTTCACGTGGTGTTATATTATGTGACATAGTTAGAAGGAAAAATATCAAACTTGGTATATTGATTATGTCTCAAAGAAACCTTCACAAAATGACCTATCTCATTCGAGGTTTCTTGGCTTTCGAATCAAATGACCAATGTTATGGCTAGAATCAAGGCATAGTTTGTGATAATGTGCCCATATTGTGCATACACATGCATCATGGGATGGCGAACAATGTTGCAGCAGGAAGTTTTCCTTTTCGTCGCACCAAAAAGCCATTTCCCATTTTCCGAGCACAAAAAACGGACGATTTTGTAAAGCAACCACCAAATGGATAATTCAAAATGGTACCACCACATTTTACAAAAATACTTTACCACCGTATATAGAAAATGTCCCAATAGGGGAATCTGAAACCTTTCCGTCCACCTCTGGTGAAAAAGACAAATTTCAACCGAATCGGCAGGAAGTGGGTCAGATATGAACTACAGGTACATGATCCGATGCTCATGTTTTTTTACAAAAATCATTTTTAGGTTCACAATATGTTATTTTATCAAAGATCCAATGCAAGTTTAGCGAGGCTCAGCCCCGAGCTAAGAATCTTCATGCCCGCCGTTCGACAAAGTTTGACGATAGTTTAAAACGGGCATAAAAAATTCAAAAACGATCGAAACAATGCGAAACCTTCGCGTGGTGTCATATTATGTGACATAGTTATAAGTAAAAATATTAAACTTGATATATTGATTATGTGTCAAAAAAACCTTCACAAAATGACCTATCTCATTCGAGGTTTCTTGGCTTTAGGGTCAAATGACCAATGTTATGGCTAGAATCAAGGCATAGTTTGTGATAATGTGCCCATATTGTGCATACACATGCATCATGGGATGGATAACAATGTTGCAGGAGGAAGTTTTCCTTTTCGTCATACCAAAAAGCCATTTCCCATTTTCCGAGCACAAAAAACAGACGATTTTGTGAAGCAACCACCAAATGGCTAATTCAAAATGCTACCACCACATTTTACTAAAATACTATACCACCTTATATGGACAATGTCCCAACAGGGGGTTCCGAAACCTTTCCATCCACCTTTGGTGAAAAAGACAAATTCCTGCCGAATCGGTAGCAAGTGGGTCAGATATGAACTATATGTACATGTTACGATGCTCATGTTTTTTTACAAAAATCATTTTTAGGTTCACAATATGCTATTTTATCAAAGATCCAATGCAAGTTTAGCGAGGCTCGGCCCCGAGCTAAGAATCTTCATGCCCGTCGTTCGACAAAGTTTGACGATAGTTTAAAACGGGCATAAAAAATTCAAAAACGATCGAAACAATACGAAACCTTCGCGTGGTGTCATATTATGTGACATAGTTATAAGTAAAAATATTAAACTTGATATATTGATTATGTGTCAAAAAAACCTTCACAAAATGACCTATCTCATTCGAGGTTTCTTGGCATTCGGGTCAAATGACCAATGTTATGGCTAGAATCAAGGCATAGTTTGTGATAATGTGCCCATATTGTGCATACACATGCATCATGGGATGGCGAACAATGTTGCAGGAGGAAGTTTTCCTTTTCGTCGCACCAAAAAGCCATTTCCCATTTTCCAAGCACAAAAAACAGACGATTTTGTGAAGCAACCACCAAATGGCTAATTCAAAATGGTACCACCACATTTTACAAAAATACTATACCAACTTATATAGACAATGTCCCAACAGGGGAATCCGAAACCTTTCCGTCCACCTCTGTTGAAAAAGACAAATTCCTGCCAAATCGGTAGGAAGTGGGTCAGATATGAACTATAGGTACATGATCCGATGCTCATGTTTTTTTAAAAAAATCATTTTTAGGTTCATAATATTCTATTTTATCAAATATCCAATGCAAGTTTAGCGAGGCTCGGCCCCGAGCTAAGAATCTCCATGCCCGCCGTTCGACAAAGTTTGACGATAGTTTAAAACGGGCATAAAAAATTCAAAAACGATCGAAACAATGTGAAACCTTCGCGTGGTGTCATATTATGTGACATAGTTATAAGTAAAAATATTAAACTTGATATATTGATTATGTGTCAAAAAAACCTTCACAAAATGACCTATCTCATTCGAGGTTTCTTGGCTTTAGGGTCAAATGACCAATGTTATGGCTAGAATCAAGGCATAGTTTGTGATAATGTGCCTATATTGTGCAAACACATGCATCATGGGATGGAGAACAATGTTGCAGTAGGAAGTTTTCCTTTTCGTCATACCAAAAAGCCATTTCCTATTTTCCGAGCACAAAAACGGACGATTTTGTGAAGCAGCCACCAAATGGCTAATTCAAAATGCTACCACCACATTTTACTAAAATACTATACCACCTTATATGGACAATGTCCCAACAGGGGGTTCCGAAACCTTTCCATCCACCTTTGGTGAAAAAGACAAATTCCTGCCGAATCGGTAGCAAGTGGGTCAGATATGAACTACATGTACATGTTACGATGCTCATGTTTTTTTACAAAAATCATTTTTAGGTTCACAATATGCTATTTTATCAAAGATCCAATGCAAGTTTAGCGAGGCTCGGCCCCGAGCTAAGAATCTTCATGCCCGCCGTTCGACAAAGTTTGACGATAGTTTAAAACGGGCATAAAAAATTCAAAAACGATCGAAACAATACGAAACCTTCGCGTGGTGTCATATTATGTGACATAGTTATAAGTAAAAATATTAAACTTGATATATTGATTATGTGTCAAAAATACCTTCACAAAATGACCTATCTCATTCGAGGTTTCTTGGCATTCGGGTCAAATGACCAATGTTATGGCTAGAATCAAGGCATAGTTTGTGATAATGTGCCCATATTGTGCATACACATGCATCATGGGATGGCGAACAATGTTGCAGGAGGAATTTTTCCTTTTCGTCATATCAAAAAGCCATTTCCCATTTTCCGAGCATAAAAAACGGACGATTTTGTGAAGCAACCACCAAATGGCTAATTCAAAATGCTATCACCACATTTTACTAAAATACTATACCACCTTATATGGACAATGTCCCAACAGAGGCTTCCGAAACCTTTCCATCCACCTTTGGTGAAAAAGACAAATTCCTGCCGAATCGATAGGAAGTGAGTCAGATATGAACTACATGTACATGATACGATGCTCATGTTTTTTTACAAAAATCATTTTTAGGTTCACAATATGCTATTTTATCAAAGATTCAATGCAAGTTTTCCTTTTTATCGCACCAAAAAACCATTTTTCATTATCCGGACGCAAAAAGGGAATTTTTTAAAGCAACCACCAAATAGATAATTCAAAAACGGAGGGTTTGTTGTTAGTTGATATGGATATCATATTTGGATTCCTCTCATTTTTCTGATCAATTTAGACATATTATTTGTTAAATTCCGATTTATAGATTTAAAGATATTAATTATTCCATATTAAATAAAAAAATACAAAAAAGTAAAATTATTATATTTTTATTTGAATTCAATAATATTTTTACTTATTCATTAATGTTTATTTAAATAATTGTTTGTAATTTCAAAAAATACAAACATGTGACATGTTGATATAAGGGTTAATAGGATTGATATCATAGTATTGACAACAATGTATGAATTACTTTGCGGAAACAGATTCTGAAGGAACGAGGAAGTTAAGCGTGCTAGAACTGGAGTAGTATTAGGATGGGTGGCCTTCCGGAAAGTTCGCCCAAGACTGCAATTTAATTAAATATTAAGTGTAATTAGTATTAAAAATATTCAAAGTGAGAGATTAACGAGTCAAACAATTCAAATATTCAAAAATTGAGAAAAAAAAGAAAATTATAAAAAAAATTTTAAAAAAATATTTTTGCAACATGTCGACAAGTTATCTTGACGACGGCATTGCCCTCAGCATACGCATCGACGACATTTAATACTGACTGACGGCCTCTATATGCTCCGAGGAGCCTTTGCCGAGAGGCTCTGTGAGGCAGTCAGCCGTAGCATACGCCGAGGGCATTTTAGCCTACGCCGACGGCTTTTTGCGTAGCGCGCGCGTCCTGTAGTGCAAGCAATAGAAAATAATTTACTCTTTCTTTCCTTTCATGCATGAGTATGTAGGATGAGACATGTGGGTCCCAGCTTATAGTTAAAGTTCACCTTATATATAGTGGAAGATTTTACAAGAGAGATCGGTCCCGCTTTATGGCTAAAGTTCACCTTATACATAGGTGATGCCCTTCTATATCACTCCACTAATCTGACTCTCTCGAGTCACTCGCTACATCACACAGCTGGATTCTGCCTCGACCATTTTTTATTTATTTTTAGAGTGAATTCCACTTTTTACCCTCTAAAATTAATTTTGTGCCACTTTTTACCTAATTTAATAGAATTTGGTTAAAATTACCCCATTTAACATACTTTTTTCCACCTTTTACCCCTTTATTTTTTACCCCATCCTGACGGGTGGGTTCCACCCGCGTGACCAGATCGGACACCGGTTCTGCTAGACGTGTCCTACTCAGCTTATAGAGCCGAGCCGAGCCAAGGCCTATCACACGCAGAGGAGAATGTAGTAGAGTGCATGATTGGATAGAGTTTCTGAAACTGTTCTTGTAAAAATCCGAAAACAAGATCAAAACAGTGATGTCCAAAGTTTGTGATTCTTCTACATTGCTGCCTCCCGTGTACAAGTAGTCATATTACTCCATCTCACCAATACAGGCTTATATTAGAAAATTAGCAAGACACAAGCAATAGACTGTCCAGAGGCAATGGCGCACACCCCTGCAGTCCATCGATGGAGCAGTTCAGATAACTCTGAACTTTTTTTGTTTTGTGAAGTTTGCAGCAGTGTGGCCAATTCACAACTACTCTCGATCTAAGAAATTAAAAAATGGAAATAATGGCAATACATTATGCAATACTAATTCAACAATAATATACTTCCTCTGACCCATATTAGTTGACTCAACTTTGTCTAGATACGGATGCATCTATATATATTAGATACTTAACTAGATACATATAAATCTAAAAAAAAGTTGAGTCAACTAATATGGATCGAAGAGATTACAATTTTTTATCCATTGATTGCCGCCATCAGATTCAATCCAAACTCACTCTGGTTGGGGCAGAGTTACATGAGCAAAGATCCCTAAACTGGGAGACCAGGTAATACAAGAGACATGCCTAGTAGAATCGGTGTCCGCGAGTGGGACCCAATGAGGTAAAAAATAAAAAGGGATAAAAGGTGGAAGAAAGTATGTTAAATGGTGTAGTTTTGAGCAATTTCTGTTAAATTGGGTAAAAAGTGGCACAAAATTAATCTTAGGAGGTAAAAGGTGAAATTAACTCTTTTTTTATCATCCATTTTATTTTAATTTGAAGCATACCATACATGAATCCGTCATGATAAAATTGGCAATTAATTCAATAATGGTTTTTCTAATTCTCAGTTGTCTGTGAATTAATTCTCGGTCGACGCTGAGAGCCTATCGAACATTGTGATCCGTAAAATTCTCACATTCTTTTGAATTCTCAGAGCAGTGCCACAAAATTTTACTTGGTGAAAAAATATTAAAATAGGGTGCATGGGTAAATGTTTTGATATGTAGATGGAGAACTAGTTAAGCTTAGTCCGCTGAGACAATACTCCCTCCATCATAAGATAAGTTAAATTTAAATCACCTATTTTAGGATGAAGAGAGTACTACATATTGTTTGCTCCAGCTGAACAGATTATAACAACGCGATGTGATGTTATAAATTTACATGAAAACAAGACCCATATTAGTTTACTCAAATTTATCTAGATACGGGTGTATCTAGCACTAGATAAATCTAAGGCTACTCATAGTGGAAGTAACATAAGTGATAACATGCATGCCACCTATGCAAAAAGAGTGATGTGGCAAACAATTAATAAGGAGAGAAGCAAATGAAGTAACATATTATGTTACCATCGTATCACACTTCTCAATGCAAAGTGAGTCTATAAATCAATTAATGAAGTTTTCTATGTTACCACACATATAACACTTGCCACTATGGAGGTAGTAAATTAGACCAGTAACATAAATATGTTACTGGTCTAATTTACTCCCCACTATGACCAGCCTAAGTCAACTAATACGAGAGAGAGTACTAGATAATGTTAATCAACTGTCATTTGAGACGGTCATGCAGCATGACATCCGCAAGCACCGAAGGTGTGGAAGAAACATTCTTTTCTTCCCTTTCTTTCTATCTAGAGGTGCAACCCAGTTTAGCTTAGCCGCCAGCCGTCCCTAATACTACAACTATTTTTTCTCTTAAAAGTCAGTACCATAAAGAACGAAGAGAAGAATCCATGACTTTTCACACCATAATCTAATCATAAGCTGGTGATCTCCAGGCGAAGAAGCAGCGACCGAAAGGAACGGGCTGGATTAAGAACGGAGGATGTCTCTGGTGCACAAGACAAATTTGAAGACATAGGAAGCCATGCTTTCCACTTAGTTTAACTCAACTCGATTGTCCGCTGCCCCTGGGTAACATAGGAAACTTCTTCAAAGAGGCACGCACTGGATCGATGCGCATAACTTTATTCCCTCATTTGCTTTTTGTTATCTTTTGGGTCGAACAGACAGCGGGCGCTGTCTTCTAGAAATATAGTGGACCGTACAACGTGTTAAGTTGTCCAAAGTTGACCAAGTCAACTTTTGTCTACTACGACAAATTCTATTAGAGCTCCGATGATGTAGGGATGAGCGAGTTGGCGCGTCTTCTGTTTGGGCTAGTATATGTACTCATCGATAGATGGTCTAAATACTTATTTGTAATTTATTATTTTGATGCATTTTATATTGTTGTCGATGATTATTGATAGATTGGTGGAATTCGCAAAAAATAACTTGATCTATGTAGTAGCGAAT
Source organism: Avena longiglumis (assembly GCA_030063025.1). Classification (NCBI taxonomy): domain Eukaryota; kingdom Viridiplantae; phylum Streptophyta; class Magnoliopsida; order Poales; family Poaceae; genus Avena; species Avena longiglumis. The sequence goes on from CP125979.1 coordinate 213,284,904, forward strand.
TCAAGTTTCAAACCCGAAGTCGAATCGACCCTTTCTATATATACTCCACGGGACCACACAAATAGTCATCAATAGTACATTTTATATAGTCAATTTTCACCGTTTATGCAAACTTAATGCTACTCTAACGCGAAAAGATGATTAATCAGCAAAACAGTGAAACAAAAAAGATTGAAAGATAATATCACGACTAACCATCAGAAAAAATTAGTTGTTTGTTCCCCTCACCCTCTCGGGCGCCGCCAGGGGAGGAACTCTAGATCCCTCGGTGACCAACCCCCACCCACCCACCTCCTCACACCTCCTTACCGCCATGGGGCGCGACCAGGCAAAGCCTAGTCGTCGTTGGCAGCGGCAGGGACTCTCCCTCCCTGTGTGCATCTTGTGCGTGCGGTGCTGGTCGAGCACCCCGGCGGGACAACTTACTTGCACGGAGCGACGCGGGGGGTGTTAGATGTATATGTCTGTATATTGTATTTCTCCCATATGTTAGGGGGCTTCCTGCATATTTGCCCTGTACCTGTACTATATATTGTGGCCTTTGGCCCCAGAGGAATACAAGTTGCATATTCCTGACATGGTATCAGAGCTAGGTTAGCCTCCTCCTACTCGCAACTTCGTCATTGCGGCCCGCGTCCACCGTGCCGACGGTTCTTTTGCCGTCGTCGTCGCCGCCGGTTGCCGCCTTGTTCCTGGCCGGTCTCCAGATCGGTCCGTCGCTGCCCGTTTGAATCCAATCCGATCTGCTCTCCGCCGTCCCCGATCCGATCTGCTTCCAGCCTACTCGTGCGCGTGCTTGTGCTGATCTCCCCCGCACGCAGACGCACGCCTGCTTCTACCCGCGTGGCCGCCTGCAACCCGACGCCCCGCCTCCGCGTGGCCTCCTGGTGTCCCGCACACCCGACGACCCGCCTGCCCCCCGCGTGGCTCCTGCTGATTCCCACGCTACCGCGTGGACCCTCGCTGGAAGCTCGCGCTTGCCCCCGTGGCATCCCGCACCGAAGCTCCTCATTGAGTCCCAGCGGGGGACAGCACTCAGCGCACCGCACGTCTGACGCACGCTGGAGCACCGCCTGTGCGGCTGCGCTCACTGCGACTCCGCGCCTCCTGCAGCCCGTGTGGCCCCTCACGCCTGCCGCCGTCGCTGATCGTACCGCCCGGCTGTTTCTAGATCTGGTGGTATCAGATTTGTGTTAAAAAAAATTGAGAGAGATGTCTTCTGCATCGGGCTACGTTGCGATTCCTCGCTGCCCGATGATTTTCGATGGCGCGAATTATCCTGATTTTGCTGTTTTTATGCGCGTTCACATGCGCGGTCTCCGTCTTTGGGGTGTGCTCTCTGGCGAGGTCCCCTGTCCGCCGTGCCCCCCCCCCCGCTCCTGTGGCTCCTCTGCCTCCGACGCCGATTGTGCTTGCTGCTGATGCTTCTCAGGAGGCCAAGGATGCTGCTCAGAGCGCTGATGATATTGTTGTTGCTGCCTATGACCTGAAGTTCAAGCAATATTCTGCTGATCTCGAGTCCTATCGCCACGCTCTGACTGCCTACACTCAGTGGGTCGATGAGGATGCTCGTGCTGCTGCTGTTCTCACCTCCAGTGTTCTACCCCAGTATGCTGCTGAGTTCATGGGTCTCCCTACTGTTGCTGCTCAGTGGATCCATCTTCGTCAGCGTTATCAGCCGTTTGGGGATGCTCTTTACCTGTCTGTGGTTCGCCAGGAGCATGCTCTTCAGCAGGGTGATTCCACTATTGATGAGTTTTATACTCAGAGTGCTGCTATCTGGCGTCAGCTTGATTCTCTCCGTACTGCTGAGGTGACCTGGTTACGGTGGTTACTTGCGGATTTTGGGGTCTCTATTACCACACTCAGTCTGGTTTTGTCTGACAGTACAGGTGCTATTAGTGTTGCACGTGATCCGGTCAAGCATGAGCTTACCAAGCATATTGGTGTTGATGCTTTCTATACACGTGCTCAGGTGCAGGCTCAGGTTGTTGCGCTTCAGTATGTGCCTTAAGATTTACAGTTGACGGATTTCTTCACGAAGGCCTGCACGGATCGCAAAGATGATTTCTTACTCTCCAAACTCAGTGTTGTGGATCCACCATGAGTTTGAGGGGGGGGGGGGTGTTAGATGTATATGTCTGTATATTGTATTTCCCCCATATGTTAGGGGGCTTCCTGCATATTTGCCCTGTACCTGTACTATATATTGTGGCCTTTGGCCCTAGAGGAATACAAGTTGCATATTCCTGACAGGGGGTAGCAGAGGAAGGCCACCCTTCATCATTTCTGCGACGGAGGTTGGTACCCTGGGCGATGCCCTATATTTGGTGGTGGTGGCGCGACTGCCTAGCGGGGCTGATCTTCTTCCTCCGCCTCATCGTATGTGCCTTCGTTGGTGGTGGAGGCCATGACGACGCTGGCTTTGTGGGACGAGTGTCAATTTCGTGCAAAGTAGAGTCTCTATGAGAAACCTAGATCCTCGGATCGGTCTATGGTGACACTCTCTCCGTCATACCCTCCATGGAGGCACTGTCTAGGAGCATATTTGTCGTGGTCGATTCTCGTCTCCTAGATCTAGGTCTCCCGGATCGGACGATGGCGGCTTGCGACATCGTTCTCCTTATGGGGACATCGTTTTTGGAGCTGATGCTAGCTGAATGGGCTCTAAGGAGAAGCGCTTTGCGTCTATCTCGTCGACAATGGCGAGTATCGACAGCGTGATACAACAGATTCTCGGTGTTGGACGTCTTGGTGGCATCATCGGCCAATCAGTGAAGATTATCCAGGTCTTAACCTTAAGGATTGCTCGACAGTACGGCGGCGGTGACGACTTTTGTAGCGTGTATATGAGGTGCTCGCCGAGAGTCGGCTAAATCGCATAAGCGCTCTTGTTTCACATCTCAGGTTAGATGGAGGGATTTTGTTGTTTTCATTGCATAAGGCCCCGTTGACACGATATTCACCCATTGTCGGGTTTGTAGGATTTTTATGAAGACTTTGGTTTTTTCATGTATGTTCTTTGTGTATTGCATAATCTTATTAAAGAGACTGTATGCAGTTTTTTATGTACACCGGGTCTCATCCTCCATTTCAAAAAAGAGACAAAATTAGCACAATCCACTTGACTATCATCGGTACAAATGCGCAACCAAGGACAACTAAGGACTACAAACACAATCCATTTTTCGCAGCTAAGCCCAACTTCACCCCCTATGATCTAATGTGTCGCCGTGAGTGAATGAGATTTTTCGCATTAGGAGGCAAAAATGATGTTAATTTAGTTCTTGCGAAAATCCTTGCCTTCAGAAGCTCCGAGAAGAGGATGAACGCCTGCGCTCTTCGTTTTCCTTTTCAATCGAGTAGCACAAGGAAGAAATATGACATGTTTTCAGCCTGGCTAGATAACTTTATTTACTTCCTCAGGTATATATTAATAGTTTCAGTTTTATCTAGACAAAATTAAACCATTAATATAGATAGATAGGAGAAAGTAATTTATTTACTAGCTGCACTCTTTTCGTAAAAAAAACAGAGTAGCGCCTGCAGGTTGCAATTAGCGATGAAGAGAGGATCTTCTACAATTGTGCATCTCCAACTCTTTTTTCCCTTGGACTTTCAAATGGGCGCCTCTGCATTGCACATACCCGACTAGTTAATGGGCCTAGCCGAAATGGATGTCACATTCTGTAATGCTGCACAGAACAGGAAAACAAAGTCTGGAGCATGCCCAGTACGTCACGGCCCACGGGTTACGGTCTACGCTGAAGGTAGCTGATCGTCGGCCGTACCTATTCAACGCTCAATGCGGACGCTATCTGGCTCGCCGCCTGAAGCGAGAAGAACATAGGTTGGCCCATTTTCCAGGTACACGTTTCTTTTTTGTTTCCTTTTTTTATTTTTATTTTTCTCTTTTCTTTTTATTTTCTGTTTCTTTTCTACATCAGAACATATTTTAGATCAGAAAATTTTAAAATTTTAAATATTTTAGATCTGAATAGAATTCAGATTTAAACATCTTTCTCAAAATTAGTTTTTTGGAACATTTTTAAAACTAGACCATTTTCCAATTTTGAATTTTTTTTTAGATATGAACACTTTTCGAAGATGATCATTTTTTTAATTTAAAATTTTCAAAATATGAGCCTTTTTACTATTGTGCAAACAGAAAAAAGGAAAACATAAAATGAAAACGAAAGAAATCATACCTGTTTGGGCATGAAAACTGCTTATGGCAGCGCCCCACTCGGCACTCGCGCCTGCAGCGGGCAGGCAGCTCTAGATCGCCAGGGGCGGTGGCGCCTATTTCCTGCTAGACATATGCGAGATTCTCCCGTCTAAAGGAGCCCAAGACGGGCCTCATTTTGTGCGGTCCAAATATGCACGTATTATTTTTCTTTTATGTTGTTTTCTTTATTTTGTGTTTTTATTTTTTTTTAGTATGAATACTTTAAACATAGAAGAACGCTGAGCGTTCCTAGGGGATCGATTGCTCGAGTTGAGGGTGCGGCTAAATCGAAATCAATATTCCCGTCTGGGTTTGGTGGAGTTGGTGTGTCCCTCACGTGGTCAACAACAACCCCTTGCACACCTCCCCTTTCTCTGACATAGCAGAAACCGCCCACCTTGTGACCTAACCCCATACTTCATTGTGATTCCAGTCTTTGTTGGAGAATGCACCGTCGCCAGAGAATACACCGCTGTCGGAGAAGATACAGTCACAGCGGTTGCAACATCGACCACCCCTGTAATAGCGCCTCCCTCCGCTTGTAGCAAAGCCTCATCGTCGGAGAAGATGTTGTAGCCAGATAAGACGTCGGTGTGCATGTTTAGCAAGGCCGTCGTGCCTACTTGTAGCAAAAAAGTCATCGCTGAAGATGACGCTCATGTGCCTCTATAGCAAGGTAGCCTTGCGTATGTAGCAAGGCTGTTGTGCCTCTGTAGCAAAGCCTCACACCGCTTGTAGCAAAACGCGATGTTGTCACGGAGAAGAAGCCGCCAAGCCTCCGTACCAAGGCCGGTGGCCTCTTGTAGCAATGGATGGTGGCCAATGTACAAGAGCCTCTCACCGATTGAAGCCAAAAGGCATCGGCACGGAGAGGATGCCATTGTGCCTATGTAGCAAGGCTTGCGGCCGCTTGTAGCAAGGGCCAATGGCCATTGTAGCAGAGCCTCACACCGCTCCTAGAGAGGCAGGAGTAGCACCTCCACGGACGTAGCAACATAAATACCAGCACCAACAACACCTCCTCATAGAAACACCACCATCGGCGCAACCGCTAGCGCGGGCAGCGCCGCCATCAGCATAACCACTGGCATGGGTAGCTGTAACACCCTCGGATCGTCCCTATGCAAGTTTAGAGATTCCCGCCAAACCCGCATAGAAACGATTCAAAGGTGCCCACCAGGCACTTGCGTGCGGGTGGAAAACAAAGTAATATTATTACACAATAGTCTATGATAGAACCCACAGAACATATATATACAACAATGACTCAATGAGTCAAGAATACAGATATACAGTACAAAGATCCAAATCACCTTAAGTACGATACAACATCCGACTATGGATAAGATGCAAATTGGGCCAAGAGCCCTAAAGAATAATCAATGACGCTCATAACCCTACCTAGGCCAAGCCGGAAGGGTAACCCTGCTAATGATGTCGATCTCAAAACCTGCTAAAACAAAAGGGATGCCGACAAAGGCAAAGGAAAAAGAGAGCGGTTAGTACTGAGGCCAGTACACGGCGAGACTAGAATTCGGCGGTCCTCGCCTACATAGTTATGGTGGAGTGAAGCGGCAGCGGAGCTTGCGCTAAACAACCTATAGATACCCGATACAACTGTCGGTTATCATAAAGAGATGAGAAATACCTATTCGGAATCAACCGATACTACCACCAAACGTACCCATCCTGATATTTTCCCCTCGAGACCAAACGAGGAACTCATGCCAAGGAAACTTACACAGTTGACAGTTTTAATCATTTTTTCCATGGTGGTTATCTAAGTTACTAGTCATATCAGATACAAGTCAAATTTATAACAATAAACTTTAATTATAGTTGTCTATGATCGAGATACTGTGCTCCAAGGCGTACATAACCGCAGACACATCTTTTAGAAAAGATTTAACCCTGTAGGGATGCACTGAAGTTTCCACACGCACTTCGACCCTCGTTGTCAGATCAATTAACATACTTTCATAGGTATGTCAGCGGGGCCTAGGACACGACGCTTTTCCTGACCAAAAGCAAGTACGTGTGGGGCACCTGAAAGAGCTACCCATACGAGGTATAGCTAATCCTCCTCGTATAGACTCTAGGGTTGCATACACTTGCACGAGAGCAGCGGTCATAGACAAAATATTCCCGTGATAAAGTGCTGCACCTACGCAACAGTGATAAACGCTCATCGAGCAACAGGTAATAAATATGACATAACATGGCATATATGGCATAAAAACTTCAAACTAGTTTGTGGCCCCTAGTACAATACTTTGACATCAGGTACTAAGACTATATGGATGCCCACACACCCCACATGTGGTTAGCGCGCTCAGTCTCGAAACAGGTGTCAAGAACTCGGGTCCTAGGTGGACACAAGTGGACGGTTAACAACCAAATCTCAACTATTACCCACACGTGTCTCTTTATTAATTATACTTATTTCAATATTTAATAAAAAATTGTAATTAAAACCACGATCATCTTCACCTTTATGAATATATGAACCCCAACATCAGTGGAACACCGACGACGCGAAACAGCATCTGAGCAAGCGACTACAACTCGTAAGGCCAAGTATCTACCCAAACAATAGTAAATAGGAGGTGTCCAAGGCAATATAAAGGCTACATGGATATATAAAAGGGGTACGGAATCTAAAACATCACAACACATATAGCAATAGATTAACAAGAGAAACTAAAGACTATAAATGTAAAATAGGTAAAAAAGAGGGAGAATGCTCGCCTAGAAACACTGCCGAAGGTTTATCCGAAGATCGGATCGACACTCGCATCAATTCATCGGCCTAATCCGTTAAGAAGCAGTGAACTAAAAGAAACACGAATGCACTATTTAATACTACGCCATAAAATCGGGCATGATGCATATATGGTGCATGACATGGCAAAGGTGCGATGAAATTAGGCAATATTAAGCGGAACCAAGGTCTCACAATTAATTAGATGGTTTATATTATTTATATAATCCGTAATTTAATGTCGTATTAACAATGCAAATTAAGTCATCAATTCACTACATAAATGTAAATGGAATAAATATAAGACAAGAAAATCCCGTATATGGCCTTTATATTTAATTTAGGTGGATCGTCTAAATACTCCCAAACACCACAATATGTATGCGAGCATGAACAATTTTGTATGCAACAAGTATATGTAATATAATATAAAAATAGAGCCTTGGATCGAGGTCTCACCGTTTGGATTGGCCGAGACAAAGAAATGATCTTCGGATTCTAGATGAGGTGGTCGATGCTGATAAAATAGCAGCCCAGCGAAGTAGAATGAACATGCACCAGATCGAGGAGATATCCATCGAACAAATATGACACGAAAAAGAGCGCATGTTGCGGAAGAAAAAGGACGGAACCAGCTCTTGCAGGCATTTCATTGAACCGGTCGAGGACGATCACCACACTACTGTTTGCTCAGTGGAGCTGCTTCCGAAAAAAAAGAATACGGCCAGCACGAAGATGCAAAGAGCAGCGAACGTTGACCCGGTGGTATGCTGAGCGAGGGCAGAGGACGCGAGGCGCGGTCGGCCGCATCCAGCTCTGCTGTAGCATGGCGAACCAAGCGCACGTATCAAGGAAGATAAGACGACGGCAGGACAACTTGTGCGCGCGCGGGAGCAAACTGTTGAACAATCCTTGCCGGTTGGCCGGTCTCGAGACTGTTCCATGACAAGGAAAAAGACTAGAGTCGAAGGCACATAAAATTACATAAAAAATTGACACATGGAACAAGGAGGAGCTCTATTGATATGTCTCTGGTAAAAGTACGTACAATGATTGCTTATCTATTTATAGAATAAAGGGGAATAGAATATCCACATTGGCTAACCCTAGCCTGGTAGAGGCCATACCGAATGGGCCTCTACCGGTCCAGTTTTCCAACACCCCCTGGATATCTTATCTGTATAACCATGTCTCAAAACTCCGAAAAACCCAGTGAAAAAAATATGAAGAAACGCACATGGTATACTTCGTGCTATGTTGCACGAATTGCCTCATTAAAAATCTCATGTAAGAAAATTCATAAAAACTCACTAAGGGAAAAAGAGTATAATTCACTTAACTATAAAGTTAAACACTCAATCATCGGGATCAAGATTTCAGCGATGAGTTTGTAAAGATTCTCCCCTTGAACCTTGCATCTCCCTAAGTCTCATCATGTCAATCCCACGGACACATCTCTCGAAAGAAGATGCTGGCAATGTAGTGAACAAATCAACGAGATTTTCACATGACTTAGTATGCAAGACTTTTACTTCGTTCAAATTTTGCAGTTCATGTGCATATAAGAACTTGGGGTTTATATGCTTTGTGAGATTGCTCTTCATGTAACCCGTCTGGACTTGTGCAACATAAGCAACATTATCTTCATAGATAATTGTTGGGGTTTATACGGTATTCAGCGCGCATGACATCGGGATGCGGCTGACTAATCGTCGAAGCCATACACATTCTCGTGATGCTTCATATAATGCTATGATTTCCGAGTGGTTCGTCGAAGTTGACACAAGAGTTTGCTTAGACGATTTCTAGGAAATCGCTGTTCCACCACAAAGGAAAACATATCCAGTCTGCGATTTGGATGTGTACGGGTCCGAAAGGTACCCAGCATCTGCATAGCCTACAACAGATAGGTCTTGATTCTTTTGGTAAAACAAGTCAAGGTCTTTGGTCCCTTGTATGTACCTAAATATGTCCTTAACACCTTTCCAATGCCTCTTGGTAGGCTCAGAACTATACCTAGCAAGCAGATTAACGGCAAATGCAATATCCGGCCGTGTATAATTTGCGAGATACATAAGTGCGCCAACTGCACTTAAGTAGGGGAATTCCTGCCCCAGAATTTCCTCCCCCTCTTCTTTAGGCCTAAACGGGTCCTTGTCTTGCTGCAAAGATCTTCCGACCATCGGGGTCTTAGAGGGATATGCTTTTTCAAATCCAAATCGTTCCAACACCTTCTGGGTGTAGACCGACTGGTGAACTAGAATCCCAGCAGGGGAATGCTCAAGTTGCAGACCCAGGCAGAACTTAGTTTTGCCTAAGTCTTTCATCTCGAATTCCGACATCAGGTAGGAACTCGCTTCCTCAATATCGTCAGGTGTACCGATTATATTTAAATCGTCCACGTACATCGAGATAATACAGAAACTATCCTGGGATCTCCGTATAAAAACACATGGGCAATCTTCATTGCTCGCGTAGCCCTTCTGATGAAGGAAATCGCTTAAACGATTATACCACATCCTACCTGACTGTTTTAGTCCATACAGTGACTTCTTAAGATGAACAATGTATAAGCTCTTGTTTGCTTTATCCTGGTTCGGGACAGGGATACCCTCTGGTACTTTCATGTATATGTCCAAATCCAAGTTACCATATAGGTAAGCGGTGACAACATCCATCAATTTCATTTTTAAGTCCATGTTTACTGCCATTGAGATCAAATATCTAAAGGTAATTCCATCCATGACTGGGGAGTAAGTTTCCTCAAAGTCGACACCTGGTCGCTGAGTGAAACCTTGAGCAACGAGCCTTGCTTTGTACCTTACTACTTCATTATTCTCGTTTCTCTTTCGAACAAAAACCCACTTATGGCCAACGGGGCGAATGTGGGGAGGAGTTAGACAAACAGGTCCAAATACCTCTCTTTTGTTTAATGATAATAATTCAGCAGTGATTGCCTTCTGCCAATCTTTACAATCCGACCTTTTCTTATAATCAGCGAGTGTGTTAGGCTCAGGGTCAAGATCTATGATTGAGGCAATTTTTTTGGCAAAATTAACGTCGACATTTGCCATGGCTCGGTTGTATGACTCGCCCGAATTAACATAGTTAATGGTCATTTCGTCATGGAGTGCATCAGGTACATCCTCTTGCTCCACCGGATTTCCCAATCCAGGGGCTAGGTCCTTTAGCTTTCCTGCTCCGATGTGTGCGCACACAACTTCGCTGGGTATTTCCGATATAGGAAAATTTAAGTCCGGAATTTCGTGCACTGAAATATCCGTACTTGTGCCAGGTCTCAACTGGTTCCCCTCAACAGGGGCAGACTGTAATAAATCTCTCTTATCCTTTTTCTTCGAACGTCCTCGGGTACTTGGGATTTGAGAAACCGGATTCCGCGTCCTCTTAGGCCTTAGAACGGGAGCGGGTATACCATCATTTTTCTTAGGTATTTCAACCCTTTTCGGTGCATTGCGTGCATGCACATGCGACTTTGTCACAGTTTTTAAATCACTAAAATGATCAGGCAGTTGATTCGCTAGGGAGTGTAAATCTAGTATCGTTTGGAATTCTCGATTAGACTCAACAGTGCGCGGGTCATGAGCGTGGATCCCCGTGGCTTTCCACGTAATTTCTCGACTTTTGTCATCCAGGGGTTGATTACCTCCCCCCAAAGTCGGAAAAAGATCCTCGTCAAAAATGCAGTCAGCAAAACGGGTCGAGTGGCAATCACCTATCAAGGGGTCCAAGAACCTGATTATGGACACAGTCTCATAACCAACATATATCTCCGACTTACAGAGCGGTCCCATTGCTGATCGTTGGGGTGGTGGTATAGGTACATATACCTGGCAGCCGAACCTACGTAGGTGGGAAATTTTCGGTGCCGACCTTTGCGCAAGTTGGATATGAGAGTGGATGTTGTAGGCCGATGGTCAAAAGTTGATGAGATTAGCAGCGTGTAACACCGTGTGTCCCCAACATGTAGTTGGTAAATTACAACCCTGAAAGAGTGGTTGGGCAATGAATTTAATTCTTTTAATCAATGCCTCCGCAAGTATATTTTGAGTGTGGACATGCGGTAAAGAGTGTTCAAGTTTGATTCCTGTTGCCATGCAATAATCATCGAATGCCTTTGAAGTAAATTCTTTGGCATTGTCCATTCGAATAGACTTTAAACGATAATAAGAGAATTTATTCCTTATTTGTATGATTTGGGAGATCAACTTTGCAAAACCATGGTTCCTTGTTGACAACAGACAAACATTGGACCATTTAGAGGAAGCATCAATGAGCACCATGAAGTACCAAAACGTCCCTGAGAGGGGCTGAATTGGACCACATATATCCCCTTGTATACGTTCCAAGAACACGGGGAGTTCATCCTTCACCTTTAGGGGGACGGTCTAATGATCAATTTCCCCGTAGCGCATGCGGAGCACACGAAATCATCGGGATTCGAAAAAAATTCACATTAACATTATAACCATTCGAGTTGTTAATTATATTTCTCATCATCCTAAGACCGGGGTGGCCTAACCTATCATGCCAAAGGCAGTATAGTTCAGAGCTTCTAAAGACAGTCTTAAGGGTAGTGTAAATATGTGGTGCTACTATCTTAGTGTAGTACAGCCCAGTAGCTAATGAAGGGAGTCTTTCGACAATATGTTTACCATTTTCGTCGCGCTTGGTTATGAGTAGGAACTCCTTTCCATTCTCATCATCATCGGTCTCTACATGGAAACCATTTGCGCGGATGTCTCTAAAACTCAAGAGAGTACGAGTCGACTTCGGGTACAATAATGCCTCTTCAATGATCAGAGTTGTTCCATTTGGGAGTATGATAGTTGCTCTTCCGGAGCCAACTACATTTGGACCGCATCCGGCGATCGTTATTATGTTACCGGGGTTTTTGGTAATAGACTCAAAGTACTTTGTTTCTCTCAAGATGGTATTTGTGGTGCCGCTATCAGCAAGGTACGTTTCCTCCATTTGAACACCACACGCGTTCTAAAATATAGTGTCTAATTAATATAATGGAGCGAGAAAGATGCTACATCAAGTAAGTAAAACACATAAACATTTCAGAACATAACACAACCATCTCATGGTAAATAATGGAATAAATGTCATCCAATCGCCGGTAACAAATAAATGTTTTGCTCTCGTAGAGCTTACAACCATATCGAAAAATTGTATCAGATTATTTGCGGAAAGAAATCATAACAACAAAAAAGGAGCTGAGGTGGATTCTGCAAACAAACCATCAATCTCAGCTGCTATCTCAAGATCGTTGAGCTTCTCTTCGTTGGCTATCATCATCTAGGCAGCATAAATGTCTAGCTGGGGCTGAGGGGGCACGACGTGCTCAACCTCCATGGGCACAGTGGCGTTCATGGGAACCGCCAAAGGTGTTGCCACATGTGCTATGTCCTGCGCCACTACGGGCGCGACGTTGTGCACGGGCGCCTCTCCGGTGCCAGTGGTGCCTCAACCTGGACGAGGTGCGCCTCATGTGCCTTCTTGTTGGCCTTGAATGCGTCCATGACGTGCTTGGGCCAAACACTGCCTGGATAAGTGAGTATTGGAGCCACAACGGAAGCAGTCCTGGGGCCTTGCCTCCCCTTGCCCGCCTTGCGTTGCTTGGCCGGATTGGAGGAGTTGGGGCCCTTCTTGCCCTTCTTGCCTCGACTCTTGTGGATGGGCTTACGCACCTTGTAGGCGCCGGCATTAGCTTCATGACTTGCCCCCCCCCCCGTTTAGGGTTGCGTGGAGAAGTTCTTTTAAAGAACATTATCCTGCGCCTCGGCCACCTAGAGAGCATCAATAAGCGCTGCATATTCCGTGAATACTTCCTGGCGATAGTTTCATAAGGACTGGATGTTGTCAGGGTGGAATGTGGAGAGAGTCTTGTCTATCTTCTGCTGATATGTGGTACTGGTTCCACATAGCTAAAGAATGGTACAAATCCAGTGTAACGCGGAGTTGTACTCTCCCACAGTCTTGAAGTCCGCAAACCTCAGACGAATCCAATTTGCCTCTGCCTGTGGCTGAATGGTGTACTTAAGCATAGAGAACCGCTTGTTGAGGGCGGTCCAAAGGGCAGAAACACTCCATTCTGCCATGTACTCATTTTTTAGAGTCTCACATATGTGATGGCGGAGGAAGTGCAGTGCTTTGGCGTTGTCCGCCGGTATGGTGGTGCTGGGGGCCGTCTGGGTCCCCGCACTCAGCGCACCCTTGATGCATTGGCCCTCGAGGATGATCTCCACGTCTGAGGCCCAAGTCAGATAGTTTAGCCCATCCTGGGTTAACTCCGGGAACTCACGGCTCACGATTCCGGTCATCTGCAATTTATGCAAAGTGTGTAAGATTACAGCAGGTAATCGGTTGCATAAATGCGATAATACAATTATTCAAATATGACGGCGTTTCAAAATTTAAATTAAAAACAGTATATGCTAACTATGTAATGCGGAGAATTAAAAGTATAAAAACATTTAATTACTGCAGAAAACATAGTGCAAAAACATGTATAAAAAATGGTATAGTGGACGTATTCTAAACATGAAAAAGGTCCAAAAAATAAATAAATCCAGGGATATTTGTGTGCACGCCAGTATTAGCAGGAGGCAAAAAAACAGACAGAAATGGGCCAGCAGCCCAGCCGTGTGCTCCCACGCCCCACATTTTTTCAACTGGAGGATCTTTTACGGGCTAAAAACGGCCCAGCCGCTCGCTCTCCCTGTGGGCTGATCCACCCCACACCGTCCCTGCCCGAGAAACGGGGGCACAGAGCACGAGGCTCTCGAGTGGGGGAGGCATCCGGCCGCGCCGACGACAGGGGTGAGGTGGCGAGGTGGGGCAACGAGGCAGGTGCAACCAATAGAGGGAGGCGACGCACGCATGCGGCGGGTTCAACCAACCAGCAACGCTGCAAGCGGGCGCGACAGATGCAGCGGGCGGCGCAGCCCAGCTTCAGCGGCATGCGGCGGTCAGCAGCGACGCGCGGCGTGGGTGGCACGACCAGCAGCTCACGATGGCGTGCGTGGCCAACGGGGCCTGCAACAGCCAGCCGGGCCAGGTCGCGGGCAGCAGCGGCGTGGCGAGCGCGGCCCGTAGCGGGCGCGGCAGCCAGCAGGGCTCCAAGGCGGCTGGATGGGGCGACATGTGCGCGGCGACGCATACGGACGGGCAACCAGCTACAGGCGGGCACGACTCGGCCAGCGGATGCGGCAGAGGCGCGTGCGGGCGACGGCCTCGGGCGGCGGCGACCTGTAGCAGCGGTCATGGCAAAGATAGCACGCAGCGGGAGGCCGGCGCGCACGCAGCAGGTGCGGGCGCGGATGTAGGTGCGCGTGCGTGGCGGCATGGCCAGCAGGGCCACGCAGCGTCGGCCTCCAGTGTGTTGACGGCCTCGTGTGCGTGCAGTTTATGTGCTGCGACGGCAGTTTATGTATTTGCCAAGATCGGAAAAAATTAACTCGATTGGAAAAACAGTAAAAGAACCACAATAAAAAAAATCTAGTCATCGCGGCGGTATAGATCAACTAGATCTGAAGTACCGACTCTCTAAAGTGCAGTCAACAAATCTCCACATCTGAGAGTATCGATATTGGTCGTCGACAGCATGTCTGCTCGACTCTCAGGGAGATCCACACAGTAGATAAAATCTAATCTACGAACTAAATTTAAAAATTTAAAGGAAATCGAACGACGAATCCATTTTTGCTATCAATTTCGGATTACCTTCAACGAAAGCCTGCGTGATGCAGGTTCGACGGTGGCTTGACGAAGGCTCGACGGAGAGGCACGTGTTGATTACGTGTTGAACAACCCCTGCCGGCTGGCTGCTCCACAAACGAGAAAGAAGACTAGAGTCGAAGGCACACAAAATTTACACAAGAAATTACACAGAAAACAAGGAGGAGCTTTATTGATATGTCTCTGGTAAAAGTCACGTACAATAATTGCTTCTCTATTTATAAACTAAAGGGGATAGAATACCCACATAAGCTAACCCTAACCTGATAGAGGCTACATCAAATAGGCCTCTGCCGGCTTAGTTTCTCAACACAAACCAAGAAGAGCCAGACGTGTTGGGATCTGATGCAGCCAGCATGGATTCATTTTTCTTGGAATACGGAGAATGTACTAGATGGACCTTGCGCACGTTGCTACGCCCGTTTCTTGTTGTTTAATTTTTGCAGGCTGATGTTTGCACATTTGGCTTAACCTTGGACACTGATTAAACATACTCAATACGACAATGCTAACTGCGGCTTTTCACAGACATTACCGTCAATAGTACAAATTAAAACACACGACGCAAAGAATACAAATCACAACTATTGGAACCAGCATACAACCCCATGAAATTGAGAATGAACCAATAGCGGAATGCAAGACGCAAAGCATGCCGTGCACATCACCTGCGAGGTAGTCTTATCCATCACAGTAGCTTGTAAGCATAGAGCAGGAAATCATCATGGACTGTATCATCATGCAACTCACAGTTATGGTAAGTAAACCAGTACTATTTCACCACATGGATGGTCTCGGAGTACTGAAAGTACTCTCTGAGTACATTTGTTTCAAAAGCTAAAACATCTTATATTTTAAAACAGAGGGAGTAGTATATCCACCCTTTTTTCAGCATTTGGGGGCAAAAGCAGGTTGGTCCAAGCTCCCGATCACCCAAACAACATATCCAGCAGGAACCTATTAAGATAAATATCAGCCAGAACTATAATATATGAGATTTTTATTGTATCTTAGACTTGATATATTCAAAATTTAAACATGTGACTAACAACTGATCGTACTTCTGTTAAACATCCACGCCAAAAAAATACTTCCTCAAACTGAACATGCAGATCATTTTATGAGAATAGACAGAAAAAAGAAATGGGCAAATAAATAGTGAGTGCCAAGCCAAACGGTTAATAATCATTGGCTAGTTATGATAAAAATCTATCAATAACAGTAAACTAATTTCGGAGCAATGTTCTAGCTTTATCATTGGCAAGTTAATTCAGGAGCAATGTTCTAGATTTGGAACTTCTACCGAACCCGATGAAAATCTCCCGTTCCTGGAGAAAATAGAAGAGCGAGTAATAGAAGTTAGTTTAAAAGGATAGCATGTCATGGGATCAAGAGACATCGATAAAACAAATATTTTGTAGTTGTTCGGCATTTGCACTCCTTAGGTCAACAATTCAATCGTCCAAAACACTAAAGCCTAAGAATAAAAAATACAGTCAAGTAACATATCCTAACAAAGAAGGATAACATTTACCAAATAATGCAAAATCTTAGATTTGGCACATCTAACATGGCCACTTCTAAGGCTTCAACAAAAATCGGTATGGTAAATTTAAATTATAGTTGATACTTATGAACTTACCGTGAGAAGATAAAGTGAGTTATGACCACTCTCTATTTCTAATTGTGTTTGGAAAATGTGAAAAGTAGCCACTCAAGATTTACTGTCTGGACAGTTTTTTGTGTAGACTCTTAAGAGGCAAGTGGCCAAGTTTCCAATATTGGTGGCAGAAAAAATAGTGGTTACGAACAACATGATCTTAACTAAAGTCACTGTAAAACTTATGGCTATGGCATTTTCTTAACACTGTAATGTCATCCTTTCCTTTCTTATGAAGTCATCTGACTTCCTATCCTCAGCCATATTTAATATGCATGCAACCAAAAGAAAGTCAATGTGCCATGAAAATTAAGAGTCCAAACTCCCAAGCATTCTACCATGCTCCCAAGAAACCCTAGTTAATGACAGAATGGTCAAAATATTGTTCCACCTAAAATATGGTAAGAGAAACACGCTCAGGCTTACCACAGTTAAATGTAAGATGAAGGAATGCAAAAGTGGCAGTCTAGTACATTATTATACCGAGAAATATATATTTACCAACCAGATTCAGAACGAAATCTCCAAAATATGGTGTCATCATTAGTCTAGAGGTTTACCTAATGTATTGAGGCTTCCATGCATGAACTCTGTGACAGAGTGACCTCTGATGATTCGGATATGGAGCAGAGTCCAAGACGAACCATAAATTCACCGCTCGTCGCAAACCATTCCCCAATGTGAAACAAAACCATAAAGACAAATAAAAGCCGAGCACGCATGCTCGCATGCCCCTTAGAGATCAATCCCAAAGGACCAAGAATTGTACCCTGATGGTTCAGATATAGGAGCAAGAGTCCCGAGAAGAACCAGCAATGTACGACTAGCTAAATCATTCCCTGACCTGAAACAAAACCATAAAGAAAAATACAAGACAAGCAAGAGGGCTCACAAGCCCCTTCGAGATCAACCCCAAAAGGCCCAGAACTGTACCCTTGCCCACACCACAACGCCACCTAGCTAGGCATCCCACGAGGCGTCGGAAATCAGAAAGCGGCCCCAAATTACTAAAGAAAAAAACACGGCGAGCATGGCCTACCATTCCATATCAAGAATAGCGGCGGCCTCGTGCACACAAAACCGTACACCCCACGTAATTAAACCCTAATAATAATCGAGACTCCAAACACCCCCAAATCAAAACGGAGGGAGTATCTTCTAAGAGTAAAAATGATAGGCAAACGCAACAATAAGGAACGCAAGCCAGCAACAATCGACGGGAACACTCCAATCGACCCAAAACACCCACCTACACACACATGCACACAATGACCGGAACTGCAAGAACCACCCTCCACAGGACAAATGAGGGGGCACGAGGAATCAGAGAAAGGGTGAACCAAAGGAAAGAGCAAGAAAACATACCAATTATGCCTATAACTCTTTCCATGTTACTACATCTCTTCCAAAATAGAAGAGGTTTTAGTAGGCTATTTTTAGCCCACGAAAACATCTTATATTTTGTAACACAGGTAGTATTATATAAGTTCAGTACGAAGCAGATACAAAACCACTTTGCACTTTTAGTTAGCATTCAATAATTAATTTTAAGAACATATTCCATTAAGATCTAACACTACCATTGTTAGTGACATATTCAATACACCAAGGTCTCAACACTAACTTGTAATTTTCGAATTCTGATGGATGTGGAAAGGAAAATGTTATAAACACACTTAGTATCTTCATAAGATTTGACATAGTTCGAAAAGAATAGTTCAGGTGCTCTTTGTTGGTATGCCTTTCTAGTACTCTCAGCCATAAGCCCATAATAAACATTAAAAATAACTTCAGTACATGATAGCAAACCTGCCATCCATCTTGAAGCTATTCAGCAAGAACCTTTCACATGCAATATGCAGTAACCGACAACTCATTAAATCTAAAAAAGGATAAAGATGTAGGGTTCGCAGCATAGAAAACAAAAAATTTCCTACGATGGGAACTATGTACCAAGATCTATCTACTAGATACAAAGAATGGGCGGATGTATATCCGTAGATAACATACCCTTGAAGACCGACAAAGCTTAACGAATTGAACTCGTGGTTGATGTAGACGATCTCTTGCCGATCTCAAGATCGAGAGGAAGTCCTAGCGCCACAAAGCAACAGTGCATCCGTGCTCGCACACACGTACAAGATATCAAGCAACCTCCGTCTCCTCGCTCCAGCGATACAGCGGAAGCACAATCCTTTCTTACCGAATAGTCACCGGAAACATGTATCTCGCTAGTCCGAGACCATGGGGGATAAATTCTAGAGGGGGAGAGAGATCCTTCATAAGGAGGTGTGAGTGAGAGAGAGGGAGGGGTGCCTTTTATAGGAGAGGGGGGACCCCAAGGGGGTGGCCGGCGCATGGGGGCTGCCCCCTTGCCCTCCCCTCATTCATGTGGGTGGACACTCCACTCACAAAATTCCTTAAATTCCCCCCACTCAAAATCCCACTCAAAATTGCTATTAAATTTCCACCAAATTTAATGCAAACTCTCATTAAATAAAACTCTTTTTATTTATTCAGAATTTTGTCAATTACTTTAATGACAAACATTCACATATAACCCCTTGCTAGAATTCCATTTCACATGCAAAAACACTTTCTGCAATTTCACCCGAAAACCTATTTCGGTATCTAGTGAAATAAATTCCTGCGCTTGTTACTCTTTCCGGCATGAAACATTTGCTCCAACTGGATGTCAGTGTACCTTAGGTAGTGGGACCCAGAGATCCATACTGACTCCCACACATTCAACGATGACTTTCCTGTGATTGTCGGAACCTTTTACGCTTGTATCTTAATCCCTTTGTTTCACGATATATTACATGTCTGAGATTCGATCATCGGCATCTCCATACCTAGTTTGATCTCGTTACTGACATGCACTCTTTACTCGTTCCCGTGATATAACATTCTAGTGATCGAATCACTTGCTTGCAAGCTAACCAATGTGATATCACCGAGAGGGCATAGAGTATATCTATCCGTCATCGGGATGAACAAATTCCACTCTTGATCCATGAGTCTCAACATAACACTTTAGTAGCTTTGAAGCCATCTTTATAATCATCCAGTTACGGTGTGACATTTGATGTCAACAAGAAACTCTTCCGGTGTTAGTGATTGGCATGATCTCATGGTCTAAGGATTAGGATCACTTCGTAAGTTGTTTATAGCAATATAAACTCAATGACTTTGATCGTAATGCTATACTTCGGATGAATGTTCATCACATCATTACACTAATATTGTGATCTCGTTATTAGCAACATCCAATGTCTATGATCAGGAAACTGTGATCATCTTGTTAATCAACAAACTAGTTTATGAGAGAGGCATAACTAGGAACTTTCTGTTTGTTTATTAAACACACATGTATTAACGTTTCCGTATTAATACAATTATAGCATGCAAAATAAACATCTATCATATACTTGGAATACACATAATAAACACTTTATTATTGCCTCGCAGGGCATATTCCCTTTAGAAGAAATACACGAATTAGTCTCACGATATTTCTCGAAAATATTCTCAAAATAGTTGCCGTCATTGTAAAATAGGAGCAGCAGTATTTCTATATTCAGTATTTTCCTAAGAGTAAACAGTGCAAATAAAAGGGTGAAATAACAGAAAATTTTAAGTAAATACACATCGTGCTTGCCTTCCAGTAAACCCATATTTTCATACTTTAGGAGGAGTAGGAAATTAATGTAATAAATTGAAAAACAAAAATTATATCACGTGACCAATTCTGCGAAGCATAAAATCCACTTACCAGACCCAAACAACTTTTTTGATGCTCTTCATTATGAACCATTCTTATCAGCTCAAGTCATGCGGTAGCAACCTAAATAGAAAACAAACCTCATCTCCAGCTTGGAACTGAATCATATTAGAAAACAGTGGAAACAAGGAAAATGTGGCTTGCTAATCACTATAGCGAAAATGAGTTACCGAATTTGCTGACATCATGTTTGTAAATTTGATATGACTACCTTTCACCAAATATGGCTAGACCATTAGCAGTAATTGTAGATACTGGAGACAAATTTGTTACTTAGAGCTTTCGCCTCCCAAGATCAGCAAAGCGACATGAGGATGGATCTTGACAACATATCCATTAAGGTATGTATTATTTTTTCCCACATCAATTGCGGGTGCAGGAGAAAAATCTGTTACTTAGTGCTTTGGACTCCCTAGATAAACCTTGAAACGAACTTAATTAGTAACTTGCTACCAAAGCATTCCTTACATCGGTCGAAGTAGTCAGAGGGAGCTGACACCCAGGTCATAGCCACAACACCACCGAATCAAATAAGCAATCACGCGGAATGCGAGCCAAGATCCAGGAGGGGTAGTTCGTCGGTGTGGGGCGCAGTGGCCGAGACGGCTAACCAACACCGCCGGCACCAATGAACCGGGCATGGCTAGGGTTTTCCGCAGGGGCGTAACATGGCGGGGCCGAAGAGTCAGCGGAGGAGGCAGGGACGACCTCGTGCCGGTGAGAAGCAGAGCCAGGAAGTGGTGGAGGCAGCCAGAATCAGTGGAGATGGACGGAATCGCTGGAGGCGGCCGGCGCAGAGAGAAGAAAAGAGTAAGAGGTCTCAGAGGAAGGGGTCGGGAGAGTGAGAGAATAGAGTTTGCGTATGCGGGCTGGATACATGCCTTATGTCCCTATCGTTCCAGAGAACCATCTTAATCTTTTTTTACAGCTCAAACCGCCTTAATCTGAGTTGACCACGACCACGAGATAGCAAAAGTCAGTAAAGATACCTCGACGCCTAATAAAGCACCAATTCTAGGAAGCTTAGAGCTCCTTAGGGATATGCATGGATCGATGGTGTTTGGTGGCGTATGGAGGCAAGGAGGCTTCCGATGCGGTGGTGCTGTGGTCTGTGGAGCAGCTCACGAGGGTGAAGCGAAATCTGGTGGCAAAGGGGATCAGATCAGAATATCTACGGTGGCTAAAACTTTTAGAAGAACAAGGGAATTTTAGATAAAGATTTAGGAAAAAGGAAGAGGATTTTTTTGGACAGATTTTGGAGGCTAGGGTTTGAGAGGAGAAAGATTGGGAGTGGAGTATTTATATAGTCTAAAATAGACTAGATGGAGCTAGTTTTGGGCAAAAACTTTAGACGGACATTTTTACCTATTTTTATTATACTTATAATAAAATAAAAAAACACTATGGTCACATAACCGACCAAAAATATTACCGCTTTTAATTTAAAATAAGAAAAATGAGGGTGGCTTGATATATATTAAACCATATGATATTTTAGTAAAAAAATAAGGTTTAATAAAATAATTTTATGCTTAGAAAAATGCAAGGAAAATATGCATGATGTGACGATGATGCACAAATTAAAATAACAAGCAATTTTTGTAGTAGTGGTTTTTCCTGGGATGCTACAGTAGCGCCACTACTAGAACATGAAGTGCAACTCGTCGATAGCCATAGCTCTCTCCCATGGTGAAGAACGTGCAGAGATGGGGAGGCCGGAGGCCATCGTGGGGGATGGATACCCAAGGGTGGTGGTAAAGGGAGAAGTCTGGGGAGGCCGTCGTCCGCGTCAGCGACACAAGGGTCTGGTGGCAATCGTCGGCAACAGTTAGTGGATAGGAGCTAATAGGATCCATCCATGAAGGCGATGGGGAAAGGCACGAGGATAAGGTGGGTGATGTGATGGAGAGGATAAGGCCATGGTACAGGCTGTTATAGTCCCACGCATGACTGTCATGAGCAAGAAAAAAATTACGAAGAAAAAAATTACGATGAATAGACCCTATTTTATATACCGCGAAACACATCATCAATATTGTTATCAGTAGTTTCTCACAAAAAATATTAGTGTTACTATAAGATCGTATGACCATAATGAAAGATGAAAGTACATGTGGGCCCCCATGTGTGGTTTTGGTAATTGATGACAATCTTTATGTACTAATGTGTGTATTAAGTTGCACTTGTAGGAATTGTCCATTAGCATCGCTTGGAGCGTGTGTTGGCTTCAAGGTCGATGAAATGAGAAGAAGATGTGTCGTGCAAGTTTAAAATGCGCCATCTATAGAAGATCTCATGTTTGATGCTTGCCATCCTCGGTGATCATGGATCGATGATGAGGAATCAAGAAAGGCGTTCCATCTTGAGAAGGTCAAGTTCGTCAACATCGAGATCAAGTGTAATGCTCAAGGCAAAGGTATAATCTTGATAGGTTTTTTCTTTTGCTGGTCTCATGGTTAGTGGGAGACCGAGTTTAGGATAGATAGCCATACTATCAAGAGGGGATCTCGAATGAGTAACTCGATCACATCGTTCGGAGAGAGCTCAAACCTTTTATTTGGAAGAAAACAAGGCATATAGAATATACACTGAAGTAGCAAATTGCGGTGATCCAGCATACCACTGCATGATATAGTATACTATAGTCATAGACATAACACCAATGGAACACCGTTCACTAGTATTACATCCCTCAGAATGGCACAACAGAAACACGGAGGGTACAATACATGGCTAAAGGTTACAACTCACTCTTTACACAAGATCCAGAGAAAACTCTAGGTTAAAGAGAGAGAAAGAACTTCTTACGGAGAAGAATCAAAGATAAACAACGCAAGAACTATTATACTATTAAGACTAGTATTCTAACTAGGGGATTGGCATTGCTGTTATTGCAATACCCTACAGAATTAGGTTCTTTGGCTAGAGATTATATTTCTATCTAATCAGTAATTCCGTCTTCACTTGAGTTGATGTATATGTTGATTTCCTTGACTTCATTGAAGAGCTTTGGCTTTGGATGATGAGTCCTGGAGCATAACTTGATGTGGATGTTGTCTATTCCGGCTTCAGAATCTAGCAAGGGTTAAGAAGATACTTTGAGTACGAGCGTACTCAGCAAATTCACTAGAAAAGGAGTGTTTGATGCACTATAACTACAGCCACAGACCATAGGTCGTAGGCCATGCAAGTTTTCGTAAAACATTTCTTCAAAGGTTGCTTTTATTCTGAAAAACTATGTCTGTCAGCCTTCACAGGTTTACCAGAACTTTCATGGAGTTCCTTTCCCACCGTGTTCGCAGCTCCTTCCCGGAACAGGGAGTAACAAGTTACAGTTCTTACACTCTGCAGAGGTGCGTTACTTTACCCATGAGAGATCAACTCTTTGTTGCACAACCGGGCAGCTTATTCCCGTCCACAATTCCATGATGTGGGGCCCAGAAGATGATACAATCCAACCACTGCCCCTTCACGATCTCGCATGGCTCCTTGGTGTACACCATGCCCACATATTGGATTACGGCAATGGTGTGTACAAACCGTTAGATGCCAGAACTATCGTGGGACATTGAGGGTTCCCACCCATATGCTGCATATCCTCTACAGATTACCAATTAATATGGACTCTACGAGGATAACAGCCACGACCTGCACATACGGCTTCATGCGAGAGGAAGAAGATACAACTGACTTCTCCGTCCCATTCCAAATCTCATGGTCAACGCGTAATATACGGCGCAAGAATCACTGGTGACATTGGTTGTTAAGTCCTAGGTGATATAGTTCTGAACAGTGGTATTCCAACTGTCAGATTTACTAGATTAGGTGATCACCTTGGATCAGTAACCAATAGCTCACATTATTATCGAAAATAGTGTTTTCTGACCTTTTTCAAATGCAGGTGATGACAACACTGGATTTGTAAAATACTTTACAAAAAATAAACAAAGGACATGAGCAAGTGTGAACTTGCCTTTTGTGATTGCAAGATTATGCACTCACGGTCTTCAAGATAATATAAGATCCAATATCTGAAATCAGCATCATTAGTCCGGTAAGGACTAATGTTTAAAGAAGCAATATGCTCTTATGCATAAGTAATGTGATGCAATTTATAAACGCGAATCCCGGGAATAACGTTGTTCCAGGGTTTAGATACCAGAAATGATGTCTTTGAAATGTGTTATACTTTTAGATGAGTTTTATACTTGTGCTTCTTATTAGGGCTTGTGAGTGTGTGTGAAGCACTATGTAGTTACACTATCATAAAATAATGAGACACACTTAATTGTGAAATGCTACTTAAGATTGCTTAAATAAGAGTTCTGGTTTGAAGTGACAAAACAAATAACTTTTGAAGAAAAGATTCCTTTTCTAAGGTTTAAACAATCTTTGTGGTTAGTTAGTGGTGGTCGATGTTATTTGTGTTTGCTTGAATAGTTTGGGATTGAGATGATTTATAACTTAACTAGTTCAGACCAAAGTTAACTATAAAACATAAAACAATGTTTATAGTGTTATATTTAGATTCTTGTAGACTAAAGTTAACTTTAAAACAAAGATAGTTTGAAGTATAATGCTTATAACCTTTGTACCTGGTGTACTTCGTAATGTTTTGCCTTAAGGTTACTTAAGAATGGTTATTCTTCTATTTAAGTAGTGGGCTCTTAATTTTGTAGTGGAACAAGATTTCTTGTTTCCTTATAAAGGTATGATCATGGTTTGTGGATAAATAAATAGTACTTGTGACTACTCATGCATTATCTTTGGATTTAGTCCATTATAAGGTTGTATTTGATTGATATATCATTCTTGAAGATTTTATAATTATTAAAGATCTTTTTTAAAATATAATTTATTCATATAGTAGAAGGATAATTCAATATAATAGTATTTCTAATGTTTTGAATCATTATGACTTATTATTAATATTCAAGACTAATACTTATCTATTAGACTTGATTGACTAATTTTAGAAATATTAATAAATTTTATTTACCCTTATATGAATTTTAAACTAAGTAAATAAGTTTAAAATTGAGTTATTAAAATATTTGAATTTTTATTTAACTCAAAAGTAGAATATTATATTTTTAACATGTAGATATTATTTTTGTGATCATTTTGGTATGTTACACTTATTTTTGTGATTTAAAAATAATAAAATATGATTTTTATAATACTTATTACTTTATAAAGACTTAATAAATAACAAATACTTAATTAAGTTGAATTATAATGCATGATTATAATTCTATTTTCTTAAGATTTTTGATATTCTATTTATATTTTTAACATTTACCATTATTAAAATTTGAATTATCAAAGTTTTATTACTTATAAAAATTCTTATTAAATAATAATTATTTAAATTGTTAACATAAAAATGTTTAGTAATAGTTTTAAGTTATATATTTTATTTTCCTACAATTTTTCATATATTATACATATTTTTCTGAATTATAAAACAAAAGTTATAGATTTAACAAGTTTTAATCATTTTATTTAATTTCTTGAATATGTATATTTGGATTTATAACTTTTATTCTTTCTTAAACAGGAAATAACTTTTTACACCGCACCTATACCTAGCCTTAGTCACTGAACAGTGGGCCATTTTCTACCTCAGCTCTCAGGTTAGTAAAATGTATTTGTTACCGACCCTGTCTCTACCCCTAGACAATGACATATGGGCCCAAGGACATGTCAGCAGCCACGCGAGACAAAGACTGGTCAAACACATTGACGTGGCTAGGGGTAATCTCACCCTGACGTCACCTCGCCGGTGGCATGGCAGTCGACGGCGAGGAGGGCAGTAGCGTGCGAGTTAGCGGGTGTGCAGGGGCTTGTTCGAACCAGCACAACCGGGAGAGTAAGATAGTGGTGGCGCCGCTGGTTTTTGGTCATCGGAGGGCAACCGACGACGAGATTATGCGGCGGTGCTTGTGGGTGATTACGGTGGCGTGGATTTAGTAAGCAAACAAAGCATCGGCGCATGCGAGGAGACTCAGTGACTCACCAGGAACGCGATGGTGTGATTGATTCGGCGAGGCGCGGTCGGAGACGACGGTGAGGTCGACGAACAGCGTCGGGAACCGAGGATGCGATTGGATTTATTTACGCCTACTCCGCTGGTGCAAGTTGGGGCAATCGAACGAGAAGAGCACGGCGACCTCCACCGTGGTCTTATCTGGCCGAGGCGAGCACGGAATTGCCGGCTCCGGCTCACCTCCGAGCTAGGGTTCTCGGTGAAGAAACGGAAAACAAGGTAGGGAGGGTTTCAGCGGGGGAAAATGGGGATGAGGATGAGCAGGGGCGTCGCGGTGGCCTCCTTATCCTCTCCTCGCGATGGCGGTGTGGATCTTGGCGCAAGGACGATGGCGGACGGCCTCGGCCTCGCCACCGAGCTGCTTCCAACTGGAGGAAGACGACGATAACAGTTTTGTAGAACACCCCCTGGCACTTCTTTCCTCTGAACCCGTGATCCTTCCTTGGTCCCACCTGTCAGTCACAAAAGAGAATGATCTAGGCTGGCTGTTGGGCTTTTGTGGGCTACACCTGGGCGACAGGTAAGCAAAGAAGAGTTGGGCCATGGCCAGGATTTGTTTTTTATTTGTTTTCTTTTTTTCTATTTTCTATTTTAATTTCAGATTTGAATTTTCCTTATTTGATTTGAATTCTCCTTATAGAATTGATTTGCTGAGTGATTGCAGCATTAATAAAATATATTAAGGTTCTTTTATGAGTTTGTCATATACTGGTATTATTTATTTATTTGTTTTCTATCAAAACCCTTTTTATATTATGTAGAAGCCCTTATGATTAATTTTTCTTTCTACATTAAACCATGGCTTTATTATATGATATTATCTTATTTGTTTATAAAACTTAACTCTAGTTGGCTCATAGTTTGAATAGAAATTTTTATATGTATAATGATCCTATATCATTATTTGATGCATGAAATACAAAAGAGATTAATATGGTTAATACTACTTTCATTAATTTAGAAAATGGTATTGAATATATTTATTATGATAAACATAGAAGTTTAGGGTTCTTAATTTACTTATAATTCTTTGTTGATGTGAGTAAAGATTTAATAACTAAGCATATTGTTTTCTGTTTGTGATCTATAATGATGTCACCCTTTTAAAATAGATAGTTATATCTAGAATGTTTTATAGAAAGGAATTGATAAAGATACTCCTAAGCACATATAATTATGATGATTGGAATTAACAGAGATGTGCTTATTTGATTTGCTATAGGAAAATATTCCTATAGAGTGATATGGATATAAGATGAGGAATTAATAACCTGGAATGGATATTATACTTGGTTTAAGACTTAAAGTTGATTATTTACCAAGAATGTCTATTTTCCATAATTCACAATCCTGGATTTCTAATTAAGAAATTCCTTTCCTAGATAGAATACTTCTTCCTATCCATCATCATGGTTAACATGATGAGCTTTACTTCATAAAATATTCCTATCCACCTATTATTCTTCTAAATCCATGAATGAACACAATGGGCTTGACACTAAAGCTTTTATGGTTTTCTAATATCCATACTTGGTTCTATCCACTACTCTTCTTTTGATAACCTTCAATCCAACAAGTAGTTCCTTCAAACTCCACTCATAATCTTCCTTAATTATCTATCACTAATATTTCTTCATTAGATGTATACATCCAACTATATTACTCCAAAGCTTACTATCCTTTAGGATGAATAACACTACTTCCATAACTCAATGCTATACTAGCTTTAATTGAATCTTACTGTCTTACATTTACTTTACTCTAATAACTCACACTCCAACCTCACATTATATTAATGTGACCTGTAATAACTACTCTAGGATAACTTATCTATACTAGGGTTTTAATCATGTTCTACACACCAATATCACTTATAATTGATAATAGTATCCAATCTTGGTGAGCAAGGTATGATCGTTTAAATCCTTTCATTATTTATGGCTTAAGTTCTTAGTTGTCTAAGCATGGCTTTATCAATACAACATTACAATTGTATTGGAGTTATCTTCTTAGTTGTTTCTTTGAAGGCACTTAAATGTAAACTATGTTCTGGACAAGAGTTGATAGATTGAGAATTGGTGAATCAATAGTTGATTCCTCAACATTGATGAACAACAGATATTGGAATATAACTTAATAGATTTGATAAAGATTGATATGTAAAGAAAGATATATAGCAAATGATCTAAACTTAGTTTCTTTCCTACTCAATCTTACTTAAGAAGGTATTACCATGATACTCATGGTATAAGCAGATGAGATTAAGATATAGTTGTTTCATTCTTATTATTTGTGTTATATCCTTAACTTGGTACTCATGAGTGATTATAATGAATACTATGATATCATCACCCAAGGATCAAATATAAATCATAATGTATTAGGGTTTAACTTGTATTACATTTGATCTACCCTTAGATCAAATCTCCCTTACCAAAATAAGATTTTAGCAAAGGTCAAATTAAAACTTATCGTAGTCAACTTGATGATCTACTTCAATTCCATCAAGTTAAGAGAAGCTTCAATCACTTTGACAAGTTTTGTTCAAAAGCGCGAAAATTATTCGGATTTTCTATGCAGGAATGCAATGCACACATTTGGGTTCAGCTTATTTCTAGGCTCTAATGCTGGGATGTTACACAAATGATGCTAATAGGTAGGTATGGTGGACACAGCTGGCAATATTGGTTTTTGGGAGTTGGAAGCACAGGTATAGCTCATACTCAATGCAGGTGAAGGCTAGAAATAGAGAGGGGGCGACAAACGAGAGAGCAATAATTGTCATAAACATGCTTGCAACAAAAAAAAGACTAATTATGGCAAAATAAATCATCGAGGCTTATTGACTATTGTTTAGTCATATGCATGCGTGCATATTTGCCAAGTCGATTCACATGAAACTTTTAGAGGAGGATACCACAATATCATACCAAAATATGAATAGAACAATGCAAGTAAACATTCATTTGACATGCTACAAACTATTAGCAAGCTGGAGCTAATCACAAGAAAGAAAGAACTACTAAGCATCCATAATAACATACACCTTACATGAACAGACTAAGGATGCTCACAATAATGAGTATATGTAAAAAAAGAAAGGAAATAGAGTTCGTTACCAGCCTCTTACCACACCTCAAGTTGTCTTAATCTTCATTATTACCCTTCACTTGTGTGACTTGAATAAT
The DNA here is from genome assembly GCA_030063025.1 of Avena longiglumis. Taxonomy (NCBI): domain Eukaryota; kingdom Viridiplantae; phylum Streptophyta; class Magnoliopsida; order Poales; family Poaceae; genus Avena; species Avena longiglumis. Next base: position 213,314,338 of record CP125979.1, read on the forward strand.
AACATGAAACCAAAATACATTGAGGACGGCCGAACCCTAAAAAGAACTCACACAACCAAAGAAGAACAACAAATATTTTTGGTGTTTTCGATTTTTTAAAGAAAGCCAAACAAAGCAAAAACAAACCAAAAGAAACAAACAAGGCAAAAGCAAACAAAGCAAAATCTTTTTGGATTTTTCTTTTAAGACAAACCAAAGCTAAAAAACTAAGAAACAAACCAAGAGAAACAACGAAAATATTTTTGGTATTTTTGTGTTTTTGAGAAAGCAGCAACAAGAACCAAAAAGAAAGCGAAACAATGGATATATAAAGAACCGACCGAACATGATATATAGATTAGCGTGATGTCGGTATACCTCCCCCCAAGCCTAGGATTTTGGCCTAAGTGGGGCTCAATCCCATGGTGCCCAAGAAGGTGCACCTCCGTAGTACGTCGAGGAGGCTCCCTCGTCTTGGTATGAGCTCGAGGACTCCCCTGTGTAGTACACAAAGGGGTCATATGAGGGCGCTTCCCCCTGATACTGTCCATGGAAGCCAAGTACGGCGCAGCTTGTCATGCATGTCCACCTTGGAGCGTGACAAAGGTCCTTGAGAAATACTGAACAAAGTGGTTTGGGGGAGAGGGGTCTCTCTCTTCCCCGTCAATAAACAACATTCTATAAACCAAGTTCTCAAGGGTAGAGCTAGTGGTGACAAAGTGATGCGCTTTCATGGCAGCAAGATAGAGCCTCTGAGGAGCCAAGAATGTATCATTTGGATCAACAACAAGGTCCAAGGCAGCAACAACATGTGTAGCAATAATTCCCGCATAAATGGGTCCATTTGCAGTTAATCGACGAGCAATGAGAGAACCAAGATTGTATATAGTTTCGTTGTTGAGCGCAGCAGGTATGAAGGCCAATTGATAGTTGGAAATATTACTAGTGTTCTCCCTACCAAGAACACTAGTGGCAATATAGTAAGCAAAGTACCTGATGGCTAGGAGTTGAATACTTTTTATCTTTCCCCGTTGAGCTCTACGATCATCATCATTGGTTATCCCGCGATAGAGCTCCAAAAAATCAGCGGGTTGAGCTGGAATCTTCTTTGCCGACCCAATTGTACCAAGTCCTAGGGCCTCACAAAATTTCTTCAATGTCAAATTATAAGACCCGACATAAATTTTGAAAGACACATCTAGCTTGAACATGCTGTTAGTAAAAGAACAGCTCTCCACAAATGTTTTAGTGAGCGTAGCATATTGCACGCTCTCATCCTGCATATAAATTCTTAGTCCAACCCTCCTAACCAAGGTCATAAATTCATCAAGAATCCCAACAACCCGCAAGAAGGTTTGGCAAGGAAAGGTGGAGGGGTGCGCATCCCCCTAATCTCCCTCGTCGCCAAATCGCGGAGTAATGAGATCCTGATTGTATGAGGCCTAGCACGGGAGGATGATCTTGAAGGCCTTTCCCTTCTAGGTGCATCACTCTCAAATATTTCACCAAATGTGTGGTTGTCCATGACCTCTTTTCTTTTTTTGAAATTTTTAGACAAACATCAAACCAAGTGATTTCCAAGTTGATAAATGATGAGCAACTACTATAGGAACTTGCTAGAGGGCTACACATGCATCAAAATGAAATCTCTAAGCGTAGAAAAAGCATGCAAGCTCACACAACCTAACACCTATAGCAGCAAAATACTCAAGATACAATCTACCAATCACAAATCTAATTGGACAAGTGGAGGAGGCACATACCAAGGAGCAATGCCTCAAAAAATTAGCAGCAAAGATGGGTTGAGCAAGGAGATCGAAAATCGCGAGCAAGAACAATAAGAACTCGGGCTTGAGAAAGTTTCCCGATGTTTTTCGGGAGAGAGAAAGAAGATGGCTGGGAGGAGACACTTTGGAGGGGCCCAGGTGGGCCACACCCCACCCAGGCGCCACCCATAGGTAGGCCGCGCCTACCAGGGGTGTGGGTGCCTGGGGTGGCCCCTGGGTCACTCTAGGTGTCCCTCTGCCCCTTTTTTCGAGAAAAATTATATTTTTAATTTTCTGGGATTTTTCGGGAAACTTTATTTTTGGCCAATTTTCAGGGTATGAAAATTGATTTTCTCGCAGAAACAAACTTTTTTCAGAAGAAGCAAAAGCAAACAAAAACCAAAAAACAGAAGTTCTAAGACACTCTGAAAGGCAAGCAACTAGCAAAACTAAAGCTAATAAGAGAAAGAGCAAAGACTAGGAAGGAGAAAAGTGAAGGAAAGCAAGTATAACCACGGTGGAAACATTATTTTGTTCATTAAAAATCCTTTTGTTAACAAGGTTGATCAAGTCTTGTTACCAAAACAATCTTATATGAAACAAAACTTCGTATTCCACAAAGTGATTATGTTACCTCAAGCTTGATAGCAACGGTCCCAATCATAATAGTTTCAGAATTTTCTTGTGAAATGGGACAATATATTTCTCCAACCTTGATGCTCTCAATATTTTCAATGGAATTCAGGCAATAGCTCTTAGCAACCTTCTTGGGGAAATAAACAGTATGCTTTTTTTCTTTAATATTGAATGTTACTTTTCCTTGATTACAATTGATGACGGCACCTGCAGTATTAAGAAAAGGTCTCCCAAGAATAATAGACATATTATCATCTTTAGGCATTTCAAGCACAACAAAATCAGTTAGAACAAAGAAATTATGAGCCACTTGCACATGAACATCCTCACATATAACAACAGGAATAGTAGTTGACTCATCAGCCATTTGCAAAGATATATCAGTTGGTATCAACTTTTCTAGTCGGAGTCTCTTGTAGAGAGAAAAAGGCATAACACTAACTCCAGCTCCCAAATCACATAAAGCAGTTCTAACATAATTATTCTTAATAGAGCAAGGAATAGTTGGTATACCTGGATCACCAAGTTTCTTTTGAACCTTACCATTGAAGGAATAATTAGCAAGCAGAGTAGAAATCTCCTCATTAGGGATCTTCCTTTTATTAGAAACAATATCCTTCATATACTTTGAATAAGGAGGCAACTTGATAGCATCAGTCAAAGGAATTTGCAAAAATAAAGTTTTCATCCACTCACAAAACTTGTTGTAGTGTTCTTCCTCCTTTGACTTATGTTTCTTACCTAAAAAAGGCATAGGTTTCTGCACCCAAGGTTCTCTCTCTTTACCATGTTTATTAGCAATAAAATCTTCCTTAGTGTACCTAGCGTTCTTAGTGTGCTTCTCAGGTTCTTCCTCAACTTCCTCCTTATCAGGAGCATCATTTTTATCATTACCACTCTCAGTTTCAGCATCAGAGACATATATACTATTAGGATCTATAGCAGGTTCAAGGGGTTCCTCAACAATTCTATGTTTTTTTTTCTTTCTCTTACGAGGACTACCACTACTTTCACCTTGTTGAGAATCATGCTCAATTATTTTAAGGTGTCCTTCAGGATACAAAGGATCTTGAGTAGCTATACCACTCCTAGTTCTAATTCCATAAGCATGTTTATTTCCTAAGGCATTAACTAGTATACCCTTTTATACCTTATCAAGTTGATCAAGTTGGGTTTGAACCATTTGGAAGTGTTTACAAAGCATTTTAATATCATTTGAAGTTCTTTCCACGATATCTTTCAACTCATTAATAGCTCTAGAGTTTTCCAATAAATGATTCTAAACTTGTTTATTAAAATTACCTTGTTTAACAATAAAAATGTCGAGTTCCTCTAAACATTGATCAGGAGGCTCACCATAAGGAATATCACATTCATCAAAGTGTTGGAGAGAGTGTACCTCAATAGTAGATGAGTGGGGAATTGGCTTACATAATTCTTCTATAGGAGGTATATTCTTCACATCTTCAACTCTAATACCTTTCTCCTTTACACACTTATTAGATTCCTTCATCACTTCATCATTTAATGCAATAACTCCCCTCTTCCTTAGTGTTGGAATTGGATCTGGTTCAGGCACAACTGGTCCAAGAGTAATAGGCTCAGGTGTATTTATCTCAGTTGAAGTCCAATCATCATAATTCTTGCTTATTTTAGACATTAGTTCTTCAGCATCCATAGGAGTTCTTTTCCTGAAAACACAATCAGCAAAGCTATCTAGGTATGTCCTAGAATCATCAGTTAGTCCATTATAATAAATATCAAGAAGCTCATTTTTAGGTAATGGACATCCAAGATGTGCATGAATCAAGGCACAAAACCTTGTCCATGACTCAGGCAATTTCTCTTCTTCTCCCTGTTTAAAATCAAAAAGTCTCTGCAAAGCAGCATGTCTAGCACTAGGAGGAAAATATTTCTGGAAGAAAGAATCAATCAAACAATCATAGCTATCAATGGAACCAGGAGATAATCTATTAAACCAAGCTCTAGCTTCTCCTTTTAGTGAAAAAGGGAAGATCTTAGTAACAAAGTACTTGCGCATCTTAAAATTATCAGAGAATAAAGCACTCATAGTAGAAAGTTCATTCATATGAGCCATATCACTCTCATTTTCAGTCCCACAAAAAGATTCTTTCTCAACAATGTGTAAATAGGATAAATCAAGAGAGAAATCATAATCTTTATCTTTAATATCTATGGGAGAAGTGGCAAACTTAGGATCAGAGGACAGCTTAGGAATAATGGTCCGTCTAGCAAGGAGACTCTTAATAGCACTAGTACCATGTGTGTTTCGACACTCTTCAACAAAATCATCAGTAAACTCAATGTAGCCATTATTAATATCATAACTCTCTCTAGACTCAGGTTAGCTAATAGGTGTAACAGTGTCTTCACTAGGAGTTTTGGTATTTCCTAGACTAGCCATAGTAGCATCTAGGAAATGACCTAATGAACCACTCGCATCAAGCATAGTAGAAGTACCATCATGAGTATCAAAAGCAGTTTCAGACTCAGCAGTAGTAGCAGTGTGTGTAGCATGAGAATGTGGTGGTGGAGTAACAAGCTTACTTATAACAGACGGTGAATCAAGAGCAGCAGGAGTGTTTATGATCGTACCTCTTCTTGTAGTGGATGGTAAAATAGGAAACTTTCCATCACGATACTTCCCCATGATGAAAGGAGTAGAAGTGAACAATAATAGATCCAAGTGAACTTAAAAATAAAGCTATGCTCCCTGGCAACGGCACCAGAAAATAGTCTTGATGACCCACAAGTATAGGGGATCGCAACAGTCTTCGCGGGTAGTATTACCCAATTTATTGATTCGACACAAGGGGAGTCAAAGAATACTTGCAAGACTTAACAACTGAGTTATCAATTTAGCTGCAACTGGAAATAGTTCTTGCTCACAGAAGTTTATCAGTAGCAACCGTTTGGTAGTAACAAAGCAAGCAACGACAAGTGAAACAAAACAGCGATGTGATATGATAAACATTAGGATTCGAGTGCGGTACACATAGGGATGGATGGACGGGCGTTGCATGGATAAGTCTAAACATGTAACTTCAAGATCTAGGGCATTGCACATAAATAAGAATAAGCACCCAAGTACTAAACAATCCTAGGCACGTGCTCCATATATAGTCATGCATGCTCGCAATGAGAACTTGCACAACATCTTACATCGGCCAGCCGTGGCGGGCCTCTAGGGAACTACTGGCAATTAAGGTGATCCTTTTAATAGAGCACCGGAGCAAAGAATTAACACTCTGTGAACACATGTGATCCTCACACCACAGCCATCCCCTTCGGTTGCCCCAATTTCTGTCACTTCGGGGCCTTTGGATTCAGAAAATGATATGTGTACACAACTTGCAGATAAGATCACAAACAATACTATCATAATGATTTAATAATAAGTTCAGATCTAAGAACATGGCACTCGAGACCTAGTGACAAGCATTAAACACAACAAGCTGCAACAAAGTCAAATAACACTAATAGCGATACTAGGCACTATGCCCTAACAATCTTATTCGATTACATGATAGAACTCATCCAATCCCTACCATCCCCATAGCCTACAACAGGAGATTACTCACTCATGGATGAGGAAAACATCGATGGTTGATGGAGAGGCGTTGGTGATGACGATGGCGATGATCCTCCCCAAATTCCACGTCATGGCAGGGTGCCAGAACAGAGTTTCTGGTTCCGAATCTTGCCTGTGGTGGTGGCGGCGCAACGGAACTCTTTCTGGAAAGACGTCGAACCCCCCTCGGTTTTTAGGTCAAGCGGTAACTTATAGGCGCAGAGGGAGGCCGAGGGGCTGCCTAGGGTGGCCGCACCCCTAGGTGCGGGCTGGGCCCACCCACGCCTGGCAGGGGTGTGGGCCCCCCAGGAATCCACTCGGTCACGTACTCCGGCTCCGTGTGTCTTCTGGTGAAATAGGATTTTTGGCATATTTTCCCGGATTTTTCATGATAGTTGATTTTCTGCACAAAAACTAGACACCAAGGTAATTCTGCTAAAAACAACGTCAGTCCGTGTTAGTTGTATCCAAATCACACAAGTTTAGAGAAGAAACAATAGCAAAAGTGTTCGGAAAAGTAGATACGTTTTGGACGTATCAATCATTGACGCAAGAGAGGTCTTGGTCATGTCCAGAGCATCTCCGAGCCGAAGGGTGTCACACTTAAGGGTGGGGACGCACTAGGATCGAACCGGCACCGAGAAATGAGAGAGAGAGAGAAACCGGAAAGGTTCCGGGTAACATCCGATGTTTATCGGAGGGGTCCGAAAGGAGTTTCGGAGTATGAAATATGATAGTATATGTGTTTTATATTAGTTAGTTGAATTAATATTAATGATTAGTGGTATTCATTTTACAAAAAATTGATCTCAATGCACAATATGAACTATGAGAATTGATAGCATTAGCAGAAAATAGTATAGGACTGTAACAAATTCTTATTGAAGCCATAACTCATAGATCATAAGAGTTAAGATGATAATTTTATAATAACAACAAAGTACCAATGTACTACTAGAATAGTACAAAGGATTTTCGCATTGAGGCATTACCTCTTGATTGAAGCCAAATTACAATATAACTTTGCAATCGCCTTGTTGGAACAGGTTGATGACATCCTCATCTTTTACTTCATTGAAAAACTCTCTCAAAAAATGTAATCAAGCAATTGTTCAAATGGTTATCACCCATTTTGTTTTTAGCTTATTCTTCACATAGTTCATTGAGGAAAAAAAACCTTCCAACACTTGCAGTAGGTACTGGTAGAATCAATACCAACTTAAGAAGCTTGTAAACAACAAAATATTGTTCATGCTTGTTTGTCTCGACAAGCATAACTGGAAGCTGACATAGATTATTCAAGTTTTTGAACCTTTCATCTCTACGCACATGAGTAATATACATGTCAAATTGTCAGAAAAGTCTTGCAAGTTCATTACTTGTGAAATCATTAGCATAGAACTTTGTAGCAAGCTTAACCAATTTCTTGTGATTGTAAGCAGAGAAAGAACAAAGTGGTCTAAGTGATACCAAAAGAGAAATAGTTAATATATTGTTGCTTATTCCTAGTTGATACGGACAAAACCGAATCTGCTAATATTAATCACTAGCCATGACTGTCACTAGATAATTGATTACAAGAAATCTCATACTAGGTAGTCTAGGAATTGGTACTGAACTTTAGAAATCAAAAGCATCTAGGAATGACGAAACTAGTCATATAGAAAATCTAAAAACTAAAGAGGAGGAGGGAAAAAAAGGAAAGTACAAAATTTGAGGCCGCTGGCCGCTGCTCTTCCGTCCACGGGGAGGGGCCGCCTCCTGGCTAGGTCGCGTGTGCCTGGCAGCAGTTCGTTCACTCCCGTGACCCATCGCTGGTGCGAGGAGTTGCGCTTATGCGAGAAGTGGATCAAGAGATTGCTTGAAGCGTTGTTGGGCTGGGCCGTGCGAGTACATGTACTATTTTTTTTGAGTTTATCTATGTCTCAGTCGATTGAGATTTTCTTAAGTCTCAATCAATTCAGAAAAGTGCAACTGTAGTTAAATGAAATGTGCAACTCGTTCCAGTTACACTTTTCTAACAAAAAGGTGCAATTGCAACTTTTTGCCAGAAATGTGCAACTGAAACCGGTTGCACATTTTTTTTGAATAGACAGTTGCACTTTTTGTAGTGAGTAAGACTTAAGAAAATCTCACTCAACTGAGAAATAGCAAAACCTATTTTTTCGCTCAGATTTTTGGTATTTACGGAATACACAGGAATATCCCAGCGCCGCCTGTGGTGGACAGTGCATTGCCAGTGCACGGGCGGCCCACTGTGATCGAAGGCAATACAATACAATAGAAAAATACAGTGCATCGGCCAGTACATCTTGTCGTGTACCGTGACCGAAGGTAATGTAAACAAATTCATCAAAACCTATCAACATGGGATTTAGTTTTGTAGATCTTGACGTGACTTGCACAAACACTGTAGCTAGTGACCCCTCTATGCAAGCACATTTCATATTCTTTCGTGTTTGAATCTAAAAGAGAAAGGGAAAAGGACCGCGGCCCTCTCTGTAGGTACCACGTGTCGCATAGTGAAGATCGGGAACAACTCACGAAGAACTCTTTAGACGCCACGTGCACCAACAACAGCGATTGCGGAGCGCGCTAGGGAATGTGCGTTTTTTCTAGGATTTTCGTCATTTTATTGTACTCATTGACGATGGAGTATATATGTTGAATAATTAAGCATCTACCCATTTGGATATTCCAGAATCTTAAATTTATTAATGCGTTTTCAATAATCAGACAACCTTCATAATAGCTAGCCTAGCCCGTGCGGGGCACGGTTTGACAAAGTTTATTGTTAATTTGCTCTTTCCAAAAAAAAAAGAGGGGAATAATGCAAGCAGTAAAATGGTCTTCCAGGCGTACGTCTTATCTTGCGGTTGCACCATGGATGGTTACGTCCAAATAAACTCGGAAGCATCTCCCCTGGCTTTGTCGAGTTGCATCGATCATGCATCATCTGACTCTGGCCTGACCTTGCCGATCCTAAGGAAGATGGGGTACCTGACCGTCTTGACCTCCTCGCGTTGGCCGCCCCAGGCCTCAGCGAACTCCTTGACGGTGGCCTCGTCGAGCATCTCGACGCCCTTCTCCTTGGCCGTCTGGTACGCGGACCATGAGGTGATGTAGCTGAGGTAGTCGTGGAGGTCCATGCGTCGCTCGGTGGAGAACTCGAACGGCCCCGTGTGCGTCTCCCCGTCGACGGGGTCGAAGGGGAAGTCGACGCTGCGGTACTCGTCGTCGACGAGCTTGCGGTTGGGCGCCCAGTGCGGCTGCGATCCGTGGTAGAGGCGCCAGAAGACCTCGTCGACGGCGGCGCCGACGCGGGGCTCGGTGTAGCACCAGGCGGCGAGGACGCCGTGCCCGTGCGGCGGCGCGCGCAGGACGGAGCGCGCCTGCGCGTAGAAGCGCGGAAGGTCGAGCCAGTGGAAGGCCTGCGCGACGGTGACGACGTCGACGGTGCCTGGCCGGGCGACGGCCGCGTGGATGCCCTCCAGGGGGAGGTCCGGCGGGGTGTGGACGTAGCGCGTGTTCGGGAGGCGCGGCGCGTAGGCGAGCTGCTGCGCGCTCGTGTCCGTGCCCACCACCTCCTTGTACAGCGTCACTAGCTGCAGTCGACGACGAGATCGTCCGGGAGAAGTCAATTAGTACTGTACTAGTGAATTCTGAATTCTCAACTGAAGCAGAGATGCTGATTGAATGGCTGAAACGAAGCCAAAGGCCGAGATGGGATCCAGGGAAAGGGACATTCGGATAAAAAGATATAAAGTCACTTTGTAATTTAATGGCTGGAGACTAGTGAAAGAAGACGCAATCCTGCAAGGAGATGAACAGAGAGAAAGGGGGGGAGTGAAGGCTCACCGATGCTGCGGCCTGGCCGCTGCCGGTGCCGACGTCCCATGCGAGGTCATGGCGGGGCGTCTTGGAGGCGATGAAGTCGAAGAGCTCCAGCGGGTAGACCGGCCGCGTCGCCGCGTACTGCTTCGCCTGGTTCAGGAACAGATTCGCCATCTCTCTGTCTCTCTAGCTAGCTAGCGCGTCTGTGGGCTTGTCTCTGACTGGGTTGAAGATAGAAGATGAGTGAGTGCACCTGACCTACTTATAGAGATTTTAAGCGGGGGGTGACTTGTTGCTGGGTCGTCTCGTCTTCACCTGAGACAGGTCTTTTCCTGGACCAGCAAAGATGAGCGACATTCTTTCTTCCCAAGCTATCCGGATCACAACACAGGCACAACGTGCTTTAATTTGGGCCTTCTCCTTCCACGAAGATACCAACATAGGCGGAGGCCAATTCGAATGCAAACGAAAAGGATAGATACGCACACACGTGACCTCTGACAAACAAAAAAGGAAGCTTCCTTTCCCTGCCTTCCCTGGCCCTGCCGTTCGATCTCCCCCTCACCGCACACGAGGAATCTCGACTTTACGACCCAAACGCCTTCTTGAGCTCACTATATCGTGGGTGGAAGACAAGTCGTGGAAGACTAACGCTATCTCGTAGTGTACGCCTAAGTGTCCCAAGTATGAGGAAAACTTGTTCGGGCTTAAATTTTTTTGTTTCTTTTATTTGGTCTCCTGGATGCTGCATGAGTAAAGATTATGCTTTGGCCAACTTGGGCAAGGTGTTTGACTTCCTGCATTCAAGTTTCCTGCAAATTAGGCTAGTTGTTTGGTTCCTCAGATTTAACATTTTTTCCCCTGCTAATGCAATTCATAGGTGTTTGGTGTGGTGTTTCGCATCTGATCACATGGGTTATGATCACCCATTTCAAATTGGGTGATCTTACCACCCCACTACACATAACACATGATCACAAGAACAGTCACATGCACACACAACACATTACGAGCTAGATGATCACAATAACAGTCATACAGACACAACATTACTAGCTACACAATAATAGTCATAACAGTCACATGCATGCAGCAATCAGGAGTTCTAAATTACACCCCTGATAAAAAAAAACATCAGCAGGGGCATCGCCTGCCTCTCAACCACCAGGGGCTTAACCCCATGATGAAACAAACCATAAACAGGGGCATCCCATGCCCCTGAACCACCACCAAAGGTTTTGACTCCTAATCAAAAGAACCATCAGCCTAGTTCACCATCACGAGTTGTCCATGAGCAACAACTACTACTACTTATGTCGTGGTGGTGGCACGGCAGATGCCATGGGTAGGCTAAAGTATGGGGCCAATGGATGCTAGTGGGATCTGGGGAGGGAAGATGCAACTGTCTTTACACTCAAGCTGCCAAAGTGATGAACTTTATTTCTCTCTTGATGGGTTACAAGTGCTCCTTGAGCTGTTTACAGGGGAACAATGTGAATCTCCCCAGCCTAACGTTGCTCAAAAGACTCTCCCTTCCCTCAGGGTCCAAACCTCCCCTTATAAAGGGGTGCCTTGGGTGCCCTTAGGGCTGACGGGGCAAGCATATTCGTGGAATATGCTTGTCCCAAAATGGTAGTTCGGCGACCTCCTTTCCCTGTCGCCCTTCTAATGACGGCAAAGCTCCAGTGGCCCCCTCCTGCGTGCCTCGGGCTCCAGGACTGTCACCTCCGTGACCTCCTTCTGCTCCTCCGACTGTGCCCTTGTCTCTTGTGCTTGGCCCTGTTCGATTCCTTCTAGCCTGCAGCTATAGTTTGACTCTGGCTTCTCCTTCTCCCCAAGCTTCGTATCACTCGGCCTTACCTTGTGTTACTCGGCTCGTTCCTCACCTGCATGAAGATCATTTGGGTAACCCGGCCGAGTTTCTCATTAACTCGGCCGGGTAACCACTTGATACCTATACATGGGCTTCTCGCCTCCGTTCTTCGGCCGACATATCCATGATTCGGCCGACCTAGGCCGTAGCTCGGCAACCAGACGGGGACAGCACCTCTGTCTTTCCCCGTCTCTGACCTACCCGAGGTTAATCCCCCGACATTAGTCCCCGAAGCTGGTGTGGTCCTGTCAATTACTTTGGCCGGGCTATATCAGCTTCATCACTTTCTTTAGTCTTGTTTCCGAGCTATGGCCTCGGCCGAGGTTTCCTCGTTCCTTCCATCATACGCTAGGTCCTACGTGTCACCCCATCATTGCTTTTCTAGTTTTTAGGTCCTTCTACAGTGCTTACTGACAAGCTACAGTGAACCCTGTACCTGCTGCGCCACCGTCACGACGCCTCGTGTGCCGCTCCGCTTGGGATCGTAGCAACTTTTCTTTGTCTGTGGCCGATGGTGTGGCTCCATTCACCGTCGTGCGTTCGTGCTACCCCACGATCTACACGGGTAACTGCCGCACCCACGATCCCACTCCCCTGTTCATTGCTTGACTATAAAGTGGGGAAACGCGCCCGCAGGGTTCATCTTTCCCATTATCGCTCGCGTCCGCTCTCCTTCTTCCCTTTGCCTGTGTGTTCTCTTGCCGCTCCGCCGCCGCTCATCAGCCAGAGCTTCCGCCGGCGAGGATTCCACCGCGTCGTTCGGCCTTTCTTGCCCGCGCTCTACGGCTGTGGCCCCGCCGCCGGTGAGTCCTCTCTGGCCATCTTGCCCTGTCCTTGCCCTAGATCGATCCGCACTGTTTTTGTGCTCAGGCGACGGTTCCTCCTCTTTTCGCCATTGTTTTCGTGCTAAGTTCCGACGGGGCCCTGTAGCTCTAAGCTCTCTTCCGCCGCCAGTTTTTCCTCCGGCGATCTCTCCGGCGGACCTATGTCTAGTTCGTTTAGCAGTTCTCTAGTTGAGGACGATGACGCTGGCTCCGGGCCCGAGCGTGGATCGTGGCAGGGCTCTTCAGTTACGCGCCGCGAGATTGAGTGGCTCATCCGAACTCGGCGGATTCCTGCCGAGGTTTCCTGTCGTTTACCCGGCAGCGAATCCTCTCCAGTTCTCAGAGAGGGCGAGTACGTGGTTTTCATGTCCCACTTCGCCCGCGGCTTCGGTCTCCCTCTTAGCGATTTTGCTAGAGAATTCCTTGATTACTTCGGCCTTCAGCCGCACCACCTTCCTGCGAACGCCATAGCTTCTCTTTCTGCTTTCATCTCCGCGGAGGTTACTTGACTGTGGCGTCAAGACATGTCTGGTCGAAGTTCTTCCAGATCCGCCCAACGTTGTTCCCGACAAATCTGCATCCTTCCAGAAGTTGCTCACCCAATGTGGGCGGCGTATTACACCTCGGAGGCAGTCCGTGTTCCCCCGCGTCACTGGGTTGGAGTCGTGCAAGAAATGGCACAAGTCATTCTTCTATGTCAAGAACAGAGGGGCGGAAGACAAGATTCGGCTCCCTCCATTCTCAATTGGCCCACCTTCCAAAGTGAACTGGCTCTATAATCCGAAGAAAACTCATGCCCTGGCCGAGGCTTTCGAGATTCGGCTAAAAGAGTTGATCCGGGCCGGGTTATGCGGCGAAGACCTGATGGCTACTTTTATTAGTAGCCGGATCTGCCCCTTCCAGCAACGGACCCACAAGCTATGCTACATGAGTGGTCCTCTTGACCCTAACCGAGTCTCGACCGTGGAGTTGGACAACTACCTCATTCATAAGCGCGTCCGAGCTATCTTCAAGACTGAGATGCCTGAGGATTGGTCCTGGGGGTTAAAACCATTCACCCGCGACCGTCCGCCCCCCGAGGTAAGCCTAATCTCCATTACTCTATTTTTCCCCAGTTTTTAGAGACTGGTTTACATGATTTTCCCTCCTTGTCATGTAGAGGTTCGCGGAGCAGAAGAACGAGGATGCCGAAGTTCTGCAGCTCCCTTGGCCCGCAGATAGGAGTACCCCGGATACTGGCGAGCCGGACTCCGAGGAGTTCGTCCCTAAGTCGGATCCCGCTCCTGCTCGAGCTCGCGGCAAAACTTCGGCGCAAGAGGAGGAAGGTGATTCGGACGAGGTCCAAATTCTTGAGGTAGTTGCCGCCATGCCTATTTCTTATGCATTTCCGGCTTCTACTTTCCCAGCTAATCCGGCCGGCCAGGTTCATGACGCCGAACCTATTGCTTCCCGGCCTCCCGTTACCTCGGGGAAACGCGGGGCTCCTGCTAGTGCCTCAGAGGCGGTTCCTAAGAAGCGAGTGAAGAAATCCGCTCCGAATCCTCCCAGGCGCAAGACTATGCCCGGGGTTGCTGGGTAAGTTCTTTTGCCTATATTTCTTGTTTCTCTCTCTCTGTTTCTCATACCGACGAATCTTCTTTCTTATTTTTGCAGCGCTCCTCTGTCTGTTAAACCCGGCGGTCCTAGTATGACCAGCCGTCCGATTCGGCCGCCATCTCCTCCTCCCGCTGATGACACCAGAGTTCGTAGTCCCATTCGTCCTGCTTCTCCCCCTGCTTTGAATACTTCGCCTGTTCGCCGTGATGCCCCTGAGATCTCTCCCATTGATCCGGATCCGGTCCGGCCCTCCTATGTTTTCGTCGAGCCAGCTGTCCCCTCTATGGGCCCCAGCGTTACCATTGAGCCCCCATCTACTCCGGTAGTTCCTACGGTCATCCCGACCTCTGCCGAGAAGGTCGTTGCCCCGGCGCCCTCTGCGAGCTTAACCTCCACTGATCCTAAGGACTCCGTCCCTACTTCGGAGGCGCAACTTCCTGCTGGTGCCTCTTCTAAGGAGAAACGTGTTATTGCCGTCAAGACTTCTTCTCAGAAAGGTCTTGCCGGCACTTCTCAGCCGAGTATTGCAGAGGCGCTGCGCAAGGGAGCTGCATCTGCCAAAGTCACTGTTACCTCGACCTTGGCAGCCACTTGCTCTTCATAAGAGTCCTGCGACAGTCCGGACCCTTTGCCGGTAAAGTTTTAACTCGGACAGCTAGCGGGAACAGCCTTGGAGCGCTGGTTGAGTTTGCCAATAACTGGAATGCTGCTGATCAGTTCGAGGGTAAACCAGCCAACCAACCTTTCCAGCTTTCTGACATCAGCGGCCGCTTTGACCATGCCGCCCAGTTCATCATTGATACGAACAAGATGAATGCGGTAATTGTTTTATCTCCGAGTCTTAAATTATTTTCCAAATGTTATCATACTCTCTAGTCCCCGAAACTTGCAAGGAAATAACTTGTTGTATGCTTGGAAGTTTGACTTATTTTTATTTCTAAGGTTTGTTAGTCCGGCCATCTAGTTCATAGTTTATTTAGATTTGACGTAGCTTTGAATTTCCATTCACATAGAGCCTAGTTAAGTCCTTCTTGACTCGGATCTGGTGTAGTTTTGAATATCCAGCCACCTAGATCTGAGTTAAGTCTTGCTTGATTCGGATCTAGTTTAGCTTTGAATTTCCAGCCACCTAGAGCCGAATTAAGCTTTGCTTGATTCGGATCTGGTATAGCTTTGAATTTCCAGCCACCTAGAGCCGAATTAGGCTTTGCTTGATTCGGATCTGGTATAGCTTTGAATATCCAGCCACCTAGAGCCGAATTAAGCTTTGCTTGATTCGGATCTGGTATAGCTTTGAATATCCAGCCACCTAGATCTGAATTAGGCTTTGCTTGATTCAGATCTGGTATAGCTTTGAATATCCAGCCACCTAGACCTGAATTAGGCTTTGCTTGATTCGGATCTGGTATAGCTTTGAATATCCAGCCACCTAGATCTGAATTAAGTTTTGCTTGATTCGGATCTAGTTTAGCTTTGAATATCCAGCCACCTAGATCTGAATTAAGCTTTGCTTGATTCGGATCTAGTTTAGCTTTAAATATCCAGCCACCTAGAGCCGAATTAAGCTTTGCTTGATTCGGATCTGGTATAGCTTTGAATATCCAGCCACCTAGATCTGAATTAGGCTTTGCTTGATTCGGATCTGGTATAGCTTTGAATATCCAGCCACCTAGACCTGAATTAGGCTTTGCTTGATTCGGATCTGGTATAGCTTTGAATATCCAGCCACCTAGATCTGAATTAAGTTTTGCTTGATTCGGATCTAGTTTAGCTTTGAATATCCAGCCACCTAGATCTGAATTAAGCTTTGCTTGATTCGGATCTAGTTTAGCTTTGAATATCCAGCCACCTAGATCTGAATTAAGTTTTGCTTGATTTGGATCTAGTTTAGCTTTAAATATCCAGCCACCTAGATCGGAATTAAGCTTTGCTTGATTCGGATCTAGTTTAGCTTCTACTTTTTGTTTTATCATTTTGCTCCATTGCTCAGGTTGCACATGACCGACGGACCGCCGAGTTCCAGAGGTTGCTCTTCTTGCACCGCAAGCTGGAAGAGAAGTATGAGAAAGTTCTGCCCGTGGCAAAGAAGGCCGGTAAGTCTATAGTTCCTTTTCTTTATTCCCAACTTTCTCATATACTCGTCCGCGGAATGCCGGCTTACTTCTTGTTGAATAGGTAATATCAATAACCTCAATATCCGCCTTGAAAAGAAGATCAAGACCTTGGAAGGTTGGTTTCCTTTCTATTTTACTCCTTCTTCTTGTAGTATCTATGCTAAGTTTCCTTATTGCGTTGGGTTGTGGTAAAGCCGAGTTGCAAGACTTTGCAGCGTCGCAACAAGATTGCGTGCCCATGCCTGACGTGATGCTTCATTATTTAGAACAAAGCGCAGTTCATTCGGCGCAACTACAAGAGAAGGATGATGAGATAGCTCGCCTGAGATCCGAGGTGAATACACTCAAGATCTCTCAGAAATCCGAGCTAGAAAAGGTCGACCAAGAATTTTCCTTGGAAAAGAATCGGCTGACTCTGGATCTAGAGAAGAACAAAGAACTCCTCGAAGCTGCCGAACTTAAAACTCGCGGTTTGAGCGAGGAAATTGCTCGTTTCGAGAAGAGTAAAGCTGCTTGGGCCAAAGACCTTCAGATAATGATGAGCTATATTCATCGTAAGTTATTTGGCCTGGGCGAACTAAAAATTTTCTTTGTCTTCGCTGCTATCCTTTGACATGTTCATGTTTTGCGCAGATCACTTCCCCGAGGCCAAACCCGTGAGTTCTAAAGCTGTTCTTGCAGCTCGCGCTCGTCGAGGTGAACCTGATGCTGTTGACTTTGAATATTCGATGGAGGATTTTTTGGTTGCCGTTGGTGCTGCAGTTGGTCCGATGAAAATCATGGGCCGGGACTTGGTGCAGGCCGCTATCCGAGCTTACCATGCACTCTGGCCGAATACCTCAGGGTCTCCTGATATCAACGAGGTCAAGTTATTGGTGACCAGGCTGAAGGCATCTGAGAGACAATTGAGTCTTTGGAGAGAATCTGCTGCGCGTGCTGGTGCCGACATGGCCCTTACTGTAATCATGTCATGGTATGAAGACATCTCTCTTGACATTCTGATGAATCTGCGCTGCGGCTCCGCTGGGTTGAAGATCCGACCTTTGTTGCTCTTCGGCAAGCTCGGGCTTTCCAGCTCGTCGAGTATGCCGACGTGCACACTTGGAATAAAGGGCCGAGTTTTCTCCCAGATCCAGATCAGGAGGTCGCGGGTGATGATTCAGCTGAGCATGGGGAAGGTGAAGATGATTCGGCCACATCCGATAGCTCCAGCTCAAGCTCGGATAGCAACGGCGATGCACGGTCTTCCTCCAAAGGCACCGGGCATTCTACATGGCCGACGCTCTGAACAACCCGTGATACCACGAAGTTACACTGGTCGGCGGAGGCGGGCGACCTCAGTCGAAGTTCCTCCTACTTCGGAGTGCCCCGCACCTGAGCAAGTGGTTGCCCCTCCAACGAACAACGCCTAGGTTATTCGCGATCCCTGGTATGCCGGGCGTACAATGTAGACGAAAAATTTGTCAACTCGTATGATTCGAGGTTCTTTTGCTATGTGTTGTTGAGATTCTTGGTTAAGTGGATGCTCGTCCGAATTCTTGCCTTGTTGGCTCGTAATTTCTTCATCTTTCATGGTTCAATTTTTGCCGTTATTTTGATGATCTTATCCAGGCATTGTCGCTGAATATCTACGTTGTTGACCTGTTTTCAACATAAGATAATTACTCCGTTGTGGAAGTAAGCAACGATCGCTGGATCGTCGTTTACTATCCAGAACTTCCTTTTATAAATTAAGTTTCGGATATGATTACGTTTAGCATAGGTTTGAGGTATCATATGGTAGTCTCCGAGTCGTTGGTTTAGATGCCGAAGTTTACGTGTCTACGAATTTGACATATCTTATGATAATCCCTGAGTCAATGCTTTGGGCACCCAGGTGCATATTCGTAACATAAAAGGAACACGACATATGGCATTCTCCGAGTCACTACTCTGGTCGCCAATGTTTAAGTATGTAACGCGAAAGAGATAGATATACCATATGGCAGTCCCCGAGCTATTGCTCTGGATGCCGAGGTATAAACATATAACACCAAATAATCATTGCATATGGCAGTCCCCGAGTAACTGCTCTGGGTGCCGAGGTTCTAATATCAAAACATGAAATAACATCACATATGGCAGTCCCCGAGTAACTGCTCTGGGTGCCGAGGTTCAAATATCAAACATGAAACAACATCACATATGGCAGTCCCGAGTAAGCCTGCGGGTGCCGAGGTTTGAATACATGATATGAAATAAATATAACCTACTGGCGGTCCAGTCACTGCTGCGGGTGCCGAGGTGCAAATACATCATTGGTTTTTGACCTTGAGATACAACCCTATGAGTAAAATGGCGAGTAAAGCCACATTCGGTACCGTTTCTTCACCAGCTTTGTTTGCCTTGCCTTCTCCAGGGGATTGAGCATCAATCAGATAATATGCATCGTTGTGCAATGCTTTGCTCACGATAAATGGTCCTTCCCATGGGGGTGATAATTTGTGCATGCCGGCCGTGCGCTGCACCAGCCGGAGGACTAAATCTCCTTCTTTGAATACTCTTGGATTCACTTTCCTGCTGTGATACCGCCGTAAGTTCTGTTGATAAATGGCCGATCGTGATAATGTCAACTCTCTGGCATCTTGCCGAGCTATTTCATTTGTTTCAGAGGTTGTGTACTGAGCGACTCTTGGCGAGTCATATATTATATCAGCTGGGAGTACGGCCTCTGCCCCGTATACCAGAAAAAATGGAGTGTAACCTGTTGACCTATTCGGAGTAGTTCGAAGGCTCCATAACACGGCTGGGATTTCTACGATCCAACATCCTGCCGACCGTTGCAAAGGTTCAACAAGTCGTGGTTTTATTCCTGATAACACCAGTCCATTAGATCTTTCAACTTGTCCATTGGATGCTGGGTGGGCCACCGAGGCAACATCTAGTCTTATGTGCTTCTCTTGGCAAAATCTAGCGAAGGCTCCTTCTGCAAAGTTCGTGCCATTATCCGTAATAATGCTATGTGGGTATCCGTATCTCAAGATGATATCCTTGAGGAATTTCACTGTTGTGTGCCCATCACACTTTTTGATTGGTTTTACTTCAATCCATTTTGTGAATTTGTCTACCATAACCAAGATGTGGGTCATTCCTCCTCTTGCCGGCTTGAAAGGTCCCACCATGTCTAAACCCCATACAGAAAATGGCCAAGTGATGGGTATTGTTTTTAACTCGTGACCAAGCATATGTATTCTGGTTGCATATCTCTGACACCCATTGCACTTCTTAACTAATTCTTCTGCCTCTTTTAACGCCGTTGGCCAGTAAAATCCATGCCTGAATGCCTTGGCTACTAAAGCGCGAGATGAGGCATGGTGCCCACATTCTCCTTGGTGTATGTCTAGAAGGATTTCCTGACCTTCTGTGGAACTCACGCATTTCTGCAATATGTTTGTTACGCTTCTCTTATATAACTCATTGTTTATGATTGTATAGGCTTTTGCTCTTCTGACGGTTTGTCTGGCCAACACTTCATTATTCGGCAATACCGCGTCTTTTAGGTACGAAAATATGGGTTGCGCCCATATCGGCGTTGCTCTTTCTACAGTGATTTCACTGTCTATTTCCATGTTTTCTGCCGACGTATATACCTCGGCTCTCTCCATGATTGCTATTACCTCGGCTGTCCCCCTCTTTAGGGGTTCCGAATCTTTCTGCGGATCTACCTCCATTGGCGTATGATTCTCTGCAGAACTTTCTGGGATAAAGATTGATTCGGACTCTGGTGATGGGTTTATTGATGGTTTCCTGAGGTGCTCCAGGGCTATACCTGGCGGAATTGACTGCCGGGTTGATCCTAATTTTGACAATGTGTCAGCAGCGTCATTTTCTGCTCGTGGTATGTGGTGGAATTCACATCCTTCAAAATATCCACTGATCTTCTGCACATGGAATCTGTATAAAGCCATATTAGCATCTAATGCGTCCCAAGTGCCTGACACTTGCTGTACTACCAGGTCCGAGTCACCGTAACATAGGATTCGGCGTATTCCAATTTCTTTTGCCACCTTTAATCCATGGACTAGTGCTTCATATTCAGCTACATTGTTGGACGCGGCAAAATGTATTTGCAGTACATATTTCAATTGATCTTTTTTAGGCGAAGTCAGGACTATTCCTGCTCCCAAACCGTTCCTTAGTTTGGAACCATCAAAATGCATTGTCCAGTAATTTGGATCTGGCAATGGTGGCTTATATTGCACCTCGGCCCAATCTACGAGAAAATCGGCGACCGCCTGAGATTTGATTGCATCTCTTCTATCAAACTGTGGAGCATACGGTGATAACTCGATCGCCCATTTTGCTATTCGGCCACTTGCATCTTTGTTGTTCAATATGTCGGCTATGGGTGCCTCACATATCACTTTGATGGGGTGCTCTTCAAAGTAATGCTTAAGCTTTTTTGCCGACATATATACTCCATAGGCCATCTTCTGATAGTGCGGATAATTCTGCTTTGATGTGGATAATACTTCACTTAGATAATATCTCGGCCTCGAATGACTTACCCTCTTCAAGTCGTTCCACTACAACCACAGTACTAACTACTCGATTGGTAGCCGCTATATAAAGTAGCATAGGTTCTTTTGATAATGGGGAAGCTAAAATGGGTGCCGTAACTAGCATCTTTTTCAACTCGTGAAACGCAAGGTCGGCCTGGGGAGTCCAGCCGAATTTGTCCGACTTTCTCATCAGCTGATAAAGTGGCAGTGCCTTTTCTCCTAGCCGACATACAAATCGACTAAGCGAGGCCAGGCATCCCGTGAATTTTTGTACATCATTCAAACATCTCGGCAATTCCATTCTTTCTATTGCTCTTATCTTCGTTGGATTAGCCTCGATACCTCGGCTGGACACAAGGAACCCGAGTAGTTTTCCTGCCGGCACGCCAAACGTGCATTTTTCTGGATTAAGTTTCATTCGGAACCTTCTCAGGTTCGCGAAAGTTTGCCGTATATCTTCTAGCAAGGTTCTGCTTTCCTTAGTTTTGATGACTACGTCATCCACATATACTTGTACATTTTTTCCTATCTGATCATGTAGGCATTTTTGCATGCACCTTTGATACGTTGCTCCCGCATTTCTCAGGCCGAATGGCATTGTGCGATAACAATAAGCCCCGTACGGGGTAATAAATGCAGTCTTTATTTGATCGGCCGGATTTAACGGTATCGGTGGAAACCGTCTGGCGTCTACAAATGATAACAGCTCACAGCCAGCGGTCGAGTCAATGACTTGGTCTATTCTAGGCAATGGAAAAGGATCTTTCGGACACGCCTTGTTCAGGTTAGTGTAGTCGATACACATTCGCCACACAATGGCTACATTGGGGTCATCTTTTTTCTTTTCTACTAGCACCGGATTTGATAACCAATCCGGATAAAGCACCTCCATGATGAACCCGGCGGCGAGAAGCCGAGCTATTTCATCCCCTATTACTTTTCTCCTGTCTTCGGCGAAGCGGCGGAGAGGTTGCTTCACCGGCCGTGCTCCTGGCCTGACGTTTAAAGAGTGCTCAGCCAACTCCCTCGGCACACCTTGCAGATCTTGTGTTGACCATGCAAATATGTCCCGATTCTCACGGAGGAAGTTAGTGAGCTCGCCTTCCTATTTAGCGTCAAGACCTTCACCAATAGTGACGGTGCGCTCTGGGAATTGCTCATCAATCTGAAACTTCTTCGTCTCTTTGGTTGGTTGAAAAGAAACGCTGCCATGAGGGTTGGCCAGTGCCGGCATGCTTAATTGTGCTGACTGTGCGAGGGCTGCTACCTCCTGAATCCTTTTCTTTTCTCTTGCTATAACCAATGACTCGGCCAAATTTGACCCGGCCGAGGCACACTCCATTGACTTCTTGTAATCCCCTGCGACTGTTATCACCCCTTGTGGTCCGGGTAACTTCATCTTTAGATAACCTATATGACAGCTGCTCATGAATTTGGCCAGTGCGGGCCGTCCGAGTAGGGCATGATAACAGCTTTCCAGATCGACCACCTCAAATTCCAAATTTTCTGCTCTGCAGTTATATCTTGTACCGAATAATACGTCCACTCGGATTTTACCGATGGGCTCACATGAAAGCCCTGGCACTATCCCATGGAAAGTTGTCCTCGTGGTCTGCAGCATGTTCTGTGATATACCGAGCTTATGCATGATATCTTTGTACATGATGTTAATACTGCTTCCATTGTCGATGAGTACTTTTGAGAATTTCACATTGATGCTTGGTCCCACAAATGTCGGATCCAACACAAGTGCGTATGATCCTGGACTCGGCATTATTCTGGGGTGATCTTTCATGCTCCAAGTTATCTCCTGATCAGACCATGGCTGGTATCTTGGCACTGCTGGTACAACTGCATTCACTTCCATATGTCGGCGCTGCACACTCTGCTTGTCCTGGCATTGCTCGTGAACACACAATAAGAGGTGATGTTCCTGTAATCATTACGTCCAGCATTTGCGGATTTATCCTTCCGTCACCTCGGTTCATTACTTGATGCCGCATCCCTCCGATCCTTGTTATCGTACCTCGGGGAGGCGGTAGCATCGATTGTGCATTTGCTCCGATTAATCATGCGGTGATGCTGCTGTTGCACCTGATGGGGAGCCTGAACTCCTGCCGGGTTCCCCATCGCATTTTTTCATCCAGGCGCATTGCCGGGTTGTATGATTGGCTGGTCTAGATGGGTTCGACGTGTGAAACTTACACGGTTGATCCAACATGGATTCAAACGTATACTTCGGCTTCTCTTGCCATTTCTTCTTTTGCTCTGGGGTCCATTGCCTCTTTCCATCATTTCTTGCGGTCCACTGTTGAGGTCCATTTTTCTGTCGTTGAGTTGCTCCGTGACTCGGCTGATCTTGCGCTACAGCCGCCACCTGGGCCGAATTATACCTATAATCCGGCCTCTCTTCTCTTCTCCTTCCTCTGAAATCACGCCTAGATGACCCGGCCAACTCTCTCGTGTACTGGTCTTGTTGCTCACGATGATCTGCCGACATTAACTCCGGTTGGGTTGGGTCACCCAATGCATAGGAGTCCGCTATTCTGATAGTTTCTGCCAGTGTGGTCGGCATATCTCTCTGCAGGCGTTGCCACAGCACACTGCCGTAACGGCAGCCTTGCGTGAACCAAGCGATCGCTTGCGATTCAATAACTCCTTCACATGAGTTTCTCAAGTTACACCATCGAGTTAAAAACTCTCTATCTGTTTCATTCGGCCTCTGCTTGCACATGGCGATTCGTGGTCTATTCGGTCTCTTGTATGTCTGGTAAAGTTGTCGTGATAACATCTCTTCGAAATCTAACCAGCAGTTGATACTGCCTGCTGGTTGATTATTCAACCATACCCTGGCTGGTCCTTCCAACATCTGCGGGACATACCGCACAACCCATCTTAGGTTGCCACCCGCTATCTTTACTGCAGTGGCATAATCAATCAACCAGTCTTGTGGCTTGGTACTTCCATTGTATGTTTTCGTGCCTCTCGCCAGCTGAAAATTTGGCACTGGTGGTTCGCCCATGATCCGTGGTCCAAAACATGCCGGACCTGGTGGACCTTGCTCTTCCAATAGCTCGGACCGGTATAACCGATCCAATTTTACTCTTGCATCACTTGCTGGCAAGTCTCTGTACAGGATTCTATCCTGCATCCCATAGTGATTGTCTCCACCTTGGTTCGCGTATTCTACCTCGGAATATCCATCATTGTACCTTTCATTCATCTGATTGTAGCGAGCTGGCCTCACTTCTCTTTCCTGCCGAGGCTCAGGTCTTGGTTGCGGGTTGAGCGCACTTCCTCCTTACTTGGTGGGGTTTGGTTTTCATGATTGTCTCTTGCGGGTTCTTTCTGCCGTGTTCCCCATTACCTCGGCCGCCGTCCCTTTCCATACTGGCCGTGGTTTCTCTCCCCTATTACCTCGGCTTGCATTGCCTCTGTTCTCATTTGCCTTTCCAGCTATTGCTGGGTCATATGGAACAATTTGTTTGTTCCTCTTCCCTGAGGTTACTGCTTTTTCTTTTCTAGCGTTGTTTCCGGGTGAAGATGCTGCTGCCGCAGATAAAGCAGGTGCTGCCCCTGCCGAATGAACCATCCGTGAAGCCCCTGGTCTTGCCGGGTTAGATCTGAGCATTTCCTCATTTTGATGGTTCGCGATGCGCACCAGCTCATTTACTCTTTCTTTTTGCTTCTGCCGAGCTTCCCCTGTTAACCCCTCTAGTTCCAATGCTGCGGCATTTGCCGCTCTTAGGTTTTTCTCCGGGGTATTGTACCTCGGCAAACCCAAATCGCCTGATTCGGCTCTGTGAGCTTCATGCTCTTTGTTAATGTCATTCATGAGGTTCTTTCCTCTTAATCTCAGTTCGTTCACCCGCTCGGGTGCGATATCAAGCTTATTAGCTTTTGCATATTCTCTCAGGGTCCTGTTCAAGGATTCCCGCAGGGCTGATACTTTTTTGGCCTCTACCAGCACCTTTTGCCTGGTTTCCTCTAACTCTGCCTGAGCATTTGCCGGATCAAGTATCGGCGCTACAGGTGTGGTTAAGTTCTCTATAGTTGCCTGAAGAATGTTCTCTGGTCTCTCCAGAGGTGGTCCTCTCACTCTTGGTGCCTTTGGGGTGGTGTCATGCAGCTCGTCCAGGTTTGTCACTGGCGGAATTACCTCGCTGGTTTGCAGTGTGATCTGCTTGGGCGGACCCTGGGCGCCTGCGGCGGGTTCTCTGCTTGACCCGGCTAATGCTGCTCCCGCTTGTGTCCCTGCTGCGACCATCACCTCGACGCTGCCTGCCAGATGCTCTCCTGATGGACAGCTCGCCGCGCTTCGAGGTGGTTCCCCTGCAACAACAACCTGGTGAGGATAAATGTCGGTGATGTCGACGCCGACGTAAACCCTGTGCTCGCCCAGGCCGATGAAGATCCCGTTGCGCGGGGGGGTTTTCCCCCTGAAGCTCCCTGCATTGTCTCTGACATAGTCACAGAGACCAAATCTCTGGACCAGGCCAGAAACAACGCGCTCGCCGGTGTTGATGAAGTTTCCCGTCCGGATCACGACTCCAGCTAGCACCGCTGGCCCTGATGGGCGCCAACTCGTGGTGGTGGCACGGCAGATGCCATGGGTAGGCTAAAGTATGGGGCCAATGGATGCTAGTGGGATGCAGGGAGGAAGATGCTGTCTTTACACTCAAGCTGCCAAAGTGATGAACTTTATTTCTCTCTTGATGGGTTACAAGTGCTCCTTGAGCTGTTTACAGGGGAACAATGTGAATCTCCCCAGCCTAACGTTGCTCAAAAGACTCTCCCTTCCCTCAGGGTCCAAACCTCCCCTTATAAAGGGGTGCCTTGGGTGCCCTTAGGGCTGACGGGGCAAGCATATTCGTGGAATATGCTTGTCCCAAAATGGTAGTTCGGCGACCTCCTTTCCCTGTCGCCCTTCTAATGACGGCAAAGCTCCAGTGGCCCCCTCCTGCGTGCCTCGGGCTCCAGGACTGTCACCTCCGTGACCTCCTTCTGCTCCTCTGACGCTGTGCACCCTTGTCTCTTGTGCTTGGCCCTGTTCTGATTCCTTCTAGCCTGCAGCTATAGTTTGACTCTGGGCTTCTCCTTCTCCTGCAAGCTTCGTATCACTCGGCCTTACCTTGTGTTACTCGGCTCGTTCCTCACCTGCATGAAGATCATTTGGGTAACCCGGCCGAGTTTCTCATTAACTCGGCCGGGTAACCACTTGATACCTATACATGGGCTTCTCGCCTCCGTTCTTCGGCCGACATATCCATGATTCGGCCGACCTAGGCCGTAGCTCGGCAACCAGACGGGGACAGCACCTCTGTCTTTCCCCGTCTCTGACCTACCCGAGGTTAATCCCCCGACAACTTACAAACTTACAATCTACGGCATGAAAGTCGTCGACGGCTAGCCGTGGTCAGGGCAGGTGTACTGCCTGGCGCTGGAGGAGCCTGCCTTATAGATCATCATCTTTATGACGAAGGCCTTGAGCTTGAACTCCACGACATCTTCGCACTCCGGGTCATTGTTATAAACCAGCTCTAGCCAGTTCTTACTGAACGCAACCTGGCCAGTGAACCAGTCCACCTGTACCCACTCGGCGCACCAGTGGAAGGCTATGACCTGCATGACGCTCGACAGCGGGGCCTTGATCTAGTTCCTCGGGCCAAGCTGGAACACATGCGGGATCACCAGCATGTGCAGGTCAGCAGCGTCCAGCTGGATGACGAAGCAGCGAGGGACCTCAGCGATTGGGTAGTGGCCAAGCTTTGGCTGTTGGCCCTTCTTGCTTTGCGGCTGCAAAGCTGCCTCCACCCTGTCAATGACCACGGGCTTGAGTGCCCAGAGGTTGGTCGGGAGCACGTCGGCAAAACCCGGTGGGGGATGCCAGTCCCTCCCCACAGTTTCGCAGTCGAACTTAGCCACCTTGGCATGAAGCAAAACAAGGTCAACACAAATTTGGCAGCTAGGAGCATTGCCCAATTTAGCAATGGACATGGTACAAACATGGGCAAAGTAACAAGGACTACAACGACTAATATCCCGATCGGGCAATGCTCCAGGACAACAACCAATTTGAGGATTGGATGTGTATCCCCAATCGGGCAATGCCCCAGGATAACACCCAATTTGAGGATTTGGCTAAATTAAATCCCAAAATTTGATGGCTCACTATGAAATCTGTTACTACGTAGTGCAAAAATTGTAGGGGCTCGTACCATGGAAAACAAAAAATTCTATCGCATGAACACACACAAGCCAAGATCTATATACTAAATTGTAGCAACGAGTCGATAGAGTACTAACCCTCGAAAATCCAAAGCGGTTAACAAGAGCAAATTCTCGTGGGTGATGTAGTCGTTCACTTGCCAATCTTAAGATCGCGTAGACGATCCTTCCAGCGCCGCGTTCCGGCAGCGCTTCCACAGTCAGTCACACATACGGTACTCGATGAAGACCTTCCTCTCCCTTGTTCTAGCAGGCAGCGGAGGTTATACCTCTCTACTCGCGATTCTGGCAGCACGACGATGTGATGTCGGAAGTAGAGGGGAGATCTCGCAGGGCTTCGCCTAATCCAGAGCGGGTATGGTGGAGTAGAGGGAGCCTCAGGGCAAGAGTTTAGACACTTAGGGAGTAGAGAAACCGACGGCTAGAGTTTAGACTAG
This sequence comes from Avena longiglumis, assembly GCA_030063025.1. NCBI lineage: Eukaryota > Viridiplantae > Streptophyta > Magnoliopsida > Poales > Poaceae > Avena > Avena longiglumis. The sequence continues at coordinate 213,341,758 of CP125979.1, forward strand.
ATGGCGGAAGAAATTTAGAGGAGATCTAGGGCGCCAGCAGCAGGAGGGGTGGTGGCCTAGGGTTTAGAGGGTGGCGCCGGCTAGGGGGCAAGGTGTAGGGAGAGGGGCGCCCCCTCCCTTTCTTTCATAGGTGGGAGGGGCGGCTAGGGATAGCTATGTCCTCCCCCAACTCCCTTGCTGGCCGGCGGTTTGGTGGAGGGAAGGGAAACCTTCTCTCCGAAGGTTTCCCTCCCTCCACTTGGAAACCATTGTTCGAGTGACTTTTTCAAACTGACTTTTTGACTTTCAAATTAGAGTTTGATTTCTCTCTTCGAAGTGTCCAGCCAAGTGACCTAGTACATGATGCAACCATTACACTTTGTCATGACACATCCATGTACCATTCCCCTTACGGATCGGTGGACCTTCTAGACCCTTCTAGAACATTTCGGTGAAAACATCGGAACCATTCCCGAACTCCGAAATTGGTCTTTCCTTATATGAATCTTATTCTCCGGACCATTCTGGATCTCCTCGTGATATCCCGGATCCCATCCGAAACTCCGAACAACATTCGGTCTCTTTACTCACATTCCATAACTACTAAACAACATTGAATCCTTAAGTGTGTCTCCCTACGGTTTGTGAATTATGCAGACATGATCGAGACTCTTCTCCGATCAATAACCAATAGAGGAATCTGGAAATTCATATGGCTCCCACATATTTCTATGATTACTTCGTGATCGAGTGAAATATTTACATACGATACCAATTTCCCTTTGTCTCGCGATACTTTACTTATCCAAGGTTTGATCGTCGGTATCTCTACATACCTAGTTCAACCTCGTTACTGATAAGTACTCTTTACTCGCTCATGTGATATGTGATCCCTTGTGAGCTTTCAAGCTAATTGGATGACATTCCACCCAGAGGGTCCAGAGTATATCTATCCGTCGTATGGATGGACAAATCCCAATCTTGATCCATGTGCATCAACACATACTTTCCGAACACTCAATGGCACTTTTATAACCATCCAGTTATAAAGTGGTGTTTGATGTCATCAAATCATCCATCCAGTGATGGTGATTAACATGATCTCATGGTCGAAGGATTTAGGTTACTATGTATTTGAAAGCTTATAGCAAGTGAACTATTAAAATGACTTGATCTTATGCTATGCTTAACTATAGGAGTATGTCCATCACATCATTCTCCTAATGATATGACCTTGTTGTTAATAACATCTCAATGTTCATGATCAGGAAATCATGATCATATATTAACCAACAAGCTAGTTTAACAAGAGGCTTTACTAGGGACTCTTTTATGTTTACAAATCACACAAGTATTAATGTTTCCGGTTAATACAATTATAGCATGGTATGCAAACATTTATCATAAGCATGAAGATATGATAATAACCACTTTATTATTGCCTCTTGGGCATATCTCCAACATTCTCCCACTTGCACTAGATTCAATAATCTAGTTTCAAACCTTTGTGTATTCAACACCTATGGCTTTCTGGTGTTGTATGTACACGATTGCTAGTGGTAAAATGATCTTCGGATCCGACACTTTTAGGTCCGTGTGTAATTGCATGTCTTTGCGTCTCTACGCATCACCCATTCTCTAATGAGATGGCTTTGTATAAATTTGGTCCTTTGGTGAGACCTTTAGTTCTTTGGGGTTAAAACATGTTGATAATATTGTGGTACAATATATCTTCATAGTACTATCCCGTTGTGAACCACACCTAGTTTGATGACAAACTACTTGACACAAATGCCCTCTTTTGCTGCTATAATAGCAGTCATACACTTAGCCTTTTGTTGTAGTATCTGTCATAATATCTAAACTTTTGAACTCATCCAAATCTATTATGGAACTTACTTTCCATTATATTGTGCCACTCTTAGTTTAGATTGAGATAAACTTAATTTGTACTTTGTGACAAAACTAGTATCAATGTAGTACTTTTACAATGAACTAACCATCTATTTGTCACCTCTTACAAAAATAATATATTATTTGTTCTTCTAAAAGATCATAAGAATATCTTTACTATCATCCAATAATCATCTTATGAATCATTCTGGTATATGCTCATAACATTTAGAGCATATGACATATCTGGATGTGTACATATCACAGTATGATTAAAAATTCTCTTTGTGATTTCATTCAATCTGTGTGGCAAGAACCTTTCTTGACATTTCCATATTGAACTCTTTTAATATCTCATCTATGTACATTTGGCACAAACATACTAGTGTCTCAATCTATCCATATAGATATTGATACCAAATATTTGAGTTTTGCCTAAGTCTTTCATCGAGATGAAATTCTTAACCTGTGTCAACAAAAGATACATCATTTCCAATCAACAATATGTCTTCCACATAATTTATTAGAAATATGTCTTAGCGCTCCCACTTAATTTCTTGCAAATGCAAGCATCTTCATCATCTTTGATGAAATGAAACTCTTTTAACAGTTTCATCATGGTGAAGATTCCAACTCCGCGATGCTTATTTCAACCATTGAATTTTGCATACGCTTTTAGCATCATTTGAATTAACAAAGCCCTTTGGATCGTGTTATGCACACGTCCTAGGTAACAATTCTATTAGAAGAACTTTGTTTTGTTTATTCAACTATCATATAACAAATTTACATGTAGTGTTTGCTATATTAATCTGTCTAGACTAAATATCGCTATGAGAGATCAAATCCTGTCATAGTCAACCTTTCAACATTGTTGTGAATTCTTTCCCAATATGTCGATCATTTCATAGATGTGAAACATCCATGTATATTTCTTTATAGATCCAAATACGACTGTAAGGTTTTACACCTTTCCAAAGGGTCTCTGAAAGGGCAACTAGCCCTTATCTAGTGTTTTGGTTAACTATGACATAGAAGCTAGAGAGCGGACTAATGTTTCTACTAGATTCTCTATAGGCGAGAGTCCGCAATGTGTTGGTGAAAGGAGATGTGTGACCCCCATTCGTTTCTATATGAAGAGCCGGTGGTGTTATTTATTATTCTCTCTTATTTACTCTTGAGTCAAATAGGAAACACCGCACTATTAAGAGGGGTGATCTCGATGCGCTCTTTGGGGTTGTTCTACACCAAATATACTTCTCATTATCCACCTCCACACACCCTTTCGAAGAGAGAGAGAAAAATAGCCATGAAAAATAAGTCCAAAGGGGCTAATGCGAAATCAGCAGAAGTGTCGGCACCGCCGGTGCTATCGCCGAAATTTCCGGTCGCCGCCGGAAATTCCAGGTAAGCACCGAAACGGCTTACTGCAAGCACTTTTGGCTGCTCACCGAGAATTTTGGTCGCCGCCAAAATTTCCGGCGTGTGGTCCGGTCCGCCGGAGCTGTCGTCGGAATTTCCGGCGAGCAACTAGGTCTGACCGGACTTATTGTCGGTTCTGTCACAGGAACCCCCAAATGGATCTTTTTATCCCCATACTATATATACCCCTTTATTCTCCACTGAGAGGTTAGGCATTTCAGCAAACATTCATTTCTTGAAGCTCTCTCTCTCTCCATTTTTGAAACACAAAAGCTTGAGGATCTCCCATTCTACCCAACCAAATCCAAATCCCTTTGGTAGAAAGGAAGAGGAGGTCCCGATCTACGATTCCACCAAGCCAAAGTTCATCCCCCCTTGAGTTCATCGAGTTAGCTTGTTACTCTTGGGTTTGTGGGAAACCCTAGGCGGCTAGGGTCGCCCGAAGGCATTCGGCTTGTGATTTTCTCTGTGGAAAGTTTGTGAGGGTTTGGAGACTACCTTAAAGTCTATCACGAGTAAGTGAGCTATTCCTTCGTGGAACCTCGTGGAACCTCACACCTCTCCAACGTGACGTAGCCCCCTTCCCAAAGGTGCTGAACACGGGAATACATCTTCGTATCCGCGTGCTTCGGTTATTCTTTAACCGATCTCTTACTAGTGTTGTTTACCTTGTGATAGCCTTAGAGCTTGAAGTATCTTGTTTCATCATCTAGGTTGCCTCACCTAGTTTGCATTTAGGCTCACTTATATTCCGCAAAGCCTAAAACTTGCAAAAGATTATAAAGAATTTTGTAGAAACCTATTCACCCCCTCTAGGTTAACCATCTTACACTTTCAATTGGTATCAGAGCCAAGGGCTCTTTTAAGGGCTTTACCGCCTAAGAGAAAAGATGGTTTTCTCCGATGATGAGGAGGATAAGACTTATTCGGTCATGGAGCTTCATGAAATCTTAGCCAAGGGTGACCTTGAAAAGGCCAAGGCTGATTTCGATCTCCTTGTTCGAATGAGTTACCTAGAAGGACAACTTAAGGTCATTGGCGATGGGGCTTTTATTGGTAACCCATTGGTAGTACCTCAAGGGAGACCAATGGACACCGGAAAGGATAAGGATGCCGAGTCCGCTCATGAGAGCGGCTCGTCAAAAACCTCCATGCCCCCTAATCAATTTCCTTATGTTTATCATAAGCAAAAGAACATCATGCCTCATATTAATGGTTCGGGTCCTGCACCTCATTATGATGGAACTCATTTCTCTCATTGGAAATCTTCTATGGAATCTCATCTTTGCAGCTGCAGCATTGAGCTTTGGGAGATTATATGCACCGGTTTCCACCCTCAAGATCCCAACAACCTCACTCCGGGAGAGTACTATGACTATCAACTAAATGCAACGTATTGTGACAAGATAAGGAGTGCCATTCACCGCACTCTCCATGATCAAGTCAGCGACATCCCCACTGCAAAGGATCTTTGGGATAGGATTGTCATTCTCCAAGAGGGAACGTCTCTTATCCAAAAATCCAAGTGTGAAGCTGCCAAGTCAGAGATGAACATGTTCATGAACCATGATGGTGAGACTATCGCTGAAGCATACAAGAGACTTGTTGCCCTCCGCGTGAAGATTGGTGGCCTAGGATGTGAGAAGTATGATGATGGATTCAATTTGATGTAGGGTTCGCATCATAGAAAATAAAAAAATTCCTAAGTATAACTAAGAAGCAATAAAATGATCATCATCGCCCACATACTCATATGTGTACTACCCGTGCAAAGCATCTACGCATAGATCCGGCTCTGATACCACTGTAGGGTTCGCAACATAGAAAACAAATTTTTTCCTATGGGAACATCTAAGTACCAAGATCTATCTACTAGATACAAGCAACATGTGGATATACATCCATAGAATACATACCCTCAAAGACCGAATAACGTTAACGAGGTTGTACTCGTGGATGATGTAGACGAACGCTTGCCGATCTCAAGATCGTGATGAAGTCCATCTGGTCCAGCCGGTCCAGCACCATCAAGTCCAGCACCGCAAAGCAGTCGTGCATCCGTGATCGCACACACGCACGGGTACCCAACCTCCGAGCCCTCTCTCCAGCGAAGCAGCGGAAGCAACAAATCCTTCCATAAAAAGCCACCGGGAACATGTATCTCGCTGATCCGAGACCATGGGGAAATTCTAAAAGGGGGAGAAAGATTCTTCGCGAGGAGGTGTGAGTGACACGTGAGAGGAGGGGGTCCTTTTATAGGGGAGGGGGGGCAGCCCAAGGGGGCATGGCCGCCGGAGATGGAGGGTGCCCCCACCTCTCCCTCATTCATGTGGTGGATGCTCCACTCACATAAAAACACCTCCACTCACATGCACTAATTTTCCACCAAAATTAATGCAAGCTCTCATTTAATAAAACTATTTTATTTATTTTATTCAGAATTTTGTTAATTACTTTAATTAACAAACATTCACATAAAACCCCTTGCTAGTATTCAATTTCACATGCAGAACCAGTTTCAGCAATTTCAACCGAAACAGTTTCGGTGTCTAGTGAAATAAATTCCCGCGCTTTCCTTTTTCTTTCTCTAGCATATTATTTGCTACGAATGGTGTCGGTATCCCTTAAGTGTGTCACCCTGCGGTTCACGAATAATGTATACATGATCGAGAGCCCTCTCCGATCAATAATCAGCAGCGGGCCCTGGAGATCCGTACTGACTCCCATATATTCAACGATGACTTCTGTGATCGTGTGAACCTTATACGCATGTAACTCAATCCCTTTGTCTCGCGATATATTACATGTCCGACATTCGATCATCGGTATCCCCATACCTAGTTTGATCTCGTTACCGACATGTACTCTTTTATTGTTCCCGTGATATAACATTCTAGTGATCAAATCACTTGCTTGCAAGCTAACCAATGTGATATCACCGAGAGGGCCTAGAGTATATCTCTCCATCATCGGGATGGACAAATTCCACTCTTGATCCATGAGCCTTAACATAACACCTTCGTAGCACTAAACCCATATTTATAATCACCTTGTTACGGTGTGATGTTTGATGTTATCAAGATACTCTTCCGGTATTAGTGATTGACATGATCTCATGGTCTAAGGACTAAGATTACTTCGTATGATGTTATAGCAATATAAACACAATGACCTTGATCGTAATGATATACTTCGGATGAATGTTCATCACATCATTCCAACAATGTTGTGACCTCGTTATTAACAACATCCAATGTCCATGATCAAGAAACCTTTGATCATCTTGTTAATCAACGAGCTAGTTTATAAGAGAGGCATAACTAGGAACTTCCTTTTGTTTATTTAAACACACATGTATTAACGTTTCCGTATTAATAAAATTATAGCATGCAAAATAAACATTTATCATAAATAAGGAATACGATAATAACCACTTTATTATTGCCTCTAGGGCATATTCCCTTCATTTGAATGATGAGATCATCAAGTCCAAGATTGTCTCTATGATTGCGATCACCGATAAGAAGATTGCCTTGAACTTGCAACTCCTTGATACAACTAATCAGTTCACTCCCGATGATCTAGTCTCTTATCTTGTTGCCACGGATAACTTGGCGGATGAAGGGCAAAAGATCAAGGAGATCAACCGTGCTATTGGGTCTTCTCACTCTATAGAACTAAAGGCCAAGCATGTTCAAGAAGATGTTGCTAGTGATGAAGAAAGCGATGTTGATGGAGTTGATGATATGATCTCTCAACTTGCTCTCTTCACCAAGAACATGAAGTTCCGAAGAAGGAGAAGTTCAATGGGATCAAGTGAGAAGAAAGGGACGTGCTACCATTGTGATGAGTCAAGCCACTTTGCCGATAAATGTCCTTATGAGAAGAGGCTTGACAAACCCAAGTATGAAGAGGGTGCCAAACTAAGATTGAAGCCCAACCCCATCAAAAAAGATACAAGAGGAACAATAGGCGTGATGGCAAAGGCTTCCTAGGTCAAGAATACATATCCGACAAGGAGGAAGAGGATGAAGAGAAGGTTGTTGGATTGGCCGGTTTGGCCTTCGCCGAACCCGGGTATCTCTTCACCTACGACTACACCGATGACTCTCCTACTCCCAAGGTCACCGCCACTTGTCTCATGGCAAGGACCTCCAAGGACGAGTCTGACGTGGAGTGTGTGGATGAGGAGAAAGTGGTGAGTGTAACTATTTTGGCATATGTCAAACTCGGATCACCTCTCACCTACGACTACGCCAAGGACTACATCGAGAGTTCTCATATTCCCAAGATCACCGGCTCTTGTCTTATGGAAAGAATCTCCAAGGTAATCGCCTCTCCTCCATCCCTATCTAGCGTCTTGGATGATCTTGAGAGTAACCATGATAGTGATAGTGATGAATTTGGTGAAGAATATATAAAAGAAATGTATGCTATCAGGAAGTCTCTTCCTCCCATTGCTCGTGCTAGATTCAAGCAATTAATGTAACTTGTTAGCTCACGTGATGAGGCCATTGATAGCTTGGAATATCATATTGATGATGAGAAACGAAGATTCAATCTTCTTGAGCATGAGCTTTGTGAGGAAAAGAATACCAATTCATTTCTTAAACTACAAATTGAAATTTTTGAACTTGATAAAGCAAAAGACATGGACACTATTGATAGGGCTAACTCTTTGTCCCAAGAGCTTGATGCCTCAAAGAAAGATCTTGAGGTTTCTCATGCTTCTCTTACCAAGGACCTTGAGCACCTTGAAAAGGCTAGTTTGCTTGTCAAGTGTGAGCTCATAAAACTTGGAGAGAACCATGACCAACTTTGGGTGACCTATGATAAGGATCTTGGTACATTGAAGGATCCAATTATGTTGAGAATGATTCTTGTCCCTCTAACTATACCTTTGATCAAACTCTCCTCATTGAGGAAAATAATAAGTCGAAAGAGCAACTTGAGAAAGAGCGCCGTGCACCTACCTCCAAGGGAAATATCCTAGATAAGATTTTATCCCGTCAAAATACGAGAGTTTCCAAGGAAGGTGTCAGTTTTGATCCAAAGAACAACAAGAGCAATGTCATTCCACCAAAGAAGATAACCTTTGTAAAAGAAGGTGATAAGGTGGTTGACCAAGTCAAAAGGAATGTTGTGAATGGGGAGCCATGAGGGGAAATCCCAATCATAAGTATGCGGGAAAGTCTAATCCATCCTATGTGCTATGTAAGAGCACTCAAGGATATGTATATGCCAAATATGTTGGTCCTTGCAATGGTTATGCTTATAGATGGTACTCAATTTGGGTACCAAAGGATCTTGTTGCTAATGCTAAGGGACCCATTACTCAATGGGTTCCTAAATCAAAGAATTGATTTTGTAGGGATATGCCTCCGGTGGATCAAAATGGGTGTTTGATAGTGGATGCACCAATCATATGACCGGAGGTAGAAGTGGGCTTGACCAATTCATTCACGATGTCAACTCAACGTCAAGCATCACTTTTGGAGACAAATCTAAAGGAAAGGTACTAGGTTATGGTAAGTTGGTGATCTCCAAGGTCTTGTCTCTAGAGACCGTCTTACTTGTTGAAAACCTTGGTTACAACTTTCTTTCAATTAAACATCTTGCAGATACTGTCTATGACTCCTATTTTTATAGAACTTTTGTGAAGGTCTTTAGGGGTGATGATCTTAGCTTGGTTCTTATTAGACATGTGGAAGATGACCTTTATGTGGTCGACCTCTCGAAAGAGATCTAGTCTCTTCCTACATGTCTAATGGCCAAGGCTGACAAGGGATGGCTTTGTCATCGTCGCCTAGGTCATGTCAACATGAGAAATCTCAATCAACTCCTAAAGGGTGAGCATATTATTGGACTAACTGGTGTCTCCTTTGAGAAAGATCGTGTGTGTAGCGCTTGCATTTCAGGAAAGCAAATTAGGAAGCACCATCTTTCCGTAACCAAGGTGGCCACATCAAGACCCTTGGAGCTTCTTCATTTGGATCTCTTCAGGCCTTCAATGTATGACTTTTGGTGGAAGAAGATATGGTCTTGTCATTGTTGATGATTACTCAAGGTATACTTGGGTCTTTCTTCTCAAGTCAAAGGATGAGACCTACAAGGAATTCATGATCTTAACCAAGCAAGCTCAACGCACTCATGGAGTGGAGATCAAGACCATTAGAACCGACAATGGCACCGAGTTCAAGAACTACACCATGCAAGAATTTTTTGAAGATGAGGGGATCAAGCATGAGTTCTCAGATCCCTATACCCCTCAACAAAATGGTGTTGTTGAAAGGAAGAACCGAACAATCATTGAGATAGCAAGAACAATGTTGAGTGAGTTCAAGTCACCCCACAACTTATGGGGAGAAGCCATTGCTACCGCGGTCCACTACACGAACCGGCTCTTCCTCCGAGCTCCCTTTGACATGACTCCATACGATGTTCTCACAAGTAAGAAGCCAAATGTCAACTACTTTCGTGTCTTTGTATGCAAGTGCCTTGTCAAGAACAAAAAGGAAAAGCTCGATAAATTTGAATCTAGAACTATAGAGGGTATCTTTGTTGGTTATGCGGAAAAATCTCATGCCTATAGATACTAAAACAAAACCAATGGTTGTGTTGAAGTATCTTCTGACGTGGAGTTTTTGGAGAATAATGGCCCCCATGAGGGGCAAGTTGCTTCACGTGATGTAGGTGATGGTGATTCCTCTCAAGTCATCAAGTTGATGGGCATTGGGCATATCTTGCCCACCGAGTCTCACATTCATGTTCAACAAGATGATGGGGGAGAATCAAGCTCAACTCAAGAAGATCCAAGCTCTACCCAAGTTGAGCCATCAAATGCACCACAATATCAACATCTTACTCAAGATGCCATGCAAACCGAATAAAAAGAACCAAGACCTCAACCCTTCGAGCAAGACCAAGTAGAAGATCAATCTCCTCCATCCCAAGGTCAAGCTCAAGATGGTGTCAATGATCAAGGCCCCTCAAAATATGAATTCGTTGATCATGAAGGCACAATTCGAAAGATCAAGGCCGCCTCCATTGCAAGTGGACTCCAAGTCAACAATATCCTTGAAAGCATATCAAGAGGGATCGAGACCCGTGCCAAGAAGAAAAAGAATCTCATAACCTTTTGTGGGCATCATGATTTTGTGTCCAACTTTGATCCCCTCAAGGTTCATGAGGCTTTGGAGGATCCGGATTGGGTCATTGCCATGCAAGAAGAACTCGAGTGTTTCACCCGCAATGAAGTTTGGTCTCTAGTGGAGAGGCCTAAAGATCATCGCATCAATGTCATTGGGACCAAGTGGGTGTTCAAAAACAAGCAAGATGAGAACGGGGTCGTCACAAGAAACAAAGCAAGGTTAGTGACGCAAGGGTATGCCCAAATAGAAGTTATTGACTATGAGGACACCTTTGCACCCGTTGCTCACCTTGAAGCTATTCATCTATTGCTTGCTTATGCATCTTTCCATAACTTCAAGCTTTATCAAATGGATGTGAAAAGTGCATTTCTTAATGGTCCCTTGAAAGAGGTTGCATATGTAGCTCAAGCCCCGGGTTTCGAAAACACACGCTATCCCAACCATGTGTATCTACTCCATAAGGCTCTCTACGGACTAAAGCAAGCTACTCATGCTTGGTATGAGAACCTTAGGGATTTTCTACTCATGGATGGCATGGGTAAGGTCGATTCCACTCTTTTCACCAAACGGGTTAAAGGGGGTGGCTTATTTATTGTTCAAATTTATGTTGATGATATTATCTTTGGTGGAACTAACGAATCTCACAATAAAGCTTTTGCCAAGTTGATGACTATGAAATTTAGGATGTCCATGATGGGGGAATTGAAGTTCTTTCTAGGCTTCATTATAAAGCAACTTCCTCACGACACTTTCATCTCTCAAGATAAGTACCTTAAGGACATGCTCAATAAGTTCGAGATGGCCAAGGCTAATCCCATGAAGACACCCATGCCACTAAATGGACAACTTGGTCTTGGAGTTGGTGAGAAGGACGTGGATCAAAAGGTATATCGTTCTATGATTGGTTCCTTGCTCTACCTTTATGCTTCTAGGCCGGATATCATGTTAAGTGTTGGAATGTGTGCTCATTTTCAATCCGCTCCAAAGGAGTGCCACTTGATGGCGGTCAAACGGATTTTTAGGTACCTTGTTCTCGCTCCTACTCTCGGGCTTTGGTATCCAAAGGGGTCAACCTTTGAGCTTGTTGGCTATTCGGATGCCGATTAGGCAGGTGATAAGGTTGACCGGAAATCAACCTCTAGGGTTTGCCAATTCATTGGCCGGTCGTTGGTGAGTTGGTATTCCAAGAAACAGAACTCCACAGCCCTATCCACCGCCGAAGCTGAATACATATCCGCGGCATCTTGTTGTTCTCAATTGTTATGGATGAGACAAACCTTGAAAGACTATGATGTTTCTCTTGGTACGGTGCCTCTTCTATGTGACAATGAAATCGCAATAAAGATCGCCAATAATCTCGTCCAACATTGCCGCACCAAACATATTGACATTCGCCACTACTTCCTACATGACCATGCCGCAAATGGTTATATAAATCTCACTCATGTGGGTACGATGTTCCAATTGGCCGATATCTTCACAAAGCCCTTGGATGAATCCCGGTTTGTCATGTTGAGGCGAGAACTTGGTATCCTAGATCCTCAAAACTTAGATTGATTTGCTTCTTGCACTATATTCTTGCTCTTAACGTGCTATGTAGCCTAGTTGTGCAGCACATGTAGGGATGGTCATCTCACCATGTCTTGGTTTGATGCTTACCTATGTGTGCAACATAAATTCATCTCGTGTTATGATATGGGTATAAGCATCTATCTTTGAGGCGCCATGACATGTATGCTTAAAAATAGGGGAGAATCCTCCGCCAAATGGTTGGTTTTGTGTATTGGGTGCCTTGATGTTCAAAGCTAAATCCTATGTCCATGGTTGCTCTTCGTTTTTCTTCATGACCTTGTCAAATGGACAGTGCTTTATCTAGTTTTCATTTGGATCTTGTGTATATGCTCATATGATTTCTCACAATACATCATCTCCAGAAAAAATTCCACATGCATCGTCTCCTGAAAATTTCCGGCAAAAATTCCGGACCGCCGGCCTGGCGACCACCAAAAATTCCGGCAGCAGACCAAAAACCCTCATAGTATACGGTTTTGGTTCTCTGCCGAAAATTCCGGTAGCCACGAGAAATATCGGTCACGGGTCCGGTTCGCCGATGCTCTCGCTAGAAATTCCTGCGTGTGCGCCAGTTCGACCGGACTTACTGCCGAATTTTTTTTCTCCTTGAGTATTTATAGCCCGCGCATGGGGCAGTTCCACTTTCTCTCTTCCTTATTCCCCATTTCCTCCCCGCCTCCATGGTCGACGCCCCAAGATTCTCCACCCCCCATCGGCCCTTCCCTCCACCCAAATCCCTCCCTACTCCACCAAGTTGTAGATCGGGCCTCTACAAGTCTTCTCACCGAAGGTTTTGCACCTCCCAGCTTATCAGGCACTTTGAGAAGGACTTCAGTCACAACCAGATCCTTTAGTGCTACCCCAGTGAGCCCAGCCATGCACCTCCCAGCTTGTCAGGCATGTACTACTACTATATGGTCCTTGCTCGGTTCTTTCGCTACAATCTTGTGATAAAAGATGGTGATGCGGTTGATATTCATGGTCACCACAAGAACCTGCTGTACTACTATGACCCTCGTCGCCTGCGGAAGATCAATGGGTGTGATTTCATCTTCTGTGAGATTCATCGGTCCATCGAAAAGCGCATGACTCACAACTTTTGCTAGTATGTTCAGCGTCTGATTGAGGCCACCGTCCCAGCGTCTGCTATCCCTAAAGGTCTGTGTGAAGATATGGAGGATTTCACCTTACCTCATCAGGGATCTCATGTGGATATCCCTCTGATGATGTCGTCTGAGTGTCGGACCAAGCTTGCTCATGATCCTCTTTCTGCTGGTTTGTGCTCCCGTCGGGACCTTCCCTGTGCTCTTCTTCGCAAGAAAGGACTTGCCCGTTTCTTCAACAGTTTGTGGGATATGTGTCGCTCTTCGTATGATGTTGCCCATTGCAGCTTGGAGCTCAGTCAGGAGAATAGGAGGCAGCACAATGCCTTCTTGACAGAACGTGGTTGCCCAGTGCCAGACTTGGGCAATGCTTTGGCTCATGTTCCTTATGTCAACTTCGAGAAGCCCCCGCTGGATGAGGAAATGTTTCGGGGTTTTGATCCATCAATGTTCCCCGGGTTTGCCACTTACAGTTCCTCTCAGTGTCGCGCTACTCCTATAGGGAATGATGATGAGGATGAGGATGAAGATGTAGGGTTCGCAGCATAGAAAACAAAAAATTTCCTACGATGGGAACTATGTACCAAGATCTATCTACTAGATACAAACAACGGGTGGATGTATATCCATAGAGAACATACCCTTGAAGACCGACAAATATTAACGAGTCCAAACTCGTGGTTGATGTAGACGATCTCTTGCCGATCTCAAGATCGAGAGGAAGTCCTAGCGCCGCAAAACAGCAGCGCATCCGTGCTCGCACACACGTTCGAGCCACCGAGCAACCTCCGCCTCCTCACTCCAGCGATGCAGTGGAAGCACAACTCTTTCTTGCCGAATAGCCACCGGGAACATGTATCTCGCTAGTCCGAGACCATGGGGAATAAATTCTAGAGGGGGAGAGAGATCCTTCAGGAGTAGGTGTGAGTGAGAAGTGAGAGGAGGGGCTCCTTATATAGGGGAGGGGGCAGCCCAAGGGGGCATGGCCGCCGGCCATGGAGGGTGCCCCCACCTCTCCCTCATTCATGTGGGTGGACACTCCACTCACAAAATAGCCCTTCAATTTTCTCCACTAAAAAACCCACTCAAATTCCCATTAAATTTCCACCAAATTTAATGCAAACTCTCGTTAAATAAAACTCTTTTATTTTTATTCAGAATTTTGTCAATTACTTTAATGACAAACATTCACAAATAACCCCTTGCTAGAATTTTATTTCACATGCATAACCACTTTATGCAATTTCACCCGAAAACCTGTTTTGGTATCTAGTGAAATAAATTCCTGCGCTTGTTCATTCTTTCGGCATGAAACTTTTGCTCCAATTGGATGTCGATGTCTCTTAAGTGTGTCACCCTACGGTTCGCGAATAATGCGGACATGATCGAGACCCCTCTTGGATCAATAATCGAGCGGGATCCGAGACCCATACGACTCCCACACATTCAACGATGACTTTCTTGTGATCTTGGAACCTTTTACGCTAGTATCTTAATCCTTTTGTTTCAGCGATATATTACATGTCCGAGATTCGATCATCGGTATCTCCATACCTAGTTTGATCTCACATCGACATGCACTCTTTTCGCTCCCATGATATAACATTCTAGTGAACAAATCACTTGCTTGCAAGCTAACCAATGTGATATCACCGAGAGGCCCATAGTATATCTATCCGTCATCGGGATGAACAAATTCCACTCTCAAGATTGGGCCTCAACATAACACTTTATTAGTTCGAATCCATCTTTATAATCACCCATTACGTGTGACGTTTGATGTTATCAAGAAACTCTTCCGGTGTTAGTGATTGACATGATCTCATGGTCTAAGGATTAGGATCACTTCATAAGTTGTTATAGCAATATAAACTCAATGACTTTGATCGTAATGCTATACTTAGGATGAATGTTCATCACATCATTACACTAATGTTGTGACCTCTTTATTAACAACATCCAATGTCCATGATTAGGAAACTTTGATCATCTTGTTAATCAACGAGCTAGTTTATAAGAGAGGCATAACTAGGAACTTTCTGTTTGTTTATTAAACACACATGTATTAACGTTTCCGTATTAATACAATTATAGCATGCAAAATAAACATTTATCATAAAGAAGGAATACGATAATAACCACTTTATTATTGCGTCTCGGGCATATTCCCTTCAGTCTCCCACTTGCACTAGAGACAATAATGTAGTTTGAAAACTTTGCGTATTGAACACCTATGGCTTTCTGGTGTTCGATATACGCAATTGCAAGTGGTTAACATAATCTACGGATCTGACGCTTCAGGTCCGTGTGTATTTGCATGTCTTTGCGTCTTCACGCATCACTCATTCTCCAATGAGATGGCATTGTATAAATTTGGTCTTTTGGTGAGACCTTTAGTTCCTTGGGGTTAAACCGTTTCGATACTATTGTCATACAATATATCTTTAGTGTTAGCCCGTTACGAACCACACCTTAGTTTGATAACAAACTACTTGACACAAATTCCCTCCTTTGCTGCTACTATAGCAGTCATATACTTAGCCTTTTGTTGTAGTATCCGTCAGAATGTCTTAACTTTGGAATTCATCCAAATCCATCATGGAAACTTTCGTTCCATTTCATTGTGCCACCCATTGTTTAAATTGAGATAAACTTAATTTGTATCTTGTGACAAAACTAGTATCAATGTAACGCTTTACAATGAACTATTTATAATTGTTTGTCACCTCTACACAAATATATTCTTAGTTCTTCCAAAAGATCATAAGAATATCCTTACTATCGTCCAATGATCATTTTATGATTCATTCTGGTATATGCTCATAACACTTAGAGCATAGGACATATCTGGATGTGTACATATCATGGTATGATTGATCAAAACATTCTCGTGATTTCACTCATCAAGTGTCAAAGCACTTGAATCTTGTTTCACTTATCAAGTGTCGATACACTTGAATCTTGATTCAATTCCTTTCCATACAACAAGAACTGTTTCTTGTTGTTTCTATATTGAACTCCTTCAATATCTCATATATGTACGTTTGGCACAACCATATTGGCGTCACAGTCTATCCACTATAGACATTCACGCTAAATATTCGGGTTTTGCCTAAGTATTTCATCGATATGAAATTCTTAACCTTTGTCAATAAAAGATACATCATTTCTAATCAACAAGATGTCATCCACATAATGTATTAGAAATATGTATCAGCGCTCCCACTTAATTTCTTGCAAATGCAAGCATCTTCATCGTCTCCTGATGAAAAACTCCTTTTTCATCATGGTGAAGATTCCAACTCCGCGATGCTTACTTCAACCATTGAAGGTTGCATGCCCCTTTTAGCATCCTTTGAATTAATAAAACCCTTTGGATCGTGTCATGTACACGTCCTAGGTAACCATTCTATTAAAAGAACTTTGTTTTGTTTATTCATCTACCATATACCAAATTATATGTAGTGGTTGCTACTTTAATCCGTCCAGAGTAAATATCGCTATGAAAGATCAAATCTTGTCATAGTCAACTCCTTGAACATTGTCATAAAATACTTTACGAAATGTCGAATATTTCATAGATGTGAGACATCCATGTCTGTTTCTTTATAGATCCAAATACAACCGATAGGTTTTTACACCTTTCCGAAGGGTCTTCCAAGTTCAAAATTTGATTTCTCGTGTATGGAACTATCACGGATTTTATGGCTTCAAGACATTTGACGGAGTCAGGGCCCATCATCACTTCTTTGCATGTAGTAGGTTCATCATTGTCAAACAATAATGATTTACTCTCAAATTTCAATCATTTGATTGTTTATCAGTGTAACACCACGGTTCTGAAAAGACCGTAGCTTCTATGTGACATGCCAATCACTGGATCGGTTCATTGGCCCACAATAGAATAATATGAATAACATAGCAAAATATCCGTGTATCATAAATAACGAAGATCTAGAGTACCATTATTACAATAAAAGCTTAGCTCAAGGCTAGCTCAAATTATTCAGGTAGCAACATAAATAAAGCAAATCCTCCATTCTTCAAATTGCCCACAAGTGAACAAGTGCCGAGTGGAGTACCGTGGCCTATATCGATTACTCAGAATCGGAATAACCTACAACATGAAACGTAGCAGCCCCGAAGGGTCAATACATGGAATGTATGGCAAGGAGAGCTAGTAAAGGAGACAATAGTGCTAACATCTACATGCATATTTGGAAAGTGGAGCTGTGGCTAGCTTGCATTTGCAAATACCTTTGTCCTACTTTCATAAACAATTTTTTTTATTTTCTTTTAAAAGATCCCAATTAAGTTAACCCAACAACATTAAAGCAATTATGAAATTAGAATGTGCGAGAAACATGTCATGGAATCAATATCAAGCAACTCAGATGTCCATAACCGGGGACACGGCTAATCGATTAGATTATACACCCTGCAGGGGTTAGTACACTTTACCCATGTGACTTGGCCAGCCCAGCTCGTACCATCACTCTCATTTTGGGTGATGATAGGGAGAAGTCCAAGAAGAGACTGTTCGGGAAGTAGCTCCCCAATCCCGACGCGCACCGGTCCAACCTACCAAAATTCTACATCTCTGGATACGCGGGTTCGAGTTACCACAACCTACTAAGTCCAACCAACTGCCCATTCCATTATTGGCACATGGTTGTACACGTAAGCTACAGAATAAAGAAGCCAATCATTTTCTCTTGATACCTGGGTGCCTTTCCGCAATGAAACCACCAAAATTTATCAATCCCATCACACCCAGGAGGTTCATTGATTATGTTGTTTTAGTTTTCGCAAACCAACACTTTTAGAAACAACTTTCAGTGATGTAACCCAGCCCTCGTTCATCATAGCATGGCTAAGCACATCTACCAACGGTGGTTCATCTACAAGGAAGGCCCTACCACATAATAGGACATAGCATAGCGATAGTATCATCCTACACATGCATCTGCAAAATACACGACAATGCATTGAAAATAGTAGGACAATATCATGAAAAAAATAGCATCTACTTGCCTTGGTTGTAGCGGTCGGAAGAACAATCCACACACGAGCAAGCGTTGCATTCGTCACAATCTACACGATACAATTGCAATCATAAACAAACAATACACAAGAATATGCAACAAAGATGATGCATGAATGCATGCATGACAAGTGGATTGATGCTACAGCAGCACCACATAATCCTATTCAGTAAAGCTACTGATTGCATGCATGGAAAATAGTTTTAGCGCAAGGAAAACTATTAAGCAAAATATAATGCTCAAAACTAGAGCTAGAACCAAATAATTCACTACCGGTAGTATACTGTTTGTAAAATCTTGGTAAAAATCTACTGTATAGGCATTGCTATTTAGGAACAGTATCAACTGGAATTACTCAAAAAGGAATTATAAAACTCCCTGAATAATTAAAACACTACAGAAAGCCACTAGATAGTTTCTGCAGAAGTTTTTACTGTAAGCCTATCCTTTTAATACACTTTGAGATTCCCCTTGTTCTACTGAATCTAGGGACATATCATATGCAATTTTTGGAGTTACATATCTTTTTCTACGAATTAATTACCCCAAAAAGGCCATTAACTCATTTAATTAATCTGGACAAAATCTTCCCGCAAAAGTGTGAAACAATAGTACAGAAAGATTCTACATGACTTACTGAATCTACACATATTTTATTTACAATTTTTGGCCTAGTAGATTAATTACTACACAATTTACAAGATTCTATAAGTTTTTGCCAAATAAATCAATTAGGGAAATTACCCAGTCAACCTTGACTGTTGACTGGCCCACGTATGCGTGGCGCTGGCCTGTGGTTGACCAGTCAGCGCTGGGCTGACCGTCAACGGCCGATCTGGGCCGTTAGCGCGAATCGTCTTGACGAGGTGTCTTTTGGCGGGCTTACGGCGGGTGGCGGTCAGCGGCGGCGGGGCGGGCGAGGCGCGAGTCCCGGCGAGGTCCGGCGGAGATGGAGCGCGAAGCGGGCAGACGTCTGGGCGAGGTCGGCGTCTGGCGTCGGCTGCTGGGAGGAGAGGCGGCGTCGGATGGCGGGTCGCGGGAGGCTGCGGGCGGCCTCGCGAGAGAGAGAGAGCGGCGGGCGCGACGTGGGTCTTGGCGCGATGGGGAGGCGGTCGCGGGCGAGGTGGCTAAGAAGGCCCCACGGGCCCGAGCGGAGACGCCGCATGTGGTTCTTGGAGTCCGATACGGACGCGGCGGCGACGATGTCGGCGCCGACAGGTGGGTCCCACCTGTCGGTGGCTTGGCACGGGGCAGCGGCGGATAGAGCCTGCCGCGCGGGCAGCGGCTTGCAGGCTGGCGCGGCTGCGCCCCCTTTTTTTTTGGTCTCTTTCCTTTTTCCAATTTCCTATTAGCAAAAACTCCGTAACTTTTTCATACGAGCTCCGAATCGAACGATTCTTATTTCTAAATTTTTCTAAAATCCAGGGTATCAATCTAGGGTCAAGTGGTGAGTGAAACCACTAGTCTACAAGGGTGGGAAACACAAATCCTAGTAGACCCTCCCGTAGGAGCATTTTAGTAATATAAAATAGGGTTTTGAAAATAGCGTTTTCCCGAATCATTTCAATCGAAGGTTTTGCATGGAAGAAAATGATGCAATGATATGAATGATATGCAGAACCAAATCTAAATTTTGGGATGTGACAAGACTAACCCCCTTAAGATGAATCTCGTCCCCGAGATTCGGCGCGGCTAGCAAATAGGTGTGGGTAGTCCTCTCGAATGTCATCCTCACGCTCCCAAGTGGCTTCCTCTTTGGTGTGGTGGCTCCAATGCACCTTGCAAAACCTGATCGTCTTGGTACGGGTAATCCTCTCCGATGTCTCCAGAATCTTGACCGGCTTCTCCTCATAGGTCAAGTCATTCTCAAGCTGAACCTCCTCTAGTTGCACAGTGTCTCTCAACGGTGTATCCACCATCTCCGGATGGCACTTCTTCAGCTGGGACACGTGGAACACATTGTGAACAGCGGATAGAGCCTCTGGCAACTCCAATTGGTAAGCAACTTCTCCTTTGCGTGCTAAGACCCGATATGGTCCAATAAACCGAGGTGCCAGCTTGCCCTTGATTCCAAATCTCTTGATACCACGAAGTGGCGACACTCTGAGGTATGCTCTATCACCTATCTCATACACCACTTCCTTGCGCTTGGCATCGGCGTAGCTCTTCTTCCTTGATTGTGCTACCTTCAGCCTGTCCCTAATCAAGGCGACCTTCTCCTCAGCGTCCTTGATCAAATCAGGCCCAAACAACTGACGTTCTCCTACTCCATCCCATATCAATGGTGTCCGGCACCGTTTCCCATACAGTACATCAAACGGTGACGTCTTGATGCTGGTCTGATAGCTGTTGTTGTAGGAAAACTCAGCATACGACAAATTCTCATCCCAACTAGAACCATGAGCCAAAGCGCAAGCTCTCAGCATGTCCTCCATAATCTGATTAACCCTCTCGGTCTGTCCATCAGTCTGTGGGTGAAATGCTGTGCTAAACTCCAATCTAGTCCCGAGCGACTCGTGCAACTAGCGCCAGAAGTGTGAGGTAAATTGGGTGCCTCTATCAGATACTATACTCTTGGGAACTCCATGTAGGCACACAATCTTGTCCATGTAAATATTGGCCAACTTTGCACTCGTATAGGTCGTCTTCACCGGTATAAAGTGGAATACCTTGGTCAAATGGTCGACCACTACCCAAATGGAGTCATATCCTGACCTGGTCCTAGGCAATCCTATGATAAAATCCATTCCCACTCTATCCCACTTCCAATCTGGCATGGGCAACGGCTGTAGCAGTCCTGCTGGCTTCTGGTGTTCCGCCTTCATTCGGCTACACACATCACATAGGGCAATATGCTTGGCGATGTCTCCCTTCATGTTGTTCCACCAAAATCTGCTCTTCAAATCCATATACATCTTTGTGTTGCCCGGATGTATGGAGTATGGCGAGTTATGAGACTCCTGCAGAATCAACTCCCTTATCTCCGGGTCGCTGGGCACACACAAACGATCTCCATACCACAAGGTACCATGCTCATCCTCGCGAATATCCTGTTCACGATTTTCCTTCATCTTTTCCTTAATCTCTTCAATCTCTTTGTCTCCCACTTGAGCCTTCCTGATTCTATCCTGTAGCGTTGGTTGGACTTCCATTGCCGCCAAATATCCTTCAGATACTATCTCCAGTCTAAGGTCCTTGAATTGCTTGCACAAATCCTCGGGCAATTTGTAACACCCTCAGAATCGGCCCTATGCAAGTTTCAGCGCTTCCCGCCAAACCCGCATAGAAACGATTCAAAGGTGCCCACCAGGCACTTTCGTGCGGGTGGAAAACGAAGTAATAACATTACACAACAGTCCTCGATGGGACCCACATAACAGATATATACAACAGCGACTCCACGAGTCAAGAATACAGATATAATATACAAAGATCCAAATCACCTTGAAAATGATAGAGCGTCTGACTACGGACAAGATGCAAATGGGGCTAAGATCCCTGAAGAATAACCAATGGCATC
Source organism: Avena longiglumis (assembly GCA_030063025.1). NCBI lineage: Eukaryota > Viridiplantae > Streptophyta > Magnoliopsida > Poales > Poaceae > Avena > Avena longiglumis. Next base: position 213,363,443 of record CP125979.1, read on the forward strand.
CATAACCCTGCCCAGGCCAAGCCGGAAGGGTAACCCTGCTAACGACGTCGATCTCAAAACCTGCTCAAACAAAAGGGGTGCCGACAAAAGGGCAAAGGAAAAAGAGGGAGCGGTCAGTACTAAGGCCAGTACACGGCGAGGCTAGAATTCGGCGGTCCTCGCCTACATAGGTATGGTGGACTGCAGCGGAAGCGCAACATGCACTAAACAACCTATAGAGACTCGATACAACTGGCGGCTATCAAAGAGGGGTAAGAAAGACCTATTCGGAACCAACCTGATACTACCACCAAACATACCCATCCTGGTATTTCCCCCTCGAGACCAAACGAGGAAGTCAACTGAGGAACTCACACAGTTGGCAGTTTTTACTTATTCAGTTATCGTTGCAGCAATTACTAGTCAAGTATAGATAGTCATTCTGATATAATAAACAGTGGGCAATTTTAGTTAACCATTCCGTTATAGTTGCGACACTTACTAGTCAAATACATTTAGCATGAGATATCCCAACACCCAGCAGTTGTTGGTACTTTTATTTAGCCATTCCGTTGTAGTGAAGCTGATTAATAGTCATATCGGATACAAGTCAAAATATAACAGTAAACTTTAGTTATAGTTGTCTATGATCAAGCACTGTGCTCCAAGTCGTCCATAACCGCGAACACGGCTTCTCGAAAAGATTTAACCCTGCAGGGGTGCACCAAAGTATCCACAAGCACTTCGACCCTTTTGCCGGATCGGTTAACATACACCCATCGGTGTCGGTAGGGCCTAAGTCATGACGCGTTTCGGACCCAAAGCAAGCACGGGCCACCCACTAAGTACACCAACGAAGTCGGCCGGGCTCGAGACGGACTCGGGGTTTGGATAGAGGCTGTGAACGGGGAACCCAAACTGGGCTTGTCGACACCGCGAAAATGTGTCCCGATCCTAAACAGTACAGGTGCTATCCATCGCACAATTTAAATAAAGCAGTAAGGCATGGCATAAGTACAGGATAGTAAATAAAACCTCAAACTAGTTTGTGGCCCCCAGTACAATACTTTGAAATCAGGTACTAATCGATGGGGGGCCCATATCTCCCCACCTGTGGTTAGCGCGCTCGATCTCGGAACATGTGTCAAGAACTCGGGGTCCTACGGGACACCGGTGAGCGGTCGGAAACCAAATATTATCTATCACCCACCGGTGCCTCTGCATTTACCTACTTCAATTTTAGTTATTAAACGATAATTAAAGCCATGATCATCTCCAACAATAAAATTGCGGCAATACTCCAACAACTGTGGTACTGGACGACGCGCAACAGCACTTGAGCAAGCGACTACGACGCGCAAGTCCAACTATCTACCAAACAACAGGTAATAGGATGTGTCCAAGGCAATGTAAGGCTGCAAGGGATATCACGGGCACGAAAACTAGAGCATCGCAACACAGATAGCAATAGATCAACAGGAGGGAAATAAATACTATAAAAGTAAGATATGTAGAAAGGGGGAGACGCTCGCCTGAAAACATTGTCGAAGGTTCATCCGAAGATCGGGTCGACACTCGCATCAACTCAACGGCCTTATCCGCGAAGAAGCAAAACACTAGAATAAACATCGGATGCAATATTTAATACTACGGCAAAAGATCGGGCATGATGCATGTATGATATATGACATGGCAAAGGTGCGATGCAATTAGGCTAAGTTACCGGTTTGCTACACAAATTTAAATGGGACCAATATACGACTAGATTTGCCCGCATATGGGCCCCATATTTAATTATATGGTGAATCGGCATAAGGCCCCCAAACCACACAAATATGCATGCATGAACAATTTAATATGCAACAATTTAATGTTACATTTATAAAATAGGGCTCGAGAAAAGGGGTCACACATTAGGGTTCGGCGAACTTGGTCTCCGAGGGGTTCAGGGTTGGTCTCAGGGTTCAGGATTCGACGGGATCGGTCTCGGGGTTGGATACAAGGTGAAGAGCTTGGCGTTCCGGGAAGAAGGACTTGGCGTTCCGCCATGAAGTGCTTGTCGTTCCGGTGGCGATCTTGGCGTCAGGGTTCTCGGTCATCGGTAGATATTATCATCGCTTTGGTGTTGGTCTCGACACATACGATGGAGATCTTGGGGTACCATCTTGATTATCGGAGGCGAACTTGGGGCTCGACACCGGGGTCTTCAGGGTTCCACGAGTTCCGGGCAGAAGATCTTGGGGTCCATGCCGAGGTTACTAGCGGACCGTGTTGGAGATCAAATCGGTCGTCTTTCTCCCATGGAAAACTTGGCAGATGGTTTTTACCACTCCAGGATCGAACTTGTGCAACCACAACAATCTTGGCGTACCCATGTTGGAGATCTGGTACTTGGCTAGCAAAACGGTAGGACGATGGCATCGACTTGGACGCGGGGCCCCGAGGTCAACTACCACGGCGCACGGTCCACGGGGGCGGCAAGGTCACCTGCAGCGCCGCCACGCGCGGGAGGAGAACGAGAGGAGGAACGGCGGCTGGACATGGGGGAAGCCGACGACGGGGAGTCGCGGGGCGGTCGAGGAGGTGGCCGTGGGAGGCGCAGGACCCGACGAGCCAGGTCCAAGGGGAAGCAGCGGCGGTGGTCGGAGGCGCTCAGGGGGCGGCGGTGGAGACGCGGGGTCGCGCGGTCGGGGCCCGCTGGAGTGCGGCGGCGGCGTCCGTCGGGTGGAGGCGGAGCAAGGAGGCCTGGTGGCGCACGACGCGGAGGAGGCCGACGCGTGAGGCTCAGGCGCCGGGCGCGGCGATGCGAGGGCGGCCGACGACGTGGTGCATGCAGGGGGGTCCGGGGTTGGACGAGGAGGCGCGAGGCCGCGGCTGTTGGAAGGAGAGGAGGAGGTGAGGCGGGCGCGCCGGCGAGGGGAGGAGGAGGCGAGGCGGGCCGGCGGCGCTGGCCGGAGCGAGGGACGGGCGGGGGCGGGAAGGACGGCACGGGGAGGGCATTGGTCTTGGAGGTGGTTGGCGGGGAGGAAGGGGCCGAGGAGGAGGAGGCCGGCGACCTTGCTGTGGGGACGCTGGGGCGGCAGCAAGGCGTGCTCGGGTCCTGGCGAGGTTGAGCGGCGACCGGGGAGGAGAGAGGATCGCGAGCGGGGACGCGAGGGTAGGTGGGGGCGGCTTGATCTGGGGCAGGTGGGAGTGGCCCGAGCGGGTGGGGCCGGCTGGGTCGGTGGGACCGGGTGGAAGAGAGAGAGAGAGGGTTGGGGAGTGGGCGTGGGGCGTGCGTGTGTGTGTGCGGTTCGGTTCAGCGAGGGGAAAGAGAGGTGGGGGCAAGGTGGGACCTGCGGAAGGTGGGTGGTGGCTGGTGGATTGGTGAGGTGGCGGTGGGTGTGATGAGGTGGAGGGAAAGATGAGGTGGCAAGCTATGGTTGGTCGGGGTGAGGTGGAGGGGGCTGGGTAGACTAGGTTTGGGTAGAAAAAGGGTCTAGGTTTTAGGTTTATTATTTTGTAAGATACTTATGGTGTTGTTTTGTTTTAAAACTTTTTAGCAAATAATTTTAGGCAATTAATTTAACAGATAATTATAAGACTTGTTTTGAAATAAGAGAAGAGGTATTTTTAGAAAACAAAAATAGGCTTATTGAAAACAGTTTCAGACAAACAAATGCATGATGATGACGATGCTCGAATGCAACGCGGCATGATGACATGAGCATGCGGTCATGACGATACAATGCACAAAAACAACGCGATTTTCTAGTAGTGGTTTTGCGGGATGCCACAATTCGACACCACTAACAATGGATCTCGCCCTCGAGATCCGCCTCATGGTACCGGGAAGAAGGGCGGCGATCTGCATCTTCTCGCATCGTGTAGATCCTCGCGACACCACTAACAAGAGGTCGTTGTCCGTGATCGTCGAGAGAACACTCCGGGAAACAAAGGCGAAGGTAGAGGTATCAACCAATAAAGCCACCTCTAGCTTCCGTGGACGGAGTAAAATTGCTGGATCCACTGATTCGATGTACAAGAGCGAATGATAAGAGTAGTCGGATGGTGATCAGTCCATCGCGCACCCAAACCATTACTCTGCACACGAATAGGCGGATTATGCAACCAACTCTCGGAATTAGACTGAAGATCTCGACAAGCGAGGTTCGGAAACAAAGGAGGGATGCATACTCTGCATCGGATCTGGCGTAGATGATGTCGTCGCGTCGGAAAACACCGGAAGGCACAAGAAGGAACAAAGAGAAGTCCACCAGACGAAGGATTCCTCGGATAGCATGAAGACCAAATGTAGCAACGCCGTTACCAAAAAGGAAGCGAAAACCCTGAAGGTACGACGAAAACCCAACCACGAGAATTCCTGGACTAGAAGAACGTAAGAGAGCAGATTCAAAACACGCAGAGGTGAGAGGAGAGCAGCAGAGGGTAAGGAGTAAAATCAGACCTAATCAGAACTATCCAACCGATTTTTCAAAAATAGTTTTGACACTCTACTTCGGCCGTTAGCTAGGTTATCCTACAGGCTGGACTTGTGGGGTATCGCAACCGAGCTCGATACCACTTTGTAACACCTCGAATCGGCCCTATGCAAGTTTCAGCTTCCCGCCAAAACCCTCATAGAAACGATTCAAAGGTGCCCACCAGCACTTTCGGGGTGGAAACGGTAATAACATTACACAACAGTCCTCGATGGGACCCACGTAACAGATATACAACAATGACTCCACGAGTCAAGAATACGATATAATATACAAAGATCCAAATCACCTTGAAAATGATAGAGCGTCCGATGCGGACAAGATGCAAATGGGGCTAAGAGCCCCAAGAATAACCAATGGCCCATAACCCTGCCTGGCCAAGCCGGAAGGGTAACCACCTAACGACGCCGATCTCAAAACCTGCTCAAACAAAAGGTGCCGACAAAAGGGCAAAGGAAAAAGAGAGAGTCCAAGATCGAGGCCAAGACAGCGAGGCTAGAATTGGCGGTCCTCGCCTACATAGGTATGGTGGATCGCGGCACAAGATCATGCACTAAACAACCTATAGAGACTCGATACAACTGGAGGCTATCAGAGAGGGGTAAGAAAGACCTATTCGGAACCAACCTGATACTACCACCAAACATACCCATCCTGGTATTTCCCCCTCGAGACCAAACGAGGAAGTCAACCGAGAAACTCACACAGTTGGCAGTTTTTACTTATTCAGTTATCGTTGCAGCAATTACTAGTCAAGTATAGATAGTCATTCTGATATAATAAACAATGGGCAATTTTAGTTAACCATTCCGTTGTAGTTGCGACACTTACTAGTCAAATACATTTAGCATGAGATATCCCAACACCCAGCAGTTGTTGGTACTTTTATTTAGCCATTCTGTTGTAGTGAAGCTGATTACTAGTCATATCGGATACAAGTCAAAATATAACAGTAAACTTTAGTTATAGTTGTCTATGATCAAGCACTGTGCTCCAAGTCGTCCATAACCGCGGACACGGCTTCTTGAAAAGATTTAACCCTGCAGGGATGCACCAAAGTATCCACAAGCACTTTGACCCTTTTTGCCAGATCAGTTAACATACACCCATCGGTATGTCGGCGGGGCCTAAGTCATGACGCTTCTGCACCCAAAGCACGGGGCCACCCCACTAAGTACACCCGCAACAAAGTCGGCCGATCCGAGACGGACTCGTGGTTTGGGTAGACGGTCAGAACGATCGGGAACCCAAATCGGGCTTGTCGACACCGCAAAACGTGTCCCGATCCTAACAGACAAAAGCTATCCATCGTACAATTTAAATAAAGCAGTAAGGCATGGCATAAGTACAGGATAGTAAATAAAACCTCAAACTAGTTTGTGGCCCCCAGTACAATACTTTGAAATCAGGTACTAATCGATGGGGGGCCCATATCTCCCCACCTGTGGTTAGCGCTCGATCTCTAACAGTGTCAAGAACTCGGGTCCTACGGACACCAAAGGAGCGGTCAGAAACCAAATATTATCTATCACCCACCGGTGCCTCTGCATTTACCTACTTCAATTTTAGTTATTAAACGATAATTGAATTAAACGATAATTAAAGCCATGATCATCTCCAACAATAAACTTGCGGCAATACTCCAACAACTGTGGTACTGGACGACGCGCAACAACACTTGAGCAAGCGACTACGACGCGCAAGTCCAACTATCTACCAAACAACAGGTAATAGGATGTGTCCAAGGCAATGTAAGGCTGCAAGGGATATCACGGGCACGAAAACTAGAGCATCGCAACACAGATAGCAATAGATCAACAGGAGGGAAATAAATACTATAAAAGTAAGATAGGTAGAAAGGGGGAGACACTCGCCTAAAAACATTGTCGAAGGTTCATCCGAAGATCGGGTCGACACTCGCATCAACTCAACGGCCTTATCCGCGAAGAAGCAAAACACTAGAATAAACACCGGATGCAATATTTAATACTACGACAAAAGATCGGGCATGATGCATGTATGATGTATGACATGGCAAAGGTGCGATGCAATTAGGCCATATTAAGTGGAACCGGGGTCCCGACAATTAATTAGGTGGTTCCTGTTATTTATCTACCCCGCAAATTAAATGTTGTAATAACAGGGCAAGATAAATTACCGGTTCGCTACACAAATTTAAATGGGACCAATATACGACTAGATTTGCCCGCATATGGGCCCCATATTTAATTATATGGTGAATCGGCATAAGGCCCCCAAACCACACAAATATGCATGCATGAACAATTTAATATGCAACAATTTAATGTTACATTTATAAAATAGGGCTCGAGAAAAGGGGTAACACATTAGGGTTCGGCGAACTTGGTCTCCGAGGGGTTCAGGGTTGGTCTCAGGGTTCAGGATTCGACGGGATCGGTCTCGGGGTTGGATACAAGGTGAAGAGCTTGGCGTTCCGGGAAGAAGGACTTGTCGTTCCGCGGTGAAGTGCTTGTTGTTCCGGTGGCGATCTTGGCGTCAGGGTTCTCGGTCATCGGTAGATCTTGTCATCGCTTTGGTGTTGGTCTCGACACATACGATGGAGATCTTGGGGTACCATCTTGATTATCGGAGGCGAACTTGGGGCTCGACACCGGGGTCTTCAGGGTTCCACGAGTTCTGGGCAGAAGATCTTGGGGTCCATGCCGAGGTTACTAGCGGACCGTGTTGGAGATCAAATCGGTCGTCTTTCTCCCATGGCAAACTTGGCAGATGGTTTTTACCACTCCAGGATCGAACTTGTGCAACCACAACAATCTTGGCGTACCCATGTTGGAGATCTGGTGCTTGGCTAGCAAAACGGTAGGACGATGGCGTCGACTTGGACGCGGGGCCCCGAGGTCAACTACCACGGCGCACGGTCCACGGGGGCGGCAAGGTCACCTGCAGCGCCGCCACGCGCGGGAGGAGAACGAGAGGAGGACCGACGGCTGGACATGGGGGAAGCCGACGACGGGGAGTCGCGGGGCGGACGAGGAGGTGGCCGCGGGAGGCGCAGGACCCGCCGGCGACGAGCCAGGTCCAAGGGGAAGCAGCGGCGGTGGTCGGAGGCGCTCAGGGGGCGGCGGTGGAGACGCGGGGTCGCGCGGCCGGGGCCGACGCTGGAGGGCGGCGGGCGGCGGCGTCCGTCGGGGTGGAGGCGGAGCGAGGGGAGTGCTGCAGGCGGTGGCGCACAACGCGGCAGAGGAGGCCGACGTGTAGAGCTCGAGGCGGCCGGGCGCGCGGCGCAGAGGGCGGCCGCGCAAGGCGATCTGAGGGGTCCGGGGTTCGACGACGAGGAGGCTCGGGTCCGCGGCGTCATCGGAAGGAGAGGAGGAGGAGACGAGGCGGGCCGGCGGCGCTCGGGCGGAGGGGAGGAGGAGGCGAGGCGGGCCGGGCGACGCTGGGGACGCGGGCGCGGGAAGGACGGCACGGGCAAAGGTGGGAAGGCATCGGTGCTGGAGGTGGTTGGCGGCAGGGAGGAAGGGGCCGAGGAGGAGGCCAAGGGCGACCTTGCCATGACGCCGTGGGGGCAGCGGGCGGCAAGGCTCGGGGTCCCTGGCGAGGTCGAGCGGCGACCGGGGAGGAGAGAGGATCGCGAGCGGGGACGCGAGGGTAGGTGGGGGCGGCTTGATCTGGGGCAGGTGGGAGTGGCCCGAGCGGGTGGGGCCGGCTGGGTCGGTGGGACCGGGTGGCAGAGAGAGGGTTGGGAGTGGGCGTGGGGCGTGCGTGTGTGTGTGCGGTTCGGTTCAGCGAGGGGAGAGAGAGGTGGGGGCAAGGTGGGACCTGGGAAGGTGGGTGGTGGCTGGTGGATTGGTGAGGTGGCGGTGGGTGTGATGAGGTGGAGGGAAAGATGAGGTGGCAAGCTATGGTTGGTCGGGGTGAGGTGGAGGGGGCTGGGTAGACTAGGTTTGGGTAGAAAAAGGGTCTAGGTTTTAGGTTTATTATTTTGTAAGATACTTATGGTGTTGTTTTGTTTTAAAACTTTTTAGCAAATAATTTTAGGCAATTAATTTAACAGATAATTATAAGACTTGTTTTGAAATAAGAGAAGAGGTATTTTTAGAAAACAAAAATAGGCTTATTGAAAACAGTTTCAGACAAACAAATGCATGATGATGACGATGCTCGAATGCAACGCGGCATGATGACATGAGCATGCGGTCATGACGATGCAATGCACAAAAAAACGCGATTTTCTAGTAGTGGTTTTGCGGGATGCCACACAATTCCCCAACTGTCAGTCCATTGGCGTAAACCTTCCGGCTCAGAGCATCTGCTACTACATTGGCCTTTCCTGGGTGGTATTGCAGATTCATATCATAGTCCTTGATAAGTTCCAACCATCTCCTTTGCCTCATATTCAATTCCTTCTGGGTAAATATGTACTTCAGGCTCTTGTGGTCGGTGTACACATCACAGTGTTTCCCCATCAAGTAGTGCATCCATACCTTGAGCGCATGAACCACTGACGCTAACTCCAAGTCGTGTGTGGGGTAATTCCGTTCATGGTGTTTAAGTTGTCGCGAGGCGTATGACACCACTCTTCCATCTTGCATCAGCACACTTCCAAGTCCCTGTCGAGAAGCATCACAGTACACTTGGAAATCCTTCTGAAGATCTGGTAAACACAGAACAGGCGCGGTCACTAGTCGACGCTTCAGTTCCTGAAAGCTGGCTTCACACACATCCGTCCATTCAAACTTCCTCTCCTTCTTCAGAAGTTCAGTCATCGTCTTAGCAATCTTGGAGAAGTTTTCAATGAACCTCCTGTAATATCCAGCAAGTCCCAAAAAGCTTCGTATCTCTCCCGCATTCTTGGGTGCTTCCCACTCAGTTACTGCAGTCACTTTGCTTGGATCAACAACGACTCCTTCTCCTGACACCACGTGTCCAATAAATCCAACAGTGTTAAGCCAGAATTCACACTTGCTGAATTTGGCATACAGCTTGTGTCCCCTTAGCTTCTCCATAATCAGTCATAGATGTTTCTCATGCTCAACATCATCCTTGGAATATATCAGTATGTCATCAATAAACACCACCACAAACTTGTCCAAGTACTCCATAAATACCTTGTTCATCATGGTCATGAAATATGCCGAGGCATTCGTTAGTCCAAAAGACATAACTGTATACTCATATAATCCAGACCTAGTAGTGAAAGCGGTCTTTGGTATGTCTTCCTCCCGGATCTTCAATTGGAAGTAGCCTAATCGCAGATCAATCTTGCTAAAAACCTTTGCTCCTTCCAGTTGATCAAACAAATCATTTATGTTCGGCAAAGGGTACTTGTTCTTGATGGTTACTTCATTCAGCGAGCGATAGTCCACCACTAATCTCTTGCTGCTGTCTTTATTCTCCACAAACAGAACAGGTGCACCCCATGACGATGAACTGGGCTGAATGAATCCCTTGTCCAACTGATGCTTCAGCTGTTTCTTCAATTCCTTCAGCTCATCCACATCCATCTTATATGGTCTCTTTGCTATAGGTCATGTTCCCGGCATCAGGTCGATGAGAAACTCCACTTCCCTATCAGGTGGCATTCCTGGCAGCTCTTCCGGAAACACGTCGGGGTAATCCTTAATCACAGGCACAGTATCCATGCTAACCCTCTTAAGAGAATTCAACTTGCACCTTCCCGGTCGCACTGCCGACTTGAATCTAATTCTCTTACCATCCGGGGTTTTGAGTGAAACAGCTCGCTGTGCACAATCTATGTGTCCCCCATGCATAGACATCCAATCCATACCCAAAATAACATCTAACCCTTGTGATTCCAACACTACCAGATGTGCAATGAAGTTGTGTGTTCCAATCCTCACAGTTAAGTCGCGGCATCCCGCACAAGCTATCATATCTCCTCCAGGTGAACTCACTCTAATAGACTTTTTCATAGACTCAGTAGGTAGCTTATACTTATCCACAAATGCCCTTGATATGAATGAATGCGATGCACCAGTATCGAAAAGTATAAGTGCAGGGTGAGTGTTGATTGGGAACTTACCAATCACAAGGTCAGGCTCATCTGGGATCTCCTCCACATTCATGTGGTTCACTGTGGCCTTCTGGTTGTTGGTTGGCTTCAGTCCCTTCCTCTCCGGACAGTTGTCGGCATAATGTCCCTTCTGACCACACTTGAAGCATGTCACCTCACTCAGATCCTTCTTCACAAAGCTGCAATCATGGTTGCGGTCATGTCCACCGTGTCCTCCAGAATGGTGAGAGTGTCCTCCCTTGTGGCTGTGGTGGCTGCTCTTGTGGTTGTCATGGCGATGTCCATCGCCTCCATGTTGGTGGCGGTCATGGCTCCCATGGTCACTCCCTCCATGCTTGGAGTACCCATCATAATAAGTGCGGGTCTTGTGGTGAGAACCAGAGTGGTGATTGCTGCTCTTCCTCTTGCGGTTCTCCACCTGCTTGTGCTTCCCTTCCAAGATCCTGGCCTTGTCCATAAGCTCCTGGAAAGTGGGGCAATAGACCACCAGTAGCTGCACTGAAAGCTCATCACTGAGGCCATCCAGGAATCTCTCCCTCCTTTTTGCATCAGTGTCAACATCCTCAGGTGCATAACGGGACAGGTTGTTGAACTCCTCAATGTACTCAGCCACGGTGCGATTGGTTTGGCGCAAGTTGCGGAACTCCTTCCTCTTCAGGCTCAGAACTCCTGAAGACACGTGGTTGGTCCTGAAACCTTCCTCAAACATTGCCCAAGTCACAGTGTCCAGCAGGTGGGTGATCTGAAAAGTGTCCCACCAAGAAGCGGTTGGTCCATCCAGTAGGTGAGCGGCAAACCTCACCTTCTTAGCATCAGTGCATCCAACAGTTACCAGATCCTTGTTGACTGAACGCAACCAGTCGAGAGCAACCATTGATTCCGTTGCAGTAGAGAACTTAGCTGGCCTTAGCCTCAGAAATTTGGTGAGAGCATCTCCCTGAGGCTGGTTGTTCCCATTGTTGTTGTTGTTGTTGTTGTTGTTGTTGTTGTTGTTGTTGTTGTTGTTGTTCTGAGCTTCCATGAACTGGGTCATAACTTGGGTCAGCTGTGCCTGAGCTGCCATGAGCTGCTCCAACTCAGTGGGTTGACGGCGGGGAGGCATCTGCGGTTCAGCACAGGTAAGCTTAGAAGAATCAACTACGATAATAGGATTCTACCCATGCATTATGATCAATCAACCACAAACAATAGCAGACAATATCAAGCAAGCAACACATCAACAAACAAGTGATCCAGCAACATCCCATGGGTTATCCTAGCAGTATATACCTACTGAAATAGTTTTACAAGAGTTGGCAATGGTTAACTAAACAGTTGATCAACTAAGCAACAAAAACAGCAATCTGCCAGAACAGTCCAGCAGCGTTCACGAATTTTTCTACCTGACTTAGACTCGTCAGAAAATTATGCTGATTTTTGCACATACAGTACAGAGAGTTTCGCACCAGCCCTATTTTGTTCAGATTTTTCCCAGATACCAGAAAAATATGAAAAATCGTACAGTACTGCTGTATCAGCAGAAAACTGTAGCGAAAATAACACAAATATTAACCAAACTTGCCATAACTCTTTCATAAAGTTCGCACAAATAAATCCTGGGATATTGGAGTACACAAATAAGCAACTAAACACTCTTGAACTAACAGTAATTAAGTTTCACATCGATCGAGACTAATCCTAACGATTTTACCTAACGAGGACTAATTGGTGGACTTCTATCTACTTCTTGAAGAGGTTGCGGTAGGTCCTTGCAGTCATGCGTTGGCGCTTCGGTCCATGGTTCAACCATGGTGGCGGAGTATACACCTCTCCTGAGTCATCACTTGAAATATCAAACTCCACCTCTTCTGGATCCTCCTCTTCTTCTTCACTTTCAGCTGCAACTGCAACAACTTCATCTCCTCCACCATCATCGTCTCCATCATCATCATCCTCGTCCTCATCATCATCATCATCGTTTCCACTGTCATCATCTGAAGGGTTTCGCGACATAGTAAATCAAAATTTTCTATGGATGCGAACAGAGGGAAAGCCAAGATCTAATCTAGGAGATGCAATCAACGAGAGAGATTGGATTAGATCTTCATACCCTTGAAGATTCGATGCATGAACGTCGTCGTAACGTGGGTGATGTAGTCGTACTCGCTTCCTCCTCGCGATCCGATCCGATCTAGCACCACAAGTGGCGGTGCCTCCGTGAGATGCACACGCAGCACCTCGACGTCTCCTCCTTCCTCGGACGGTGAGTATGGTGGAGAGATTGGATCTACAACATGACGTGGTGTATATGGTGGAGAATTTCACTGCAGGCTTCGCCACAAACAGTCGGGAGGAGAGAGGAAGGTAGCAAGGCTGCTAGGGCTTGGAGGAAGGTGTGTGTTAGTAGTGGGAGGGGGCACCACCCTCTATATAGAGGGGCGGCCATCCTTGCCCTCCTCCAAGCCTATCTCTAGTTTAAACAATTTAAACTCTCCTTATCTAGAAATCCTATCTCTAGTTTAAACGATTTAAACTCTCCCTTATCTAGAAATCCTATCTCTAGTTTAAACGAGTTTAAACTTATCTAGATCGGCTGGGCCCTATGGGGCCTTGTGCCTGGCCCAATGCGCCAGGACACTCCCTCATAGGCCCATGCCCTCCCGGAAGGTGGGGCCACGTTGGTCCCTTCCGAAGGTTCTAGAAGCTTCGGTACAATACCGATTAACCCGGAATAATTCCGAACTCCAAAACTGCACCGCCTTATATGAATCTTATTCTCCGACCATTCCGAACCTCTCGTGATATCCCGGATCCCATCCGAGACTCCAAACAAAAATTCATAAACCAATTATCCAATCTATCCTAGCGCCAAGACACGTTAAGTGTGTGACCCGGGTTCGAGAATATGCGGACATGATCTTCTATCAATAATCAACAGCGGGTGCAGGCACCCATATTGACTCCCACACATTCATCGATGATCATATCGGTTGAACCACGATGCCGTGATTCCATCAATCCCATATATATATTCCCTTCGTCTCGCGATATTTTACTTGCCCGAGATTCGATCGTTGCATCCATACCTAGTTCAATCTCGTTCACAGCAAGTACTTTACTCGTTCCGTAATCCGATATCACTTTGTGATTAACTCCTTAACCACATGCTTGCAAGAGGTGTTGATATCGATTACCGAGTGGGCCCGAAGTATATCTCTCCGACTTGGGAGAGACAAATTCCATCTCGATACATACAACCCAACAAATACTTTCCGATCACCTGAGAGACACCTTTATGATCACCCTCTCATAGGATGACGTTTGATGACCTCAAAGATTTCTTCCGGTACCAGGGAGTTGCATTATCTCATGGTCTAAGGAATACAATATTTGACATAGGAAAAGCTTCGCAAAGACGAACACGATGACACGGTCTAATTGCTCTGCTTTGTTTGGGTCTATCCACCATATCATTCTCCCAATGATATGATCTCATTATCAATTGACAACTCATGTCTATGGTTAGGAAACCTCAACCATCATTGATCAATGAGCTAGTCCATAGAGGCGTACTAGGGACACGGTGTTGTTCACAAACCACACAAGTATTAAAGTTTCCGCTTAATACAATTCTAGCATGGAATATAAACTTTATCATGAACAAGAATTATAATAATAACATCTTTATTATTGCCTCTAGGGCATAATTCCAACAGTCTCCCACTTGCACTAGAGTCAATAATCTAGTTTACATCTGGTAACAATATCACACCCATGGCACTGAGGTGTTGATCATGTTTTACACGTGGAAGAGGTTTAGTCAATGGATCTGCGACATTCCGATCCGTATGTACTTTGCTAATCTTCAGATCTCCATTTGCTATATAATCTCGGATTATATGAAACTTGCGGTTGATATGCTTGGTCTTTGGATGATATCTTGGTTCCTTAGCGAGTGCTATGGCGCCAGTGTTGTCACACAATATCTCCAAAGGTCCAATGCACTTGAACCACGCCAAGCTCGATGATGAAGTTTCGATCCAAACTCCTTCACTTGACGCTTCAAGCAGCCATGTATTCCGCTTTCATCAGATCCTGCGATCACGCTTTGCTTGCTTTCTCCACTCACAGCTCCTTCATTCAAAATATAAATGTATCCCGTCTCGAGATTTAGAATCATCCTTGTCGGTGTCGAAACTAGCATCGACGTAACCTTTACGACAAGTCGTTCATCACCCCATAGACTAAGAACATTTCTTTAGTTCTATTTAGGTACTTTAGGATGTTCTTCACGGCTGTCCAAAGGTTCCACTCGGATCACTTTGATATCTGCCGTCAAACTAAGAGCATTGGACACATCCGTCTAGTACACAACATGGCATACATGATGGAACCTATGGCCGAGGCATAAGGCACTTTGCTCATAGCTTCCTATCATTTACCGTAGTGACACCGAGCCTTGCTCAATATCTTACGACAACATAGGCCTCGAACCTTTCTTTGCCTTATCCATTCGAACCTTTTCGTAACTTTGTCTAGGTATGTACTCGCTTAAAGCTATCGCGCGTCTTTGTCTATCTCTATAGATTTTGATGCCCAATATATAAGTAGCTTCACCTAGGTCTTTCATTGAAAACACTTGTTCAAATAACTCTTCACATCGTTAAGCATGTTGATGTCATTTCCGATAATCGATATGTCATCCACATACAATACCGTAAACGCCACCGAGCTCCCACTCACTTTCTTGTAGATGCAAGCTCAGAGCAATTTGGAACAAATCCAAAGCTCTTGATCACTTGATCAAAACGAAGGTTCCAACTCCGAGATGCTTGCTTCAGTCCATAAATGGAACGCTGAAGTTTGCATACTTTACTAGCATCCTTAGGATCGACAAAACCTTCGGGTTGCATCATATACAACTCTTCATCAATGTTCCCATTGAGGAAAGCAGTCTTGACATCCATCTGCCATATTTCATAATCATGAAACGCAGCAATTGCTAATAAAATCCGAATGGACTTAAACATCGCTACGGGAGAGAAAGTCTCATCGTAGTCAACACCTTGAACTTGTTGAAAACCTTTGGCGACAAGTCGTGCTTTATAGACGGTAATATTACCATTCGCGTCCGTTTTCTTCTTGAAAATCCATTTGCACTCAACGGCCTTTCGGTCGCTAGGAGGATCCACCAAAGTCCATACTTGGTTTTCGCTCATGGATCCCAATTCGGATTTCATGGCTTCCAGCCATTTCTCAGAGTCTGGGCTCATCATCGCTTCCTCATAGTTCAGAGGTTCACCGCCTTCTACTAACAAGACAGTCAAGACAGGTTGCCGTACCACTCAGAGGGGCACGCGACCTTGTCGACCGCGACGCTCAAGAGCAAGATCGTCCAAGCTTCATGATCCTTGTCATTAGCTTCCTCTATTGTTGGTGCAAAGTGCATCGAACAATTTCAGGTGCTGCGCTACTCTCCAATTCAAGAGAAGGTTCAATAACCTCGTCTAGCTCTACTTTCCTCCCACTCACTTCTTTCGAGAGAAACTCCTTCTCAAGAAAGGAACCGTTCTTCACATAAACACTTTGCCTTCGGTTCTCGGATAGAAGGTATACCCAATAGTTTCCTTAGGGTATCCTATGAAGACGCATTTATCCGCTTTGGGTTCGAGCTTGTCCGCATCAACTTCTTGACGAAGCTTCACATCCCCAAACTTTAAGAAACGACAACTTAGGTTTAGCACCAAACCACAGTTCATACGGTGTCGTCTCAACGGATTTAGATGGAGCCCTATTTAAAGTGAATGCAGCGGTTTCTAATGCATAACCCCAAAATGATAACGCAAATCAAGAAGAGACATCATTGATCGGACCATATCTAATAGGGTTCGATTCCTGCTCAGACACACCATTGCTTGTGGTGTTCCGGTATGGAGTTGTGAAACGATTCCACTTGCTTTAAGATGCGTGAGAAAATCATAACTCAAATATTCACCTCCACGATCGGATCGTAGAAACTTAATCTTTACATTACGATGGTTCTCCACTTCATTCTGAAATTCTTTGAACTTTTCAAACGTTTCAGATTTATGTTTCATTAAATAGATATACCCATATCTACTTAAGTCATCGGTAAAAGTGAGAAGATAGCGATATCCACCGCCGAAACACTCATCGGTCCGCATACATCGGTATGTATGATTTCCAACAAGTCCGTTGCTCGCTCCATCATACCGAGAACGGGTTTTGATCATCTTGCCCATGAGGCATGGTTCGCATGTGTCAAATGATTCAAAATCAAGAGACTCCAAAAGTCCATCGAATGGAGTTTCTTCATGCGCTTTACTCCAATATGACCTAGACGACAAAGGCCACAAATAAGTAGTATTATCACTATCTACTTTGCATCTCTTAGCCTCAATGTTATGGATGTGTGTTTCATCCCTTCGAGATTTAGAAGAAATAAACCATTCACAAGAGGTGCATGACCATAAAAGATGTTACTCATATAAATAGAACAACCATTATTCTCCGATTTAAATGAATAACCGTCTTGCAATAAACATGATCCGAAATAATGTTCATGCTCAACGCAGGCACATAATAACATTTATTAAGGTTTAAAACTAATCCCAAGGTAAAACTAAGGAGAGCATGCCGACGGCCATCACATCAACTCTTGATCCGCTGCCAACGCGCATCGTCACCTCATCCTCGCAAGCCGCCATCTATTCCGTAGCTCTGCTTCGAGTTACAAATATTAGCAATCGAACGGTATCAAATACCTGTGCACAACAACGAGGGCTAGTAAGGAAAACATCAATAACATGTATATCAAATATACCTTTGATGGTGCCAGCCTTCTTGTCCGCTAAGTACTTGAACTAAGCTATGCCCAAAGGACCCTTGTCCTTGAGTAGAAGCACTCAAAGGTCCGCTTAGGACCGACTTGAGCTTCTTCTCGGCAGGAGCATTGCGCTTCACGCCCTTCTTGAAGGGTTTCTTTGCTCCTTACCTTTCTTAAAGGAGGGCTTGTTGACCATCAACACATGATTATCCTTCTTGATGTCCACTTCGCAGCCTTGACTTTGCGAAGAGCTCGGTGATCGTATCCGTGGAACCAATCTGATTATGAGTCACTACAAAACTTTTGTAGCTGGGAGGAGTGATTGCAGAACCTGTCAATCTTGAGCTCCTCCGAATCGTGCATTCCAGCTTGCTCAAAGCGTTGAGTGTAGCCCGACATCTTTATGGCGTGCTCACTAACGGAACTCCTTCCTCCATCTTGCGCTTAAAGAACTTCTCAGAGATCTCATATCTCTCAGAACGGGCTTGAGTCTGAAACATGGTTTTCAGCTCCTCGAGAATCTCAAAGGGCCCGGGATAGGTTTCAAAACGATTTTGAAGCTCCGGTTCCATAGCAAACAACATGGTGCTCTTAATCACACCATAATCATCTTTGCACGACTGATAGACAGCTTTCTCATCAGCCGGCGCAGTTGCAGCAGGGGGGTCACCTAACGCTTTACCAAGGACATAGTCCTTTTGTCCGCCAGACAGAATGATTCTTAGATTGCGGAACCAATTGGTGAAGTTAGACCCATTGTTTCTAAGCTTTTCCTTCTCAGCAAAAACGTTGAAGTTGAAGTTGGATTTGGCCATGTGATCTATGATTTGCAAGTACAATTTAGACTATGTTCATGATAAATAGTTCAACTTAATCAAATTACTAGATGAACTCCCACTAAATTCAACATCCCTCAAGTTGTTTAGTGAACACGATCCAAATTCACCACACCTAATCCGATCATCACGAGAAGAGATGTGGTTTCAATGGTGGACAACAAAGTGTCGATCATATCATTCATATGACTCATGCTTAACCTTTCGGTTCTTGTGTTCCGAGGCCATGTGCATACATGCTAGGCTCGTCAAGCTAGACCCAAGTATTTCCGTGTGTAAAACCGGCTTGCACCCGTTGTATGTGAGCGAGAGAGTCTATAGCACCCGATCATCACGTGATGCTTGGACACGACGAACTTTCGCAACGGTGCATACTTGGGGAGAACACAGTTTTATCTTGATCTTTAAGTGAGGAATCATCTTATAATGCTACCGTCATGATCTAAGCATAATAAGATACATAAAAGGATAAACATCACATGCATATAACTTTATGTGACATGGTATAGCCAATCTTCGCAAGAATGATCTCCATCTTGTGCGTTCCAAAGATGATCTCCATCACTCCACCATGATTGCCTCCACCACGAATAGCAACTACAACTATTGCTAACTACTTAGCGATAAAGTAAAGCTATTACATGGCGATAAGAAGTTGACTCGCAGGTCATACACAATTATAAAGACAACCATATGGCTCCTGCCGGTTGTGTACTCATCGACATGCAAGTCGTGAAACATTACAAAACATGATCATCGCATACATTATACACATCACATCTTGGGCCATACCATATCACAGAAAACACTCCCTGCAAGAACAAGTTAGACGCCTCTACTTTGTTGTTGCATGTTTTACGTGGCTTATGGGAGTAGATGATAAGAACGATTCTTACCTACGAAAAGCCACAACGGTGATATTATGGTTGCCAAACTCCGGTGTTAATCCCATGACAACTATAGTGAGAGAAACTGACATCCACCAGCCGCATGTGTGGAACAAGCCACACGTCAAGTGCGGAGCCGGTCTCGCGAACGACGTCGCGTAAGGTTGGCCTGGACCGCTTCAATCTCACTATCCCGCGTCATAAGAAGAACACAAACAAGAGTCTTGCAACAGAAAACATCAACGCCCGCAACAACCATGCTGCGTTCTACTCGTGAAACACATCTACGCATAGATCTATCTCTGATACCACTGAAGGGTTTCGCGACATAGTAAATCAAAATTTTCTACGGATGCGAACAGAGGGAAAGCCAAGATCTAATCTAGGAGATGCAATCAACGAGAGAGATTGGATTAGATCTTCATACCCTTGAAGATTCAAGACAGTGAACGTTCGTCAGAACGTGGGTGATGTAGTCGTACTCGCTTCTCCTTCTCGCGATCTGATCCGATCTAGCACCACAAGTGGCGGTGCCTCCGTGAGATGCACACGTGCAGCACCTCGACGTCTCCTCCTTCCTCGGACCAGTGAGTATGGTGGAGAGATAGATTGGATCTACAACACGACGGCGTGGTGTATATGGTGGAGAATTTCTGCTGCAGGGCTTCGCCTACAAACAGTCGGGAGGGAGAGACGAAGGTAGCAAGGCTGCTAGGGCTTGGAGGAAGGTGTGTGTTAGTAGTGGGGAGGGGGCGCACCACCCCTCTATATATAGAGGGGGCGGCCATCCCTTGCCCCTCCTCCAAGCCTATCTCTAGTTTAAACAATTTAAACTCTCCCTTATCTAGAAATCCTATCTCTAGTTTAAACGATTTAAACTCTCCCTTATCTAGAAATCCTATCTCTAGTTTAAACGAGTTTAAACTTATCTAGGATCGGCTGGGCCCTATGGGGCCTTGTGCCCCTGGCCCAATGCGTCCAGGACACTCCCTCATAGGCCCATGCCCCCTCCCGGAAGGTGGGGCCACGTTGGTCCCCTTCCGGAAGGTTCTAGAAGCTTCCGGTACAATACCGATTAACCCGGAACAATTCCGAACTCCAAAAACTGCACTGCCTTATATGAATCTTATTCTCTAGACCATTCCGGAACCTCTCGTGATATCCCGGATCCCATCCGAGACTCCGAACAAAAATTCATAAACCAATTATCCAATCTATCCTAGCGTCAAGACACGTTAAGTGTGTGACCGCGGTTCGAGAATATGCGCACATGATCTTCTATCAATAATCAACCGGGTCTGGCACCCATATTGACTCCCACACATTCATCGATGATCATATCGGATGAACCACGATGCCAGGATTCAATCAATCCCATATATATATTCCTTCGTCTCGCGATATTTTACTTGCCCGAGATTTGATCGTGCACCGTCATACCTAGTTCAATCTCGTTCACGCAAGTACTTTACTCGTGTAATCCGATATCACTTTGTGATTAACTCCTTAACCACATGCTTGCAAGGTGTTGATATCGACACGAGTGGGCCCGAAGTATATCTCTCCGA
This sequence comes from Avena longiglumis, assembly GCA_030063025.1. Classification (NCBI taxonomy): domain Eukaryota; kingdom Viridiplantae; phylum Streptophyta; class Magnoliopsida; order Poales; family Poaceae; genus Avena; species Avena longiglumis. The sequence continues at coordinate 213,384,039 of CP125979.1, forward strand.
CTTGGGAGGGACAAATTCCATCTCGATACATACAACCCAACAGATACTTTCCGATCACCTGAGAGACACCTTTATGATCACCCTCTCATAGGATGACGTTTGATGACCTCAAAGCTTTCTTCCGGTACCAGGGAGTTGCATTATCTCATGGTCTAAGGAATACAATATTTGACATAGGAAAAGCTTCGCAAAGACGAACACAATGACACGGTCTAATTGCTCTGCTTTGTTTGGGTCTATCCACCATATCATTCTCCCAATGATATGATCTCATTATCAATTGACAACTCATGTCTATGGTTAGGAAACCTCAACCATCATTGGTCAATGAGCTAGTCCATAGAGGCGTACTAGGGACACGGTGTTGTTCACAAACCACACAAGTATTAAAGTTTCCGCTTAATACAATTCTAGCATGGAATATAAACTTTATCATGAACAAGAATTATAATAATAACATCTTTATTATTGCCTCTAGGGCATAATTCCAACATCATCATCCCCATTGTTGCCATCATCTCCATTGTCATCATCAGAGGGTGGATTCAGCTGTGCTTGGAGAGCGGCAATCTGGGCTGTCATAGCTTCAATAGTTTGATCCCTTTCCTGGACGGTCCCTTGCAACTGTTGTATGTTCTGGGTGTTCTCCTGCACAGTACCATGAAGATGAGCTATGGTTGCATCTCTGGCTAGCAGGGCATTCTCCAGAACTCCCACAGCTTCATGCAAGGTGTCAATCTCCTGTCCTTGGACCACCATACCATTGCTAGCAAAATCTGCAATCTCCTTTATCATCATCACTTTCTCAGCTAGAGCTCCATTCTCCCTTTCCATGTCCTCTATGTGCCTCCAACGGGGCGGCATGTTGTTCCTATCGCCCGGGGTAACCACAATGTTCCCTTCTTCATCACGCCTCCCATAGTCACGGTAGGGTGAATCTGCTGGCAGCAGGTGTCGGACATGGTGGCACTGGCGAGACAGGGCTTCATGTATGGCCAAGTTGATTCCAAGTCCCCGGTTGCAGTATGTATTGGTGTAGATCAGATGCACATGGTTTGGCAAGGCGGCATCCCTGAAGATGAAGGTGGTGATCTCCCATGCATCCTCACCATATCCATAGGTGTACAGCCTTCTTCCCTTGAACATGGGCAGTGTCAATCCCAATGACTGCGAGAGCTGTGCTAACTGTATTGCAAAGGGCCTTGGCGACTCCATGGTAGCATACTCAATCCTGAATTCTCCCATCTATCAATTAAAAGAGGAAAGTGTGAGAATAGCACATGATAAGGATTTACGAGAGTGAAAGGCATAAGGTGAAAGACAGAGTTAACATAAGCTTTAATAATTCTATGGCTTCCTAATCCAATCCTAGGTCATGATCCTACAGTCGACACACGGGCTCTGATACCATCTTGTAACACCACGGTTCTGAAAAGACCGTAGCTTCTATGTGACATGCCAATCCCTGGATCGGTTCATTGGCCCACAATAGAATAAGATGAATAACATAGCAAAATATCCGTGTATCATAAATAACGAAGATCCAGAGTACCATTATTACAATAAAAGCTTAGCTCAAGGCTAGCTCAAATTATTCAGATAGCAACATAAATAAAGCAAATCCTCCATTCTTCAAATTGCCCACAAGTGAACAAGTGCCGAGTGGAGTACCGTGGCCTATATCGATTACTCAGAATCGGAATAACCTACAACATGAAACGTAGCAGCCCCGAAGGGTCAATACATGGAATGTATGGCAAGGAGAGCTAGTAAAGGAGACAATAGTGCTAACATCTACATGCATATTTGGCAAGTGGAGCTGTGGCTAGCTTGCATTTGCAAATACCTTTGTCCTACTTTCATAAACAATTTTTTTTATTTTCTTTGAAAAGATCCCAATTAAGTTAACCCAAGAACATTAAAGCAATTATGAAATTAGAATGAGCGAGAAACATGTCATGGAATCAATATCAAGCAACTCAGATGTCCATAACCGGGGACACGGCTAATCGATTAGATTATACACCCTGCAGGGGTTAGTACACTTTACCCATATGACTTGGCCAGCCTAGCTCGTACCATCACTCTCATTTTGGGTGATGATAGCGAGAAGTCCAAGAAGAGACTGTTCGGGAAGTAGCTCCCCAATCCCGACGCGCACCGGTCCAACCTACCAAAATTCTACATCTCTGGATACGCGGGTTCGAGTTACCACAACCTACTAAGTTCAACCAACGCCCATTCCATTATTGGCACATGGTTGTACACGTAAGCTACAGAATAAAGAAGCCAATCATTTTCTCTTGATACCTGGGTGCCTTTCCGCAATGAAACCACCAAAATTTATCAATCCCATCACACCCAGGAGGTTCATTGATTATGTTGTTTTAGTTTTCGCAAACCAACACTTTTAGAAACAACTTTCAGTGATGTAACCCAGCCCTCGTTCATCATAGCATGGCTAAGCACATCTACCAACGGTGGTTCATCTACAAGGAAGGCCCTACCACATAATAGGACATAGCATAGCGATAGTATCATCCTACACATGCATCTACAAAATACACGATAATGCATTGAAAATAGTAGTACAATATCATGAACAAAATAGCATCTACTTGCCTTGGTTGTAGCGGTCGGAAGAACAATCCACACACGAGCAAGCGTTGCACTCGTCACAATCTACACGATACAATTGCAATCATAAACAAACAATACACAAGCATATGCAACAAAGATGATGCATGAATGCATGCATGACAAGTGGATTGATGCTACATCAGCACCACATAATCCTATTCAGTAAAGCTACTGATTGCATGCATGGAAAATAGTTTTAGCGCAAGGAAAACTATTAAGCAAAATATAATGCTCAAAACTAGAGCTAGAACCCAAATAATTCACTACCGATAGTATACTGTTTGTAAAATCTTGGGAAAAATCTACTGTATAGGCATTGCTATTTAGGAACAGTACCAACTGGAATTACTCAAAAAGGAATTATAAAACTCCCTGAATAATTAAAACACTGCAGAAAGCCACTAGATAGTTTCTGCAGAAGTTTTTACTGTAAGCCTATCCTTTTAATTCACTTTGAGATTCCTCTTGTTCTACTGAATCCATGGACATATCATATGCAATTTTTGGAGTTACAGATCTTTTTCTACGAATTAATTACCCCAAAAAGGCCATTAACTCATTTAATTAATCTGGACAAAATCTTGCTGCAAAAGTGTGAAAAAATGGTACAGCAAGATTCTACACGACAAAATCTTGCTGCAAAAGTGGGAAATTACCCCAACCTTGATCGCTGATCGCCCACGTGGCGGCCGATCGCGGTTGACTCGGCACACTGGCCGACCGTCAACGGCCGATCTGGCCGTTGACGCAGATCGCGCGCCAGGAGGTGCGGCGGCGGGCTTACTGGCGGCGCGGCGGCTCGGCGTTCGCGACGGGTGACGGTCCGCGCGGGTCGGCGCGAGCGGCGCTGGTCGGTCTCGCCGGCGGAGATGGAGCGGCGGCGGGCGGACGCCGAGGCGGGCGTCGGCGTCTGGCGGCGTCGGCTTGGGAGGAGAGGCGGTCGTGGGCGGCAGAAGCGGACAAGGCCATGGCGAGAGAGGAGAGCGCGGCGCGCGGCGCGATGGGGAGGCAGGGGTCGCGGAGGCGGCTAAGAAGGCCCCACGGGCCCGAGGAGACGGCAGCTGGGGTCTGAGTCCGAGCACGGACGCGGCGTCAATGTCGGCGCCGACAGTGGGCCCAACTATCGGTGGTTCGGGCGGCGGCGGATAGAGCTTGCTGCCATGGGCGGGCTTACACAAGGCGCTGCTGGCCGGCTGGCATTGGCCTTGCGCCTTTTTATCTCTTTTCTTTTTCCAATTTCCTATTAGCAAAAACTCCATAACTTCTTCATACGAGCTCCGAATCGAACGATTCTTGTTTCTAAATTTTTCTAAAATCCAGGGGATTAATCTAGGGTCAAGTGGTGAGTGAAACCACTAGTCTACAAGGGTGGGAAACACAAATCCTAGTAGACCCTCCCGTAGGAGCATTTTAGTAATATAAAATAGGGTTTTAAAAATAGCGTTTTGCCGAATCATTTCAATCGAAGGTTTTGCATGGAAGAAAATGATGCAATGATACGAAAGATATGCAGAACCAAATCTAAAATTTGGGATGTGACAATCCGACCTTCTTGGTTCAATTGGAACTTTAGACCTCCGTGACCGCAACCTTTGAGGCACATAAGCTATGAGCATTATGGCAGCCTCCGGAAAGATTTTCGGCGCTGTGCAACTCACCACATTTAGCTAAGGTTCGTTAGCCTTATCAAATTTCTATTATCCTCCCACTTAAATTTTGCGAAAAATTCCTTTTCAAGAAACTTCAAATTTTAAGCGATAAACCCTTTTGTCCTTGGTGTTATGGAGGAATACCCAATTGTTATTTGAAATAACCTGCAAAGACATGCTTATCCGACTTTGGTTGTAAACATCTTACTTATGTTTAGCATACCAAAATTTAAGAAATGACAACTTGGGTTTTACCCCAAACCATAACTTCCATGGTGTCATTTCAACGGATCTAGATGGAGCTCTTTTCAGTGTAAAAGCGGTAGTCTCTAAAGCGTTAATCTTTTAAAACATAATGGCAGTTTTATAAATAACACCTTTGATCCAACCATGTCAAACAAGGTTTCATTACAAATCTCAAACACTCCATATTCCTATGGTGTTTCGGGAGATGTAAATCTAAGTGTTTTGCTAAACTTGTAACTCAAATAAATCCCTTTTATGATAAAACCATAATTCATTTATTTTTCTTGTTACACTTGTAACTCAAATAAATCCCATATGATAAAATCATAAACCATTTATTTTGTTGTTACAATGATTTTCCACTTCATCTTGAAAGTCTTTGAACGTTTTCAAATATTTCATACTTCTTTCTCATTAAGTGAACATTCACTCAAATTTCCAGAGAAAGCATATGAAGATGAAATCCATCACTTACGACTATACATAATGGAATACATACATCGATATGTATAAATTCCAATATTTTAGTCGTTCGTTCTTCTTTGGCCTTTGAACGAAGTTTTAATTATCCTGAGGAATGTCTCACAAACGTCACTTGATCAAATCAAAGACTCCAAAAATCCATGAATATGGAGATTCTTCATGTTTTCTTTCCAATGTAATTTAAATGGCGATTTCACTTCGTAAGTGATCTTTCAATCATTTGTCTTGCGACATTTTAGCATTAGGTTTTATGGATGTGATTTCTCCAACTAGATTTGTAAATCATCCATATTATATGGAATACGGTAATTATTTGAACAACCTTTGTTCTCATAATACCTGATTCAAATAACAATTATTAAAACAAATCTTGAAGTCAAGCTTTGATGTCAACGAGAAATACAAACAACGGTTTGTTTGTTTTCGATGAACATCATCACATATTCTCTTGCTAGTTACTTAGGCCATTGTGGTTCATGAATTGCGTCATTCTGTATGAAATTTCATACCAACCAATTCGGTATCCAATACCCAAGAACCACATTGTTTAACAAGCAAAGAATACAACCATAACATGTATATCATATATATACCTAAATTGGATATTTCCAATCTTTTCTTTTCTTCCAAATACATTTTATAGATTCTCTTTCAGCATTTCCTTTTCCTTTTAAAGGAATTTATCAACATCAACAGTGGCGCCATATATATGACACATAGTCCAAAGCGTGTATATTCAAATAATAATACCTTTGGACTTGCACTTTGAAGTAGATCACCATCATCAAAATGATCGGTATTCTTTCAAAATCCATTCTTTAGTAATCTTTTAGTGTAGTAAACACTTTACATACATCTTCTATTCACCCTTATCATGACGACTTTCATGATCAAGCTACTGTAGCTTATAAAGGCGAATCGTGAGTATAACATTACTTTCCAAAACCCTTTTGGATGATTAGGATGTCCAGCATCTCCAACCTTCGTAAATTCTCATCCAATATGAGAACATATATTATACTCTATCATTTTGCAACCAAAACATTGTTTCAGATATCTTTATATCTGCCACACATGATGGTTTTTGAAACAATTATTTCAGCTCCTAGATAAACTTGATATTAAAACAATCAAGAACCATGGAGGCAAACATGATACTTAAGATACTAACACTGGAATTGTTACTCTCGATTTAATACCAACTATTAAATTTCATAGAGTAAATAGAGTTTGCTGAAAGTTTGCAATAGGACTTTAAACTTTAGATTGACACTCAACACAATACGATACCAGTTCGTAAAGTATATATCCAGAATTCTATAGTTCTATTATCTCAATTACAACTAGGCATAAAGTGGTGAACGAATGCCAATGACTACAACAAATTATGCAAATTCACTTTGATTTAATTTATGATAAATTGAGTTCTACTAATCAAAATTAGAAATAAACTCCCACTCAAAAATGACATCCCTCGTGTCTTTTTGGTGATTACATGAACCAAATCCACTACACCAAGTCCGATCATCACGTGAGTCGGTATAGCTTCAAAGGCGAGCATCCATATGGTAATCATATCAAAACATATGACTCATGTTTAACCTTTCGGTCCGTGTTTAGAGGCCATGTCTGTACATGCTAGGCTCGCCAAGTAAGAACCTTAGTATTTGCATGTGTAACTGTCTTACACCCGAAATATGGTCGTGGATCCAAAAACACCCGATCATCACGTGATGTCTTGGAGCGACGAGAACATAATCGGTGCATACTAAAGGAAGAACACATTCTTATCTTGATATTTAAATGAGGGATCATCTTATTATGCTAATAAAACGCCAAACAAGCAATATAAGATGCAATCAAAACATTGCATGTTTATAAGTGAAGTGATATGGTTCCCGCATATGATCTCCATCATGTGCACCGTGGTATGATCTGTATCATACCTTTATGTGTAAGGCCAAGGTCTATGGAACTTACACGCTATGTGCGTTGTAAGAGTATCATCTCATACTTCTACTTACAACATCACCATATCATATCACTAGCCCAGTAACAATCTAAACTAGATGCCTCTAATTTATCCATTGCAAATTTTACGTGGCTTAGGGCTTTCGAAGATAGAACCGTTCTTACCTACGAACATGAAACACAACGAGGATAACCAAATTATTGACAACTCATTGCAAATTAGATATTGACTATAGTAGGAGAGACTGACACCCGCTAGCCACTTATGCAAAACTAGTTGCATGTCAAGCGTGGAACAGGTCTCATGTGCGAGGACATGTAAAGTTTGTCCGGGCCGCTTCATCCCACTATGCCACCAATATCCAAAGTACAACTAAGAAGCAATAAAATGATCATCATCGCCCACATACTTATATGTGTACTACCCGTGCAAAGTATCTACGCATAGATCCGGCTCTGATACCACTGTAGGGTTCGCAGCATAGAAAACAAAATTTTTCCTACGATGGGAACTATGTACCAAGATCTATCTACTAGATACAAACAACGGGCGGATGTATATCCGTAGAGAACATACCCTTGAAGACCGACAAAGCTTAACGAGTCCAAACTCGTGGTTGATGTAGACGATCTCTTGCCGATCTCAAGATCGAGAGGAAGTCCTGGCGCTGCAAAACAGTAGCGCATCCGTGCTCGCACACACGTTCGAGGCACCGAGCAACCTCCGCCTCCTCGCTCCAGCGATGTAGCGGAAGCACAACTCTTTCTTGCCAAATAACCACCGGGAACATGTATCTCGCTAGTCCGAGACCATGAGGAAAATAAATTCTAGAGGGGGAGAGAGATCCTTCACGAGGAGGTGTGAGTGAGAAGTGAGAGGAGGGGCTCCTTATATAGGGGAGGGGGCAGCCCAAGGGTGCATGGCCGCCGGCCATGGAGGGTGCCCCCACATCTCCCTCATTCATGTGGGTGGACACTCCACTCACAAAATGGCCCTTCAATTTTCTCCACTCAAATTCCCATTAAATTTCCACCAAATTTAATGCAAACTCTCATTAAATAAAACTCTTTTATTTTTATTCAGAATTTTGTCAATTAATTTAATGACAAACATTCACAAATAACCCCTTGCTAGAATTCTATTTCACATGCATAACCACTTTATGCAATTTCACCCGAAAACCTGTTTCAAAGATTCTAGTGAAATAAATTCTCGCTTGTTCATTCTTTTCGCATGAAACTTTTGCTCCAATTGGATGTCGTGTCTCTTAAGTGTGTCACCCTATGGTTCATGAATAATGCGGACATGATCGAGACCCTCTGATCAATAATCGAAGTGGATCCGAGACCCATACGACTCCCACACATTCAACGATGACTTTCTTGTGATCGTTTAACCTTTACGCTAGTATCTTAATCCTTTTGTTTCGCGATATATTACATGTCCGAGATTCGATCATCGGTATCTCCATACCTAGTTTGATCTCGTTACTGACATGCACTCTTTTCTTGTTCTCGTGATATAACATTCTAGTGATCAAATCACTTGCTTGCAAGCTTACCAATGTGATATCAATGAGAGGGCCTAGAGTATATCTATCCATCATTGGGATGAACAAATTCCACTCTCGATCCATGGGCCTCAACATAACACTTTATTAGTTCTGAATCCATCTTTATAATCACCCTGTTACGGTGTGACGTTTGATGTTATCAAGAAACTCTTCCGGTGTTAGTGATTGACATGATCTCATGGTCTAAGGATTAGGATCACTTCGTAAGTTGTTATAGCAATATAAACTCAATGACTTTGATCGTAATGCTATACTTAGGATGAATGTTCATCACATCATTACAGTAATGTTGTGACCTCTTTATTAACAACATCCAATGTCCATGATTAGGAAAATTTGATCATCTTGTTAATCAACGAGCTAGTTTATAAGAGAGGCATAACTAGGAGCTTTCTGTTTATTTATTAAACACACATGTATTAATGTTTCCGTATTAATAAAATTATAGCATGCAAAATAAACATTTATCATAAACAAGGAATACAATAATAACCACTTTATTATTGCCTCTCGGGCATATTCCCTTCAGAAGAGGAGGGTGACAACGAAGAAGAAGAGGAGAAAGAAGCCGATGATGATGACGATGAGGACAACTTTGCTGGCTAGCTCGTTTTATCCACTCCTTCTTCCTTTTGGTCTCAATGACAAAGGGAGAGAGAGAGTAGAGTCGCTTCCTTCATGACTTGCCTCTTGCACAAGCCCTCCTTTGTTCGTTTGCCTCTCATGGGCTTGTGCTTTTATTATCTCTATCAAACTATTTGTGTGTGTGTCTGGATAACTTTGTAGTTCTTTTATTGTACTTGGATTTCCTATCACTATGTGCTTGCTATTATGTGCTAGATATATGTGTATCTAATCTTATAATAATATCACCTTTTGACTCTAGCTCGATTTGTCATCGTTAACCAAAAAGGGGGAGATTGAAAGGGAAAATAGCCCTTATCTAGTGTTTTGGTTAACTATGACATCGAAGCTAGAGAGCGTACTAATGTTTCTACTAGCTTCTCTACAGGTGAGAGTCCGCAGTGTGTTGGTGAAAGGCGATGTGTGACCCCCCATTCATGTCTATATGAACAGCTGGTGGTGTTATTTCTTATTCTCTATTATTTACTCTTGAGTCAAATAGGAAACATCACACTATTAAGAGGGGTGATCTCGATGCGCTCTTTTTGGGGTTGTTCTACACCAAATATACTTCTCATTATCCACTGCCACACACACTTTCAAAGAGAGAGAGAAAAATAGACATGAAAAATGAGTGCAAAGGGGTTATCGCGAATCGGCGAAGCGACATCATAGTCTTGCCACCGAATTTTCATCCGCGGAAATTATCGGTGAGCACCGAAACGGCTTACTACAAGCACTTTCAACTGCTCGCCGAGAATTTTGATCGTCGCCAAAATTTCCGGCATGCGGTCCGCTGAGTCCGCGGAATTTCCGTGAGCAACTCGGTCCGACCGACTTATTGCTTCTCAGAAAGGTGAACCCCCAAACGGCTCTTTTTCTCCCCATACTATATATACCCCTTTCTTCTCCACTAAGAGGTTAGGCATTTCAGCAAACATTCATTTCTTCAACCTCTCTCTCTCTCTCCATTGTTGAAACACAAAAGCTTGAGGATCTCCCATTCTACCCAACCAAATCCAAATCCCTTTGGTAGAAAGGAAGAGGAGGTCCCGATCTACGTTTCCACCAAGCCAAAGTTCATTCCCCCTTGAGTTCATCGAGTTATATTTCTCTTGGGTTTGTGGGAAACCCTAGGAGGCTAGGGTCGCCCGGAGGCATTCGGCTTGTTATTTGCTCCGTGGAAAGTTTGTGAGGGTTTGGAGACTACCTTAAAGTCTACCACGAGTAAGCGAGCTATTCCTTCGTGGGATAGGCTCGGAGAAGAAGGTGAGCCTTTGTGGCGCGTGAGGAATCCTTCGTGGAACCTCACACCTCTCCAACATGACATAGCCCCCTTTCCAAAGGTAGTGAACACGGGAATACATCTTCGTCTCCGCGTGCTTCAGTTATTCCTTAACCGATCTCTTACTTGTGTTGTTTACCTTGTGATAGCCTTCGAGCTTGAAGTATCTTGTTTCATCATCTAGGTTGCCTCACCTAGTTTGCATTTAGCCTCACTTATATTCCTCAAAGGCTAAAACTTGCAAAAGATTATAAAGAATTTTGTAGAAACCTATTCACCCCCTCTAGGTTAACCATCTTACACTTTCAGTCTTCCAAGTTCAAAACTTGATCTCTCGTGTATGGAACTATCATAGATTTTATGGCTTCAAGCCACGTTATGGAGTCAGGGCCCATCATCGATTCTTTGCTATAGTCGGTTCATCATTGTTCAAATAATGATCTAACTCTCAAATCTTGGTATTTGATTGTTTACCTGACCTACTTGGTTCAATAGGAACTTAGACCTTCGTGATCACAACCTTTGGGACACGTGAACCATGAGCATTGTTGCTGCCTCCAAAACACTTTCCGGTGCTGCGCAACTCAACACATATAGCTAAGGTGACATGTCCGATCATCACGTGACATGATGTAGTTTCAAAGGTGAACAATCATCATGTTCATCATATCATCTATATGACTCATGCTTTACCTTTCGGTGATACGTGTTCCGAGACCATGTTTGTACATGATAGGCTCGTCAAGATCAAACCTTAGTTTCCGCATGAGAAAATCTGGCTTGCTCCCGTTGTATACACTTGCAAAATCTAATATACCCAATCATCACGTGGTGCTTCGAAACAACGAGTCTTGGCAACAGTGCCTACTAAGGATGAACACTTTATAACTTGATATTTTGTGAGAGGGATCATCTTATAATGCTACCGTCGCGATCTAAGAAATACAAGATGCATAAAAGGATGAACATCACATCCAATTCATAATATGTGATATGATATGGCCTTTCTTCTTGTGCTTCCGATATCCATCTTCAAGCACAAACATGATCTCCATCATCACCGGCGTGGCGTCAAGGTCAATGGCACCGCTCCATGGTTTTCGTCCACCAGCATCAACTTATGTTGGGGAGGTAACCCCGGATAGGGTAAAGACGGGGAAAGACGAGGGTATAATCCCCGTCTGGTTTCCGAGTTACAGCCTAGGTCGGCCGAATCCCGTAGAAGTCGGCCGAGACATGAAGAGGAGAGACCCGTGTATTTACGCTAAGACATTACCCGGCCGAGATATTGCGTAAGTCGGCCGGGTCAACCCAAGTGATCTTGATGCAGGTAAAGGACGATCTGAGTTATGTGAGGAGGGAACGAATGATATGAAGCTTGCAGGATAAGGAGAAGCCTAAAGTCAAACCCTAGCAGCAAGCTAGGGAGAATCTGAGCGGAGCCAAGCGCTAGGGACAAAGGCGTAGAGCGACAGAGAGGTAGAAGGAGGTCACGGAGGTGACAGTCCAGAAGCCCAAGGCGCACAGGAGGGGCCCTCTGGAACCTTGCCGTCATTAGGGGAGCAACAGGGAAAGGGGGCACCGAACTACTATATTGGGACAAGCATATTCCTCGAATATGCTTGCCACGTCAGCCCTAGAGGAGCCCAAGGCACTCCTTTATAAGGAGAGGCATGGACTCTGAAGGGGGATCGACTCATTTCTAGTACCGTTAGGCTGGTAGAGTTCTTCCTTTTTCCTTGTATGCAGCTCAAGGAGCACTTGTAGCCCAAGGAAGGAGAAATAAAGATCTTTGCCTTAGTCTTTTGTGTGTAGAATCAACTGCATCTTCCCTCCCCGGATCCCTCTAGCATCCATTGGCCCCATACTTTAGCCTACCCATGGCATCTGCCGTGCCACGACCACGACAGTTGGCGCCCACCGTGGGGCCAGCAGCGGTGCTAGCTGGAGTCATGATCCGGACGGGAAACTTCATCAACACAGGCGAGCGCGTTGTTTCTGGTTTGGTCCGGAGATTCGATCTCGGTGACTATGTCAGTGACAATGCGGGCAGCTTCAGGGGAAAAACTCCCCCGCGCAATGGTGTCTTCATCAGCTTGGGCAGGCACAAGGTCTACGTCGGCGTCGACATCTCCGGCATTTATCCTCACCAGGTTGTTGTTGCAGGAGAGCCACCCCTCAGCGCTGTGAGGCGCCCGCACGAAGCGCGTCCGGTGAGCAGCGTCGAGGTGATGGTCGCAGCAGGAGTACAGGCGGGAGTAACGGGCGCCGGACCAACCAAAGACCCCGCCGCAGGCATGCAGATCGCGCACAGGAAGACGGCACCACCCACCGAGGTAATCCCTCCAGTGACCAACCAGGCCGAGGTGCAGGACACCACTCCAAAGGCACCAAGAGTAAGGGGGCCACCTCTGGAAAGGTCAGAGAACATTCTTCAGGCGACCATAGAAAACTTGACTACACCTGTAGCGCCGATACTTGATCCGGCAAATGCTTAGGTTGAGTTAGAAGAAACCAGGCAAAAGGTGCTGGTAGAGGCCAAAAAGGTATCGGCCTTGCGGGAGTCCCTGAACAGGACCCTGAGAGAATATGCCAAAGCTAATAAGCTTGATGTCGCACCCGAGCGGGTGGACGAATTAAGATTAAGGGGGAAGAACCTCATGGATGATATCAACAAAGAGCATGATGCTCATAGGGCGGAATCAGTTGACTTGGGTTTGCCGAGGTACAGTACCCCGGCAAAGAACCTGAGAGCGGCAAATGCCGCAGCATTGGAATTAGAGGGGTTGACCGGGGAAGCCCGACAGAAACAACAGGAAAGAGTGAATGAGCTGGTCCGCATTGCGAACCAGCAAAACGAAGAAATACTCAAGGCAGACCCGGCGAGGCCGGGGGCCTCGCGAATGGTTCACTCGGCAGGCGCAGCACCTGCCTTGTCCGTGGCAGCAGCATCTTCGCCCAGACATAATGCACGAAGGGACAAAGCAGTAACCTCAGGAAAGAGAAACAAGCAGATTGTTCCATATGATCCGGCAATGGCCGGGAAGGCAAACGAGAACAGAGGCAATGGGAGCCGAGGTAATAGTGGGGAGAAGAATCCTGGCCGTATTGAGAAAGACGGCGGAAGCCGAGGCAATGGAGACCTCGGCAGAAGATAGCCCGGAAGAGGCAATCATGAAAACAACACCCCGGCTGAAGTAAGGAGAGAACTGCCACTTAACCCGCAACCGAGATATGAACCCCGGCAGGAAAGAGAAACGAGGGCAACTCGCTACAATCAAGTGAATGAAAGGTACAATGATGGTTATTCTGAGATGGAATATGCCATCCATGGTGGAAGTAACCACTATGGAATACAAGACAGAGCTCTGTACAGAGATTTGCCGTCGAATGACGCAAGAGTAAAACTAGACCGGCTATACCGGTCCGAGTTGTTGGAAGAACAAGGTCCACCAGGTCCGGCGTGCTTTGGACCACGAATTATGGGAGAACCACCTGTGCCAAACTTCCAGCTAGCAAGAGGCACGAAAACATATAATGGGAGCATCAAACCACAAGACTGGTTGATTGATTATGCCACAGCTGTGAAAATAGCGAGTGGGAACTTACGATGGGCAGTACGATATGTCCCACAAATGTTGGAAGGACCAGCTAGGGTATGGCTGAATAACCTACCAAAGCAAAGATCAACTGCTATTGGATTTTGAAGAAATGTTTGTCAGCAACTTTACCAGCACATACAAGAGGCCAAACAGGCCACAACAGTTAGCCATGTGCAAGCATAGGCCGAATGAAACAGATAGAGAGTTTTTAACTCGGTGGTGCAACCTGAGAAACTCATGTGAAGGAGTTATAGAATCACAAGCAATAGCTTGGTTCACACAAGGATGCCGTTATGGCAGCGTACTGTGGCAACATCTGCAAAGAGATATGCCGACCACACTGGCAGAAACTATCAGAATAGCAGACTCCTACGCATTGTGAGACCCAACGCAACCAGAATTAATGTCGGCGGATCATCGTGAGCAACAGGGCCACTATGTGAGAGATTTGCCCGGATCATCCAGGCGCAGTGATTTCAGAGGAAGAAGAAGAGAGGAAAGGCCGGATTATAGATATAATTCGGCCCAAGTGGCGGCAGTAGCGCAAGATCCGTCGAGTCACGGAGCGACTCAACGACAGAAGAATGGTCCACAGCAGTGGACACCAAGGAATGAAGGAAAAAGACAGTGAACCCCAGAACAAAAGAAACAGTGGCAGGAGAGGCCGAAATACACGTTCGAATCTATGTTAGATCAACCATGCAAATTTCACACGTCAAACCCGTCCAGGCCAGCCAATCATATGACCCGCCAATGTGCATGGATGAAAAATGCAATGGGGAACCCCGCAGGTATTCAGGCACCCCATCAAGTACATCAGCAGCATCAACCACAGTTGACTGGAGCAAATACACAGCAACTGATGTTACCGCCCCCTCCCCCGAGGTACGATAACTCGGATCGGAGAGACGCGGTACATCAAATGATGAACCAAGTCCAAGATGGAAGGACAACTCCGGCGAGTACTGAACGCAATGATTACAAAGAACATCATCAGTCTTATTGTGTGTTCACAACGGAACAACAAGACAAGCAGAGTGTGCATCGCCGGCATATGGAAGTAAATGCAGTTATGCCGGCAATACCAAGATATGTGCCTTGGTCGGATCAGGAAGTAACTTGGAGCATGAAGGATCACCCGAGGGTAATGCCGAATCCCGGACCATATGCACTCGTGTTGGATCCGACATTCGTTGGACCAAGCATCAATGTGAAATTCTCAAAAGTACTCATTGACAATGGAAGAAGTATCAACATCATGTACAAAGATACCATGCATAAACTCAGAATATCACAGAACATGTTGCAATCCACGAGGACCACATTCCACGGGATAGTGCCAAGGCTTTCGTGTGAACCCATTGGTAAGGTCCGAGTGGATGTGTTATTTGGCACAAGAGATAACTGCAGATCAGAAAACTTAGAGTTTGAGGTGGTGGATCTAGAGAGTTGCTATCATGCTTTACTCGGACGGCCAGCATTGGCCAAATTCATGAGCAGCTGTCATATAAGTTATCTGAAAATGAAGCTACCCGGACCACAAGGAGTGATAACAGTTACAGAGGATTACAAGAAGTCAATGGAGTGTGCTTCTGCCGGATCAAATTTGGCCGAATCATTGGTTATAGCAAGAGAAAAAAGAAGGATTCAGGAAGTAGCAGCCCTCGCTCAGTCGGCACAGCTGAACATGCCGGCACTAGCCAACCCGCATGGCAGTGTCTCTTTTCAGCCGACTAAAGAAACGAAGAAGTTTCAGATAGATGAGCAATTCCCGGAGCGTACTGTTACTATTGGTGCAGGCTTGGACACTAAATAGGAAAGCGAGCTCACCAACTTCCTCCGTGAGAATCGGGACATATTTGCATGGTCAACTCAGGATCTGCAAGGTGTTCCGAGGGAGTTGGCTGAGCACTCTTTGAATGTAAGGCCAGGAGCAAGGCCGGTGAAGCAACCTCTCCGCCGCTTTGCCGAAGACAGGAGAAAAATAATAGGGGATGAAATAGCTCGGCTCCTCGCAGCCGGGTTCATCATGGAGGTGTTGTATCCGGATTGGTTGTCGAATCCGGTGCTAGTAGAAAAGAAGAAAGATGATCCCAATGTAGCCATTGTATGGCGAATGTGCATCGATTACACGAACCTGAACAAGGCGTGTCCAAACGATCCTTTTCCATTACCTAGAATAGACCAAGTCATTGATTCGACCGCCGGTTGTGAGTTATTGTCATTTGTAGACGCGTATTCTGGTTTCCACCAGATACCGTTAAATCCGGCTGATCAAATAAAGACTGCGTTTATTACCCCGTACGGGGCTTATTGTTATCGCACAATGCCATTCGGCCTGCAAAACGTAGGAGCAACATATCAGAGATGCATGCAAAAATGTCTACACGATCAGATCGGAAAAAATGTACAAGTATACGTAGATGACGTAGTCATCAAAACCAAGGAAAGCAAAACGCTACTAGAAGATATACGGCAGACTTTCACGAACCTGAGAAGGTTTCGAATGAAGCTTAATCCGAAGAAATGCACGTTTGGCGTGCCGGCAGGAAAACTACTCGGTTTTCTTGTATCTAGACGAGGTATAGAGGCTAACCCAACAAAGATAAAGGCAGTAGAAAGAATGGAATTGCCAAGATGTTTAAATGATGTACAAAAATTCACGGGTTGTCTAGCCTCCCTCAGCCGGTTTGTATGTCGGCTGGGAGAGAAGGCGCTACCACTATATCAGCTGATGAAGAAATCAGATAAATTCATTTGGACTCCACAAGCGGACATCGCATTCCATGAGTTGAAAAAGATGTTGGTCACAGCACCCATTTTAGCTTCTCCACTATCAAAAGAGCCTATGTTGCTCTATATATCGGCTACCAACAGAGTAGTAAGTGCTGTAATTGTAGTAGAACGACTTGAAGATAATAAGTCGATACAGAGGCCGGTATATTATTTAAGTGAGGTGTTATCCACTTCTAAGAAGAATTACCCACATTATCAGAAGATGGCTTATGGAGTGTATATGTCGGCAAAAAAGCTTAAACATTACTTCGAAGAGCATCCCATCAAAGTGATCTGTGAAGCGCCCATAGCCGACATATTGAGCAACAAAGATGCAAGTGGGCGAATAGCAAAATGGGCAATCGAGTTGTCACCATACGCTCCACAATTTGATAGGAGAGATGCAATCAAATCTCAAGCGGTTGCCGACTTCTTCGTAGACTGGGCCGAAGTGCAGTATGAGCCACCATTACCAGACCCAAATTATTGGACGATGCATTTCGATGGTTCCAAATTGAGAAATGGTTTGGGTGCAGGAATAGTGTTAACCTCGACTAAAAGAGATCAGCTGAAATATGTGCTACAAATACATTTCGCCGCATCCAACAACGTAGCCGAATATGAAGCACTGGTCCATGGACTGAAAGTAGCAAAAGAGATTGGCATACGCCGAGTCTTATGCTATGGGGACTCGGATCTAGTAGTACAGCAAGTCTCAGGCAATTGGGATGCATTAGATGCCAATATGGATTTATACAGATTTCATGTGCAAAAGATCAGTGGATACTTCGAAGGATGTGAATTTCACCACATACCTCGGGCAGAAAACGATGCCGCAGACATGTTGTCAAAACTCGGATCAACCCGGCAGTTAATTCCCCCGGGTATTGCCCTGGAACACCTCAGGAAACCATCAATAATCCCATCACCAGAATCCGAGTCTATCTTTATTCCGGAAAATTCAGCAGAAGATAATACGCCGATGGAAGTAGACCAGCAATATGACTTGGAACCCCCCAAGAAGAGGACAGCTGAAGTAAGCACAATTATGGAGGAGGCCGAGGTAGATATGTCGGCAGGAAACATGGAAATAGACAGTGAGATCACACCAGACAAAGTCACACCGCTATGGGCGCAACCCATATTCTTTTACCTTAAAGACGCGATGTTGCCGAATAATGAAATATTAGCAAGACAAACTGTAAGGAGAGCAAAAGCTTATACGATCATAAACAATGAGCTGTATAAAAGAAGCGTCACAAGCGTGTTGCAAAAGTGTGTGAGTTCGGCAGAAGGCCAGGAGATCCTCCTAGATATACATCAAGGAGAATGTGGACACCATGCCTCATCTCGTGCCTTGGTAGCAAAAGCATTCAGACATGGATTTTATTGGCCGACGACGCTGAAAGAAGCCAAAGAGTTGGTTGAAAAATGCAATGGTTATCAGAGATATGCAACCAAAATACATATGCCGTCGACCGAGTTAAAAACAATACCCATCACTTGGCCATTTTTTGTATGGGGCTTAGATATGGTGGGACCATTTAAGCCGGCACGAGGGGGAATGACCCACATATTGGTTATGGTGGACAAGTTCACAAAATGGATTGAAGTAAAACCAATAAAAAAATGCGATGGGACCACAACAGTGAAATTTCTCAAAGATATTATTTTAAGATATGGGTATCCGCACAATATTATTACAGATAATGGCACAAACTTCGCAGAAGGAGCCTTCGCCAGATTTTGCAGAGAGAAACACATAAGACTAGATGTTGCCTCCGTGGCTCACCCAGCATCTAATGGGCAAGTGGAAAGGTCTAATGGCCTAGTATTGTCAGGAATAAAACCACGACTTATTGAACCATTGCAAAGGTCGGCAGGATGTTGGACTGAGGAACTCCCAGCCGTATTATGGAGCCTCAGGACTACCCCGAATAGATCGACAGGTTATACACCATTCTTTCTGGTATACGGGGCAGAGGCCGTGCTTCCAGCCGACATAATACATGACTCGCCAAGAGTTACTCAATATACAACCTCTGAGGTGAATGAAATAGCTCGGCAAGATACTGTAGACCTACTAGAAGAAGCCAGAGAACTGGCACTTTCACGATCAGCTATTTATCAGCAGAACTTGCGACGATATCACAGCAAGAAGGTGAATCCAAGGGTGTTCAAAGAAGGGGATTTAGTCCTCCGACTGGTACAATGCATGGCCGGCATGCACAAGCTGTCACCTCCATGGGAGGGACCATTCATCGTGAGCAAAGCATTGCATAACGATGCTTATTATCTAATCGACGCTCAATCCTCCGGAAGGAACAAGGCAGACAAAGCTGGCGAAGAAACGAAGCGGCCATGAAATGTAGCTTTGCTTCGTCCATTTTACTCATAACATAGTATCTCGAGGCTAAGAACCAATGATGTATTAAACCTCGGCATCCAGAGCAGCGACTTGGGGACTGCCATATGCTATTTCAGTTTCGTGTTATGTATTTGAACCTCGGCACCCAGAACAGTGACTCGGGGACTGCCATGTGTTATTTCAGTTTCGTGTTATGTATTTGAACCTCGGCACCCAGAGCAGTGACTCGGGGACGGCCATATATTATTTCAATATCATCTTATGTATTTGAACCTCGGCACCCAGAGCAGTGACTCGGGGACGACCATATATTATTTCAATATCATCTTATGTATTTGAACCTCGGCACCCAGAGCAGTGACTCGGGGACTACCATATATTATTTCAATATCACCTTATGTATTTGAACCTCGGCACCCAGAGCAGTGACTCGGGGACTGCCATATATTATTTCAATATCATCTTATGTATTTGAACCTTGGCACCCAGAACAGTGACTCGGGGACTGCCATATGTTATTTCAGTTTCGTGTTATGTATTTGCACCTCGGCACCCAGAACAGTGACTCGGGGACTGCCATAGGTTATTTCAGTTTCATATTATATATTTGAATCTCGGCACTCAGAGCAGTGACTCGGGAACTGCCATACGCTACCCAGTGTTATGTTAAGCATTAGAACTCGACACCCTGGGCAGCGCCTCAATAACGGTCTTACATTATTTCTGAAATTTGCTCTACACATTAGACTTCGGCGCAATAGGCAGTAACTCACAATAAGAGCAGAGCAATGTGGTATGATATTCAAAGCTCACACCCAGATTACTCGGCTAAACCATGAGGAAACAAAGACAAAGATACATCCTAAAAACAGGAAATCGCGGGTCACCAAAGCAAGAATTCGGATAAAAACCCACTTAAAACAAAGTTATAGCAACTGCAAACATATATGTCGCAGCAGTACACGGCAAAAGAAATTCAGGTCATACAGGAAATGGTAAATTGTTCCACGTACATCATACGCCCAGCATGCCAGGGATAAGGAATAACTTAAGAGGCAGCAACTTGGCTAGGCGCTGGACGCACCGAAGTAGGAGGAGCCTCGGCCGAGGTTGCCTCGTCCTCCGTAGACCCAGGTGCAACTTCAGCAGAAGCCCGAGGATGCTCAGGAGCATCAGTTTGTGCAGTTGAATGCCCAGTATCCTTGGAGGAGGACCGCGCATCACCGATACTGTCCGAACTTGAACTGGAGCTACCAGATGTGGCCGAGTCATCCTCACCCTCCCCTTGCTCAGCTGAATTGTTATCCGAGGCATCTTCAACTATAACCTCATCGTCCGGGTTTGGAAGGAAACTCGGACCTTCATTCCAGGTATGCACATCGGCATACTCAACAAGATGGAAGGCGCGAGCTTGCCGAAGAGCAACAAAAGTGGGGTCCTCAACCCAACGGGAACCAGTGCGCAAATTTCTCAGGATATCAAGAGAAATGTCTTCATACCATGACATGATAACAGTAAGGGCCATATCAGCGCCAACGCGCCCGGCTGATTCCCTCCAGAGACTTAGTTGCCTCTCAGATGCCATCAGTCTTTTCACCAGTAATTCGACCTGGTTGATATCAGGAGTCCTAGAAGTGTTCAGCCAAAGAACGTGGTAAGCTCGAATAGCTGCTTGCACCAAATCCCAGCCCATAATCTTCATTGGACCAAGCTAAGACCAACAAAGCCAGGAAATCCTCCATTGAATACTCCGAGTCAGCGGCAACAGGAACACCTCGACGTACACGAGATGCAAGAACCGCTTTAGAACTCACGGGCTTAGCTTCGGGAAAATGATCTACGCAAAACACGAACGTGTCAGGTGGCTGCAGGGACAAGGACAAAAATATAATTCGGCTGTGCTAAGAAGCTTACGATGAATGTAACTCATCATTATCTGAAGGTCTTTGGCCCAATCGACCTTGCTCTTCTCAAAACGAGCAATTTCCTCGCTCAATCCCTGAGTTTTCAGTTCGGCGGCCTCGAGGAGTTCTTTATTCTTCTGCAGCTCCAAAGCTAGCCGATTCTTCTCCTCAGAAAATTCCTGATCGATCTTTTCTAGTTCGGATTTCTGAGAGAGCTTAAGGGTATCCACCTCGGCTCGAAGGCGGGCTATTTCATCATCTTTTTCTTGTAGCTGTGCCGAATGAGCAGCGCTTTGTTCTAAAAAATGCAGCATCACGTCAGGGATGGGCGTGCAATCTTGGTGAGAAGCTACAAAGGTTTGCAACTCGGCTTTACCAAAGCCAAACGAAATAAACAAGCTTAGCACACATTTCAAAGGGGAAAAAGTCTAAGATAAAAGGGAAACTAACCTTCCAAGCTCGTGACTTTCTTCTCAAGACGAATGTTGAGGTTATTAATATTACCTGTTCACCAAAAAAGTGAGCCGGTATCTAGCGGACAAATCAATAAGAACGTCGAGAATAACAAAAAGGAACTATCGACTTACCAGCCTTTTTTACCACAGGAAGGATTTTCTCATACTTTTCCTCCAGTTTGCGGTGCGAAAAAAGCAACCTCTGAAATTCAGCAGTTCGCCGGTCATGTGCAACCTGAACAATGGAGCAAAACGATAAATGAATAATCAAAGCTAAACCAGATCCGAGTCAAGCGAAACCTAACTCGAATCTAGGTGGCTGGATATTCGAAGCTAAACCAGATCCGAATCAAGCGAAACTTAACTCGAATCTAGGTGGCTGGATATTCAAAGCTAGACCAGATCCGAGTCAAGAGAAACTTAACTCGGATCTAGGTGGCTGGATATTCGAAGCTAAACCAGATCCGAATCAAGCGAAACTTAACTCGGATCTAGGTGGCTGGATATTCAAAGCTAGACCAGATCCGAGTCAAGAGAAACTTAACTCGGATCTAGGTGGCTGGATATTCGAAGCTAAACCAGATCCGAGTCAAGAGAAACTTAACTCGGATCTAGGTGGCTGGATATTCGAAGCTAAACCAGATCCGAGTCAAGCAAAACTTAACTCAGGTCTCGGTGGCTGGATATTCGAGACTAAAGCAGATCCGAGGCAAGTGAGACTGAACCCAAATATAGGTGGCTGAATATTTCAAGATCAACTAAAACGAAAATCAAGAAAACTATAAAACAAACCTAGTCGGATATAAATTCGAACTCTAGAGATGAAGTTAGATTAAGTAAAGCATCATTAAACTTCCAAGCATATAACAAGTTATTTCCTTGCAAGTTTCGGGGACTAGAGCATATAGTAACATCTGGGCAACTAATCTAAAAACTTCGCAAAACAACAATTACCTCATTCATCTTGTTGGTATCAAGGATGGACTTGGCGGCTTGATCGAAATGGCCGCTGATGTCGAAAAGCTGAAAGGGCTGGCTGATTGGATTACCCTCAACCTGATCAACAGCATTCCAATTATTGGCGTACTCCACCAGCAAGCCGAGACTGTTCCTACTAGCCGTCCGAGTTAGGACTTTACCCCGAGTATGTTGTGTAACCACTGCGGCTGCAGGGCTTTTATGAAGAGCAAGTTGGGTGCTGGCAGCCAAGGTAACGGAGGCTTTGGTAGGCGCAGTTCCTTTGCGCAGCACGTCGGCAATACTCGGCTGAGAAGAGCCGACAAGACCTTTCTGGGAAGAGGGGGCCTTGGTGGCAACAGTTTTCCTTGCCTTAGAAGAGGCATCAGCAGGAGCCGATACCTCGGTAATAGGAACGATATCTTTAGGAGCAGCAGGAGACACGGTCGCAGAAGGCACCGAGATAGCGACCTCTTCGGCCGGGGCTGGAGTTGATGTAGAGATTGCTGGGGCAGATAGAGGCTCAGTAGAGGCGCTCGGACCCACAGAGGGGGCAACGGGTTCGACGGGAATCTTGGAGGGCCGAGTGGAATCGATGTCGACAAAAGAACTTTCAGGCACGTCGTGACGAGGGGGCGACTGATTCGGAGCTGAAGGAGAGGCAGCACGAGCAGGACTGGGAATCCTAGTATCTTCAACGGGCGGAGGAGACGACGGCCGAATCGGACGGCTGGTCATGCTAGGACCGCCGGGCTTAAGAAGTGAGCGCTGCGAAAATAAGAAAGAAAAAAGGGTGTCAGGATGAAAAACAGAAAGAGAGAAACAAGAAATACGAGCAAAAGAAACTTACCCTGCGACCCCAGGCATGGCCTTACGCCTAGGAGGATTCGGAGCAGATTTCTTCATTCGTTTCTTGGGGAACGCCTCTGAGGCACTAGCAGAAGCCCCGCGTTTCCCCGAGGTAACAGGAGGTCGGGAAGCAATAGGCTCGGCGTCGTGAACCTGACCGGCCGGATTAGTTGGGAAAGTAGAAGCCGGAAATGCATAAGAAATAGGCATTGCGGCAACTACCTCAAGAACTTGGACCTCGTCCGAATCACCTTCCTCCTCGTGGGCCGAGGTCTTGCCACGAGCTCGATCCGGGGCAGGATCCGACTTAGGGACGAACTCTTCCGAGTCCGGCTCACCAGTATCCGGGGGTGCTCCGGTCCACAGGCCACAGAAGCAACAGAACTTCGGCATCCTCATTCTTCTTCTCTGCGAACCTCTGCAAGACAAGAAAAAAGAAAATTAGCGAAAACCGTTACAAAAACAATTGGATAGCAGAGCGTTATTAATTAAGCTTACTTCGGGAGGTGGACGATCGCGGGTGAACGGTTTCAATCCCCAAGCCCAATCCTCAGGCATCTCCATCTTGAAGATAGCTCGGACACGCTTATAGATAAGATAATTGTCCAGCTCCACGGTCGAGACTCGTTTAGGGTCAAGAGGACCGCTCATATAGCACAGTTTGTGAGTCCGCTTCTGGAATGGGCAGATTCAGCTACTGATAAAGGTAGCCATCAGGTCTTCGCCGCATAACCCGGCACGGATCAGCTCTTTAAGCCGAATCTCAAAGGCCTCGGCCAAGGCATGACTCTTCCTCGGATTGTAAGTCCAATTCACCTTAGAAGGCGGACCAATGGAGAAGGCAGGGAGCCGAATCTTGTCCTCCGTCCCTCTGTTCTTGACGTAAAAGAAGGATTTGTGCCACTTCTTGCACGACTCTAACCCGGTGACACGAGGAAATACGGATTTCCTCCGAGGTGTAATGGACGCTGCCCCACATTGAGTAAGCAGTTTCTCGGAAGGGTGCAGAGACTTGTCAGGGACTACGTTAGAACAAATCTGGAAGAACTTCGACCAGACGTGCACGGACGGCCATAGGCCGAAGTATCCCTCCGAGGCGGAGATAAAAGCAGAAAAAGAAGCGATGGCATTCGCAGGAAGATGATGCGGCTGAAGGCCGAAGTAGTCGAGAAACTCTCTAGCAAAATCGCTGTGAGGGAGACCAAAGCCACGCGCGAAGTGCGACATAAAAACTACATACTCGCCCTCCCCAACATCCGGAGAGGACTCGCCGCCGGGTAGGCGACAGGAGACCTCGGCGGGAATCCTCCGAGTTCGAATAAGGCACTCAATCTCGCGGCGGGTAACAGAGGAGCCTTGCCACGAGCCTCGCTCGGGCCTAGAGCCAGCATCATCATCCTCTACCAGAGCACCACTAAAGGAGCTAGACATGGGTTCGTCAGAAAGATCGACGGAGGAAGAGCTGGCGGCGGAGGAAAATTTAGAGCTACGAGGCCCCGTCGTGATTTTGCACGGGAGCGGCGGCGGAGGAACAGAGGAACCGCCGCACGAGTACAAGATTGAAACAGAGAAATCTAGGATAAAACCTAGGCAACGCGGCCGGAAAGAACTTACCGGCAAAGGCGCCGGAACTGGCAAGCGCGGACGGGGCGGACAGAACAACACGGCGGAGTCCTCGCCGTCGGAAGTTCTGATGAGCGCGCGGCGGCGGAGCTGCAAGAGGGCGCGGAAGCGAGAGGAAGAAGAAGGGCACAAGCGAACAAGAAGGGGAAAAGTGAATTCCCAGACACCGCGCCCCTCTTTATAATCGGGCCACAAGCGAGGTAGTGGGATAATGGGAGCGGCGGTTGACCGTATAGATCGTGGGTGCGGCGCAAACGCACGTCATTAAGTGGAACCGCACCAAGGGCCACACAGCAGCAAAGGAGGTCGCGATCCCCAAGGGAAGCGACACACGAGGCGTCAGAAGGCGACAGCACAATGATGATCAGAGCTCACAAGAATATTGTAGAGGAACAGAAAACTAGAGGAACAATGATGGGGGTGACACGTAGGACAAGGCGTACGAGAGAAGGAACGTGGGTACCTCAAACGAGAGAGAGAGATAACTCGGAAACAATATATAAAGAATGTGATGAAACTGATACGGCCCGACCGAGATTATCGGCAGGGCCACACCAGCTTCGGGGACTAATGTTGGGGAGGTAACCCCGGATAGGGTAAAGACGGGGAAAGACGGGGGTATAATCCCCGTCTGGTTTCCGAGTTACAGCCTAGGTCGGCCGAATCCCGTAGAAGTCGGCCGAGACATGAAGAGGAGAGACCCGTGTATTTACGCTAAGACATTACCCGACCGAGATATTGTGTAAGTCGGCCGGGTCAACCCAAGTGATCTTGATGCAGGTAAATGACGATCCGAGTTATGTGAGGAGGGACCGAATGATATGAAGCTTGCAGGATAAGGAGAAGCCTAAAGTCAAACCCTAGCAGCAAGCTAGGGAATATCTGAGCGGAGCCAAGCGCTAGGGACAAAGGCGCAGAGCGACAGAGAGGCAGAAGGAGGTCACTGAGGTGACAGTCCAGAAGCCCAAGGCGCACAGGAGGGGCCCTCTGGAACCTTGCCGTCATTAGGGGAGCAACAGGGAATGGGGGGCACCGAACTACTATATTGGGACAAGCATATTCCTCGAATATGCTTGCCATGTCAGCCCTAGAGGAGCCCAAGGCACTCCTTTATAAGGAGAGGAATGGACTATGAAGGGGGGATCGGCTCATTTCTAGTACCGTTAGGCTGGTAGAGTTCTTCCTTTTTCCTTGTATGCAGCTCAAGGAGCACTTGTAGCCCAAGGAAGGAGAAATAAAGATCTTTGCCTTAGTCTTTTGTGTGTAGAATCAACTGCATCTTCCCTCCCCGGATCCCTCTAGCATCCATTGGCCCCATACTTTAGCCTACCCATGGCATCTGCCGTGCCACGACCACGACAACTTATTACAACTACTTTGAATAAATACACGCAGGTCTTAAAAATATTAAAAACAACCATAAGGCCCATGCCGGTTGCCGACTTACAATAAGGATAATTGCATACATCATATATAATCACAATCATGGCCATATCACATCACAGCACACCCCTGCAAAACAAAGTTAGATGCCTCTAATTTTCTTTGCATATTTTATGTGGTTTGGGGCTTTCGATAAGTACCATTCTAACTTACGAACAAGAATTACAACGTTGATGTTTGAATTATCAAGTTCCCGTTTCAAATTGAATCTTTACTATGATGGGAGAGACAGAAACCCGTAAAGCCACTTATGCAATACAAGTTGCATGCTGAGTGTGGAGCAAGTCTCATGAACGATGTCATGCAAGGTTAGCCCGGGCCACTTCATCCTACCATACCGCAAGATGCAAAGTACACAAGAAGCAATTGATAATAAAAGCACCACCGCCCACAATGACCATTGTGTTCTACTCGTGCAACATATATACATATAGACATGGCTCTAATACCACTGTAGGGGTTCATAGCATGGAAAACAAAAAAAATCTATCGCATGAACACACAAAAGCCAAGATCTATCTACTAGATTGTAGCAACGAGTCGATAGAGTACTAACCCTCGAAAATCCAAAGCGGTTAACGAGAGTAGATTCTCGTGGGTGATGTAGTCGTTCACTTGGCGATCTCAAGATCGCGTAGACGATCCTTCTGGCGCCATGTTCCGACAGCGCTCCCACAGTCGATCACACGTACGATACTCGATGAAGTCCTTCCTCTCCCTTGTTCCAGTAGGCAGCGGAGGTTGTAGCTCTCTCCTCGCGATTCCGGCAACACGACGGTGTGGTGTCGGAAGTAGAGGGGAGATCCCGCAGGGCCTCTCCTAAGCCGGAGCGAGTATGGTGGAGTAGAGGGAGCCTCGTGGCAAGAGTTTAGATGCGAGGGAGTAGAGCAACCAACGGCTAGGGTTTAGACTAGACGACGGAAGAGATTTAGAGGAGAGCTAGGGCGCTAGCAGCATGAGGGGTGGTTTCCTAGGGTTTAGAGGGGGCGTCGGCTAGGGGGCAATGAGTAGGGAGAGGGGGCGCCCCCTCCCCTTCTTTTATAGGTGAGACGGGTGGCTAGGGCAAGCCGTGTCCTCCTCCAACTCCCTTGCTGGCCGACAGTTTGGTGGAGGGAAGGGAAACCTTCTCTCCCAAGGTTTCCTTCCTTCCCTCCACTTGGAAACCATTGTTCCAATTTGACTTTTTCAAATAGTCTTTTTGACTTTAAATTAGAGTTTGATTTCTCTCTTCCAAGTGTCCAGCCAAGTGACCTAGTACATGATGCAACCATTACACTTTGTCATGACATATCCATGTACCCTTCCCCTTCCGGATCGGCGGACCTTCTAGACCCTTCTAGAACATTCTGATGAAAACACCGGAACCATTCCTGAACTCTGAAATTGGACTTTCCTTATATGAATCTTATTCTTCGGACCATTCCGGATCTCCTCGTGATATCCTGGATACCATTCGAGACTCCGAACAACATTCGGTCTCTTTACTCACATTCCATAACTACTAAACAACATCGAATCCTTAAGTGTGTCTTCCTACGGTTCGTGAATTATGCAGACATGATCGAGACTCTTCTCCGATCAATAACCAATAGAGGAATCTAGAAATTCATATGGCTCCCACATATTTCTATGATTACTTCATGATCGAGTGAACCATTTACATACGATACCAATTTCCCTTTGTCTCGCGATACTTTACTTATCTGAGGTTTGATGGTCGGTATCTCTACATACCTAGTTCAACCTCGTTACTGATAAGTACTCTTTACTCGCTCATGTGATATGTGGTCCCTTCTGAGCGAGTCACATGCTTGCAAGCTAATTGGATGACATTCCACCGAGAGGGTCCAGAGTATATCTATCCATCATATGGATGGACAAATCCCACTGTTGATCCATGTGCCTCAACACATACTTTCCAAACACTCAATGCCACCTTTATAACCACCCAGTTATGAAGTGGTGTTTGATATCATCAAAGCATCCATCCAGTAATGGTGATTAACATGATCTCATGGTCGAAGGATTTAGGTTACTATGTATTTGAAAGCTTATAGCAAGTGAACTATTTAAATGACTTGATCTTATGCTATGCTTAACTATAGGAGTATGTCCATCACATCATTCTCCTAATGATATGACCTTGTTATTAATAACATCTCAATGTTCATGATCAGGAAACCATGATCATATATTAACCAACAAGCTAGTTTAACAAGAGGCTTTACTAGGGACTCTTTTATGTTTACAAATCACACAAGTATTAATGTTTCCGGTTAATACAATTATAGCATGTTATGTAAACATTTATTATAATCATGAAGATATGATAATAACCACTTTATTATTGCCTCTTGGGCATATCTCCAACAAAAATCCCCAAATCGCTCATCAAAAACCCCACCTACCAAGATCGAGTCCTAACTATCGTCGATTTAGTACCAAACCCTAACCGTTAACTAGATCGGGAACTTACTCTAGTCGGCGGTGGTGCCATCGATGACTCTGGCAGGGGCCTTTCCGGCCTGCTTGGCCGCAGACGCGGCTTCCTCCACGGATGTAGACGACGCTGCCGCTGTCGTGGCTGCCGCTGTCGTGGCTGCCGCTGTCGTGGCTGCCGCTGTCGCAGACGCGGGAGCCCTGAGCACCCTCGCGAGGGCCGCTTCACCGGCGGCAGCGAGCTTCTCTAGTTGAACGGCCGCCCATAGGCCATGTGCACTCACATCGCCGATGTTGGGGCCGCGGAACGGAGGGGGAGGAACGGTGGCCATGGTTGCGAATCTTGGTGAGGGGAGTGAAGTGGGCGGTGATCGGAGTAAACTGGGAGTTAAGCCGAAAACGTCCTGTCTTCTGCGCTTCCCACGTGTGCAAGTGGTCGGCATGCAGCGCTCGCCATGGTCTGACTGCGTGAAAACGGCTGATTTCGGTGTTTCAAGCGGGCCAAATTTTGAAATGTTTTAAGAACCGTGTCATGCAATAATTCCATGTGACTTTTAGGCCCAGTTTTTTTCGGCCGAGACTTGTGCAGAAACAGCTTAAGTCTAGCTGCCATAGAGAAACTGCGGTGGAAATAAGTCTGAGAGAAACTGCAGTCCAGTTCTTTCAGCTTCTATCGCATGAGCTTATTTTTTTAGTTATTTGTTTAAATATCTGTAATACCCATAGTGTAAGAAATACACACCACCTAACATGTATATAATTTTTCACGTTCTAAGTTTTCTACTCAAATAATTGCTCACTGTCTAGCATCATAAGCAAGCCTCGTCCAAAAAAATGTTGACTGTCTATACACTGAACTACAACATGCATGTATACTAAATTCAGATAGGAACCCATGGGCCGCTGCTGTTGGGGCAGGAGGAGATGCAGGCCGGAGGAGGAACCGAATTTCACCTCATCCTCGTCCATGTTCATGTCACCACTCACCGCTACGAGCCATTACTACTGCATCCTTGTTTCACTTTCACGGCGCAGATTCCCTGTGACACCGAACGTGGACCCAGGTAGAAGGAGGCCCCGGGCATCAAGAACCTGTACTAGGCCACGCCGACGAGCACCACGTACAGCCCCAGTCTCCACACGCTTTCCTTCCGCTTTATGGCCCGGTCGCCGCCGCAGGCTGGGGCTACGAGACGGCAACGAGAGCTCTGGGACGAGGCGTCAAGATCCAGGGCAAGGTAGGAGGGGCTGATGAGATCCTGGAGCGGGAATACGGAAATATTTGGCAGAGAGGCCGGAGAGCACGGCAGCGGGTGGCGGTCTGGACTCTCGAGGAACCCTTGACCTTTCTTTCCGAGAGAGATGAACCAGCCAGTCCTCCTGTCCAGGACGAGTTCAGTCTGCGGGATGGCGGGGTGGCAATTTGTTCGTCGTAACCATTCGATTGAGGGGTATTTTGGAGAAAGAGGGTTTTACGTAAAAGGAGAATCTCGGGCAGCCGCGGGAAGCTGCCCTTCAACCGCTTCTCTCAACTCAACAGGAGAGAGCGGTGGCTGAAAAGTTAAGCTTGGCTGCAAATTCGAGTTCTTTTCAGCTTTGGTTTAATTTCACAGTTAAGCTAAAGAAAAAGGACAACGCTCTGCGTCCCCAAGACGATAGGATTTTTCCATCGTCCTCCTTTCCTGCGCGACACGTGTCCACAAAATTGCTCCAAATTCCGCTTTTGCTGCAAAACATCCCGCGTTTGCTGCATATGTCCCCGCTTTTGCTTTCGAAGCAAAAAAAAAAAAACGGTTCGTTTTAGAAATAGAACGTCTCGCCGGAGACCTCACCGGAGACCTCGCCGGAGACCATGCAGCAAAAAAAATATGTTAATGCAGCAAAACCGACTTCGACGGAAACATCGTCGGAAAAAACTCGCCGATGACTCTCGTCGGAGACCTTGTAGCAAAATATTGACACTGTTGTAGCTAAATCGCAAGACGATTGTAGCAACAAAGTTCTTCTAATGTAGCAAAAAACCTACTTCGCCGGAGACATTGCCGGAGAATTTAGCCGAAATGCCTCGTCGGAGAACGTGTAGCAAAATTTTTACGGTATTGTAGCAAAACAAAAAAACAGAGATAGCAAAAAAAAACATGATAATGTAGCAAAATCAAAGCTAGGGTTTGTCGTCGCATGGAGCAGCGCCGTCCTCAGCAGGAAGCAACTCTGGCCGCCGCTTGTAGCAACGTCGCCCACCACATGGATCAAGATCGCTCTCCGCAAGAAGAAAAGGCCGCACCGCTCGCCATAGGAAGCAAAGCCGGCAGCCGCATGAGCGAGGTGGTGGCGGAGCTCTGCGCATGAGCTGCAGGCGGCTTGGCGGTGTGAGGTGCTGACTGCGTGCGCCGCCGACAGGCGGGTAGAGAGGCGATGTCCTATAGGGTGGTGCCGGCGGCAGTGGCCACCGGAACGGGGCGCCATCGCTTGAGTTCCACCATCTCCGCCTGCGGCTTGGGCGGACGCTGCCACGATCTCCCCCGGCTGGCCCGAGGCGCCGCCTATGTCGCCGCCTCGGGCACGACCTCCACTGCTACTGCCACGGGCTCCGGGCTTACCGCCGCCACCTTCTCCGAGGATTGGAGCTCCTCCATGGCCGGCGGAGAAGAAAAAAGTCGATACAGGAGGAAGAAAAAGAAAGAGAAAGACGCCGAGGTGGTGGGTCCTGCTATTGAGCGATTGACGGCGTTAACGCCGACCCGGACGATGGTCGTCCGGGGGAAGGCAATCATTTTCCAAAGAAAAAGCCGAAAAGAACTGGTCCTTAACAAGCCAAACGAGCTTATTTTTTTCCGTGTCGTGCGAGAGAGCGAGAATCAGCCCAACCAAACACGCCCTGGGTGTATAGTGTGTACCACCAAGTCTGAGATACTCCGAATTCCAAACACGAGAACCGAGCTAGCTCCAAGTAAATACTCCCAAGGCTGGGCGTATAGCGTGCAGGACCTGACGACAGTTAGAGAAATACTGGGAGTTTTTGAAGCTGTCTCTGGTTTGCAAGTTAATTACCGGAAGTCATCACCGATTGTTATTAGAGAAGAGGATGTGGATCAGATGACGGTGAAGCACATTCTTCAGTGTGAGAAGGGGAAGTTTCCCCTGCAAATATTTAGGGCTGCAGCTGTCGACAGGCCAGCTGAGTAAAGTGGATTGGCAACCTATGTTCGATCAAGTGCTCCATTTTCTTCCAGCGTGGTAGAGAGATCTGCTGGAAAGATCAGGAAGGTTGATCTTGATCAAAGCGGTAATCAAGTCAAAACCAATTCAGAGTCTCCTTGTTGCAGATGCGTCTGCTTGGCTCTTGAAGGAAATGAATGAATAAGGAGGAGGTAAATGGGGGTCAGTGCCTCAGTGGGCTTGGCAAACCATATTCGCGCAAGACTTGACATTAAAAATATCAGGTTACAACTTACAAGGGATGTCGCTACGTGTAAGGCGTGAGTGCTTGCGACATGCCGAGACACAAAGGTCTTGGCAAGGCTTTCCCACGATCAAGGATCAGCGGGCGAAGGAGGTGTTCGATAGTTTGGTTCAGATCATCAAGGTGCTATTCTGGGAAGACAGCTGGTACAAAGGTTTAGCTGTCAGAGACTTTGTACCATTGGTTCACTTGACAGCGAACATACAAAGCACACGTAGAAGAACCATCCAGGAAGCGGTGACAAATTAAATCACAGGTGGAATCATTACGTTGGAGAGCTCTCGGTGGTGGGGATTGCACAATGCTTGTTCCCTGTTGTCTGTTATCTGCAAACTTGTCAGGGACGTTACAACACCGGATCACTTCGTCTGTCCTTGGTCATCTGAAGGACAGTACACGGCGAGATCGACCTTATAGGGTCCTATGCCAGGGGACGATCAAGATGGAGGGAGCTAGGTGCATCTGGAAGAGCTGGGCGCTGCTGAAATGCAAGATTTTTTGCATGGTTAGCACTGCAGTTCAGACTTTGGACATCAGATAGGAGGTTCGACATGGTTTGTAGAACACTACATCAGCTTGCTTTACCTGCTTGCAAGAGCAGAACACGGTCACTCATCTTCTCATGGGATGTGTGTCTATATATACAAGAGAGGTACGGTGGGGATGCTTTCCGAGAGGTAGTATATCTTGAAGTGGCAATTTTGTTTCTTCTCATAGTATTAGGGCTTGTTTGATTCATTGGAATTGTATAGGAATTGTGTGGGATCTCGATCTTATGAAATTTTTTCCTATGTTATTGTTTGATTCATAGGAACACATCCTATAGGAATTAATCCTATAGGAATCTTGTAGTGCAATTCCTATAGGGAAGAAACATTAGATCATACCTCATGGAAAAATTCCTTTGCTACATCAAACAAAATTCCTCTTCCCATAGGATTCAAATTGGCATGACATCTCAATCCTATGTTTTTCCTATTCCTATACTTTTCCTATCCTATGAATCAAACAAGCCCTTAGTGGCTACCAGAGTACCTAAAAATACCATCCGGTGCATGTACATTAGATATCTTAAAAAACTGAAACAACTTGGTGTGTTGAATTGTTCTTTGACTGGTTGATTTGGTGAAGAAAATACATGCTTCTTCGCGCTCTTCCCAACATGTGCTCCAATGGAGGTCTGCAGTGGATTTGTAAGTAACATAATTAATTGCATCTAGTACATGCTTCGCATGATACATAAGGAAATACCTTTGAGTAGAAAAAAATGAGTAATTTTCTAAATGGATGTTCACTAACACTCTACATGTGCATTATTTTTTTTTGGGATCACAGAATCCATCTTGGATACCATATCCATCATTCAATATAGAATCTTTCCCTTACATATCTCAGTGATTGTGTGCAAGAGTAAAATAGTTGTTTACAAAAAGGCTATATATTGATAGACGACTCATAGTAGTAGAGGTGTATTGTTCATCGATTCATTTCTTTATGATAGACCTAATGGTTCTCTAGCTACAACTGCTCATCATCGTTAGGTAAAAAAATTAGGAAGGTATCAAAGCCAAAAAAAAAATTGTATGGCTTCCAGCATGCCATGAGAACAGTCAATGCTTTGCATCTTTGGAGCATCCAACATATCTGATCAGAACCTATCTTTGTAAGGGTTACTTACTTTATTTGAGAGCAAAAGTGTACCTAAATTTGTTATATGCTATTAAGATTCATTAATTTTTCTACGCAATATCCTATAGTTTCATTCTCTATCAAAGTATCTACACGAATTTTACTCACTCTATTCGGAAATAGGTGACTCAGCCTTTTCTAGATACAAATGTATATGGACACATTTTAGTGTCTAGATTCGTCTATATTTAAACAAAGTTGGGTCAATTATTTTCAAACCGAGGGAGTACATAACTAATTACACAAACTAGCTTAATACCATGTATGAAAAATAAACCTTATTTAATTTCCTTGGAAAAAACAACTCAATATGTTGCCCGTGTAATTTGCACAGGCCACCGTATTAGTTTTTTTTAACAAGACAAAAACATCAATTTTTTGCAAGTTATCTATATGGTGGCTCACTGCGTGTAGCTTTGGGCATACTGATAACTTCGATCCGGATTCATAGATATAGTATAATAGCTTTTTCCTTAGAAGACCTAGGTTTAATCGAACTTTGAAAAGCAATGCTAAAACAAAATAAATAAGGATACGTCTACAAGACTTTGTTTCTTTGTTTTACGTTAGTTTACCGGACCAATCTAGTTTATTTTTTATAGTGGGTTGAATCAATAGATAAAGATAGACCAGGGTTGAATATCCACCTGCAGCTGCACATCATATGCGATAAAAGATAATAATAAGCATAGTCATGTGTAGTATTTGAATGGAGATAATATCTTGTGGGCAACACATCCTAATATACTAGAGCCCCCGTGATGCAGCGGGCATATCAATATTATTTTAATCCAACCAAGTGCACACCAAAACCACAGGTTACAAATGATTATTAAGTGAAGAACACAGATTAAAGCATTAATTGGTGATGTTGTTGTGATCCCGAATGGGTCGCTAAGGGAAGAGTGTACTATCCTTTCTGTCACTGAGGTTCCTATGAGATCGCCACTAGCCAAGTATCTCACCTCAAGCATTTATCAATCTATGAGATCTTGGGTACCTACAAGTCCACAGAGAGAGAGACAAGAGACAAAGAAACAAAAGATACAAATCTCAGCAAACAAAATACAATGATCCTATGATTAGATGCACATAGTTGTTGCGAGGTTTCTCCCTAACCCGCAGCCCGTGAGGACTACTCACTCATAACAAATAGATCAAGGATAGAAAACATTGTGCAAAATACTTAGATTAAAATTGAATATTCTTACAATTGCCGCCAAATCACAAGCAGATCTAAAATACAAAGCAATGGCTATGGCTAGTGGAGGTATGGATGGTGGAGTGGATGAACAATGGATGAGCAATGGCGTGGATCTCCTTTGGTGGTGTTGTGATGATATCTAAGAATGATGGCTCTTTAGGTGGTGGCTGGAGCCTCAAAAGATATAGGCGTCTTCACAAAGGTTCTAGAGTTTAACGAGACAAAAGCATCGGCACCCCGTACGGGTGGGCGGTATGGGCGGGAGCCCGCCCATACCGTAGGTCGTTGCGCGTACTTACGCCTGGAATTTGCTTCCCAATTACTTGACCATGTGGACTTCCTCAAATTCCTTCATTATGACTCCTGATTTCGCATTAAAACTCATGATTTCCTGCACAACATAATTCAAAGCAAGGTTTTGCATGTCTTTGCAATTATTAGTCATTAGTGGCAAGGATTGAGAGTTTCTTGTCAATTTCTTGACGAAAAACAATATTTTAACATGGTGGAATATGGAAAATAGTGGAGCCATCACATACCTTCTCCCACCGGACCAGCGAGATGCCATGGCTACTGGATGCAGTCGTATGCTGATGGTTACACATGATATTTTCTCTCGGGCTGGCTAACGGCATATTAGTCGACTACAACATACTTAGTGGCTATATGATTTTTTATTCTAATGTTTTGCGACACATGGAGGTTGACCGTCTAACGGTTACTCCTAAGGTCGTTGTTGTTTCTGATTCTTCGTCAATGGAGTAGGACTTGCATGCCACAGTAGATGGTCAACTTCTTTCTCACTTGGTTGGTGAAGTGTTGGAAGTGGAATTTGATGAGACTGGGTGACATGGATATGCCCTACAGGTACTCAATCTTAGCCTATCCACCGCGATAAGTGTAGGGTTCGCAACATAGAAAACAAAAATTTTCCTACGATGGGAACTATGTACCAAGATCTACCTACTAGATAAAACAACGGGCGGATGTATATCCGTAGAGAACATAACCTTGAAGACCGACAATGCTTAACGAGTTCGACTCGTGGTTGATGTAGACGATCTCTTGCCGATCTCATGATCGAGAGGAAGTCCTAGCGCCGCAAATCAGCAGCGCATCCGTGCTCGCACACACGTTCGAGGCACCGAGCAACCTCCGCCTCCTCGCTCTAGCGATGCAGCGGAATCACAACTCTTTCTTGCCGAATAGCCCCCGGAAACATGTATCTCGCTAGTCCGAGACCATGGGGGATAAATTCTAGAGGGGGAGAGAGATCCTTCACGAGGAGGTGTGAGTGAGAGAGAAGAGAGGGGGTGCCTTTTATAGGAGGAGGGGGGCACCCAAGGGGGTGCCCGCCGGCCATGGGGCTGCCCCCTCCCCTCCTTCATTCATTTGGGTGGACACTCCACTCAAAAAAATCCATTCAAATCCCTCCACTCAAAATCCCACTCAAACATGCCATTAAATTTCCACCAAATTTAATGCAAACTCTCATTAAATAAAACTCTTTTATTTTATTCAGAATTTTGTCAATTAATTTAATGACAAACATTCACAAATAACCCCTTGCTAGAATTCTATTTCACATGCATAACCACTTTATGCAATTTCACCCGAAAACCTGTTTCGGTATCTAGTGAAATAAATTCCTACGCTTGTTCATTC
Source organism: Avena longiglumis (assembly GCA_030063025.1). Classification (NCBI taxonomy): domain Eukaryota; kingdom Viridiplantae; phylum Streptophyta; class Magnoliopsida; order Poales; family Poaceae; genus Avena; species Avena longiglumis. The sequence continues at coordinate 213,420,947 of CP125979.1, forward strand.
TTTCGGCATGAAACTTTTGCTCCAATTGGATGTCAGTATCTCTTAAGTGTGTCACCCAACGGTTCGTGAATAATGCGGACATGATCGAGACCCCTCTCGGATCAATAATCATAAGCGGGATCTGGAGACCCATACTGACTCCCACACATTCAACGATGACTTTCTTGTGATCGTCGGAACCTTTTACGCTAGTATCTTAATCCCTTTGTTTCACGATATATTACATGTCCGAGATTCGACATCGGTATCTCCATACCTAGTTTGATCTCGTTACTGACATGCACTCTTTTCTCGTTCCCGTGATATAACATTCTAGTGATCAAATCACTTGCTTGCAAGCTAACCAATGTGATAACACCGAGAGGGACCAGAGTATATCTATCTGTCATCGGGATGAACAAATTCCACTCTCGATCCATGGGTCTCAACATAACACTTTATTAGTTCTGAGTCCATCTTTTAATCACCCTGTTAAGGTGTGACGTTTGATGTTATCAAGAAACTCTTCCGGTGTTAGTGATTGACATGATCTCATGGTCTAAGGATTAGGATCACTTCGTAAGTTGTTATAGCAATATAAACTCAATGACTTTGATCGTAATGCTATACTTTGGATGAATGTTCATCACACCATTACACTAATGTTGTGATCCTGTTATTAACAACATCCAATGTCCATGATAAGGAAACCTTGATCATCTTGTTAATCAACGAGCTAGTTTATGAGAGAGGCATAACTAGGAACTTTCTGTTTGTTTATTAAACACACATGTATTAACGTTTCCGTATTAATACAATTATAGCATGCAAAATAAACATCTATCATATACTTGGAATACACATAATAAACACTTAATTATTGCCTCTCAGGACATATTCCCTTCAGTCTCCCACTTGCACTAGAGACAATAATCTAGTTACATAGTGATAAATCTAACACCCATTGAGTTCTGCTGTTGATCATGTTTTGCTCTAGGAAGAGTTTTAGTCAACGGATCTGCTACATTGAGATCCGTGTGTACTTTACAAATCTTTATATCTCCATCCTTGACATGCTCGCGGATGGAGTGAAACCGGCGCTTAATATGCTTGGAATGCTTGTGAGACCTTGGATCTTTGGCATTGGCAATGGCACCATTGTTGTCACAATAGATCACCATTGGGTCCAACGCGTTTGGAACCACTACTAGTTCGGATATGAACTCCTTCATCCAAATTGCTTCCTGAGCCGCTTCCGAAGCAGCAACATATTCGGCCTCCATTGTTGATCCCGCCACCACAGGTTGTTTGGAGCTGCTCCAACTAACCGCTCCTCCATTCATGAGAAATACGTATCCGGATTGAGACTTAGAGTCACCCGGATCGGTTTCAAAGCTAGCGTCAACATAACACTTAGCGACGAGCTCTTCTTCACCTCCGTATACAAGAAACATATCCTTAGTTCTTCGTAAATACTTAAGGATATTCTTGACTGCTATCCAGTGTTCTGAACCTGGATCCGATTGGTACCTACTAGTCAAACTAATAGCATGTGCCACATCCGGTCTTGTACATAGCATGCGTATATTATAGAGCCTATGGCCGAAGCATAGGGGACTTTGTCCATTATCTCTCTTTCTTCCACCGAAGCCGGACTTTGAGTTTTACTCAATGTCTTGCCTTGCAACATAGGTAAGAACCCCTTCTTACTTCCGTCCATTTTAAACTTCTTTAAAATCTTATAAAGGTATGTAATTTGCGATAGCCCTATTAGGCGCCTAGATCTATCTCTATAGATCTTTATGCCTAATATGTATGACGCTTCACCTAGGTCCTTCATTGAAAATTTGCTGTTTAGATAACTTTTAACACTGTTTAAAAGATCTATATCATTTCCGATCAATAATATGTCATCCACATATAATATCAGAAATGCCACATTGCTCCCACTCACTTTCTTGTAAATACAAGATTCTCCATAAGTTTGGACAAATCTAAATTCTTTGATCACCTCATGAAAGCGGAGATTCCAACTTCGTGATGCTTGCTTCAATCCATAGATGGATCGATGAAGCTTGCACACCTTGTTAGCATCCTTAGGATCGACAAAACCCTTTGGTTGTATCATATACAACTCTTCTTCAATATTACCATTGAGAAACACGGTTTTGACATCCATCTACCATATCTCATAATCGAAATATGCAGCAATTGCTAACATAATCCTAACTGACTTTAGCATCGCTACAGGAGAGAATGTCTCATCATAGTGAACTCCTTGAATTTTTCTAAACCCCTTTGCGACAAGTCGAGCTTTATAGATGGTCACATTACCATCAACATCAGTTTTCCTTTTGAAAATCCATTTGTTCTCCACGGCCTTTCAGTCGTGAGGTAATTCCACCAAGTTCCAAACTTGATTTTCATACATGGATTCCATCTCAGATTTTATGGCTTCTAACCATTTGTTGGAATCTGGGCTCATCATCGCTTCTTCATACGTCGCAGGGTTATCATTTTCATCAACCATGAAATTCATGACAGGATTTCCGTACAGCTCGGGAGCTGCACGCGTCCTGCTAGACCTGCGAGGTTTGGTAGTATTCTCTTTTGGAGTTTCATGATCATTATCATTAGTTCCCTCTTCAACTGGTGGAGCCAACTCCGGAACGACTTCCGGCGCTGCGCTACTCGCCATACTTTGAAGAGAAGGTTCAATAACCTCTTCGAGTTCTACCTTTCGACTACTCACACCTTTCGTGAGAAACTCTTTCTCTAAAAAGGATCCATTCTCTGCAACAAAAACTTTGCCCTCGGATCTGTGATAGAAGGAATACCCAATAATTTCCTTAGGGTATCCTATGAAGACGCATTTTTCCGCTTTGGGTTCGAGTTTATCTGGTTGAAGTTTCTTCACATAAACATCGCATCCCCAAACTTGAAATGACAGCTTAGGTTTGTTTCCAAACCACAATTCATACGGTGTCTTTTCAACGGATTTAGATGGTGCCCGATTTAAAGTGAATGCAGCAGTTTCTAGTGCATAACCCCAAAATGAGAACGGCAAGTCCGTCAGAGACATCATAGATCGAACCATATCTAATAAAGTACGATTACGACGTTCCGACACACCATTTCGCTGTGGTGTTTCGGCAGGTGTGAGTTGTGAAACAATTCCACAATCTTTCATGTGAGTGCTAAACTCGTAACTTAGATACTCACCTCCACGGTCGGACCGTAGAAATTTGATCTTTCTATTACGATGATTTTCCACTTCATTCTGAAATTCCTTGAACTTTTCAAAGGTTTCAGACTTGTGTTTCATCAAGTAGATATAACCATATCTACTCAAATCATCCATGAAAGTAACAAAATAACGATATCCACCTCGCCCCGACACACTCATTGGACCACATACATCAGAATGTATGATTTCCAATAAATCTGTCGCCCGTTCCATTGAACCGAAAAACGGCGTTCTAGTCATCTTGCCCATAAGGCATGGCTCACATGTATCAAATTATTCAAAATCAAGTGATTCCAAAAGTCCATCCGAATGGAGCTTCTTCATGCGTTTAACGCCAATATGACCTAGACGGCAGTGCCACATATATGCGGATATATCATCATTAAGTTTAATCCTTTTAGCATCAACATTATGAATATGTGTAACATTATCATCGATATCTAATAGAAATAAACCATTCATCATCGGGGCATGACCATAAAAGATTTCATTCATATAAATAGAACAACCATTGTTCTCGGATTTAAATGAATAACCACTTCGCATCAAACACGATCCAGATACAATGTTCATGCTCAGTGCAGGCACCAGATAACAATTGTTCAAGTTTATAACTAATCCCGGCGACAAATGGAGAGGTAACGTTCCAACGACCATCACATCAATGCTTGATCCATTGCCGACACGCATCTTGACCTCACCCCTTGCTAGCGGTCGCTTGTTCCGCAGCCCCTGATTCGAGTTACAAATATTAGCAACTGAACCGGTATCAAATACCCAGGTGCTACTGCGAGCACTAGTCAAGTACACATCAGTAACATGTATATCATATATACCTTTGTTTGCCTTGCCGGCCTTCTTGTCTACCAGATACTTGGGGCAGTTGCGCTTCCAGTGGCCAGTTCCCTTACAATAGTAGCACTCGGAATCAGACTTAGGTCCAACTCGGGGTTTCTTTTCAGGCGCGGCAACAGTTTGCCGCCTTACTTCCCTTCCGCTTTCCTTCTTGTCTTTTTGAAACCAGTGTTCCTATTGATCATCAACACTTGATGTTCCTTTTTGATCTCCACTGCAGCTTTTAAGCATTGATGTAAGCTCGGGAGACTTCTTCATGCCTTGCATATTATAGTTCATCACGAAGCTCTTATAGCTAGGTGTAGAGGCAGAACACGATGGATGCCTAAGTCAATGGGAATCGATATTCCCAAGGACACAAGCTTATCGGCGTAACCCGACATCTTGAGTACATGCTCACTAACGGAGTGCTCTTCCATCATGCAGCTAAAGAACTTTTCAAGTGTTGTAGCTCTCACAGCAAAGCATGTGTGTCGAAATCATTTTCAACTCATCCATTGTATCAAATGCATTGCCGTTTTCGAAACGCTTTTGAAGTTCCGGCTCTAGCCCATACAATATGCTGTAATGAACTAAGTTGTGGTCCTCCTGACAAGTCTGATAGACATTCTTCTCCTCGTCAGGGGCATCATCTAAAGGTGGGGGGCCTAACGGCGCTTCTAGCACATATTGCTTTTGTGCAGCAGAGAGGATAATCCTCAAATTCATGGCCCATTCGGTAAAGTTTCTACCGTTCGTTGCAAGTTTATCTTTCTCCATGAACACATTGAAATTAAAAGCAGGTGGTGCCATCTACAACATAATTTGTAAAGTTTAGACTAATTTTATGATAGATTGAGTTCAACTAATCCATATTACGAATGAACTCCTACTCAAAAACGACATCCCTCGTGCCATTTTGGTGATTACATGAACCAAATCCACTACAGCAAGTCCGATCATCACGTGAGTCGGTATAGCTTCAAAGGCGAGCATCAAATGGGCATCATATCTACTATATGACTCATGCTTAACCTTTCGGTCCGTGTTCTGAGGCCATGTCTGTACATTCTAGGCTCGCCAAGTAAGAACCTTAGTATTCGCGTGTGTAACTGTTTTACACCCGAAATATGGTCGTGGATCCAAGAACACCCGATCATCACGTGATGTCTTGGAGCTTTAAAACATAATCGGTGCATACTAAAGGAAGAACACATTCTTATCTTGATATTTAAATGAGGGATCATCTTATTATGCTAACAAAGCGCTAAACAAGCAATATAAGATGCTATCAAACATCACATGTTTATTAGTGGAATGATATGGTTCCCGCATATGATCTCTATCATGTGCATCGTGGTATGATCACTATCATACCTTTATGTGTAAATCCAAGGTCTATGGAGTTTACACGCTATGTGTGTTGTAAGAGTATCATCTCATACTTCTATTTACAACATCACCATATCATAACACTAGCCCAGCAACAATCTAAACTAGACGCCTCTAATTTATACATTGCAAGTTTTACGTGGCTTAAGGCTTTCGAGATAGAACCGTTCTTACCTACGAACATGAACCACAACGAGGATAACAAAATTGTTGACAACTCGTTGCAAAATAGATATTGACTATAGTAGGAGAGACAGACACCCGCTAGCCACTTATGCAAACTAGTTGCATGTCAAACGTGGAACATGTCTCATGTGCGAGGACATGTAAAGTTTGTCCGGGCCTCTTCATCCCACTATGCCACCAATATCCAAAATTACAACTAAGGAGCAATAACATGATCATCATCGCCCACATACTCATATGTGTACTACCCGTGTAAAGCATCTACGCATAGATCCGGCTCTGATACCACTGTAGGTTTCGCAGCATAGAAAAAAAAATTCCTACGATGGGAACTATGTACCAAGATCTACCTACTAGATATAAACAACGGGCGGATGTATATCCGTAGATAACATACCCTTGAAGACCGACAAAGCTTAACAAGTTCGACTCGTGGTTGATGTAGACGATCTCTTGCCGATCTCAAGATCGAGAGGAAGTCCTAGCGCCACAAATCAACAACGCATTCGTGCTCGCACACATGTTCGAGGCACCGAGCAACCTCCGCCTCCTCGCTCCAGCGATGCAGCGGAATCACAACTCTTTCTTGCTGAATATCCACCAGGAACATGTATCTCGCTAGTCCGAGACCATGGGGGATAAATTCTAGAGGGGGAGAGAGATCCTTCACGAGGAGGTGTGAGTGAGAGAGAACAGAGGGGGTTCCTTTTATAGGAGGAGGGGGCACACAAGGGGGTGCCCGCCGGCCATGGGGCTGCCCCCTCCCCTCCTTCATTCATGTGGGTGGACACTCCACTCACAAAAATCCATTCAAATCCCTCCACTCAAAATCCCACTCAAACATGCCATTAAATTTCCACCAAATTTAATGCAAACTCTCATTAAATAAAACTCTTTTATTTTATTCACAATTTTGTAAATTACTTTAATGCAAACATTCACAAATAACCCCTTGTTAGAATTCTATTTCACATGCATAACCACTTTATGCAATTTCACCCGAAAACCTGTTTTGGTATCTAGTGAAATAAATTCATGCGCTTGTTCATTCTTTCGGCATGAAACTTTTGATCCAATTGGATGTCGGTGTCTCTTAAGTGTGTCACCATATGGTTCGTGAATAATGCGGACATGATCGAGACCCCTCTCGGATCAATAATCAGAAGCGGGATCTAGAGACCCATACTGACTCCCACACATTCAATGATGACTTTCTTGTGATCGTCGGAACCTGTTATGCTAGTATCTTAATCCCTTTGTTTCATGATATATTACATGTCCGAGATTCGATCATCGGTATCTCCATACCTAGTTTGATCTCGTTACTTACATGCACTCTTTTCTTGTTCCCATGTTATACCATTCTAGTGATCAAATCACTTGCTTGCAAGCTAACCAATGTGATATCACTGAGAGGGCCCAGAGTATATCTATCCGTCATCGGGATGAACAAATTCCACTCTCGATCCATGGGCCTCAACATAACACTTTATTAGTTCCGAGTCCATCTTTTAATCACCCTATTATGGTGTGACGTTTGATGTTATCAAGAAACTCTTCCGGTGTTAGTGATTGACATGATCTCATGGTCTAAGGATTAGGATCACTTCGTAAGTTGTTATAGCAATATAAACTTAATGACTTTGATCGTAATGCCATACTTTGGATGAATGTTCATCAGACCATTACACTAATGTTGTGATCCCGTTATTAACAACATCCAATGTCCATGATCAGGAAACCTTGATCATCTTGTTAATCAACGAGCTAGTTTATGAGAGAGGCATAACTAGGAACTTTCTGTTTGTTTATTAAACACACATGTATTAACGTTTCCGTATTAATACAATTATAGCATGCAAAATAAACATCCATCATATACTTGGAATACACATAATAAACACTTTATTATTGCCTCTCAGGGCATATTCCCTTCAATAAGCCCATGGAGGAGGTCTGCTGCAGCCATGAAGCCCATGAAGAGTTCAGGTGACTCAAGCACGGCGGAATCTCGAATCCTTGGAGGACATGACTAGATTAGATAGAATTTTAAGGGGTAAACCCTAATCTATAACCGACTCGACCTACCCCGAGACCTGGCATCCAGTATAAAGGCCAGGAGGGCATGGCGAGGAGGGAACCTCATAACCCTAGCACACACCTTACGCCAGATTTCATCTGCGCACCCATGTAATCATCGACATCGGCATTAATCAAGAACAGACAAGCAGGTGTAGGGTTTCCCCTCCGGGGACCTGAACCTAGGTAAACCTCGTGTCCCTGTGTTGTGAGTCTGTTAGCCGTTTCACAATTGATAGCGTCCCCTCGTTATCCAAAACCCTACTCCATAACAATGGGCATTGACGAGGCGAACCCTCGTCAATTGGTGCCATCTATGGGAACTGGAGATGCTGATTATGCGATCGTGACGGCCCCATCCACCGCGATCTTCGACTCTTCTGCTGCGGAGAACCACCTCCTCTTTGGCACCATCGACTTCACCATCCACTTGCCGGCAACTCGCCAAGACTTTGATTCTGTAGGAGACGGAGTCAACATTATGCTTGGGAGCCTATGATTCTATGTGGGAAATATCGGCACCATCCACCTCCCAGAGCGGGTGGTACCTCCGGCAATCGCACATGCTTCGTGGATGCCACCTAAGTGCACCATCGCTGACGCACGATTCAGATGACAGCAGCAACTGCAACTATGATCTCTGCGACCCTCCTATGGAGGAAGGAACTTACGGTTCCGGATCTGAAAGATGTGGGAGCAATGATCCCCCCACCGCTACATGTGCACGACCATCCACGATGGTCACGTTGACCATGGTGCCGAACCTGCGGCAACCCCTCCCAATCCGCAGGCTGCTAACGCCGTGAATGGAGTCAACGGCCCACCCCGGCAAATCCCAACAGGAACGGGCCACATGAAGCCGCCAACGGTGGCAATTGCAATCGTCAAGAGATACATCTCAACAACTCTTAGTGGGAAAGAGTCTGGGAGGTTGTGCGAGGTACCAATCCTCTACCACTCGACGCCTCTCGTGACATGGTAATGGGCTACCACTGGCTCCTTATAAAGGAGCATAATCGGCAGGTCGAGCAGCATAAGGATCACGAACAACGCAGTCGAGCAGCTGACAAATCAAGCATGTGGCGAGCCGCGGTCTCCTCTGTCGGTGGATCCTCCTCAAAAGGCTACGACGACCACAAATACCGCTCCTGGCTGGAGCGCATGGACTGTACCGCAAGATGTGATGCCACCAAGGGACTCGACCTGTCCTTCATGTTGATGGACTCGTAGGGCAACATCATGCCCAAGACACCGCAGCCGCGGTCATGGAAGCCACCACATACCTGATAGCAAATCCACCACCGGCTGAGGACCCCGGCACGCGATCCATATATCTACGATTGCATGCCTTGGGCTCGCGGGAACCACACTACTCGGAGAAACGACCCTGAAGCCAAAGAAAAAGGCTGCGGTGAAATTCACAAGAAGCCGCACACCCTCATCCAACAAGGATGATCATGACCTATCCCGGCAATGCCGTAGCCCGCGGCGAAGGAGCCGCAACTATGACGCTCGTGATGAGCTCACGCAGCACAAGACCGACAGATCACGCGCAAAATGTGTGTGCTCCACAGAGTCCGAATATGAGGACACGGAGCTATGTGGCGCCAAGTGCTTTAGTAGAGCCATACGCAATCTAGGATGCCTAAGGGCTTGAAGCTTCAATCGGACAACCCCAAGTTCAACCGACTATAGGAGCCGAAGATCCGCCAGACTTCCACGTCTCGCCTATCAAACGCATGGTGGAAACAAGAACACAGCCATGCAGTGCCTTCAGCTACAGCTGAAGGGCGCAACCCGGGCCTGGCCAAATAATCTACACTCAGGGTCCATCCACACCTGGGAAGAGCTGGTATACATCTTCATCCGCAACTTCAAAGGCACCTGCAAGAGGCCTGCCTGAATCGAAGAATTGCGCGCTTGTTGCCAGCGCTCTAATGAGTCGATCCTCTCCTACGTGCAACGCTGGTCTGTAATCAAGAACTCTGTCGAGAACATCTCGAAAGAAAGGGCAATTGACGCCTTCAACAGCGGCGTGAGGCGCCGCGGACTGAAAGATGAGATAGGCTGGGTCAAGCCCAAAACCATCAAACACCTGATGGACATCACCAACTTCTACGCGGATGGCGAGGACGTTGTTAACCTTGATCATCTTGTTAATCAACGAGCTAGTTTATGAGAGAGGCATAACTAGGAACTTTCTGTTTGTTTATTAAACACACATGTATTAACGTTTCCGTATTAATACAATTATAGCATGCAAAATAAACATCTATCATATACTTGGAATACACATAATAAACACTTTATTATTGCCTCTCAGGTCATATTCCCTTCAATAAGCCCATGGAGGAGGTCTGCTGCAGCCATGAAGCCCATGAAGAGTTCGGGTGACTCAAGCATGGCGGAATCTCGAATCCTTGGAGGACATGACTAGATTAGATAGAACTTTAAGGGGTAAACCCTAATCTATAACCGACTCGACCTACCCCGAGACCTGGCATCCCCGTATAAAGGCCAGGAGGGCATGGCAAGGAGGGAACCTCATAACCCTAGCACACACCTTACGCCAGATTTCATCTGCGCACCCATGTAATCATCGGCATCGCCATTAATCAAGAACATACAAGCATGTGTAGGGTTTCCCCTCCGGGGACCTGAACCTAGGTAAACCTCATGTCCCTGTGTTGTGAGTCTGTTAGCCATTTCACGATTTATAGCGTCCCCTCGTTATCCAAAACCCTACTCCATAACAATGGGCATTGACGAGGCGAACCCTCGTCAATTGGTGCCGTCTATGGGAACTGGAGATGCTGATTGTACGATCGTGACGGCCCCATCCACCGCGATCTTCGACTCTTCTGCTGCGGAGAACCACCTCCTCTTTGGCACCATCGACTTCACCATCCACTTGCCGGCAACTCGCCAAGACTTTGATTCTGTAGGAGACGGAGTCAACATGATGCTTGGGAGCCTATGCTTCTATGTGGGAAAGATCGGCACCATCCACCTCCCAGAGCGGGTGGTACCTCCGGCAATCGCACATGCTTCGTGGATGCCACCAATTGGTGCCCTAAGTGCACCATCGCTGACGCACGATTCAGATGACAGCAGGAACTGCAACTATGATCTCTGCGACCCTCCTATGGAGGAAGGAACTTACGGTTCCGGATCTGAAAGATGTGGGAGCAATGATCCCCCCACCGCTACATGTGCACGGCCATCCACGATGGTCACGTTGACCATGGTGCCGAACCTGCGGCAACCCCTCCCAATCTGCAGGCTGCTAACGCTGTGAATGGAGTCAACGGCCCACCCCCGGCAAATCCCAACAGGAACGGGCCACATGAAGCCGCCAACGGTGGCAATTGCAATCGTAAAGAGATACATATCAACAACGCTTAGTGGGAAAGAGTCTGGGAGGTTGTGCGAGGTACCAATCCTCTACCACTCGACGCCTCTCGTGACATGGTAATTGGATACCACTGGCTCCTTATAGAGGAGCATAATCGGCAGGTCGAGCAGCATAAGGAGCACAAACAACGCAGTCGAGCAGCCGACAAATCAAGCATGTGGCGAGCCGCGGTCTCCTCTGTCGGTGGATCCTCCTCAAAAGGCTATGACGACCACAAATACCGCTCCTGGCTGGAGCGCATGGACTGTACTGCAAGATGCGATGCCACCAAGGGACTCGACCTGTCCTTCATGTTGATGGACTCGTAGGGCAACATCATGCCCAAGACACCGCAACCGCGGTCATGGAAGCCACCACATACCTGATAGAAAATCCACCACCGGCTGAGGACCCCGGCACGCGATCCATAAATCTACGATTGCATGCCTTGGGCTCACGGGAACCACACTACTCGGAGAAACGACCCTGAAGCCAAAGAAAAAGGCTGCGGTGAAATTCACAAGAAGCCGCACACCCTCATCCAACAAGTATGATCATGACCTATCCCGGCAATGCCGTAGCCCGCGGCGAAGGAGCCGCAACTATGACGCTCGTGATGAGCTCACGCAGCACAAGACCGACAGATCACGCGCAAAATGTGTGTGCTCCACAGAGTCCGAATATGAGGACACGGAGCTATGTGGCGCCAAGTGCTTTAGTAGAGCCATACGCAATCTAGGATGCCTAAGGGCTTGAAGCTTCAATCGGACAACCCCAAGTTCAACCGACTATAGGAGCCGAAGATCTGGCTAGACTTCCACGTCTCGTCTATCAAACTGCATGGTGGAAACAAGAACACAGCCATGCAGTGCCTTCAGCTACAGCTGAAGGGCGCAACCCGGGCCTGGCCAAATAATCTACACTCAGGGTCCATCCACACCTGGGAAGAGCTGGTATACATCTTCATCCGCAACTTCAAAGGCACCTGCAAGAGGCCTGCCTGAATCGAAGAATTGCGCGCTTGTTGCCAGCGCTCTAATGAGTCGATCCTCTCCTACGTGCAACGCTGGTCTGTAATCAAGAACTCTGTCGAGAACATCTCGGAAGAAAGGGCAATTGACGCCTTCAACAGCGGCGTGAGGCGCCGCGAACTCAAAGAGGAGATAGGCTGGGTCAAGCCCAAAACCATCAAACACCTGATGGACATCACCAACTTCTACGCGGATGGCGAGGACGTTGTTAACCGCAATCATTCGGATGACAAAGATGATCTCGTCCGCAGACGCGATCGCCGAGGAAAAATAAGGGTGCGCGTCTATGACGATTGCGAAGAATTCAACATGGTCGCAGATGGCTACGCCGAGCGCCACAACAACGGACACCGGAACAACAGCTATCACAGCGGCAACTATCGCGACAGCGGGAGGCCCACTCAAATGTGGCAATGCTGCAATAGAGACGACGAGCCTTCCGCACTCGAAAAAATATCGGGTCCCTACACCATCCACTTCTACATCGATAAACAGGATTTTCAAGAAAAAAAACCAGCCACATGCTCAAAGATTGTAGGGAGTTCCAAAATCTCCACGAAGGATATGCCCAGATGAGGCGCGAGGAGGTGAACCCAGGATTTTCCCCTGCCCCAGGAGCCATCACATACGACGCCCCACCTCCGCCACCCAGAGCACCCGTGCAGCCTACGGCTGCGCCAGCCCAGAACAACGGAGCAAAGCCATACCCATGATCGTTGGGAGCTATGATGATACAAAAGGGACGTACATCCAACATGGTACAAAATACGATTACTCGCCAGGTAAACTTGGCTGTTACCTCTCCGCCTACCATACCTGAGCACCTTAGTGGCTCGAAGTCGTGCATCACTTTCGACCATTCGGATCACCCATGCAAAATACCTCGCCCAGGTCACTCTGCCCTGGTGCTCGAGGCTCAGATCAGAGGATTCGAAATGAGTCGCGTATTCATGGACGACGACAACGGCATCAATCTGATATTTGCGAGTATACTTGCCGCTATGCGAATCCCGCTATGCAACCTAGAGGCATCAGACACGGCCTTCCACGGTATCGTCCCATGAAAAGGAATGTATCCCCTGGGAATAATATGGCTCTACGTCATCTTCGGCACCCCCAAGAACTTCAGGCGTGAGCGGCTCGAGTTCGAGGTGGTAGACTGTCCCTCACAATACCACGCGATCCTCGGGCGCGTGGCATTCGCAAGATTCATGGCAGTGCCACACTACACGTATCTTTTGCTGAAAATGCCAGGACTTAACGATGTCATCACCGTCCCAGGAAGCTTCACCAAGTCCGACAGTTATGACAGATACTTAAACAAAATCTCCCAGTCATTCGGCATGCAGGAGGAGCTCGCGAGGCTGAAGGACTCGACGTCATCAAGGGCTGCGCCCTTGGGGAAGATCTCCCGGTAGAAGCGGCTAAGGACCTCCCTAGTCTTCCCCAGGGTCTCAACAGTTGAGCTGCAACGGTCTTCGACCGCAGCAACCGCATCCGAGAGGGGATCTCCATGGTCTAGGACATTGCGATCAAACGCAACGCCAGCGGCACCTGCAGAAGATGCAACAAGAGAATGCTCAGATCAAGCAGAAGGATCAAGAAAAAATTCAGGAGAAAAAGAAAAAATGGTGACTCACCCGACAGCGCCATGGCAACAGCCATAAGCTGCTCTGGCATTGCCTTCTCTCGGGAGGCAGCAGCAGCCATTAATTACTTCTCGTGATCCTGGGCCTCCTGCTTGTAGCGCTCAAGGGCTTCCACAACTTCCTCCGCCTTGGTCTTCGCCTAGTTTTTCTTCTCTCCAAGAACATCCAGTTTGCGGAGGGCATTGTTATTTTCATCGGCCAAACAGTAGAATAATAAAAAGGTAAATTATGACACGAGTAGTCGCAACATGACAAGAGGTTCAACATTTACCTTGGAGCTGCTGAAATCTCTCCTCCAAAGACATGTACTATTGGCCGATGCGTTGCAAGTCACGCATGACAGACTACAGTGAGAAAAGGAAGGTCAGAAGAGCATAGGATGACTCGGGGGCTCGAGCATAGCATTTGAATAATACTTATGTGGGCACCCGAAGACTCCGAGTGAGTAGCTTGTGTCTTCCGAGCAATAACTACATGAGTCCTTGGCTTCGAGGAGCTCGACGCTTCGTTGTCCGAGTTGGCCGACATCTTCGGGGAGGCCGCAACAGCTTCAGCACTCACAACCTTTGACTCCCCATCCATCTCATCAAGTTCTTCCTTGAAGGATTCATCAGAGGAGTTGCTCCTCACATAGTCAAAGCAATCACATTACTCTAAGAACCAACAAGCTAACACTTAGCACATTGAAAACACAAAGGTACCAAGAAACTTACGAAGGAATGTCGGAGAGGTTGACAAGCAGCGCCTCTCTCTTCCTCTTCTTGGTTGGCGGCTGAGGAGCCACCGCTCGAAGGGGAACGACAAGAAAAGGAGAGGAGGAGGCGTCCCTCAGGTCATGCTGCTCCAGATGAGCAGGCCCCTACGAGGTCAATGGCGTCGAGGCGTTCGAGCTCTTGCTCCTAGATCTCTTCAGAGAGTGCTTGTCGCTATGCTCGGGGGCTTCATCACCCATAGACAACTAAGCTGGAGGGATAGTGGACTCTGACTCCATGTCTCCACCATATTGCGCCGCCAAAAATTCCTCAAGAAGAGGTGGGAGCATGCCCGCGGCGCTCAGGTCCTATGCACCCAGAGAAGATTTTGAGTCAGTTAAACAATCATGCAAAAGAACTATCAATAGATACAATTCTTAAAGTGTCAAAAGTTCATACCTAAGGAACTGCGTTCCACGCACTGAAGGGTGCATTCGACGATTCCATGGGCAGAGGCTCGTCAGCCTTGTAATTGAGCATAGGCCAGAGTGCTCTGTCTAGGTCTGCTGAACACATATCCTACTTCGTTACCCTAGTAGGGTCGTTGGCACCGGCATATTGAAACATCGGATGAGCCCTTGCTTGGAGGGGCTACACCCGACGCTTGAGGAACGTCCAAATGATGTCGACTCCAGAGACTTCTTTGTCTGGCACCAGCAGGAGGGCTTCCACTCGCTGGTACAACTGGTCCACTACTGCGGACTCACCCGCAAGAACTTCACTCGACCACGAGCGCTTGCGGGATATCAGTTTGCTGGAGTCGAAGGGAGCCATGACGTAATGTTGGCCGTTGATTTTGGAGTCGCGAAGGTAGAACCATTTGTGCCTCCATCCTTGGACGGACTCGCAAAGAGAGAAGGAGAAATATTGGAGGTTGGGGCGGATGGGTATCCTGCACTTGCCCAATTCATAGACTCCCTAGGAGCCCGACTGACTCTTCAGGAAATGGAGTTTTCTGAAGATACCGAAGTACGGCTCGATACCGAGTCAACACTCGCATAGCGTGATGAATCACGCAATGTGCAGAATGGAGTTGGACGTCAACTAATGGAGTTGAATCCTGTAAATAAAAAGAAGCCCACGAAGAAAGTCGTGGGCAGGAAGAGAAAGGCCTCGAATGAGGGAGGCAACAAAGACAACGACAAAGCCCTCAGGAGGATGAGGAATTACCTCGTTGGAAGGTATGATGATTACTCCCTTCTTCTCCAAGATTAGGTGTGACTCGCGCAGGCGACGCAAATCCGCCTCCCTTACGGTCGATCGCCGCCAGCTGCCATTTGTGACACGGCCGACATTGGAGGCCTTCTTGGCATCACCCGCGGTTCTTGTCCCGGCGATGGTGGAGGATTTCTTGGACTTCCCCATATTGCTAGCCGGCGTGCAACACGGTGGGTGCAAAGGAAAGAGGAGGGAAAAGTGCGAAGGGTGTTCAGTGCAAGGTGGCACGAGCTCTCAGAATGGCGAAGGAAAATCAATAGCGAAAAGCAAGAGCGAATGGTGAAGGGAAAAACTACCACGGTGCCTCGCCGTATAAAATGACGAGGACGACGATGCAGAACCATCGATCCATTTACCCTAACACGTGTCCTTCATCGCACCCTACGTGTGGCGGGCATCGCTCGAACCGTCACGAGCACGCCATCTACTACGCGCAGAAATCGAGGAGACACGGTAAATTTTTGCATAAACAGCGCATGACTAGTCAAATCCCCATCATAAAGTGGGACCCACGAGCATCTAGTATTGTCATCACCGTCGCCGCAGACGGTTGAGCTCACCAAGCGTTATCAATGATGTCAGCAGATCACAAAGGAAGAAATCCAGCAACGATCAAATTCTTTCGACTAAAGGCAGGAGTAGTCACTCGAGTCTGCGACTCAATCGAGTACTCGGGGGATACTCCTATCAGGAGCTCTGGGTCGTGCACCTAAATTTTTGGCATTAGTCCTCGGGTCAATCAACAAAAATCATGAAGCTTCGAGTCCGCGACTCACTTACGGACTCGGGGGGGCTACTCCCATAGGGAGCTAGGTCACCTGAATATTTTTTGGGTCATTATATTGCATAACTGACAAATTAAAGTTTTTGCTCGAGTCTATGACTCACACAGACACTCGGGGGGTTACTCCCATAGGGAGCGCTGGCCGCACACCCTATGAACTATTGGAATGAGATCCTTCGGATCCCCCATGACAAAAAATAAAACCATATTTCAAAAGCAAATTGGAAACTTTGCCAAATTGATGCTAAGAGAGATATCGTATCCTTGGTCACCCGAAACGCCTCCGCGACGATAAATTTTTGGATGTTGTGTCTACGAAGCAAAGATAAGACCTACAGATATCATCATATGGCCTGGTATCACACCTGACTACGCTCTGACAGTAACATGCCGTGTCAACAGACACGATGAAAAATCCCGACGGATGCGTTGGGTACCTAACTTAAGAACACTGGAATTCGACTCCTATAAGACCTCCACAGCCCGAGTCGAATTACACCAACAATTTTCCGGATTCGAGTCTGGGAATCTATTTTTAGTAGATCACGTTGTTTTTTCCAAAGACAGTTAACTAGCCCCGATCCGTCGGGAGAGTCAGGCATGTGCATCAACTATCCCTATGAACCAACACATCAATCTGAAACATGTTCGGATGAGAAGCACCCAAAAGACTAAAAGAGTCTCTAGTTGAATCTATGATTGGACTGAACACTCGGGGGCTACTAACATGGATATGCCCTACGGCTACTCAATCTTAGCCTATCTGGTCCAGCCCAGCGGAATCCCATGGAGGAGGCCTGCTGCAGTCATGAAGCCCAGGAAGAGTTCGGGTGACTCAAGCACGGCGTAATCTCGAATCCTTGCAGGACACGACTAGACTAGATAGAAGTTTAAGTGGTAAACCCTAATCTGTAACCGACTCCACCTACCCCGAGACCTGGCCTCCCCATATAAAGGCCAGGAGGGCACGACGAGGAGGGCACCTCATAACACTAGTACACACCTTACGCCAGATTTCATCTGCGCACCCTTGTAATCATCGGCATCGCCATCAATCAAGAACAGACAAACAAGAGTAGGGTTTTCCCTTTGGGGCCTGAACCTGGGTAAACCTCGTGTCCCCGTGTTCTGAGTCTGTTAGCCGTTTCATGATTTCCAGCGTCCCCTCCTTCTGTAAAACCGAAGTCCATAACAATGGGCATTGACGAGGCGAACCCTCATCACTAGGCTTGGCTCTTTGTATGAGATTAAATCATCTGGTCGTAGATCAAAAACCCAGAAGTCTTGCAAGCGGCCCCGTGTATCCAAAATATCTATATTTCAATGAATGACATGTTTTCAAATAGCATAGGTCTTCGGGACTTGGCTAAACATTTGATATTTTTTGATTTTGTGAGAGATTACAAGATGGATTTTCTAGGTATTTCAGAGAATGGTAGACGTGATTTTTCACAAGCCCTACTCAATCGCATGTCTGGTGGAATGGACTTTACATAGATATCATGTATACCGCGTGGTTGATCCGGGGGGGTCCTGTTAAACGTCCGAGATGAGACTATGGAAGTTTTAGCTAGTTTGGTTGAATTGTTTTTATAAAACTCTATATCCGTAACAAGGCTGATGATTTTACATGGTCTCTTATCGTTGTTTATGGGGCCGCCTAGGATGTCTATAAATATGACTTTTTATGTGAGCTAGTGAATCTGGCAAAGGACAATCCATAAACTATACTTATAGGTGGCGATTTTAATTTGCTAAGATTTCCTCATGAAAAAAGTCGGGGCTGTTTCAACCAACATTGGCATTTATTGTTTAATGTTGTCATAGATAGCTTGGCCTTAAGAGAGGTTACAATGTTAGAAAGACGATTTACTTGGGCTAATAGTCTTTTGGAGCCAACATACGAAAAACTAGATAGAGTGCTTATGGATACCGAGTGGGAAGAGAAGTTCCCTATGGTAACCGTTCGCCCTCTAGAGCGTATTGAGGCTTTTTCATATCATGCTCCTTTACTATTATCTATTGGATTACGGCCATGAAAATCTAAGAATGAGTTCAAATTTGAACTCAGGTGGATGATTCGTGATCGTTTCAATGAGATGGTGAAGGCTATTTAGGAGAAACCCATTAGTGCTCAAACACCTATACTGTGATGAAATAATAAAATGCACGCTTTACGTAAGTTCCTTTAAGGTTGGGCTAGACATACTGCTGGAATCCTTAAAAGGAGAAAATACGCCTATCATCTATCATTGATGGCTTAGAAGTGTAGGGTTTCGTAGCATGGAAAACAAAAATTTTCTACCGCATATAAACAAACAAGCCAAGATCTATCTACTAGATTGTAGCAACGAGTCGATAGAATAACTCACCCTCGAAGATTCCAAAGTGTTTAACGAGAGCGGATTATCGTGGGTGATGTAGTCGTACTCTTCCCGATCTCAAGATCGCGTAGACGATCCTTCCGGCGCTGCGTTCCGGTAGCTCTCCCGCAGTCGGTCACACGTTCGGTACTCGACGAAGACCTTACTCTCCCTTGTTCCAGCAGGCAACGGAGGTTATAGCACTCTCCTCGCGATTCCGGCAGCACAACGGCGTGGTACCGGAAGTAGAGGGGAGATCTCGCAGGGCTTCGCCTTAAGCCGGAGCGAGTATGGTGGTGTATGAGAGAGTTCCTCGACGATCTAGAGTTTAGACACGCCGAGGAGGAGCAAGCCGGCGGCTAGGGTTTAGCTAGGCGGCGGCGGCTTGGTGCTAGGGTTTGGAGGAGAGGATCTTGTGTGTCTCTAGGAGGGAGCCCTGCCCCTCCTTATATAGGTGGAGGGGCCGGCCGACCAAGGGGAGGGAGAGGAGTCCCTCCCCAACTCGGCTTGGGCGGCCGGCGAGGAGGACCTCCCCAACTCGCCCTCCTCTTTGCACTTCCCAAAATAGCGCTTGACTTTCAAACTAGCCGCTTGACTTTTCAAACTAGGATTTGATTTAATCCTTTATTTTGTTCAGATGACACTTAGTACATGATGCAATCATACCAACTTGATATAACACATTCATGTACCCTTCCTCCAGAGTGGACATTCGAACCTTCTAGAACATTCCCGATGAAAACACGGAATCATTCTCCAACTCGAAATGGGACTTTCCTTATATGAATCTTATTCTCGGACCATTCCGGATCTCCTCGTGATATCCCGAATCCCATACGAGACTCAACAACATTCGACTCTTTCTCATCATTCCATAACTACTCAAACAACGTCAATCCTTATGTGTCTCTCACGGTTCGTGAATTATGCGGACATGATCGAGACACTTCTCCGATCAATAACCAATAGAGGAATCAGTAAATTCATATGGCTCCCACATATTTCTACGATTACTTTGCATCGAATGAACCACTTACATACGATACCAATTTCCCTTTGTCTCACGATAGTTTACTTATCCGAGGTTATGATCGCTCGGTATCTGCATACCTAGTTCAACCTCACATCGATAAGTACTCTTTTCTCGCTCCGTGATATGTGATCCCTTGTGAGCCAGTCACATGCTTGCAAGCTAATTGGATGACATTTCACCGAGAGGGCCCAGAGTATATCTATCCGTCATATGGATGGACAAATCCCACTCTTGATCCATGTGTTTCAACCAATACTTTCTGAACACTCAATGCCACCTTTATAGCCACCCGATTACGGTGTGGTGTTTGATGTCATCAAAGCATCCATCCGTAAAGGTGATATGCATGATCTCATGGTCGAAGGAATTAGGTTACTATGTATCAGAAAGCATATAGCAATTGAACTATTAAAATGACTTGATCTTTATGCTACGCTTATCTATAGGAGTATGTCCACCATATCATTCTCCTAACGATATGATCTTGTTGTTAATAACATCTCAATGTTCATGATAGGAAACCACAATCATCTATTAACCAACAAGCTAGTATTATATAGAGGCTTTACTAGGGACTTCAAATTAAGTTTACAAATCACACAAGTATTAATGTTTCCTTGTTAATACTATTATAGCATGAATGTAAACATTTATCATAAACACAAAGATATAATAATAACTACATTTATTATTGCCTCTAGGGCAAATCTCCAAAGATCCCACTTGCACTAGAGTCATCTAATCTAGATTACATGGTAATATACTTGAACACCCATGGCAGTTTGGTGTTGGTCATGTTTTGCCCTGGAGAGGTTTAGTCAACGGATCCGCCACATTCGATATGTGTACTTTTCAAATCTTTATATCCCCATCTTGGATATGTTCTCGAATAGCGTGAAAACGTAGCTTGATGTGCTTCAACTTCTTGTGTGACCTTGGTTCTTGCGCATTGGCTATGGCGCCCATGTTATCACAGTAGATAGACATTGGGTCCAGTAGCACTAGGAACCACACCCACTCCGTAATGAACTCTTTCATCCATATCGCTTCTTGTGAAGCCTCCGCAGCCATGTATTCCGATTCATTGAAGATCTCGCCACAACGCTTTGCTTTGCACTCCTCCAACTGCTGCACCATTCAAAATAAATACGTATCCAGATTGTGATTTAGAATCATCCGGATCGGTGTTCCAACTAGCATCGGTGTAACCATTAACAACGAGTTGTTCATCACCTCCATAAGAAAGAACCATATCCTTAGTTCTTCTCAAGTACTTAAGGATGTTTTTGACCACTGTCCAATGATCCACTCCTGGATCACTTTGATATCTGCTAGTTAAACTAACATCATATGCAATGTCGGGTCTAGTACATAGCATGGCATACATTAGAGATCCTATGGCTGAGGCATAGGGAGTCTTACTCATCCTTTCTCTATCTTCTGCCGATGTCGGACTTTGAGTTTTACTCAAGGTCGACAGCAACATGGGCAAGAACCCTTTCTTGCTATATTCCATTCCAAACCTCTTTAGAACTTTGTCCAAATATGTACTTTGTGACAATGATATTTGGCGTTTCGATCTATCTCTATAAATCTTTATGCCTAATATGTAAGCTGCTTAGCCAAGATCCTTCATTGAAAAACTATTATTCAAATATTCCTTGACACTACTAAGAAGGTCTACATCATTCCCAATCAACAATATGTCATCTACATATAGTATTAAGAATGCTACAGAGCTCCCACTCACTTTCTTGTAAATACAAGCTTCTCCATAAGTTTGTATAAAACAAAAACTTTTGATCACCTTATAAAAACGTTGATTCCAACTTCGGGATGCTTGCTTCAATCCATAGATGGACCGTTGAAGTTTGCATACCTTGTTAGCATATTTAGGATCGACAAAACCTTTGGGTTGCATCATATACAACTCTTCATCAATGTCTCCATTGAGGAATGTTGTTTTGACATCCATCTGCCATATCTCATAATCATAATATACAGCGATTGCTATAAATAATCCTCACAGACTTTAGCTTCGCTACTGGTGAGAAAGTCTCATCGTAGTCAACTCCTTGAATTTGTCGAAACCCTTTTGCGACAAGTCGAGCTTTATAGACAGTAACATTACCATCAGCATCTGTTTTCTTCTTGAAAATCCATTTGTTCTCGACAGCCTTCCGGCCATCCGGTAAGTCCACCAAAGTCCATACTTGGTTTTCGTACATGGATCCAATCTCGGATTTCATGGTTTCTTGCCATTTATTGGAATCTGGGCTCATCATCGCTTCCTCATATGTCTCAGGGTCATCGGAGTTGTACACCAACATGACACTCATAACGGGATCATACCAATCTGGAGTGGTACGAGTTCTCGTTGACCTGCGAGGCTCTGTAGCAACTTCGACCGAAGTTTCATGATCATCATCATTAGCTTCCTCTCTAATTTGCAGCACCACAGAACTTCTTCTGGTGCTGCGCTACTCGCAATTTCGAGAGAAGGTTCGAAAACCTCGTCGAGTTCTACTTTCCTTCCAGTCACTTCTTTCGAGAGAAATTCCTTCTCTAGAAAGGATCCATTCTTGGCAACGAAGATTTTTCCTTCGGATCTATGATAGAAGGTATACCCAATAGTTTCCTTCGGGTATCCTATGAAGACGCATTTTTCCGCTTTGGGTTCAAGCTTGTCTAGCTATAACTTCTTTACATAGGCTTCGCATCCCCAAACTTTAAGGAACGACAATCTAGGTTTCTTCCCAAACCATAATTCATACGGTGTCGTTTCAACGGATTTAGATGGTGCCCTATTTAAAGTGAATGCGGCTGTTTCTAATGCATAACCCCAAAATGATAGCGGTAAATCTGTAAGTGACATCATAGAACGAACCATATCTAAGAGAGTTCGATTACGACGTTCGGACACACCATTACGATGTGGTGTTCCCGACGGTGTCAATTGCGAAAGTATTCCGCATTTCTTCAAATGCTCGCCAAACTCGTAACTTAGATATTCACCTCCACGATCAGAACGTAGAAATTTAATCTTCTTGTTACGTTGATTCTCTACCTCACTTTGAAATTCCTTAAACTTCTCGAAAGTTTTGGACTTATGTTTCATGAAATAGATATACCCATATCTACTCAAATCATCCGTGAAGGTAAGAACATAATGATAACCACCATGCGACGCTACACTCATTGGACCACACACATCGGTATGTATGATTTCCAATAAGTCCGTAGCTCGCTCCATCATACCAGAAAATGGAGTCTTTATCATTTTACCCATCAGACATGCTTCGCATCTTTCAAGTGATTCGAAATCAAGTGATTCAAGAAGTCCATCAGAATGGAGTTTCTCCATACGCTTCACTCCAATGTGACCAAGACGACAGTGCCACATATAGGTCGAGTTATCGCTCGATTTAAAACGTTTAGCCTCAATGTTATTAATATGTGTATTTCCACTATCGAGATTCAACAAGAATAGACCATATATCAAAGGTGCATGTGCATAAAACATATTACTCATATAAATCGAACAACCATTATTCTCGGAATTAAACAAGTAACCGTCTCGCAATAAACAAGATCCCGATATAATGTTCATGCTCAACGCAGGCACCAAATAACAATTATTTAAGTATAAAACTAATCCCGATGGTAGATGAAGGGGTAGCGTGCCGACCGCGATCACATCAACCTTTGATCCGTTTCCCACGCATCGTCACCTCGCTCTTCGCTAGCTTCCGCTTATTCTGCAAAGACTGTTTCGAGTTACAAATATGAGCAACCAAAGGTATCAAATACCCAGCACTACTACGAGTACTAGTGAGATACACATCAATAACATGTATATAAGATATACCTTTCTTCTTGATGTTGTCGTTCTTCAAATCCGCCAAGTACTTTGGGCAATTCCGCCGGTGACCTTCTCCTTTCAAGAAAGCACTCAAGATCGTGCTTAGGTCCAGCCTTGGTCTTCACATGGCGTGGTAACTTTCTTACCACCCTTCTTGAAGTGTCCCTTCTGCTTAGACTTGCCTTTTTTGAATTTGGTGGTCTTATTAACCAACAACACTTGGTGCTCTTTCTTGATCTCCACTTCTGCAGATTTCAACATGGAAAAGAGTTCTGGCAACGTCTTGTTCATGTTTTGCATGTTGTAGTTCATCACAAAGTTCTTGTAACTTGGTGGTAGTGATTGGAGGACGCGGTAAATCCCCAAAGCATTAGGAATCACTATACCCAAGCTTTGAAGTTTGTTTGCGTGCCCAGACAACTTAAGGACATGCTCACTGACGGAGCTGCCCTCTTCCATCTTGCAGTTAAAGAACTTTTCAGAAGCCTCATAGCTTTCAATTGCCGCATGAGTCTCCAAGATCAATTTGAGATCCTCGACAATATCATATGGGTCTGAATTCTCAAACCTTTTCTGAAGCTCCGATTCTAAACCATACAAGATAGCACATGAATCGGAGATCGAGTCTTCCGAGTGAGGTAAACGTTTACTTCATCGGCAAAGATCACCGCAGTGGGTCACCAATGTGCATCCAAAGACAAAGGTCAAATTACCAGCTGTGAGGACAATCCTCAAATTGAGGAAACAATCCGCGAAGTTGCTTCCATTGTTTTTCAACTTTTCTTTCTCTAGGAACGCATTAAAATTGATGGTAGGGGCTGCCATTGATCTACAACATATTTGCAATAGTTTAGACTAAGTTTATGACAAATTGAGTTCAAATTAATAATAAAATTAATCTAGGTGAACTCCCACTCAAAACAATATCCCTCACATTGTTTTAGTGATCACACGAACCAAATCCACCACATCAACACCGATCATCACGAGAGTTGATATAGTTTCAATGGCGAACAATCGACATGCTCATCATATCTACTCTATGATTCATGCTTTACCTTTCGGTGATCCGTGTTCCAAGACCATGTCTGTACATGCTAGGCTCGTCAAGATCAAACCTTAGTTTCCGCATGAGCAAATCTATCTTGCTCACGTTGTATACACTTGCGGAATCTAACACACCCGATCATCACGTGGTGCTTCGAAACAACAAGCTTTAGCAACGGTGCTAACTGAGGGTGAACACTTTATGAATTGAAATTCATGTGCATGAGGGATCATCTTATAATGCTACCGTCGTCTACTAAGCAATACAAGATGCATAAAGGATTAACATCACATGCAATTCATAATATGTGATATGATATGGACTTTCTTCTTTGTGCTTCCGATCTCCATCTTCTAGCACGAACATGATCTCCATCATCACCGGCATTGCATCAAGGTCAATGACGCTTCTACATGGTTGTCGTCCATCGGCTTCAACTATTACAACTACTTTGAATAGACACGCGGGTATTAACATAATTTAAAGACAACCATATGGCTCCTGCCGGTTGCCAACTTACAATAAGGAACATTGCATACATCAAATATAATCACAATCATGGCCATATCACATCACTGCACACCCCTGCAAAACAAAGTTAGACGCCTCTACTTTCTTTACATGTTTTACGTGGTTTGGGGCTTTCAATAAGTGTCGTTCTAACTTACGAATATGAACCACAACATTGATACTAGTATTGTTAATCACCCGTTGTAAATTGGATCTTAACTATGCTAGGAGAAACAGGCACCCGCAAAGCCACTTATGCAATACAAGTTGCATGTCAAGCGTGGAGCAAGTCGCATGAACGATGTCATATAAGGTTAGCCCGGGCCGCTTCATCCCAACATACCGCAAGATGCAAAGTACACAAGAAGCAATCGACAATAAAAGCATCAACGCCCACAATGACCATTGTGTTCTACCCGTGCAACAGATCTACATATAGACACGGCTCTGATACCATCAGAGGGTTCGTAGCATGGAAAACAAAAATTTTCTACCGCATACAAACAAACAAGCCAAGATCTATCTACTAGATTGTAGCAACGAGTCGATAGAATAACTCACCCTCGAAGATTCCAAAGTGTTTACCGAGAGCGGATTCTCGTGGGTGATGTAGTCGTACTCTTCCCGATCTCAAGATCGCGTAGACGATCCTTCCCAAGGCTCCGCAGCGCCCATGATCGGTCACACGCGGTACTCGGCGAAGACCTTACTCTCCCTTGTTCCAGCAGGCAATGGAGGTTGTAGCACTCTCTCGCGATTCCAAAGACAACGACGTGGTACCGGAAGTAGAGGGGAGATCTCGCAGGGCTTCGCCTTAAGCCGGAGCGAGTATGGTGGTGTATGAGAGAGTTCCTCGACGATCTAGAGTTTAGACACTCCGAGGAGGGGCAAGCTGGCGGCTAGGGTTTAGCTAGGCGGCGGCGGTTTAGCTAGGCGGCGGCGGCTTGGTGCTAGGGTTTGGAGGAGAGGATCTTGTGTGTCTCTAGGAGGAGCCCTGCCTCCTTATATAGGTGGAGGGGCCGGCCAAGGGGAGGAGAGGAGTCCCTCCCAACTCGGCTTGGTGGGCGCCGGTGGGAGGAGGGACTCCTCCCAACTCGTTTCCTCCTCTTTTCCACTTCCCAAAATAGCCGTTTGACTTTCAAACTAGCTGCTTGACTTTTCAAACTAGGATTTGATTTAATCCTTTATTTTGTTCAGCGATGACACTTAGTACATGATGCAATCATACCAACTTGATATAACACATTCATGTACCCTTCCTCCAGTGCCGGACATTCCGGAACCTTCTAGAACATTCGGTGAAAACACCGAATCATTCTCCAACTCAAACGGACTTTCCTTATATGAATCTTATTCTCCGGACCATTCCGGATCTCCTCGTGATATCCGATCCCATTCGAGACTCCGAACAACATTCGGACTCTTTCTCATCATTCCATAACTACTCAAACAACGTCAATCCTTAAGTGTGTCTCCTACGGTTCGTGAATTATGCGGACATGCTAGCGACACTTCTCCGATCAATAACCAATAGAGGAATCTGGAAATTCATATGGCTCCCACATATTTCTACGATTACTTTGCGATCGAATGAACCACTTACATACGATACCAATTTCCCTTTGTCTCACGATAGTTTACTTATCCGAGGTTATGATCGTCGGTATCTCTGCATACCTAGTTCAACCTCGTTAACAATAAGTACTCTTTTCTCATTCCCGTGATATGTGATCCCTTGTTTGCCAGTCACATGCTTGCAAGATAATTGGATGACATTTCACCGAGAGGGCCCAGAGTATATCTATCCGTCATATGGATGGACAAATCCCACTCTTGATCCATGTGTTTCAACCAATACTTTCCGAACACTCAATGCCACCTTTATAGCCACCCAGTTACGGTGTGGTGTTTGATGTCATCAAAGCATGCATCCGGTAAAGGTGATATGCATGATCTCATGGTCGAAGGAATTAGGTTACTATGTATCAGAAAGCATATAGCAATTGAACTATTAAAATGACTTGATCTTTATGCTACGCTTATCTATAGGAGTATGTCCACCATATTATTCTCCTAACGATATGATCTTGTTGTTAATAACATCTCAATGTTCATGATAGGGAAACCACAATCATCTATTAACCAACAAGCTAGTATTATATAGAGGCTTTACTAGGGACTTCAAATTAAGTTTACAAATCACACAAGTATTAATGTTTCCTTGTTAATACTATTATAGCATGAATGTAAACATTTATCATAAACACAAAGATATAATAATAACTACATTTATTATTGCCTCTAGGGCATATCTCCAACAAGAAGTTCTAGGGAAGTCAGGTTGTTATCTACACAAGAAAATGCATTCAAAAGCAAATCAAATGCAGAAATAGCTCGACTACCGCGTGAGGAGGAACTCAAATGGTACCAACGCTCTAATACAAAATCCATTCTTGAAGAAGATGCGAATACAAGATACTTTCATGATGTTTCCAATGGTAAGTATAAGAATAAATTTATTCACTCTATAAATCGGGACGTGGGTACGATTGAGGGACATGAGCAACTAAAGTCTTATATTACAACTTATTATAAATCCTTGTCTGATGCTCCACCGGAAAAATCTTTTTCTATGGATGAGTCCCAAACTACGGATATCCCATAAGTTTCTATTGACTAAAATAACTTCCTAACTTCCTCTTACACTGAGGAAAAGGTTAAGAAAGTTGTTTTTCGAATGAAACATAACAAAGTGCTAGGGCCCGACAATTTCACAGTGAAATTTTACCAAAAATTTCGGGAAGTCATCAAGGAGGACCTGATGAATCTGTTTGGGTTTTTATAGGTCGGTCAACTGATTCTTTTTAGACTAAATTTTGGCAACGTAATTTTACTGTTTAAGGTTCATGATGCAGAACGTATAAAACAATATCACCAAATCTGCCTTCTTAATGTTAGTTTTAATTTTTTACAAAAGTTGCCACGATTAGACTAAATTCAGTAACTGATCATGTTGTCCGTCCTTCTCAAACTGCGTTCATGCAAGGTAGAAACATCCTAGATGTTGTAGTAATCCTGCATAAAATAATCCATGAACTACACTCAAAAAACTAAATGGTGTATTGTTCAAGATTGACTTTGAGAAGGCATATGACAAAGTTAATTGGTCTTTCCTCCAGCAAACACTCTGTACGAAAGGTTTTTTGGAGGAGTGGCGTGCTATCATACAATCTTTTGTGTCTCGGGATAGTGTTGCCATACAAGTAAATTATGACACATACAATTATTTCTAGACCAAGAAGAGACTAACACAAGAGGACCCACTATCGTCTATACTATTTAATAAAGTGGCTGATATGTTGGCTATTCTTATCGCGAGAGCCAGGGCTGATGGACAAATTAAACAACTAGTTCTCCATCCTGTTGATGGAAAACTCTCTATTCTTAGTATGTTGATGATACAATCTTATCAATGGAACATAATCTGGAGAAAGCTAAGAATCTAAAATTAATATTATTAGCATTCGAGCGGCTCTCTGAACTAAAAATTAACTTCCATAAGAGTGATTTGTATTGTTTTTGCGAGGCATATAACAAGGCCCACCTATATGCTGAACTTTTCAGCTGTGGTCAGGGCCAATTTCCAATCAACTATATTGGAATACCAATTCACTATCAGCGTCTCATAATTGCTAAAAGAAAACTCGTTGATGAAAGACTCCAAAAACGTCTAAATAGTTGAAAAGGTAAATTTCTATCCCTTAGAGAAAGACTTGTTTGTACTCATAAATTTAGTACTCATCAACATGGTACTATATATGATCTCGTTTTTCTAGATACCAAAAGGTGTCTTGAATAAACTGAATTATTTTCGATCAAGATTCTTTTGGCAGGGGTAGTAAAAAATAAATATCGACTGACCAGATGGAATGTGGTTTGCCGATCGAAAGAATGCGGTGGACTTGGCATACATGATTTGCAAGTCAAAAAAACCGTGCTTCTGGATAAATAGATTTTCAAACTACTGACTCAAGATGGTGTCTGACAAACCATTTTATGGAGGAAATATGTGGGTTCCAAAGCTGTGTCTCAAGTGGTTTGAAAAACAGATGACTCACATTTTTGGGCAGGACTAATGTCGTCCAAAAAACATTTCTTCCGTTTGGTGCTTTTAATATTAAGGATGGATCATAGATTATATTCTAGGAAGATGAGTGGATTGTCCAAACTTCTCTTCGCGAACAATATCCAGCTCTATATTCGATTGTTAGGCACAAAGGGGATACACTTTTCATAGTACTAGAATCTAATCTTCCTAATGTGTATTTTAGAAGAAGTCTCATAGGTCCTTGATTGGTATCTTGGAACAATCTTTTATTATGATTATGCACGATACAACTTTCGGGCGATGTGTATGAGTTCAAATAGAAATTATTAGAAAGTGGTAAATTTCCAGTTGACTCATTGTACATAGAGCATTGATTCAACCTGATATTCCGTTTGATGATAAT
The DNA here is from genome assembly GCA_030063025.1 of Avena longiglumis. Taxonomy (NCBI): domain Eukaryota; kingdom Viridiplantae; phylum Streptophyta; class Magnoliopsida; order Poales; family Poaceae; genus Avena; species Avena longiglumis. Next base: position 213,450,819 of record CP125979.1, read on the forward strand.
AGTAAAATTTTGAAATTTAAAATACCCCTAAAGACGAAGTTATTTGCATGGTTTTCTCCATAAAGGTATAATTCTTACAAAAAATAATTATGTAAAGAGGAATTGGCATGGAAGTACACAATGCGTTTTGGTCATCATAATAAGACAATATTGGTCATTCATGCATTGTAATTTTGCTCGCTCTATATGTTCATTTATCCAAATAACCTTTGGTTTATCTCCCACACATTCGGTGGACAATATTTTTGGTAACTTGTTGTATTGTATAGATCATAAATACAAGACTTTGTTTAGGGCGGGAGCGTTTGCTATTATTTGGTCGCTATGGCTATGTAGAAATGACAAATTTTTTAATAACATCGTGTCTTCTCTCTGCAGGTTATATATCGGGCCACGGCTATCCTCCGATCATGGACTATTCTCCAACATATGAAGTTTTGCAACTTGTTTGTGAAGGGGTGTACGCGATTGAAGGACACGTCGAGAGATATTTTATCTCGACATAGATGGTCGCGTGATTTGCGGATGGATCTATCATAGCTCGAGGCCGTTTATTTTGCTTGGATATTGGCAGTTTTAGTCCGGAAATCCACTTTGGCTCCTACCCGTAGATGCACCTACTGTCAAAAAGATACACTTCAAAATGTTGGAAATTTTGAAAAAAAAAATTAGATGTACATATTGACATTATATGTTCGTACACAAAGTTTCACGAAAGAAAATACATTTTATGTTGATTGTGTAAAAAAGACAATTTTTGGTGTTGCAAAATAGTTTTTCACAAGACATTTTTTTGTCTCTTTTGTATAGACCATAAAAAAATGTATTTTGATAGCAAAACTTTGTGTGAGGAGATAGCATGTCCGGATGCACACCCAGGATTTTGTTCCGGAATTTTCAATATTTTGAAATTTATATAAAATGTATTTTTCATAATAGGTGCATTTAGACCTGGGAGCCAAATCGCCATGTCCATTTTAGTCTACTTCCTTTATTCACTTGTTGTGTGGTTTGTGCGGCTGTGTGCATACTAGTTATGCAAAGGCCGGATGCAAACATTAATCAAAGTAACAAAAGCGCCCATATCCAAAAAAATATGTTTTTTTAATCTTTCGTTGGTTGATCTTTGTATCAACTTTCAGTGACTCATGATTAGTAATAATACTACTTGATGTTCTTGTTACTCGTTTTTAATAAAATGCTATGTTCATCACTTGATGCAGAGACGGGTATTTTACCTCTTTTAAAAAAAATGTTGCTTGACTGTCTCTTTTCTCAATGTTAGTATAATATCGGTTAGAGGTAAATCAGATAGATATATGATTTATGTCTTGTCTTGTACACTAAGATGATCCCATCTACGGCTATATATATATTCGTCCATGAGGCTCAATAATACATCCAAAATATTCCGCCAATCCCTCTATCTTTCTACATGGTATCTGATGACCCACAAGTATAGCGGGTGTATCGTAGTACTTTCGATAAATAGGAGTGTCGATCCCAACGAGGAACAGAAGGTGCCGAATAGTGGTATGGAGCAGGAAATCCCTACGAATACTTAGAAAACGGATTTTTTGTGGTTTTCTGACAAGGCAACAAGACAAGGAGCAGGTAACGAAGGTAGCGAACAAATGGAGAAAGTGGCCCAATCCTTTCTTAGCAAAAGACAAGCCGGTGGAAATACTTATACGGACCAAACGTTCTCGAGGACACATGGGAATTTTGTCAAGTGCTTTTGTTTCAAATAGCTGAGTACTCATTCTTTGGTATTTGTAAGTGTTGTGTGGGTGAACCTATGCTAACATACCGCCCTTCCTAGGACTAATACATACTTGTGATTAAACCCCCTGCAAACATTCGTAACTACAGGAAAATAATTAATATATAAATCTAACCACAGCCTTAAACTCTGAGATCCTACACTCCCTTGTGCAAAGGTGTCCTAACGGGGGTTCAGGTTTCTGTCACTCCGGCAACCCCACGATTAGTATCCAAATACACAATGCATCCCCCTAGGCCCATAAATGGTGAAGTGACATGTAGTCGACGTTTACATGACACCACTAGAAGAATAGCACCACAACTTAAATACTAAACCATTGAATAATAACTCATCACAGATTCACTACTAACAACATGACTTCTCCCATGTCCTCAAGAACTAGACGAACTACTCATAGGACATCATATGGATCAAGATCAAAGATGATATGATAATGGATAACAATATGAACATAAAAAATAATCCAATGGTTCCACTCACAAGCATCAACTACAATACCAATCAACACCGGGAAAGTTTCCCATAAGAACTAAAGCAATATCCAACACAATTGTTACAGCCGGACGAAGTGGTGATGATGGTGATGGTGGAGATGATGATGTGGATGATGATGATCCTGATGAATCCTATCTTGATGACGGTGTTGATGGCGACGGTCTCCCCTCTTTGGGAAGGAATTCCCCTGGCAGAAATCTATCTGCCAGAGAGATCTTTCTCTCTCGGTGTTTTCCACCCCCAGAGGCGGCGGAAATCTATCTGTGGTCGCTCCCCGAGACTTAGGGTTCCATAGAGAAGATATAGGCGAAGGGGCGGAGTAGGTGGCCGGGCAGGTTGGCCACACCTGTCCTAGGAGCGGGGTCAGTGGGCCCGTGCCTAGGGGGAGTGTGGGCCCTCTGAGGCCCCATTTCGTCCCTCCTTCTGGCTTCCTTCATCTTCTGTTAAAATAATATGTTTCCATATTTTTCTGGTATTTTTCTGATCTTTGCGAAATTGCACCGAAACGCCTTCTTTTCTATCAGAATCCAGACTCCGGCAATCCATCCTCCAGGAATCATCCAACATTCATAAACAGATGAAAAAGCCATAAGTAATACCTCATAATAAGACAAACATCAATCAATAGAGGTAAATTATGATATATATAAAGGTGATGCAAATTGGGCGTATCAACTCCCCCAAGCTTAGACTTCGCTTGTCCCCAAGCGAATACTGAGCTCAGTAAACATGTCCATAGGTTTATGGAGTGAAGTGTCTATAAAAGAATATGAACAAGAAGCATCACACTTACCATTGCACAACTCATAGAAGAAAGCAACTCACCATTATATAACCAAGTACAACAGTCACAATAGAGATGCATAAAGATAAATCATAATTGGAATTTGCAAACTTGTTCTTGGTCAGAGAACACCTAGCAAACAGTTTCACAAAAACCTTTTGTAGAAGTTTCAAAACAGGAGCACTCTTTGCTCAAAAAGGTTTTTTTTCACAAGTGAAAGCTTTCAAAGTAATACTCAATAGATAAGAGTTTTGTGCAAACAAGGAAGATGAAGAACATGATTGAATAAATCACCATATGAATGTTTGAAACACAACAACTCAAATGCTTGCTGGATATAGAGAGGAAGTAGGTTTACTGACTCAACTGGTAACTAGGAGAAAGGTCCCTTTATAGAGTCTAGAAGAGATTACAAGTCATAAAGATCTTCCAAAAGATTATGGTACCTTCTAGCTTTGAGCCCTCATTGCCCCTATCATAAGCATCTTGAGATGATTAAGGTTAAAGTGAAAAAATATGGAGTATATGCTTGACGAAATATAAGTTGGCAATCTCATGTCCCTTGAATATGAGGGCCACTCTTCATGCATACTCAACTTTGGGCCCAGGTAATATCTTGTCATTGTAAGTATTTGCATATCATTGAGAACCGCCAACGGGGTACCCCATGCACATGGTACATGAGCTTTCCCATAACCAAAATGACAAGGCAAGCAGACAATGATCATCTCAGCAATCTTTTTATTTACCATATGCATAGATTTTTATTGAGGATGCTTCATAGATGACTCAATATGGTGATGCTGCAAGTTTCCACCATGATTAAGCATGGCTTAGGCTAGCGGCCCAGGCGTTTCTCTAACACAGGATACAAACTCCATGGACTTACAAGTTCCCTCTTTATTTCACACCGGTGACATCCATAGACAAAAGAGCACGATATCAACTGTGTATAGAGTACAAGTGCAATGTTGAAAACTTTCCCCGTGACAGCACGGTTCTTCTAATTCCAACGTATAGATGCAAGCATATACAACTTAGATTTTCAGAATGGTTCAAGTCTATTAGGGGCAAAGAAATAAAGTGTGCCATCAAGTTTGTGAGAGCTTTACTAACTAGTTTTCACATAACAAAATACTTTTTAATTCGAAAGGTAGATGAAGCTTGAGAATTTTCTTGGAATAGCAATTGCTACTAGGTAGATATGGTGGATAGAAGTGGCAAAGGTTTTTGGTTCAAAGGGTTTTGGAAACATGAGAAGTATGCCTTCTTAAAATAGGTTTTTGGCTACCAAGGCTGGGTAGCAAGCAAGAGAGTTGAAAGAAACAAGCAAACATACAAGTAATAAATCCAAACATGCAATCTTCCTTGAAGACACAAAAGAATCTTAAATAAATAATACTAAGCCTATGAGACAACAAGAAAGAAAACAAATGATACAAAATACCTGTAAGCTTTTTTCTTTCCTTTTCTCTTTCATAGTAATGCTACTGACCAGAACTCGGTTTGCCAAAACCAATTTAGATCCACTTGATGATCCCAAAGTGGTGCCAATGCTGATCAACAAGATCCGTCATATAATAGAGATTGTAAACTAAAATAAGAAGTGCAAAAAGTAAAAGATGAGACTTCTCATTAATATTCAATAAAGGCACTCACACCAAGGGATACATAGATAATCAACTAAAGGATAGATACTTCCACAAGCAAACCAAACTATAAGATAACCCCTCTACCACAAATATGAATCAAATAAAAAGGTAAAAAATAAAATATAATGGTGGTGATACCGCGGCACTCCCCCAAGCTTGGAACAAGCCAAGGGGATGCGAAACCTGATGACGAATTACTCCCTTGGTGGTGGTGGTGTTGCCTTGTCATCATCAAACTTCCAAGGCAATAGTTACCCATCCAAAAAGGATGTCCTTGTCTCCGCAATCCTGAAACTAGCAGCAGAGCTTATGCGATCAAATATAGCCTCATACTCACAGTTTTGGTTCTGTATGTCATAGAGTTGTGCTTGCAATTGGTTGGTGGTCTGACGGAGTGAAAAGATCTCCTCTCGCAGCTCAACTACTTCTCTCTCGTGCTTGGTGATGAGTTCTGAACTTATCTTGTTAATAACATCCACTTCGCGTTCTGCCATCTTCTTGTACCTGAAAACTTCTTGTTCCAATGCTTCCATCCTGTCTTCTAGACTGCCTTCTCCTTTAGGGCCTTGAAATTCTTTCATTTGAACCTTCCCCTCCTTGAGGATCAACTCTTTGGGATGGATCCTAAACTCATACATGTACGGGTTGAGGACGTCCGCAGAGGAACCCTCCGTGGGTGGTCCAGAGAAGACATTGAGTCTCCAAATCTGAGAATTTTCCTGAGAGAAACAGATCAAAATGAAAACACGACGAGAACACGGTGCAAGAACCTCGGGGAACCCGGTGGGGTTATATATTACGAAGTTTCAATACATAAGGAAGGTTTTGAAATGGAAACGAGGCGGAGACGGAGTTTGAGGGGGAAATACCCCCACCTGGGGTGGGTCTGTCCACCTCGGGCTCCATTTCCTCTTCAGTTTCGACTCGTAACTTCCCTCATGTATTAAAAACATCAAAAATATAAAAAGATTGGGGTTTCATGAACCTTCTGTTTTCACTACTTTTACCTATTCAAAGACGAACTCTGTAGTTTCTGGTGTTTGGTTTCTGATAAATTCTTCTGGAGTCACCATTTTAATAACATCCACATCTTCATTATAAGAATCTCCAGAAATATAATGTTTTAGTCTTTGACCATTAACCACCTGTGTTGTGTCATCCTTCAGAGAAGAAATTTTGATGGCACCTGAATGGTACACTTCCTTGATAACAAAAGGTCGTTCCCATTTGGAGAGTAGTTTCCCTGCAAAAAATCTAAGATGATACCTATACAAAATAACTTTCTCACCAACATGGAACTCCCTTTTGAGAATGCTCCTATCATGCCATCTTTTTACTTTTTCCTTAAAGAGCCTAGCATTTTCGTAAGCTTCCCCTCTCCACTCATCTAGATTACTTAAATCGAGCAGTCTTTTCTCACCAGCAAGTCTAAAATATCTATTCAACTCTTTCACTGCCCAATAAGCTTTGTGTTCTAATTCTAAAGGCAAGTGACAAGCTTTCCCATAGACCATTTTGTAAGGAGACACATCCCCATAGGATTTTTATAAGCATTTCTATAAGCCCACAAAGCGTCATTCAACTTTTTAGCCCAATTTTTTCTAGATCTATTGACAGTCTTCTGCAAGATAGATTTAATTTCCCTATTGGAAAGTTCTACTTTCCCACTAGTTTGGGGGTGATAAGCTGAAGCAATTCTGTGGTTTACATCATACTTAGCGAGAGTTTTTCTAAAACCCCCATGAATAAAATGAGAGCCTCCATGAGTCATGAGATATCTAGGCACACCAAACCTAAGAAAAATGACATCTTTAAGCGTTTTCAAAGAGGTCTTACCATAAGCACCGTTTGTAGGTATGGCTTCCACCCACTTAGTAACATAGTCAACAACAACGAGAATATGAGTATACCCTTTGAAGGAGGAAAAGGCCCCATAAAGTCAAATCCCCAACAATCAAAAGGTTCAATAACAAGAGAATAATTCATAGGCATTTCATTGCGTCTAGAGATGTTACCTACTCGTTGGCATTCATCACATGATAAGACAAACTTTCTTGCATATTTAAAAAGAGTAGGCCAATAAAATCTAGATTGTAAAACCTTTTGCGTGGTCCTATCCCCAGCATGATGTCCTCCATAAGCACTGCCATGACATTTTCTCAATATCTCTTGTTGTTCAAATTCTGGAATAGATCTTCACATAATACCATCCACTCCTTCTTTATATAAGTGTGGGTCATCCCAAAAGTAATGCCTTAGATCATAGAAGAATTTCCTTCTTTGCTGAGCTGTAAAGGTTGGAGGAAAATAGTTGGAAACAATAAAGTTAGCATAATCAGCATACCAAGGACTCTCATGCTGACTTACCCTTATTGCAGCTAACTGCTCATTTGGAAAACTATCATTAACAAGCAAAGGGTCAAAAGAAATGTTTTCCAAACGAGATAAATTATCAGCAACAGGATTATCAGCACCTTTCCTATCCACAATATGCAGATCAAACTCTTGCGAAAGCAACACCCACCTTATAAGCCTAGGCTTAGCGTCCTTCTCTGTCATAAGGTACTTCATAGCTGCATGATCAGTATGAATAGTAACCTTAGAATCAACAATATAAGGTCTAAACTTATCACAAGCAAAGATTACAACTAAGAACTCTTTTTCAGTAGTAGCATAATTATTTTGAGCAGCATCCAGGGTCTTTCTAGCATAATGAATAACATTCAGCTTCTTGTCAACACGTTGTCCAAGGAAAACACGCACATCAAAGTCACTAGCATCACACATGATTTCAAAAGGTAAACTCCAATCAGGTGGTTGGACAATAGGGGCAGTTGTCAAAGCTTTCTTCCAAGTTTCGAAAGCTTTCTTACAATCATCATCAAAAACAAAAGGTACATCTTTTTGAAGAAGATTAGTAAGGGGCTTTGAAATTTTGGAGAAATCTTTAATAAACCTCCTATAGAAACCAGCATGACCAAGAATACTACGAATATCTTTGATATCTCTAGGACAAGGCATCTTCTCAATTGCTTCAATTTTGGCTCTGTCAACTTCAATGCCTCTTTCAGAGATCTTGTGTCCAAGAACAATCCCTTCATTAACCATGAAATGGCATTTCTCCCAGTTAAGAACAAGGTTGGTTTTTTCACATCTTTGCAAAACTTTATCAAGGTTGTGCAAACAGTTATCAAAAGAAGTTCCATAGACGGAAAAATCATCCATGAAAACCTCCACAATTTCTTCTCAAAAACCATGAAAGATAGCAGACATACATCTCTAAAAGGTAGCAGAAGCATTACATAAACCAAAAGTCATATGCCTATAAGCATAAGTACCATAAGGACAAGTGAAAGTGGTTTTCTCTTGGTCCTATGCTTTCATAGCAATTTGAGAAAACCTAGAATAACCATCAAGAAAGCAAAAATGAGTCTTTTTGGACAACCTCTCAAGCATTTGATCAATAAAGGGCAAAGGATAATGTATTTCTTATTAACTTTATTAATCTTTCTAAAATCAATGCACATTCTATACCCAACCACTACTCTTTGGGGTATAAGCTCATTGTCCTCATTAGGCACAACAGTTATTCCCCTTTCTTGGGAACACAATGAACAGGGCCAACTCATTGACTATCAACAATAGGATAAATAATACCAGCATCAAGGAGGTTTAATACCTCATTTCTTACCACATACTAAGATTTAGATGGCGTTGGTGCTCAACAAATGGTTTTGCATCAGGCTCAATATTAATAGCATGCTGACATATAGTAGGAGACATTCCTTTTAAATCATCAAGAGTATAACCCATAGCTCCTCGGTGCTTCTTCAGTACTTCCAATAACCTTTCTTCTTCCTTCCCTGAAAGTTTAGAACTAATAATAATAGGATATATTTTCTTATCATCAAGATAAGCATATTTAAGATCATCAGGTAAAGGTTTTAATTCGAAAACAGGATCCCCTTTAGGTGGTAGTGTGGTACCCAAATCTTCCATAGGTAGATTATGCTTAATCTGTTCCGGCTGATGAAGGAAAAATTTGTCAATCTCATTTCTTTCCTTCATGAAGACATCACTTTCATGGTCTTCCATGAACTGTTGCAAAGCATTGTTAGGAGCAAGAGAAATAGCAGACAATTGTTCAACCCTAAAATCCTCCTCAGGTAGTTCATTTTCATAAGGAGTTTTGGCAAATTTGGAAAAATTAAACTCATAAGATTCTCCAGCAAACTTAGTCAAAACCTTTTCCTTCCTAAAATCTATGATAGCCCCATAAGTATTAAGGAATGGTCTACCGAAGATAATAGGATAGGTTTTACTACCTTCTTTACCAAGTACTAGAAAATCAACAGGATATTTAACATTACCACAAAGGACCTCCACATCTATTACAATACCAATGGGGCAAACTTTCTCTCTATTAGCAAGGTGAATAACCACATAAATGTCCTCAAGCTCACAAGGACCAATCTCATGCATAATTTCCCTGTAAAGCTCATAAGGAATATCACTAGAACTAGCACCAATATCACATAAACCATAGTAGCTATGACTACCAATTTTAACAGAAAGCACATGGACACTAGCTTTTATAACTTTCTTAGGATGAGAAACAATATTAGTAGCATCTTCACAGAAGACAATATGCTCATCTTCTATATTTATAGTGACAAGATCTTTCACAATAGCTACCACAGGCTCAATATCAATAATCTCATCGGACCCTACAGTTTTCTTTGCGCTTTTGCTAACCAAATTAGCCATAATAGAATGCTCCCTTACCTTGGAAGGAAAAGGAGTTTTCTCAATATAAGGTTCAGGAAAAATAGGATCAACAGTACAAACCTCTGTACTAGCAGGAACATGGGTGACAGTGTCTTTATAAGGAGCGTGGTACTTGTCCCATTCTTTCTTGGGAAGTTCAATATAAGAGGCAAAGGCATTAAAACATTTTGCAAGAACTTGGGGATCAAGGCCAAACTCATTGCTAATATCACGGAAGTCATTAGTTTCCATAAAATATTTAATGCATTCATAATCATAATTTATACCTGACTTTCTTCCTTTGTCATTCTCCCAAGCTTCAGTTTTATCTTGAATACAGTCTAAGAGATCCCATTTAGTTTCTTCCTTCATACGTGTGAATGATCCAGCACAAGAAGCATCTAGTAAATCTTTATCATGAAGAGAAAGCCTCGCATAAAAGTTATTGAGAATAATATTGTTAGGGAGTTCATGAATAGGACGTTTAAGCATTAGTAACTTCAATCTCCCCCAAGCTTGAGTTGTACTCTCTCCATCAAGAGGCCAAAAGTTATATATAAGATTCTATCCTTATGAATCTCACTGGGAGGATAAAATTTAGAGTAAAAGAGAGACGCCATCTCCTCCCATTCCATGGATTGTCCATTCTTCGGCAGCTTATACCATCCTTCAGCTCTCCCTTTCAAGGATATGGAGAATAACTTCTTCACCTGTTCAGTTGTGATACCTGCACACTTAAACAACCCGCATAATTTATGGATAAAAAGCAAATGATCACCAGGATGGACAGTTCCATTCCCAAAATAGTAATTATCCATAACACGATTAACAATGCTTGTAGGTATCTTAAAAGGATCTATCTCAACAAGAGGTGGTTCATCTACTACCCTAGCAGTTGTAGTAGTTTTCCCAAACAGAAAACCAAGTGGGTTATTGATGTCTACGCACTTCTATTATTGTAGACAGATGTTGGCCCTCCAAGTGCAGAGGTTTGTAGAACAGCAGCAAGTTTCCCTTAAGTGGATTACACAAGGTTTATCGAACTCAGGGAGGAAGTGGTCAAAGTTATTCCCTCTCAATCAATCCTTCAATCAAGATACAAGAAGTCTATTGTGTCCCCAAGACACCCAATACACTTGTCAAGTGTATAGGTGCACTAGTTCATCGAAGAGATAGTGAAATACAAGCGGTAATGGTGCCAAAAAATAGCTTGACGGTGAGGTAAAGACTAAAGCAAGCAAACATGCAATAGATCTAGATGCAAACGGGTGTTTCAATGTTTAGAAACAAGGCCTAGGGATCATACTTTCACTAGTGAACACTCTCTCATATAAATATCATCTTTCATGATACTACTCTTAACTACTCTCCGGTTGGACACTCTAATCCATGGTAGGGCCTCCCCCAATCTAGATAACTCCACACTGTCACCTTGAGCGCTAGATGGTTCCAACAAACACCAGAATTTCATAGAGACATCCAACTCCAAATATAACTCATAACAAATATTCAATCTAGCCAAAGTGCCACACACGGTATGCACGCTGTCACTTTCACACACGTGGGGAAAATCATAGATCTATTAAAGCACAAAGAGTATTTATATAGACTCATACCTAAGTGCCACCATGGCGTGCATGCTGTCACTTTCACATACATGGGGAGAGCAGAGATCTATTGAAGCACTTGAGTAGCAAGGTAGATCTACTTGATTACAAAGCTCATGACCACAACAATATCATGCATAGAGAGAGAGATGAACACATAGCTACCGGTAGAGCCCTTAGCCTCGAGGAAGAACCACTCCCTCCTCATCATGGGAATCAACAACGGTTATGAAGATGTCGATGGAGATCGATGGAGATGGCTCCAGGGGCACTTCCCCGCCCCGGCAGGGTGCCGGAACAAAGACTTTTTGTCCCCCTAATCTCCCCTTCGGTGGCGGCGGCGCTACAGAGGTTTTCGTGGATTTCTTCTGGATGACCTAGGGTTTTTGGGTCGGAGGCTTCTTATAGGTGCAGGAATCAAGGTCGGTGGGGGTCCACGGGCCCACACCCCCTGTGGGCGCCTCCATGGCTTGCCCGCGCCTAGGGGGTGCGGCCACCCTGTGGCCCCCCTCCGACTCTGCTTTGTGGTTTCGTGTTGCTCCGGGAAAATAATGACTTTGGATTTTGTCCCGTCCAATTCCGAGAATATTGATTTTTTGCCTTTCTGGAACCAAAAATAGAAGAAAACAGGCAACCGGAACTGTGGCAACTTGTCAATAGGTTAGTTCCAGAAAAGATATAAAAATACCTCAAAGGGTAGACAAAACATAACAAAGTGGATACTAAACAAGCATGGAACATCAAAAATTATAGATACGTTTACGACGTATCAAGCATCCCCAAGCTTAAATCCTGCTCGTCCTCGAGTAGGTAAGTGATAAAAAAATAATTTTTGAGGTGACATGCACCATCAAAACCAAGGTCAAACCATTTGCAAACATTGAAAGCTGGGAACAAAGAACTCTAAACATGTGCATGAAAGATGAAGTTCTAACAATAGGACATAGTAACTATGCATGCAACATGTCAAGCTACAAACAAAGATCATGAATAATATGCATTGAAAATGTTTGTTTGTTTCACATACAAAAAACATGCCATAGTGGCATTCATATTGTCCCTCATAGAGTAGCAAATATATGCATAGGACACCTTCAAAGCTCACAAGGGTGACTAGAAACAAATAGCACAAGAACAAGTAATATCACAATCTGCATGAATCAATAAGCTTTGGAACACTGCACAAAGAATGACAACTATGCTCTCTTAATGGTGCCTAAAGGTAGAAGGTGGAGACTCAAATAATGGTGGAAGAAAGGCCTTTCATAAAGGAAGCAGGGATTTCAAGTTTCAAAAGGAGCTTCCAAAAATTATGGTACCTGTTAGCTTTCAGCCCTCATTGCCCATATCATAAGCATCTTGAAGTGATTAAGGTTAAAGTGAACAAAGATGAAGTATATGCTTGACGAAGTATAAGTTGACAATCTCAAGTCCCTTGAATACGAGTGCCACACCTCATGCTACTCAACTTTAGTTACCTGTAAGTTCTTGTCATTGTAAGTATTTGCATATCATTGAGAACCGCCAACGGGTACCCCTTGCACATGGTATAGGAGCTTTCCCATAACCAAAATGACAAGGCAAGCAGACAATGAGCATCTCAGCATTCTTCTTATTTACCATGGGAATATGGTGCCTTTTTTCCTCTCTTTCCTCTTTTCTCAATGTGTCTCTTTTTTTATAAGAAGAATGCTTCATAGATGTCACTATGGTGATGCTGCAAGTTTCCATCATGATAAGGCATGGCTTAGGCTAGCGGCCCCGGCGTTTCTCTAACACGGGATACAAACTCTATGGACTTACAAGTTCCCTCTTTATTTCACACCGGTGACATCCATAGACAAAAGAGCATGATATCAACTGAGTACAAAGTAAAAGTGCAATGTTGAAAACGTTCCCTGTGGCAGCACGGTTCTGCTAATTCCAACATATAAGTGCAAGCATATACAACATAGATGACACAATGGTTCAAGTTTATTAGGGGCAAAGATATAAAGTGTGCCATCAAGTTTGTGAGGGCTTTAATCACTAAGTTTTCACATAACAAAATACTTTTTAATTGGAAGATAGCTGAAAACAAGAATATACTTGGAATGGTGTAACACACCATGCATAGGAATTTATAGTGGACACTTTGGAATAACTTGGTTTGTTGGGAGTTGGAAGCATGAGTAGAGCTTACGCACACAAGTGGAGGCTAGCAAAAGACTGGGAGCAACCAACTAAGAGAGTAATAATGGCCATAATCATGCAGAGCGACAAAACATTACTAATCAAAGCATAGAGTGGTACTACAAGTCAAGGACTAAATGATCATATAGGCTATGGTGACTTGTTCATAGTCACAACATGGTGTGAGCATGTGCCAAGTCAACCCAAACAAAGCATCAAAGGAGAATACCACAATACTATGCTTTTGCATGCTAAAACAACACATAATTCTTTCAAGGCACACTAAGCAATCCCAATTGTTTGGAACAAGACATGATACAGTAATAATAACTAAGCATAAGGTCAAAACAACATCTAGCATGTCATGCTAAAGTCTAATCCATAGTCAAAACAAGCTCCCTTTTGTACCACTTAAGCATGAAGCTCTCTACTCTTTCCAACACCAAACAACTTTATTTGAAACAACTCACAAAGATAATAATCAATAGAGATCAGTGAGCTTATCTCACAAATTCACAAAGAAGAACTAAAAAGTTCTAAGCTGAAAGCACAAGAAAACTAAGGCTGAACGCAGTGCTAGCAAAAGTGAACACTCACAAAACAATAAGAGTGAAAACTAGAGTATTCTAGGCAATGAAAACAGAGTGTGTCTCTCTCCAAAAGAAGTGTGGTGTAACCAACCATCTTACTCAAGCAAACTAAGCAAACGAAAAACAAAAACAAAAACTAAGACACTCCAACAACAACACAACTATGCATGAAACAATAAAAACGAAGTGTCTAGAAAGACCTGAGATTTTTATTGATGAAAAAGGGGATGCCTTGGGCATACCCAAGCTTTGACAATTTTACCTCTTGAATATTTCTTGGGGTGACATGGGGTGGCATCCCCAAGATTGAGATTTTGTCCATTCTTCATCTCATTACATCATTCTTTCTCTAACCTGCAAATTTTCCTTCATACAAAACTTCACACAATCTTCATTAGCAACATTAGTGTATTCAAAAGATAATAGACCTTTGGGTTTAGTTTCAAAATAGAAAAACTTGCAATAAATAAACAAGCTACTGTAGAAACTCCTTCAAAAAGCTCAATTCACCTAAAGAGAACTAAAAAAGGAATCAATAAGAAGCAAATGCAAATAATGACAGAAATCTGTTAAAACAGACCAGCAGGTAGAAACCGATTTTTTCGAACATCTTCTGTTGCTCAAATAAAAAAGTGTTGAACTAACGGAAGTTATCTAACATACTGGGAGATTTATTCGTAAATTTTCAGCTTAATCCGACTTACAGAGACTCCTCACGAATTTTTATGGTGGAGGACAGAAATCTGTTTCGGGACAGCAACTCCCCAAATCTTACTTCCCTCTCATTAGAGGTCATTATTGGCACAAAAAGCAAACAAAAAGGATAGAGAGAGTTCATTACAGAAGTAATAACTTCCAAGACTCAAGAAAACTCTTGCGTTATCTCCCAACAAGTACTTTTGTTTAATGCCTTTAAGTTAGGTTTGATAGTTTGAGAAGATGCTCTCATAAGAAATATGAAATGAAGTCAAGGAGAGCATCAAGAAGCAAATTCAAAAAACATTTAAGTCTAACCCACTTCCTATGCATAGGAATCTTGTAAAGAAACAAGTCATGAAAGCACAAAGCAACAAGCATAGGAAAGCAAAACAAGTGCAACTTCAAGACTTTCAACATAAAGAGGGGAAACTTAATATTTTTGAGATGCATAAGACCATGTTTCCCTCTCTCATAATAAATTTTAGTAGCATCATGAATGAAATTAACAATATAACTATCACATAAAACATTCTTATCATGAGCCACATGCATAAAATGATTATTACTCTCCACATAAGCATAGTCATGCTTATTAATTGTAGTGGGAGCAAATTCAGCAAAATAGCTATCATTATTATTCTCATCACCATAATCATCAAATATAGGAGGCATATTGTAATCACAATAAATTTTCTCCTCAATAGTAGGTAGACTGAAAATATCATACTCATCATTGTAATCGTCATATATTGGAGGTTTGGTATCATCATAAGCAATAGAATAGCTATCTTCCAAAGCTGGAGGACTTAAAATATCATTTTCATAAAAACTAGCTTCCCCAAGCTTAGACGTTTCCATAGCATTAGAAATAATGGTGTCCAAAGAATTCATACTAATAACATTGCTATTAGCATGCAAATAAAGTTCCATAGGTTTTTTAATTTTCTCATCAAACACTTCATGTCCTAACTCAAGATAAACACTATAAAGCTCTCTAATTTTGTTGTTGTTTTCCATTAAGCCTAACTAGTGAAAATAAGAAATAAAAAGACAAAATTGCAGAATCTAAACGAAATAACTTCGAGCACTCACACCGGAGGATGTGAGTACCTTTTACCTTACCTCCCCGGCAACGGCGTCAGAAAATAGCTTTCTGGCTGGCTGTTGTTGTGGGGTAACGTGTGTGAGTGATTTTTACCTTTCCTCCCGGCAACGGTGCCAGAAAAGATCTTGATGTCTACGCACTTCTATTCTTGTAGACAGTTGTTGGGCCTCCAAGTGCATAGGTTTGTAGAACAACAGGAAGTTTCCCTTAAGTGGATTACCCAAGGTTTATCGAACTCGGGGAGGAAGTGGTCAAAGGTATTCCCTCTCAAGAAATCCTGCAATCAAGATACAAGAAGTCTTTTGTGTCCCCAACATACCTAATACATTTGTCAGGTGTATAGGTGCACTAGTACGGCAAAGAGATAGTGAAATACAAGCGGTAACGGTGCTAGAAAATAGCTTGACAGTGAGGTAAAGACTAAATCAAGCAAACATGCAACAGATCTAGATGCAAACGGTGTTTCAATGTTTAGAAACAAGGCCTAGGGATCATACTTTCACTAGTGAACACTCTCTCATATAAATATCCTCTCTTCATGATACTACTCTTAACTACTCTCCGGTTGGACACTCTAATCCATGGTAGGGCCTTCCCCAATCATGATAACCCCACACTATCACCTTGAGCGCTAGATGGTTCCAACAAACACCACAATTTTATAGAGACATCCAACTCCAAATATAACTCATAAAAAATATTCAATCTAGCCAAAGTGCCACACACGGTATCACGCTGTCACTTTCACACACATGGGGAGAGCAGAGATCTATTGAAGCACTTGAGTAGCAAGGTAGATCTACTTGATTACAAATCTCATGACCATAACAAGATCATGCATAGAGAGAGAGAGAGAGAGAGAGAGAGAGAGATGAACACATAGCTACCGGTAGAGCCCTTAGCCTCGAGGAAGAACTACTCCCTCCTCATCATGGGAATCAGCAACAGTGATGAAGATGGCGATGGATATCAATGGAGATGGTTCCGGGGGCACTTCCCTGCCCCGGCAGGGTGCCGAAACAGAGACTTTCTTTCCCCCGAATCTCTCCTTCGGTGGCGGCGGTGCTACAGAGGTTTTTGTGGATTTCTTCTGGATGCCCTAGGGTTTTTGGGTCGGAGGCTTCTTATAGGCGCAGGAATCAAGGTCGGTGGGGGTCCAGGGGGCCCACACCCCCTGTGGGATCCTCTAGGGCTTGCTCGCACCTAGGGTGGGTGGGTGCGGCCACCCTGTGGCCCCCCTCCGGCTCTGCTTCGTGGTTCCGTGTTGCTTCGGGAAAAATAATGAATTTGGCTTTTGTCCCGTCCAATGCCCAGAATATTGATTTTCTGCCTTTCTGGAACAAAAAACAGAAGAAAACATGCAACTGGCACTGTGACAACTTGTTAATAGATTAGTTCCAGAAAAGATATAAAAATACCTCAAAGTGTAGACAAAACATAGAAAAGTGGATACTAAACAAGCATGGAACATCAAAAATTATAGATACGTTTATGACGTATCAGTTATCGATATTGGAAACAAAGTAACAAGCAGTAACAAAAGCAATACTCACAGTAAAAGTTCCCCTTACCAGTTCCACTCTTCAATAGCGCTTCACTCCCCGGCAACGGCGCCAGAAAACAGTCTTGATGACCCACAAGTATAGGAGGTGTATCGTAGTACTTTTGATAAATAGGAGTGTCGATCCCAACGAGGAGCAGAAGGTGCTGAATAGTGGTATGGAGCAGGAAATCCCTGTGAATACTTAGCAAACGGATTTTTAGTGGTTTTCTGAAAAGGCAACAAAACAAGGAGCAAGTAACGAAGGTAACAAACAAACGGAGCAAGTGGCCCAATCCTTTCTTAGCAAAGAACAAGCCGGTGGAAATACTTATAAGGACCAAACGTTCTCGAGGACATATGGGAATTCTATCAAGTGCTTTCGCTTCAAATAACTGAGTACTCATTCTTTGGTGTTTGTAAGTGTTGTGTGGGTGAACTTGTGCTAACACACCGCCCTTCCTGGGACTAATACATACTGGTGATTAAACCCCCTGTAAACATCCGTAACTACAGGAAAGTAATTAAGATATAAATCTAACCACAACCTTAAACTCTGAGATCCTACACTCCCTTGTGCAAAGGTGTCCTAACGAGGGGTTAAGTTTCTGTCACTCCGGCTACCCTACGATTAGTAGCCAAATACACAATGCATCCCCCTAGGCCCATAAATGCTGAAGTGTCATGTAGTCGAGGTTCACATGACACCACTAGAAGAATAGCACCACAACTAAATACTAAACCATTGAATAATAACTCATCACAGATTCACTACTAACAACATGACTTCTCCCATGTCCTCAAGAACTAGATGAACTACTCACAAGACATCATATGTATCAAGATCAAAGATGATATTATAATGGATAACAATATGAACATAAACAATAATCCAATGGTTCCACTCACAAGCATCAACTACAATAGTAATCAACACCGGGAAAGTTTCCCATAAGAACTAAAGCAATATCCAATACAATTGTTACATCGGGACGAAGTGGTGATGATGGTGCTAGTGGAGATGATGGTGTTGATGATGATGATCCCGACGAAGCCTATCTTGATGACGGTGTTGATGGCGACGGTCTCCCCTCTCCGGGAAGGAATTCCCTCGGTAGAAATTTGTCTGCCGGAGAGATCTTTCTCTCTTGGTGTTTTCCGCCCCCAGAGGCGGCGGAAATCTATCTTTGGTCGCTCCCCAAGACTTAGGGTTCCGTAGGGAAGATACAGGAGAAGGGGCGGAGTCGGAGGCCGGGTAGGTGGGCCACACCTGTCCTAGGCGCGGGGTCAGGTGGGCCCGCGCCTAGGGGGTGTGGGCCCCCTGAGGCCCCACTTTGTCCCTCCTTCTAGCTTCCTTCGTCTTCTGTTAAAATAATATGTTTCCATATTTTTCTGGTATTTTTCTGATCTTTGCGACATTGCACCGAAACGTCTTATTTTTTATCAGAATCCAGACTCCGGCAGTCCATCCTCCAGGAATCATCCAACATGCATAAACAGATGAAAAATCCATGAGTAATACCTCATAATAAGTCAAATATCAATGAATAGAGGTAAATTATGATATAGAAATGTGATGCAAATTGGGCGTATCGGTATCAACACTAATTCGATCCAAACCTCGAGTTGCCGCCGCATCCAGCTAGCGTCGCTGCCGCCACTTCCCAAACCCTAGCACCGCCGCCCCATGGCGCTGCGCTACCCAAGAAACACGCTTATGCCGCACTGTCCTCGAGGATGTCGATCTCCATGATCTCCGCCGGGGCTGCGCAACTCGTACACACAGGGTTCGCCCGCCGATCCGTGATCGGCTGCCTTGATATGTCTATTTTTATGATTTTTTGATCAGTTTTATTTTTTTGTTTACCAAACTTAGATCGGATTGAGTCACCCACCGCCGTCGTCCACTCGTGCCTCTACTCTGACCATCGTTATCGATGATCTACACCGCACATGTGCGCCTGCCCTCTCTGCTGCCTCGGCCTCACGGCACGCTTCCGCGCACCACAGATGGCTTCTACGCCTTTCTTTGGAGGCTGTTGTGGCCTCCCCTTTCAGATCATCTTCGTTGTCATCGTTCGGGACTTCACCGACAACACCGCCATCGACTATGATCTACGTGTTGTCCACGCCATGGCGCATACGGCACAACGTCGGTCTGATCGATCGATCCCGCGCCTGTCTACACCAAGCATGTCCCCAAGCAAGTGCCTACCACCGATCAAGTTATGGGATGTTGCCGCGTCGCCCCTTTGGGCCACAACGCCGCCGTCTTTGGTCTATGTTACCGGCTTCCAACACGTCTTTCCTTGGCGTGTACGTCGTCGGTCGTCTTCTAGCCGCTGCACCGACTTGCGCCCTGCAGCTATGCCGCCCCCTCGGGTCATAGCATCACTGCACGCAGCCTATTTCGCTGTCCCTGCACCGACGACATTGGCTTCCACCGCGCCATCTCCTAGCGCGGATCACTGCTATTGGCTATATTCGTTGTTTTACTTCTCTACTATAGGTAACATTTTTTATTAATGTGTTTCGTCATGTATTCGGGCTCTGTACGTACATTAGTTCTATTTCTATGCTCTTTCAAACCTTCAAATCACAAATAGGCTCTCCATTGTTATCAGTTTGTCAGGTTTTGCATGAATGTGTACCTATATTTAGAAAGCAGTGGAAAACAGTTTCAAGAACATGGGAAACAAAAGGGAGCATGCCGTCTTGGGTGGTTCATAGTCCTTTTATTATCCAAACGGGTACAACGTATACATTAGTTTCACAATTGCGGAAACAGTAAACATAGGCAATCTGTTTGCAAACATTTAGTTAATCCTCCTGCAGTTCTTCCTGATCTGTCCATTCGACCCCGTCAGCGGCGCAACGTCCCCCATCTTGATCATCCCTGCCACGAAGTCCCTAAAGAAGGCGTCCTGGCTGCCGACGTACTCCCGGACCTGTGCATCGGCGGCGCCGCCGTTGAAGAGCTCCTGGTCAGAGTGCAGGAGGGCCCTTTTTTGGACGAGGTTCTTGTAGTAGTTGTTCTCGAAGACGGTCGGGGTCTGCAGGTCAAGCGGCGCCAGGTTGTCGTCGCCAGAGCCAGCGGCGGGAGGGCAATTGGGTTGGCGGCTCTTCGCAAAGCCGGCGTCGATGTCCGTGTCGTTGTAGATGTGGTCCCTGAAGTTGGTGCAGCGAGCTAGGCCGATGGTGTGTGCTCCTGGAACAAGCAGATGACAGACCAGGTCAGGTTACCTTGGACGATGACAGACCAGGTCAGGTTACCTTGGACTACTTTTCTCGTTACTTCCACAGCAATCCTTGACCAAATTCCGTAGTTTATATGTTCTAGGTTGTTTTAGTGACCAAAGAACGGAAGTTAGATTTGTTCGTAGACTATTTTAGCCTACGAAAACATCTTATATTTAGGAAGACAAGTAGCACAAAGCAAACCGACCAGGTAAGGTCAATGGCAATTAGTCACCAACTTTCGATTCCATCACCTATATATACACTATAATAATCTGTTTAAGCCTGTGAGAGGTCTTATATGCAGAAATTCTGAGCTTTGGTGTAAAAATTTAGCTATCATTCCCGTTGTTTAATACTCCCTCTGTTCAAAATATAAAATGTTTTAGATTTATAAGGAAATATATGTATACTTGTTTTAGTGTGTAGATTCACTTCAAATTTGAGTGAACCTAGATACTAAAAGAAGTCTAGATATATTTGCTTTACAAAGTTAAAACATCTTATATTTTGAAACGGAGGGAGTACCAGCTATTTTTCAGCTACTATCAAAATTAATCTCTACCTACTCCAATGAGAAATTAGTTAAACAGTGTGTGGGGTAATTAGCATTACCTCACAAAACGAAAATATTGAGTACATGTTATTTTATGAAAATGTAAGATGTTGGTAATTTACATTGGCGATTAATCAATAGATGCAAGAATTTGCACGTAGATGTACCTGAGAGCGCGACCATGTCCTTCTGCGAGAGGCCCTTGGCGGCGAAGAGTGAGGTGAGGTTGGCAAGCCCCGAAGTGGGCGGGGGGATGTCATTGTTGGCGCCGTTGAAGCTCGCCGTGGTGGAGTCCCTCCGTCCCATCTTCACCTCCCAGCTCGGACCACCCAGCTGCACGTACACATTTCACACCTATAGTTAGCTTCAGTTCAAGTGCACGTACGTACGTCGGCGCGCCACCACGGCATGTCCACTATATACTTACAAAGACGACGCTCTCCTCTGCGGCGATGGCGAGCACGTCGGCGCAGGAGACGACGCCAGGGCACGCCTTCTCGACGGCGGCCTTGACGGCGTCGATGACCTCGAACCCTCTGGCGGAGTTCTTGTTGGGCGTGGCGTTCTTCTCGCCCTGGAAGCCCGGCGCGTCGTCCAGCAGCAGCGAGGCGTCGCAGCCCTGGACGAAGCAGTCGTGGAAGAAGAGTCGGACGATGGAGGCCCCCACGCGCCGCTCCCTGGCGATCGCTGGGTGCAGCGCCGACCGCACGGCCGTAAGCATGTCCGGGCACGAGTCGGAGTAGAAGCCCGTGGAGAGCTGAGCCGACGCGCCGCCGGCGACCAGTGCCAGGATAAGCGAGGAGAAGACGACGACAATGGCGCGCGCTGCCATGATGAGATCACAATGTGGTGTGTGTTGGCTAGATGGTGCCTTGAGCTCGTTTGCTGGACTGAGAGGATCCGAAGGGAGCAGGCATTTATAGCAAGAGAAAGTTGGCTTGCTGCGCATAACATGATTATTAATAGTGGCTAGGATGATTAGATTACATCATCGTCTCACCTACTCTGGACTCTGGTGGACTTTTGAGTTCGATCGAGTTGGAATCTATCGCTCGTTTCACACCAGGAGGAACTATGTAACGAACTTGCCCTGAAAAAGGAACAGCTAGCTTTGGGTCCAGGAAGTGAAAAAAGCTAGCTGCCGACACTGTGCGACACGGTTAATTAGGCATGCCTGCATGGCTGTTTCATGTTGCTTTCCCTGTCCAACAAACCTGAAGGATGATTTACGTCTCGATCGGCATGCAGCTACACTACTAGTAGTAAGTGCTCGCGCGCTGGGGGGGAGGGGGCTCGGGTGACCTAACCCTAATCCCGCTGCCAGCCTCTCCTCTCCCTCCCCCTGCGCTCGTCGCAGCCGGGCCTAAGGCCGCGCGGCAGGCCTTCCTTCTCTCGCGCGACGGGTTGCTGGGAGGGGGCCTCTCCCCATTGGGTTGATTGGAGCTCCAGCCTGGAGCGACGTGGCGGCCCTGGATGGTGCGGCACCTCTATCGGAGTTGGAAGCCGGGGCGGCGGCCCCGGGTTTCCCTCGGCGGTGCGGCCCCCGTGGTGGTCGCGTGGGCGGCACGACGGCGGATCTTGGGAGCTCGTGTCTGTGGCCGTCGGCGTTTGTCCTCGAGCCCGTGTCGGTATTGGTCGGCGCCTCCCTCTTTGGCGTTCCAGTGGCACCCACGATGCTCTTCGGCGGCAGGCTGGTGCTGCCCGGCCTCTCTTCTCCGCGTGGTGTGGTTGGTGTCGGCCGTGGTCATGGGGCTCTCCGGTCTGGTATGTTGGTGGTGGTGGCTTCCGGGCGGCGTTTGGTGCTGCTGGCGTGCGTGGTGGAGGATGGTGGTGGTTATGGTCTTTGTTCCTGTCTACGGTGACAGTTGCACGGGTTCGCTCTGGTTCCTTCGGCAGCTATCTCGCGGGTAGACGTGATGATCTATATGGTGACTTTCGTCACAGCGATGGGGAGCCTAGGTGTGGCGGTATGCAGGAGGCCGGGTCCAGCTGCCCAGTCCGATGGCTTCGACGGCAGAAGTGTTCGTGGCAGTCTTTGTGCGGCATGGTGATGGTGGTCTGGCCGGCCGCGAGTGGCGGGTGTGAGGTTATGACTCTCTGCCGGGCGAAAGTCTTGTTCTGGCTGCGGCCGGAGCCGATAGTGGCGACGCCTTTTGGCGTCATTTCCTCCTTGGAGGCGTTGTCGTGGTGGTGCTCTTGCACCTCCGTCCGGGTTCTCCGGGAGAAACCCTGATCCCTCGCGGGATCGGACGAGGGCGGCACTTTCTTGTGTCGTTTTGGCCTCCTGGGTACTCGTCTTGGATGCTCCATCGGCTAGAGGGTTTTGTGGAACGAGTTGGTTGTTGGTGTCGACGAACCGTTGGGCTTCCTCGACTTGGCGGTCAGGCGGACATGACTTCGGTTTGGTGAGCTTTGGGTGAAAACCCTGCACTGGCCACGACCGATGCCGGTGATGGCGGCGCTCTTGGTCGTCGCTCCCCTCGTTGGAGGCATCACTGTGGCGGCCCTTTCCTGCAAGTGTGGTGTTCGGTTTGTCTGTGCTTGGCCCGTTTTGGGCTAGGTGGTGCGCGGCCCCGGGGGTCGGCGTGGATGTCGGAGCGGCGGCTCTGAGTTTTTGCCTCCGCCTTGTTGCGTTTTGAGGTATTTTGGGTGTCGGCCTTGGCCACTTGGGTGGCTAGGCCTTCGGCTCGTGGTGCGCGGCCTCGGAGCCAGCGTGTAGTGTTGTGTTGTATCGATTTTCGGCTGGTTTTCCTCGTAGACTGACCATCTCTCCTATATCAATAAATGGCAAGCCTCTTGCCTTGTTTTTAAAAAAAGATTATTGAGCTATCATGCTCAAACTTCTCTTTTTAAAGTTTCGAAGGTAGTAGGCAGATCGACCGGGTCTCCGGCCACGGAGATTTAGCTGCCCCATGCTCATCGTAGAATGGACTCACGGTCAAAAAAATTATACATCATCTATATCTATAGCATTCAGGGGAGTATCTAGTGGGTGTGCCATAAGTGCCATGGCACCCCCTAAAAATGAAGATTCTTTTGACTTATAGGGATTTAGTCTAATTTTATATTTATTATATGTGTTTAAAATATTTATACATAATATTTAAGCTATTAATACTGAACTTGGCACCCCTCTAATTTAGTCCTACATCCGCCACTGATAGCATCGACAACTCAATCATGAATTCTCTTCTCAAGGTAGTATACAGATTGTCCATAGATTATACGCACGCGCATCAGATAATTCAACCTCCTTTACTTCTCAAGGTACTCCCTAATTATCGAATACCATAGACTGTAGAGAATGCCCATTTGATAATTAGTGTTAGTGTTAGCAGTTATTGCTAGGTGGTCCAATGATCTATTTATAATTTTAATAATTAGTAAGGATATTACAATGAATACGACGGCACTTTTCGATACAAGAATTAGGCATGCCCGCTTCGCCCACCTCGTTGGTGGCGATCTCGCTAGTGTGGCATTGAGGAGGACGAGGAATCATATGGTTTCTACTAACATGCATGGAATGGTAGATACTATCTTTTAGTCTACGTTGTTACACGTTTGGTGTTAAACGATTCATATCAATTCAACATTTGAATGACGATGGCTTTATTTTCGGAGAGCTGGTACTTAATTAGGGGCATGTGCACGAAGACTACCCGAATGTCGTCATTAGAATCATTGGTCGGATCCAGTAGGAGAGCTCTGATAACAGCGCATCGACAGCTTGCTTTGGTGACGGTAGTGGTCGTTGTTAGAAATAATGAGGCTAATCCATTTAGGTCCATGTGTATTTCAGATTTTTCCTAAATCTCAAAGCCCAAATTTGTGGCAGCCCATATGTGTTTGGGCCCATGTTTGTGGCAGCTCACATGAAAGTGGAGTGGAAGCTCAAGTTTAGTCCCACATGGAAAGTTGGAGGAGAGTTGCACCACCTTATAAGGTGGATTGTTGCACCACTTTGTAAGTAAGTAGCAATAAGAGAGATATACGCGGGCGCTCCTCCTCCGACGTCGCCCGCCCGCCCGCCCGTCACGACACGCGCACGCGGGTTGCGAGAATCTCGCCGAGCCAAGCTTTATTTTGCTGCTCAGACTTGGCCCATGTTTGCCTTCGTTACCACCGAAAACCAATCTAGGGTTTTGCCATCCTCTCTACTTGCGTCGTCACTGTAGTCCTTGCCGGCGTGCACCGGCGGACGGGAGAGCAGGTCTCCGCAACCACTCGCCCTTGTGATCCTGTACGGGAGAGGGCGAATAAGGTTTTTGGGAAGCGCTCCGCGCGACTGCTCGATGTAGCGACCTCGGATCGGTAAGGATCCTAAGTCCCTGTGATTAACATGCTAGTCCCTGGATCAATAGCTAGCACTCACAGTCGATGAAATATCATGTAAAACACAAATTCTTTATTACACGGAGAATCCAGAGTATAAATTTATTACAAATTTGCTTAGCATAAGGCTAGCTCAAATATCAGCGGAAACATAAAAGCAGTTTGAGTCCATCAATGCCCCAGGGTTGTCGAGTGTATATTCGCGATCCCTACGCACCTTTCAGTCTTCGGACTCTGCACATAAGACGTGCAGCCAACAAGTTGGGTCAATACTTTGAATGTATTGGCAAATCACACCAAGGAAAAAAAACTATCTCTACTTGCAAGGTTAGTTTAGGCTATAGAGTTCATTTGCTCAAAGCTAGTTTTCTTAAATAGAGAGAAGAGAAGATTTTCCTGCTTTGTGAACATTTGCTTAGATAAAATAAGGTCGAATGGTACACGAGGATATTACGCACCAAGTGTCCAAACAACCAAACACTTGGATATTACGCACCAAGTGACACTTGGATATTACACACCAAGTTTCCCAAAATCCCACCCATTGGCGATATTACTCACGCCATGGGGTTTTAAAAACTTTGTTTAGAAAAGAGAGAGGAAGATCCTTTAGAGGCTCCATCCTTCAGATGATCAATATTGTTCTGTTTCCGTGAACACGGCTGATCGATCAGGTTCCAATACCCTCGAGAGTTTGTGCACTTTACCCACAATCCACGATCAAGTCCTTTTTACAGACAAGACCATGGCGAGGCTTTCCCTTAGTAGCCCCTCTACCTTCCGGATCCAACCATGCTAAGAACCTCCAAATGTTGGTACCGAGGTGAGGTTTCCCACTAAGTACTAGGCCAAGACAGAGCCCATAATGTATTGTGGCTGCACTGGAAGCTTCTGAATTCTGAAACATGGCAGACTTCTTTGATTCCTTGGTGGCCGTCCTCCACCAAAATCTCACTCGTTGCCCCGATACCATTCCGTCTAGAAGAAAACTTAGTTTTATTTTGAAGTGGATTTGAGAAGAAAATTTTGCTCTAGAGAGCCTTTATACTTAGAAAAATTCTTTGTCTTTCGAACCCCCCAACGGTACTTTGTATATATAGCATAACAAGCAATACTTAGCAAAAACAGGGATAAACTATTAGGAGGGGAAATCCTAAGTATAGGGCTACTCATGGCATACTACAAAATCATCGCACTTGCAAAATAATACTAATGAAAAATTCTACTAGAACATCCTACACATGCATACTACAAAATTTTGAAGATCACATGCATAGAATCAAAACTGGGACAAAAATTATGAACAAGTGGTGTAACTTGCCTTGATCCGAGCAGCACTCTACACAATAGCACTCCTTAGCACACTCCGAACAATCTAACGAATCACAAACATAGATCTGATCACAACTTGCTCAAACATGTCACAGAGATAATCATTCATGCATGCAACATGGTACTCTATGCAAGATTGGTTTTCTAAATTGACCAAGGTAGCATATTTGGATTGCAATAGTGTTAAGGGTGTTACTAGGTTTGATTTCCCATAGGTTTAAAATCTATTTGGGTTACTAATATAATTCATAGGATTTAATAGGAGATCCAACCATCTGATTAGACCCAAATTAGATCTAATGATCTTAAGCAAACTTTTATAATTTTTTCTAGTCGGTATTTCGGAAACAAAGTCAACGCAACAAGAATCAACTAAAACGGAGTTCTAATTATTTTTCTACGAATTAAATACTCCAATCTAATGATTAAATTCTACACCAAAAACCCTACTATAATCTTGAAATTTTATTGCAGATCTGTGTTCTACATAAAATTATGAATCCAACGGTATATTATAAGCTAAATTTGGCCCAATATTTAATTTTATATGATTTTCTCAATATTTAACTCAATCTGCAAAAAATGAACCAAACTAGTCTAACCCTAACTCGAAACGCGCCAAGTGGCAGCGCCTGATTGGCTCCAGCTAGGTGACGCAGCGCTAACGTGGCGCTTGGCGTCTTGACCACGTGGCACGCCATGACTCGCCGATACCCCTTCGGTATAACTTCTAATCTAACCCGTCAATCTCGATCCGACGGACAGGAGAGGCGACGGCGACTTACAGGGTGCGACGGTGGCGTTGGGTGGCGGTGGCATCGGTGACGATGGTCGGAGGCACTGTGGTGGCTCCCCGAGGTGGCGGTGTGGTCGACGGGGCGCGTCTGGTCCTCGCGGTCACGCTTGTGTCCGCGTCTTTCCTCCTCGCTTCCTCGTCTATCGGCAGGGTCGCGCCGACCTTCTCCGTCCCTGGCGGTGCTCCGGCGAGCAATCGCGGACGCGTTTCTGCGAGAGAGAGAGAAGGGGAAAGGCACACAGAACGAATCAATGGTGAACGAGGAACAGCTCTAGGGGAAGGAAGGAGCGAGAGGGGGCCCCGAACCGTCTCGGTGAGGTCGACCCGACATCGGCGGTGCGAGATATCGATTGGCTAGGTTTTCGCAAGGAGAAAATCGGACGAGGTGAGGCCGAGGGTGGCGGGGTTTATATGGGGGTTGAAAACTTGGGCGAGGGGGCTCGGATCGGCCGCGAATCCTACCGGATTCAGTTCGTACGTGTGCTGCAGGCGGACTCTAGCTCGAGGTAGGGGACGAGCGGGTGGGTCCCGCGTGTCGGTGGCGGAGAGGCAAGCGGGCTAGCGTGCGTGCAGCGATGTGGACGGGGAGGTTATTGGGCTGGCCCGTTCTGCGTTGTCTTTGCTGGCGATAGAATAGGTAGCGGGCCTGGTTCGCCGGCCCGGTTAGTTAGATTTTTTTTATATACTTTGCTTTTATTAATTTCTGCTTTACTAAATCTTAAATAACTTTTGCATATAAAGTCCAAAAAGGTTGAAACCAACTTCTAAATTTTTGTAAAAAGAAGGTGGTCATCTTAGGACCATATTTTAATGTTTTTACATAGTTTTTTGAAGGGTCAAGCTTGACTACAACAATAATGCTTACATATGGAAAACTTTGTTAGGGTTTTGATGGGTTTAGGTATTAGGATTTTGTTGCAAAACTTATTTGTAGGATTCAATGATGCAAGGATGATGCATGCTTCTAGTAACATCTTAGTATAAAGTCTAGGATGTTACAAACCTACCCCCTTAAGAAGAATCTCGTCCCCGAGATTCGGGTTGGCTAGCAAATAGGTGTGGGTGTTTTGCCTTCAAGTCTTCTTCACGCTCCCACGTAGCTTCTTCCTCGGAGTGGTGGTTCCACTGTACTTTGCGGAATCTTATAGTCTTGGTGTGGGTAATCCTTTCGGCTGTTTCCAGTATTTTGATGGATTTTTCCTCATAGGTAAGGTCACTCTCCAATTGAACCTCATCTAGGGGAACGGTGTCTCTTAGCGGTGTTTCGGCCATCTCCGGGTGACACTTCTTTAGTTGTGACACATGAAACACGTTATGAATAGTCAGTCCTTCCGGTAACTCCAACTGATAAGCAACTTCTCCTCTACGAGCCAGAACCTTATATGGTCCTATGAATCGTGGGGATAACTTACCCTTGATTCTGAATCTCTTAACTCCTCGTAGGGGTGAAACTCGGAGATACGCACGGTCCCCTAATTTATAAGCCACATCTCTGCGCTTGGAATCCGCATAACTCTTCTGTCGGGATTGGGCTACCTTTAGCCTATCCTGAATCTGTTGTACCTTTTCTTCGGCATCCTTGATCAATTCAGGTCCAAATAGGCTACGTTCACCAACTCCACTCCATAGCAGCGGAGTCCTACACTTCCTGCCATATAGAACTTCAAACGGAGCCATCTTGATACTTGTCTGGTAGCTGTTGTTGTATGAGAACTCAGCATACGGCAGGTTATCGTCCCAACTTGACCCATAGTCTAGTGCGCAAGCTCTTAACATATCTTCCAGAATTTGGTTCACCCTTTCCGTTTGGCCATCTGTCTGAGGGTGGAAGGTAGTACTGAATTCTAGTCGGGTTCCAAGAGACTCATGTAGTTGTCGCCAAAACTTTGAAGTAAACTGGGTGCCTCTATCTGACACAATTCCCTTGGGAAAACCATGCAGACTTACAATTATTGACATGTATATCTTAGCAGGCTTAGCACTTGTATACGTGGTCTTTACGGGAATGAAGTGAGCCACCTTGGTAAAGTGGTCCACCACTACCCAGATAGAATCAAATCCAGAACGAGTCCGGGGCAATCCCGTGATGAAATCCATGCCTACCTTATCCCACTTCCAGTCGGGTATAGGTAGTGGTTGAAGTAGTCCAGCCGGTTTCTGATGTTCGGCTTTAACTCTATTGCATACATCACACAGAGAAATATATTCTGCAATTTCTCTCTTTAGGTTATTCCACCAAAATCTATCCTTCACATCCATGTACATCTTCGTGTTACCAGGGTGAATTGAGTATGGTGAATCGTGAGCTTCTTGCAAAATCATCTTCCTGATATCGGGGTCATTGGGAACACACAAACGCTTCCCATACCAGAGGGTTCCTTGTTCGTCCAGACGAAATTCTTTTGTTTTTCCTTCGCTTATCCTGACTCTTATTTCTTCCAACTCTTTATCTCCCTTTTGTGCTTCCTAGATTCTCTCTTGGAAAGTAGACACTATTTCCATAGTCGCTACGAGTCCTTTCGGAACTATTTCTAGTCTGAGATCCTTGAATTGCTTGCATAAATCCTCTGGAAGTTCCCCTGCGGTAAGTCCATTCACATAAGCCTTACGACTTAAGGCATCGGCCACCACATTTGCCTTTCCGGGGTGGTACTGTAAATCTAAGTCATAATCCTTAATCAGTTCAAGCCATCTTCTTTGCCTCATATTTAACTCCTTTTGGGTGAAGATGTACTTCAAACTCTTATGATCTGTGAACACATCACAATGTTTACCCATGAGGTAGTGTCTCCATACCTTGAGTGCATGAACCACAGACACAAGTTCCAAATCATGTGTGGGGTAATTGTGTTCGTGGTTCTTAAGTTGTCGGGAGGCAAAGGATACCACTTTCCCGTATTGCATCAACACACTTCCAAGTCCTTGTCGAGATGTATCACAATAGACTTGAAAATCCTTTTGGATATCGGGCAGACACAGAACTGGTGTCGTTACGAGACGTTTCTTTAATTCTTGAAAGCTTGCTTCACATGCCTCGGTCCATAGGAATTTCTTTTACTTCTTCAATAGTTCCATCATGGGTTTCGCTATTTTGGAAAAGTTTTCAATGAACCTCCGGTAATACCCTGCGAGGCCCAAGAAACTCCGAATATCTCCCACATTCTTAGGTGACTCCCATTCAGTCACGGAAGCTACCTTACTAGGATCTACGGCAACTCCTTTTGCCAACACAACGTGACCAAGGAATCCCACTTCCTTTAACCAGAATTCGCATTTGCTGAATTTGGCATACAACTTGTGTTCTCTTAGTTTCTCCATAATAAGGCGCAGATGCTTCTCATGTTCCTTCTCATCCTTAGAGTATATGAGTATATCATCTATGAAGACCACGATAAACTTGTCCAAATATTCCATGAACACCTTGTTCATCATGTTCATGAAGTGTAGGGTTCGCAGCATAGAAAACAAAAATTTTCCTACGATGTGAACTATATACCAAGATCTATCTACTAGATACAAACAACGGGCGTATGTATATCCGTAGAGAACATACCCTTGAAGACCAACAAAGCTTAACGAGTTCAACTCATGGTTGATGTAGACGATCTCTTGCCGATCTCAAGATCGAGAGGAAGTCCTAGCGCCGCAAATCAGCAGCGCATCCGTGCTCGCACACACGTTCGAGGCACCGAGCAACCTCCGCCTCCTCGATCCAGCGATGCAGCGGAAGCACGACTCTTTCTTGCCAAATAGCCACCGGGAACATGTATCTCGCTAGTCCGAGACCATGGGGGATAAATTCTAGAGGGGGAGAGAGATCCTTCACGAGGAGGTGTTAGAGACAAGTGAGGAGGGGGGCTCCTTTTATAGGAGGAGGGGGAACCCCAAGGGGTGGGGCGCATGGGGCTGCCCTTGCCCTCCCTCTTCATGTGGGTGGACACTCCACTCACAAATCTCCTTTAAATTCCTCCAATCAAAAGTCCACTCAAATTCCCATTAAATTTCCACCAAATTTAATGCAAACTCTCATTAAATAAAACTCTTTTATTTTATTCAGAATTTTGTCAATTACTTTAATGACAAACATTCACAAATAACCCCTTGCTAGAATTCTATTTCACATGCATAACCACTTTATGCAATTTCACCAAAAACTGTTTTGGTATCTAGTGAAATAAATTCCGCGCTTGTTCATTCTTCGGCATGAAACATTTTCTCCAATTGGATGTCGGTTTCTCTTAAGTGTGTCACCCTACGGTTCATGAATAATGCGGACATGATCGAGACCCTCTCGGATCAATAATCGAGCGGGATCTGGAGACCCATCGACTCCCACATTCAACGATGACTTTCTTGTGATCGTCGGAACCTTTTACGCTAGTATCTTAATCCCTTTGTTTCACGATATATTACATGTCCGAGATTCGATCATCGGTATCTCCATACCTAGTTTGATCTCGATTCGACATGCACTCTTTTCTCGTTCTGTGATATAACATTCTAGTGATCAAATCACTTGCTTGCAAGCTAATCAATGTGATATCACCGAGAGGGCCCAGTATATCTATCCGTCATCGGGATGAACAAATTCCACTCTCGATCCATGAGCCTCAACATAACACTTTATTAGTTCTGAATCCATCTTTATAATCACCTGTTACGGTGTGACGTTTGATGTTATCAAGAAACTCTTAGGTGTTAGTGATTGACATGATCTCATGGTCTAAGGATTAGGATCACTTAAAGTTGTTATAGCAATATAAACTCAATGACTTTGATCGTAATGCTATACTTCGGATGAATGTTCATCACACCATTACACTAATGTTGTGATCCCGTTATTAACAACATCCAATGTCCATGATCAGGAAACCTTGATCATCTTGTTAATCAACGAGCTAGTTTATGAGAGAGGCATAACTAGGAACTTTCTGTTTGTTTATTAAACACACATTTATTAACGTTTCCGTATCAATACAATTATAGCATGCAAAATAAACATCTATCATATACTTGGAATACACATAATAAACACTTTATTATTGCCTCTCAGGGCATATTCCCTTCAGTCTCCCACTTGCACTAGAGACAATAATCTAGTTACATAGTGATAAATCTAACACCCATTGAGTTCTGGTGTTGATCATGTTTTGCTCTAGGGAGAGTTTTAGTCAACGGATATGCTACATTGAGATCCGTATGTACTTTACAAATCTTTATATCTCCATCCTTGACATGCTCGCGGATGGAGTGAAACCGGCGCTTAATATGCTTGGAATGCTTGTGAGACCTTGGCTCTTTGGCATTGGCAATGGCACCATTGTTGTCACAATAGATCACCATTGGGTCCAACGCGTTTGCCACCACTCCTAGTTCGGATATGAACTCCTTCATCCAAACTGCTTCCTGAGCCGCTTCTGAAGCAGCAACATATTCGGCCTCCGTTGTTGATCCCGCTACCACAGGTTGTTTGGAGCTCCTCCAACTAACCGCTCCGCCATTCATGAGAAATACGTATCCGGATTGAGACTTAGAGTCATCCGGATTGGTGTCAATGCTAGCGTCGACATAACACTTAGCGACGAGCTCTTCTTCACCTCCGTATACAAGAAACATATCCTTAGTTCTTCGTAAGTACTTAAGGATATTCTTGACCGCTATCCAAAGGTTCAACTCGATCCGATTGGTACCTACTAGTCAAACTAATAGCATGTGCCACATCCGGTCTTGTACATAGCATGGCGTACATTATAGAGCCTATGGTGAAGCATAGGGACTTTGTCCATTATCTCTTTCTTCCTCGAAGCCGTGTACTTTGAGTCTTACTCAATGTCTTGCCTTGCAACATAGGTAAGAACCCTTCTTACTTCCGTCCATTTTAAACTTCTTTAAAATCTTATCAAGGTATGTACTTTTCGATAGCCCTATTAGGCGCCTAGATCTATCTCTATAGATCTTTATGCCTAATATGTATGACGCTCACCCAGGTCCTTCATTGAAAATTTCTTGTTTAGATAACTTTTAACACTTAAAAGATCTATATCATTTCGATCAATAATATGTCATCCACATATAATATCGTAAATGCCACATTGCTCCCACTCACTTTCTTGTAAATACAAGCTTCTCCATAAGTTTGGACAAATCCAAACTCTTTGATCACCTCATCAAAGCGGAGATTCCAACTTCGTGATGCTTGCTTCAATCCATAGATGGATCGCTGAAGCTTGCACACCTTGTTAGCATCCTTAGGATCGACAAACCCTTTGTTTGTATCATATACAACTCTTCCTCAATATTACCATTGAGAAACGCGGTTTTGACATCCATCTTCCATATCTCATAATCGAAATATGCAGCAATTGCTAACATAATCCTAATCGACTTTAGCATCGCCACGGAGAGAAAGTCTCATCGTAGTCAACTCCTTGAATTTGTCGAAACCCCTTTGCAACAAGTCGAGCTTTATAGACGGTCACATTACCATCAAGATCAGTTTTCCTTTGAAAATCCATTTGTTCTCCACGGCCTTTCGGTCGTGAGGTAATTCCACCAAGTTCCAAACTTGATTTTCATACATGGATTCCATCTCGGATTTCATGGCTTCTAACCATTTGTTGGAATCCGGGCTCATCATCGCTTCTTCATACGTCGCAGGTCATCATTTTCATCAACCATGAAATTCATGACAGGATTTCTGTACTCGGAGCTGCACGCGTCTGCTTGACTGCGAGGTTCGGTAGTACTCTCTTTCGAGTTTCATGATCATTATCATTAGTTTCCTCTTCAACAGGTGGAGCCAACTCCGAACAACTTCCGCGCTGCGCTACTCGCCATACTTTGAAGAGAAGGTTCCACAACCTCTTCGAGTTCTACCTTCCGACTACTCACACCTTTCGCGAGAAACTCTTTCTCTAGAAAGGATCCATTCTTGGCAACAAAAACCTTGCCCTCGGATCTGTGATAGAAGGGAATACCCAATAGTTTCTTTAGGGTATCCTATGAAGACGCATTTTTCCGCTTTGGGTTCGAGTTTATCCGGTTGAAGTTTCTTCACATAAACATCGCATCCCCAAACTTTAAGAAATGACAGCTTAGGTTTGTTTCCAAACCACAATTCATACGGTGTCTTTTCAACGGATTTAGATGGTGACCGATTTAAAGTGAATGCAGCAGTTTCTAGTGCATAACCCCAAAATGATAACGGCAAGTCCGTCAGAGACATCATAGATCGAACCATATCTAATAAAGTACGATTATGACGTTCCGACACACCATTTCGCTGTGGTGTTCGGCAGTGTGAGTTGTGAAACAATTCCACACTCTTTCATGTGAGTGCTAAACTCGTAACTTAGATACTCACCTCCACGGTCGGACCATAGAAATTTGATCTTTCTATTACGATGATTTTCCACTTCATTCTGAAATTCCTTGAACTTTTCAAAGGTTTCAGACTTGTGTTTCATCAAGTAGATATAACCGTATCTACTCAAATCATCCGTGAAAGTAACAAAATAACAATATCCACCTCATGTTGATACGCTCATTGGACCACATACATCGATGTGTATGATTTCCAATAAATCTGTCGCCCGCTCCATTATACCGAAAAACGGGGTTCTATTCATCTTGCTCGTAAGGCATGTCTCACATGTATCAAGTGATTCATAATCAAGTGATTCCAAAAGTCCATCCGAATGGAGCTTCTTCGACGTTTAGCGCCAATATGACCTAGAGCAATGTTACATATATGCGGATATATCATCATTAAGTTTAATCCTTTTAGCATCAACATTATGAATATGTGTAACATTATCATCGAGATCTAATAGAAATAAACCATTCATCATCGGTGCATGACCATAAAGATTTCATTCATATAAATGGAACAACCATTGTTCTCGGATTTAAATGAATAACCACCGCATCAAACACGATCCATACAATGTTCATGCTCGCAGTGCACCAGATAACATTTATTCAAGTTTATAACTAATCCCGACGGCAAGTGGAGAGGCGTTCGACGGCGATCACATCAACGCTTGATCCATTGCCGACACGCATCTTGAGCTCACCCTTGCTAGCGGTCGCTTGTTCCAAGCCCCGATTCGAGTTACAAATATTAGCAACTGAACCGTATCAAATACCTGTGCTCTGCGAGCACTAGTCAAGTACACATCAATAACATGTATATCATATATACCTTTGTTTGCCTTGCCGGCCTTCTTGTCCGCCAGATACTTGGGGCGCTTATGCCCAAAGGGCTTCCTTAGAATAGTAGCACTCGGAATCGACTTAGGTCCAACTCGGGTTTTTTCAGGCAACAGGCTTGCCGCCTCTTACTTCCCTTCCGCTTTTCCTTCTTGTCTTTTTTGAAACCAGTGTTCCTATTGATCATCAACACTTGATGTTCCTTTTGATCTCCACTTCAGCTTTTAAGCATTGATGAAGCTCGGGAGAGACTTCTTCATGCCTTGCATATTATAGTTCATCACGAAGCTCTTATAGCTAGGTGGCAGAGACTGCAGAACACGATGGATGCCTAAGTCAATGGGAATCGATATTCCCAAGGACACAAGCTTATCGGCGTAACCCGACATCTTGAGTACATGCTCACTAACGGAGCTGTGCTCTTCCATCATGCAGCTAAAGAACTTTTCTGAAGTGTTGTAGCTCTCTACAGCAGCATGTGTGTCGAAATCATTTTCAACTCATCCATTGTATCAAATGCATTGCCGTTTTCGAAACGCTTTTGAAGTTCCGGCTCTAGCCCATACAATATGCTGTAATGAACTAAGTTGTGGTCCTCCTGACGAGTCTGATAGACATTCTTCTCCTCGTCAGGGGCATCATCTAAAGGTGGGGGGCCTAACGGCGCTTCTAGCACATATTTCTTTTGTGCAGCAGAGAGGAGAATCCTCAAATTCATGGCCCATTCGGTAAAGTTGCTACCGTTCGTTGCTAGTTTCTCTTTCTCCATGAACACATTGAAATTAAAAGCAGGTGGTGCCATCTACAACAGAATTTGTAAAGTTTAGACTAAGTGTATGATAGATTGAGTTCAACTAATCTATATTACGAATGAACTCCCACTCAAAAATGACATCCCTCGTGCCTTTTTGGTGATTACATGAACCAAATCCACTACACCAAGTCCGATCATCTCGTGAGTCGGTATATCTTCAAAGGCGAGCATCAAATGGGCATCATATCAACTATATGACTCATGCTTAACCTTTCGGTCCGTGTTCCGAGGCCATGTCTATACATGCTAGGCTCGCCAATTTAGAACCTTAGTATTCGCGTGTGTAACTGTTTTACACCCGAAATATGGTCGTGGATCCAAGAACACCCGATCATCACGTGATGTCTTGGAGCGACAAAAACATAATCGGTGCACACTAAAGGAAGAACACATTCTTATCTTGATATTTAAATGAGGGATCATCTTATTATGCTAACAAAGCGCTAAACAAGCAATATAAGATGCTATCAAACATCATATGTTTATTAGTGAAATGATATGGTTCCCGCAGATGATATCTATCATGTGCATCGTGGTATGATCACTATCATACCTATATGTGTAAATCCAAGGTCTATGGATTTTACACGCTATGTGTGTTGTAAGAGTATCATCTCATACTTCTACTTACAACACTACCATATCATAACACTAGCCCATCAACAATCTAAACTATACGCCTCTAATTTATCCATTGCAAGTTTTACGTGGCTTAGGGCTTTCGAGATAGAACCGTTCTTACCTACGAACATGAACCACAATGAGCATAATCAAATTGTTGACAACTCGCTTGCAAAATAGATATTGACTATAGTAGGAGAGACAGACACCTGCTAGCCACTTATGCAAACTAGTTGCATGTCAAGCGTGGAACAGGTCTCATGTGCGAGGACATGTAAAGTTTGTCCGGGCCACTTCATCCCACTATGCCACCAATATCCAAAATTACAACAAAGGAGCAACAACATGATCATCATCGCCCACATACTCATATGTGTACTACCCGTGTAAAGTATCTACGCATAGATCCGCTCGATACATGTAGGGTTCGCAACATAGAAAACAAAAATTTTCCTACGATGTGAACTATATACCAAGATCTATCTACTAGATACAAACAACGGGCGGATGTATATCCGTAGAGAACATACCCTTGAAGACCGACAAAGCTTAACGAGTTCAACTCGTGGTTGATGTAGACGATCTCTTGCCGATATCAAGATCGAGAGGAAGTCCTAGCGCCACAAATCAGCAGCGCATCCGTGCTCGCACACACGTTCGAGGCACCGAGCAACCTCCGCCTCCTCGCTCCAGCGATGCAGCGGAAGCACTACTCTTTCTTGCCGAATAGCCACCGGGAACATGTATCTCGCTAGTCCGAGACCATGGGGGATAAAT
The DNA here is from genome assembly GCA_030063025.1 of Avena longiglumis. Lineage (NCBI taxonomy): Eukaryota > Viridiplantae > Streptophyta > Magnoliopsida > Poales > Poaceae > Avena > Avena longiglumis. Next base: position 213,488,695 of record CP125979.1, read on the forward strand.
TCTAGAGGGGGAGAGAGATCCTTCACGAGGAGGTGTTAGAGACAAGTGAGGAGGGGGGCTCCTTTTATAGGAGGAGGGGGAACCCCAAGGGGTGGCAGCGCATGGGGCTGCCCCTTGCCCTCCTCTCTTCATGTGGGTGGACACTCCACTCACAAATCTCCTTTAAATTCCCTCCACTCAAAAGTCCACTCAAATTCCCATTAAATTTCCACCAAATTTAATGCAAACTCTCATTAAATAAAAATCTTTTATTTTATTCAGAATTTTGTCAATTACTTTAATGACAAACATTCACAAACAACCCCTTGCTAGAATTCTATTTCACATGCATAACCACTTTATGCAATTTCACCAAAACCTGCTTTGGTATCTAGTGAAATAAATTTCGCTTGTTCATTCTTTCAGCATGAAACATTTGCTCCAATTGGATGTCGTTGTCTCTTAAGTGTGTCACCCCACGTTTCGTGAATAATGTGGACATGATCGATACCCTCTCGGATCAATAATCGAGCGGGATCCGAGACCCATCGACTCCCACACATTCAACGATGACTTTCTTGTGATCGTCGGAACCTTTACGCTAGTATCTTAATCCCTTTGTTTCACGATATATTACATGTCCGAGATTCGATCATCGGTATCTCCATACCTAGTTTGATCTCACATCGACATGCACTCTTTTCTCGTTCTGTGATATAACATTCTAGTGATCAAATCACTTGCTTGCAAGCTAATCAATGTGATATCACCGAGAGGGCCCAGTATATCTATCCGCCATCGGGATGAACAAATTCCACTCTCGATCCATGAGCCTCAACATAACACTTTATTAGTTCTGAATCCATCTTTATAATCACCTCATACGGTGACGTTTGATGTTATCAAGAAACTCTTCCGGTGTTAGTGATTGACATGATCTCATGGTCTAAGGATTAGGATCACTTCGTAAGTTGTTATAGCAATATAAACTCAATAACTTTGATCGTAATGCTATACTTCGGATAAATGTTCATCACACCATTACACTAATGTTGTGATCCCGTTATTAACAACATCCAATGTCCATGATCAGGAAACCTTGATCATCTTGTTAATCAACGAGCTAGTTTATGAGAGAGGCATAACTAGGAACTTTCTGTTTGTTTATTAAACACACATGTATTAACGTTTCCGTATCAATACAATTATAGCATGCAAAATAAACATCTATCATATACTTGGAATACACATAATAAACACTTTATTATTGCCTCTCAGGGCATATTCCCTTCATGAAGTACGCTGGGGCATTGGTTAGACCAAAGGACACCACGGTGTACTCATACAATCCGTATCTTGTGGTGAAAGCTGTTTTGGGTACATCCTGTTCTCGAATCTTTAGCTGAAAGCAGCCAGATCGCAGATCGATCTTTGAGAACACACTTTCTCCCTTTAACTAGTAAAACAAGTCACTGATGTTGGGCAGAGGATACTTATTCTTAATCGTCACTTCGTTAAACGAGCGGTAGTCCACAACCAGCCTCTTGGTTTTATCCTTCTTTTCCACAAATAGGACAGGTGCTCCCCAAGATGACGCGCTGGGTTGGATGAATCCCTTGTCCAATTGTTCCCTAAGCTATTTCTTGAGTTCCTTTAACTCGTCCACATCCATCTTGTATGGTCTCTTAGCTATCGGCCCCGTGCCTGGCATCAAGTCAATGAGGAACTCAATATCACGATCGGGAGGCATTCCGGGTAGCTCCTCTAGGAAGACATCTGGGTATTCCTTCACAATAGGTACCTCCTCCAAGCTAACCCCCTTAAGAGAGTTCACCATGGCTTCCTTAAGTGCAAAATTTGACTTGATACGAATTCTCTTCCCTTCCGGTGTTGTGAGCGTGACAGTTCTTTTTGCACAATCTATGACTCCTTCAAATTCGGTCATCCAATTCATGCCCAAGATGATGTCTAATCCTTGTGATTCCAGAACTACTAGACTTGTGGGAAAGATGTGTATCCCAATCCTTAGTTCTAATCCCCGACAACCGGAGTTTGCCACTATTTCTCCCCCAGGAGAACTTACCCTTAGAGGAAAGTTTATAGTCTCCGTAGGTATCTTGCCTCTATCCACAAATACCCTTGATATGAATGAATGTGATGCACCGGTATCAAAAAGAACAACTACGAGAATAGAAATGAGTTTGAACTTACCAATCACAGAGTCTGGTGCATCACAAGCATCCTCCATAGAGACATGATTCACCGTGGCTTTGACAAACGGATTTGGCTCCTTCTCGTTTCCATTGCCATGGTTGTGTCCATTTCCATTCCCATTGCCATTGCCATTCTTCTTCTCGGGGCAAGAGGTTGCATAGTGCCCTGTCCTGTTGCACTTAAAGCATGTCACCTCACTGAGATCCTTTCCATTGCTGCCACTCCCATTGCGGTTTTTTATGTCCATTGTGTTTGTGGCCGCCATGGTGATGACTGTTATGGTTGTGGCCATTATTGTTATAAGGTGGTGGTGAGGAATTGCGCTCGTACAATGAAAGTGCTTGTGAGGGTTAGACTTCCTCTTGCGGTTTTCTATGCTCTTCCTTTTGGATTCAACCACAATGGCTCTGTCCAGGAGTTCCTGAAAGTTGTCAAATTTCTGAGCCACAATCTGAATGGATATCTCATCATTGAGCCCTCTTAAGAACCCCTCCTGTCTCTTGGCATCAGTGGAAACATCATCGGGTGCATAACGGGCCAGCTTGTTGAAAAGCTCACCATACTCGGTGACAGAACGGTGAAGCTGGTGTAGGTCGCGAAATTCGTGCCTTTTAAGATTCATATTACCGGCAGCCACATGATGAGTGCGAAAAGCTAACTCAAACTGATCCCAAGTGATAGCATCAATATCCGGGTGGGTGACTTGGTAGTTATCCCACCATTCTGCAGCAGGTCCTTCAAGCTGGTGTGCGGCATAACGAACCCTGTTGGCTCTGACAGCTTGCACGCTGTCTAGCTTCTTGTTGATTGTACGTAGCCAGTCATCAGCGATGATTGGTTCAGCGCTGCTAGTGAAGGTAGGTGGGTTCAGTCTCAAAAACCGAGTCAAGCGATCCTGTTGAGGTGGTGGTGGAGGTGTCGGTGGTGGTGGAGGGTTGTTGTTGTTGTTTTGCATGTTCTGAGTGAGCAGTTGGATCAGCTGGTTCTGAGTGGCCAAGAGTTGTGCTATTTCCGGAGGAATTTCGGTGTTCGCGCGTCTTGGCGGCATCTGTGGGGTTTGAGAGAAAAGTTAAGAAATATACAGAAAGACTAAGTAGTAAACTCCTACCCTTATGAAAACACACCAAGCACACAAGACACACAAGACACATTAACACAACTTAACCCAGAAAACAACCAAGTTTAACTAAACCAGAATTGTATTTATTACAATCGCGAATAACGTTCTACTATAGAATTAAAGGTGGTCCAACTATTACACATCTTCCACGCCTTCCTCTTCCTCGTCCTCGAACGAGTAGCCTTCGTGCTCTAGGGTTGTCTTGTACAACTCCATCTCCTTCGTGGTGGCTTCAAGCTTCTCTTGGAGGTTCTTTATCTCGTCCTGCAGCTTCTTGGTAGTGGCTTCTAGCTGCTCCTGAAGTCCCTCCTCGCTTTGTAGCTCCTCCACTAGACTTGACTTCTTCGCGGCTTCAAGTTGCTTTGCCAAGTCCCTCTTGGAAGCACGCACATCATTGATTATCTTGCAAAGGCCTTCGGTTTGCACTTCAGTTCCATCGATCTCCTGCTTGAGTTCCCTAATCCTCTTGTTTTTATTTATCACCCTCTTCTCTTGGTTAGCGAACTTCTTCTCTTGGTCCTGGAACTTTATCTCTTGGAGCTTCATTGCGTCCTCCTGTTGCTTGATAATTTCCTCCTTCTCCTTGATGAGGGCGCATAGCTCGTCGTTCTTTAGCATTTTGAGGAAGGTACCCTTTTCAAGGTCATCGATGTGGCACTCCAAATCTTGATATTGGGTCCTTCGGCGCTTGGTAGAGGTCCTTTCCTCAAAGGTTAGCTCCATGGGAATTCCTTCCTCATCTCGTCTTCCAAAGAGGCCGCCGCAGTGTCCTTGGAGGGCCTCATGATGACGTCCACATAGGCGACCAATGAGCTGTTGCAAGCTGATGCTAAGGGCCTTCTCCTTGGAATCGCTAACAATGTGGATAGCTATGTCTTCCTCCGGGTTCTTGCCTCACTCTTTCCCTGGCTGGATGACTTTGACTCCCCAACAGCCGTCCTTGTGGAGTTTCTTCATTGTGCTCCCCTGGATTGTTGGGAGGGGAAGGTCCAAACGTGTGAGTAGGTCCATGAGGCATCCACCAAAGCGAAGGGGCTCGATGTCCGCGACGGTGTCATAGAGGAAGCTTGTCATCTTTAAGTTAGAAGAATGAAAATTAGATACTTAAACAAGTAGAGGAAAGGAGATACTAGAAGTGCGGAAAATAACTTGGTAGAAAAGCATGTAAGGTACATAAGTTAGAGGTGGTTCCAATCCTAGGGTCACGTCCTACAGGCAACGATGTGCTCTGATACCATCTGTAGCAACCTCGGATCGGTAAGGATCCTAAGTCCCTGTGATTAACATGCTAGTCCGTGGATCAATAGCTAGCACTCATATTCGATGAAATATCATGTAGAACACAAAGTCTTTATTACACGGAGAATCCAGAGTATAAATTTATTACAAATTTGCTTAGCATAAGGCTAGCTCAAATATCAGCGGAAACATAAAAGAAGCTTGAGTCCATCAACGCCCCAGGCTTGTCGAGTGTAGACTCGCGATCCCTACGCACATTTCAGTCTTCGGACTCTGCACATAAGACGTGCAGCCAACAAGTTGGGTCAATACTTTGAATGTATTGGCAAATTACACCAAGGAAAAAAAACTATCTCTACTTGCAAGGTTAGTTTAGGCTGTAGAGTTCATTTGCTCAAAGCTAGTTTTCTTAAATAGAGAGAATAAGAGAAGATTTTCCTACTTTGTAAACATTTGCTTAGATAAAATAAGGTCGAATGGCACACGAGGATATTACGCACCAAGTTTCCAAACAACCAAACACTTGGATATTACGCACCAAGTGACACTTGGATATTACACACCAAGTTTCCCAAAATCCCACCCATTGGCGATATTACTCACGCCATGCGGTTTTAAAAACTTTTTTTAGAAAAGAGAGAGGAAGATCCTTCAGAGGCTCCATCCTTCAGATGCTCAATGTTGTTCTGTTTCCGTGAACACGGCTGATTGATCAGGTTGCAATACCCTCGAGAGTTTGTGCACTATACCCACAATCCACGATCAAGTCCTTTTTACAGACAAGACATGGCGAGGCTTTCCCTTAGTAGCCCCTCTACCTTCCGGAACCAACCGTGCCAAGAACCTCCAAATGTTGGTACCCAGATGAGGTTTCCCACTAAGTACTAGGCCAAGACAGAGCCCATAATGTATTGTGGTTGCACTGGAAGCTTCTGAATTCTGAAACATGGCAGACTTCTTTGATTCCTTGGCGGTCGTCCTCCACCAAAATCTCACTCGTTGTCCCGACAACCATTCCGCCCAGAAGAAAACTTAGTTTTATTTTGAAGTGTATTTGAGAAGAAAAGTTTGCTCTAGAGAGCCTTTATACTTAGAAAAATTCTTTGTCTTTCGAACCCCCCAACGATACTTTGTATATATAGCATAGCAAGCAATACTTAGCAAAAACAGGGCTAACCTATTAGGAGGGGAAATCCTAAGTATAGGGCTATTCATGGCATACTACAAAATCATCGTACTTGCAAAATAATACTAAGGAAAAATTCTACTAGAACATCCTACACATGCATACTACAGAATTTTGAAGATCACATGCATAGAATCAAAACTGGGACAAAAATTATGAACAAGTGGCGTAAATTGCCTTGATCCGAGTAGCACTCTACACAATAGCACTCCCTCAGCGCACTCCGAACAATCTAACGAATCACAAACATAGATCTGATCACATCTTTCTCAAACATGTCACAGAGATAATCATGCATGCATGCAACATGGTACTCTATGCAAGATTGGTTTTCTAAATTAACCAAGGTAGCATATTTGGATTGCAATAGTGTTAAGGGTGTTACTAGGTTTGATTTCCCATAGGATTAAAATCTATTTGGGTTACTAATATAATTCCTAGGATTTAATAGGAGATCCAACCATCTGATTAGCCCCAAATTAGATCTAATGATCTTAAGCAAAGTTTTATAATTTTTTCCAGTCGGTATTGCGGAAAAAAAGTCAACGCAACAAGAATCAACTAAAACGGAGTTCTAATTATTTTTCTACGAATTAAATACTCCAATCTAACGATTAAATTCTACACCAAAAACCCTACTATAATCTTGAAATTTTATTGCAGATCTGTGTTCTACATAAAATTATGAATCCAACGGTATATTATAAGCTAAATTTGGCCCAATATTTAATTTTATATGATTTTCTCAATATTTAACTCAATCTGCAAAAAATGAACCAAACTAGTCTAACCCTAACTCGAAACGCGCCAAGTGGCAGCGCCTGATTGGCTCCATCTAGGCGACGCAGCGCTAACGCGGCGCGCTGACGCGTGCGGCCACGTGGCACGCCATGACTCGCCGATACCCCTTTGGTATAACTTCTAATCTAACCTGTCAATCTCGATCCGACGGACAGGAGAGGCGACGGCGACTTACAGGGTGCGACGGTGGCGTTGGGTGGCGGTGGCATCGGTGACGATGGTCGGAGGCACTGTGGTGGCTCCCCGAGGTGGCGGTGTGGTCGACGGGGCGCGTCTGGTCCTCGCGGTCACGCTTGTGTTCGCGTCTTTCCTCCTCGCTTCCTCGTCTATCGGCAGGGTCGCGCCGACCTTCTCCGTCCCTGGCGGTGCTCCGGCGAGCAATCGCGGACGCGTTTCTGCGAGAGAGAAGGAAATGCACACAGGCGAAATGGTGAGAACGAGGAACAACTCTAGGGAGGAAGGATTGAGAGGGTCCCAACGTCTCGGTGAGGTCGACCGACGGCTGCAGTAGAGATATCGATTGGCTAGGTTTTAGCAAGGAGAAAATCGGACGAGGTGAGGCCGAGGGTGGCAGGGTTTATATGGGGTTGGAAAACTTGGGCGAGGGGGCTCGGATCGGCCGAATCCCACGGATTGATTCGTCACAGCGTCTGTGGCGGACTCCAGCTCGAGGTAGGGGACGAGCGGGTGGGTCCCGCGTGTCGGTGGTGGAGAGGGAAGCGGGCTAGCGCGGGGTGCGTGGCGGCGAGTGGACGGGAGGGTATTGGCTGGTCTGCTGTCTTTGCACTACTGGCTGGGTAGTAGAATAGGTAGCGGGCCTGGTTCGCCGGCCCGGTTAGTTAGGTTTCTTTTTTTTATATACTTTGCTTTTATTAATTTCTGCTTTACTAAATCTTAAATAACTTTTGCATATAAAGTCCAAAAAGGTTGAAACCAACTTCTAAATTTTTGTAAAAAGAAGGTGGTCATCTTAGGACCATAGTTTAATGTTTTTACATAGTTTTTTTTTGAAGGGTCAAGCTTGACTACAACAATAATGCTTACATATGGAAAACTTTGTTAGGGTTTTTATGGGTTTAGGTATTAGGATTTTGTTGCAAAACTTATTTGTAGGATGCAATGATGCAAGGATGATGCATGCTTCTAGTAACATCTTATTATAAAGTCTGGGATGTTACACTCGAGTTCTCCATCATGGGTCGTCTTCCATCCAAGTCAGGCGGTGCTGCCTACCGCTGTATTCGTCGCCATCTGCTATGATCACTCTTCCCCAAAGTTTCTACTACGACAACCGAACGGTACATGCTACGTGCTCCTGTTTGGTTATTCATCATGTTCTGCGAGTACATGTTAAGCTGATATTTGTTTCTGATCATCCTGTTGTTTAGTACATCTAGTATGTTCGAGTTACATGAGCTAGTAGCTGGTTTTGTCATGATTTATATTCTGGAATTAATCGTGCAAATTATGACTAATAATCCAACAATCCAAAAACCTTATTGTAGGCAATTTCCTGAATTAACAATGGCTGGTTTTACCGATGCACTGAGGCCGGATAAGTTTACCGGTGTGCACTTTAAGAGGTGGCAGTACAAGGCTGAGCTTTGGGTGACCACGATGAATGTGTTCCATATCAGTAATGGCAAACCTGAAGGAACTATATCTGACGAGGATCATAAGAAGTTCGAGGATGCTAATACTATCTTTGTGGGATATATTCTGAGCATTCTTGCTGACCGTCTGTGTGATGTGTTTATGCACATAAAAGACGGGAAGGAGATCTGGGATGTACTGGATGCAAAGTTTGGTGCTGCAGATGCTGGCAGTGAACTGTGCATCATGGGAGCTTTCATGATTTTAAAATGACAAAGGACCTTCATGTGGTTCAACAAGCTCATGAGATACAGTGCATTGCCAAAGAGCTCGAACTCCTTAAGTGTACCTTACCCGACAAGTTTATGGCGGGTTGCATTATTCCTAAGTTGCCCCCTTCATGGAGGAACTTTGCCACAACTCTCAAACACAAGAGACAGGAGATATCAGTTGAAAATCTGATAGCGTCCCTTGATGTTGAGGAGAAGGCTCGGGCTAAGGACACTACTGAGAAAGGAGAGAGCCATGCTACTGCCAACTTTGTGCGAGGAAAATCAGAGGCAAGAACAAAGGGAACTTCAAACCCTCCTTTAACAAGCTGTAGAAGACTACAACCTTCAATAAGAAGAAGACAAACAGGGACAAGAGTGAACTGTCTTGTTACACTTGTGGAGAGCCCACTTTTCCAAGGACTGTCCGTAACGCTGCGCATGAGAGGGAAAAAGGCCAAGATCATCAACGTCGTGACCGCTATAATCTTGATGGGTATGGTAATTTATTTATGTTCTTTCAAGATTTCAATCACCGTGTTGGTGGCTTGATACGGTGCTAATGTTCATGTGTGTCTTGACATCTCTATGTTCACTTCTTATCGTGTCGGGATTCTTCCGTCCTAATGGGGAATGGATCACATGCTTCTGTTCGTGGTGTTGGCACGGTGGATCTGAAGTTTACTTTCGGAAAGATCGTGCAGCTGAGGAACGTGCATCATGTCCCTACTATGAACAAGAATCTTGTTAGTGGCTCCCTTCTTTGCAGAGATGGGTTTAAGGTTGTCTTAGAGTCTAATAAAGTCGTTGTTTCAAAACATGTACAATTTATTGGTAAAGGTTATGAGTTCGGAGGCTTGTTCCGGTTTTCACTTTCAGAGTTTTGTAATAAATCCGTGAATCATATTTGTGGTGGTGTTAATGATGATACCAGTATTTGGAATTCTCGTTTATGTCACATTAATTTTGGTTTGATATCTCGGATGTCCAGCATGAGTTTAATTCCGAATTTCACTATTGCCAAAGGTTCTAAGTGCCATAGTTGTGTGCAATCAAAGCAACCTCGAAAGCCTCACAAGGCTGCCGAGGAGAGAAACTTGGCACCTCTAGAACTCATACATTCTGATCTATGTGAGATGAATCGTGTGTTGACAAAAGGTGAAAAGAGATATTTCATGACATTGATAGATGATGCTACTAAATTCTTCTATGTTTACTTGTTGCAAACTAAAGATGAGGCTTTAGACTACTTTAAAATCTATAAGGCCGAAGTTGAAAATCAACTAGAGAGAAAGATCAAGCATCTTAGGTCGGATCGTGGTGGTGAGTATTTTTCCAAAATATTTGATGAATTCTGTTAGGAACACGGAATTATTCATGAGAGGACTCCTCCCTACTCGCCCCAATCAAACGGGGTTGCCGAGAGGAAAAACCGCATGCTGACTGACTTGGTGAATTCCATGTTAGCCACTGCTGGTTTATCAAAGGCATGGTAGGGGAGGCTTTGTTGACTTCATGTCATGTCCTGAATAGAGTTCCTAACAAGAATAAAGAAAATACCCCTTATGAGGAGTGCGTTGGGAGAAAACCATCACTTTCGTATCTACGCACTTGGGGGTGTTTGGCGAAGGTCAACATACCGATCCCCAAGAAACGCAAGCTCGGACCCAAGACAATGGATTGTAGCTTTCTAGGATATGCTCCACGAGGTGTAGGCTATAGATTTCTAGTGGTTAAATCTGAGGTACCTGATATGCATGTTGATACTATAATGGAATCTCGTGATGCAACATTCTTTGAGAATATTTTTCCTATGAAAGATATGCATAGCATTGGTAGGATTTCTTCTGAAATAATTCCTGAATCTAGTGCATCTATTGAGAATTCTGAACAACCGCATGAGGAATTTCTTGAGAAGGATGACGATGAACCTCTCACGAGGAGTAGGAGACAGAGGGTTGCAAAATCCTTTGGTAATGACTTCATCGTGTACCTTGTGGATGATACTCCCAGATCCATTACTGAGGAATATGCATCTCCTGATGCAGATGATTGGAAAGAAGCTGTCCAAAATGAGATGGACTCGATTCTTTCTAATGGAACTTGGGAATTATCAGAACGACCCTATGGTTGTAAACCTATGGGATGTAAGTGGGTGTTCAAGAAGAAACTAAGGCCTGATGGTACTATTGAGAAGTACAAGGCGCCTCTTGTAGCTAAGGGCTACACATAGAAAGAAGGCGAGGATTACTTCGACACCTATTCACATGTCGCTAGACTGACCACCATTCGAGTACTACTATCCCTGGCTGCCTCTTATGGTCTTCTCGTTCATCAAATGGACGTGAAGACAACTTTCCTTAATGAAGAGTTGGAAGAGGAGATCTATATGGATCAGGCAGATGGGTTTGTGGTAAAAGGTGAAGAGACAAAGGTGTGTAAGTTATTAAAATCTTTATATGTACTGAAACAAGCACCTAAGCAATGGCATGAGAAGTTTGACAGAACTCTACTTTCTGTTGGCTTTGCCATTAATGAGGTTGATAGGTGTGTTTCCTATCGCCATGGTGGGGGCGATAGCGTTATATTATGTTTGTACGTGGATGACATTCTGATCTTTGGTACAAACATGAAAGTGATAAATGAAGTCAAGTTTTTCCTGTCAAAGAGTTTTGATATGAAAGATCTGGGAGAGGCTGATGTCATTCTGAACATCAAGCTTATTAAGAACGAGAATGGGATTACTTTAACGCAATCTCATTATGTTGAGAAGGTCTTGAGCCGATTTGGCTTTAATAATGGCAAGACTTCTCCAACACCTTATGATCCCAGTTTGACATTACGAAAGAATAAGAAGGAACCAACAAATCAGCTGAAATATTCACAAGTTGTTGGTTCTCTCATGTACTTAGCAAGCGCTACAAGACCCGATATCTCTTTTGATGTGAGAAAGTTGAGTAGGTTCATGTCTAACCCGAGTATTGATCATTGGCATGCACTTGAAAGGGTCATGCGCTATCTATGTGGTACAATGAGCTATGAGATTCACTATTCAGGAAATCCTGCTGTGCTTAAAGGATATAGTGATTCGAGTTGGATCTCTGACGTTGATGAACTCTACGCCACGAGCGGGTATGTGTTTACCCTTGGAGGTGGCGCAGTGTCATGGAGGTCTCGTAGAAAAACCATATTGACGAGGTCAACTATGGAAGCAGAACTTACTGCTTTAGACACAAACACTGTTGAGTCAGAATGGCTGCGTGAGCTCTTGATGGACTTGCCTGTGGTTAAGAAACCTGTGCCGGAAATCCTTTTGAATTGTGACAACCAAACTGTTAGTGTCAAAGTAAACAATTCTAAGGATAATGTGAAGTCATCAAGACACGTGAAGAGATGTTTGAAATCTGTCAGAAAATTGAGAAACTCCGGAGTAATAACTGTTACGTATATTCAAACAGACAAAAACCTGGAAGATCCCTTTACAAAGGGACTATCATGAAACGTGATAGAAAGTGCATCGAGGGAGATGGGGTTGAGACCCATGAATTTCACACCTAGTGGTAACCCAACCTATGTGATCGGAGATCCCGTGAATTAGGATCTGGGAAGAACAAGCTAGTGGTTTGACTGAGGAGAGTATTTTGTAACCCTCTCTATGTGAAGATGCATAACTCTTATAATCTATAAGGCATGTTGGCAACATGCCTTAATGTGTTTCTGTTGGCTTTAATTAGCAAACATGCCGTCCTACATGGCATTCTTGAAAGAACACACCTATATGAGCTTGACTGTAAACGTCGCGGTCTATAAGACTTGGGTAATATCTAGTAAACTCATGAAGAGACCAGAGAGTATGACGCATATGATCCAACCCGCAGGGTAGGCTACTGACAGCCAAGTCCTAGTTATGATTTTGAGCGAAATCTATTGGCACCAAACTTGCAATTCAAGGTTCGTCCATTGTTCAAGTTGTTGATAGACGTAGTTCAAGATTCTAGGCGGAAGTTCAACTTAACAGTCTCTACTGAAACACTGGTATATAAACAAGTAGCAAGGATTGGCAAATCTTCAAATGGGCATTTGAGATCTGGTGGGGGATTGTTAGAAATAATGGGGCTAATCCACTGTATTTTAGATTTTCCCTAAATCTCAAAGCCCAAATTTGTGGCAGCCCATATGTGTTTGGGCCCATGTTTGTGGCAGCTCACATGGAAGTGGAGTGGGAGATCAAGTTTAGTCCCACATGGAAAGTTGGAGGAGAGTTGCACCACCTTATAAGGTGGAGTGTTGCACCACTTTGTAAGTGAGTATCAATAAGAGAGATACATGCGCGCGCTCTTCCTCCGACGCCGCCGCTGGCCGCCCTTCGCCGCATGCCACAGCTGGTTGCGGTTGAGGAATCTCGCCGAGCCGAGCTTTATTTTGCTGCTCAGTAAAACTGTGAGGTTTTGACAGATGTGTCAAACAGTTAGCTTAATCGGGTCGCTCCCGGATCGTGGGCTACTGTATCCGACCCGAACGTGCGTAACGTGGACTCAACCCACGTTCGCCTCCGTTAGGGTTTCCTGAGCTTCTCTATATAAAGTCCTGCGTGGCTACCGCCACAATACCACCGAAAACCAATCTAGGGTTTTGTCATCCTCTCTACTTGCACCGTCACCGTAGTCTACTCCATCCCGCTTGCCGGCGTGCACCGGCGGACGGGAGAGCAGGTCTCCGGAACCACTCGCCCTTGTGATCCTGTACGGGAGAGGGCGAATAAGGTTTTTGAGAAGCGCTTCGCGCGACTGCTTGAGTTCTCCATCACGGGTCATCTTCCATCCAAGTGAGGCGGTGCTGCCTACCGCTGTCTTCGTTGCCATCTGTTGCGATCACTCTTCCCCAAAGTTTCTACAACCGAACGGTGCGTGCTAGGTACTCCTGTTTGGTTATTCATCATGTTCTGCGAGTACATGTTAAGTTGCTATTTGTTTCCGATCATCCTGTTATTTAGTACATCTAGTATGTTCGAGTTACATGAGCTAGTAGCTGGTTTTGTCATGATTTATATTCTGAAATTAATCATGGAAATTATGCCTAATAATCCAACAGTCGTTAGGTGGGTCAGGGATCTCGATTTTATTTATATTATGTTCAGGATGGTTTGTACTTCTTGTGAACTTTTATAGTAGATCCAGATTCTTCTGACAAATAATAAGAGATGTTTTGGCCAGCTGTTTCAGGTCACGAAAACATTTTATATTATGGGCTGGAGGGAGTTCTAATAAGATCAATTTTATAGCGCTTGTTTTGTCACAATGTAGTATAATTCCTCTTAGGCACAGTCCACACATAACACCACCAATCACCAGCATAATTATGTTTCTGGAACCTGATAATTTCGATCTGAGCATCTGTTCTCGCAGTTGTTTCTTTCATTTACTCAAGAAAATCGAAAACGACAGATGGAGAGAGAAGATTCCTAAGGCTACCTAATTTAGTAAATGCCACATCATTGAGTGTGGATATCTTGTTGATAAATTTTGGCTCCATAAAGTTTCTTCTCCATATGATAAATACCACGAGATTTTTCCAGTCAGAGTGTTCATCTGTTCTCTCTTGTACATGGTCAGAAAACGTTGCGTGTAAGATATTACTGTGGGAAGTGTCTTTGAAAGGAATCGATCGAGAAGAGATTTCAAAGTAGGCGGATTTAGTGGTATTTCAAATATATATACTAGTAGTATGTTGGTACTACTAACATGCAATAATAGTGATCATCGACGCCACCGGCCGTGACATGACATGCGTTGAAAAATCGCGCGCTTATCATCACTTTGCTTAGCTGAGTCCACTCGCGCGGTCGTCGAATAGATGCGTCGAATTGCTACGCCTTAGACCGACCAAACGTTACTAATTTAGTTTCCTAAAAAAAGTTACTAATTTAGTACTCCATCCGTTTGAAAATATAAGATGTTTTAGCTTTGTAAAATAAATGCATTTAGACTTCTTTTAATATGTAGGTTTATTCATGTTTGAAATAAATCTACACACTAAAATAAATTTAGATACATTCTTTTTACAACCTAAAGTATCTTATATTTTAAAACGGAGGGAGTATTAGCTTAGTACGTTAGGCTGGCAAATTCATGCAAGTGGTGTTGGTGCTCTGGCGCTTTACGGTTAGACTCCAGTCAAAAGGAGTTCAATGCTGGTAGCTTCTGAATGCGAATTGCGACTTTTAGATCCGACCGGGCACCGCAATCGCCGGAAGTTCGGCAGGCCTAAAATGCTGCCGGTCCGTCACGCATGCAACCATGGCAAGGACATCATCGAACTATTACGGTTGTTTGGTAGACTGCAGCTTTTTTTAAAGCTAGTTCTGGCCAAGTTTCAGTAGGCCTGTCCAGCGAAAATAACCCTGCTTGTGTCATGTTTTTCACTTTATTTGGTTGTTTGTCTAGTTTTTATTTTTCCCCTGGAGAGATGAGAGGGGTGGTGCGGTCGCACTCTATTTTGTTATCTCGTGATTAACCATTAAAACCACCTTTTTTTAAAAAAAGGGAAAAACTTCGGTCTCTGTATCGGTTGATGCACATAACCTTTATTAAAATCAAGATCCAACACCCAACAGTCAACACATATTACACATCATGGGTCGCTTAAAGTTGATACATGGATCAACTAGCGAAAAATATGAAACAATAGAAAACTAAGCATCATGTAGTCGATTAAGCGTCTGCCAGCATGATTGACTGAATATCTGGTGAACAACCATCAGCAAATGGCTGCATCCAGTAGCCATACGCCCAAAGCTGCACTCAATGTGCCACCATATGAATAACCTGCAAAAGATTAAAAGATTTTGATCTGTTAAAGATAATGGCATTCTTGCATCTCCAGATAGACCAGCATAAGATAGAGACACCAATGTGAATGCTAGCCTTAGAAGATTTATCAACACCATTCAAACCAATTCCCAAACATGTTTGTGATATTAGTTGGAGGTGGTAGTTCGTAAGCAAAATTGACAACACTACTAGGAAAACAACCATCTGTGGCACATAGGTTTTGGACTTCTGTGGCGTATATGGGAAAACGTCACTGATACCACGCCACCGAATTGTAATTCTATGGCGCATATTACCAATATGCACCATAGAAGTTTTTTTCAAAATCCCAAAAAAAAGGCGGGCCAGATCTAAAAAAAGGCAGGCTCCTACGACTCCACTAACCAACAAAATCTCCTAGTCTATCTCCTGCAGCACCTCATCTTATCGATATTAGACCGGCGACGAACAGGAGGAATGACGCGGCCAGGCCGTCGGGGTCACTGGAGCACGGCCATAGCATGCATCTAGGAGGTGCGTGGCCGGCAACTGTAATACAACGTCCAGGAGGTGTGGCCGGAGGCAGCGAGCAGGGAACAACGGGGGCGGGCTTCCTCGATCCCTCGAGCAGGGCGTGGGCACGTAGGAGGAAAGCAACAGGTGTTACCTCGTCCCGAGGAGGCGGTTATCGGCGGCCGTGAAGACTTTGTAAACAAATCGTTCAGTTTTTTACTGTGGTGGTAGGACAGGTAATTCGGTCAAACAGCAAGGGACAAAACCGAAAAATAATGTCGAACAAAAAGTATTACGTATTTTTGGTGGATGGAAACATACTTGACTAACCTATCTTAAGAAAAATTAGACAAATAGATAGATAGATGGATAGAGTTCACGAGGTTAGTAAGTTGCATCCACGGAGTGACTCGCCACGGTCCGCGAGCGTTCCTTGGATCTGGGTCTGTCCCGGAGTGCTGTGAAGTTTGTATCGTACAAAACGCTGAGAGTCCGCGAGAGGAAACCGGCCAATCAGCCTAACTTGGCTAACCCTCAGTCAGCCTACCAAATACTTTCTCCGTTTAGAAATATAAGATGTTTTAGTTTTATAAAGAAAATATATTTAGACACCTTTTAGTGTATAGGTTCAAACGAATCTAGACATTAAAAGCTGTCCAGATATATCTCATTCTCATACCTAAAAAACATCTTATATTTCTAAACGGAGGGAGCACGCTCCTACGGTGCATGTAGGCACGTGTATACCACCGTAAAATATGAGAGGTAAAGCGTCCCTCGGCCAGCAGCAGCAAGCCCGGTCTTTTGTTCGACCAGTCACTCATTGGCTAGCTCCTTGGAAGTCTTCTCTTCCGTTATGTACGAAAACTATCATTACCTATCTATATATCAATCATTGGTGGTACTCTTAGTCGGAAACGACATGCACTCACAAACAAAGAGACAGGCAGACAATCTAACTACTGCGATGGCGCAGTCAACACTCAGAATCTTCAGCGAACAACGCCCCAAGATATGTATGTTGTCGTTGAACTTAATTTCAAGCTGTGTGGTGTGGTCAGAGAAGTACAGCTGCACGCAATGCAGCAGCTAGCTAGCGTTTTTGATACAACAGTACTCTTCCGCAGAGTTGCAATTGGCCGGTCGATCGTTGGAATACTGTCGGACCGACCATGGACTCATTCGATCTGCCATATTCATCCGAATGTGCACTGCCTGCCGCTATATGTACATGCACAGTAGTAGTAGTTTGGTGATGTCCTTGCCATGCGTGACGGACTGCAGCATTTTAGGCCTGCCGAACCTCCGGCGATTGCGATGCGGTCGGATCCAAAAAATCGCAATTTGCATCCAGTATTGAATTGCTTTTGGCGGGAGTCTAACCATAAGGGCAACTCCAACTATTCCAGCAAAACAGGACCGCAATCGGTCTGAAATCTATCCGTTTATGGGCCAGGGAGAACCGCACCGGGCAAGGCTGGCCCGTGCGCGGGCGGCTGTACACCAACGGCCCCCACATAAGTGGGTCCCGCAGTCCTCGAGCTCCCATGGCAGCGTTGCAGCGATGGTTACCGGCCGGCATCCATCGGCGATTCTTTCTCGCGGCCGTTTCTTCGCGCGTGGCCTCAGCTGTTTTTGGCGCGGGGCGCACCGTTTTTCATCGGCCAAATTCTTTCCCGCCATGGCTTCGCCGTTTCTTTGCCGAGGGGCACCGGCCGGTCTAAAAAATAGCTTGCGGGGCGGTCAAAGGGCTCAGCTCGGCAAGGCCGCCTGGCTTCGGTGCCCACCGTCCCCTCCGCCCTCCTGGGTGGAGAGGGAGGACGCCGCGCTTGAAGCGGGGATCGATGTTTCATGTAATATAACCATCATGGATATTCAGGTCCCGTTGTTGGTTATTGATACCAAAAAGTGTTTGGAGCCATGTCTGCATATTACTCAACCTGACCAGGTCACACGTTTAATGCTAAACAATCAAATTATGATAATAGTATATGTGGTTAAGAGAGTCGTCTAAAATATGTTTCAGAGGCACCAAAATATATAGTTTCGGAGTTATTGAAAGAGTTTCAGATAGAGAACGAAATTGTTTAGGAGACATAACCTAAACTAGTAAGGTGGTTTAGAACAGGGGCCAGCCCATAGGGTGGGGCAGAGGGGCACTCGCCCTGGGGCCCCATGATTGAGGGGCCTCGTCCCACTTGTTTATTATTAGTGTACCTTAACGTCCAATATTGTAAAATAATTCTAGAGAAAATATAAATGTTTTTTTTGACCTGGAGAAAATATAAATGGTTGTCTAAAAATATATATGGTTCAAGCTATACCTATCATGACTCTACTCTTATATAACATTTTTGAATATTTTCTCGAAGCCGTAATTTTGGTGTCCTCTCGAAATGTGCAGAATAATATCAGCACTCATGTGCCTTTACAAGGTTGTTTGGTTGTTCGCATTCATTAGTGTAGATTAATTACGCAATCACATAGCTATACCATTCCGCAAGCAACTTTTCTATGATTCCCAATGATTCTATTTATCCCTGTCATACATGTGAGACTATTTTCATCATTTTATTAATTCAATGCCTAATATATTTACTCATCTACTCATTTTTTGCACAAACCTATATACACAAGCAACAATTGGTAAAATAAGTATGATGGTATATAGTTCGCTTGATCAATAGAAAGAAGTGGTTTCGAAAGTCTTCACCGCGATATCAAAGATCATGGATCTATTAAATGTACAAATTACTTAATTTTTTTATTGCATTATAGTAATACTTTTTTTTTACAGAATACTAATATTTTTAAGTCTTTTATGTGTGAAAAAGTGGTAGAACTTGACATGCATAGTTAAGACGCCCAAGAACGCTAGTCATATATAAATTTTGAGTAATATTTAAAATTTTAGAATAAATATTAAATATATCCCTAATATTTTATGTAGTAAGGGGGCCATTGCCCCCCTTGACCCTAGGAAAGCTCTTACACTTCAAACAAGGGATCCTTAATTTCATGTTGCCCTAGGGCCCCTAAATTCTATGGACCGGCCCTGGTTTCGGAGTCATCGAAAGTGTTCTCAATGCTCACCAAAATAGTTCAAAAGTTGGTTTCATGCTGTAGAGAATTCGAATGTTTTTCATATATATGTGTGTTTGCATACATTTCATGTACCAGTCTTTATTTGAAAGATACCGGAGATGGATAAAACCACCAGGAGAGATTATTGTGTGTGTGTGTGTGGGGGGGGGTGATCCAGAGGTGCATCCCACATGGGGATGGCACATGGTCCACCTAGGCCCACATGCCATAGTGTGTGCATCCACCCAATGGCTGCACCAAAACTTTCCTATTATGCATTGTGCTATGTTAGGAAAGTTTGGGTTGTATCTTCTACTCCCTCTTGATCCATATTAAGTGTCACTGAAATGAGTTTATCTAGTATTAAAACATGTCTAGATAAATCCGATTCAATGACACTTAAAATAGATCAGAGGGAGTATTAAAGGTCTGAGATGATCTTCATTAATTGTAAGGATGTGATATCTTGCAATTTAGGAAAGTCCTTATTATATGTTCTAATTAAGGTATGTTATTATCTTGCATTAATGTGGAGATATCATATATTGCAAAGGAGGGAAGGAAATGATCTAGGAGATCAATACCTGCCTAAAAGGGGGTGCCATCTCTGGGCCACCCTGGCCGTCAGCCCCTAGGGTAAACTCTAGGGCGCCAAGGCCCTCTCCCTCCTCCTATATATAGTGACAACCCCTCCTCATTGAGGGCACGCATCTCTCCATGTGGTGGTTGTCCTCTCCATGTCTCTCTCCCTCGTGGAGGTTCTCCACATACGCATGATGCAGGGCTGCGATATTATTACCGTAGGCGCGACACTCTGGATAGCGGAACGCTACATGGATTGGGAAGCTATATGCATGCGACCTTTGGAGGGATCGTGCTTTCAATCCTCATATCGAGTGGGAGTTCTCATGGCTGGGAAGGATACGCCTAACTGCAGGGATCGACGTGATCGTCATCAACAAACTACACCAAGAATCTTCCGCTGCATTCTTCGATGAGTTCATCTAGATCTATTCGGTTAGATCTATATCCACGCATTACGTGTTTCTTCATAGATCGATCTTGGGTGTGTTCTATAGGACGGTTTTTTTGTTTTCCTTATGCAAAGCCTGACAGTGCTGACCACCGATCTTCAGAGAAATTCGTAGGGTCGCCGGAGTTGAGCTTGAGCTCCCATGAGGCACTGGAGTAAGAAGATCAAGTGGAAAGGCGAGGGTGAGAATGAGGGTTTTCACCGCGGCCTCTCACTATTTATAGACCTAGTTAAGACATATGTGTGGCTAGATATCTGGTGTGAACACGACGATGTGTCTGTTAGATTTTTGCCACGCGTCCTGGAAGTTGCATGGTAACTTTACTGAGGGTCATTTCGCTATGTAAATGGCTCGATCTGTGAATGTGGGAAGCGGTGCAATGATTACACTCCTACGATTTGGTAAGTTTGGTGGTGACATCTTGCACCAAAAGGAACATTCCTACATCACGGTAAATCTATTAGTGAGATTCTTTTGAAGATGACCGTTGGATTTAACGTTGAGGAATCCTGCCGTTTGAAGCAAGCCATCATCAATCCGACTAGGTCTAGCTGTCTCGTTTCCTTCCATCTTGTGACCCCATGTCCCTAACTCTCTATGAGGACCCTCTCATGGCGTACTCGTCGATAATACCACAAGACTCTCTGGTGTTTGGGAACCCTAGACGAAGAGGTCATCACGCAACTCAATCGTGGTGGCCTAAAGATTCGGGTGCTCTTGGGATCTCAAGTTGAGTTTTGGAGAATGCCAGAAGCTTGATTTCGAATGTCTGTTTGCCATCTCTAAGGGCACCGTGTAGTAGATCAAGGCACCTTGCTTGTTGTCTCCGTCGCGTCGGTGGTCATCTTTATAGACCATGACGAAGACGGGAAACGGTCGGAAAGGCTCAAGAAGTTTTCTAGCCGCGGGAGGGAAGGCGCGTGTGAAAAACGCCGGCCACATGGGAAGCCGCCGGCGTTGATAGTCGATGTTGTGTCGCTATTAACGTCCCATCGCAGAGGGTGTCAAGCGATGACAACATGTAAGACGGATAAATGAGTCGGGCCGCTGGACGTGGTTTACCAAATAGACCGGATCACGATCCAAAGTGATCACGGCCCGATCCAAACAGACAGAAACAAAAAATTTTGATCAGCCCCATGGAGATGTCCTCGTACTCGGGAAAAACAACAAGCACTCGCATACAGGCATAAAATCAAACCATTGCTATCGACAGGCAACACATGGAATCTTCAGCGAACAACCAAGACATATACTCACATACTGTCCTTGATTTTTCAAACCTGTGGTCAGACAAGTACAGCCGCATGCACTGCAGCAATGTTTTGATACTTCATCAGCAGAGTTGCTATTGGATGGGCGTTAGAGCATCTTCACTCGTTGGCCGAATCCAGGGCAAAAATTGATCTGTTTTTTGGCCGGATTGAACTAGTTTTCGGTCTGGGTACGCCCATTTTCCCACCCGCGTACCCAGGCCTAGTCCCCAAGTTCGGCTAAAATTCATCAAATTTAAGCGATTTTTATTAAGTTGGGCGAATTTAGGCGGATTACATCAAATTTAAACGAAATTAGTACATAAATAAACTAAAAAAGGCCGGTGCCTTCGCCGTCCTATATGCCAAAGTTGTCGTAGAACGATGTGTAGCCGGGGTCGGCTCGGCCGTCATCCTCGCCGCCATCGTCGTCGTCGTCGCTCGGCGGCTGGTTCTGGCGGGAGCTGCCCTGGACAGGGTCGCCGTACCTCCATGGCTGGTAGGACAGGCCTGCTTCCTCCTCGTCGTCCAGGACGTAGAGCGGGGCGCCCTGGTAGGCGAGCTCATGCCCAGACAGCGCCCGATGCCGGGCGGCCTGCTCCTCGGCCTGCTGCTGCAGGCCGAGAATGCGCTGCCGCTCCGCCTTCTCCCAGTCCCTCCTGGACCATTCCAGGATATCCGGCAAGGAGGGCTCAACCGGCGGCAGCGGTGGCGTCTGCGGTGCCGTTTCGCGGAGCGACTGCTCCAGTGCCATCTTCAAGGCGGCGTCTTCGACTGGCGCCGAGCCTTCTGTCTTGGGACGGCGTAGGCGCAGGTGGCCTGTTGGCGCGTAGGCGCAGGCGACTCGCCGATGACGAAACCGTGCGCGCGTGTCCGTGGCGGTGAGCGCGTAGGCGAGACGGATTCGCGCTTCACGGCCGTCGGCGTGCGAAGCGACGCGCTGCCGGAAGAGTGAGATGCCGAAGCGGAGGAGGAAGAGCTCATGCTCGCCATCCTCCTCGGCGTCCAATTCACCGGAACACGCCGGACCCGTCCTGGCCGCCGGTGTCGGGTTACGCGGGAAGCCGAGCCGCGGAGTGTTCCCGCGGTTGATGTGCTCCAGCACGGCGGCGAGCGTCCACCCTGGTGCACTCCACCAACGCCGGCGCCCCACCGAGTTTTTAAGCTTCGGCAGGGACTCGTTCGGCGACCCCTCGTGGCGGTTGAGCTCCTGTTCGCGCCGCTCCGCAAAGAAGTTCCCCCCGGTAGTGGAGGTTGTCGGCGCTTTCCGCTTCGGCGGGGTTGTCCATGCCGGCGATGTACTCTTGTACATCGTACGGCAGCTCGTCCGGCGTGGGCCCCGGCGGGATTGGGATGCTGCCGGCGCTCAGCGTCCACCCCGAAGGCATCCGCGTGTCCGGCGGCGCCATGCACCTGGCCTCGTACAACATGTTCGTCTCCCAGGTCTGGAGGGTGCGCCGGCCGAAACCGTTCGCCGCAGCACCGTCGCCGGGGTAGCGTTCGCCCATGGTGAGAGAAGGGGAAGAGGTGAGAGAAGGTTCGCCGGAGTTGGGCTTGTGGGTAGGGGAGCTGTGAGAGAGTGCGAAGATCTGCGACGAGGAGTACGGCTTATAAAGGCCGAGGTGGGCGGGGAGGACGGGAGGGGTGTAGCAGCAAGGGCGGGAAAAGTGGAAACAGCGGGAAGTTAGTGACCGCCGGTCCGTCGCGGGAGCCAAGACGGCGACGGTGGCGCCGTAATTCGGCGACGCGTGGCCGACGCGACGGGCAGTTATTGCCCGGCGGTCGCCGCATGGTTCCGAGGATGACGGCGACTCGGCTTCCGTCACTGACTCGGCGGGTCCACGCGCCGCTTTGATTTTTTTCGCCGATTTCGCTGAATCCGGCGTTCCCAGGGCGTACCCGGAAACCTGGGTTCGGCCTGGGTAGTCCGGACCAAAAATAGCCCAAATCCGGCCGAAAACAGGACCTTAGGTACGTGACTGGACCAGTTTTCGACGTCCGGACCGAAATTCGGCGTCCGGACCGAAATTCGGTGTCCGGATCGGCCTTCTGGATAGACGTCTGGTAGACGAGTGGAGATGCTCCTAGAATTCTGTTGCCAAAGCAAAGTCCGGCCATGCATGGACTGTTTCGGCTGCTACATGCGGCACGTCGATCACATTTCCCGTAACAACAACATAGAAAATTAAATATACAACTAGAAAGAGAGGCGAGCTTCGCCTCGCCGTCTATATCTCGTCTTGGCACATCGTTGTCAGGTGATGTTGGGCCGCAACATGTTTATTGGCCGCAACATGTTTATTTTTAATGTTTTGTCTGAATTTCATATATACACCTAAATTGATAGCTTGGAAGTTTATGGAAAAGAGGGGTGTGTGGGCCGGTTAGTGCAGTGTGTGAACATAGCATTTTAGTCTAAAAAATCACTTTGTCTAAAAAAAGTCTTAAAAAATCACTTCTCTTAAGGAGGAAAAAACTACCATTATACAACAATCGTATACATGAATAGTAATATCCCGTGAGTCTTAAAAGGAACAGAATATAAGAAAGACAAATAGTTCAGGACCTCTCCAAATGATATAGTGTATCCTGAAAAGATAAACCATACTAATGTGAAATAATAATATCATAGTAAGAAAAAAATGGCTAGTGATTGACTCGTTGATTGCAATTTTCCAAGAAATCCACGGAAAAGGTCAAGCAGATGCATCAGTCCGCATCGTCTACTTTTTTCACCACCAAAGAACACCAAACACCGTAGTACTAAAAATACCAGTTTAACTATGTTATGCTAGGGAATTAATTTTTGCTCAGAATTCTAAATGGAGTTGGTAATATTTGTGAAGCAAACTTTCCAAAAGAAATTACTATATACTCCCTCTGTTTTATAATATAAGATGTTTTAGCTTTCTGGAAGGATTGTATCTAGACCTAGATACACTCCTTCCACAAAGCTAAAACATCTTACATTATGAAACAGAGGGAGTACTATCCTTACTCGGTTTTCATTGTATGATCGGACATATCCTCTGAATAAGATGTTCTTCATGTATGAATCAGTAGCGATGTTGATTTCAATTGACAACATAAAACTAAGGTTGCATTAGTAAGATTGTATTTAGTAATTTTTTGTTTAAGTATATGTTATTCATGTTGTAGCTTTGACATGACAAATTTAACCTTCTAGCGCTGCCACTGGTACCAATAGGATAGACCACATCATGACCTTAGTTTTTCACCTCTTATCCCTTACCCAAAAAGTTTGCCATTGTTGATTGCATTATTCATAGGCTGGCGTAAGAAAGAAGGAAATGCACAATACAATCATAATAGAATGGATGTAGTCTAGTGACCATAGTGTCTCGGCACAGGACCTTTGGTCGCCTTCTTTGTGATTTGTCAAACAGTTTTTCTTTGGTGCACATGACTAACAACCAACTAAGAAATATGAGGCAACCATGAAGCAACATCCCAGATACTGCATTTTTAGAAACTTGGTCACACGGAATCGGCTATATCCTCGGCCTTCTCCTCACTGCTTTCTTCTATGGCAGAGGCTTCCTCATTGGGTTGATATGAGTCAACTAATAATTGTTTCTGTAGAAACCAGAATAGTAGGAGGTGGAGTGTGTGAAACTGAAAGAAGAGTTGCACCAATGGCAGGTGACTCAGCCCCCTTATCACCACTTCCTTGCCTAGCTCTAGCAAACAATATGAAGGTATTGCAATGCATCAAGAAATATGATCCAGAAGATGCAAAGGCAACAAAAATATTGTTGCATTTATGGTAGAACCGAAGGAGTTAGAAAGAAATGTCTTATATAGGGAATTAATAATATGAAATGGTGACATCCACCACATAATTCCTCCAAACCAAAATAGAGATTTCTGCAGGCGCAACAAGCACCAAACATAGGTTTCGGCCACCAGAACAATAACACTTTTACTGCAAATCCTGTGCTGCATAAAAATATAAAACCACCTCAACAACAAAGCCTTCTCTTGTTGCAATAATAGTTATTCGATACTTCATTTCATCGGTAAAATAAAAATCCTATTAAGTACACTGACAGACGGTAACACAAACACTACAATTTGAGAACCTTGGATTGACCTTTGGCTCACTGTTTAGTTTGAGCATGCTTCCTTGGAATACCTCTGAACAGTATCTTCTCGAATCAATTTCTAGGTAGAACCATCACATGAAAGAAAACATCAATTTTAGTTGAGTAGCAAGCCTGCGATCTTAATTTTGCATCTGGGCAGTTTACATCGTGAAATATGATGCAATCTCCTATGTGAAGGTTAACGGTCGACTAAACAACAAATACTTACCAATGCCATATGTAGATTCATAACTTTCTACAATGGTCATGTCATCTCCATTTGATTTCTTATGGGTAAGCTCAATAGGGCACAAATATCTCTTTGGCCTATATCATCATCAGATTAACATGTATAGCACAAACACATAGCTCACAAGATTGCATACCAAGCAGATTACCTGTCACACAAAGCAATCTGCAAATAGTTGTGTGAGATTTCGGACCGGTAGCTTGCTGAGATACTTAGAACCTCTTTGGGACCTTAAACATCAATTAGTGAAAACAACTAATATACCTGCCAATATAACAATAGCGTCTACATAAAAAAAGTGGACATTAAGTAAAAGCATCCATGGAGCACTACATAGAAGACATGCAAATTGTGAAAGTTTTTGTACTTACCCAAAAGTAATTCATGGCATTAATGTTACCAAGGATACTTTGGTGAGTAGTTGCTCAAAGTAATTGTTGTCCATTTCGTAATATAACCGACAAACATATGGACGACGGCATGGAAGAGATCTCTTGCCGGCTTAATCACCAAAATCCTAAGTAAGTGTGCCATTCAACAATCTTTTACTTTAAATATCTCAAGCTGTCCTTTGTATATGGTTCCTTGCATGGACAAATCCTAATGTCAAGAAATTCGTACAAGAAAATGAGACAGGTCTGACACCACAAGAAAAATTAAGCAACTCGCACTTGCACAAGCACACAAAATAAAAGGCACATTTGGTGTTCTGAGGTGGAAGCTAACTGAGTTCTTCAACCTTTTCTGTTGGTGCTGATTAAATATACCCAATCAAAAAGAACAGTCAAGTCTCAGGACTGATGTTGGAGTAAAAATATATATGAATTGTCTATCTCCTAACTTTTTAGCTGGTCTTCTTTATATTCATCTAGTCAAAAATAATAGTTAAGTTTCAGGATTTATATAGAATGGTCAACTGTTTATGCATATATCTGTTAGGGAGCACAACTCTTCTCTTCATGAATGTTTCAAGATCTCTAATGAGCCTGCCTTGGTATCTAAAAAACATGATACTCTGTTTTTCAGAATAGCAAGTAGGAGTACATATTTGCAACAGAAGGAAAAAAGGTTAATTAGCATGAGATATATTGACGAACACATATGAAATGGGACACATAGATCATGCATAACTATAACTTACACTAGTTAATCTTGGCGCAGCGACACGCTGCGCCCATGGTTGCAAAATTGTCTAACGATTATTATAAAAGATGTGTGTACAAATGTTGCACTTGTAATTTGCATTCTATTTACTTCTTTGAGATTTGAAGTATGTATCTATATTAAGCTTCCCATAAAAACTTTGTTACAAAGAGATGTATTTGTTGGTCAATTTAATCAGTACGTGCCTTAACATACCTAATCTTATCAGTCAGTTTGTGGAAGAGGAGCCAAGCAGTGGCAAGACCACACGACCTAATCTAGCATCAATAGGTATGCTCCTCTTTCGCTAGTAGAAGCAAATTTTCTCTATATGCAGCAGCTCAGTACATCGGTTAACTTGCATTCTTTTCTCTGAGCTAGAGAAAGTAGTTGTGGTGTTCTCGACTTCATTTTGTTTTGATTAGTATTAATTTACCTATTATGTTATCTGTGCCCTTGTAAATAGTTTAACTAAAATAGGAAATTTAAAAAATAAGTAGACAGAAGCCATGCCTTCTAGTAAATATAAGGTGGCTACACTAGAAGAAACAGATGCAGGTGAAGCAAAAAACAGTCTTTAGCAAGTTGATTACAGTCTTATAAGCTAACAGAAAGGACAGAAGGTAAACACCGACAACATCTACAACACATGATTTTAACAGGATTGTCCTATGTTCTCCGAAATTGAACCAGCTTTTATAGGTAGCTTAAACACTGGACAATGACAGCTATTTTCTGCAGATAACTGAACTTAACTAACTGAGCATCATCTTGGCCCTGCAATTTGTTTTCACTCTTAAATTATACAATAAGCACTATTCAGTTTTCAGAACTGCCAACCACATCAGTAGCAATACACCAAGCAGTACATCTGTAGGTAGTGCACAAAAGAATTCAGCAAAGAGAACTGGTGATAGTTACAACTAAGGGCTAGCTATTCTGGTATGACGATTGTAATCACAAAATATTTTAGCAGAAACAATTGACGATAGCTGCAACTAAGGGCTAACTATCTCAGGCCTCCTGTCAACTTGACAATTTCAATAGAAGGTACCCTGCAAAAAAGAAGTTAACAACTCCCATCAACTAACTATATGGCGGATACACATTGCATAAAAACATGAAGATAAGTACTATACAGTTTCAGAGCGGAGTATCTGAAGCCTCACTCTAACCCGACAGTTGTGGCAGAGAGGATACCTTAAAAAAAGAAATAGATAAAAATGACATCTATTAGCTAATTATACACATGCTTCATATAATATAAAAAGTGCAAACGTGAGAACACAAATATTTAAGGAAAGAAGCTTACATATAAGCGAGTACACCTAGAGATAGCCAAGGATCTGGCGGTACACTATATTCCTCGTTTGCAAGGTTGGCTCCCCAGATTTATCAAGTGTGAGTATTTTAGTCCCTCCTTAGATGTCACTCTTGAGATAGCAACGTAGAATATGACTTGCATGTGACTGTACTCACCGGAAAATATGTGTTTGTCGGGTGGTAATTTGATAAGCAAATATTTCTTCACAACAACATTTTGTGACTTGCAGGAAGTCATCAGATGCAAATATCTGAAACACCGATCAAAGAGTTAACACGGATTCACAGAATGTTGAATATGCGAGTCACAGAAAATATGTACACAGTAACATCTCTAGGCTATGTTGCAAACTTGGGTCAGTAATGGCAAAACTGAAGTGTACATGCCATTTCTTTCCTTGATAGGTTAACATCAAAACTTTTCTCTCTTTTGTCATTAGTCATCACTTAGGTAGCAAATCTTTATTTGTTGACTCCAACATGTTCTTTTAAACACTTTGGAAGAATGCATAAATAAATACTAAGTAATCGCATTGGGTATAAATAAATAAGGAGTAGCTGAGAATGAGGATTTTACTAAGCAAAATGCCAAATATATTCAGCCCTTATGCACAAGCAACCATGACACTGCAACTGCGAGAAATCACACTCCTTGCACAGAGGTAACAATCATACAGAATTGGGAACTATCTATCCAGTTCATGAGTAGATGTTAAAAGAACTTACATAATTATTTATTCAGGAATATATACCACACGCATCACAATAATAGTACACTTCCAATCTTGGCATGTTTGTTTACAGATGGACGTTTGTCCATGTTTCATATTATGAAGAACTCACCCTACTAATTTGAACTGAAAGTACAATCTTAGTGGTCATCGTAAGAAAAATATAACTATTTTCATTCAATTGAATTTGGGACTAAGCTAGTAGATAAGAAGCCAATATGCACTATAGCAACTGGAATTCTGTGAAATTACACGTACACATCAGATACCTATTCTGCAATCTGAATAGTCACGGGCCCTATGAAATTACTTAAAAATTGCCAGATAGCTCACCTCAAGAAGATTGGGCTCATCTTGACAAGTCATTATTATCTAGCATCCATCAGAGGAGGACATCAGAGGTTGGAGATCATAAGTTCAAGAGCTGACCAATTGACAAGAAAAAAAAAGTTTTCCTTCATTAGAATAGTATGCCTCCTTCCTTTATTTTTTATAAGCAATGTTGATGATCCAAAATAAATAAGTGCCCATGAGTATGTCTTTGACAGTCCAAAACTGAATGGATAAGCAATGTTGATGATCCGAAATAAATGAGTTCCCATGAGTATGTCTTTGACAGTCCAAAACTATATGGATAAGCAGTGTTGATGATCAGAAATAAATAAGTGCCCATGAGTATGTCTTTGAGAGTCCAAAACTGAATGGATAAGCAGTGTTGATGATCCGAAATAAATAAGTGCCCATGAGTATGTCTTTGAGAGCCCAAAACTGAATGGATAAGCAGTGTTGATGATCCGAAATAAATGAGTGCCCATGAGTATGTCTTTGACAGCCCAAAACTGAATGGATAAGCAGTGTTGATGATACGAAATAGATAAGTGCCCATGAATATGTCTTTGACAGGCTAAAACTGAATGGATATAGTAAGCTGATGAATATTGCAATGCACACTTACATCATACTGAGAATTGAAAATTATAAAATATGTAACTTTGAGAAGGAATATACCTTGAACTGAGCAACAAATTTTGCAGTCTATGTGGAAACATCAATTAGGAAACTCTGACAACAGTACATTTTAACCATAAAGGTTCCGCACTTGATTGACTTGACACAATATTGTTTTACATGTTACCTATTAAGACACTCAAATAGAAGTTGTGGGCATAATCAGAACCATGAGATTCCAACAATGAAGATCGCTATGGTATTTCACAGAATATCAGATACTTTCAATTGTCTGATTATCATATGCTTCTTGATAGAGCTTGATTGTGCTGAGAAGGTCCTATAAAATTGGATCTATGCTACCTCACATACCTTATCTTCTTATAAAGAAAATTCAATTTAGAAAACTTTGGGCTAATTTCAATCATCAAAGGTTGGACGAAATTTCTGAAAACAAGCGACCCGTTGTGGATGTATCAACGCCATCACCATCACACTACCGTCCAAGTCGGATCAAGAGAAAATTATAAGGTAACCTCCAAATTTTGTTGGGACCTTAGGTATAATTTTAGCACTTAGACCACATTGTCATGCAATTTCATGAGATCATCACACGGGCCAAAGATTCTAGTCTGCCAGAAATTAATAGAATCAGCCCATAATGTAACGATACCAAAAAAATCTCAGAGATGAGCCCTTAATGTAATGATACCATAAAAATCTCAGGGATGGGAAATAATTGTATGGATGACAGTTTGTGCAGTATGAAGCAATATGCTTATAACAGTATGCCTAGTTGGGAGGAGAATTCAACATAGATTAACCAAGAAGCATAGAAGTAAAAGCATTCGTGACACATCGTGGATCTCAAGACCTAGATCGGCGCCTCCTCTGGGAGCTGTCCTGATGCACGCCTCCACTCCCGCCACACGACCTTGCTCCACTATGGCGACGCCGCCACCACGCTCCACTCCCTCTTGGACCTGGGGTTATCAGGTTCGTCCTCCCGCGCAACCTTGCCTTGAGCCACGACCCGAGCCCCGAGAAAGCAAGAAGCGAGCCAGGGGCTCCCTGCCCAAATCCGTCAGCGAAGGAGCCGAGATCTCCGGCAAGTCTTCCTTCGTCACCCTGCAAGCCTCCGAGGAGCGTCGGTCTTCTCCCACTTGACCAGAAGGTTCGTGAAGATGTGGGGAGAGGCGTGGTGAGATGGTAGTCGATGGGGTGCGGCGACAGGGGCCATGTCGGGGTTGGCGCCGGCCTGGACTGCCCCAGAGCAATCCGTCCCCATGCCTCCTCTGCACAGGATCACTCCATAGTCCTCTCGAGCTAGGCAGCCTGCGGCAGGAAACCCTAGCGTGGAACTCGGGAGAAAGATGATTTGTTTTGACTTTTGAGGAGGGATGGAGTGAGAGGGGATGGAGTGAAAGAGGGAGGGTGGGTGTGGGTCTGGGTTTCGGGTCGGCTGGGCAGAGTAAGCGGCATAGGCCCAGAACCAACAACACCGCAAGCCGTGGATGGCCTCAGCGCGCTCGCCTTTGCTCACGATTAAGCTATAGGGTAATATGTGTTGCTAAACGTACATGTACAGTACTACTCCCTCCGTTTGGAAATATAAGATGTTTTAGGTTTGTGAATGAGATGTATCTAGACATCTTTTAGTGTCTAGATTCATTTGAACCTATACACTAAAAGGTGTCTAGATACATCTTCTATACAAATCTAAAACATCTTAGGGCATCCACTATGTTGTCCATAAGGGATGTATACAAGCAAAAAGTGTACCTTATGGACTTCTACATACATAGTGGAACCTATCTACAAGCTATTCAGAAGCTCAAAATCTTGTAAGTAACCTACAAGCTTGTGGACTACCATAAGGAATATATAAATACTTCTTTTAGAGCTGCCCTATCTACTATTGGCTATAAGGTTCACTTTTTGACTACTTTTTCTGACATGTGGAGCCCATCTTAAGGTATGCTTATGTAACATACATAGTGGAGTACTTCCTTTGCCATAAGACTAACCAGTGGGCCCCAGCTTGTGGTTTGGTTTAGCAACAAACATAAGTGATGCCCTTATATTTCTAAACGGAGGAAGTAGTAGCTTGGTCATGTCTGCACTTTCCTCGCCATGCATGCGTGCATAGGGACCGCCGCATTTTAGGCGAGCCGAACCTCCGGTGATTGCGGTGCGGTCGGGTCCAAAAGTCGCAATTCACAATCAGCAGCTACCTGCAGCATTGAATTCCTTTTGTCTGACCGTAAAGCACCGGAAACTAGCATATAGCAAGCAAAGCATGTAATGTTAATTCAAGGTGTCGAGTGGGATCCCGGTAAATTAAAATGTAGTGTAAATTTTAAGCAAAATTTTAAACTATATTAAACTAGAAGTAGGATATCGGCGGAAACCCACTTGACATCCTAAGAGCATCTCCAACAAAAACGCTAAATAGTGTCGTATCCAAAACCCCCGCCAATTTACCGCACGCCGACGTGTTTTTTGGGCTTAAAAAGACATTGTAAATTCGCGCATGCTGCAAATATTTTAGAGCACGCGACATTTCACACAATCACACGTAGCATATTTGGCGCTTGTACTACAGCGCGCGGCAAAACTCCGAGTCAGCTCGAACCCAACAATCGCCACGAAAACTCCCTGCGCGGGTCTTTCCCATTTCCGCCACCCACCCGGCAACTCCACCGTCTTGATTCCGCGCCGCTTCCGTGCCACCATTGCTCGCCACGGTAGATCAGCGGCCCTGCTACTCCACTAGTTCTTTTGGACGTCAGCGCTGCTTAAATCGGGTCACCGCCGCCGTCGTGGCCGCCGAGTTTTGTCGATTGGCCCCTCCGTCGTGGATTTCGCAGCCCGATGAGCACCTCTACTGCTCCGCCCGCGCGACATGAGCGGGATGAGCCGCGCGCAGGTATATGGCGCCCAAATCGATTTTCCCTTTGTTCATAGGTTATTTTAGAGGCCAATTAAAATTAGGATTTTCATTATAGATGAACTTCTCGTATGATTCGTCAGATGAGAAGATGGATTTAGAAGAAGAAGAAGAATAAAATATGTTGATGATCTTGGCTATGCGCGCGAAACGGACGAAGCATGGTGGTTCCGTTTTCGGTCGTCAAAAGTTGTGGATGGAGCGTATTGGGGCGCACAACAAGTTGATTCGAAGCTATTTTGCAGAAAATCCAACCATCCAGGAGAGCTACTTCTGTTGCTGTTTTAGGATGAGTATCAACTTGTTCGACAATATTTGTAAGAAGGTGAAGAAGAAGGATCGATTCTTCGAGCAAAAGAGGAATGCTTGCGGCGAACTTGGACATAGCACTTACCAAAAAGTGACCGTCGGGGTGAGAGTCAAGCAATCGAGTGTGTCAAGCACTTTGCAAAAGCCATTGCCGAAGTGTTTGGCGAGACCTACTTGAGATCCCTCAATGCTGAAGATACGGCTAGGATTTTGGCATGAACAAAGCTAGAGGGTTTGAAGGTATGCTTGGCTCAATTTATTGCATGCATTGGAGTTGGAAGAAATGTCTTGTGGCTTGGCATGGACAATTCAAAGGCCACAAAAGGATTCCACCATCATCCTCGAAGTCGTGGCCAATGAAGAGACTTGGTTTTGGCATGCTTTTTCGAAATTATGTGTTCTTGTAATGACATCAATGTTCTCCAACGCTCACCACGCATGACAAGGATTGCCAAGCGTGAAGGTCTACCGGTGGAGTATGTAGTAAATGGCCACACCTACAACTACAGCTACTACCTTGCGGATGGCATCTACCCAAGGTGGCAAACATTTGTGAAGCCGCTTAAAGACCCAAAAGGTAAGAAAAGAGTCTAGTTTCAGTAATGCACAAGCAGCGGCTAGTAAAGATATGGAGAGAGCATTTGAGATTTTTTGCAAGCCCAATTTGCTATTATGAGGGGACCGGCTAGATTTTGGGATTAAAATATTCTTTGGTATATCATGGCACTTATGTGATCATGCATAACATGTTCATGGAGAATGAGCATGGTCAAAAGTTGGACTCCTCCTCCTATGACTTGATGGAAGTTCCCTTCCAAGTGCGTTGGAGACGAGAGAATATCCCGTTTTATTTCTTCATATCATGCCATTCACAGATCGATGTGCATGATCAACTTCAACTAGATCTCATCGAGGAGTGGTGGAAGTGGAATGGGAAACAATGAATAACTTGATTTGTTTTACAATTTGTTGTATTGTTGTGTTGAATAATTGAACTATTTATTGTGTTGTAACAATTGAACTATTTTTTGAGATGGATGTATGCTCACAGTTTGCGGAGCCCCGCACGCGTTGTATTTTCCAGTGTCCGGTGGAGCGCAGTTTTACCGCGCGTGAGTTTGTAGCGTCCGGTGAAGCGCCGTACAATTACACGCGCTGCAAACCTAAAAACAGCGATGCAAACAAGTTTTAACACGCGCTATTTTAGCGCTTCTGTTGGAGATGCTCTAAGGCTGGTCATAGTGGATGGCAATATATGTTAATAACATATATACGTTACTAGTCTATGTTACCATCTTCATAGTGAAGAGTAACATACAAAAGATGTCATGCAAAGCATTATTTATTAGGTGATAGACACATTTGGTCGTGGTATATGACGTTATAATAACCAAATATGATACTCCATCTTCCTCTCTATTTATATTAAATCACTGCTACATAAACAATTTTGCTAAGTTAAACCCTTAGTTACTCCTAAAATTACTTGTATTATGACTAGCCTAAGTTAAACTTTTGGTATCTTTTCGACGACAACGCATGCCATGTCACGGCCGGCAAGTGGTGTCCATCACTAGTGCACGTTAAGTATAGCATCTCTATATTTGTACTGCTACTAAATCCGCTACTTTGAAAGCTTCTCGATTGATCCCTTTCCAAGACACTTCCCATATAGACATATAAGGGTCAATACATGTACTCTTGTTCTCTTCCACGCAATCTTCTCTGACCAGTAGATGAGCATTATTGTGACCCGAAAAAGCAAATGAATAAGAACTTTATCGAGCCAGCATTATCGACAAGACACACCCGCGCGCATGCAAATTTAACACCGAATGGAGTAGCTAGGGAGCATTAGCAATGTTCTCTCCGTCGATTCTTTTCGATTTCCACGAGCATCTGCGTACCGTTCCCAATTCACGGTGTCTGTGCCCCATTCAGATCAGCGAAAATATGGAAGTGGTAGTCGGAACAAAAATACCGGTACTTCGCCTCGTTGGTGCTCCATGGGAAGATACTCATAGCCGACAACCTAGATTTTAGAGCATGGCTGCATGATCCCACCATCTGCGAGCTTTGGGAAATCTAATGGGAGACCGGGCAACACTGATTGCTAGAGTGCAGCCTCTCGACGACAGTTAGGGCATTTTTAACCGATCTACTAAAATCGGTTAGAGGAGTAAAATTTGATAGATGCCGCGCCTAATCGATCTTTAAAACGGTTAGAGGAGTAAATTTGTAATTATCATAGGAGTAAAAGTGGTGGATGACTCTTAAATTTACTCCTCCGAGGCTATTTCCGAGAAAACCTCCCGCACGCATTCCCGCCGGCGTCGCCGCCGGCGACCCGCATACCCTGCCGCCCCCGCCCTGGTCCCTGCTCCGCCCTCCGGCTGTGGCGCCCCGCAAAAATCACTACTAGAAAATCCCGTTGTCTTTGTGCATTGCATCATCATGACTTCATGCTCATGTCATCATGCCACATTGCATTTGAGCATCGTCATCAACATGCATGTTTTTTTGTCTAAACTATTTTCGAAACGCCTAGTTTTGTTTTCTAAATATCCCTGTCTTTAATTCAAATCAAAAACACGGGCTTGTCCGGAATATTTTGTTTTGTCTATCAACGGTTGCAAAAGCCTCGTTTTTAATAAATCAATTATTTAAATTATTTTTGGGAGGCAGCCAGCCAGGCCCGAAAGCCCAGCTAGCCACCTCCAGATAAAATCCTACCTACCCCTGAACCACCCAAACCCTTTTCCTACATAGATCTATCCTACCTAGCCCCCTCCACATCACCCCGGCCAACCCCGTCTCGCCACCTCACCAACCCACACCCCTAACCCTATCACCACATGCCACACACGCACTCACCCGTCCACCCTCTCCTCTTTGGCCCCACCCCGCAGGGATCCTCGTCCACTCCCTCTCACCGACCGGGCCAGGTCAACCCGGACCCGGACCCGGACCCGCATCCCAGCCCCACTTCTGAACCACGCCGCAACCCACGCGAGGCTTCCTCTTCCTCTCGATCCCCTCACCCAACCGCGTTGTCCTTCTCTGCGGCGCGCCGCCCTTGGCCGCTCGACGCCCGCCGCTCGCCCCTGCAACCCTCGCCGCCGCTCCTCCTCCCGCCTCTCCTTTGCTCGGGTCGCCAAGCCCCACCGCTACCGGAAGCTTCCTCCGGCCTGCCGCCACCCTCGCCGTCCAGCGCTTGCCGCCACCGCGTCCTCCTTCCCGAGGCAGCGACCACCGCCACCGGAGCCCCGCCACCTGCAGTCGCGTTGTCGGGCCTGCCTCACCTGTTGCCCGCAACGCCATCCGCCGCCGGCCTCCCTCTGTGCCGCCGCCCCTCCTCTCGGCCTCACTTCTCCTCCCCTGCCTCGCAAGGCCGCCTGCCTCCATCGCAAGCTCCCAAGCCGCCCGTGGCCTCGCCCGAGCCAGGCACTGGCCGCTGCAACCCTCACCCCGCTGCCGGTGGCGTCCGACCCTCCCGCATCTCCTGCGACGCCTCCCTGCTGCTCGCCAGGCCACGCCGCCCTCGTCCTGCCGGTCGTTTCCCCTGCGTGGCCTCGAGCTCCGGGCCCCTACATCGCCATGGCCGGACCGCGAGTGGCTGCCGCCTCTTTGTCGACCCTCGGCGGTTGGTCGAGCCCGTCTCGTCCATACCTTTTATCGGGCTCTGCTACCTTGCGGCACCCGCATGTCCCTGGTCCCCTTTTCTCCAGTCAAGCTGGTGCTAGTGGTGTTACCGGATGGTGTATATGTGCTGCTATGGATGTGAAGTAACAGTGGTGGCGGTTTGGGGTTGCATCGATGAAGGGTCGATCTATGGATGGGTAGGGTGGGGTGGAGTGGAGATGATGTTTGGGGGCGATGGTTGATGTTGTGGTGGTCATGCCTCCCGAAGAATAGAACCAACAAGTGTACAAGAACCTCGCCACAGAAAAATACTGATGGACGACAAGTACTCCGACATGGAACGTCAAGGCCTCCTTCACGGACCCGAAGACCGCTGAGACCAAACTTGGACGCCAAGTTCTTCGACCCCGGGGACCGATCCATCGGAACGCCAAGCCCTTCTTCCGAACCCGAGTTCTTCGTCACAGGCGTCAAGATCTTCTCCTCGGACTCGAAGACCCCGGTACCCGATCCACTCAAGTCCGCCATCGACGACAAGAACGACATTGACCAGGGCGAATCCAATGCGCCTCGCCGCCGAACCAAGTCCTTCTTCCCGGATGCGACAAGATCTACTCCGTTGTCCGAGAATGTTTCTGCCGAGACCGATCCCGTCGAACCCTGAGACCGAACCCCGAACCCAGGAACCAAGATCTTCGACCCTAATGTGTGACCCCTTTCTCGAGCCCTATTTTTATAAATGTAATATCAAACTGTTGCATATTTAATTGTCATACTCGCATACATAATGTGGTTGTTGGGGGTATTTAGGCGATTCACCTAAATTAAATATGGAGTCTATATGCGGGATATCTTTGTCTAATTCCGGTCCCCATTTAAGTTGGGGTAGCGAACCGGTGCTATCTTTTGTCATGTTAAAACAACATTTAAAATGCAGGGTAGCTAAACAACATGAACCACCTAAATATTTGTCGGGACCCCGGTTCCGCTTAATCTTGCCTAATTGCATCGCACCTTGCCATGTCATACACCATACATGCATCATGCCCGATCTTCTGCCATAGTATTAAATAGTGCATCCGGTGTTTCTTCTAGTGTTTTGCTTCTTCGCGGATTAGGCCGATGAGTTGTTGCGAGTGTCGACCCGATCTTCGGATGAACCTTTGGCAATGTTTTCAGGCGAGCATCTCCCCCTTTCTACCTATCTTACTTTTATAGTATTTATTCCCTCCTGTTGATCTGTTGCTATCTGTGTTGCGATGCTCTAGTTTTCGTACCCGTGAAATCCCTTGCAGCCTTATATTGCCTTGGACACATCCTATTACCTGTTGTTTGGTAGATAGTTGGACTTGCGCGTCGTAGTCGCTTGCTCAAGTGCTGTTGCGTGTCGTCCAGTACCACAATTGTTGAACAATTGCCATATGCTTTATGTTGGAGATAATCATGGCTTTAATTATTGTTTAATAACTAAAATTGAAGTAGGTAAATGCAGAGGCACTGGTGGGCAATAGCTGTTATTTGGTTGTTAACCGTCCACTTGTGTCCCGTAGGACCCCGAGTTCTTGACACCTATTCCGAGATCGAGCGCGCTAACCACAGCTGGGGTGTATGGGCACCCCCGTCGATTAGTACCTGATTTCAAAGTATTGTACCGGGGGCCACAATTAGTTTGGGGCTTTATTAATATCCTGTACTTATGCCATGCTTTACTGCTTAATTTAAATTGCGGCATCTTGCACCAGATCTTAGGTCCGTGACACATTTTCATTGTCGACAAGCCCAGTCATCTTTCGGGTTCCCAAATCGTTTACCGTCTCCATAAACCCCGAGTCCGTCTCGAGACCGGCCGACTTGCTATGGGTAGCTTAGTGGGGTGGCCCCCATGTACTTACTTTGGGTCTGGGAAACGTCATGACTTAGGCCCCGCCGACATACCGATGGGTGTATGTTAACTGATCTGGCAAAAAGGGTCAAAGTGCGTGTGGATACTTTGGTGCACCCCTGCAGGGTTAAATCTTTTCGAGAAGCCGTGTCCGCGGTTATGGACGAATTGGAGCACAGGTCTCGATCATAGACAACTATAACTAAAGTTTACTGTTCTAATTTGACTTGTATCCGATGTGACTAGTAATCAGCTTCACTACAACGGAATGGCTAAATAAAAGTACCAACAACTGCTGGGTTTGGGATGTCTCATGCTAATCGTATCTGACTAGTAAGTGTTGCAACTACAACGGAATGTTTAACTAAAACTGCCCACTGCTTATTATATCAAGATGACTCATGCCATCTATATTTGACTAGTAATTATCGCAACTATAACGGAATGAATAAAACTGCCAACTGTGTGAGTTCCTCGGTTGACTTCCTCGTTTGGTCTCGAGGGGGAAATACCAGGATGGGTATGTTTGGTGGTAGTATCAGGTTGGTTCCGAATAGGTCTTTCTTACCCCTCTCTGATAGCCGCTAGTTGTATCAAGTCTCTATAGGTTGTTTAGTGCATGCTGCGCTGCCGCTCAGTCCACCATACCTATGTAGGCGAGGACCGCCGAATTCTAGCCTCGCTGCAATCGCCTCAAGATCGACCGCTCTCTCTTTTTTACTTTGCCCTTTGTCGGCACCCCTTTTGTTTAAGCAGGTTTTGAGATTGACGTCGTTAGCAGGGTTACCCTTCCGGCTTGGCCTGGGCAGGGTTATGGACGCCATTGGTTATTCTTCAGGGCTCTTAGCTCAATTTGCATCTTGTCCGTACTCGGACGCTATATCGTTTTAAAGGTGATTTGGAACTTTGTATTGTATATCTGTATTCTTGACTCTTTGAGTCGCTGTTGTATATATATATGTTTTATGGGTTCTATCGAGGACTATTGTGTAATGATATTACTTTGTTTTCCACCCGCACGAAAGTGCCTAGTGGGCACCTTTGAATCGTTTCTATGCGGGTTTGGCGGGTTTCGCTAAAACTTGCATAGGGCCGATTCTGAGGGTGTTACAGAGTGGTATCAGAGCTCAGCAGTTGCGATACCCCACAAGTCCAGCCTGTAGGATAACCTAGCTAACGGCCGAAGTAGAGTGTCAAAACTATTTTTGCAAAATCGGTTGGATAATTCTGATTAGGTCTGAATTTACTCCTTACCCCTCTGCTGCTCTCCTCTCACCTCTGCGTGTTTTAAATCCGCTCTCTTCTCTCTCTTCGAGTCCAGGATTTCTCGTGGTTGGGTTCCATCGTACCTTCAGGGTTTCGCTTCCTCCTTTGGTAACGGTGTTGCTACATCTGGTCTTCATGCTATTCGAGGAACCCTTCGTCTGGTGGACTTCTCTTTGTTCCTTCTCGTGCCTTCCGGTGTTTTCCGACGCGACGATATCATCTACGCCAGATCCGATGCAGAGTCTGCATCACTCCTTTGTTCCTGAACCTCGATTGTCGAGATCTTCAGTATGATTCCGAGAATGGTTGCACTCTTTTCTACTGATTGTGCGGAGTAATAGTTTGGGTGCGTGATGGATTGGCCCCCATGCCGACTACCCTTTCTATTCGCTCTTGTACATTGAAGTGGGTTAGGCCGCATCTTTTCTCTCCTTCTATCGAAGTTAGAGGTGGCTTTATCTGTGGATACCTCTACCTTCGCCCTTTGTTCCCGGAGTGTTCTCTTGACGATTACGGACAACGACCTCTTGTTAGTGGTGTCGCGAAGATCTGCATGAAGCGAGAAGATTCAGAACGCCGGCCTTCTTTCTGGTACCATGAGGCGGATCTCGAGGGCGAGATCCATTGTTAGTGGTGTCGAATTGTGGCGCCCCGCAAAAATCACTACTAGAAAATCGCGTTGTTTTTGTGCATTGCATCATCATGACCTCATGCTCATGTCATCATGCCACATTGCATTTGAGCATCATCATCAACATGCATGTTTTTTTGTCTAAACTATTTTCGAAACGCCTAGTTTTGTTTTCTAAATATCCCCGTCTTTAATTCAAATCAAAAACACCGGGCTTGTCCGGAATATTTTGTTTTGTCTATCAACAGTTTGCAAAAGCCTAGTTTTTAATAAATCAATTATTTAAATTATTTTTGGGAGGCAGCCAGCCAGGCCCGAAAGCCCAGCCGGCCACCTCCAGATAAAATCCTACCTACGCCTGAACCACCCAAACCCTTTTCCTACCTAGCTCTATCCTACCCAGCCCCCTCCACATCACCCCGGCCAACCCCGTCTCGCCACCTCACCAACCCACACCCCTAACCCTATCACCACATGCCACACACGCACTCACCCGTCCACCCTCTCCTCTTTAGCCCCACCCCGCAGGGATCCTCGTCCACTCCCTCTCACCGACCGGGCCAGGTCAACCCGGACCCGGACCCGCATCCCAGCCCCACTTCTGAACCACGCCGCAACCCACGCGAGGCCTCCTCTTCCTCTCGATCCCCTCACCCAACCGCGTTGTCCTTCTCTGCGGCGCTCCGCCCTTGGCCGCTCGACGCCCGCCGCTCGCTCCTGCAACCCTCGTCGCCGCTCCTCCTCTCGCCTCTCCTTTGCTCGGGTCGCCAAGCCCCACCGCTACCGGAAGCTTCCTCCGGCCCTGCCGCCCTGCGACCCCCTCGCCGTCCCGGCGCTTCGTCGCCACCGCCGCGTCCTCCTTCCCGAGGCAGCGACCACCGCCACCGGAGCCCCGCCACCTGCAGTCGCGTTGTCGGGCCTGCCTCACCTGTTGCCCGCAACGCCATCCG
Source organism: Avena longiglumis (assembly GCA_030063025.1). Classification (NCBI taxonomy): domain Eukaryota; kingdom Viridiplantae; phylum Streptophyta; class Magnoliopsida; order Poales; family Poaceae; genus Avena; species Avena longiglumis. The sequence goes on from CP125979.1 coordinate 213,529,920, forward strand.
CCGCCGGCCTCCCTCTGTGCCGCCGCCCCTCCTCTCGGCCTCACTTCTCCCTCCCCCGTCTCGCAAGGCCGCCCCTCGTCTCGCAGCTCCCAAGCTGCCCGCCCTGGCCTCGCCTCGAGCCGCAGCACCGCTACCGCTGCCTCACCCTCACGCCCGCTGGATGCGTCGACCCTTCCCCGCCTCCTGCGGACGCCTCCTCCTGCCGGCTCGCCAGGCCACGCCGCCCTCGTCCTGCCGGTCGTGTCCCCTGCATGGCCTCGAGCTCCGGGCCCCTACATCGCCATGGCCGGACCGCGAGTGGCTGCCGCCTCTTCGTCGACCCTCGGCGGTTGGTCGAGCCCGTCTCGTCCATGCCTTTTATCGGGATCTGCTACCTTGCGGCACCCGCATGTCCCCGGTCCCCTTTTCTCCTGTCAAGCTGGTGCTAGTGGTGTTACCGGATGGTGTATATGTGCTGCTATGGATGTGAAGTAACAGTGGTGGCGGTTTGGGGTTGTATCGGTGAAGGGTCGATCTATGGATGGGTAGGGTGGGGTGGAGTGGAGATGATGTTTGGGGGCGATGGTTGATGTTGTGGTGGTCATGCCTCCCGAAGAATAGAACCAACAAGTGTACAAGAACCTCGCCACGGAAAAATACTGATGGACGACAAGTACTCCGACATGGAACGTCAAGGCCTCCTTCACGGACCCAAAGACCGCTGAGACCGAACTCGGACGCCAAGTTCTTCGACCCCGGGGACCGATCCATCGGAACGCCAAGCCCTTCTTCCGAACCCGAGTTCTTCGTCACAGGCGTCAAGATCTTCTCCCAGGACTCGAAGACCCCGGTACCCGATCCACTCAAGTCCGCCATCGACGACAAGAACGACATCGACCAGGGCGAATCCAATGCGCCTCGCCGCCGAACCAAGTCCTTCTTCCCGGATGCGACAAGATCTACTCCGTTGTCCGAGAATGTTTCTGCCGAGACCGATCCCGTCGAACCCTGAGACCGAACCCCGAACCCCGAAACCAAGATCTTCGACCCTAATGTGTGACCCCTTTCTCGAGCCCTACTTTTATAAATGTAATATCAAACTGTTGCATATTTAATTGTCATACTCGCATACATAATGTGGTTGTTGGGGGTATTTAGGCGATTCACCTAAATTAAATATGGAGTCTATATGCGGGATATCTTTTTCTAATTCCGGTCTCCATTTAAGTTGGGGTAGCGAACCGGTGCTACCTTTTGCCATGTTAAGACAACATTTAAAATGCAGGGTAGCTAAACAACATGAACCACCTAAATATTTGTCGGGACCCCGGTTCCGCTTAATCTTGCCTAATTGCATCGCACCTTGCCATGTCATACACCATACATGCATCATGTCCGATCTTCTGCCATAGTATTAAATAGTGCATCCGGTGTTTCTTCTAGTGTTTTTCTTCTTCGCGGATTAGGCCGATGAGTTGATGCGAGTGTCGACCCGATCTTCGGATGAACCTTCGGCAATTTTTTCAGGCGAGCATCTCCCCCTTTCTACCTATCTTACTTTTATAGTATTTATTCCCTCCTGTTGATCTGTTGCTATCTGTGTTGCGATGCTCTAGTTTTCGTACCCGTGAAATCCCTTGCAGCCTTATATTGCCTTGGACACATCCTATTACCTGTTGTTTGGTAGATAGTTGGACTTGCGCGTCGTAGTCGCTTGCTCAAGTGCTGTTGCGTGTCGTCCAGTACCACAATTGTTGAACAATTGCCATATGCTTTATGTTGGAGATAATCATGGCTTTAATTATTGTTTAATAACTAAAATTGAAGTAGGTAAATGCAGAGGCACAGGTGGGCAATAGCTGTTATTTGGTTGTTAACCGTCCACTTGTGTCCCGTAGGACCCCGAGTTCTTGACACCTGTTCCGAGATCGAGCGCGCTAACCACAGGTGGGGTGTATGGGCACCCCCATCGATTAGTACCTGATTTCAAAGTATTGTACCGGGGGCCACAATTAGTTTGGGGCTTTATTACTATCCTGTACTTATGCCATGCTTTACTGCTTAATTTAAATTGTGCGAAGTACTGCACCTGTACTGTTTAGGTCCGTGACACGTTTTCGCTGTATCGACAAGCCCAGTCATCTTTTCGGGTTCCCAGTCGTTTACAGCCGTCTACACAAACCCTGAGTCCGTCTCGGAGACCGGCCGACTTGCTATGGTAGCTTAGTGGGGTAGCCCCCATGTACTTACTTTGGGTCTGGGAAACGTCATGACTTAGGCCCCGCCGACATACCGATGGGTGTATGTTAACTGATCTGGCAAAAAGGGTCGAAGTGCGTGTGGATACTTTGGTGCACCCCTGTAGGGTTAAATCTTTTCGAGAAGCCGTGTCCGCGGTTATGGACGACTTGGAGCACAGGTCTCGATCATAGACAACTATAACTAAAGTTTACTGTTCTAATTTGACTTGTATCCGATGTGACTAGTAATCAGCTTCACTACAACGGAATGGCTAAATAAAAGTACCAACAACTGCTGGGTTTGGGATGTCTCATGCTAATCGTATCTGACTAGTAAGTGTTGCAACTACAACGGAATGTTTAACTAAAACTGCCCACTGCTTATTATATCAGGATGACTCATGCCATCTATATTTGACTAGTAATTACCGCAACTATAACGGAATGAATAAAACTGCCAACTGTGTGAGTTCCTCGGTTGACTTCCTCGTTTGGTCTCGAGGGGGAAATACCAGGATGGGTATGTTTGGTGGTAGTATCAGGTTGGTTCCGAATAGGTCTTTCTTACCCCTCTCTGATAGCCACTAGTTGTATCGAGTCTCTATAGGTTGTTTAGTGCATGCTGCGCTGCCGCTCAGTCCACCATACCTATGTAGGCGAGGACCGCCGAATTCTAGTCTCGCCGTGTACTGGCCTCAGTACTGACCGCTCTCTTTTTCCTTTGCCTTTGTCGGCACCCCTTTTGTTTAAGCAGGTTTTGAGATCGACGTCGTTAGCAGGGTTACCCTTCCGGCTTGGCCTGGGCAGGGTTATGGACGCCATTGGTTATTCTTCAGGGCTCTTAGCTCAATTTGCATCTTGTCCGTACTCGGACGCTATATCGTTTTAAAGGTGATTTGGATCTTTGTATTGTATATCCGTATTCTTGACTCTTTGAGTCGCTGTTGTATATATATGTTTTGTGGGTTCCATCGAGGACTATTGTGTAATGATATTACTTCGTTTTCCACCCGCACGAAAGTGCCTGGTGGGCACCTTTGAATCGTTTCTATGCGGGTTTGGCGGGTTTCGCTAAAACTTGCATAGGGCCGATTCTGAGGGTGTTACACCGGCCCGCCCCTCTGTCGCTCTACTGCCTCTTGCCGTTGCTGGAATTGACGGGGAGAGCGAGCTTTCCCTGGCCGCCGCCCCGATTTGGCGCAAATCGGGCTTCGTCGGCGTCGATTCGTCGCAAATCGGATCCGATGTCGCCTCCGGTGACCATGAAAACACGGAGTCGGCTCCTAGGAGGCCGACCACCACCAATGTCGCAACGAGGCTCGCCCCCTCCTCCTCGCCCACCACAGTTCCAGCGAGGCCCGGGATTGGTACCACCTCTCCTACCGCCCGCGACGGGTTTGGTCTGCGCGCGGGACCTCTAGCCAAAGTTGGAGGATGCAGGGCCGGTCTCCGCGAATGATGCTGCCGGAGATGGATTGCCGGCACCGCCGGCCGCAACCAACACAAGAGGAAAAAAGGTGATTTTTCCTCTTTTTCTTACTTGAAAATTGGAGTAAAAGAAGTTGTGGCTTACATGCTTTTTGTTACAAATATAGTATAAGAAATTTTATATGGACCGAGGACGAAGACAACGAGCTGTATTTTGCATGGCACCATCAAACTCTTGTAGATGATGCATTATACGAAGAGAGTGGTGTCCGTTCACCATTTCAACAATTTTGGAACAAGATTCATGAGAATTTTAATAAAAAGACAAGAAGAGGTAGTTCGATTAGCTCGATCTTGAATAGATGGCACATTCTTGTTATGCGTTCTAATGCAGTCAAGATGACATAACTCGAATAGTTTGGTTTATGTTGGTTTGTATCGGTAAGTATTCTCTATATGCCGATTGTATCGGGTTGTATCGGTACGTATTGTATGCATCGGGTTGTATTGGTATGTATTTGACTATTAATCTATGATTATATATGCATATGTATGGACCTATTGCATTGTAAATAAGGAAAAAATATTTTTACTCCTCTAAATATAGGGATTCTGTTAGAAACCTCCAAGCTTCAGAGGAGTATTTTTACTTCTCTAAGTTTTAGAAGTCGGTTTACTCTTGTAAAATTTTGGGAATCGGTTAAAGATACCCTTAGGGAGAAATCTTTGTTTGGAACAGCTCAATCGACATTGCCCCTCCTCCTTTAGGGAAACATATCAATAATTGGTGGATGGAGTAATCTCAGGTTTGCTGAAGAATAAATTGAGAGAAACCATCAGCACCATCATCTACACCAGGTGGGGGATATGGTAGGAGAGGAACATGATGGTTTTCCCGAATACCACTCTTCTTCGGAAGCGATGGCTCACCTGATTCGGGAAAAGATCACGCAGCGGGCTTTCGCCCATACCCTATAATTAAGTTTGGTATATCGTGTGAACTGTGCTAATAGCAATTACACAATCTAGCCAAAAAAATACCACAAAATTGATCTTATGTTACTCCCTCCGATCCATATTAATTGACTTTGATTTGTCAAAATTTGAATAAACCTATATACTAAATAGTGTCTAGATTTATTTAAATCTAGATAAATTTGAGTCAATTAATATGAGTCGGAGGGAGTAGTATAATTTTTCTGAAATATAATTCAGATTTTATTGACCAACTTTATGGTCAATTCTTTTCTTGAATTATGTGTTAGCATAATAAGCCAAAAAGGAGGCAGTGGTACTTGTAGAGAGTAAGAATGAATTTTCCTCGGAGAAAAAAAAAGCACATCAGTAATAGTATTATCCGATCAGCAGATATTAGCAAGATCTTCACAAGTGGTGAAATAGACCTACTCTACAAGCTGGCAGGCTATGTCAGAGAACTTTCTGATGTGACGTGCGCACATACTACCTTGAGACGAGAATTCACGGTTGAATTGTCCATTGCTACGGATGAGATATACAAATATTTTGACCATGGATGAGTCCATGACCCAGCCAATGCATGTCGCCAGTTTCTGATGACCATGGGACGTCCAGCTGGCTAAATGGTCACGGCCGGAGACACGGTCCATCTGCCAACTAAACTTGAAAAAGAGGAGAAAAATGAGGATGATAGTACAGTGTGCATGTAGTAGTAGCTTCCTCCGTTATAAAATATAAGACGTTTTAATTTTTATGAAGAGAGTGTATTTATATCTTTTTAGTGTATATGTTCAAATTGAACATGAGTGAACCTATACACTAGATACGTTTCTTTCATAGAAGCTAAAACATCTTACATTATGAAACGGAGGAAGTACAACGCCGACAGGGACATAACTTAACTTTAGCGGCTTCCTCCTCTCTCCCCGGAGGCGGCGGTGATCCACTACCACCAGATCTCCACAGGCCTAACCATTGGTTCTCTCTCCCTTCTCTTGCTGCTCCGAAGACAGGAGGAAGGGAGACCTCATTCCTCTACTCTGGTCTAGTAGATAGGGTTAGGGCTTGTCTGCAGTGGCACGCCATTGGGGTGGTGGGAGCGGCCTCCAGGAAAATAAATTTGCCTCAATTTTATTTCCACATCGGCAGCAACCTTTAGATGTCCCAGAGTTGATGACAATGCGTGATGCTCGATCCTGCAGATCGGGAGCTTGGTATTCTTGCCGTTCATCGGATCTGGTGAGATCAATTTCTCGATGTGCCACTAGCATTTGTCGTTATCCACAATGGCGCTAGCAGCCGGGGCAAGTTGGTTCCTCTAGAGCGAGGATGTTGGTCCGAAGGTGGTGGATCTATCGTTCTTCGCTGACTTCGTCGATGAAAGGCGATAGATCTTGCTTCAAAACAGCACGGGGACGTCCCCCGATCGACATGCCACAGTGACACGTGCTTCGTTGCGTGCAACATGCATGTTCATTGACTCACAAAGCCTCGTCGGCGTTGGTTTTTTTATCTTGCATTGGCGGAGGTTCGTCGTCTCTTTTAGCGTGCGTCTCTATGGCGTTACATCGAATAATGGTACACTGGCTTCAACCCCATCTTGATGACGAGAAGCCTGTGGGATATGGTATACGTCGAGCGTGTTCTCCACCTTTGTGTGGTATTGATCTCGTCGCCGATCTGGTCCTGACGGCCTTGGAGTGCGGAGGTGTGGATTGTTGCTGGTTTGTGGCAGATGGTGGGGGATCCGATCGCTTGATAGATGAGGTGGCGTTGGCCCTGGATCCTGCGTTGAAGATGCTCGGAGGCCTCCTCCGGCCGATGTTCCTTAGCAGCAAGCTAGATCCAGTCTTACAGGGCTGATGGTTATTATGGCTCATTAACGCCTCATGGATAGGGGTTTTCTCGGTGTCAAAGTGTGGACCAGATGCTGGTCTTCTTTTTATCCGGAGGCGGCGAAGAATTTGGGTTCTTAATAGTTGCGGAGAGGATGGTTTACAGCTGTCCAACCGTTTGTTTTTTCTTATTTTCTATTACTTGTATGTGTATCATATTTGTATTGCTACAGTTATAACTATATGTGTATCATCTTTATATTGCTACAGTTATAACTACAAGTAATGTATGCTCACGGGCATACATAGTAAGAAAAATTAAATACACACATGTGTCTTCCTGCACGTACATGCACGGTAGTAGTTTGGTGTGATGTCCTAACCTCCGGCGATTGCGGTGCGGTCGGATCCAAAAGTCGCAATTCGCAGCTACCTGCAGCATTGGATTCCTTTTTACTGGATTCTGACCGTAAAGCACCGGAAACTAGCTAGCATATACGCAAAGCATGTAACGTTAATTTGTTCGTATCTTTTCGACGACAGCGCGTGGACGCAGCTAAGCCAAGTGATGATATATAAGCGCGCGGTTTTTCAAATACATGTCATGTCACGGCCGGCATGTGGTGTCCATCACTAATGCACGTTGAGCATAGCATCTCTACATTTGTACTGCTACTAAATCCGGGAAATACCCATTCACTCCTCGTCCCCCCCCCCCTCTCCTGTGAACAGTTCCCCGAGAGAAGAAGAGAGCGGCCGGGCCAATCCCGAGCCCCTCCGGCGGCGATGCCGGCCGGAGGTGGCGGAGGGGAGGCACCGGAGTAGTTTAGGTTAGTAGATAGGTTGGCTTGCGGCGGTTTCGTCGCGGTTTCGGGCTCTGTCCCGGAGCTTGCCCAGGTCGTTGACCCAGATCTGGGGCTTGCCGGCAGGTTTCCTCTCTCGTCGGCTCCGGTGGCCGATGCTCTGGAGGAGATCTGCTGCTTGAGGCTCTCAATAAGGGTCTAGGAGCCGGCATCTGGGGTGGGAGTGGAAGCTTCGTTGCCTTTCTTGGCCGGCCGTGGTGGCGGGGGAGAAGGGCGTGGTGGCGGGTGGCGCAGCGGCTTCTCCTTCCCGGCCGGCCGTGGAGGCGAGGGGGTTGCGGAGTGCTGCGTCGTCCCTCCTCTCCCTCTTCTGGATGCTGGTGCTGTCCATGCCGAGGTAGGTTCCCTCTCCAGCTTCTTCTGGCTTCCATGGTGGTGGCTAGGTGAGCTGGGTCTGGTGTGCCTGCGGCGGCGGTTGTTTCTCCTGGAGCTCCTCTCCGGCGTTTCTTTGGCGGTGGTTACGTCATCACGCCGGACCCTATGGCAGTAGGGCTGCCGCTCCGCGCTGCTCTGCTCCTCTCGTCGGTCGCTTCCTAGCTTGGACGGCCGTCGATGTTGGAGATTCGTCGCCGATCTGGAGGAGGATGAAGACCAAGGACTGGATTGCTTTTTCTAGTTTCTTTTAGGGTCCTCTATGCAATTTCTTGGGCCTCTATGTAATTTCTTATCTTTTTGGCCCCTTTGTACTCCATCGGCTTCTACGCAGCAATATATGTCGGGTGCTTTGCACCCGTTCAATGTTCAAAAAAAAAAATCCGCTAGTACTTTAAAAGCTTCTTGATTGATCCCCTTCCAAGACACTTCCATGGAAAATTGGACATATAAGGGTCAATGCATGTACTCTTGTTCTCTTCCACGCAACGTTCTCTGAACATGTAAGAGAGTAGATGAGCATTGTGACCCCAAAAAGCTCGAGCTGTTTCAAATGAAGAACAACTTTACCGAGCCAACATTATCGAAAAGACACACCCACGTAGTGGCGGACCTAGAACAATATTGTAGGTGAGGCCAAAAGACAAGAGATAGCGGTGGTCCCTTTTGGCCTTCACTAAGGTCCGCATCTACGCCCACATAAAAATATAACACCTAATGGTGTAGGCAGGGCCCTGGGAGGGGGTGTGGCCCCCTTTTGGCCTCCACTAAGGTCTGCCTCTTCACCCACATGAAAATATAACACCTAATGGTGTAGGCAGGCCCTGGGAGTAGGGCATTAGGAATTAATGTTCTCTCCGTCGATTCTTTTCGATTTCCATGACGAACCGCTGCCAATTCGATGGTGCTTTCCTGCCCCATTTATATCAGCCAAAGTATGGAAGCGCACTCGGAGAAAAAATGATGGTACTTCGCCAGTACTCCATTGGAAGATACTCATAGCCGACAACCTATCTCTTAGAGGATGGCTGCATGATCCCATCTGCAAGCTTTGCAAAATCCACCCGGAGACCATGCAATACCAATTGCTAGAGGCTATCTTCTCGACAGCGGTTGGAGAGAACATGTTTGCTTGGAACGGCTCAATTAGCATTGTCCCTCCTCTTGTAGACTAAAGTATATATCAATAACTGGTGGGATGGAGTAATCTCAAGTTTGCTGAAGGAGAAACCGAGAGAAACCAACGGCACCATCATCTACGACACGTGGGCCGAGGGATATGCAAGGAGAGGGACATGAGGATTTTCAGGAATACCACTCTTCATCCGGAAGCAATGGCTCATCTGATTTGGGAGGAGATCGCGCAGTGGGCTTTCGCCCACACCCAGGATCCAAGACACATAGCGTTGGCTTAGTGGTTTTGGGGTTCTGTTAGTCCCCTTGTTGATTTATGATAAAACTAACGCAAAAAATTTGTACATAAACATCTATTCTATCTAATCTAACAGAGATCGGATGCCTTAATTCTCCCCGAAAAAACTAAGGAAGAACTGTGCTAATACCAATTACACACTCTAGTCTAGCCAAAAAAAATACCTACAAAATTGACCTTATGTTAGTATAATTTTTCTGACATATAATTCATATTTTATTGATCAACTTTATGGTCAATTCTTTTCTTAAATTATGTGTTAGTCTAATAAAACCAAAATGGAGGTAGTAGTGTACTTGTAGTTGTAGATAGGAAGAATGAATCTTCCTCGGAGAAAAAAAAACAGCAGTAATAGTACTATGCGATCAGCAGATATTAGTAAGATCTTCACGAGTGGTGAAATATACCTACTCTACAAGCTGTCAGGCTATGGTAGAGAACTTTCTGATGTAACGTGCGTATATACTACCTTGAGAAGAGAATTATTCACGGTTGAATTGTCCATTGGCCATTGCTATAGATGAGATATATAAGTATTTTGACTATGGATGAGTCCTTGACCCAGCCCATGCATGTCGCCATGAGCACGGGCCGTCCGGCTGGCTAAATGGTCACGGCCGGAGACACGGTCCACCTGCCCACTAAACTTGAAAAAGAGGAGAAAAATGAGGATGATAGTACTGTAGAATGGATCATCTTAATGTGCATGTAGTAGTAATAGCTACAATGCCGATGGAGACGTAACTTAACTTCAGATTTGTTTGGCAGGGGAAACGCCGAAACGGTGATGCAAAATTTATGGTGTTTGGTTCCAGCCACAAATTGCCAAGCTAGTATATGTTTGGTTGTTGTTACACTTTAGGGCTGCCACACTTAATTATTTGTAGGATCCACGTGTCATAGCGGTAATTATTTATCACACTTTGTGGCTCTCAATTTCTTATCTACACTCTTGTGGTAGCTTGAATCAACCTTTCGTCCCGCTTTATAAATAAATCCACAACCGCGCACAAGGTACAACATTACCATGGGCATCATAGTGCCTAAAAAGAAAGAAAAAAGAGGAGTCCATGGACTCTAGGGCAACAACAACAACACAGTAAAGTCCAAAGGGAAAAACAAAAAGGAGGCATGAGAGAACGCCCTCTAGGGCTACTCCTCGGGATCAGCAACCGCGAAGCGCCGTGCCACCGCTCACAACGGCCGAAGGGATCCGTCCAGGTGCACTCGATCCCGTTGCTTAGATAGCGGGTAGCACAGCTGAAGATAAGCTAGAAAAGCAAAAACAGAGTCAGATGTCCATCACGGGAAGATCTTCTCGATCACTATTTTATCACCAATGTTTCAAAGAGTCCAAGTAAGGGCCGCAAACACTAGCCAGAAGAGGTGGCGCCTTCCTCCTATACGGTTTGCCTCCGTCTCTAGGAACTCACCGAGATCCTGAGCCTGTCAGGCAGGGCCTAGGGCTTCCCCGATAAAGCTCCACAGAAACTAAGCGGCAGAACACGTAAACATTATGTGGTAACAGGTCTCCGGGGTCCCACATAATGGACACATCCCATTGCCAAGGTCATTCCTCTTCGCCACCTTGTAACATCCCAAAAATACTAAACTTGGATCATCAAACTCTAATCATCAAATTAGGGTTAACAAAAACTTTTCTAAATAAAATTATGAAAGCATGCATGTGAGTATGCATTTCATTTTGAATTCTTTTAAACCAACTTGTTTGTGTGTTACTTTGCTTGTAAATGGATGCTTAGGTGAAATAAACATCATCTAAACATTTCCCACACTTTTACCAAAGACAAGTAAATCAAAACAAATAAAATAAGGGAATGGTCATTTTGACCAATTTAACTCCCATGCCTACTTTGGCTGTCCCAAACTTTCAGAACTTAACAAAAACTTTTCTGGATCTTTGCACCCCTTTATTGTACTCATAACAAAGTATCAAGGCCCACTTTTTGATCATCTAGAAACATTCAAATGCATAGTTTAAATGACAGTTCAAAATTGAATCTATATCATATGGAAAGATCCCACTTTTTCAAAAACCACTCAAACAAGCACAACTTTCAAAACTCAAGCATCTCCATACTCTCTAGCATCAACCTAGCACATCCACCAAAAATCTTTTCAAAATTCAAAACTTGAATTCTTGCGGCCATTTCATCAAACACTTTGCATACACAAATCATCAAAATCTTAAACACTATTGTGAGCAGTGATTCAAGCCTAACTTGTTCCCTCTCTAGCTCACAACTATCTCAGTAGATCATCTAGCAAGTTAAACCAAGCACTAGACTCACTGTAAGCTGGGCAATGACATCAATGGTGAACAGCCGAAGCTCACTATGCCACCCCAGTGGAGACAGCAAGCTAGGAGGAGATTTAGCCATGCCAACCTTGTCTAGGAGGCAGCCCACCGTCCACCGCCACTCCTTGTCCCAGCCGCGAGCGTTGCCAAAACCTGGACCACACGCACGGACCGCGCCCAGCTCGCCAGCAACCATGCCGAGCATGCGCCAGAGCGCCACGCTCGACCGAAGCCCACAGACACCGCGCCGCCCTCGCCGCGTGCATACATGATCGCCACCGACCCAGGAGACCGCCAGACATCCCCATTTGCCGCCCCATGACGCACAGACACCGCTCGCCGTCGAAGACGCCGCCTCTGCCGTCCTGAGCATCGCGCGTTCCAGACCAAACCGCACCACCCCTACGCGCGCATTAAAGCCGTAGAGCATCGCCAGGAGACCACCAAGCGATCGCCACCGCCGGCCATGCCTCTAGCAGCTCGTAGCCATGTTGCCACCGTCGCCTGCCCATCCCGTTCGGTCTCGTCGCCGCGACTATAAATAGAGGCCACCCCCAGCCGAATTGAGCACACCATCTCACTCCCCTATCTTCACTGATCATGTCACCCCGTTCCCAGAGCAAGGCGAACAGCACATCGCCGGAATTTCATCGGAGCCTGCCGCTGCTGGAGAAGAAGGGGGCCAGCGATTGGAGCCGCCCCAGGAGAAGCTGTCGGTACCAGGAGGTTCGCCGTCGTCGTTCGCCCGCCTCGCCGACCCTCGCCTGAGCCCCGGTGAGCCCCCAACGACCCCCACCTGCCGCTCTAGGTTTCTGTCTCGCCGGCGTTGCCCAACGTCGACGATGACCCTCAGCCGTTGGATTAGAACCAGATCGAACGCACCACATCGCTCCATACCGCTTCACACCCCCTCTTCTCACTGACGCGTGGGGACATCCACTTAAACAGCCCGCGGAAGAGCTGTGCTTAGCAGGCTGGCCCAGTATCGCTTCCCGCGCAGCCCAGTTATTTGAATTAAACCTTTTCCATTTTATTTTAAACACACTTCTGTACCCAGTTTCAAAAATCAACCCAGGTCGATTCAGTAAACCAAATAGAATGAAACCAATTTTGTTAGAAAGGTCTGGGAATGCTGAATCCAAGCCTGTTGGATTCAAGTCATTTGGATCTGTAGATCATCCTTGGTAAAAATAACAAGGCAGAATCTTTTCTGCATTCAAACATTTTTCAAATTAAAACCATAATAGCTTTTGAGTTGATTCCAACTCTCAAAAATCACATTTGACCATACCTTTTAGAATATATAAAAATATATAGGTTTACTTACAGAAATAATGACCAAGTAATAAAATAATGCCACATAGGCATTTCTAGCCACTTTAATTAATTAAAATAAAAGGGTAAAACCTTATTAAATTGTGACACCACTTTAAATCACATTCCATGGACTAAAATATGTGGTGATGACAAGTGTCAACATGATCCCATGTTTGGTTTGGAGAATATTAAATCTTAAGTAGTTTTTCAATGAGTAGAAATTACTTTTCTAAAAATAAAAGGAATTAAACCAAGCTTTAATCTTGTAATATTAGTGATGATGCTATATCATCTATATGACCCTTTTGTGTGATGATTGCAAGTAGTTAAGTATTGTTTGGTGATTGTGTATATCGTATTTATTTATAGACGCTAGTACCGACCAAGGTTACGAGGAGGAAGGAGGATTCTACGAAGAAGAAGCCGAGGAGAACTTTAACCACTGCTCTGCACAAGGAAATCTAACACTTGCAAGATACTCTACTTTAGCAAGCCTTACTAATCAAGTTGACCTATGCAAGCCTATACTTGCAATGAGGCAAACAAACCATTGCTTGTTACCATGCCAACTATATGCCTTAAGCATATGTGATCATACCTACTTGATAACCCAATCCTAGTTTTATTTGCAAGCTTTCTACTTTATTTCTTTATCAAAGCTTTAACTTAGAGTTGACTTAAGTGACTTATAGATTCTAGAAAGATATATTTGAAGGTTGCATAAAGAGCATAAAATTTGGCCTAAGTTAGAAACCTTGATATCATCCTAAGATATAAGGTGTACTTAGTTGAAACTCCACTAGTTTACCACCCCTCATTAGTACTTATCCTCACTTGTAGATGCTAGTGCTAAGCATAAACTTGATCAACTTTAGATGGGAATACTTGTGGAAAAATGGTTCTGAAAACCTTAGAATGATGGATCATTCTATTGAGATGTTTTGACATGTTTTTCCGAACACCAGATGATTTTGGTGATGAAAATGTTGAGGCATGAGCCTTAGCCCTTTATAAAACTGATGGTTGTCTGGATGCGATACCATTCCAATTTTATCGTACAACCACAATACCCGAAGATTGGGTAGGGCTTGACTGGAAACTTATATACCTTAGTATTAGTTCCCTCACGGCCAAGGTATGAGCTGAGGCTACCTTGTGAAGATTGTCCACCTGTGCAGTACCCAAGATGACATTTGGTCATGGTTAGGAGGCCAAACTCACAGGAGAGGTGCTTATACTAAGGCGTGTAATTGAAAGGTTAGGATTGATTATCCGCATACTGAGTATGGTGAATTCAGGATTTGTTCCTGACGGATGTATCGAATGTTGTGGTGAAAGTGTACAATCTCTGCAGAGTGTCAAACTATTCGAATAGCCACGTCCGCGGTTATGGACAGTTGGAGTGGCCATACTGTTCCCCCGTCAGATGTTTTCAAAATGACTTGTGAAATGAATTGAGACTTTGACTTGACCACAACAGAGTTGTGACATGAGTTACAAGATCCCATTTAGGAGTTATAAAATTGTGACTAGCTTCTCTTGCTTCTGAACTAGTAGAGATAAATCTGGCTTATTGCAAAACAACCCTAGAGCCTAGTGTCCTATTATCAAAAACCCCTGTCACTTGTTAGTATTAGTTTGCGAGTACTTAAAGAGTACTCATGGCTTTGTCCCTGGCTATTCCCGTGGCCAGACTATGAAGAGGAGTACCTGGAGGATGGACCCCAGGAAGGTTACGACAACTAGGATCATCTCCCATCGTCAGCATTGCCTGTGACCCCGAAGGTGGAGCTTCGCGTAAGCTACCGTTATTATTGCGTATTCTGCTGCTTAAAGTTGTATTAAGAACTGGATCATGAGACCCTTATTTGTGTAAGACCTTATGTATGGTTTGTAATGGATGATGTACTGTGGTATCCAATTCTGTTATGTCTCGCAAAAATGGTAATCCTGGGATTGCGATGTATGGCATAACAGGCATCTGGGATTAAAAATCCGGGTGTTGACACACCTCTACCCCTAAGGGGAGTCGATCATGTAGAACCTGCCACATGAAAATCCTCTGACTCAGGGGTATTGGGGCTTTCCAAACATGGGACGTCCGCGGGAGCTCCGGACCCTGGTATACTGAAAATGCTCCCAAAGGAGACTAGGGCCATGACACCCCACCCCTCCCAGCTGAGAGGAACAGATGAAGGGCGCCTCGCAAACTCCCGAAGTCATCCACTTCGTCATTATTAAAGGTTCTCCGGAACAGGATGTCCCAGATGCCCCCTTACTCTGGCTCAGCCAGTGACATCATAGGATCTGCGCAAATGGCGAAAAACGCAGGGAACTCCTAACATAGAGGAGTCCCCTAAAGCCAAGGATCCAATCAGAAGAGGGTCTCTCGGCTGTTACCTACGGTGAAGAGAATGCCCCTGCTGATAGCCAATCTTGTCAAAGTTAGGCTTAGGAAACTTTGGCTAGGAACAAACAAACCCTTAGCTAGTAGGTGAACCAGAGATTAGTAGCCCTTAGCTAGAATAAAACCATAGATTAATAGTAGTAGTCTAGTACTCTCTCCGTTGTATAATACTACTATAAGCTTTTTTAGTTTTATGAAACAAATGTATCTAGATATTTTTTAGTGTGTGTAAATTCACTCTAAACCTACACACTAAAAGATGTCTAGATTACTAGATATATTTCTTTTACAAAACCTATAATATCTTATATTTTGAAACAGAGGGGGAGTAGTTAACAAAACTGTCGCACTACAGGAATGGAAAGCTACGCCGACGGCCAGTAGCTACGCCGACGGCCAAACATCGGGGCCGTCGGCGTAGCCATCGTCTAGGCCAGCTCCGCCAAGCAGCCGTCGGCGTAGAATTGCCCTCGGCATATCCTATGCTACGCCGACGGCTGCCCTCGGCGTAACATACGCCGGCTGCCCTCGGCGTGGCTATTTTTTATTTTATCTCATTAAACTTTGAAAAATCATAACTAAATCATTCTAATTCGGAAAAATACAAATAATATATCAAAATTTGCAGAAAAATAAGACCTATCTATCTACACTCAAATATTACACATTTATAAATAAAAATTAAGTAAAACATAAGAAATTGTATATAGTTTAAAATGGGCATAAAAATTCAAAATGATCGAAACAATGCGAAACCTTCGTGGTGTTATATTATGTGACATAGTTAGAAGGAAAATATCAAACTTGGTATATTAATTATGTCTCAAAAAAACTTCACAAAATGACCTATCTCATTCGAGGTTTCTTGGCTTTGGTCAAATGACCAATGTTATGGCTAGAATCAAGACATAGTTTGTGATAATGTGCCCATATTATGCATACACATGCATCATGGGATGGCGAACAATGTTGCAGGAGAAAGTTTTCCTTTCGTCGCACCAAAAAGCCATTTCCCATTTTCTGAGCACAAAACACAGACGATTTTGTAAAGCAACCACCAAATGGCTAATTCAAAATGGTACCACCACATTTTACAAAAATACTATACCACCTTCTATAGACAATGTCCCAATAGGGAATCCGAAACCTTTGTCCCTCTCGTGAAAAGACAAATTCTGTAGAATAGGTAGAAAGTGGGTCGAGATATGAACTACGGTACATGATACGATGCTCATGTTTTTTTACAAAAATCATTTTAGGTTCACAATATGCTATTTTATCAAAGATCCAATGCAAGTTTAGCGAGGCTCAGCCCAGAGCTAAGAATCTTCATGCCCGCCGTTCGACAAAGTTTGACGATAATTTAAAAGGGGCATAAAAAATTCAAAAACGATCGAAACAATGCGAAACCTTCACGTGGTGTCATATTATATGACATAGTTATAAGGAAAAATATTAAACTTGATATATTGATTATGTCTCAAAAAAACCTTCACAAAATGACCTATCTCATTCGAGGTTTCTTGGCTTTCGGGTCAAATGACCAATGTTATGGCTAGAATCAAGGCATAGTTTATGATAATGTTCCCATATTGTGCATACACATGCATCATGGGATGGCGAACAATGTTGCAGGAGAAAGTTTTCCTTTTCGTACCAAAAGCCATTTCCCATTTTCCGATCATAAAAAACGGACGATTTTGTGAAGCAACAACCAAATGGATAATTCAAAATGCTACCACCATATTTTACTAAAATAATATACCACCTTATATGGACAATGTCCCAACAGGGGGTTCCGAAACCTTTCCGTCCACCTCGATAAAGATAAATTCTGCGAATCGGCAGGAAGTGTCGAATATGAACTATGGTACATGATCCGATGCTCATGTTTTTACAAAAATCATTTTTAGGTTCACAATATGCTATTTTATCAAAGATCCAATGCAAGTTTAGCGAGGCTCGCCCGAAGCTAAGAATCTTCATGCCCGCTGCTTACAAAGTTTGGCGACGATAATTTAAAAGGGCATAAAAATTCAAAACGATCGAAACAATGCGAAACCTTCGCGTGGTGTCATATTATGTGACATAGTTATAAGGAAAAATATTAAACTTGATATATTGATTATGTCTCAAAAAAACCTTCACAAAATGACCTCTCTCATTCGAGGTTTCTTGGCTTTCGGGTCAAATGACCAATGTTATGGCTAGAATCAAGGCATAGTTTGTGATAATGTTCCCATATTGTGCATACACATGAATCATGGGATAGCGAACAATGTTGCAGGAGAAAGTTTTCCTTTTCGTCATACCAAAAAGCCATTTCCCATTTTCCGATCATAAAAAACGGACGATTTTGTGAAGCAACCACCAAATGGCTAATTCAAAATGCTACCACCATATTTTACTAAAATAATATACCACCTTATATGGACAATGTCCCAACATGGGGTTCCGAAACCTTTCCGTCCACCTCTGATAAAAAAGACAAATTCCTGCCGAATCGGCAGGAAGTGGGTCAGATATGAACTACAGGTACATGATCCGATGCTCATGTTTTTTTACAAAAATCATTTTTAGGTTCACAATATGCTATTTTATCAAAGATCCAATGCAAGTTTAGCGAGGCTCGGCCCCGAGCTAAGAATCTTCATGCCCGCCGTTCGACAAAGTTTGACGATAATTTAAAAGGGGCATAAAAAATTCAAAAACGTTCGAAACAATGCGAAACCTTCGCGTGGTGTCATATTATGTGACATAGTTATAAGGAAAAATATTAAACTTGATATATTGATTATGTCTTAAAAAAACCTTCACAAAATGACCTATCTCATTCGAGGTTTCTTGGCTTTCGGGTCAAATGACCAATGTTATGGCTAGAATCAAGGCATAGTTTGTGATAATGGTCCCATATTGTGTATACACATGCATCATGGGATGGCGAACAATGTTGCAGGAGGAATGCAAGTTTTCCTTTTCATCGCACCAAAAGCCATTTTTCATTATCCGAGCGCAAAGGGAATTTTCTAAAGCAACCACCAAATAGATAATTCAAAACGGAGGGTTTGTGATTAGTTGATATGGATATCATATTTGGATTCCTCTCATTTTCTGATCAATTTAGACATATTATTTGTTAAATTCGATTTATAGATTTAAAGATATTAATTATTCCATATTAAATAGAAAAATACAAAAAGTAAAATTATTATATTTTTATTTGAATTCAATAATATTTTACTTATTCATTATTGTTTATTTAAATAATTGTTTGTAATTTCAAAAAATACAAACATGTGACATGTTGATATAAGGGTTAATAGGATTGGTATCATAGTATTGACAACAATGTATGAATTACTTTGGAAACAGATTACGAAGGAGCGAGGAAGTTAAGCGTCTTTGGAGAGTAGTATTAGGATGGGTGACCTTCGGAAGTTCGACCAAGACTGCAAGTTAATTAAGTATTAAGTGTAATTAGTGTTAAAAATGTTCAAAGTGAGAGATTAACGAGTCAAACAGTTCAAAGATTCAAAATTAAGAAAAAAAATAAAATAAAAATTTAATTTTTTAAAAAATATTTTTGCAACCGGTCGACAAGTCACATCGACGGCATTGCCCTCGGCGTAGCATACGCCAACGGTCTTTTGATACGCCCGACGGCTCTATGTGCTCCGAGAGGAGCCCTTTGCCGAGGAGGTTACGCCGAGCCGTCGGCGTAGCGCCGAGGCATTTATTGCCCGACGGCTTTTTGCCCTCGGCGTAGCGCGCGCGTCCTGTAGTGTCGGTAGGCGAGGGCAGTTGGCCAGTGGCTCGTGGTTCTTCCGTAGCCAAGCTCGGAAAGCAACATGAAGGAGATCGAGGAGGCATGCATGCACAATTGCACATGAATGCTGCATGCTTGACATGGCTTTTGCTTAACCGTGTTGTCGATTCGACCGTACAGCGTCGGCATCTACCTTTTATCACTCCCAAAACTGTTCCTTTTTTCACGGGGAACGTTCGTTACATAGTTACAGTGAGCGGGATCGGTATACCTGGCGCTCGTGTGAAAAAACGCGCGATTCCAACTCCCCGGCCGGTTCAACCCAAACTCAAAGTCCACCATAGTAGGTGAAACGATGATGTAATCTGATCATATTTTATGGCATATATGCGAGCTATGTGCACCGTGAGTGTGTTTTTCTTGCTATAAATACAGCCCGGGAACGGCGATCCTCCCATCCACCACCACACAAGCCCAAGGCACTACTATCTAGCCAAGCTAGCTAATACACCACATTCTGATTCAGTGATTCCATCATGGCAGCGCGCGCAACCGTGATCGTCTTCTCGCTCGTGCTGGCGCTGGCCTTCGCCGGCGGCGCGTCGGCGAAGCTGTCGGCGGGCTTCTACTCCCGCTCGTGCCCGGGCATGCTCACGGCCGTGAGGTCGGCGCTGCACCCGGCGATCGCCAGGGAGCGGCGCGTGGGGGCCTCCATCGTCCGGCTCTTCTTCCACGACTGCTTCGTGCAGGGCTGCGACGCCTCGCTCCTGCTGGACGACGCGCCGGGCTTCCAGGGAGAGAAGAACGCCACGCCCAACAAGAACTCCGCCAGAGGCTTCGAGGTCATCGACGCCGTCAAGGCCGCCGTCGAGAAGGCGTGCCCCGGCGTCGTCTCCTGCGCCGACGTGCTCGCCATCGCCACGGAGGAGAGCGTCGTCTTTGTGAGTACAGTAGACACGCTCACCATGGTGGCGCACCGACGTACGTACAACGTGCGCTTGAACTGAAGCTAACTAGGTGTGACATGTGTACGTGCAGCTGGGTGGTCCGAGCTGGGAGGTGAAGATGGGGCGGAGGGACTCCACCACGGCGAGCTTCAACGGCGCCAACAATGACATCCCGCCACCGACTTCGGGGCTAGCAAACCTCACCTCACTCTTCGCCGCCAAGGGGCTCTCACAGAAGGACATGGTCGCGCTCTCAGGTACAGTACATAGGATACATGGATTAACCTTCTTTCAGAGTATTAACAAAAAACAGTCGTACTAGTTTACACTGACCTAGTCTCGTTCTCACTGCATCCGTGAGTATTGCTTGTTCCAAACTTAACAAACATAGGTGATCAGGTGAAGCAAAGATAAATTTCAAAGCGGAGTAGGTAGCTTTGTATAAGCAGAAACAGCTGGTATCAAACAACGAAACTGATGATAGCTAAGTTTTGAAATTTCTGCATAAGACATTTCACAAGGGTACAGATTACACGTGATCAGTTCGCGGGTTGGTGACTAGTTACCATTGACCTTATCCCTGGTCGGCTTCCTTTCAACTTAAGACTAGACAAAATCTGACATGTTCCTTGCTACTAAAACAACATATTCGCTAACTATGCAAGTTGGTGAAGAATTGGCAAGGAAGCAATGAGAAAAAAAACTACTGTACTTCAAGGTAACCTGACCTGGCCTTTATATATCACCTTGTTCCAGGAGCACACACGATCGGCCAAGCCCGCTGCACCAACTTCAGGGACCACATCTACAACGAGACCGACATCGACGCCGGCTTCGCTCGGAGCCGCCAGTCAAACTGCCCTCGCACCGCCGGCTCCGGCGACAACAACCTGGCGCCGCTTGATCTGCAGACCCCAACCGTCTTCGAGAACGCCTACTACAAGAACCTCGTCCAGAAAAGGGGCCTTCTACACTCTGACCAGGAGCTCTTCAATGGCGGCGCCACCGATGCGCAGGTCCGGGGGTACGTCGGCAGCCAGAAATCCTTCTTCAAGGACTTCGTGGAGGGGATGATCAAGATGGGGGATGTCACGCCCCTCACGGGGTCCAGTGGGCAGATCAGGAAGAACTGCAGGAGGATGAACTAAAAGACTTGTAACATTCTCCACTTTCTGCGTAACTGTGAAATCCCTAGCATTCGGGATGTGTTTGATCGAGCCCATGTCTGCAAGCAGCTCGCGGATTCTGCAATTGTGAAACCAATGTGTTTGATCCGAGTATGACGTACGTTCATGTATTACGTTCATCTAATATATTCAATTATTCATAGAATTCTCGACTCCAGATCCTTGTAGCCAACTTCATTATTTCACCCAATAAACTGCCGATTTGTCTTAATTTGTCCCCCATTCCACACAGTCAAACCCTACCTCCTACCTAGCTAGCTAGGTGCAGAATCACTCTAACAAACTATAATTCAGAAAAAATTATAGCCCATGCTCATCCAGTATTCCCACCCATATATACTATCACAAAAGAAACATGTTCATTCTATCTATAACAAAAAATCTGATAAAATTGTTTACTGTTCCATCTTGATTCATAATAAGTGTTCGGATTCAGTATAATTTTGTACTAAATCAGTGATAATTATTATGGATGTGAGTACTTTAATTTGATTAGTAATACTGACACAACATTAGGCATGTCGCGATGGATATGGTTAATAACACTGCAACAACATTAGGCATATCGCGGTGGATATGTTAGAACGACGCATAAAGAAAGTGTCTTCACTTTTTTGCCCACCAGATAATCTTTCATGGCGTTAAACTAATAGAACACGTTGTTAAGCGCCACGCGTGTTGTCCGATAGATTTGGGCACTATTAGATGAATTTTAGGTTCATCCAATTATGAGAGCCGAACTTTATAGAGCCCACACACCAATAAATACAATGTACATGTTGATGACATGGCTGAGAAAATTATACTAGTAATTTTTCACTAGTTTTCCATTATGTCTCTAGATATGATGCATATATATGAGGTTGAATGGTAATATTAATTCAGACTAAAATTAAACATAATAATATTGTAGGCTAAAATGCAAGATGAACTTATAGGTGATCCATACCTTGAGTCCAAAGATATGGAAAATGTTGACCTTTTTTCAAGAGACTTTTTCAAAAATACCAAAGGGAAAGTTCATGGATTACGGTTAACTCATGCATGCAAGACGATTTATATAGCAAGACAAACTATGTGAGAGAGGGTAACACATAACATAGGGTGACTAATTAGAACTTGTTAGAAGCATGAGGATGTCCCAAGTACTAGAAAACATGTCGTGTTGGCAACTCTAATTGTTTATGTCCTTGATCTGACACATGTTGTGCAAACTCTAATTGTTGTTGTTCTGTGAACTCGAAAAGATGATGATGTTTATGTGCTAACTACTCCTCTACATGTTAATTGATTCTATCGTGCTAAGCACTCCTCTACATGTTGTTGTGGTAGCTCCTACATATGTTGTTGTTGTAACTCCTCAAGTGTTGATGTGGTAACGACCCCCATAGCTTCTCTGCTTGCTTCGGTTACTAGCTCATCTTGTAGTAGAGAATCAAAAGGTCCTTTGTAAAACGGAGTTGGAGGTTCATCTATTGGCGAAAATAGTACACATACGAAGACATCAAAAGATCCAACTTATATTCCCTACACGAAGGTGATCATTAGACATTGTACTTAACTTTTGCATCCAATTATGTTATATATGTACATTACAGATGTTGATCTCTACAACTTTTATAGCCCGAGGCCCAAAAAAACTTGAAATTCTCAAGTCTTTGAGTTCAACTAACTGCGAAACTCTAATATGTATGTCTTGCATATGTCTTGCAGCTAAAATTAATGTGAAAATGTTGGAGTATGTAGGTATTATAACATGGATGCACATTTTCTTCTACATTAACTTTTTGTAGAGGACCAGGAAAAAAGTGGGTATGTCGTTGATCAACACAAAGATGGTTGCAGATCGGAGACTAACATTCATACAAAAGCATGCTTTATGGCATGAGGGACGGTGTTAGGGATCGGATATTGTGCGATCAATATTGATATCTGTTAGGAATAGACAAAGTTATATTCCTCTAGGGGCCAAAGGCCACAATATATAGTACATGTACAAAGCAAATATGCAGGAAGCCCCCTAATATATGGGGGAAATACAATATACAGATATATACATCTAACACCCCCCCTCAAACTCACGGTGGATCCACAACACTGAGTTTGTAGAGTAAGAAATCATGCTGCGCTCGGGTCTGTGCCTTCGTAAAGAAATCCGCCAACTGTAAATCTGAAGGCACATACTGAAGCACAACAACCTGAGCCTGCACCTGAGCACGTGTATAGAAAGCATCAACACCAATATGTTTGGTAAGCTCATGCTTGACCGATCACGCGCAACACTAATAGCACCTGTACTGTCAGACAAAACCAGAGTGGGTGTGGTAATAGAGACCCCAAAATCCGCAAGTAACCACTGTAACCAGGTCACCTCAGCAGTCAACAAGGCCATAGCACGCAACTCAGCCTCAACACTCGAACGGGAAACCGATGTCTGTTTCTTTGTCTTCCAAGCAATGAGCGAACCACCAAGAAACACACAGTAAGCAGAAAGTGAACGACGATCCGAAGGATCACTCGCCCACGTAGCGTCCGAATAGCACTGGAGCTGGAACAAGGAAAGAAAAGGCGACGAGTGATCGTACCACGAAGATAACGAAGAACACGGAGAAGATGACTATAGTGAACAGTGGTAGGAGCAGAAAAAACTGACTCAGAATATGAATAGGATAAGAGATGTCAGGACGAGTGACAGCAAGATAAACTAGACTCCCAACAAGATCACGATAACGCGTCGGATCAGAAAGAAGATCACCATCAGTAGGTTGAAGCTTAACATAAAGCTCCATAGGGGTCTCAACAGTGCGCTCATCCCCAAGAGCAGCACGAGCAAGAAGATCCTGAATATACTTTTCCTGAGAGATGTAAAAGCCATCAGAAGTGGAGGAAACCTTAATCCCAAGAAAGTATCGAAGAGGACCAAGATCAGTCATAAGAAACTGATCACGAAGACGAGCCTTAACAAAGGCGATATATTCAGGATCATCACCAGTAATGATCATATCATCAACATAGAGAAGAAGAAGAGTGCGTCCACGAGGAGAAGTGTGAACAAACAGCGCTGTATCATGAGCACTAGGGGAGAAACCAGCAGCAGTCACTACAGAAGCAAAGTGCTCAAACCAGGCACGAGGGTCCTGTTTGAGGCCATAAAGAGACCGTCGAAGACGACAAACTATCCCCTCGGGAACAGAATACCCAGGAGGAGGCTGCATATAAACCTCCTCACTCAATTCACCATTGAGAAAGGCGTTCTGAACATCAAGCTGGGACACAAACAAGTGACGAACAGAAGCAACAGCAAGAAGAGTACGCACAGTGGTCATATGAGCCACAGGAGCAAAGGTCTCATCATAGTCACGACCATGCTCCTGCTGAAAACCACGAGCCACAAGACGCGCTTTATAGCGCTCAAGAGATCTATCAGAGCGGGTCTTAATCTTATAGACCCACTTACACGTGATAGAACGAACACCAGGAGGGGAGAAACAAGATCTCAGGTGCCAGTGCGCTCAAGCGCAGCAATCTCCTCAGCCATGGCCAGCTGCCATTCAGGATGATGCTCAGCATCCCGAAAATAAGTCGGCTCGGAGGCAACAGAAAGACCATACTGACTAGGAGAGTAACGAGCGGGGGCACGACGCTGACGAACAGGACGAGTAGAGGGAAGCTTGTCAGAGGAAGATGACTCAGGAGACGACGATGAAGAAGAAGGAATAGCATAGGAAGACTCCGGAAAACAAGGAGAACTAGGAGAACTAGACGGAACAGAGGAGGATGGTGTAGAAGAAGAGACATCAGGGGGAGGAGATCCTGAAGAAGACACAATATGAGTAGAAGGAGGAGACAGAGGGGGTGTGTCAGGAAAGAGAAGAAACGAAATATCCTCCACCGGTTAGGTACCAGCGGTGGGACGAGGATAGAAAGGACGCGTCTCATCAAAAGTAACATCACGAGAGATACGCATCCGACGACCAACAGGGTCCCAACAACGATAGCCCTTATGCTCATCACTATATCCAAGGAAAACACACCCAACAGACTGAGCGGTCAGTTTGGTGCGTTCGCGAGGAGCAAGGAGAACATAGCAAACACAACCAAACAAGCGAAGCATGGAATAGTCTGGAGACTGTCCAGATAGGCGCTCAAGAGGGATGCCACCCTGTAGAGCGGCAGAAGGCTGAATATTGATGAGGTAAGCCGACGTAGCGACAGCCTCAGCCCAGAAATGTGGCGGAAGAGAAGAAGCAATCATCATGGCCCGAGTGGTCTCAAGAATATGGCGATGCTTACGCTTAGCAACGCCATTCTGAGCATGTGCGCCAGGATAGGAGAACTGAGCAAGGGTGCCCTGCTCAACAAGAACAACTCGCAACATCTGGGAGATATACTCACCAGCAGAATCAGCACGAAACACACGAATGGGGGTAGAATATTGAGTACAGACCATGGCCGCAAAACGCTGATATATGGAGAGCACTTCACTACGAGAGAGCATAAAATACAACCAAGTGTACCGAGAGAAATCATCGATGAATAAAATATAGTAGCAATGGCCCCCTTTCGAAGCGAAAGGAGCCAGACCCAAACATCTGAATGAACTAAATCAAAAGGTCGCTGAGATACAGACACGCTAGTAGGATAGGGAAGCTGAATCTGTTTACCCAACCTACAGCCCTGACAATGTAAAGACCCATCTCCTGAGACAGACCCCAGAAGACCACGATGAACTAAAGACGACAGACGCGAGTCACAAAGGTGACCAAGACGATGATGCCACTGCCGAAAGGAGCTGGTAGCAGAGGCGATAACCGGAGAAGAACTGGCAGAGGAAGTGGCAGCGGAGGGAACACAAAGCCAGTCTAACTCCCAAAGTCCTGAAGAGTCACGGCTGCGAGGGCCAGCTCCAACCAGGGCCTGCGTGCGACGGTCCTGGACAACAGAAGAATCAGCATCAAGAATGACGCGACAACCAGAGTCAGTAAGCTGGCTAGCAGAGAACAGATTCATCTTAAGAAGAGGGACACAAGAGATATCAGGAACAGAAAAAGAAGAAGTAGAAAGAGTGCCCCGACTAGAAACAGGAAGAGAGGTACCATCAGCTGTAAAAACACGGACATGAGAAGGGAGAGAACGAAGAGCGGACAGAAAAGAAGACTCAGAGGTCATATGAAAGGAAGCTCCAGAATCCAGATACCATGGGGACGTGCACTCGTGTAGAAGGTGGTGGTCGCAAGGTGCTGAAGAATTAGTCACAGAACCAAGAAGCCTGCCAAGAAGAGCTCAGCAGCAAGCGGTGATCGAAGACTCCTGATAATGTCCTGATCGGAGAAAGCAACTGCTGAAGATCCAGAAGGAGACGACTTCCCACGAGTCTGGTGCTGCTGACGTAAACTGGGATCCCGTGTATAAAAAGTGGCCCAAGTGTGACCATCCTTGTTACAGTAAGAACAGTGACGAAGAGAACCACGACGACCCTGACCACGAGCCTGCTGGTGCTGACTCTAACCCTGAAGCCGATCGCGACTCACGACTGGCTGCTGCCGACTCGACCGACACTGGAGGAGTGGGTAGTATCGGCGGTGGCACAGAGGACCATGGCTGAGTCAAGGGAGCAGACGGCATAGGAGGACCACAGTAAGTACAGATGGAACCGCAAGAAGACCCGGACCACGAGACGGGTCTCCTCGGCCCAAGCTCGACAACACCTCGAAGCGGAACAACCACGAGCATTCAGCTGAGCACGCCAGAGCTCAAACTCCTGGTGAAGCCGAGACAGAAACTCATGGATGCGGTGAAACTCCAAATCCGAGCGCACAATCTGGCAGCACGAGCATGTGCCACAAACAGCAGTACGAAGAGAATCAAGCTGACGCCGGATAGCAGCACTCTGAGTATAGAACTCATCAATAGTGGAATCACCTGTGGAGAGCATGCTCTGGCGAACCAGACAGGTAAGAGCATCCCAGACGGTGATGGCCGACGAAGATGGGCCCACTAAGCGGCAACAGTAGGGAGACTCATGAATTCGGCAGCATACTGGGGCAAAACACTAGAGGTGAGAACAACAGCAGCACGAGCGTCCTCATCAACCCACTGAGTGTAAGCAGTCAGAGCGTATCGATAGGCCTCGAGATCAGAAGAGTACTGCTTGAACTTCAGATCATAAGCAGTAACAGCACTATCATCAGCACTCTGAACAGTATCCTTGGCCTCCTGAGAAGCATCAACACCGAGAAACAACCGGTGTCGACGGAAGAGGATCCACAGGAGCAGGGGGGTACGGCGGACAAGAGACCTCGCCGGAGAGCACACCCCAAAGACGGAGACCGCACATGTGAACGTGCATAAATGCAGCAAAATGAGGATAATTCGCGCCATCGAAGATCACTGGGCAGCGAGGAATCGCAACATAACCCGATGAAGAATACATATCTTTTTTTTGCAGATCAGATCAGATCTGGATCTGATCGGCGCTGACGCAGCGACGCCACCGACAACAAAGCCGAGGCGGGGCGCATGGCCAGCAGAGGGCCCGCCTGCCGCGATACGGGCGGCAATGGGTAGGTGTAGAGGAGGTGAAGGATGGACAGAGGACGGAGTGTAGGTGCAAGGACGGCGAGTGTAGGTGTGCAGGGGTGGAGGACGGCCACACGTGAGAAGGACAACCACGCATGAGATCCACCTCATGCGGGAGCAGAGGACGGCCGGGGCGGGGCCCGATCGGCAGCAGGGGGTTGCAGATTGGATCGGTACCAGACGATCGGGGTGGATTTCGCGAGTAGCAGACGGGAAGCTGGCAGATTCCGATCTTGACGGTGGCGACGCAAACGGCCAGAACGGGAACCGGCGGTGGCCGGGGCGAGCTGACGGCGGCGACGATTACAAGCAGAGGACCGGTGGGCACGGAAACCCTAAAATCGGCTCTGATACCATGTTAAGCTTCATGCACTAGCCAACGCAACCAACAGTCTGAACTGATGGAAAAGGCTAGTGCAATCCACTTATACACTTCAACACCCTCTCTCACGTGTGACGCGGAGAAGTCAGCACGTCCAACCGGAAGACAGCGACGACGCGCGAAACTCACGTATGACTCAAGAGGCCTATACGTGGACACAGAGGGATCAACAGCAATTTTAGGATAAACTGCGAAAGCCAGGACTCGAACTCGAGACCTTAGGCTCTGATACCATGTTAGGAATAGATAAAGTTATATTCCTTTGGGGGACAAAGGCCACAATATATAGTACAGGTACAAGGCAAATATGCAGGAAGACCCCTAACATATGGGGGAAATACAATATACAGATATATACATCTAACAATATCATGGTGGAGAAGAATGTGGAATCGCCTAGACCTAATGGAGTGATGCCAAAAATAGTCCAAGTTGTTAGCCATTGGATTGCTTGGTCAATTCCGAATATACGTGAAAAAATATCAAAATTAAAGTTCACGCCAGCGTGTCTCTCACGCACGCCCCCATTTCCCGGGTGGTTGCCGCCCGCCGGCGGTTGTTGGCTATCTGCCGCCCATGTGGTCCCAGCTCCCGCTCGCCCTCTTGCCTACGTGGGCCAGCCTGGCCCAATAGCAGCGGCGGTATGAGCTGCCCTTTGGGGTGGCTTCCCTCTGGGTTGATTCTCTTCGGGTTTTTGGCCTTATAGTGGAAGTTGTCCCACAAATAGTTGATTTTAAAATGTTTATTTAATATATTAATTCATAATTATCATATATAAATACATATTATAATTTCTATTTATTCGGAACATTTTTCAGATTTTTCCTTCTTCCGAACAACTTCGGACTCCTTTTCGTAACAATTCCATGTTATAGAAAGATCTCCAAGCGTCGTAATGTCCTCAAGTATGTTATCCTACGGTTCGGGAATGGCACAACTATGATCGAGATGATCTTGGATCAATGATCAATAACGGGACCGGGATGCCCATAATGATCCCATGCACGGGATGCCCATAATGATCCCATGCATTCCATAAAACAACGTTCGTGTCAAACCATAAACTTCAGATCTAATTCCCTTGTTACTTCGATACCTTACTTGTCCGAGATGTGATCATCGGTACCATGATACCTTCTTCAATCTCGTTTTCAACAAGTATTATTTTACTCGTTCTCGTGATATTCCATCCCCATGATCTAGTCATACGTTGCGCATCTTTGACGATGTAATTCACTGAGTGAGCCTAGTGTATCTTCCTGTCACACAGGATAACAAATCCCGATATCGATACATACGTCTAAACATGTCCCTCTGGAATACCCAACATATACCTTTATGGTTACCCAGTTATGGTCATGACGGTTGGTGCAGTCAAAGCAGCCTCGGGTGACAGTTATTAAATATGTTCGTATGGTCTAAGGATTAAGATACTCCGTTTCTGACAATTGCAACTGTGAACTATGTGACATGATCGTGTTGCAATCTTCATCGGTGGATATTGTCCATCACACTATCTTCAGATGATATGACTTCCAGTTGGCATAAGTACACCATGATCAAGAAATTTTGATTATCAGCTGCCCAATGAACTAGTTAAATAGAGGCTATTAGGACTCTTGGTTTGTTTATCTACCACATATGTATCAATATTTCCTCTTGACATGGTATAAAACTATTATGAATTAATGAAATATGATAATAAATACCATTATTATTTGTCTCCGGGGCATATCTCCTTCATGGAGTAGGTGAGTAATTTATGTTATGGGTTTTTGTACTTTATAATTAAATGAAACATATTAAAGTATTTTCCATGACAACTGTCATTAGATAACTATTAATCGGTATATATATAGGTTAATGATCCTCGGAAACAACAAGCTCACACAGGACAAAAAATCTAACCACTGCGATCAATAATATTTTTTTCCGAAAAACTTCACTGATATGTTAATATTAATCAACAACAGTACACCCCTAAAAGTAATACAAATTATAAATAGGTCATTTGATCATTAGCAATGACTACAGACACTAGCACAAGCAGAAGGCGTGCCACCGTCCTCGTCTCTGCATCACCAGAGTCGAAAAAAGTTTATCATGTTAGAGCTTATTCTATTAGACAGACGGGAAATCGTCATGCTATGACCCCAAAAGAGCAACACACTAAAGCAACAGGCATCATCAAGGATGACAACCGTGGATCGAAAAAGACTGACGTAAATCCATGAATGAACAGAAAAACAGACTGGAACTTAGGATATCCGGACATGACTTCACACGCACTCCGCCATTACTAGATGCACCACCGGAGTCAGGATAGGGTAGGAAGAACATTATACCGCCTTCAGAATGTAGCTGTCGTCTCACCATCCTAAAAAAAATACCAAAATCAACTTAAACAAAGAACGAAAACCTTTCCAATAACAAGATACCGCGATCTTCCACACCTCTAAGGCTTCAAGACTACCAGAGACGAAACTGACCGGCAACATCGTCGATAAGTGGGACGAAACTCTAGATGGGTCCTAGAGACGCCTCACCGATTGATGTATCTCTTTCCGTACCGGTTTGGTGTTGCGATCAACAATCAAATAGTGGAATCTTCATAGAACAAATCAAGACATTGATTTTTCAAGCTGTGTGGTCAGGCAAGTACAGCTGCACCGCAACAATGTTTTGATGCTTCGGCGGAGTTGCCATGCATTGATGCATGGGCGTTGGAATTCTGTTGCCAAACAGAAAAAGTCCGACCATGGATTTGTTCTGCTGCTTGCGCATATCGATCCTGTTGCCAGCAACAATATATTAAAATAAATGTGTGTTGGCACACGCACATACATGCACGGTCTGACCATGGATTGGAATAGGGGCGCGTTTTCTGCATCAGGTCAAACAGGCCCGCTGAAATAGAAAACGGTATGTTTAGTTTCTTAGACTTTCCGTGTTTTGTCCAACACAGGTCTCAAAGCATCTAGAGTCATGCCCAGAGACAATAGCCAAACGACCATTTATGTGGAGCTAGTCTCGGCTGGGCACAAATTGGGCTCTCGCCGCCTAACGGTTGCACGCGTGGGGAAGCGAGGGAGACGCGAATAAATCCCTCTCCACTTTGTCACTCTTGCTGTCACCGCCCTACTTTGCCACTCCCCAACGTCCCGGTCCATCGGAGATACCCATGGCCTCCTCCTATCCTCCTCCATCGCCGCCTCCGTCCAGCCTTCCCGCCGGCAAGTTGTGCCCCACGTCAAGCACACACCCTGCAAGCAGGTCGGGCGCGCCGTACACCACGCTATCGGCGAATACCTGTCGTTGTCCCCTCTCTACGGCAGCCATCACCTATTTTGAGGACGCCGAGCGACACGCTCATTAGGGTTGCGGCGGTCAGGGCGATGAGATCATTGGGATTGCATTGTAGGGGTTCGTAGCATGGAAAACAAAAATTTTCTACCGCATACAAACAAACAAGCCAAGATCTATCTATTAGATTGTAGCAACGAGTCGATGGAATAAATCACCCTCGAAGATTCCAAAGTGTTTAACGAGAACGGATTCTCGTGGGTGATGTAGTCGTACTCTTGCCGATCTCAAGATCGTGTAGACGATCCTTCCGGCTGCTCCGCAGCGCCCCGCAATGGGTCACACGTTCGGTTTCGAAGACCTTCCTCTCCCTTGTTCCAGCAGGCGGAGGTTGTAGCACTCTCCTCGCGATTCCGCAAAGACAAGGTGGTACCAAGTAGAGGGAGATCTCGCAGGCTTCGCTTAAGCCGGAGCAGTATGGTGGACTATGAGAGAGCCTCGGTGATCTAGGGTTTAGACGCACCAAGGAGGAGAGGCTAGGCCGTGGCTAGGGCAAGGGATGCCCCAACTCGGCGGGTTTAGCCTCAGGCGCGGCAGCAGGAGGTGGCGGCGCCGGCGGCTTGGAGCTAGGGTTTGCGGGGTGCAAGTTGTGTGCTTGGAGGGGCAACCCTGCCCCTCCTTATATAGGTGGAGGGGGCCGGCCAAGGGGAGGGGAGTCCCTCCCCAACTCGGCTTCCAAGGCCAGCGGTGGAGGGAGAGGGACTTCCTCCCCAAGTAGGTTTCCTACTCTCCCTCCACCAAGCAAAATAGCCGTTTGACTTTTCAAATTGGCGTTTGACTTTTCAAACTAGGATTTGAATTATTCCTTTATTTTGCTCAGCGATGACACCTAGTACATGATGCAACCATTCTAACTTGTTATGACACATTCATGTACCCTTCCCCTCCGGAGTGCCGGACATTCCGGAACCTTCTAGAACATTCCCAATAAAAACACCGGAACCATTCTCCAACCCCGAAACGGGACTTTCCTTATATGAATCTTATTCTCCGGACCATTCCGGATCTCCTTGTGATATACCGGATCCCATCCGAGACTCCGAACAACATTCGGTCTCTTAGTAATCATTCCATAACTACTAAACAACGTCGAATCCTTAAGTGTGTCTCCCTACGGTTCGTGAATTATGCGGACATGATCGAGACACTTCTCCGAACAATAACCAATAGAGGAATCTGTAAATTCATATGGCTCCCACATATTTCTACGATTACTTTGCGATCGAATGAACCACTTACATACGATACCAATTTCCCTTTGTCTCATGATAGTTTACTGATCCGAGGTTTTGATCGTCGGTATCTCTGCATACCTAGTTCAACCTCATTACTGATAAGTACTCTTTTCTCGTTCCCGTGATATGTGATCCCTTGTGAGCCAGTCACATGCTTGCAAGCTAATTGGATGACATTCCAGCGAGAGGGCCCAGAGTATATCTATCCGTCATATGGATGGACAAATCTCACTCTTGATCCATGTGTCTCAACCAATACTTTCCAAACACTCAATGCCACCTTTATAGCCACCCAGTTACGGTGTGGTGTTTGATGTCATCAAAGCATCCTTCCGGTGATGGTGATAAGCATGATCTCATGGTCGAAGGAATTAGGTTACTATGTATCAGAAAGCATATATCAATTGAACTATTAAAATCACTTGATCTTTATGCTACGCTTATCTATAGGAGTATGTCCATCATATCATTCTCCTAACGATATGATCTTTGTTGTTAATAACATCTCAATTTTCATGATAGGGAAACCACAATCATTTATTAACCAACAAGCTAGTATTATGAAGACGCTTTACTAGGGACTTCAATTTAAGTTTACAAATCACACAAGTATTAATGTTTCCTTGTTAATACTATTATAACATGAATGTAAATATTTATCATAAACACAAAGATATAATAATAACTACATTTATTATTGCCTCTAGGGCATATCTCCAACAGTCTCCCACTTGCACTAGAGTCAACTAATCTAGATTACATGGTAATATACCGAACACCCATGGAAGTTTGGTGTTGGTCATGTTTTGCCCTCGGGAGAGGTTTAGTCAACGTATCCGCCACATTCAGATCTGTGTGTACTTTGCAAATCTTTATGTCACCATCTTGGACATGTTCTCGAATAGCGTGGAAACGTAGTTTGATGTGCTTCAGCTTCTTGTGTGACCTTGGTTCTTGTGCATTGGCTATGGCGCCCATGTTATCACAGTAGATAGACATTGGGTCCAGCGCACTTGGAACCACACCGAGCTCTGTAATCAACTCTTTCATCCATATCGCTTCTTGTGAAGCCTCCGAAGCAGCCATGTATTCCGATTCAGTTGAAGATCTCGCCACAATGCTTTGCTTTGCACTCCTCCAGCTAAATGCTGCACCATTCAAAGTAAATACGTATCCAGATTGTGATTTAGAATCATCTGAATCGGTGTTCCAACTAGAATCGGTGTAACCATTAACAACGAGTTGTTCATCACCTCCATAAGAAAGAACCATATCCTTAGTTCTTCTCAAGTACTTAAGGATGTTTTTGACCGTTGTCCAATGATCCACTCCTGGATCACTTTGATATCTGCTAGTCAAACTAACAGCATATGCAATGTCGGGTCTAGTACATAGCATGGCATACATTAGAGATCCTATGGCTGAGGCATAGGGAGTTTTACTCATCCTTTCTCTATCTTCTGCCGTTGTTGGACTTTGAGTTTTACTCAAGGTCGTATTGGGCAACATGGGCAAGAACCCTTTCTTGCTATCTTCCATTCCAAACCTTTTTAGAACTTTGTCCAAATATGTACTCTGTGACAATGATATTAGACGTCTCGATCTATCTCTATAAATTTTTATGCCCAATATGTAAGCTACTTCGCCAAGATCTTTCATTGAAAAACTATTAT
The DNA here is from genome assembly GCA_030063025.1 of Avena longiglumis. NCBI lineage: Eukaryota > Viridiplantae > Streptophyta > Magnoliopsida > Poales > Poaceae > Avena > Avena longiglumis. The sequence goes on from CP125979.1 coordinate 213,564,220, forward strand.
TCAAATATTCCTTGACACTATTAAGAAGGTCTACATCATTCCCAATCAACAATATGTCATCTACATATAGTATTAAGAACGCTACAGAGCTCCCACTCACTTTCTTGTAAATACAAGCTTCTCCATAAGTTTGTATAAAACCAAAAATTTTGATCACCTTATCAAAACATTGATTCCAACTTCGGGATGCTTGCTTCAACCCATAAATGGACCGTTAAAGTTTGCATACCTTGTTAGCATCTTTAGGATCGACAAAACCTTTGGGTTGCATCATATACAACTCTTCATCAATGTCTCCATTGAGGAATGCTGTTTTGACATTCATCTACCATATCTCATAATCATAATATGCAGCGATTGCTAACATAATCCTCACAGACTTTTGCTTTGTTACAGGTGAGAAAGTCTCATCATAGTCAACTCCTTGAATTTGTCGAAACCCTTTTGCGACAAGTCGATCTTTATAAACGATGCGTTACCAACAAAGATCTGTTTTCTTCTTGAAAATCCATTTGTTCTCGACAGCCTTCCGGCCATCCGGTAAGTCCACCAAAGTCCATACTTGGTTTTCGTACATGGATCCAATCTCGGATTTCATGGCTTCTTGCCATTTATTGGAATCTGGGCTCATCATTGCTTCCTCATATGTCGCAGGGTCATCGTGTTGTCCACCAACATGACACTCATAACGGGATCATACCAACCAGGAGTGGTACGAGTTCTCGTTGACCTGCGAGGCTCTGTATCAACTACAACCGAAGTTTCATGATCATCATCATTAGCTTCCTCTCTTATTGGTGCAGGCACCACAGGAACTTCTTCCGGTGCTGCGCTACTCGCAAGTTCGAGAGAAGGTTCGACAACCTCGTCGAGCTCTACTTTCCTTCCAGTCACTTCTTTCGAGAGAAATTCTTTCTCTAGAAAGGATCCATTCTTGGCAACGAAGATTTTGCCTTCGGATCTATGATAGAAGGTATACCCAATAGTTTCCTTTGGGTATCCTATGAAGACGCATTTTTCTGCTTTGGGTTCAAGCTTGTCCGGCTGTAACTTCTTTACACAGGCTTCGCAACCCCAAACTTTAAGGAACGACAATTTAGGTTTCTTCCCAAACCATAGTTCATACGGTGTCGTTTCAACGGATTTAGATGGTGCCCTAATTAAAGTGAATGCGGCTGTTTCAAATGCATAACCCCAAAATGATAGCGGTAAATCTGTAAGTGACATCATAGAACGAACCATATCGAAGAGAGTTCGATTACGACGTTCGGACACACCATTACGCTGTGGTGTTCCCAGCGGTGTCAATTGTGAAAGTATTCCGCATTTCTTAAAATACTCGCCAAACTCGTAACTTAGATATTCACCTCCACGATCAGAACGCAGAAATTTAATCTTCTTGTTACGTTGATTCTCAACCTCACTTTAAAATTCCTTAAACTTCTCGAAAGTTTCAGACTTATGTTTCATGAAATAGATATACCCATATCTACTCAAGTCATCTGTGAAGGTAAGAACATAACTATAACCACCGCACGATGCTACACTCATTGGTCCACACACATCGGTATGTATGATTTCCAATAAGTCCGTAGCTCGCTCCATCATACCAGAAAATGGAGTCTTAGTCATTTTTCCCATCAGACATGCTTCGCATCTTTCAAGTGATTCAAAATCAAGTGATTCAAGAAGTCCATCGGAATGGAGTTTCTTCATACGCTTCACTCCAATGTGACCAAGACGACAGTGCCACATATAGGTAGAGTTATCGCTCGATTTCAAACGTTTAGCTTCAATGTTATTAATATGTGTATTTCCACTATCGAGATTCAATAAGAATAGACCATCTATAAAAGGTGCATGTGCATAAAACATATTACTCATATAAATCAAACAACCATTATTCTCGGATTTAAGCAAGTAACCGTCTCGCAATAAACAAGATCTCGATATAATGTTCATGCTTAACGCAGGCACCAAATAACAATTATTTAAGTATAAAACTAATCCTGATGGTATATGAAGAGGTAGCATGCCGACCGCGATCACATCAACCTTTGATCCATTTCCCACGCGCATCGTCACCTCGTTCTTTGCTAGCTTCCGTTTATTCTGCAGCACCTGTTTCGAGTTACAAATATGAGCAACCGAACCAGTATCAAATACCCAGGCACTACTACGAGTACTAGTGAGATACACATCAATAACATGTATATCGGATATACCTTTATTCTTGATGTTGTCGTTCTTCAAATCCGCCAATACTTTGGGCAATTCCGCTTCCAGTGACCTTCTCCCTTGCAGTAAAAGCACTCAGTATCAGGCTTAGGTCCAGCCTTGGTCTTCTTCGTCGGTGCGGTAACTTTCTTACCACCCTTATTGAAGTGTCCCTTTTGCTTAGACTTGCCTTTCTTGAATTTGGTGGTCTTATTGACCATCAACACTTGGTGCTCTTTCTTGATCTCCACTTCTATAGATTTTAACATGGAGAAGAGTTCTGGCAACTGCTTGTTCATGCTTTGCATATTGTAGTTCATCACAAAGTTCTTGTAACTTGGTGGTAGTGATTGGAGGACACGGTAAATCCCCAAAGCATTAGGAATCACTATACCCAAGCTTTGAAGTTTGTTTGCGTGCCTAGACATCTTAAGCACATGCTCACTGACGGAGCTGCCCTCTTCCATCTTGCAGTTAAAGAACTTTTCAGAAGCCTCATAGCTCTCAACTGCCGCGTGAGTCTCGAAAATCAATTTGAGTTCACGGAAAATATCATGTGGGTCTGAATTCTCAAACCTTTTCTGAAGCTCCGATTCTAAACCATACAAGATAGCACATCGAATCGGAGTACCGAGTCTTCCGAGCGAGGTAAACATTCTTTACTTCATCGGTAGCATCACTGCAGCGGGTCACCCAATGTGCATCCAAAGACATAGGTCAAATTACCAGATTGAGGACAATCCTCAAATTGCGGAACCAATCCGCCGGTTGCTTCCATTGTTTTTCAACTTTTCTTTCTAGAAACGCATTAAAATTGATGGTAGGGGCCATTGATCTACAACATATTTGCAATAGTTTAGACTAAGTTTATGACAAATTGAGTTCTAATTAATAGTTAAATTAATCTAGGTGAACTCCCACTCAAAACAATATCCCTCACATTGTTTTAGTGATCACACGAACCAAATCCACCACATCAAAACCGATCATCACGAGAGTTGATGTAGCTTCAATGGCGAACAATCGACATGTTCATCATATCTACTATATGATTCATGCTTTACCTTTCGGTGATCCGTGTTCCGAGACCATGTCTGTACATGCTAGGCTCGTCAAGATCAAACCTTAGCTTCCGCATGAGCAAAACTGGCTTGCTCACGTTGTATACACTTGCAGAATCTAACACACCCGATCATCACGTGGTGCTTCGAAACAACAAGCTTTAGCAACGGTGTTTACTAAGGATGAACACTATAGAACTTGAAATTCATGTGCATGAGGGATCATCTTATAATGCTACCGTCGTTAACTAAGTAATACAAGATGCATAAAGGATTAACATCACATGCAATTCATAATATGTGATATGATATGGCCTTTCTTGTTTGTGCTTCCGATCTCCATCTTCAAGCACGATTATGATCTCCATCATCACCGGCATTGCATCAAGGTCAATGACGCTGCTCCATGGTTGTCGTCCACCAGCTTCAACTACTACAACTACTTTGAATAGACACGCGGGTCTTAACAAAAATTAAAGACAACCATATGGCTCCTGCCGGTTGCCAACTTACAATAAGGAACATTGCATACATTAAATATAATCACAATCATGGCCATATCACATCACAACACACCCCTGCAAAACAAAGTTAGATGCCTCTAATTTCTTTGCATGTTTTACGTGGTTTGGGGCTTTCAATAAGTGTCGATCTAAGTTACGAACAAGAACCACAACGTTGATGTTTGAACTATCAAGTGCCTGTTGTAAATTGGATCTATACTATAATGGGAGAGATAAACACCCGCAAAGCCACTTATGCAATACAAGTTGCATGTTGAGCGTGGAGCAAGTCTCATGAACGGTGTCATGTAAGGTTAGCCCGGGCCGCTTCATCCCATCATACCGCAAGATGCAAAGTACACAAGAAGCAATTGATAATAAAAGCACCACCGCCCACAATGACCATTGTGTTCTACTAGTGCGACAGATATACATATAGACACGGCTCTGATACCACTGTAGGGGTTCGTAGCATGGAAAACAAAAATTTTCTACCGCATACAAACAAACAAGCCATGATCTATCTACTAGATTGTAGCAACGAGTCGATGGAATAACTCACCCTCGAAGATTCCAAAGTGTTTAACGAGAGCGGATTCTCGTGGGTGATGTAGCCGTACTCTTGCCGATCTCAAGATCGTGTAGACGATCCTTCCGGCGCTGCGTTTCGGCAGCGCTCCCGCAGTCGGTCACACGTTCGGTACTCGAAGAAGACCTTCCTCTCCCTTGTTCCAGCAGGCAGCGGAGGTTGTAGCACTCTCCTCGCGATTCCGGCAGCACGACGGCGTGGTACCGGAAGTAGAGGGGAGATCTCGCAGGGCTTCGCCTTAAGCCGGAGCGAGTATGGTGGAATATGAGAGAGCCTCGGTGATCTAGGGTTTAGACGCACCAAGGAGGAGAGGCTAGGCCGGTGGCTAGGTCAAGGGGATGCCCCAACTCGGCGGCTAGGGTTTAGCCCTAGGCGGCGGCAGCAGGAGGTGGCGGCCCCGGCGGCTTGGAGCTAGGGTTTGCGGGGTGCAAGTTGTGTGCTTGAGGCAGCGCCTCCTTATATAGGTGGAGGGCCGGCCAAGGGAGGGAGTCCCTCCCAACTCGATTCAAGGCCGCGGTGGAGGAGGACTTCCTCCCCAAGTAGGTTTCCTACTCTCCCTCCACCAAGCAAAATAGCCGTTTGACTTTTCAAATTGGCGTTTGACTTTTCAAACTAGGATTTGAATTATCCCTTTATTTTGCTCAGCGATGACACCTAGTACATGATGCAACCATTCCAACTTGTTATGACACATTCATGTACCCTTCCCCTCCGGAGTGCCGGACATTCCGGAACCTTCTAGAACATTCCCGATGAAAACACCGGAACCATTCTCCAACCCCGAAACAGGACTTTCCTTATATGAATCTTATTCTCCGGACCATTCCGGATCTCCTCGTGATATCCCGGATCCCATCTGAGACTCCGAACAACATTCGGTATCTTACTCATCATTCCATAACTACTAAACAACGTCGAATCCTTAAGTGTGTCTCCCTACGGTTCATGAATTATGCGGACATGATCGAGACACTTCTCCGGACAATAACCAATAGAGGAATCTGGAAATTTGTATGGCTCCCACATATTTCTACGATTACTTTGCGATTGAATTAACCACTTACATACTATACCAATTTCCCTTTGTCTCACGATAGTTTACTTATCCGAGGTTTTGATCGCCGGTATCTCTGCATACCTAGTTCAACCTCGTTACTGATAAGTACTCTTTTCTCGTTCCCGTGATATGTGATCCCTTGTGAGCCATTCACATGCTTGTGAGCTAATTGGATGACATTCCACCGAGAGGGCCTAGAGTATATCTATCCGTCATATGGATGGACAAATCCCACTCTTGATCCACGTGTCTCAACCAATACTTTCCGAACACTCAATGCCACCTTTATAGCCACCCAGTTACGGTGTGGTGTTTGATGTCATCAAAGCATCCTTCCGGTGATGGTGATAAGCATGATCTCATGGTCGAAGGAATTAGGTTACTATGTATCAGAAATCATATAGCAATTAAACTATTAAAATGACTTGATCTTTATGCTACGCCTATCTATAGGAGTATGTCCATCATATGATTCTCCTAACGATATGATCTTTGTTGTTAATAACATCTCAATGTTCATGGTAGGGAAACCACAATCATTTATTAACCAACAAGCTAGTATTATGAAGAGGCTTTACTAGGGACTTCAATTTAAGTTTACAAATCACACAAGTATTAATGTTTTCTTGTTAATACTATTATAGCATGAATGTAAATATATATCATAAACACAAAGATATAATAATAACTACATTTATTATTGCCTCTAGGGCATATCTCCAACATGCATCGGGGTTTTTCCCTATCCTGACCCGCTTAAAGCCCTAACCCCTCCATCGACGCATTGAGGGCGGCGGCCATTTCCGTGGGGGCGCCGGGGTAGAGCAGCGAGATGGCGGGGCCGTCGGCCTTCACGGCTATGCCATCGAGCCAAGACATGCCGTTCCCGTCGGGGTTCGCTCCAATCCCTGTAGGTTTTCCCAACATGTCCTCGGCCTTACTGGCTGGATTTGCGGCGGAAGCAGCGAGCGACGTCTCCTCCAGGCAGTTCGCGACCATGAAGACCGCTCCATCCCCCGCCACGACGGCCCGTCCATATCGGCTTCGCTCACTGTTCCAGCGATTAGGTCGTTGACTGCTCCACCGCACGTGAGGATTCTATTTTTCCCATATGTTCTTGTGGTGCACTGCAGATTAGCTGCACAATGATGGCCCCTATTTCCTGATTAGCATATGTTTGTCGCTTGATATGTTGCACATTTATAGATTATGTTTTTATGTTGCTTCAAACGTTGTACAATTGTAGATTAGCATCTTGTGGAAGGGTATGCATGTGTAGATCAAACGACACGACCATTATGCAGGGGTAGATCTATTCTACTAGCTTGCTTGATACGTCGTAAACGTATCTATAATTTTTGATACTCTATGCTTGTTTTGTACCAACTATCTTATGTTTTATCTACACTTTGAGGCATTTTTATACATTTTCTGGAACTAACCTATTGACAAGATGCCACAGTGTCAGTTGCCTGTTTTCTACTGTTTTTGTTTTCATAAAAGCCAGTAAGGAAATATTCTCGGAATTGGACGAAACAAAAGACGAAGTGCCTATTTTTTACAGACGCAACACGGAGCCCGAAGGAGAGATGAAGTGGAGCCATGAGGTGGCCACACCTAGGGCTGGCGCGGGTCCACCCTAGGCCACGCCGCCCTATGGTGTGGGCCCCTTGGGCGTCCACCGACCTTGCCATTTTGCCTATATATACGTCTCCCCGAGATGAAAACCCTAGCTAGATCAGAAATCCACGAAAAGTTCAGCGCCGTTGCCACCTAAGAGGATATTCGGGGGACAGAAGTCTCTGTTCCGACACCCTGCCAGGACGGGGAATTGCCCCCGGAGCCATCTCCATCGACTCCACCACCATCTCCATCGCCGTTGCTGACTCCCATGATGAGGAGGGAGTAGTTCTCCCTCGAGGCTAAGGGCTCTACCGGTAGCTATGTGTTCATCTCTCTCTCTATGCGTGATCTTATTGTGATCATGAGCTTTGTAATCTAGTTGAATAAGTAGATCTACTCTGCTACTCAAGTGCTTTAATAATTGTAATCTCCGCTTATCCCCACGCGTGTGAAGTTGAAAATGTGAACACCGTGTGGCACTTAGGCTAAAGACTACAGAAATACTTATCATGAGTTATATTTTGAGTTGGATGTCTCTATGAAATTGTTGTGTTTGTTGGAATCATCTAGCACTCAAGGTGACAGTGTGGGGTTACCAAGATGGGGAATGCAAACTTTAAGGAGAGCTTTTGCAGCTCTACCGTGGATTGGAGTTATCCAACCAGAGAGTAGTTCAGAGTAGCATAATGAAGAGGAGATATTTATATGAGAGTGTCCACTAGTGAAAGTATGATCCCTAGGCATTGTTTCTAAGCATTGAAACGTCGTTTACAATCAGTCCTGTTACATGTTTGCTTGCTACCATTTTTATTTCAGATTCCAATTACCACTTATAATCATCCATATTACTTGTATTTCACTATCTCTTTGCCGAACTAGTGCACCTATACACCTGAAAAGTGTATTGGGTGTGTTGTGGACACAAGAGACTTCTTGTATCTTGATTGCAGGGTTGCTTGAAAGGGATACCTTCGACCTCTTCCTCCCTGAGTTCAATAAACCTTGGGTGATCCACTTAAGGGAAACTTGTTGTTGTTCTACAAACCTCTGCACTTGGAGGCCCAACACTGTTTACAAGAATAGAAGCGAGTAGACAATAAGCTCTTTTCTGGCACCATTTCTGGGGAGGTAAAGTAAAAGGTACTCACATCCTCTGGATACTAAGCTATCTTCTAGTACTGTTGCTGGAGTTTGAGTGATCGAAGTTATTTCCTTTATATTCTACAATTATATCTTTTTGTTTCTTGTTTTTATTTTCACTAGAAAGGCTTAATGGAAAACAACAACAAAATTAGAGAGCTTTTTAGTATTTTTCCTGAGTTAGAACATAAATAGTTTGGAGAGAAAATTAAAAAACCTATGGAACTTTCTTTGCATGCTAATAGAAATATTATTAGTATGAATTTTTTGAACACCTTTGTTACTAATGCTATGCAAACGTCTAAGCTTGGGGAAGCTAGTTTTAATGAAAATGATCTTTTTAGTTCCCCGGCTTTAGAGGAGAAAATTTCTCTGATAATACTTTATCTCCCATATGTGGTAATTCTTATGATGCTTGTGATATTTTAAATCCACATACTGAAAGTATCCCTTTTAAAATACCTATGAAAATTGTTGAACGTGTTATGAATAACTATTATTTTGAAGATGGAACTGTCCATCCTGGCAATCATTTACTCTTTATACATGAATTATGGGAGTTGTTCAAGTGTGCAGGTATTTCAATGGACCAAGTTAAGAGGAAGCTATTCTCTTTATCACTGAAGGACAAAGAAAGGGAGTGGTATGAGCTACTAGATGATCCTCATCATTTGGAGTGGAAGGAACTTGAATCTCTCTTTTACTCTAAATTTTATCCTCCTCATGAAATTCATAAATATAAGAATTATATTTATAATTTTCATCCTCATAATGGAGAAATTATTTCCCAAGATTGGGGGAGATTGAAATCACTAATGCTCAAATGTCCCATTCATGAGATCCCCAGTAATATTGTTATTAATAATTTTTATGCAAGGCTTTTAGGACATTACAAGGACTATCTAAATGCCTATTTAGAGGGATCCTTCACAAGTAAGGTGGTCAAAGCTAAGTGGGATCTTCTTGAAACAATTCAAAGCAATACTGAAGATTGGGATAACGACAAAGGTAAAGAACCAGGTATAAACTATGAGTATGATTGCATTAAGTCTTTCGCTGAAACTGCTGATTTTCAAGAGCTTAGTGCTAAATATAGTCTTGATCCTCAAATTATTGTTGATTGTTGTAGAGCGTTTGCTTATCATATTAATGCTGCTAAAGAAAATTGGGACATGTATCGTGAACCTTTTAAAGACACCTGTATGAAAAATGAAATTGTTATTAATGGTAGCAATAAACATGCTCAAATCTCTGAAAATACTATTTCTTATAAGCATGTTAATTTTTGTGGAGTACTTATACCTTGTGAAAAGAACCAAATCGAAGAACAATATTATATCCACCACAGGAATGAAAAAACTAGAACGTGGGCTAGGGCTCTAAATGATCTTGGTAAAAAAGTTTGTGCCCTCTATCCTTTTATTTGTGAACTTTGCTATCAAATGGGTCATTTCAATTTTCAATGCTCAGGCTATAATAATAGCCTTTCTAATCCAATGAGTACTGCAAGTTTGTATTGTGATGACATGATCACTCCTAATCAGCATGATGAACTTACATTATTTTTGGGGTGTGAAGAGCTATCAAGAAAAACTTCTTTGGTGGATATGAGTGCTTTTGGTATGAATAACGTACTGCATGGTTGTCATTGTTACTGTGTTGATAATTTCCACGCAAATAATTACATACAAAATATTATAAAAGATGAAATTTTTCCAAAATATGACAGGACTAATATGTGTTTTGTTCTTATTAATGAAAAGGAGGAATCCTCCAAAGTTTCTTTTATTGTCTCTAACCATAAACCAGGGTATGTAGAGAAGCTTCCTTTCAAGCCTCTCCCTCCTAAAGAGGGGAAGAAGAAGAAAAGGAAGAAGAAGAAGAGGAGGAGTAAAAGGAGAGAGGAAACGTTATTTCCCCTAAGCATGTTGTTCCTATTATAGTTTTTTGCTGATGAGTGTGAACTCGATGATGTTCCTATGCCTGTTACCTATAGTAGTGATCATGATTGGGAAAAGCACAATACTTTTGATATTTAAAATCTCTTTGGTACCAATTCTGAAAATGATGATGTTAATAATTGTTGTACTATTAGTACCATCCATGTTCCTTCCAATGATGATATGTTTACAAATGAACACACTTTGGCAGATAACTATTCTATTGCTTATGATGATACTATACCTCAAATGTATGATGATTACAATGATGAATATGATATTTTTAGTCCACCTACTATTGAGGAGAAAATTAACTATGATTACAATATGCCTCCTATATTTGATGATTATGGTGATGAGAATAATAATGATAGCTATTTTGTTGAATTTACTCCCACTACAATTAATAAGAATGATTATGCTTATGTGGAGAGTAATAATTATTATATGCATGTGGCTCATGATAAGAATGTTTTATGTGATAGTTATATTGTTAATTTTATTCATGATGCTACTGAAAGTTATTATGAGAGAGGGAAACATGGTTTTATGCATCTCAATAATATTAAGTTTCCCCTCTTTATGTTGAAAATTTTGAAGTTGCACTTGTTTTGCTTTCCTATGCTTGTTGCTTTGTGCTTTCATGACCTATTTCTTTACAAGATTATTTTTCATAGGAAGTGGGTTAGACTTAAATTTGTTTTATATTTGCTTCTTGATGCTATCTTTTACGTCAATTCATATTTCTTATGTGAGCATCATCGAAATTATCATGCTTATCTTAATGGCTATAAAGAAAGAGCTTTTGGGAGACAACCCATTATATTTTTGCTTTTAGTTTATTTTAGTTTTGGAAGTTGTTACTTCTGTAATAACCTCTCCTTATCCTTTTTGTTCGGTTTTTGTGACAAGAATAGCCTCTAATGAGAGGGAGGTAAGATTTGGGGAAGCTGTTGTCCCAAACAGATTTCTCTGCTTCACTGTAAAAAATCATGAAAAATCCCAGTACGTCGGATTAAGCTGAAATTTTGTGTGCATGCCCCTGTTATTCACCCAACTTTCGTTAGCTTTGCACCTTTTGATTTGAGCAACAGAAGATTTTCGAAAAAATAGGTCGTTATATGTTGGTCTGTTTTGACAGATTTCTGCCATTATTTGCATTTGCCTCTTAATCGGTTTCTCTTTGAGTTCTCTTTGATCACTTGAGATTTTAAAAGGAGTTGCTACAGTAGCCTATGTTTTAATGGATGATTTAATTGAATTGAAACTGAAACCCAAAGGTTTATTATCTTGGATACACTAATGTTGCTAATGAAGATTGTGTGAAGTTTTGTATGAAGGAAGTTTTTAAGGTGTAGGGAGAGAATGATGTGATTAGATGAAGAATGGACAAAATCTCAAGATTGGGGATGTCACCCGTGTCACCCCAAGAAATATTCAAGAGGTACAAGCTGTAGGGTTTCGTAGCATGGAAAACAAAAATTTTCTATCGCATACAACCAAACAAGCCAAGATCTATCTACTAGATTGTAGCAACGAGTCGATGGAATAACTTACCCTCGAAGATTCCAAAGCGTTTAACGAGAGCGGATTCTCGTGGGTGATGTAGTCGTACTCTTCCCGATCTCAAGATCGTGTAGACGATCCTTCCGGCGTTGCGGCAGCTTCATGGTCACATTGGTACTCGACGAAGACCTTCCTCTCCTTGTTCCGTAAGGCGGAGGTTGTAGCACTCTCCTCGCGATTCCGGCAGCACAACGGCGTGGTACCGGAAGTAGAGGGGAGATCTCGCAGGGCTTCGCCTTAAGCCGGAGCGAGTATGGTGGAGTATGAGAGAGCTATTAGTGGTCTAGGGTTTAGACACACCAATTAGAAGGCTCTAATCCGAAGGCTAGTGCAATTAGAGGCTCCAAACCAAAGCGGCTCTAAACCGGAGTCTAGGGCTAGGATTTAGATTAGAGGATAGGAACTTGTGTGTCTAGAGGAGGAGGCCCTGCCCCTCCTCTTATAGGTGGAGGAGGGCGGCCAGGGGAGGGAGTCCCTCCCAACTCGGCCTAGGTGGTGCGCCCGGCTTGGAGAGGAGGACTCTCCCCAAGTCGGTTTCAACCTCCTCTTGCTTGTTTCCCTCGTTTCTGTTTTAGCCGTTTGACTTTCAAACGGCCATTTGACTTTTCAGTTTTAGGATTCAATTTAATCCTTTATTTGGAACAGAGAACACTTAGTACATGATGCAATCATTCCAATATGTAATGACACATTCATGTACCCTTCCCTCCCCCGAGTCGGACATTCCGGAACCTTCTAGAACATTCCCGATGAAAACAAGGAACCATTCCCGAACTCCGAAACGGGACTTTCCTTATATGAATCTTATTCTCCAGACCATTCCGGATCACCTCGTGATATCCCGGATCCCATCCGAGACTCCGAACAACATTCGGTCTCTTTCTCATAATACCATAACTACTCAAACAATGTCGAATCCTAAAGTGTGTCTCCCTACGGTTCGTGAATTATGCGGACATGATCGAGACACTTCTCCGAACAATAACCAATAGAGGAATCTGGAAATTCATATGGCTCCCACATATTTCTATGATTACTTTGCGATCGAATGAACCATTTACATACGATACCAATTTCCCTTTGTCTCACGATAGTTTACTTATCCGAGGTTATGATCATCGGTATCTCTGCATACCTAGTTCAACCTCATTACCGATAAGTACTCTTTTCTCGTTCCCGTGATATGTGATCCCTTGTGACCCAGTCACATGCTTGCAAGCTAATTGGATGACATTCCACCGAGAGGGCCCAGAGTATATCTATCCGTCATATGGATGGACAAATCCCACTCTTGATCCATGTGTTTCAACCAATACTTTCCGAACACTCAATGCCACCTTTATAGCCACCCGCCACGGTGTGGTGTTTGATGTCATCAAAGCATCCATCCGGTAAAGGTGATATGCATGATCTCATGGTCGAAGGAATTAGGTTACTATGTATCAGAAAGCATATAGCAATTGAACTATTGAAATGACTTGATCTTTATGCTATGCTTATCTATAGGAGTATGTCCACCATATCATTCTCCTAACGATATGATCTTGTTGTTGATAACATCTTAATGTTCATGATAGGGAAACCACAATCATTAATCAACCAACAAGCTAGTGAAGTATAGAGGCTATACTAGGGACTTCAAATTAAGTTTACAAATCACACAAGTATCAATGTTTCCTTGTTAATACTATTATAGCATGAATGTAAACATTTATCATAAACACAAAGATATAATAATAACTACATTTATTATTGCCTCTAGGGCATATCTCCAACAGTCTCCCACTTGCACTAGAGTCATCTAATCTAGATTACATGGTAATATACGAACACCCATGGCAGTTTGGTGTTGGTCATGTTTTGCCCTGGGAGAGGTTTAGTCAACGGATCCGCCACATTCAGATCTGTGTACTTTGCAAATCTTTATATCCCCATCCGGATATGTTCTCGAATAGCGTGAAAACGCAGCTTGATATGCTTGACTTCTTGTGTGACCTTGGTTCTTGCGCATTGGCTATGGCGCCCATGTTATCACAAGAGATAGACATTGGGTACAGCACTAGGAACCACACCCAGCTGTAATGAACTCTTTCATCCATATCGCTTCTTGTGAAGCCTCCGGCAGCCATGTATTCCGATTCAGTTGAAGATCTCGCCACAACGCTTTGCTTTGCACTCCTCACTAATCGCTGCACCATTCAAAATAAATACGATTATCCATTGTGATTTAGAATCATCCGGATCGGTGTTCCAACTAGCATCGGTGTAACCATTAACAACGAGCTGTTCATCACCTCCATAAGAAAGAACCATATCCTTAGTTCTTCTCAAGTACTTAAGGATGTTTTTGATCATTGTCCAATGATCCACTCTTGGATCACTTTGATATCTGCTAGTTAAACTAACAAAGATATGCAATGTCGGGTCTAGTACATAGCATGGCATACATTAGAGATCCTATGGCTGAGGCATAGGAGTCTTACTCATCCTTTCTCTATCTTGCCGATGTCGGACTCGAGTTTTACTCAATGTCGTATTGGGCAACATGGGCAAGAACCCTTTCTTGCTTTCTTCCATTCCAAACCTCTTTAGAACTTTGTCCAAATATGTACTCTGTGACAATGATATTTGGCGTTTCGATCTATCTCTATAAATCTTTATGCCTAATATGTAAGCTGCTTCGCCAAGATCCTTCATTGAAAACTATTATTCAAATATTCCTTGACACTATTAAGAAGGTCTACATCATTCCCAATCAACAATATGTCATCCACATATAGTATTAAGAATGCTACAGAGCTCCCACTCACTTTCTTGTAAATACAAGCTTCTCCATAAGTTTGTATAAAACCAAAACTTTTGATCACCTTATCAAAACGTTGATTCCAACTTCGGGATGCTTGCTTCAATCCATTGATGGACCGTTGAAGTTTGCATACCTTGTTAGCATCTTTAGGATCGACAAAACCTTTGGGTTGCATCATATACAACTCTTCATAAATATCTCCATTGAGGAATGCTGTTTTGACATCCATCTGCCATATCTCATAATCATAATATGCAGCGATTGCTAACATAATCCTCACAGACTTTAGCTTCGCTACTGGTGAGAAAGTCTCATCGTAGTCAACTCCTTGAATTTGTCGAAACCCTTTTGCGACAAGTCGAGCTTTATAAACGATAACATTACCATCAAGATCTGTTTCTTCTTGAAAATCCATTTGTTCTCGTGACCTTCGCCATCCGGTAAGTCCACCAAAGTCCATACTTGGTTTTCGTACATGGATCCAATCTCGGATTTCATGGCTTCTTGCCATTTATTGGAATCTGGGCTCATCATCGCTTCCTCATATTTCTCGGGGTCATCGGTGTTGTCCACCAACATGACACTCATAACGGGATCATACCAATCTGGAGTGGTACGAGTTCTCGTTGACCTCCGAGGTTCTGTAGCAACTTCAACCGAAGTTTCATGATCATCATCATTAGCTTCCTCTCTAATTGGTGCAGGCACCACAGGAACTTCTTCCGGTGTTGCGCTACTCGCAATTTCGAGAGAAGGTTCGACAACCTCGTCGAGTTCATCCATTCTTGGCAACGAAGATTTTTCCTTCGGATCTATGATAGAAGGTATACCCAATATTTTCCTTCGGGTATCCTATGAAGACGCATTTTTCCGCTTTGGGTTCAAGCTTGTCCGGCTGTAACTTCTTTACATAGGCTTCGCATCCCCAAACTTTAAGGAACGACAATCTAGGTTTCTTCCCAAACCATAATTCATACGGTGTCGTTTCAACGGATTTAGACGGTGCCCTATTTAAAGTGAATGCGGCTGTTTCTAATGCATAACCCCAAAATGATAGCGGTAAATCTGTAAGTGACATCATAGAACGAACCATATCTAAGAGAGTTCGATTACGACGTTCGGACACACCATTACGCTGTGGTGTTCCCGGCGGTGTCAACTGTGAAAGTATTCCGCATTTCTTCAAATGCTCGCCAAACTCGTAACTTAGATATTCTCCTCCACGATCAGAACGTAGAAATTTAATCTTCTTGTTATGTTGATTCTCTACCTCACTTTGAAACTCCTTAAACTTCTCGAAAATTTCGGATTTATGTTTCATGAAATAGATGTAACACCCTCAGAATCGGCCCTATGCAAGTTTTAGCGAAACCCGCCAAACCCGCATAGAAACGATTCAAAGGTGCCCACCAGGCACTTTCGTGCGGGTGGAAAACGAAGTAATAACAGTACACAACAGTCCTCGATGGGACCCACAGAACAGATATATATACAACATGTCTCCATGAGTCAAGAATACAGATATACGGTACATAGATCCAAATCACCTTGAAAAGATGGAGTGTCCGACTACGGACAAGATGCAAATGGGGCTAAGAGCCCTGAAGAATAACCAATGGCGTCCATAACCCTGCCCAGGCCAAGCCGGAAGGGTAACCCTGCTAACGACGTCGCATCTCAAAACCTGCTTAAACAAAAAGGGGTGCCGACAAAGGGCAAAGGAAAAAGAGGAGCGTCGATCGAGGCCAAGACAGCGAGGCTAGAATTCGGCGGTCCTCGCCTACATAGGTATGGTGGACTGAAGCGGCAGCGCAGCATGCACTAAACAACCTATAGAGACTCGGTACAACTGGCGGCTATCAGAGGGGGGGTAAGAAAGACCTATTCGGAACCAACCTGATTCTACCATCAAACAAACCCATCCTGGCGTTTCCCCCTCGAGACCAATCGAGGAAGTCAACCGAGGAACTCACACCGTTGGCATTTTTATTTATTCAGTTATCGTTGCAGCAATTACTAGTCAAGTATAGATAGTCATCCTGATAAAATAAGCAGTGGGCACTTTTAGTTAACCATTCCGTGATAGTTGCAACACTTACTAGTCAGATACAATAGCATGAGATAACCCAAAACCCAGCAGTTGTTGGTACTTTTATTTAGCCATTTCGTTGTAGTTGCAGTACTTACTAGTCAGATACAATTGTCGCAAGCGACAAACCAAACAAGCAATTGTGGGCAGTTTTATGTAGCCATTCCATTATAGTGAAGCTGATTACTAGTCATTATAAGGTCAAATTTATAACACTACTTTAGTTATAGTTGTCTATGATCGAGATACTATGCTCCAAGTCGTCCATAACCGCGGACACGGCTTTCAGAAAGTTTTACCCGGCCGGGGTGCACAAATAGCAACACACACTCGATCAACCTCGGAAAAACCAAAACAAAACCCAACGAGGCCTTCACGACAAAGCAATCACAGGATTCAGAAATATTTCAGGGGGCCACCCCTTGGAGTACACCCGCAACGAAGTTAGCTGACTTCGAGACGGACCCGAGGTTTGTGGGGCCGGCTGTAAGCGACTGGGAACCCAAAACTGGGCTTGTCGATACCGCGTAAACGGGTCACAATTCCTAAACAGTACAGTGTGCTCCTCGCACAAACATAAATAAAGCAGTAGCATGGCATAAGTACAGGATAGTAAATAAAACCTCAAACTAGTTTGTGGCCCCAAGAAATAAGACTGAGTCAAGCTCTGGCTCAGGGGGGTCCCATAATCCTCCCGGATGTGGATAGCGCGATAAATCAAGGAACACGTATCAAGTACTCGGGGTCCTACGGGACACAAGTGGACGGTTAACAACCAAATAACATCTATTGCCCACCCGTGCCTCTGCTTACTTACTTCAATTTTAGTTGTTTAAACAGTAATTAAAGTGAACGATAAGTAAAGCCATGACCATATCCAACATCAAACATGCGGCATTACACCAACAACTGTGGCACTTGACGACACGCAACAGCACTTGAGCAAGCGACTACGACGCACAAGTCCAACTATCTACCAAACAACAGGTAATAGGATGTGTCCCAGGCAATATAAGGCTGCAAGGGATATCACGGGTACGAAAACTAGAGCATCGCAACACAGATAGCAATAGATCAACAGGAGGGAATAAATACTATAAAAGTAAGATAGGTAGAAAGGGGGAGATGCTCGCCTGAAAACATTGTCCAAGGTTCATCCGAAGATCGGGGCGAAGCTCACATCAACTCAACGGCCCAATCCGCGAAGAAGCAAAACACTAGAAGAAACACCGGATGCACTATTTAATACTACGGCAAAAGATCGGGCATGATGCATGTATGATGCATGACATGGCAAAGGTGCGATGCAATTGGGCAATATTAAGTGGAACCGGGGTCCCGACAATTAATTAAACGGTTCAAGTTATTTAACTACCCTGCAATTTAAATGTTGTCTTAACAAGGAGAAAGATAGCACCGGTTCGCTACACAAAGTTAAATGGGACCAATATACGACTGGATTTGCCCGCATATGGGCCCCATATTTAATTAGGTTAATCGGCATAAGGCCCCCAAACCACAGACAAGGATGCATGCATGAAAAATTAATATGCGACAAGTTGTATTATATTATAAAATAGGGTTTTCGGGAAGGGGTTCACACATTAGGGTTCGGCAGATCTTGGGGTTCCGGGGTTCGGGGTTCGGTCTCAGGGTTCAGGGTTCGACGGAATCGGTCTCGGCGGGATCGTTCTAGGTCAACAGAGGTAGGTCTTGTCGCGCGGCGTCAATGCTTCCGGGAAGGAGAACTTGTCGTCCAGGGTCTCGGTGTCCGGGGTGAAGTACTTGGCGTATCCGAGTCGATGACCCGGGCGTCCGGTTTTCTCGGGCATCGGATCCGGGAAGAAGCACTTGTCGCACCAGGGTCTCGGTGTCCTCGGACCCGATTGAAGGTCTTGGCGGGGGTTTTGTCGGTCTTCGGGTTGGAGAGGTAGATCTTGGTGTTCCATGCGGTCGATCTTCGAGTCCTATCCCGTGACATAGATCTTGGGGTTAGGCTGCATCACCTTATGGGTCATGTTGGCGTACTTGTCGTCCGTATCATCATCGCACCACCAGAACATCAACACCACATTGGTACCCCAAAAGCAATGTTGGGAACGCGAGCACATCAGCAGCAAACGAGGCACCGCCGGGTCACAGGTGCAAGCACGGGCGATCACGGTGAGGCTAGCCGAGGCGACCAGAAGCGCGGGACGGAAGGTGGTGGGGTCGGGCTTGCTTAGGAGGCGTCGGGGCCGGGAGGCAGCGACACCGGGGAGAGCCTGGAAGCGAGCGTGGGCTCGAGGCGAGCTTGGCTTGGAGGGGGCGGCCGCACCGTTGTTGGAGCCGAGCGACAACGGGGAGGCGCGCCGGCGGCGGGGTCACACGGCCGGACGGAGGCCGAGCAGAAGGCGAGCGGACGGGGAGGCGCAGGGGTGGCGGGTCGGAAGCGAGGCGGCCCGCGGTGGCGGAGGCGGCGACGGGGCCGTGGCGAGGCTGCCGGCAGGAGGAAGGAGGTGCAGAGCGGGCGGCGCGCGGGCTCGAAGACGGAGGACATGGCGGGAAGCTCGATGGAGGCGGCGCGCTTGAGCGGGTAGGGGCTGGGTGGAGGGAACGGAGGCGGCCGAGAAGGGAAGCTTCGGAGGAGGTGCGGAGGCCGGAGGCGACGAAGAGCGGGCGGCACGCGGCGAGGCCGGGAGGCGGGAGATGCCTGAGGGTGACGGGGAGAGAGGAGAAGCCGGGGCGGCGCCGGCGGGAGGGGAGCGCGAGGGGGGGAAGCGAGGTGAGGGGCGGGGGGCCTGGAGGCGCCTGGGAGGGGAAGGAGGGGGGTGCCCGGGGCGGGGACCGGAGGAGGACGAGGTGGCGGGGCGGCGCTCGGTGGAGCGGGGAGGTCGTCGGGTGAGGAGGGAGAGAGGAAGGAGAGGGGTCGGGAGAGGAGGCGGAGGTGGGGACGGTCGCGGGCTGTGGTGGGACCAGTGGGTAAGGTGGGGGCTGGGGACGCTGGGTCAGGCTGGCCAGTGGGTGGTGGTAGGGCCACGCAGGGGCCCAGCAGGTGGGAGCGTGTGTGGCTGTGTGTGCTTGGACCAGGGTGTTGGAGATATGCCCAAGAGGCAATAATAAAGTGATTATTATCATATCTTCACACTTATGATAAATGTTTACATACCATGCTATAATTCTATTAACCGGAAACATTAATACTTGTGTGATTTGTAAACTAAAATAAGAGTCCCTAGTAAAGCCTCTTGTTAAACTAGCTTGTTGGTTAATATATGATCATGGTTTCCTGATCATGAACATAGAGATGTTATTAACAACAGGATCATATCATTAGGAGAATGATGTGATGGACATACTCCTATAGATAAGCGTAGCATAAAGATCAAGTCATTTCAATAGTTCAATTGCTATATGCTTTCTGATACATAGTAACCTAATTCCTTCGACCATGATATCATGCATATCACCTTTGCCGGATGGATGCTTTGATGACATCAAACACCACACCGTGAATCGGGTGGCTATAAAGGTGGCATTGAGTGTTCGGAAAGTATTGGTTGAAACACATGGATCAAGAGTGGGATTTGTCCATCCATATGATGGATAGATATACTGGCCCTCTCGGTGGAATGTCATCCAATTAGCTTGCAAGCATGTGACTGGGTCACAAGGGATCACATATCACGGAACGAGAAAGAGTACTTATCGGTAACGAGGTTGAACTAGGTATGCGAGATACCGGCGATCATAACCTCGGATAAGTAAACTATCGTGAGACAAAGGGAAATTGGTATCATATGTAAGTGGTTCATTCGATCGCAAAGTAATCGTGAGAAATATGTGGGAGCCATATGAATTTCATTCCTCTATTGGTTATTGTTCGGAGAAGTGTCTCGATCATGTCCGCATAGTTCACGAACCGTGAGGAGACACACTTAAGGATTCGACGTTGTTTTGAGTAGTTATGGTATTATGATAAAGAGACCGAATGTTGTTGAGTCTCGGATGGGATCCGGGATATCACGAGGTTATCCGGAATGGTCGAGAATAAGATTCATATTAGGAAAGTCCCGTTTGAGTTCGGGAATGATTCGGTGTTTTCATCGGAATGTTCTAGAAGGTCGGATTGTCCAAGACTCGGGGAGGGTACATGAGTGTGTCATTGAATGATTGCATCATGTACTAAGTGTTCTTGCTGTTCCAAAAACATGAAAGTCAAATTGCCAGTTTGAAAGTCAAACGGCTAAAACAGGAAACTGTGGAATACAGGAAACTGTGGGAAACAGGAAACTGTGGGAAACAAGCAAGAGGAGGTTGAAACCAACTTGGAGGAGGAGTTCCTCTCCTCCTTGGCCGGCGCCCATCCCTAGGCCGAGTTGGGGAGGGACTCCCTCCCTCCCTGGCGCGCCTAGCCCCTCCACCTATAAAAGGAGGGGCAGGGCTCCTCCTTGAGACACACAAGTTCCTATCCTCTAATCTCCGATTTAGAGCCGTTTTGGTTTAGAGCTTCTAATTGCTCTAGCCTGCGGTTTAGAGCCTTCTAATTGGTGTGTCTAATCCCTAGACCACTAATAGCTCTCTCTCATACTCCACCATACTCGCTCCGGCTTAAGCCTGCAGGATCTCCTCTACTTCGGTACCACGTTGCTGCCGGAATTGCGAGGAGAGTGCTACAACCTCCATTGCTTTGGAACAAGGAGAGGAAGGTCTTCGTCAGTACCGAGCGTGTGACCGATAGCGGCTGCCGAACGCTTGGGAAGGATCGTCTACACGATCTTGAGATCGGAAAGTACGACTACATCACCCACGAGAATCCGCTCGTTAAACACTTTGGAATCTTCGAGGGTAAGTTATTCCATCGACTCGTTGCTACAATCTAGTAGATAGATCTTGGCTTGTTTATTTGTATGCGATAGAAAATTTTTGTTTTCCATGCTACGAACCCCTCTGATGGTATCGAGCCGTGTCTATATGTAGATCTGTTGCTGAGTAGAACACAATGGTCATTATGGGCGTTGATGCTTTTATTGTCGATTGCTTCTTGTGTACTTTGCATCTTGCGGTATGTTGGGATGAAGCGGCCGGGATAACCTTACATGACATCGTTCATGAGACTTGCTCCGCTTGACATGCAACTTGTATTGCATAAGTGGCTTTTGGTGCTGTTTCTCCTAGCATAGTTAAGATCCAATTTACAACGGGTGATCAACAATGCTAGTATCAATGTTGTGGTTCTTGTTCGTAAGTTAGAACGACACTTATTGAAAGCCCCAAACCACGTAAAATATGCAAAGAAAGTAGAGGCGTCTAACTTTGTTTTGCAGGGGTGTGCAGTGATGTGATATGACCATGATTGTGATTATATTTGATGTATGCAATGTTCCTTATTGTAAGTTGGCAACCGGCAGGAGCCATATGGTTGTCTTTAATTTATGTTAAGACCCGCGTGTCTATTCAAAGTAGTTGTAATAGTTGAAGCCGGTGGACGACAACCATGGAGCAGCGTCATTGACCTTGATGCAATGCCGGTAATGATGGAGATCATGTTCGTGCTTGAAGATGGAGATCAGAAGCACAAAGAAGAAAGGCCATATCATATCACATATTATGAATTGCATGTGATGTTAATCCTTTATGCATCTTGTATTGCTTAGTAGGCACGGTAGCATTATAAGATGATCCCTCATGCACATGAATTTCAAGTCATAAAGTGTTCACCCTTAGTTAGCACCGTTGCTAAAGCTTGTTGTTTCGAAGCACCACGTGATGATCGGGTGTGTTAGATTCTGCAAGTGTATACAACGTGAGCAAGCCAGATTTGCTCATGCGGAAACTAAGGTTTGATCTTGACGAGCCTAGCATGTACAGACATGGCCTCAGGAACACGGATTACCGAAAGGTAGAGCATGAGTCATATAGTAGATATGGTGAACATGTTGATTGTTCGCTATTGAAGCTATATCAACTCTCGTGATGATCGGTTTTGATGTGGTGGATTTGGTTCGTGTGATCACTAAAACAATGTGAGAGATATTGTTTTGAGTGGGAGTTCACCTAGATTAATTTAATTATTAATTAGAACTCAATTTATCATAAACTAAATCAAAGTGAATTTGCATAGTTGTTGTAGTCATTGGCATCCGTTTACCACCTTGCGCTTAGTTATAATTGAGATGATAGAACTATAGAATTCTGGTTAGTTACTTTCTGTTGGTATCGTATTGTTTTGAAGTGTTAATCTAAAGTTTAAAAGTCCTATTGCAAACTTTCAAGAAGTTCGGTTACTCCATGAAGTTTAATAATTAGTATTAAATCAAGAGTAACAATTCCAAGTGTTAGTATATAAGTATCATGTTTGTCTCCATGATTCTTGATATTCAAAGGATTCTCCTAATATCAAGGTTATCTAAGGATCTGAAAGAGTTGTTTCAGAAACCATGATTTGTGAAAGATATTGTGATATCTGAAACGAAGTTTTGGTTGCAACATGATAGAGTATAATATGGCTAAAGTCATGTTCTCATATTTGATGAGAATTTGCAAAAGGTTGGAGACACTAGTTGTCCTAAACCTCCAAAAGTTTTTTTGGAGAGCAACATTATACTCACGATTCACCGTTACAAGCTAATAGTAGCTTGATCATGGATAATTCCATGATAAGGGTGAATATTTGATGTAGGTAAAATATTTACTACACCAAGAGATTACTAAAGAAAGGAATTTGAAAGAACACCAAACATTTGATGATGGTGATCTACTTCAAAGTGCAAGTCCAAAGACATTGGTATTTAACTATACACGCTTTGGACTATGTGTCATATGAATGACTCCACTAATTGATGTTGATAGATTCTTTCAAGCAGAAAAGGAAATCTTGAAGAGAATCTCATAAGTATATGGCAGAAAAGAAAAGACTAGAATTGTTCAGTTTAAGTATATAGATGATATACATGTTATGGCTATATTCTTTGCTTATTAAACAATGTGGTTCTTAAGTATTTTATACTGAATTTGTTGGTGTGAATCATCATACGAAACAACACAATTCATGAACTACAATGGCCTAAGTAACTAGCAAAAGAATATTTGATGATGTTCATCGAGAACAAAATAAAGGGTTATTGTGTTGCTCGTTAAACATCAAAGCTTGCCTTCAAGATTTGTTTTATCAGGTATTATGAGAACAAAAGGGTTGTTCAAATAATTGCCGTGATCTATAAAAGATGGATGATTTGCAAATCTCGTTGGAGATATCACATCCATAAAACTAGTGCTAAAGATGTCGAAAGACAAATTGATTGAAAGATCACTTAGGAAGTGACATCGCCGTTTAAATTATATTGGAAAGAAAACATGAAGAAAATCCATATGGATGGAATTTTTGAGTCTATTTGATTTCGATCAAATGACGCTTGTGAAACTTTCCTAGAGATAATTAAAACTTCGTTCATAGGCCAAAAGGGAACTATAGACTAGCTTATTGGAACTTGTACATATTGTTGTATGAAGTCCATTATGTATAGTCAAGAGCGATGGATTTCAACTTCATGTGCTTTCTCTGAAAATTTGAGTGAATATATGAATATTTACTTAATAAGGATGAAGTGTGAAACATTTGAAAAGTTCAAGGACTTTCAAGATGAAGTGCAAAATCATTGTAACAAGAATATAAATAGTTTATGATAAGATCATAAAGGAAGATATTTGAGTTACAAGTTTAGCATAATACCTAAGATTTAAAGGAATCGTTCCGTGGATTTGCATTTTCTCGAAACACCATAAGAGTATGGAGTGTTCGAGATATGTAATTAAACCTTGTTTGACATGGTAAGATCGAAGGTGTAATTCATAAAACTGCCATTATATTTTAAAGATTAAAAGCTTTAGAGATTACCGTTTTTCCACTGAAAAGATCTTCATCATAATCCGTTGAAATGACACCATATAAGGTTATGGTTTGGGATAAAACCCAAGTTGTCCTTTCTTAAACATTTGTATGCTATGCATAAGAAAGATGTGTGCAACCAAAGTCGGATGAACCTGTCTTTGTATAAACTGTTAAGTATTCCTCCATAAACACCGGAGACAAAAGTGTTTGTTGCTTAGAACGTCAAGTTTCTTTGAGAAGGAATTTTTTTCGTGAAAAGTTAAGTGGGAGGACAATAGAACTTTGATAAGGTTAAAAGAACCTTAGCTATATGTGAAGTTAGCAAGACCGAAAAGTGTTTCGGAGGCAGCTACAATGCTCATGGCTCACGTGCCTCAAAGGTTGTGGTCACGGAGATCTAAGTTCCTATTGAAACAAGTAGATCGGGTAAACAATCAAATACCATGATTTGAGGGTTGAATCATTATTTTAGAATAATGAACCGACTTAATGCAAAGAAGCGATGATGGGCCCTGACTCCGTCAAATGGCTTGAAGCCATAAAATCCATGATAGTTCCATACACGAGAAATCAAGTTTTGAACTTGGAGGACCCTCGAGAAAGGTGTAAGACCTTACAGTCGTGTTTGGATCTATAAATAAATAGACATGGATGTTTCGCATCTATGAAATAGTCGACATGTTGGGAAAGAGTTCACAAAATGTTCAAAGGTTGACTATGACAAGATTTGATCTTTCGTAGTGATATTTAGTCTAGACGGATTAGTGTAGCAACCACTACATATAATTTTGTTATATGGTAGTTGAATAAACAAAACAAATTCTTCTATTAGAAGGGTTACCTAGGATGTGTGCATGACACAGTCTAAAGGGTTTTTTGTTAAATTTCAAGGGATGCTAAAAACATATGCAAACTTCAATGGTTGAATTCAGCATAGCGGAGTTGGAATCTTCACTATGATGAAATTGTTAAAAGAGTTTTAATTCATCAGAGACAATGAAGATGCTTGCGTTTGCAAGAAATTAAGTGGGAGCGCTAAGACATGTTTCTAATACATTATGTGGAAGACATATTGTTGATTGGAAATAATGTATCTTTTATTAACACATATTAAGAATTTCATCCCGATGAAAGACTTAGGCAAAACCCAAATATTTGGCATCAATAGACGCTAATATGGTTGTGTCAGAAGTACATAGACGAGATATTGAATGAGTTCAATATAGAAACTACAAGAAAGGTTCTTGTCGCACATAAAGGATTGAAAGAGTTCAAATGTTGATGATATATTCAAGTGTATTGACATTTGGTAAAGTGAAACAAATAATCAAGTATAGATTGATACTTGATGTATGAAATCACAAAGAATATTTATATCAATCATACTGTGATATGTACAAATCCAGATATGTCCTATGCTCTAAATATTGTGAGCATATACCAGAATGATTCGTAAGATGATCATTGGACAATAGTAAGGATATTCTTATGATCTTTTGGAAGAACTAAGAGTATATTATTTGTAGAAGTGACAAATAGATGGTTAGTTCATTGTAAAAGTACTACATTGATACTAGCTTTGTCGCAAAGTACAAATTAAGTTTATCTCAATCTAAACTAGAGGTGGCACAATATAATGGAAAGTGAGTTCCATAATGGATTTGGATGAGTTCCAAAGTTAAGACATTGTGACAGATACTACAACAAAAGGCTAAGTATATGACTGCTATTATAGCAGCTAAAGAGGGCATTTGTGTCAAGTAGGTTGTTATCAAACTAGGTGTAGTTCACAGTGGGATAATACTATGAAGATATATTGTGTGACAATATTATCAACATGTTTTAACCCCAAAGAGCTAAAGGTCACACCGAAAGACCAAATTTATACAAAGCCATCTCATTAGAGAATGAGTGATGCGTAGAGACGCAAAGACATGCAATTACACACGGACCTGGAAGTGTCAGATCCGGAGATCATTTGACCACTAGCAATCGTGTACATACAACACCAGAAAGCCATAGGTGTTGAATACACAAAGGTTTGAAACTAGATTATTGACTCTAGTGCAAGTGGGAGACTGTTGGAGATATGCCCAAGAGGCAATAATAAAGTGATTATTATCATATCTTCACACTTATGATAAATGTTTACATACCATGCTATAATTCTATTAACCGGAAACATTAATACTTGTGTGATTTGTAAACTAAAATAAGAGTCCCTAGTAAAGCCTCTTGTTAAACTAGCTTGTTGGTTAATATATGATCATGGTTTCCTGATCATGAACATAGAGATGTTATTAACAACAGGATCATATCATTAGGAGAATGATGTGATGGACATACTCCTATAGATAAGCGTAGCATAAAGATCAAGTCATTTAAATAGTTCAATTGCTATATGCTTTCTGATACATAGTAACCTAATTCCTTCGACCATGAGATCATGCATATAACCTTTACAGGATGGATGCTTTGATGACATAAAACACCAAACCGTAATTGGGTGGCTATAAAGGTGGCATTGAGTGTTCGGAAAGTATTGGTTGAAACACATGGATCAAGAGTGGGATTTGTCCATCCATATGACGGATAGATATACTCTGGGCCCTCTCGGTGGAATGTCATCCAATTAGCTTGCAAGCATGTGACTGGGTCACAAGGGATCACATATCACGGGAACGAGAAAAGAGTACTTATCGGTAACGAGGTTGAACTAGGTATGCAGAGATACCGACGATCATAACCTCGGATAAGTAAACTATCGTGAGACAAAGGGAAATTGGTATCATATGTAAGTGGTTCATTCGATCGCAAAGTAATCGTAGAAATATGTGGGATCCATATGAATTTCCAGATTCCTCTATTGGTTATTGTTCGGAGAAGTGTCTCGATCATGTCCGCATAGTTCACGAACCGTAGGGAGACACACTTAAGGATTCGACGTTGTTTTGAGTAGTTATGGTATTATGAGAAAGAGACCGAATGTTGTTCGGAGTCTCGGATGGGATCCGGGATATCACGAGGTGATCCGGAATGGTCCGGAGAATAAGATTCATATAAGGAAAGTCCCGCTTTGGAGTTCGGGAATGATTCCGTGTTTTCATCGGAATGTTCTAGAAGGGTCCGGATTGTCCAAGCACTGGGGGAAGGGTACATGAGTGTGTCATTGAATGATTGCATCATGTACTAAGTGTTCTTGCTGTTCCAAAAACATGAAAGTCAAATTGCCAGTTTGAAAGTCAAACGGCTAAAACAGGAAACTGTGGGAAACAGGAAACTGTGGGAAACAAGCAAGAGGAGGTTGAAACCAACTTGGAGGAGGAGTTCCTCTCCTCCTTGGCCGGTGCCCAGCCCTAGGCCGAGTTGGGGAGGGACTCCCTCCCTCCCTGGCGCGCCTAGCCCCTCCACCTATAAAAGGAGGGGCAGGGCTCCTCCTTGACACACACAAGTTCCTATCCTCTAATCTCCGGTTTAGAGCCGTTTTGGTTTAGAGCTTCTAATTGCTCTAGCCTGCGGTTTAGAGCCTTCTAATTGGTGTGTCTAATCCCTAGACCACTAATAGCTCTCTCTCTCATACTCCACCATACTCGCTCCGGCTTAAGGCGAAGCCCTACGGGATCTCCCTACTTCCTGCATTACACGCCGGAATCGCGAGGAGAGTGCTACAACCTCCGCTGCCTTTGGAACAAGGGAGAGGAAGGTCTTCATCGAAATTTAACGTGTGACCGATCATGGAAGCGCCCGGAATGCAGCCGGAAGGATCGTCTACACGATCTTGAGATCGGAAAGAGTACGACTACATCACCCACGAGAATCCGCTCTCGTTAAACACTTTGGAATCTTCGAGGGTAAGTTATTCCATCGACTCGTTGCTACAATCTAGTAGATATATCTTGGCTTGTTTGTTTGTATGCGATAGAAATTTTTTGTTTTCCATGCTACGAACCCCTACAAACGGAGAGAGAGGGGGAAGAGAGAGAGAGGAGGTGGGCCCAGATTGTAAGGGAGAGGGGTAGGAGTGGGGAGTGTGAGAAAAAGGGAGAGGGGGAAAAAGTCTAGGATTGATGAGGTGGCAGGTGGGTAGGAATTGGGTCCAGGGGGTGAGGTGGCACGCTGCGGTTGGTGGGTAGGTTAGGTCTGGGTGAAAATAGGATTTAGAGTTTAGGTTTTGTAAATATGTGTTTGTTTGGTTTTGTTTATTTTAAAACAAGGCTACTTTGCAAATAGTGTTTAGGTAAATAAAATATCCGATACGATCCGGATTTTGCATTTGAAATAAAGAGGGGTGTTTGTACAAAACAGAACTAGGCTTTTCGAAATAGTTTCAGACAAACAATGCATGATGATGACGATGCAATGCACAAAACAACGCGATTTTCTAGGAGTGGTTTTGCGGGATGCCACAATTCGACACCACTAACAATGGATCTCGCCCTCGAGATCCGCCTCATGGTACCGGAAAGAAGGTCGGTGATCTGCATCTTCTCGCTTCGTGTAGATCCTCGCGACACCACTAACAAGAGGTCGTTGTCCGTGATCGTCGAGGGAAACACTCCGGGAACAAAAGGTCGAAGGTAGAGGTTTCAACAAATTAAGCCACCCCTAACTTCCGCGGACGGAGTAAAACTGCTGGATCCACTGATTCGATGTACAAGAGCGAATGATAAGAGTAGTCGGATGGTGATCAGTCCATCGCGCACCCAAACCATTACTCAGCACACGAATAGGCGGATTATGCAACCAACTCTCGGAATTCAGACTGAAGATCTCGACAAACGAGGTTCGGAAACAAAGGAGCGATGCAGACTTTGCATCGGATCTGGCGTAGATGATGTCGTCGCGTCGGAAAACACCGGAAGGCACAAACAAGGAACAAAGAATGGTACCACAGTAGACGGATTCCTCAGGCAGCTTGAACACCGGATGGTAGAACATCGTTATCAAAGGAGGAAGCGAAACCCTGAAGGTACGACGGAACCCAACCACGGGAAATCCTGGACTCGAAGAGAGAGAAGAGAGCGGATTCAAAACACGTAGAGGTAAGAGGAGAATAGCAGAGGGGTAAGGAATAAAATCAGACCTAATCAGAACTATCCAACCGATTTTGCAAAAATAGTTTTGACACTCTACTGCGGCCGTTAGCTAGGTTATCCTACAGGCTGGACTTGTGGGGTATCGAATCTGCGAGCTCGATACCACTCAGTAACACCTCGAGAATCGGCCCTATGCAAGTTTTAGCGAAACCCGCCAAACCCGCATAGAAACGATTCAAAGGTGCTCACCAGCACTTTCGCAAGGGTGGAAACGGCATAATAACATTACACAACAGTCCTCGATGGGACCCACAGAACAGATATATATACAACACGACTCCATGAGTCAAGAATACAGATATACGGTACAAAGATCCAAATCACCTTGAAAAGATGGAGCGTTCGACTACGGATAAGATGCAAATGGGGCTAAGAGCCCTGAAGAATAACCAATGGCGTCCATTATAAGGTCAAATTTATAGCACTACTTTAGTTATAGTTGTCTATGATCGATATACTGTGCTCCAAGTCGTCCATAACCGCGGACACGGCTTTCAGAAAGTTTTACCCGGCCGGGGTGCACAAATAGCAACACACACTCGATCAACCTCGGAAAAACCAAACCAAAACCCAACGAGGCCTTCACGACAAAGCAATCATAGGATTCAGAAATATTTCAGGGGGCCACCCCTTGGAGTACACCCGCAACGAAGTTAACTGACTTCGAGACGGACCCGAGGTTTGTGGGGTCAGAAGCGATCGGGAACCCAAAACTGGGCTTGTCGATACCGCTAAACGGGTCACAATTCCTAAAAGACACAGTGCTCCTCGCACAAACGTAAATAAAGCGAGCATGGCATAAGTACATGATAGTAAATAAAACCTCAAACTAGTTTGTGGCCCCAAGAAATAAGATGAATCAAGCTCGCTCAGGGTCC
This sequence comes from Avena longiglumis, assembly GCA_030063025.1. Lineage (NCBI taxonomy): Eukaryota > Viridiplantae > Streptophyta > Magnoliopsida > Poales > Poaceae > Avena > Avena longiglumis. The sequence goes on from CP125979.1 coordinate 213,594,655, forward strand.
CATAATCCTCCCGGATGTGGATAGCGCGATAAATCAAGGAACAGTATCAAGTACTCGGGTCCCACGGACACAAGTGGACGGTTAACAACCAAATAACATCTATTGCCCACCTGTGCCTCTGCTTACTTACTTCAATTTTAGTTGTTTAAACAGTAATTAAAGTGAACGATAAGTAAAGCCATGACCATATCCAACATCAAACATGCGGCATTACACCAACAACTGTGGCACTTGACGACACGCAACAGCACTTGAGCAAGCGACTACGACGCACAAGTCCAACTATCTACCAAACAACAGGTAATAGGATGTGTCCCAGGCAATATAAGGCTGCAAGGGATATCACGGGTACGAAAACTAGAGCATCGCAACACAGATAGCAATAGATCAACAAGAGGGAATAAATACTATAAAAGTAAGATAGGTAGAAAGGGGGAGATGCTCGCCTGAAAAACATTGTCGAAGGTTCATCCGAAGATCGGGGCGAAGCTCACATCAACTCAACGGCCCAATCCGCGAAGAAGCAAAACACTAGAAGAAACACCGGATGCACTATTTAATACTACGGCAAAAGATCGGGCATAATGCATGTATGATGCATGACATGGCAAAGGTGCGATGCAATTGGGCAATATTAAGTGGAACCGGGGTCCCGACAATTAATTAAACGGTTCAAGTTATTTAACTACCCCGCAATTTAAATGTTGTCTTAACAAGGAGAAAGATAGCACCGGTTCGCTACACAAAGTTAAATGGGACCAATATACGACTGGATTTGCCCGCATATGGGCCCCATATTTAATTAGGTTAATCGGCATAAGGCCCCCAAACCACAGACAAGGATGCATGCATGAACAATTAATATGCGACAAGTTGTATTATATTATAAAATAGGGTTTTCGGGAAGGGGTTCACATATTAGGGTTCGGCAGATCTTGGGGTTCCGGGGTTCGGGGTTCGGTCTCAGGGTTCAGGGTTCGACGGAATCGGTCTCGGCGGGATCGTTCTAGGTCAACAGAGGTAGGTCTTGTCGCGCGGCGTCAATGCTTCCGAGAAGGAGAACTTGTCGTCCAGGGTCTCGGTGTCCAGGGTGAAGTACTTGGCGTATCCGAGTCGATGACCTGGGCGTCCGGTTTTCTCGGGCATCGGATCCGGGAAGAAGCACTTGTCGTACCAGGGTCTCGGTGTCCTCGGACCCGATTGAAATTGAAGGTCTTGGCGGGGTTTTGTCGGTCTTCGGGTTGGAGAGGTAGATCTTGGTGTTCCATGCGGTCGATCTTCGAGTCCTATCCCGTGACATAGATCTTGGGGTTAGGCTGCATCACCTTATGGGTCATGTTGGCGTACTTGTCGTCCGTATCATCACCGCACCACCATAATATCAACACCACATTGGTACCCCAAAAGCAATGTTGGGAACGCGAGCACATCAGCAGCAAACGAGGCACCGCCGGGTCACAGGGGCAAGCACGGGCGATCACAGTGAGGCTAGCCGAGGCGACCAGAAGCGCGGGACGGAAGGTGGTGGGGTCGGGATTGCTTTGGAGGCGTCGGGGCCGGGAGGCAGCGACACCAGGGAGAGCCTGGCAGCGAGCGCGGGCTCGAGACGATCTTGGCGAGGAGGGGGCGGCCGCACCGTTGTTGGAGCCGAGCGACAACGGGAGGCGGCCGGGCAGGTGGTCACGCCCGGACGGAGGCCGAGCGAAGCGGACGGGAGGCGAGGGCTCTGGTCGGCTGAAGCGAGGCGGCCCGCTGGGTGGCGGAGGCGGCGGACGGGCCGTGGCCGGCGAGGCTGGCAGCGCGGCCGGAGGAAGGAGGTGCAGAGCTGCTGGCTCAAGACGGAGGGCGGGCGGAAGCTCGATGGAGGCGGCGCTTGAGCGGTAGCGGCGGCCATGGGTGGAGGGTAACCGAGCCGGCCGGAGAAGGGAAGCCTGAGGAGGCGGAGGTGCGGGAGGCCGAGGCGACGACGAGCGGCGGCACGCGCTGAGGACGGGAGGCGGGAGATGCTCGAGGCGACGGGGAGAGATCGAGGAGAAGCCGGGCAGGGGCTGGCGGGAGAGGAGCTCGAGGGGGAAGAGGTGAGAGGGAGCCTGGCGCATGGGGAGGAGAGCGTGGCAGGCGGGACCGGAGGAGGACGAGGTGGCGGCGGCGCCATGAGCGGAGGTCGTCGGGGTGAGGAGGGAGACGAGGGAGAGAGGAAGGAGAGAGGGGTCGGGGGAGAGGAGAGACGGGAGGTGGGGGACGGGTCGCGGGCCAGGGGTGGGACCAGGTGGGGAAGGTGGGGGCTGTGGGGGACGCGCGGGTCCAGGCTGGCCAGGGTGGGTCGGGTGGTAGGGCCCACGCGGGGTGGGGCCCGGTGGCAGGGAGGGGGAGCGTGTGTGGCTGTGTGTGCTTGGCCCAGGGAGAGAGAGGGGGGAGAGAGAGAGAGGAGGTGGGCCCAGATTGTAAGGGAGAGGGGTAGGAGTGGGGAGTGTGAGAAAAAGGGAGAGGGGGAAAAAGTCTAGGATTGATGAGGTGGCAAGTGGGTAGGAATAGGGTCCAGGGGGTGAGGTGGCACGCTGCGGTTGGTGGGTAGGTTAGGTCTGGGTGAAAATAGGATTTAGAGTTTAGATTTTGTAAATATGTGTTTGTTTGGTTTTGTTTATTTTAAAACAAGGCTACTTTGCAAATAGTGTTTAGGTAAATAAAATATCCGATACGATCGGGATTTTGCATTTGAAATAAAGAGGGGTGTTTGTACAAAGCAGAACTAGGCTTTTCGAAATAGTTTCAGACAAACAATGCATGATGATGACGATGCAATGCACAAAACAACGCGATTTTCTAGGAGTGGTTTTGCGGGATGCCACAATAGATATACCCATATCTACTCAAGTCATCCGTGAAGGTAAGAACATAACGATAACCACCGCGCGATGCTACACTCATTGGACCACACACATCGGTATGTATGATTTCCAATAAGTCCGTAGCTCGCTCCATCATACCAGAAAATGGAGTCTTAGTCATTTTTCCCATCAGACATGCTTCGCATCTTTCAAGTGATTCAAAATCAAGTGATTCAAGAAGTCCATCGGAATGGAGTTTCTTCATATGCTTCACTCCAATGTGACCAAGACGACAGTGCCACATATAGGTCGAATTATCGCTGATTTCAAACGCTTAGCCTCAATGTTGTTGATATGTGTATTTCCACCATCGAGATTCAATAAGAATAGACCATCTATCAAAGGTGCATGTGCATAAAACATATTACTCATATAAATCGAACAACCATTATTCTCGACTTAAACAAGTAACCGCCTCGCAATAAACAAGATCCCGATATAATGTTCATGCTCAACACGCACTAAATAACAATTATTTAAGTATAAAACTAATCCGATGGTAGATGAAGGGGTAGCATGCCGACCGCGATCACATCAACCTTTGATCCGCTTCCCACGCGCATCATCACCTCGTTCTTCGCTAGCTTCCGTTTATTCTGCAAAGACTGTTTCGAGTTACAAATATGAGCAACCGAACCAAGATCAAATACCTGTGCACTACTACAGTACTAGTGAGATACACATCAATAACATGTATATCGATATACCTTTCTTCTTGATGTTGCCGTTCTTCAGATCCGCCAAGTACTTTGGGCAATTCCGCTCAAAGGACCTTCTCCCTTGCAAAGAAAGCACTCAAGATCGTGCTTGGGTCCATCCTTGGTCTTCTTCGCCGGCGTGTTAACTTTCTTACCACCCTTCTTGAAGTGTCCCTTCTGCTTAGACTTGCCTTTCTTGAATTTGGTGGTCTTATTGACCAACAACACTTGGTGCTCTTTCTTGATCTCCACTTCTGCATATTTCAACATGGCAAAGAGTTCTGGCAACGTCTTGTTCATGTTCTGCATGTTGTAGTTCATCACAAAGTTCTTGTAACTTGGTGGTAGTGATTGGAGGACACGGTAAATCCCCAAAGCATTAGGAATCACTATACCCAAGGTTTGAAGCTTGTTTGTGCCTGACATCTTAAGCACATGCTCACGACGAGCTGCCTTCTTCCATCTTGCAGTTAAAGAACTTTTCAGAAGCCTCATAGCTTTCAATTGCCGCATGAGTCTCAAAAATCAATTTGAGATCCTCGACAATATCATATGGGTCTGACTCTTCAAACCTTTTCTGAAGCTCCGATTCCAAACCATACAAGATAGCACATCGAACTATGGAGTACCGATTCTTCCGAGCGAGGTAAACATTCTTTACTTCATCGGAGCATCACCAGGGTGGGTCACCCAATGCATCCAAACATAGGTCAAATTACCAGCTGTGAGGACAATCCTCAAATTGCGGAACCAATCCGCGAAGTTGCTTCCATTGTCTTTCAACTTTTCTTTCTCTAGGAACGCATTAAAATTGATGGTAGGGGCTGCCATTGATCTACAACATATTTGCAATAGTTTAGACTAAGTTTATGACAAATTGAGTTCAAATTAATGATGAAATTAAACTAGGTGAACTCCCACTCAAAACAACATCCCTCACATTGTTTTAGTGATCACACGAACCAAATCCACTACATCAACACCGATTATCACGAGAGTTGATATAGTTTCAATGGCGAACAATCGTCATGTTCATCATGTCTACTATATGATTCATGCTTTACCTTTCGGTGATCCGTGTTCCGAGACCATGTCTGTACATGCTAGGCTCGTCAAGATCAAACCTTAGTTTCTGCATGAGAAAATCTGGCTTGCTCACGTTGTATACACTTGCAGAATCTAACACACCCAATCATCACGTGGTGCTTCGAAACAACAAGCTTTAGCAACGGTGCTAACTAAGGGCGAACACTTTATGACTTGAAATTGATGAGCATGAGGGATCATCTTATAATGCTACCGTCGTCTACTAAGCAATACAAGATGCATAAAGGATTAACATCACATGCAATTCAATAATATGTGATATGATATGGCCTTTCTTCTTTGTGCTTCCGATCTCCATCTTCAAACACGAATATGATCTCCATCATCACCGGCATTGCATCAAGGTCAATGACGCTCCATGGTTGTCGCCCACGCTTCAACTATTACAAATACTTTGAATAGACACGCGGGTCTTAACATAAATTAAAGACAACCATATGGCTCCAGCCGGTTGCCAACTTACAATAAGGAACATTGCATACATCAAATATAATCACAATCATGGCCATATCACATCACTGCACACCCCTGCAAAACAAAGTTAGACGCCTCTACTTTCTTTGCATATTTTACGTGGTTTGGGGCTTTCAATAAGTGTCATTCTAACTTACGAACAAGAACCACAACATTGATACTAGCATTGTTGATCACCCGTTGTAAATTGGATCTTAACTATGCTAGGAGAAACAGGCACCTAAAGCCACTTATGCAATACAAGTTGCATGTCAAGCGTGGAGCAAGTCTCATGAACGATGTCATGTAAGGTTAGCCCGGGCCGCTTCATCCCAACATACCGCAAGATGCAAAATACACAAGAAGCAATCGACAATAAAAGCATCAACGCCCACAATGACCATTGTGTTCTACTCGTGCAACAGATCTACATATAGACACGGCTCTGATACCACTGTAGGGTTTCGTAGCATGGAAAACAAAAATTTTCTATCGCATACAACCAAACAAGCCAAGATCTATCTACTATATTGTAGCAACGAGTCGATGGAATAACTTACCCTCTGTAACACCCTCAGAATCGACCCTATGCAAGTTTTAGCGAAAACCCGCCAAACCCGCATGGAAACGATTCAAAGGTGCCCACCAGGCACTTTCGTGCGGGTGGAAAACGAAGTAATAACATTATACAACAGTCCTCGATGGGACCCACAGAACGGATATATACAGCAGCGACTCAAAGAGTCAAGAATACAGATTTACTGTACAAAGATCCAAATCACCTTGAAAACGATGGAGCGTCCGACTACGGACAAGATGCAAATGGGGCTAAGAGCCCTGAAGAATAACCAATGGCGTCCATAACCCTGCCCAGGCCAAGCCGGAAGGGTAACCTTGCTAACGACGTCGATCTCAAAACCTGCTTAAAACAAAAGGGGTGCCGACAAAGGGCAAAGGAAAAAGAGGAGCGTCAAGATCGAGGCCGATGCAGCGAGGCTAGAATTCGGTCCTCGCCTACATAGGTATGGTGGATCAAGCAGCCAAGATGCACTAAACAACCTATAGAGACTCGATACAACTGGCGGCAATCAGAGAGGGGTAAGAAGGACCTATTCGGATCCAACCTGATACTACCATCAAACAAACCCATCCTGACGTTTCCCCCTCGAGACCAATCGAGGAGGTCAACCGAGGAACTCATCGCTGGCGCTTTACTTATTCAGTTATCGTTGCAGCAATTACTAGTCAGGTTTAGATAATCGTCCTGATAAAGTAAGCGGTGGGCACTTTTAGTTAACCATTCCATTATAGTGGCAACACTTACTAGTCATTAAACAATTAGCATGATGTAGCATCCCAGTTGTCTAACCTCTGTAATGCTACTAAGTTTAATAATAAAATGGGCCACTTCCAACATATAATTGTTGCATCATCATCATATCATGCTCATGTCATCATGTTCCCTTGCATTGGAGCATCATATAAAACCTTTTTCTTGTTTGGTTCTTATCTCATGTGCATTATTAATTGTAGTTGCTTCTTGATATTGTATTTGGTTCTTAATAAATTGTTAAATGCCCAAGTTGAGTTGGGGGCATCTCTCTTTTGACTCCACCACCTTATCTTTCACCACCTTATAATTCCACCATCCAATGATATGGGCTAGGCTTTTTATTGAGTTATCCCTATCCATGTTGTTGGGTGGATCCTCTCATAATCTAATTGCTTGGCCTTTGCCACCTTTTGTGCATGCAAGGAGTAAAGCCACATGGAATCATGTTGTTTTCACAATATATCCACTTGGCCTTAATTGTCTTGCATGGGCCATGCAAGTACCCCTCTTCCTGGATTTGGTTTTTGTTGGTTTTCTAAATGGATCCTTCCACCTTGCTTCTTTTTGTTTGGTTAGTTCAAGACCCTAGCTCTTCCCCCTTCTTTTGTTCTTGCTTGATTTATGTTGGATCATGCATGAACCCAAAAACCACATCACCAACCTTGGCCATCTCTCTCCTTTCCCCCTCTTTTCTTGTTTTCTTGTTAGTGCATGCTTATAGTTGGCTTGACCTAGATTAGTACCCTCCACCTTCTTGTCCTTACAAGCATAAGACCCTAATTCAATCTATCCTAAAAACCAAAAACCTAAACCCTATTTTATAACTATTCTAAAACTAAACACTATTTTACATATACCCAAAATAATTCCTAACTACTCTTCCCTCTAAACAAAACCCCAAACTAAACCTACCCTCCCCTTTTCTCTTCTACCTAGCATGGCCACCATACCCCTCTTCCTCTCTTTTCTCTCCACTCAAACAACACCTTATCTACCCCCTCTTCCCTAAACTAATCCCTACTCCTACATCTAACTAAACTCCACCCTAAACTACCTCTCCCTCTCTCTAAACCCTAGCTGCCACCAACCATGCGCCTACCCAGCTACCTGCAGGCCCCACCGACAAGGACACCCCATGCCTGCCCCATCCCTCCTAGCCCTAGCCCGAGTGGCCCTTCTCTCTTTACCTCTCCTCTTTTCCTCCCCCTCTTCCCAGGCCCTGCCAGCGCCCCGGCCCACCTGCCAGCCACCTAGCTCCCTCTCGCCACCCTGCCGTGCCCCTGGCCCCCCCATGCGATCACGTGCGCTGGGAGGTGACCAAAGCCACCCTCAGCCTACCCTTCCCCACGCAACCACCGTGCCTCGGGCGTTCTTATCTCGCCCACCTCCCTCTCTGCCTCACCAGAACCCCCCAGATCCGTCCCGAACCCCGTTTCTCCCCTTCGCCGCCGGCTCGCCACCGCCAGTATACCACGGCCCCGTCGATCCAGCCAGGGGCGAGCTGCTGCGAGGTGTCAAGGACGTTGCTGGAGCTCGCCTGCGTCGCCCTGAACCGTGCCAGCGAGGAGGAGGCGCCAGGAACGCCAGGACCAGACGACGCCGCCGCCAAGCCCTAGATCGACGGAGCGCCAGCCTCGCCGTGGATCGCCTACGCCCCGTGCCGAACCGACCACGCCGTCACGATCGCGGTACGCCCCTGAACCCCCCAGACACGGTCCCGTCGACGTTCGCTTCCTGGTTGCACGAGTCTCGCCGTCGAACACCCTCCGGCTGGTGGTTGTCGTCGACGCCGCTCGCCCGTCGCTACAACACCTTAGCTAGACGCCACCACCCTTCCTAGCACCTAGCCTAGCCAGTAGCTGCTCCGCCCTGACGCGCCAAGCAAAGCCCCGGTTCGATCCCGCAAGGCCAGCCGCATGAAAGCCGACAGACGCTGTTCGAGAAAGGGAGAAGAGAAACAAGGCGCCGCAGACTTTTGCGTAAACCCCTGCTTTTTCTCGCATCCGCCTAGCCTCGAGGCCCCACCGCCAAATGACAGGCAATTTTACAAAAGGCTCCCAGAAGCGTGAACCAACCCGCAGCCCACTGCCCGCGTGAGCGCTTTGCAGAGGCCCGTCCTTTGCAAACCTCAACCCGCGTCCTTCGTGACCGCTGCTGTCTGCTGCAACTTTGCAAAAGGGTCCTGTTGTTCCGTGGAATCAACCCATGTCCAATATCGCTCAGACGCCTACAGGCCAGAGATGACCCGGCCCACCTGTCGCGGCTCAGGCTAGCTGTGGCCAGGTGTAAAACGTTTGTATTGTTTTCAAATTCAAATCTGATTAAATAAATTCAAATTTCAAATTGATTTCAGATTTTAAATAACTTTTGCATGCTTTATCCAAATTAGGCAAATGATATATGCTTTTGGTTCAGAAAAATGAGAGGATTTCAAATATGCCATCTGTTTAGTGTTTTGCACAAGTTAAATTCCAAGTTTGTGTTAATTACTTCAATTGCCACTATAATTTAGAAATTAAATAACTTTTGATTGGAAAATCCAAATTAAGCAAATGAGTAGTCTAAAATGATCAGCTCGACGAGACCTTTCTGTTTATGCTACCCTTGACTTCAATTGCAGCATGCATCATATGAATATATTGTGAACAACAACTGTTATGGCAACAAAATATGACTCAAACCCAATTAAATGTTACTTTCTCGTTCTTCACACCTCACCATGCCATGCTACCTTCTTGCCATGTAAATTGTGCATCATTCATCATGGCATGATTGTTTGCTTGACGCATCTTATTCATATGCTTGTGCTCTATATTTATGTTGGCCTTGTTTGTTTGGTTTTTCTCGGATAGACACTGAGCAGGGGTTGTATCAAGAGAACCAGGAGCGATACCAGAACCGCCTTTGCTTCAACAGAGACACTGTGCAAGCACTACCACATGCTTGCATACATACAGTACCTATTGCCTCTATCTTATTCTTGCATCATTGAGTCGCGATTGCATTAAATTGAATCCCAAGTATGCATAGCCTTTACTTTTAAACCCCACCAAGCTTGTTTCCTCCGTCCCATGAGCCACTACTATAGGAGTTGTTTGAGCCATGCGAGTCGTAGAACAGCATGTGTAGGGTTTGTGAGAGTCTGATGGATAACGAGGTACTTAAACAACTTAACCTGAGTAGTTCTGGGATAACTAAAGAAAGTGGCACCGGTGGGCAATATCTGCTATTTGGTTTTTCCTGCTCACTTGTGTCCCGTAAGACCCCGAGTACTTGATTCCTGTTCCTTGATTTATCGCGCTATCCACATCCGGGAGGTATATGGGACCCCCCTGAGCCAGAGCTTGATTCCGTCTTATTTCTTGGGGCCACAAACTAGTTTGAGGTTTTATTTACGATCCTGCACTTATGCCATGTTTTATCGCTTTATTTGATTGTGCGAGGTAACGCACAATCGCATCGCTTAGGAAGCGGAGTGATTACGCGGTGTCGACAAGCCCCGCTTTGGGGTTCCCATCGCCACAGCCATTGTCGCAGACCTTGAGGCCGTCTCGAGCTTGCTTACCCGCTAGGGATCTACTTAAGGGTGGCCTCGAAATATTTCTGAATCTTGTGATTGTTCACCGTGAAAGCCTCGTTGGGTTTTGATTTGGTTTTTCCGAGGTTGATCGGCGTGTGTTGCTATTGGTGCACCGCCGGTAAAACTTTCTGAAAGCCGTGTCCGCGGTTATGGACGACTTGGAGCACAGTTTCTTGATCATAGACAAGCATAACTAAAGTACCGCTTCTAATTTGACTAAAACAACTTGACTAGTAAATAGTGCAATACTCATGGAATGGTTAATAAAATTGCCAACGGATGGGGGTTGTTCGTCCGCTTCCCTGTTGGTAAGTAGGGAGGAGGATGGATCGGATGAGATTACCATTATAACTGTTGTACTTAAATTCACGGACATCCGTCTATCATTGGTTAGGCGGATGGTTAGCGTATATCTGTAGAATTGCTAGGGTTTATCTTTTGCTGCAATTGCGTCACCCCAGGTTGTGTCCCCTTTAGAGGCATTAAGACTTGCTGAGTACCCTTAGGGTCTCACACGATAAATTCTTGATTCAGATGAACAGGTACCTTCTCAGGACGGATACTGGGTGGAAGAAGCCGATGATGTGGGCAACGATCGTATGGTGTAGAGATTCCGGGCACGGGGATCCGTGAGACCTGTAGTTGGGATGTGCTTATTTTCTCTGGCATCTTATGCCTATTTGCTTCTTATCCGCATCGGATCTTGTTTGCCGCCCGCATGATACTCGATGTGTCTGTATGAGGAGTTATCCTAAATTATAGATGTATCTAGGTCATTTGAATCTTGCCGTATGGCGTGGTATATTTCCTTTCTTTCTAGATGGTGTGGCTCTGATGTACTCTTGTATGGTGGCTTCATGACATACCCACTTGTGTACGTAGTTGATCCTTCGCCGCCGACCACGCCCGTCAGAGTCCCGTTGAGAGGTTAGCGGTTGGGACGTCTGAAAGGACTACCAGTGAGTGGCTTTTGGGGCCCCGCCGTACTATTTCAACCGCTATCTCTCATCCAGGCTTGTATCTAGGAGCGTAGTTCACCGAGGTAGTTACACATGAGATAACCCAAAACCCAGCAGTTGTTGGTACTTTGATATAGCCATTCCGTTGTAGTTGCAATACTTACTAGTCAGGTACAATTGTCGCAAGCGACAAACCAAACAAGCAATTGTGGGCAGTATTATTTAGCCATTCCATTATAGTTAAGCTGATTACTAGTCATTATAAAGTCAAATTTACAGCAATAAACTTTAGTTATGCTTGTCTATGATCGAGATACTGTGCTCCAAGTCGTCCATAACCGCGGACACGGCTCGAAAGTTTTACCCGGGTGCACCAATAGCAACACACGCTCGATCAACCTCGGAAAAACCAAATCAAAACCCAACGAGGCCTTCACGACAAAGCAATCACAGGATTCAGAAATATTTCAGGGGGCCACCCCTTGGAGTCTTACCCGCAACGAAGTAAGCTAGCTCCGAGACGGACTCAAGGTTTGCGACAATGGCTGTAAGCGACTGGGAACCCGAAAACTCGGGGTGTCGATACCGCGTAATCACTCCGCTTACCTAAACAGTACAGTGTGCTATCTGTCGCACAATTTAATTAAAGCAGTAGCATGGCATAGGTACAGGATAGTAAATAAAACCTCAAACTAGTTTGTGGCCCCAAGAAATAAGACTGAATCAAGCTCTGGCTCAGGGGGGTCCCATATACCTCCCGGATGTGGATAGCGCGATAAATCAAGGAACAGGTATCAAGTACTCGGGGTCCTACGGGACACAAGTGGGCGTTCGGAAACCAAATATTTTCTATCACCCACCGATGCCTCTGCTTATTTCAATTTTAGTTGTTAAACAGGAATTAAAGTATACGATAAGTAAAACTATGATCATCGCCAACATCAACATGCGGCAATTCATCAACAAGCGTGGCCTTCGGACACGCAACAACAACACTTGAGCAAGCGACTACGACGCGCAAGTCCAACTATCTACCAAACAACAGGTAATAGGATGTGTCCACGAGAATATAAGGCTGCAAGGGATATCACAGGTACGGAAACTAAAGCATTGCAACACAGATAGCAATAGATCAACAGGAGGGAATAAAGACTATAAAAGTAAGATAGGTAGAAAGGGGGATATGCTCGCCTGAAAAGCATTGCCGAAGGTTATACCGAAGGTCAGAGCGAAGCTCACATCAACTCAACGGCCTTATCCGCGAAGAAGCAAATCACTAGGAGGAACACCGGATGCAATATTTAATACAACGGCAGAAGATCGGCATGATGCATGTATGATGCATGACATGGCAAAGGTGCGATGCAATTAGGTCATATTAAGTGGAACCGGGTCCCGACAATTAATTAGATGGTTCCAGTTATTTAAATACCCGCAATTTAAATGTTGGATTAACATGGCAAAATATAATACCGGTTCGATGCACAGATTTAAATGAGGCCAATATAAGGCTAGATTTGCCCGCATATGGGCCCCATATTTAATTATTAGGTGAATCGGCATAAGGCCCCCAAACCACATGAGTGTATGCAAGCAAGACAATTATTATGCGACAAGTTATATTAGGTTATAAAATAGGGTTTCGGGAAGGGGTGCACACATTTAAGGTTCGGCAGATCTTGGGGTTCCGGGATTCGGGGTCGGTCTCAGGGTCCAGGGTTCGACGGGTTCGGGCTCGGCGGGATCGTTCTCGGTTAGCGGGATAGATCTTGGCGCATCCGTGGTCTTCGGTCATGTCGACGGCCTAGGTGTCCTCGTCGGGAACTCGGTGTACGGGTGAAGTACTCGGCCATCGAGGCGCATTTGGCGGTATCGGGTTCGGACTCAATCCGCACGGTCTTAGCGTTCGCCTTTCAAGGTCGCGGCGAACTCGCTCGATACCGGGGTCCTTCGGATCCTTGAGGCGATCTTGCTCGCGGTAGATCTTGTCGATTCCATTCCAGCCGCCTTGTTACGAGGCAAAGATCATGGGGCCTCCGGGGTCCGGGGTCTCGGCGTCTGTGTCGAAGATCATGGCATCCGTGAGGAAGAACATGGCATGTTGAGTTCGGTCTTCGGGGTCCTGCGGGAGAGCTTGGCGTCCTGCGGTATTCGGCTCCGCGGGGCAGATCTTGTGGATCCGAGGTGGCGGCCTCGCCTCTGTAGAATTCCTTCGGTCAACGAATCCGTGTAGGCGCACTCGGGGTCTCGACGTCTAGGTTCCGGGAAGAACTTGGCTAAACTTGTCAAAGGTCCTTCTTGTGCTTCCCGTTGTCGATCTTGTCGCATGGCCGCCTTACAGCTCCGAAGCACACACCCCCTTGGCAGAGGACCAAACCACGCATCCTTGTTGTCATCGACACGGGCAGCAGGGCCGCAGCGGCGCGCGACGCAGAGGGAACCGAACGACGCCCGCGACAGCGCCAAGGGGAGGTGCTGCCCGAGGCAGAGCTCGCAGGCCAGGAGCGACGACGACGAGCTCGCAGACCAGGGGCCAGGCGGCGCTCGACGACCGGGCCCAGGGAGACGCGACCAGGACAGCTCGATGGAGTAGCACTCGCGGCGGCGACGACGGAGGCGGTCTGCAGGCGCGCAGCCAGACGGAGGCGAGGTGGAGGCGGGTTGGCTGCGGCCCTGGCGACGGAGGGCTCGACGAGGCAGGCTTGGGGGCCGGGGCGGCGCAGGCGCGACCGCGGGGCGGCAGCGGACGGCAAGCCAGCGGCGGCGGATGCGGCCGGAGAGGAAGACGACAGGCGAGAGGGCTCGGGCGAGGCTAGCGCTGGCGCCGGTGGCCACGGCGGCCGGTCGGCAGCTAGGCTCAGACTACGACCGACGGAGAACGGTAGGTCGGGACGGGTCTGGAGGGAGGAGCGAGGGGCGCGGCGCGGTGGGAGGAAGGCGGGCGCGAGCCGGCGAGGGGAGAGATGCGCGGCGCTGCGTCGGGGAGAGGGGGCTCGAGGGAGGAGGCCGGAGGCGCGCTGGGCGGAGCATGAGCATGGGCCGGGCGCCGAGCGAGGCCGACGGCCCAGCAGGCGGGCGGGAGGACGCCGGCAGAGGGGGGGTCGACGGGGGCGCAGAGGGTGCGGCGAGGCAGAGGTTGCCGGAGGGGGACGCGGTGAGGCGGGGCCTCGAGCTCCCGGAGGCGAAGGGGAGCACGGGCGGCGGGTGAGAGAGGAGGGGCGGACGCGGTGGAAGGTGGGGTCCCAAGGAGAGAGGATGCGTCAAGGTGGGCGTCGGTGGGGTGGGCCAGCGAGGAGTGGGGCTGGGACTGACGGGCAAAGCGTCGACGGTGTGGGCGTGAGTGGTGTGTGTTTGAGTGTGTGCTGTGTGTGTTGGGTTGGGGAGTGGGGTGAGAGGAGAGAGGGGCTGCTGAGGTGGCAGTTTCTGGTTGGTGGGGGGAGAGGAGAGGGTGAGGTGTCAGATTGGGATTGGTTGGGGTGATGTGGAGGGGGGGTGTGGGTAGATAGGTTGGTAGGTTTAGGAATAAGGGGTGGACCGATTATATTTTCTGGGGTGGTCGTTCGGGTCATTCGGCCCGTTCGACTGCCCCACTAAAATAATTAAAGATTTTATTTGTTTTAAACGGGCTGTTTGCAAACCGATAGCAGCCAAAACAAAATAATCCGGAGACCCGGGTTTTGCGTTTGAATTAAGATGGGGCGTTTAGAAAACAAAACCAGGCTTTTTCCAAAATAGTTTTATGCGACCAGATGCAAGATGATGACAATGCTCAAATGCAATGTGGCATGATGACATGAGCATGCGGTCATGATGATGCAATGCACAAAAACAACACGATTTTCTAGTAGTGGTTTTGCGGGATGCCACAATTCGACACCACTAACAATGGATCTCGCCCTCGAGATCCGCCTCATGGTACCGGAAGGAAGGCCGACGATCTGCATCTTCTCGCTTCGTGTAGATACTCGCGACACCACTAACACGAGGTCGTTGTCCGCGATCGTCGAGAGCACACTCCGGGGACAAAGGTCGAAGGTAGAGGTATCAACAATTAAAAACACCTCTAGCTTCCGTGGACGGAGTAAAATTGCTGGATCCACCGATTCGATGTACAAGAGCGAATGATAAGAGTAGTGGTATGGTAGCTACTCCATCCCGCACTCAAACCATTACTCTGCACGCGAATAGGCGGATTATGCAACCAACTCTCGGAATTAGACTTAAGATCTCGACAAGCGAGGTTCGGAACAAAGGAGTGATGCGGACTCTGCATCGGATCTGGCGTAGATGATGTCGTCGCGTCGGAAAACACCGGAAGGCACAAGCAAGGAACAAAGAATGGTACCACAGATAAAGGATTCCTCGGACAGCATGAAGACCAGATGGTAGAACACCGTTAACAGAGAAGGAAGCGAAACCCTGAAGGTACGACGGAAACCTAACCACGAGAATTCCTGGACTCGAGAAAGAGACGAGAGCGGATTCAAAACACGTAGAGGTAAGAGGAGAATAGCAGAGGGGTAAGGAGTAAAATCAGACCTAATCAGAACTATCCAACCGATTTTGCAAAATAGTTTTGACACTCTACTTCGGCCGTTAGCTAGGTTATCCTACAGGCTGGACTTGTGGGGTATCGCAACTGCTGTGCTCTGATACCACTCTGTAACACCCTCAGAATCGACCCTATGCAAGTTTTAGCGAAAACCCGCCAAACCCGCATGGAAACGATTCAAAGGTGCCCACCAGGCACTTTCGTGCGGGTGGAAAACGAAGTAATAACATTACACAACAGTCCTCGATGGGACCCACAGAACAGATATATACAGCAGCGACTCAAGGAGTCAAGAATACAGATTTACGGTACAAAGATCCAAATCACCTTGAAAACGATGGAGCGTCTGACTACGGACAAGATGCAAATGGGGCTAAGAGCCCTGAAGAATAACCAATGGCGTCCATAACCCTGCCTGTAAGCCAGCGGAAGGGTAACCTTGCTAACGACGCCGATCTCAAAACCTGCTTAAAACAAAAGGGGTGCCGACAAAGGGCAAAGGAAAAGAGGAGCAAGATCGAGGCCAGTACGGCGAGGCTAGAATTCGCGGTCCTCGCCACATAGGTATGGTGGATCAAGCGCAGCAAAGATGCACTAAACAACCTATAGAGACTCGATACAACCAAGGCAATCGAGAGGGGTAAGAAGGACCTATTCGGATCCAACTGATACTACCATCAAACAAACCCATCTCGGCGTTTCCTCGAGACCAATCGAGGAGGTCAACCGAGGAACTCACACGCTGGCGCTTTACTTATTCGTTGCAGCAATTACTAGTCAGGTATAGATAGTCATCCTGATAAAGTAAGCGGTGGGCACTTTTAGTTAACCATTCCATTATAGTGGCAACACTTACTAGCATTAAACAATTAGCATGAGATAACCCAAAACCCAGCAGTTGTTGGTACTTTGATATAGCCATTCTAGAAGTTGCAATACTTACTAGTCAGGGTACAATTGCAAGCGACAAACCAAACAAGCAATTGTGGGTATTATTTAGCCATTCCATTATAGTTAAGCTGATTACTAGTGATTATAAAGTCAAATTTACAGCAATAAACTTTAGTTATGCTTGTCTATGATCGAGATATCGTGCTCCAAGTCGTCCATAACCGCGACACGGCTTTCGAGAAAGTTTTACCCGCCGGGTGCACCAATAGCAACACACGCCGATCAACCTCGGAAAAACCAAATCAAAACCCAACGAGGCCTTCACGACAAAGCAATCACAGGATTCGTAAATATTTCAGGGGCCACCCTTGAGTCTTACCCAACGAAGTAAGCTAGCTCGAGACGGACTCAAGGTTTGCGACAATGGTCAGAAGCGATCGGGAACCCAAAACTGGGTGTCGATACTGCGTAATCACTCCGCTTACCTAAACAAAGACAAAGGTGCTATCTGTCGCACAATTTAAATAAAGCAGTAGCATGGCATAGGTACAGGATAGTAAATAAAACCTCAAACTAGTTTGTGGCCCCAAGAAATAAGACTGAAGCAAGCTCTGGCTCAGGGGGGTCCCATATACCTCCCGGATGTGGATAGCGATAAATCAAGGAACAGTATCAAGTACTGGGTCCTACGGGACACAAGTGGGCGTTCGGAAACCAAATATTTTCTATCACCCACCGATGCCTCTGCTTATTTCAATTTTAGTTGTTAAACAGGAATTAAAGTATACGATAAGTAAAACTATGATCATGTCCAACATCAACATGTGGCAATTCATCAACAACTGTGGCACTGGACAACACGCAACAGCACTTGAGCAA
The DNA here is from genome assembly GCA_030063025.1 of Avena longiglumis. Taxonomy (NCBI): domain Eukaryota; kingdom Viridiplantae; phylum Streptophyta; class Magnoliopsida; order Poales; family Poaceae; genus Avena; species Avena longiglumis. Next base: position 213,611,995 of record CP125979.1, read on the forward strand.
GCGACTACGACGCGCAAGTCCAACTATCTACCAAACAACAGGTAATAGGATGTGTCCACGGCAATATAAGGCTGCAAGGGATATCACAGGTACGGAAACTAAAGCATCGCAACACAGATAGCAATAGATCAACAGGAGGGAATAAAGACTATAAAAGTAAGATAGGTAGAAAGGGGGAGATGCTCGCCTGAAAAGCATTGCCGAAGGTTATACCGAAGGTCGGGGCGAAGCTCACATCAACTCAACGGCCTTATCCGCGAAGAAGCAAATCACTAGGAGGAACACCGGATGCAATATTTAATACAACGGCAGAAGATCGGCATGATGCATGTATGATGCATGACATGGCAAAGGTGCGATGCAATTAGGTCATATTAAGTGGAACCGGGTCCCGACAATTAATTAGATGGTTCCAGTTATTTAAATACCCGCAATTTAAATGTTGGATTAACATGGCAAAATATAATACCGGTTCGATGCACAGATTTAAATGAGGCCAATATAAGGCTAGATTTGCCCGCATATGGGCCCCATATTTAATTATTAGGTGAATCGGCATAAGGCCCCAAACCACATGAGTGTATGCAAGCAAGACAATTATTATGCGACAAGTTATATTAGGTTATAAAATAGGGTTTCGGAAGGTACACATTTAAGGTTCGCAGATCTTGGGGTTCCGGATTCGGGTCGGTCTCGTGGTCCGTGGTTCGACGGGTTCGGCTCGGGGATCGTTTCGGTTAGCGGATAGATCTTGGCGCATCCGTGGTGTTCGGTCATGTCGACGGCCCAGGTGTCCTCGTCGGGGAACTCGGTGCACGGTGAAGTACTCGGCGCCATCGAGGCGCATTGGCGGATCGGTTCGGACCAATCCGGCACGGTCTTAGCGTTCGCCTTCAGATGTCGTTGGCGATAACTCGGCTCGACATCGGGTCCTTCGGATCCTTGAGGCGATCTTGGCGTTCGGCGGTAGATCTTGTCGATTCCATTCCAGCGGCCTTGTTGTTCTGAGGGCAAAGATCATGGGGCCTCCGGGGTCCGGGGTCTCGGCGTCTGTGTCGAAGATCATGGCATTCGTGAGGAAGAACATGGCATGTTGAGTTCGGTCTTCGGGGTCCTGCGGGAGAGCTTGGCGTCCTGCGGTATTCGGCTCCGCGGGGCAGATCTTGTGGATCCGAGGTGGCGGCCTCAGCGCTCTGTGTAGAATTCCTTCGGTCAACGAATCCGTGTAGGCGCACTCGGGGTCTCGACGTCTAGGTTCCGGGAAGAACTTGGCTAAACTTGTCAAAGGTCCTTCTTGTGCTTCCCGTTGTCGATCTTGTCGCATGGCCGCCTTACAGCTCCGAAGCACACACCCCCTTGGCAGAGGACCAAACCACGCATCCTTGTTGTCATCGACACGGGCAGCAGGGCCGCAGCGGCGCGCGACGCAGAGGGAACCGAACGACGCCCGCGACAGCGCCATAAGGGGGAGGTGCTGCCGAGGCAGCTCGCAGCGTGAGCGATTTACGACAAGCTCGCGACTGGGGCCAGGCGGCGCTCGACGACCGGGCCCAGGGAGACGCGACCAGGACAGCTCGATGGAGTAGCACTCGCGGCGGCGACGACGGAGGCGGTCTGCAGGCGCGCAGCCAGACGGAGGCGAGGTGGAGGCGGGTTGGCTGCGGCCCTGGCGACGGAGGGCTCGAGGCGAGGCTTGGGGCCGGACGCAGCGCGACCGCTGGGCGGCGGCGGACGGCGGAGCGGGTTCGGCGGCGGATGGGCCGGAGGCGAGGAAGACAACGCGGGCGTAGAGGGTCGGGCGAGGCAAGGCGCTGGGTGGCCGCGGGCGGCCGCCGGCTGGGCTCCGGGCTGCGACCGACGGAGAACGGGAGGCCGGGACGGTCTGCGGAGGGAGGAGCGAGGGGCGCGGCGGGCGAGGAAGGCGGGCGGCGAGCCGGGCGTGGGAGGGAGATGCGGGCGACGCCAAGTGGGGAGAGGGGGGCCGGGGCCGAGGGAGGAGGCCGGAGGCGGCGCTGGGCGGAGAGCCATGAGGCGAGGGCCGGGCCGAGCGGGCGAGGCCGACGCCCAGTGCGAAGGAGGACGCTGGCAGAGGGGGTGACGGGGAGCAGAGGGTGCGGAGAGGAGAGGTTGCGGAGGGGACGCAGAGCCTCGAGCTCCCGGAGGCGAAGGGGAGCACGGCGGCCGGCGGCGGGGCGGAGAGAGAGGAGGGGGCGGACGCAGGCGGTGGAAGGTGGGGGTCCGGCGGGAGAGAGGATGCGGGCGCGTGCGGGGTGGGGCGTCGGTGGGGGTGGGCCAGGGCGAGGGAGTGGGGCCTGGGGTGGGGTGACTGGACGCGGGGCAGGCGTGCGACGGTGTGGGCGTGAGTGGTGTGTGTTTGAGTGTGTGCTGTGTGTGTTGGGTTGGGGAGTGGGGTGAGAGGAGAGAGGGGCCGAGGTGGCGCTTCGGTTGGTGGGAGAGAGGAGAGGGTGAGGTGTGGGGTTGGGTTTGGGGGGGGTGAGGGGGAGGGGGGGTGTGGGTAGATAGGTTGGTAGGTTTAGGAATAAGGGGTGGACCGATTATATTTTCTGGGGTGGTCGTTCGGGTCATTCGGCCCGTTCGACTGCCCCACTAAAATAATTAAAGATTTTATTTGTTTTAAACGGGCTGTTTGCAAACCGATAGCAGCCAAAACAAAATAATCCGGAGACCCGGGTTTATGCTTGAATTAAGATGGGCGTTTAGAAACAAAACCAGCTTTTTCCAAAATAGTTTTATGCGATCAGATGCAAGATGATGACAATGCTCAAATGCAATGTGGCATGATGACATGAGCATGCGGTCATGATGATGCAATGCACAAAACAACGCGATTTTCTAGTAGTGGTTTATGGATGCCACAATTCGACACCACTAACAATGGATCTCGCCTCGAGATCCGCCTCATGGTACCGAAGGAAGGCCGGGCGACCGTGATCTTCGCTTCGTAGATACTCGCGACACCACTAACACGAGGTCGTTGTCCGCGATCATCGAGAGCACACTCCGGGGACAAAGGTCGAAGGTAGAGGTATCAACAATTAAAACCACCTCTAGCTTCCGTGGACGGAGTAAAATTGCTGGATCCACCGATTCGATGTACAAGAGCGAATGATAAGAGTAGTGGTATGGTAGCTACTCCATCCCGCACTCAAACCATTACTCTGCACGCGAATAGGCGGATTATGCAACCAACTCTCGGAATTAGACTTAAGATCTCGGCGAGGTTCGTAACAAAGGAGTGATGCGACTCAGATCGATCCGCGTAGATGATGTCGTCGCGTCGGAAAACACCGGAAGGCACAAGCAAGGAACAAAGAATGGTACCACATATAAAGGATTCCTCGGATAGCATGAAGACCAGATGGTAGAACACCGTTAACAGAGAAGGAAGCGAAACCCTGAAGGTACGACGGAAACCTAACCACGAGAGAATTGGACTCGAGAAAGAGACGAGCGGATTCAAAACACGAGAGGTAAGAGGAGAATAGCAGAGGGTAAGGAGTAAAATCAGACCTAATCGTAACTATCCAACCGATTTTGCAAAATAGTTTTGACACTCTACTCGCCGTTAGCTAGGTTATCCTACAAGTGGACTTGTGGGTATCGCAACGCCGTGCTCGATACCACCAGAACACCCTCGATCGACCCTATGCAAGTTTTAGCGAAAACCCGCCAAACCCGCATGGAAACGATTCAAAGTTGCTCACCAGCACTTTCGCAAGTGTGAAACGAAGTAATAACATTACACAACAGCCTCGATGGGACCCACGTAACAGATATATACAGAGCCGACTCAAAGAGTCAAGAATACAGATGACTAAGACAGATCCAAATCACCTTGAAAACGATGGAGCGTCCGACTACGGACAAGATGCAAATGGGGCTAAGAGCCCAAGAATAACCAATGGCGCCCATAACCCCGCCTGAAGCCCCGGAAGGGTAACCTTGCTAACGACGCCGATCTCAAAACCTGCTTAAACAAAAAGGGTGCCGGCTAAAGGGCAAAGAAAAGAGGAGTCAAGATCGAGGCCAAGACACGGGCGAGGCTAGACCGGCGGTCCGCCACATAGGTATGGATCAAGCGCAGCGGCAAAGATGCACTAAACAACCTATAGAGACTCGATACAACTGGCGGCAATCAGAGAGGGGTAAGAAGGACCTATTCGGATCCAACCTGATACTACCATCAAACAAACCCATCCTGGCGTTTCCCCCTCGAGACCAATCGAGGAGGTCAACCGAGGAACTCACATCGCTGGCGCTTTACTTATTCAGTTATCGTTGCAGCAATTACTAGTCAGGTTTAGATAATCGTCCTGATAAAGTAAGCGGTGGGCACTTTTAGTTAACCATTCCATTATAGTGGCAACACTTACTAGTCATTAAACAATTAGCATGAGATAACCCAAAACCCAAGCTTGTTGGTACTTTGATATAGCCATTCCGCTAGAAGTTGCAATACTTACTAGTCAGGTACAATTGTCGCAAGCGACAAACCAAACAAGCAATTGTGGGCATTATTTAGCCATTCCATTATAGTTAAGCTGATTACTAGTCATTATAAAGTCAAATTTACAGCAATAAACTTTAGTTATGCTTGTCTATGATCGAGATATCGTGCTCTAAGTCGTCCATAACGCGGACACGGCTTTCGAAAAGTTTTACCCGCCGGGTGCACCAATAGCAACACACGCCGATCAACCTCGAAAAACCAAATCAAAACCAACGAGGCCTTCACGACAAAGCAATCACAGGATTCAGAATATTTTGGGCTACTTTGGAGTCTTACCCGAACGAAGTAAGCTAGCTCCAAGACGGACTCAAGGTTTGCATAATGGTCGAAGCGATCGGGAACCCAAAACTCGGGTGTCGATCACAGAATCACTCCGCTTACCTAAACAAGACAAAGGTGCTATCTCGCGACAATTTAAATAATAAAGAAGTAGCATGGCATAGGTACAGGATAGTAAATAAAACCTCAAACTAGTTTGTGGCCCCAAGAAATAAGACTGAATTAAGCTCTGGCTCAGGGGGGTCCCATATACCTCCCGGATGTGGATAGCGTGATAAATCAAGGAACAGGTATCAAGTACTCCGGGTCCTACGGGACACAAGTGGGCGTTCGGAAACCAAATATTTTCTATCACCCACCGATGCCTCTGCTTATTTCAATTTTAGTTGTTAAACAGGAATTAAAGTATACGATAAGTAAAACTATGATCATCTCCAACATCAACATGCGGCAATTCATCAACAATCGTGGCACGACAACACGCATAAGACTTGAGCAAGCGACTACGACACGCAAGTCCAACTATCTACCAAACAACAGGTAATAGGATGTGTCCACGGCAATATAAGGCTGCAAGGGATATCACAGGTACGGAAACTAAAGCATCGCAACACAGATAGCAATAGATCAACATGAGGGAATAAAGACTATAAAAGTAAGATAGGTAGAAAGGGAGATGCTCGCCGAAAAGCATTGCCAAGGTTATACCAAGGTCTGGGGCGAAGCTCACATCAACTCAACGGCCTTATCCATAAGAAGCAAATCACTAGGAGGAACACCGATGCAATATTTAATACAACGGCAGAAGATCGGCATGATGCATGTATGATGCATGACATGGCAAAAGAAGTGCGATGCAATTAGGTCATATTAAGTGGAACCGGTCCCGACAATTAATTAGATGGTTCCAGTTATTTAAATACCCGCAATTTAAATGTTGGATTAACATGGCAAAATATATTACCGTTCGATGCACAGATTTAAATGAGGCCAATATAAGGCTAGATTTCGCATATGGGCCCCATATTTAATTATTAGGTGAATCGGCATAAGGCCTCCAAACCACATGAGTGTATGCAAGCAAGACAATTATTATGCGACAAGTTATATTAGGTTATAAAATAGGGTTTCGGAAGGTGCACACATTTAAGGTTCTGAGATCTTGGGGTTCCGGATTCGGGTCGGTCTCGGGGTCCAGGGTCGACGGGTTCGCCTCGCGGATCGTTCTCGGTTAGCGGGATAGATCTTGGCGCATCCGTGGTTCGGTCATGTCGACGGCCCAGGTGTCTTCGCTGGAACTCGTGTACGGGTGAAGTACTCGCGGCGCCATCGAGGCGATTTACGGTATCGGTTCTGGACTCGAACCGGGCACGGCCTTAGCGCCCGCCTTCAAAGGTCGCAGTGAACCTGCTCGACATCGGGTCCTTCGATCCTTGAGGCGATCTTGGAGTTCGGCGGTAGATCTTGTCGATTCCATTCCAGCGGCCTTGTTGTTCTGAGGGCAAAGATCATGGGGCCTCCGGGGTCCGGGGTCTCGGCGTCCGTGTCGAAGATCATGGCATCCGTGAGGAAGAACATGGCATGTTGAGTTTGGTCTTCGGGGTCCTGCGGGAGAGCTTGGCGTCCTGCAGTATTCGGCTCCGCGGGGCAGATCTTGTGGATCCGAGGTGGCGGCCTCGGCCGCCTGGTAGAATTCCTTCGGTCAACGAATCCGTAGGCGCACTCGGGTCTCACGCCCAGGTTCCGGAAGAACTTGGCTAAACTTGTCAAAGGTCCTTCTTGTGCTTCCCGTTGTCGATCTTGTCGCATGGCCTCTTTACAGCTCCGAAGCACACACCCCCTTGGCAGAGGACCAAACCACGCATCCTTGTTGTCATCGACACGGGCAGCAGGGCCACAGCGGCGCGCGACGCAGAGGGAACCGAACGACGCCCGCGACAGCGCTAAGGGGAGGTGCTGCCCGAGGCGCAGTGTCAGCCGAGCGACGACGGCGAGCTCACAGACCAGGGGCCAGGCGGCGCTCGACGACCGGGCCCAGGGAGACGCGACCAGGACATCTCGATGGGGTAGCACTCGCGGCAGCGACGACGGAGGCGGTCTGCAGGCGCGCAGCCAGACGGAGGCGAGGTGGAGGCGGGTTGGCTGCGGCCCTGGCGACGGAGGGCTCGACGAGGCAGGCTTGGGGGCCGGACGGCCAGCGTGACTGCTGGGCGGCGGCGGATGAGCGAAGCTCGGGCGGCGGATGCGGGCCGGAGGCGAGGAAGACGACGCGGGGCAGAGGGCTCGGGGCGAGGCTAAGCGCTGGGCGCTGGCCGTGGGTGGCCGGGGCTGGGCGCCGGGCCGGGCCAGGCTCCGGCAGACTCAAGACGGAGAACGGGAGGTCGGGACGGATCCCGCGGAGGGAGGAGCGGAGGGGCGCGCGCCCATGGAGGAAGGCGGGCGGCGAGCCGCGCTGGGAGGGAGATGCGGCGACGCGGGCAGGGAGAGGGGCTCGGGCTGAGGGAGGAGGCCGAGGAGGCGCCTGGCGGGGAGCCATGAGCGGCAGCGGGGCCGGCGCCGAGCGGGCGAGGCCGACGGCCAGTAGGCGGCGGCGAGGACGCCGCAGGGGGGGTCAACGGGGGCGCAGAGGTGCGCGAAGGCAGAGAGGTTGCCGGAGGACGCAGAAGTGGGGGCCTCGAGCTCCTGGAGGCGAAGGGGGAGCACGGCGGCCACATGCGGGGCGGAGAGAGGAGGGGCGACGCAAGTGTGGAAGGTGGGGGTCCATGGGAGAGAGGATGCGGCAGGCGGGTGGGGCGCCGGGGGTGGGCCAGGGGGAGTGGGGCCTGGGTGGGTGACTGGACGCTGGGCAGGCGCAAGGACGCGTGGGGCGGAGGTGTGTGTGTTTGAGTGTGTGTTGTGTGTGTTGGGTTGGGGAGTGGGGTGAGAGGAGAGAGGGGCTGCTGAGGTGGCAGTTTCTGGTTGGTGGGGGGAGAGGAGGGTGAGGTGTCAGATTGGGGTTGGTGGGGGTGGGGGGGGGGGGGGGTGTGGGTAGATAGGTTGGTAGGTTTAGGAATAAGGGGTGGACCGATTATATTTTCTGGGGTGGTCGTTCGGGTCATTCGGCCCGTTCGACTGCCCCACTAAAATAATTAAAGATTTTATTTGTTTTAAACGGGCTGTTTGCAAAACCGATAGCAGCCAAAACAAAATAATCCGAGACCCGGTTTTATGCTTTGAATTAAGATGGGGCGTTTAGAAAACAAAACCAGGCTTTTTCCAAAATAGTTTTATGCGACCAGATGCAAGATGATGACAGTGCTCAAATGAAATGTGGCATGATGACATGAGCATGCGGTCATGATGATGCAATGCACAAAAACAACGCGATTTTCTAGTAGTGGTTTTGCGGGATGCCACACCCTCGAAGATTCCAAAGCGTTTAACGAGAGCGGATTCTCGTGGGTGATGTAGTCGTACTCTTCCCGATCTCAAGATCGTGTAGACGATCCTTCCGGCGCTACGTTCCGGCAGCGCTTCCGCAGTCGGTCACACATTCGGTACTCGACGAAGACCTTCCTCTCCCTTGTTCCAGGAGGCAGCGGAGGTTGTAGCACGCTCCTCGCGATTCCGGCAGCACAACGGCGTGGTACCGGAAGTAGTGGGGAGATCCCGCAGGGCTTCGCCTTAAGCCGGAGCGAGTATGGTGGAGTATGAGAGAGCTATTAGTGGTCTAGGGTTTAGACACACCAATTAGAAGGCTCTAATCCGAAGGCTAGTGCAATTAGAGGCTCTAAACCAAAGCGGCTCTAAACCGGAGTCTAGGGCTAGGATTTAGATTAGAGGAGGAGGCCCTGCCCCTCCTCTTATAGGTGGAGGAGGGCCGGCGGCCAAGGGGAGGGAGGGGAGTCCCTCCCCAACTCGGCCTAGGTGGTGCGCCGGCTTGGAGAGGAGGGACTCCTCCCCCAAGTCGGTTTCAACCTCCTCTTGCTTGTTTCCCTCAGTTTCCTGTTTTAGCCGTTTGACTTTCAAACTGGCCATTTGACTTTTCAGTTTTAGGATTCAATTTAATCCTTTATTTGGAACAGAGAGAACACTTAGTACATGATGCAATCATTCCAATATGTAATGACACATTCATGTACCCCTCCCCCCCGGAGTGCCGGACATTCCGGAACCTTCTAGAACATTCCCGATGAAAACACCGGAACCATTCCCGAACTCCGAAACGGGACTTTCCTTATATGAATCTTATTCTCCAGACCATTCCGGATCACCTCGTGATATCCCGGATCCCATCCGAGACTCCGAACAACATTCGGTCTCTTTCTCATAATACCATAACTACTCAAACAACGTCGAATCCTTAAGTGTGTCTCCCTACGGTTCGTGAATTATGCGGACATGATCGAGACACTTCTCCGAACAATAACCAATAGAGGAATCTAGAAATTCATATGGCTCCCACATATTTATACGATTACTTTGCGATCGAATGAACCATTTACATACGATACCAATTTCCCTTTGTCTCACGATAGTTTACTTATCCGAGGTTATGATCGTCGGTATCTCTGCATACCTAGTTCAAACTCGTTACCGATAAGTACTCTTTTCTCGTTCCCGTGATATGTGATCCCTTGTGAACCAGTCACATGCTTGCAAGCTAATTGGATGACATTCCACCGAGAGGGCCCAGAGTATATCTATCCGTCATATGGATGGACAAATCCCACTCTTGATCCATGTGTTTCAACCAATACTTTCCGAACACTCAATGCCACCTTTATAGCCACCCAGTTACGGTGTGGTGTTTGATGTCATCAAAGCATCCATCCGGTAAAGGTGATATTCATGATCTCATGGTCGAAGGAATTAGGTTACTATGTATCAGAAAGCATATAGCAATTGAACTATTTAAATGACTTGATCTTTATGCTATGCTTATCTATAGGAGTATGTCCACCATATCATTCTCCTAACGATATGATCTTGTTGTTGATAACTTCTTAATGTTCATGATAGGGAAACCATAATCATTAATCAACCAACAAGCTAGTGAAGTATAGAGGCTATACTAGGGACTTCAAATTAAGTTTACAAATCACACAAGTATCAATGTTTCCTTGTTAATACTATTATAGCATGAATGTAAACATTTATCATAAACACAAAGATATAATAATAACTACATTTATTATTGCCTCTAGGGCATATCTCCAACACAAGCGTGAAAGCTTGGGGATGCCCAAGGCATCCCCTTCTTCATCAACAAAAATCTCAGGTCTTCTTTCAAAACACTATATTTTTTGCTTCATGCACTATATGTTGTTCTTGGATCATCTTTGTTTTTTTAGTTTTCTTTTGCTTGTTTGCTACAATAAGTTGGTTGGACCCCAACACACCTATTTTTGGAGAAGTCACACCTAGTTCTTCATTGCCTAGAACACTCTAGTTTTTACTCTTGTTGTTCTGTGAGTGTTCACTTTTGCTAGCACTGCGTTTAGATTTAGTTTTCTTACTCTTTTTTCTTAGAACTTTTTAGTTCTTCTTTGTAGTTAGGGGAGACAATATCTCTGGTCTTTATTAATTATTATCTTTGTGAGTTGTTTCAAATAAGTCGATTGGTGTTGAAAAAGAGTAGAATGTTTCATGCTTATGTGGTACAAAAAGGAGCTTGTTTTGACTATGACTTAGACTTTATCATGTCATGTTAGATGTTTATTTGACCATATGCTTAGTGATTATTGTTGTAGCATGACTTGTTTCAAACAATTGAGATTGCTTAATGTGCCTTGAAATAATCATGCGTTGTTTTAGCATACAAAAGCATAATATTAAGGTATTCTCCTTTGATGCTTTATTTGGGTTGACTTGGCACATGCTTACACCATGTTAAGACTATGAACCAGTCACCTTAGCCTCTATGATCATTTAGTTTTTGGCTTCTAATATTACTTTATACTTTAATTAATAATGTTTTGTTACTCTGCATGATTATGGCCATTATTGCTCTCTTAGTTGGTCGCTCCCAGTCTTTTGCTAGCCTCCACTTGTACTGAGTATGAGCTCTACTCGTGCATGCAACTCCCAAAAAACCAAGTTATTCCAAAGAGTCCACTATAAACTCCTATGCATGGTGTGTTACATCATTCCAAGTATATTCATGTGTTTATTTATCTTCCAAATTAAACTTTTGTTATGTGAAAATTAGTGATTAAAGCTCTCACGAACTTGATGGCACACTTTATTTTCATAAACTTGAACCATTATGCCATCTATGTTGCTTATATGCTTGCAAATTATAAGTTGGGAGTTAGCAGAACCATGTTGTCATGGGGAATTCTTTCAACACTTGTACATATCTATCTAGTTGATATCATGATATTTTGTTTATGGATGTCGGCGGTGTGAAATAAAAGGGGAGCTTGTAAGTCCATGGATTATTGTATATGTGTTATAGAAACGCCTGGACGGCTAGCCTAAGCCATGCCTAATCATGGTGGAAACTTGCAACATAACCATAGTGAGCAATCTATGAAGCATATTTAGAAAAAATATAGAAAAAAAAAGAAAAAAAAGCACCATGCTCATGGTAAATAAAAACATCACTAGATGCTGATTGTCTGTTGCCTTGTCATTTTGATATGGGATAGCTCATGTGTCATGGGGAAAGGGGTACCCCGTTGGCGGTTCTCTGTGATACACATATACTTACAATGATAAGAACTTGCTTGTGACTAAAGTTGAGTAGCATGAGGAACGGCCCCTCGTACTCAAGGGACATGAGATTTTCAACTTATGATCTGTCAAGCATATACCTCATATTTGTCTCACTTTAACCTTAATCACTTCAAGATGCTTAGGGCCAATGAGAGCTCAAAGCTAGTAAGTACCATAATTTTTGGAAGCTCTTTATGATGCTTGAAATCACTGCTTCCCTCTATGAAGGGCCTTTATTTTTATTTTTATGTTGATTCTCCATCTTCTATATTTATGCACCAATTAAGAGAGCATAGTTATCATTCTTAGTTCAATGTGCATTGTCTCAAAACTTGTTGATTGATTCATAACTATGATATTACTTGTTCTTACATTATTTTTATCTAGTCACCCTTATGAACTTTGAAGGTGTCCTATGCATTTATGTTTTGCTATTCCATGAAGGACAAGCTGAATACCACTATTGCTATGTTTTCTATATGTGAAACAAACAAATGTCTTTTAAAGCATTATTCATGATCTTTTGTGTGTTGCCTTTCATGTTGCAACATAGTTGCTATGACTTGTTAGAAATACATATTTTATGCTCATATTTAGAGTAATATGATCCCATCTAGCAATGCTTTACAATACTTTGATCAAGATTGTGATGGTGCATGTCACCTCAAAAATTATTTATCACTTACCTACTCGATGACGAGCAGGATTTAAGCTTGGGGATGCTTGATACGTCGTAAACGTATCTATAATTTTTGATGCTCCATGCTTGTTTTGTACCAACTATCTTAAGTTTTGTCTACACTTTGAGGCATTTTTATAATTTTCTAGAACTAACCTATTGACAAGATGCCATAGTGTTAGTTGCATGTTTACTGTTGTTTTTGGTTTCACAAAATCTAGTAAGGAAATATTCTCGGAATTGGACAAAACAAAAGCCAAAGTGCCTATTTTTTCAGACGCAACACGGAGCCCGAAGGAGAGACGAAGTGGAGCCAAGAGGTGTTCACACCTAGGGTTGGCACGGTCCACCCTAAGTCGCGCCGCCCTATGGTGTAGGCCCCACGGGCATCCACCGACCTTGTCCTTTCTCATATATATACGTCTCTGATGACCCACAAGTATACGGTGTGTATCTTAGTACTTTCGATATATAGGAGTGTCGATCCAACGAGGAGCAGAAGGTGTTGACTAGTGGTTTGGATCAGGAATTCTCTGTAAATACTTAGCAAACGGATTTTTAGGGTTTTTTGATAATGCAAAGAAATAAAGTGCGAGTAAATAAAAGACAATAATAATAATTGCAGCAAGTGGCCCAATCCTTTCTTCAGGAAAGGACAAGTCGGTTGTATTACTTATGAGGACAAAACGTTCTCAAGGACACATGGGAATACTGTCAAGTTGCTTTCACTTCATATAGTTGATTAATCTTCTTTGGTTGGATAAGTGTTGTGTGGGTGAACTTATGCTAATGTACCGACCTTACTTGGACTAATACATACTTGTGATTATACTCCTTGTAAGCATCCAAAACTACAAGAAAGTAATTAAGATAAAAACCTAACCACGGCATTAAACTCTGAGATCCTACACTCCCTTGTGCAAAGGTTTCCTAACGGGTGTTCGGGTTTCTGTCACTCCGGCAACCCCACAATTAGTAGCCAAATACACAATGCATTCCCCTAGGCCCATAAATGGTGAAGTATCTTGTAGTCGATGTTCACATGATACCACTAGAAGAATAGAACCACAACTTAAATATCAAATCAATGAATATTACTCAACACAATTCCACTACTAACAACATGACTTCTCACATGTCCTCAAGAACTAAAAGAACTACTCATGAGACATCATATGGATCAAGATTAGAGATGATATAATGGTAAGTAAAAATCTGAACATAAACAATAATTCAATGGTCCCACTCAATAGCATCAACTACAAAATTAATCAACATCAGGAAAGTTTCCCCTAGGAACTATGCAAGATTCAACCCAATTGTTAATTGAGGGATGGAGTGGTGGTGATGGTGCTTGTGGATATGATGGTGAAGATGATGATGATCCCGATGAAGTCTATCTTGATGACGGTGTTCATGGTGACGATCTCCCCTCTTCGGGAAGGAATTTCCCCAGCAGAAATCTGCCTGTCGGAGAGCTCTTTCTCTCTTTGTAGTTTCCACCCGGTAGAGGCGGCGGAGTCTTTCTGTGGTTGACCCCTGAGTCTTAGGGTTTCGAGGGGATGTTATAGGCGAAAGGGCGATGCCAGATGTGGGCCAGGGTGGCCATACTACCTGGTGGCGTGGCCCAGGGGAGGGGGCGCCAGGGGGTGGTGTGGACCCCCTGTGCCCCATCTCTCCTTCCCACTTTTAGCTTCCTTCGTCTTCTGGAAAAATAGGGATTTCCATGTATTTTCTGGAATTTTCTGATCTTCGCGAATATTACATCTGGACACCGATTTTTCCATCGGAATCCTGACTCCGGCAGTTCATCCTCCAAAAGTCATCCAACATGCAAAATATATGAAATAACATAAGTATCACCTCTTAATATGAAATATATCATTGAATAACAGTAAATTAAGATATAAAATAGTGATGCAAAATGGACGTATCAACTCCCCCAAGCTTATACCTCGCTTGTCCCCAAACGAAAACTTGAACGCAGTAAACATGACCTCATTTTATGGAGTGAAGTGTCCATAAAAAGAATACGGACAAGAAGCATCACCTTCATTAATACACAAGTCATAATATAAAACAACTCACCATTATATAATTTAACTTGCAACGAGTATGGGAGTCACAATAGAGATGCATAAAGAAAATCATAATTGGTAATGGCAAACCTTGCTCTTGGTCAGAGAACAGTTGACAAATCATACTTGGTTTCAAGCAAAGATTTTATAATGGAGTTCATAAAGTAGGACTATCTTGCTCAAACATAATGGGCTTTTTACAAAGATAGCTTTCAAAGTAGTAATCATTCAGATAAGAGCAAGGTGCAAAACAAGGAACATAAGAAACAAGATTGAATAAATCATCATATGGATGATTGAATCACAACAACTCAAATGTTGCTGGAAATAGAGAGGAATAGGTTTACATGACCTCATGTTTGAGCTCTCATTGACCCTATCATAAGAATCTTGAGGTGATTAATGTTAAAGTGAAACAAATATGGAGTATATGCTTGACAAATCATAAGCTGGAAACCTCATGCCCCTTGAGTACGAGGGTCGTTCCTCATGCTACTCAACTTTAGTCACAAGCAAGTTCTTGTCATTGTAAGTATATGTATATCATAGAGAACCGCCAATGGGGTACCCCTTGCCCCATGACACAGGAGCTATCCCATATCAAAATTACAAGGCAACAAAGAGTGAGCATCTTATCGATCCTTTTATTTACCATGAGAATGGTGCATATATTTTTTTCTCTTCTCTTTTTTTTTTATTTTTTTTTCCGAGGATGCTTCATAGATTGCTCACTATGGTTATGCTGCAAGTTTCCACCATGATTAGGCATGGCTTAGGCTAGCCTCCCAGGTGTTTCTCTAACACATATATAATACTCCATGGACTTACATGCTCCTCTTTTATTTCACACTGCCGACATCCATAAACAAAAGATCATGATATCAACTGGGGACATATTTACAGGTGTTGAAAGAGTTCCCCATGACAGCATGGTTCTCCTAATTCACAACTTATAAGTGCAAGCATATACAACATAGATGACACAATGGTTCAAGATTATTAGGTGCAAGAATATAAAGTGTTCCATCAAGTTCGTGAGAGCTTTACTAACTAGTTTTCACATAACAAAAGAATTTTTAATTTGAAAGATAGATGAAACTCGAGAATTTACTTGGAATAGCAATAATGCTAATAGGTAGATATGGTGGACACAAATAGCATAGGTTTTAGTTCAAGGATTGGATGCACGAGAAGCATTCCCTCTCAGTACATGTTTTTGGCTAGCAAGGCTGGGTAGCAACATAAGAGTTGAAGGAAACAAACAAACAAACATACAAGTGATAGAAAAAATCATGCAATATTCCTTTAAAGCACAAAAAAAGTTAACTTGGGAATACTAAGCTTATGAGCTAATCAAGAAAGAAAGGAAATAAAATAAAATAACTGTAAGTTCTTTTCTCTTTTCCTTTAAATCCTCAAAGTGGTGTTGCTACTGACCAAAGCTAAGTTTGCCAAAACCAACTAAATTTACTCGATGCTCCCAAAGTGATACCAATACTAACAACAAGATCAATCATATGATAAGAATTGCAAACTAAAATAAGATGTGCAAGAACTAAATGATGAAACTTCTCATTAATATTCCATAAAGTCACTCACACCAAGGGATACATAGATAACCAACTAGAGGAGAGATACTTTCACAATGCAAACCATCCTATATAATAACTTCTCTATTCATGATATGACTCTACTAAAAAGGTAAAAAGATGAAAGATAATGATGCGATATCGCGGCACTCCCCCAAGCTTGGAACAAACCAAGGGGATGCCAAAACTTGATGACGGATTACTCCTTCGGTGGTGGTGTTTCCTTGTCATCATCAGACGTCCAAGGTAAAGGCTCCCCATCAACAAAGGACGCCTTGGTTTCCAATATCGTGAAACTAGCAGCAGAACTTATGCGTTTAAACATAGTATCATACTCACAGTTTTGATTTTGCATGTCGTAGAGTTGTGCTTGTAATTGGTTGGTGGTCTGATGGAGCGAGAGCATTTCATCCCGAAGCTTGGCAGTCTCCTTCTTTTCCTCGGCTATGAGTTCTAAACTTATCTTATGGATGACGTCCACTTCGCGTTCTTCCATCTTCTTATACCTAAAAACTTCTTGCTCCAACGCTTCCATCCTATCTTCCATACTACCTTCTCCTTTAGGTCCCTGAACCTCCTTTATTTGTACCTTCCCGTCCTTGAGAAACAACTCCTTGGGGTGAATCTTCAACTCATACATGATATTGGCGAATGTGTGATGATCAAAGTTTAAAGATCTGGGTGATCAGAGGAAGACATTGAGGCTGAGAATTGAAATTGGTCGAAACTATGAAAAATGAGAACGGTACGGACATGAGAATATGATACGTGATACCTGAGGGAGGATTATATATTACAAACAAAAAAGACAAAAAAAAAAAAGGTAAAAGAGAAAAAAATCTTGAGAAATGAACGGTGGTCACTTCACTGGTGCACCACACCAAAAAAACGCCCGCGGTGTGGTGTGTGTGGAGCACCACAGAGCTCCTCTTCTCTACTCTTTCGATATATTATATTCATAAAAAAAAAAAAAAAAAAAAAAAAAAAAAAGTTTTTTTTTCTTTTTTCTTACTTACATTTGCTATCCTAGCAGGAAGATTTCAGAGATTAACTTTTTTGGTCTTAAAAAATTCTTTTGAAGTCACCACTTGAATAATATCAACATATTCATTATAAGAACTCATCCAAGATATCAAGTTTCACCAACCATTTTGTAAGGAGACATTCCCATAGGGTTTTTATAAGCAGTTCTATAAGCCCATAAAGCATCATTCAACTTCTTAGCCCAATTTTTCCTAGATCTATTGACCATCTTTTACAAGATAGTTTTAATTTCTCTATTTGATAATTCTACTTGCCCACTTGTTTGAGGATGATAAGCTGAAGAAATTCTATAATTAACATCATATTTAGCAAGGCTCTTCCTAAAGCCACCATGAATAAAATGAGAACCTCCATCAGTCATAAGATATCTAGGCACACCAAACCTAGAAAAAATAACATCTTTAAGCATTCATAAAGCGGTCTCACCATCAGCACTTTATGTAGGTATGGCTTCTACCCACTTAGTAACATAATCAACAGCAACAAGAATATGAGTATACCCTTTTGAAGGAGAAAAAGGACCCATAAAGTCGAATCCCCAACAATCAAATGCTTCAATAACAAGAGAATAATTCATAGGCATTTCATTGCGTCTAGAAATGTTACCAACTCTTTGACATTCATCACATGATAAAATAAACTTTCTTGCATCTCTAAAAAGAGTAGGCCAATAAAAACCTGATTGTAAAACCTTTTGTGCGGTTCTATCTCCAGCATGATGTCCTCCATAAGCACTACCATGACATTTTCTCAATATGTCTTGTTGTTCATATTCTGGAACACATCTTTGCATAATACCATCCACTCCTTTATATAAATGTGGGTCATCCCAAAAATAATGCCTCAGATCATAAAAGAATTTCCTTCTTTGCTGGGCTGCAAAGGTTGGAGGCAAATACTTGGAAACAATAAAGTTGGCATAATCAGCATACCAAGGACTCTCTCGCGAGCTTACCTTTATTGAAGCTAACTGTTCATTTGGAAAACTATCATTAATAGGCATAGGATCAAAAGAAATGTTTTCCAATCGAGACAAATTATCAGCAACAGGATTTTGAGCACCTTTCCTATATACAATATGTAGATCAAACTCTTGTAGAAGCAACACCCATCTAATAAGTCTAGGCTTAGAATCTTTCTTTGTCATAAGGTATTTAATAGCAGCATGATCAGTATGAATTGTAACTTTTGAATCAACAATATAAGGTCTAAACTTATCATCAGCAAAGATTACAGCTAAGAACTCTTTTTAGTAGTAGCATAATTCTTTTGAGCAGCATCAAGAGTCTTACTAGCATAATGGATAACATTCAATTTTTTATCTATTCGTTGCCCAAGAACAGCACCTACAACAAAATCACTAGCATCACACTTAATTTCAAAGAGTAAATTCCAATCCGGTGGTTGGACAATAGGAGCAGTAGTTAAAGCTTTCTTTAGAGTTTCAAAAGCTTCCTTACAGTCATCATAAAAAACAAAAGGTACATCTATTTGGATAAGATTAGTAAGAGGTTTTGATATTTTGGAGAAATCTTTAATAAACCTTCTATAGAAACCAGCATGACCAAGGACACTACGAATACCTTTAACATCCCTAGGACAGGGAATTTTCTCAATTGCTTCAACTTTGGCTCTATCAACTTCAATACCTCTTTCAGAAATTTTATGTTCAAGGACGATTCCTTCATTAACCATGAAGTGGAATTTCTCCCAATTAATAACAAGATTAGTTTCTTTGCATATCTGCAAACATTTATCAAGGTTGTACAAACAATTATCAAAAGAAGTTCCATAGACGGAAAAATCGCCCATGAATACTTCCACATTTTCTTCACAAAAACCATGAAAGATAGCAGACATACATCTCTGAAAAGTAGCATGAGTGTTACTGTAACACCCTCAGAATCGACCCTATGCAAGTTTCAGCGATTCCCGCCAAACCCGCATAGAAACGATTCAAAGGTGCCCACCAGGCACTTTCGTGCGGGTGGGAAACAAAGTAATAACATTACACAATAGTCCTCGATGGGACCCACAGAACAGATATATATACAACACGACTCCATGAGTCAAGAATACAGATATACAGAACAAAGATCCAAATCACCTTGAAAATGATACAGCGTCCGGCTACGGACATGATGCAAATGGGGCTAAGAGCCCTGAAGAATAACCAATGGCGTCCATAACCCTGCCCAGGCCAAGCCGGAAGGGTAACCCTGCTAACGACGTCGATCTCAAAACCTGCTTAAACAAAAGGGGTACCGACAAAGGGCAAAGGAAAAAGAGGAGTCGATCGAGGCCAAGACAGCGAGGCTAGAATTCGGCGGTCCTCGCCTACATAGGTATGGTGGACTGAAGCGGCAGCGGCAGCATGCACTACACAACCTATAGAGACTCGATACAACTGGCGGCTATCAGAGAGGGGTAAGAAAGATCTATTCGGAACCGACCTGATGCTACCATCAAACAAACCCATCCTGGTGTTTCCCCCTCGAGACCAAACGAGGAAGTCAACCGAGGAACTCACGCAGTTGGCAGTTTTATTTATTCAGTTAACGTTGCAGCAATTACTAGTCAAGTATAGAGAGTCATCCTGATAAATTAAGTAGTGGGCACTTTTATTTGACCATTCCATTGTAGTTGTAACACTTACTAGTCAGATACAATTAGCATGAGATAACCCAAAACCCAGTAGTTGTTGGTACTTTTATTTAGCCATTCCGTTGTAGTTGCAATACTTACTAGTCAGATACAATTGTCGCAAGCGACAAACCAAACAAGGAATTGTGGGCAGTTTTAGTTAGCCATTCCATTATAGTGAAGCTGATTACTAGTCATTATAAAGTCAAATTTATAGCACTACTTTAGTTATAGTTGTCTATGATCGAGATACTGTGCTCCAAGTC
Organism: Avena longiglumis; assembly: GCA_030063025.1. Classification (NCBI taxonomy): domain Eukaryota; kingdom Viridiplantae; phylum Streptophyta; class Magnoliopsida; order Poales; family Poaceae; genus Avena; species Avena longiglumis. The sequence goes on from CP125979.1 coordinate 213,631,803, forward strand.
GTCCATAACCGCGGACACGGCTTTCAGAAAGTTTTACCCGGCCGGGGTGCACCAATAGCAACACACACTCGATCAACCTCGGAAAAACCAAATCAAAACCCAACGAGGCCTTCACGACAAAGCAATCACAGGATTCAGAAATATTTCAGGGGGCCACCCCTTGGAGTACACCCGCAACGAAGCTAGCTGACTTCGAGACGGACCCGAGGTTTGTGGGGCCGGCTGTAAGCGACTGGGAACCCAAAACTGGGCTTGTCGATACCGCGAAAACGGGTCACATTTCCTAAACAGTACAGTGTGCTCCTCGCACAATCGTAAATAAAGCAGTAGCATGGCATAAGTACAGGATCGTAAATAAAACCTCAAACTAGTTTGTGGCCCCAAGAAATAAGAATGAATCAAGCTCTGGCTCAGGGGGGTCCCATAATCCTCCCGGATGTGGATAGCGCGAAAAATCAAGGAACAGGTATCAAGTACTCGGGGTCCTACGGGACACAAGTGGACGGTTAACAACCAAATAACATCTATTGCCCACCTGTGCCTCTGCTTACTTACTTCAATTTTAGTTGTTAAACAGTAATTAAAGTGAACGATAATTAAAGCCAAGATCATCTCCAACAACAAACATGCGGCATTACTCCAACAACTGTGGAACTGGACGACACGCAACAACACTTGAGCAAGCGACTACGACGCGCAAGTCCAACTATCTACCAGACATCAGGTAATAGGATGTGTCCAAGGCAATATAAGGCTGCAAGGAAATCACGGGTACGAAATCTAGAGCATCGCACACAGATAGCAGTAGATCAACAGGAGGGAATAAATACTATAAAAGTAAGATAGGTAGAAAAGGGAAGATGCTCGCCTGAAAACATTGTCGAAGGTTCAACCGAAGATCAGGTCGACACTCGCATCAACTCAACGGCCTTATCCGCGAAGAACCAAAACACTAGAAGAAACACCGGATGCAATATTTAATACTACGGCAAAAGATCGGGCATGATGCATGTATGATGTATGACATGGCAAAGTGCGATGCAATTAGGCCACATTAAGCGGAACCGGGGTCCCGACAATTAATATATGGTTCAAGTTGTTTAGCTACCCCGCAATTTAAATGTTGTATTAACAAGGCAAGATAAGTTACCGGTTCGCTACACAAATTTAAATGCGGCCAATATAAGGCTAGATTTGCCCGCATATGGGCCCCATATTTAATTCTGAGGTGAATCGGCATAAGGCCCCCAAACCACACAAATATGCATGCGAGATGAATGACTATTATGCAACAGGTTTTATATTTAGCATTTATAAAATAGGGGCTCGGGAAAAGGTTCACACATCTGGAGTCGAAGGTCTTGGGGATTTCGAGGGTTCGGGGTTCGGCCTCGAGGTTCAGGGTTCGACGGGATCGGATACAAGATGGAGAACTTGGGTCCAAGCGGTTGATCTTGCCGCATCCGGGAAGAAGGACTTCGCGTTCGGTGGCGATCTTGACGGTCTTCGGGTTCGGGCCTTGGCGTCCGAGGGAAGTACTTGGCGTTCCGGGGACGGTCCTGTCGCATCCGCGGTCGTTGGTTCGTGTCGACGGTCTTGTCGTCTCACGGCGGAGATCTTGGTACCCGGGGTCTTGGCGTCTTCGGGTCCGAGAGGGAGAACTTGGCGTCATGAATCGGTTCGGGTCCTTTGGGTTTTCCATGTGGCGGTCTTGACGTCCGGGCATCGAGTCCTCGAGACCGGGGCCGGTGGTCCTCTATCGACGATCTTGTGGCTCCGAGGGTTGGGGATCTCGGCGCCCGCGAAGGAGATCTTTTCGGGGCCTCATGTCGGTCTTGGGTTATCATGCACAATTGTCGGTCTTGGGGGTACCGGGTAGGCGATCTTGAGGTGCATCCTTGTCTTCGGGAGATCTTGTCGAACCTTGTCACCTTGCGAACACACAGATTCTATGCGGATCACACAATAGTGTAACCATCTAGAAGGAGCACGGCAGAAGCGCCAAGCGCCGGGGCAGGCGAGCTTGCGAGGGCAGCTGGGGTCGCCAGGTAGCCGAGGAGGAAGGGCGGCTCCATGAGCTCGGGCGAGGGTGAGCTTGGGAGGGGGCGCGTCGGCGAGGCGGCGGGCTTGACGGAGCGGAGGCAGCGGTGAGCTCGGAGGGCGGCCATCAGAGGACGCCTCGCTGGGGTGCTGGAGGTTGAGGAACAGAGCCGGCAGCGACGGGGCGAGCTCGGTAGGAGGGGGAAGGGTGCCGGGGAAGACGGCTGCGACGGGCATCGCGGATGGCGCAGGTGGCGGCGCGCTTCCAGGAAGAAGACGCGGGGTTGGGGAAGGCAAGATCGATAGGGCTCATGGGCTCGTGGCTGCGGCGAAGAGGAGGGCGGAGAGAGGGAGGCAAGCCGGTGGCATGGCGGCGGCGTGAGCTGTCATGAGCTCCGGCAGCGCTGGCGTGGCCGGACGGGAAAAGGCTGCCGGGGAAGGGGACGGAGGAGGTCGTGGGGGAAGAGAGGAGCGTGGGGATCGTGGGCATTCGGCAGGTGGGTGGGGCCAGGGGAGGTTGGTTGGCTGCGGGTGGGGGTGCGACGTACCGCGTGAGCGAGGCTCTAGGAACGTGTCGGGGAGGGTTGCGCGCGGGGGTGTGCTGCGTGGCGTGTTGGCGTGTGACAGGGTGGGGCCCAGCGGCAGCATGGAACGAGGTGGGTGTGGGGTGTATGTGCGCTTGTGTGCTGTGGAGCCAAGGGGTGGCGGCGGCTGGGAGGGTTGGGGAATGGGGTAGGTAGGGATTAGGGTTTATCTAGGAGGGGACTAAGGTTTTGTTTTCTGGGTTGTAGGTGGGCTCCGGTTGGGCCTTTGGGCCTGGCCGGTTGTCTGCCTTCCCAGTCCAAAATATTTATTTATTTGATTTAGTTCTAAAAAAAATACTTTTGTAAATATGTTTTAGACAAATAACAGATCCGGATCGATCGATTTTTTAATTTGAAATAAGATGGGGCTACTTAGAAAACAAAACTAGGCGTTTCGAAAATAGTTTCAGACAAACAATGCATGATGATGACAATGTAATGCACAAAATCAACGCGATTTTCTAGTAGTGGTTTTGCGGGATGCCACAATTCGACACCACTAACAATGGATCTCGCCCTCGAGATCCGCCTCATGGTACGGGAAAGAAGGTCGTCGATCTGATCCTTCGCACTTCGTGTAGATCCTCGCGACACCACTAACAAGAGGTCGTTGTCCGTGATCGTCGAGAGAACACTCCGGGAACAAAAGGTCGAAGGTAGAGGTATCAACAAATAAAGCCACCTCTAGCTTCGATAGAAGGAGAGAAAAGACGCGGCCTATCCCACTTCAATGTACAAGAGCGAATAGAAAGGGTAGTCGGCATGGGGGCCAATCCATCACGCACCCAAACTATTACTCCGCACAATCAGTAGAAAAGCGTGCAGCCATTCTCGGAATCAGACTGAAGATCTCGACAATCGAGGTTCAGAAGCAAAGAAGTGATGCAGACTCTGCATCGGATCTGGCGTAGATGATGTCGTCGCGTCGGAAAACACCGGAAGGCACAAACAAGGAACAACGTATGGTACCACAGTAGACGGATTCCTCAGGCAGCATGAACACAGGATGGTAGAACACCGTTATCAAAGGAGGAAGCGAACCCTGAAGGTACGACGGAACCCAATGTAACTACCTCGGTGAATTGCGCTCCTAGATACAAGCCTGGATGAGCGGTAGTGGTTGAAATAGTACGGTGGGGCCCCAAAAGCCACTCACGGGTAGACCTTTCGGCCGTCCGAAACACTACCCACTCAACGGGACCTGTACGGGCGGCGTAATCGGCAGGCGAAGGGATCAACTACATACACAAGTGAGTATGTATGCAAGCCACCATACAAGAGTACATCAGAGCCATACCAGCTAGAAAGAAAGGAAATATAGCAACGCCATACGGCAAGATTCAAATGACCTAAATAGGTATAATATTTTAGGATAATTCCTCATACAACACACATCAGAGTATCAAGCGGAAGCGGCAAAACAAAGTCCGGGTACGGACAAGAAGCAAATCGGCATAAGATGCCATAGAAGTAAGCACATCCCGCCCACAGATCTCACGGATCCCCGTTTCCGGAATCTCTACACCGAACGATCGTTGCCCACGTCATCAGCCTCTTCCACCCAGTATCCGTCCTGCGAGGGTACCTGTTCATCTGAACCAATAATTTATCGTGTGAGACCCTAAGGGTAATCAGCAAGTCTTAATGCCTCTAAAGGGGACACAACCTGGGGTGACGCAATTGCAGCGAAAGATAAACCCTAGCAGTTCTACAGATAAACGCTAACCATCCGCCTAACCAATGATAGACGGATGTCCGTGAATTAAGGACAATAGTTATAACAGTAATTTCATCAGATCCATCCTCCTCCTCGCTTACCAACGAGGAAGCGGACGAACAACCCCCCCCCCCATCCGTTGGCAATTTTATTAACCATTCCATGAGTGTTGCACTATTTACTAGTCAAATTACTTAGTCAGATTAAAGCGGTACTTTAGTTATGCTTGTCTATGATCGAGAAACTGTGCTCCAAGTCGTCCATAACCGCGGACACGGCTTTCAGAAAGTTTTACCGGCGGGTGCACCAATAGCAACACACGCCGATCAACCTCGGAAAAACCAAATCAAAACCCAACGAGGCCTTCTCGACAAAGCAATCACAGATTCAGAAATATTTCAGGGGCCACCCTTGAGTACACCAAGAACAAAGTTAGCTGACTTGAGACGGACCCGAGGTTTGTGGGCGGTCAGAAGCGATCGGGAACCCAAAACTGGGCTTGTCGATACCGCGTAAACGGGTCACAATTCCTAAACAGTACAGTGTGCTCCTCGCACAATCGTAAATACAAAAGTAGCATGGCATAAGTACAGGATAGTAAATAAAACCTCAAACTAGTTTGTGGCCCCAAGAAATAAGACGGAATCAAGCTCTGGCTCAGGGGGGTCCCATATACCTCCCGGATGTGGATAGCGCGATAAATCAAGGAACAGGAATCAAGTACTCGGGGTCTTACGGGACACAAGTGAGCAGGAAAAACCAAATAGCAGATGTTGCTCACCGGTGCCACTTTCTTTAGTTATCCCACTACTACTCAGGTTAAGTTGTTTAGGTACCTCGTTATCCAACAGACTCTCACATACCCTACACATGCTGTTCTACGACTCGCATGGCTCAAACAACTCCTGTAGTAATGGCTCATGGGATGGAGGAACAAGCTTGGTGGGGTTTAAGAGTAAAGGCTATGCATACTTGGGATTCAATTTAATGCAATCGTGACTCAATGATGCAAGAATAAGATAGAGGCAATAGGTACTGTATGTATGCAAGCATGTGGAAGTGCTTGCCTGGCAACTCAGTTGAAGCGAGAGGCGGATCTGGTAGTGCTCTGGTTCTCTTGATATATCCCCTGCTCAGCGTCTATTCGAAAGAAGAACCAAACAAGCAAGGGCCAACATAAATAAAGTGCACAAGCATAGGAATAAAATGCGACAAGCAAACAATCATGCCATGATGAATGATGCACAAGTTGCATGGCAATAAGTAGCATGGCATGGGTGAGGTGTGGTATGCAAGAATAAGGCATTTTATTAAGGCTGGGCCACATTTTGTTGTCATAATAGTTGCTGTTTACTATATATTTACATGATGCATGCTGCAATTGAAGTCATGGATAGCATAAACAGAAAGGTCTCATTGAGCTGATCATTTTTGACATATCATTTGCTAAATTCAGAGTTATATTGCAAAAGTTATTAATTATTTAAGTTCCAGTGGCATTTGTTGTAATTTAACTCAACTTGGAATTTAAAATGTTCAAAAGGTAATTTGAATAGCATATTTGAAATCCTCACATTTTTCTGGTTCAGAAACATATATCATTTGCATTATTTGGATTTATCATTGAAAAGTTATTTAAATCAGATTTATGTTTGAATTTGAAATAATTAGGAAAAGATTTGAATTTAAACAGACTCAGGAAAACTTTTTATACTCAGCCTTATTTAACCCCAGACGCTTACAGGTGGGCCAGGAACTCGCGGCCCCACACGCCAGTGGCTGACGACGAAGGGGACTGCGGGTTGCTTCACAGAAAACCTGGGAGCCTTTTTGTAAAACAACACCGACGCTGACAGGTGGGGATCCGAGGGACGGCGGGTTTAGGCGGGAGAAACTTCGAGGACCTAAGCGCAACGCCAAATCTGTCGGAACGGCAGCGCGCCGCTCTGCAAACAGCTGCGATCGGCCGGGCGTTCGACGGCGGCGACGCCGTCCGATCTAAACGACGACCCCAAAACGAAAAATGATAAGGGGATCACGGCCTACAACTTTGGTTGGATGCTACCGCGAGGAGGACCGAACGCTGGGCAGGCGACGAACAGCGGCAGAGTGAGCTGCGCGGATCCGCTTGTCGGCCAGCGCTGCAAGGCTGTAAGGCAGGCTCGACGGAAGGCGGCGGCACTACGGCGAACTAGCGAGGGGAAGGGATTGTCTACGGGCTGGAGGAGCTCACCGCGATGTCGTCGGCGGTGAGAGGTAGGCCAGAGAGGCTGCGATCGGGCGAGGGCTGGATCCTGAGCGTCTGGTGCTCATGGGCGGCGATCCTCCGGCGAGCTCCGTAACTCCGCGGTCCTAGGCGATGCGAGGGAAGGTGAGAAGCTCCGGTGCTCTGGCTCGCCGGAGTGCTCTGGAGCGAAGGGGAGCAGAGGGGCCGATCTAGGGTTGAGGGGGCATGGTGGAGAGGTTGCTCGCTGGGGAGGAAGAAGGGAGGCAGGGGGAGGAAGAGAGGCCTGAGGGGGATCTGGGGGAGGCTAGAGGCGAGAGGGAAGGATAAGAAAGAAAAGAGGGCAGGTAGATGGCGTGGGGAAGGGAAAGAACATGGGGCTACTTTATGCCAAAAGAGGGGTGGCTCGGGTGGCTAGGGTTTAGGAGGGAGAGAGAGGCCAGGTTAGCACATGGGAGGGTGGTGGTCAGGTTGGGTCCGAGCTGGGTGGGTGAGAGGGGTAGGGCTAGGGTTTGATGGGGACTAGGGTTAGTTGGGAAGGTGGTGGCTCGGGTTAGATGGGTAGAGAAAGGGGGGTACGGTGAGAGGGAATCTAGGTGGAGGATTAGAGAGAGAGAAGGGTGAGAGCTAGAGATTTTGAATCATGCATGCTCCATTCAAAGACCAAGCAAGATCAAAAAGAAAAGAGGTAGGGAGAAGGATGTGGGGGTTTAGGCTTATGCACACCCACATGATCACATGTGCATGCATGGATGTGGATGGTAAACAGGGTAGGGTTTAGATTAAGAGGAGGGTTTGGAGGAAAGGAGAGGCACACAAAACAAAGAAAGCCAAAAGACATGTAAAAAGGTGGCAATTGCATGGGCCATGCAAGAACATGAAATGCCATGGATCATACTTGTGTAAACAAAAATAATAAGCATGGCACTAGGTATTTGCATCCTCACAAGATGGAGTAGGCCCAAGCAAAAGAAAGAAGGAAAGATCCATGTGGAGTGAATGGGGAAAACCATGTTTGAATTACAAGGGGACATGCTAGTGTGTATGTGCCACTAGATATTTAATAAGCCCACAAAATATTCCCACATGATGATAACCCCAACAACACACATATGGAAGCTAGGAGGAAAGGTCCCACTCACAAGGCATGCAAAGGTGGCCATGTGGCTCTCATGCATCCATAATGTGAAAACAAAATGATGCCAAGATGAGAACATGTGGAAAAGAAATGGATCCATCCCAACCCACATGAGCTAGAAGTAAACCCATAAATGCCAAGCTCATATTTAGTTGGATGGTGGAATTATAAGGTGGTGAAAAGAAAAGGTGGTGGAGTTAATAAGAGATATGCCCCCAAATCAACTTGGGCATTTAACAATATATCAAGATCCAAATACAATATCAAGAGGCAACTACAATTAATAATGCACATGAGATAAGAACCAAACAAGAAGGGGTTTTATATGATGCTCAAATGCAAGATGGCATGATGACATGAGCATGATATGATGATGATGCAACAATTATATATTGGAAATGGCCCTTTTATTACTAGAACAAGTAGCATTACAGGTGTTAGACAACTGGGATGCTACAACTCTCCCCCACTAAACAGGAATCTCGCCCCGAGATTCTAGGAAGAAGAAGAAGACACAAAGAGAGAAGGATGGTTGGCACGGAGTTCATCTTCACGCTCCCAAGTGGCTTCATCAACAGAATGGTGTGACCACTGCACCTTGCAGAACTTGATGGACTTGTTGCGAGTCCTTCGTTCTGCGGTCTCAAGGATTTTGGTGGGGTGTTCTTGATAAGACAAGTCTTCTTGGAGATCGATTAGCTCATGATCCACGGTCCTGCCGGGATCTTTGAAGCACTTCTTGAGCTGAGAGATGTGGAAAACATCATGGACTTTGAGTTTTTCCGGGAGCTCCAGGGCATAAGCAACTTCTCCTCTTCTACCACGAATCTTGAAAGGACCGATGTATCTAGGAGCCAACTTTCCTTTGATACCGAAGCGGTGTGTTCCTCTCATGGGAGTGACACGAAGGTAGACGAGATCACCAGGGGCATACACCATATCTGTGTGCTTCCTGTCATAGTTGCTCTTCTGACGACTTTGAGCAATCTTCAGGTTCTCCAGAATGATATGCACCTTCTCCTCTGCCTGAGTTACAATGTCAGGGCCAAACCAGATTCTTTCTCCTGCACCTGACCAACCAATCGGAGTTCTGCACTTGCGACCATAGAGAGCCTCAAATGGTGCCATCTTCAGACTCTTCTGGAAGCTGTTGTTGTAGGAGAATTCAGCATAAGGAAGACATTCCTCCCACTTCATGCCAAAGGAGATGACGCAAGCACGAAGCATATCCTCCAGAATCTGATTGATCCTTTCCACTTGTCCTTGCGACTGAGGGTGGTAAGCAGTGCTGAAGTTCAACTTTGTTCCCAAAGCTTTTTGGAAACTCTCCCAGAACTTTGAGGTGAAGATGCTCCCACGTGCGAACTGATTTCAAGTGGAACCCCATACAGAGAGACAATTCTGTTGATATAGAGCTCAGCCAACTGAATTCCAGAAATTGTTTCCTTGACTGGGAAGAAATGAGCCACTTTAGAAAGCCTGTCGATGACAACAAAAATTGCATTGTTGACCTTCTGCGACCTTGGAAAGCCAGTGATGAAATCCATCTCTACTTTCTCCCATTTCCATTCCGGAGGTTTCAATGGCTGTAGAAGACCGAATGGTTTCTGATGGACAGCCTTCACTCTGCGGCAGACATCACATTCTGAGACATTCTTGGCACAATACCGTTTCAAACCAGGCCACCAGTATTGTGTTTTCAAGTCCATGTACATCTTTGTGCTGCCAGGATGGATAGAAAGAACCGAATCATGCGCCTCCTTGAGAACTTGCTCTCTCAGACCCGGGTAGTTTGGAACAAACATCCGGTGTTCAAAGAAAAGCGTGCCTTGATCATCAACGTGGAAGGACTCGTACTTCGGAAGCTCAAGTTTAGAAATGAGCTTTTTGGTGTGCGGATCACCCAGCTGACGAGAGCGAATCTTTTCTTCCAAGAGAGGAGTAGCCAGAAGGTTCAGGAGATGCCCTTGTTCCACAATTTCCAGGTTGAGCTGACGGAATTCCTCGCACAAGAGAGGTTGTTGCTCTTCCACCATGAGGTTGTTGACATAAGCTTTACGGCTAAGCGCATCTGCCATGACATTTGCTTTGCCCGGAGTGTAGTTGATGGTCACATCAAAGTCATTGATTGCTTCAATCCATCTCCTCTGCCGAAGGTTGAGATCAGGCTGTGTGAAGATATACTTCAAACTCTTGTGGTCAGAGAAGATCTCACAATGGTTACCAAGCAAGTAGTGCCTCCATAGCTTCAAAGCAAAGACAATCTTTGCTAGCTCGAGGTCATGTGTGGGATAGTTGATCTCATGTCTTCAATCGACGAGAGACATAAGCAACCACCTATTTCTCTTGCATAAGGACCGCACCAATCCTTGCAAAGAGGCGCACAGAATATCCGGAAAGGCTTAGATGTATCCGGAGGAACCAAGATGGCGTGGAAGTGAGCTTCTCTTTGAGTGTCTCAAAACTTGCTTGACATGCAGGAGTCCACGGTATTTCTTGCCTTTCTTGAGGAGATCGGTAAGAGGCTTCGCTATCTTCGAGAAGTTACGAGCAAGCGGCGGCAATAACTAGCCAAACCGAGAAACTCCGCACTTCTTTGACATTAACAGGAGGAAGCCATTCGACAATTGTCTTCACAGTTCCGGGTTGATCGCAATGCCCTTGGCAGATGACATGACCAAGATAGGTTACTTCAGCCAAAACTCACACTTTGAGAACTTTGCATACAAGCGTTCTCACGAAGCTTGTTTAAGACACACCGCAGTGTTCTTCATGCTCTTCCTTGGACTTAGAATAGACCGAATGTCATCCAGATAGACCACGAACTTATCAAGGTACTCCATGAAAACGGAGTTCATAAGCCTCGAGAAGGTAGCAGTGCGTTGGTGAGTCCGAAAGACATGACCGTGTACTCATACAGGCCATAGCGGTGGTGAAAGCTGTTTTGGGCACATCTTCCTTGCGAATCTTGATTTGGTGATAACCACTTCTCAAGTCCAGCTTAGAGAACACCACAGCTCCAGCTAGTCGATCAAGATCATTAATCCGCGGAAGGGGATATTTGTTCTTGATGGTTTTAGCATTGAGAGCCCGGTAGTCAACACAGAGTCTATCGGTTCTGTCACGCTTCTTCACAAAGATTGTTGGACTACCCCAAGAAGAAGTACTGTGTTGAATGAAACCCAACTTCTCTTGTTCATCAAGTTGTCGTTTAAGTTCAGCCAACTCAGAAGGACCCATTTTGTAAGGCCGCTTGGAGATAGGAGCCGTTCCAGGTTCAAGCTCAATCACAAACTCAACCTCACGATCCGGAGGCATACCCGGCAACTCTTCAGGAAAGACATCTGGGAACTCGCAGACCACTGGTACACTCTGAATAGCTTCCATAGCTTCATCATTCAGAGTTGCCAAGGAGAAGAGTTGGACAGCAGGAGTCAGACTTGGAGAAAAGACTATATGGCCTTCAGGAATCTTCAGAGAAACTGAGCGTTCAGCACAATCAATCACAGCTGCATTTGCCGTTAACCAATCCATGCCCAAGATGACATCAATGTCAGAATTGCCCAGAAGAATTAAAGAAGCCGAGAATGAAGAACCACCAATCTCAATCTGATTGCCATGACTGATATGAGCAGCCTTCATGTTTGAACCAGGAGATAGCACCACGCATTTGACGTGATAAAGGAACCCTATCCAAGTTATGCTCTTGTGCAAACTTATGCGAAACAAAAGAATGCGATGCACCAGAATCAAACAAAACTCGTGCAGGGACTGAGTTAATGGGAAGCATACCCATCACAACCAGTGCATGCTCGGCTTGAGCGGCGTTGACACGCTTGGCACGAACAACCGCAGACCCGGCTTGGTGTTGATGTTGAGAGCCCGAGGTGGTGGTGCACGAACCATAGGAGAGCTTGTTGCAGATCTTGGGGTGGAGGGAGAGCTTTGTTCTTCATCGGAGTTCAGCTTTGATGTCCGTGATCTCCACACACGAAGCAGACACTGTGTGGACGTGGAGCAAGATAGCCAGGGACTCCGCCAGCGCTCAGTGGTAGTGGTGGTTGTAGCCCCGGAGCCGCAGTGGGTGAAGTTTGGTGGCCTTGGCGTAACTTGCGTGTCTTGGTGGAGCCGGAGCGACGGTGGGGTGTTAGGAACCCGCACACGCCCGCTTAGAAGGAGCTGCCATAATCGCAGAGCTTGATGCATCCTGTTGTGTTTCTTGGACTCCTCGAACACTTGCACCTTGCCTCCTCTTGCGTGGTGTGTCTGTAGTTCCGTGAAAGTTGTCGGCCTTGCATGTGTGATCGCATACTTGATCGACGCATTGAGCCCTTGCCTGAACATCTTCTGCTTCTTCTTGTCATCAGATACCTCATCGCCACCATAACGAGAGAGATTCATGAAGTTCCTGATATAGGTGTTGACGTTATCATTTCCTTGCTTCAGGTTGAGAAAAGCCTCCTTCATCCTTTCCATTACAATCTCTGACAGAAACTGCTCCTTGAACGCTCCAGTGAACCTTTCCCAAGTTGGCTGGAACCCAGTGCATCTTGCCTTCAAGTAGTTCTCCCACCAGAGAGCTGCATCTCCCTTCAGAAGGTGAGTAGCACACTTGACCCACTCCTTCTCCGGAACATCAGCAGTCTCGAGCAACCTTGACATATCACGCAGCCAATCATCCGCGTCCAGTGGTCGATCAGAAACATCAAACTGACGAGGGTTGAATTTCAGGAAACTCTTGATGTCTCCTCGCTTGGGAGGTGGAGGGAGTGGAGCAAACTCGTTCCTCCTGACACTCTCCTCAAAGCGCTGGTTCTCTTGCATTCTTGCCAAAGCATTAGCGATGTTTGACAACATGAGCCCGATTCCGAGGTATGTCCTCATCGTCCGTGGTGGAGCCATCCCGTCATTGATATAAAACTCAAGTCAAGACTATAATGGAGAATGATAATAATCCAAAATAGTACCAAGATGGAATTAACCAAGATTAAAGGATACAATTCTCGAGATGATATTAAAATATCAACAAAGTTCAAAGCACCTAGAAGATATTAAGCATATCGCACACGACTGAAAAGGAGTATGGTACACAAATATATCAAAGAAAATTTTTCCACAAATTTCGGCATTAAAATACCAATAGATGCGCAAAATTACTTAACGAATCAAGATTAGTGACTCTACCGATTCAATATACAAAAGCGAATGATAGGAGTAGTGGTATGGTCGCGACTCCATCCCGCACTCAAATCATTACTCCGCACATGAACAAGTGGAACACATATCCTAACCCCTTCTTCTCACGACGAAACCTAAAGATTGGTAACTACGGAACGAACACCCCAAACAAGATAGCGTCGGATACAAAGAGGAAGACAGATAGCATCGGTTTGCAAAAGCCTATCGGTATGGAATGTACCAACAGTTGATAACCAAAGGCAGATAAGATAACAACTTGGATGCAACAGATAGACAAGGAATTACACACACACACACACACACACAACCTATGGTACTACGGAAACCCAGAACACGTGAATCCTAGTTTGAATTTTTAGAAGAGGATTGAAAACGTTGCACTTCCTTACCAGAAAAGGGTGGGTGGGTGGGTAAGAAGAAAAGTGGAAGCAGTCCTACTCTCGCGTTTTGTTTTTCCCTAGTATACATAACTACCAAAATATTTGCTAGACTGACAACGACCGTTTGGCTGAAACCCTGAAGGTCGGGATGGCTCTGATACCAATTGTAACTACCTCGGTGAATTACGCTCCTAGATACAAGCCTGGATGAGCGGTAGTGGTTGAAATAGTACGGTGGGGCCCCAAAAGCCACTCACGGGTAGACCTTTCGGCTGTCCCAACCACTACCCACTCAACGGGACCTATACGGGCGGCGTAATCGGCAGGCGAAGGGATCAACTACATACACAAGTGAGTATGTATGCAAGCCACCATACAAGAGTACATCAGAGCCATACCAGCTAGAAAGAAAGGAAATATAGCAACGCCATACGGCAAGATTCAAATGACCTAAATAGGTATAATATTTTAGGATAATTCCTCATACAACACACATCAGAGTATCAAGCGGAAGCGGCAAAACAAAGTCCGGGTACGGACAAGAAGCAAATCGGCATAAGATGCCATAGAAGTAAGCACATCCCGCCCACAGATCTCACGGATCCCCGTTCCCGGAATCTCTACACCGAACGATCGTTGCCCACGTCATCAGCCTCTTCCACCCAGTATCCGTCCTGCGAGGGTACCTGTTCATCTGAACCAATAATTTATCGTGTGAGACCCTAAGGGTACTCAGCAAGTCTTAATGCCTCTAAAGGGGACACAACCTGGGGTGACGCAATTGCAGCGAAAGATAAACCCTAGCAGTTCTACAGATAAACGCTAACCATCCGCCTAACCAATGATAGACGGATGTCCGTGAATTAAGGACAACAGTTATAACAGTAATTTCATCAGATCCATCCTCCTCCTCGCTTACCAACGAGGAAGCGGACGAACAACCCCCCATCCGTTGGCAATTTTATTAACCATTCCATGAGTGTTGCACTATTTACTAGTCAAATTACTTAGTCAGATTAAAGCGGTACTTTAGTTATGCTTGTCTATGATCGAGAAACTGTGCTCCAAGTCGTCCATAACCGCGGACACGGCTTGAGAAAGTTTTACCCGCCGGGTGCACCAATAGCAACACACGCCGATCAACCTCGAAAACCAAATCAAAACCCAACGAGGCCTTCTCGACAAAGCAATCATAGGATTCAGAAATATTTCAGGGGCCACCCTTGAGTACACCCATAACGGTTAGCGACTTCAGACGGACCCGAGGTTTGTGGGACCGTCAGAAGCGATCGGGAACCCAAAACTGGGCTTGTCGATACAGCGTAACGGGTCACAATTCCTAAACAAGACAAAGGTGCTCCTCACAATCGTAAATACAAAAGTAGCATGGCATAAGTACAGATAGTAAATAAAACCTCAAACTAGTTTGTGGCCCCAAGAAATAAGACGGAATCAAGCTCGCTCGTGGGGGTCCCATATACCTCCGGATGTGGATAGCGCGATAAATCAAGGAACAGAATCAAGTACTCGGGGTCTTACGGACACAAGTGAGCAGGAAAACCAAATAGCAGATGTTGCTCACGGTGCGTGCCACTTTCTTTAGTTATCCCACTACTACTCAGGTTAAGTTGTTTAGGTACCTCGTTATCCAACAGACTCTCACATACCCTACACATGCTGTTCTACGACTCGCATGGCTCAAACAACTCCTGTAGTAATGGCTCATGGGATGGAGGAACAAGCTTGGTGGGGTTTAAGAGTAAAGGCTATGCATACTTGGGATTCAATTTAATGCAATCGTGACTCAATGATGCAAGAATAAGATAGAGGCAATAGGTACTGTATGTATGCAAGCATGTGGAAGTGCTTGCCTGGCAACTCAGTTGAAGCGAGAGACGGATCTGGGTAGTGCTCCTGGTTCTCTTGATATATCCCCTGCTCAGCGTCTATTCGAAAGAAGAACCAAACAAGCAAGGGCCAACATAAATAAAGTGCACAAGCATAGGAATAAAATGCGACAAGCAAACAATCATGCCATGATGAATGATGCACAAGTTGCATGGCAATAAGTAGCATGGCATGGGTGAGGTGTGGTATGCAAGAATAAGGCATTTTATTAAGGCTGGGCCACATTTTGTTGTCATAATAGTTGCTGTTTACTATATATTTATATGATGCATGCTGCAATTGAAGTCATGGATAGCATAAACAGAAAGGTCTCATTGAGCTGATCATTTTAGACATATCATTTGCTAAATTCAGAGTTATATTGCAAAAGTTATTAATTATTTAAGTTCCAGTGGCATTTGTTGTAATTTAACTCAACTTGGAATTTAAAATGTTCAAAAGGTAATTTGAATAGCATATTTGAAATCCTCACATTTTTCTGGTTCAGAAACATATATCATTTGCATTATTTGGATTTATCATTGAAAAGTTATTTAAATCAGATTTATGTTTGAATTTGAAATAATTAGGAAAAGATTTGAATTTAAACAGACTCAGGAAAACTTTTTATACTCAGCCTTATTTAACCCCAGACGCTTACAGGTAGGCCAGGAACTTGCGGCCCCACACGCCAGTGGCTGACGACGAAGGGGACTGCGGGTTGCTTCACAGAAAACCTGGGAGCCTTTTTGTAAAACAACACCGACGCTGACAGGTGGGGATCCGAGGGACGGCGGGTTTAGGCGGGAGAAACTTCGAGGACCTAAGCGCAAAACGTCAAATCCTGTCGGAACGGCAGCGCCGCGCCGCTCTGCCGGCAACTGCGATCGGCCGGCGTTCAGACGACGATGGCGACGCCGTCGCTGATCTAAACGACACGACCCCAAAACGAAAAATGATAAGGGGATCACGGCCTACAACTTTGGTTCGGGATGCTAGCGCGGAGGAGGACCGCAACGCGCGGGGCAGGGCGACGAACAGCGGCAGAGTGAGCTGCTGCGGATGCTGCTGTCGGCCAGGCGCGACGCGCAGCGCGCGCGCAGGGCGTTCGACGGAAGGCGGCGGCACTACGGCGAACTAGCGAGGGGAAGGGATTGTCTACGGGCTGGAGGAGCTCACCGCGATGTCGTCGGCGGTGAGAGGTAGGCCAGAGAGGCTGCTGATCGGCGACGAGGCTGGATCCCTGGAGCGTCTGGTGCTCGCGGGCGCGGCGGCGGCGACGATCCTCCGGCGAGCTCCCGTAACTTCCGGCGGTCCTAGGCGATGCAGGGGAAGCAGGAGAAGCTCCTGGTGCTCCTGGCTCGCCTCGGAGTGCTCTGGAGCGAAGGGGAGCAGAGGGGCCGATCTAGGGTTGAGGGGGCATGGTGGAGAGGTTGCTCGCTGGGGAGGAAGAAGGGAGGCAGGGGGAGGAAGAGAGGCCTGAGGGGGATCTGGGGGAGGCTAGAGGCGAGGGGGAAGGATAAGAACGAAAAGAGGGCAGGTAGATGGCGTGGGGAAGGGAAAGAACATGGGGCTACTTTATGCCAAAAGAGGGGTGGCTCGGGTGGCTAGGGTTTAGGAGGGAGAGAGAGGCCAGGTTAGCACATGGGAGGGTGGTGGTCAGGTTGGGTCCGAGCTGGGTGGGTGAGAGGGGTAGGGCTAGGGTTTGATGGGGACTAGGGTTAGTTGGGAAGGTGGTGGCTCGGGTTAGATGGGTAGAGAAAGGGGGGTACGGTGAGAGGGAATCTAGGTGGAGGATTAGAGAGAGAGAAGGGTGAGAGCTAGAGATTTTGAATCATGCATGCTCCATTCAAAGACCAAGCAAGATCAAAAAGAAAAGAGGTAGGGAGAAGGATGTGGGGGTTTAGGCTTATGCACACCCACATGATCACATGTGCATGCATGGATGTGGATGGTAAACAGGGTAGGGTTTAGATTAAGAGGAGGGTTTGGAGGAAAGGAGAGGCACACAAAACAAAGAAAGCCAAAAGACATGTAAAAAGGTGGCAATTGCATGGGCCATGCAAGAACATGAAATGCCATGGATCATACTTGTGTAAACAAAAATAATAAGCATGGCACTAGGTATTTGCATCCTCACAAGATGGAGTAGGCCCAAGCAAAAGAAAGAAGGAAAGATCCATGTGGAGTGAATGGGGAAAACCATGTTTGAATTACAAGGGGACATGCTAGTGTGTATGTGCCACTAGATATTTAATAAGCCCACAAAATATTCCCACATGATGATAACCCCAACAACACACATATGGAAGCTAGGGAGGAAAGGTCCCACTCACAAGGCATGCAAAGGTGGCCATGTGGCTCTCATGCATCCATAATGTGAAAACAAAATGATGCCAAGATGAGAACATGTGGAAAAGAAATGGATCCATCCCAACCCACATGAGCTAGAAGTAAACCCATAAATGCCAAGCTCATATTTAGTTGGATGGTGGAATTATAAGGTGGTGAAAAGAAAAGGTGGTGGAGTTAATAAGAGATATGCCCCCAAATCAACTTGGGCATTTAACAATATATCAAGATCCAAATACAATATCAAGAGGCAACTACAATTAATAATGCACATGAGATAAGAACCAAACAAGAAGGGGTTTTATATGATGCTCAAATGCAAGATGGCATGATGACATGAGCATGATATGATGATGATGCAACAATTATATATTGAAATGGCCTTTTTATTACTAGAACAAGTAGCATTACAGGTGTTAGACAACTGGGATGCTACAACTCCCCACTAAACAGAATCTCGCCCGAGATTCTAGGAAGAAGAAGACACAAAGAGAGAAGGATGGTTGGCACGGAGTTCATCTTCACGCCCCAAGTGGCTTCATCAATGTAATGGTGTGACCATTGCACCTTGCGTAATTTGATGGACTTGTTGCAGTCCTTCTTCTGCGGTCTCAAGGATTTTGGTGGGTGTTCTTGATAAGACAAGTCTTCTTGAGATCGATTAGCTCATGATCCATGGTCTGCCGGATCTTTGAAGCACTTCTTGAGCTGAGAGATGTGGAAAACATCATGGACTTTGAGTTTTTCCGGAGCTCCAGGCATAAGCAACTTCTCCTCTTCTACCACGAATCTTGAAAGGACCGATGTATCTAGGAGCCAACTTTCCTTTGATACCGGGCGGTGTGTTCCTCTCATGGGAGTGACACGAAGGTAGACGAGATCACCAGGCATACACCATATCTGTGTGCTTCTGTCATAATTGCTCTTCCGACGACTTTGAGCAATCTTCGTGTTCTCCGAATGATATGCACCTTCTCCTCTCGCTCGAGTTACAATGTCGCCCAAACCAGATTCTTTCTCACACCGACCAACCAATCGGAGTTCGCACTTGCGACCATAGAGAGCCTCAAATGGTGCCATCTTCGACTCTTCCGAAGCTGTTGTTGTAGGAGAATTCAGCATAAGGAAGACATTCCTCCCACTTCATGCCAAAGGAGATGACGCAAGCACGAAGCATATCCTCCAATCTGATTGATCCTTTCCACTTGTCCTGCGATCGAGGGTGGTAAGCAGTCTTGAAGTTCAACTTTGTTCCCAAAGCTTTTGGAAACTCTCCCGAACTTTGAGGTGAAGATGCTCCACGGTCGAACTGATTTCAAGTGGAACCCCATACAGAGACAATTGCTGATATAGAGCTCACCAACTGAATTCCGTAAATTGTTTCCTTGATCGGGAAGAAATGAGCCACTTTAGAAAGCTCATCGATGACAACAAAATTGCATTGTTGACCTTCTGCGACCTTGGAAAGCCAGTGATGAAATCCATCTCTACTTTCTCCCATTTCCATTCCGGAGGTTTCAATGGCTGTAGAAGACCGAATGGTTTCTGATGGACAGCCTTCACTCGCGCGACATCACATTCTCGAGACATACTTGGCACAATACCGCTTCAAACCAGGCCACCAAGATTGTGTTTTCAAGTCCATGTACATCTTTGTGCTGCCAGATGGATAGAAAGAACCGAATCATGCGCCTCCTTGAGAACTTGTTCTCTCGACCGGGTAGTTTGGAACAAACATCCGGTGTTCAAAGAAAAGCGTGCCTTGATCATCAACGTGGAAGGACTCGTACTTCGGAAGCTCAAGTTTAGAAATGAGCTTTTTGGTGTGCGGATCACCCAGCTGACGAGAGCGAATCTTTTCTTCCAAGAGAGGAGTAGCCAGAAGGTTCAGGAGATGCCCTTGTTCCACAATTTCTAGGTTGAGCTGACAGAATTCCTCGCACAAGAGAGGTTGTTGCTCTTCCACCATGAGGTTGTTGACATAAGCTTTACGGCTAAGCGCATCTGCCATGACATTTGCTTTGCCCGGAGTGTAGTTGATGGTCACATCAAAGTCATTGATTGCTTCAATCCATCTCCTCTGCCGAAGGTTGAGATCAGGCTGTGTGAAGATATACTTCAAACTCTTGTGGTCAGAGAAGATCTCACAACGGTTACCAAGCAAGTAGTGCCTCCATAGCTTCAAAGCAAAGACAACTGCTGCTAGCTCAAGGTCATGTGTGGGATAGTTGATCTCATGCGTCTTCAACTGACGAGAGACATAAGCAACCACCTATTTCTCTTGCATAAGGACCGCACCCAATCCTTGCAAAGAGGCGTCACAGAATATCTGGAAAGGCTTAGATGTATCCGGAGGAACCAAGACTGGCGTGGAAGTGAGCTTCTCTTTGAGTGTCTCAAAACTTGCTTGACATGCAGGAGTCCACAGGTATTTCTTGCCTTTCTTGAGGAGATCGGTAAGAGGCTTCGCTATCTTCGAGAAGTTCTGAACGAAGCGACGGCAATAACTAGCCAAACCGAGGAAACTCCGCACTTCTTTGACATTAACAGGAGGAAGCCATTCGACAATTGTCTTCACAGTTTCCGGGTTGACTGCAATGCCCTTGGCAGAGATGACATGACCAAGATAGGTTACTTCAGGCAGCCAAAACTCACACTTTGAGAACTTTGCATACAAGCGGTTCTCACGAAGCTTGTTTAAGACACACCGCAGGTGTTCTTCATGCTCTTCCTTGGACTTAGAATAGACCAGAATGTCATCCAGATAGACCACAACGAACTTATCAAGGTACTCCATGAAAACGGAGTTCATAAGCCTCGAGAAGGTAGCAAATGCAGGTGAGTCCGAAAGACATGACCGTGTACTCATACAGGCCATAGCGGGTGGTGAAAGCTGTTTTGGGCACATCTTCCTTGCGAATCTTGATTTGGTGATAACCACTTCTCAAGTCCAGCTTAGAGAACACCACAGCTCCAGCTAGTTGATCGAACAGATCATTAATCCGCGGAAGGGGATATTTGTTCTTGATGGTTTTAGCATTGAGAGCCCGGTAGTCAACACAGAGTCTATCGGTTCTGTCACGCTTCTTCACAAAGATTGTTGGACTACCCCAAGAAGAAGTACTGTGTTGAATGAAACCCAACTTCTCTTGTTCATCAAGTTGTCGTTTAAGTTCAGCCAACTCAGAAGGACCCATTTTGTAAGGCCGCTTGGAGATAGGAGCCGTTCCAGGTTCAAGCTCAATCACAAACTCAACCTCACGATCCGGAGGCATACCCGGCAACTCTTCAGGAAAGACATCTGGGAACTCGCGAGACATCGGTACACTCGAATAGCTTCCATAGCTTCATCATTCGAGTTGCCAAGGAGAAGAGTTGGACACAGGAGTCGACTTGGAGAAAAGACTATATGGCCTTCGTGAATCTTGAGAAACCGAGCTCAAAGACAATCAATCACAGCTGCATTTGCCGTTAACCAATCCATGCCCAAGATGACATCAATGTCAGAATTGCCCAGAAGAATTAAAGAAGCCGAGAATGAAGAACCACCAATCTCAATCTGATTGCCATGACTGATATGAGCAGCCTTCATGTTTGAACCAGGAGATAGCACCACCAGACGACGTGATAAAGGAACCCTATCCAAGTTATGCTCTTGTGCAAACTTATGCGAAACAAAAGAATGCGATGCACCAGAATCAAACAAAACTCGTGCAGGGACTGAGTTAATGGGAAGCATACCCATCACAACTCCAGGTGCATGCTCAGCTTGAGCGGCGTTGACACAGTTGGCACGAACAACCGCAGACCCGGGCTTGGTGTTGATGTTGAGAGCCCGAGGTGGTGGTGCACGAACCATAGGAGAGCTTGTTGCAGATCTTGGCGGGGGTGGAGGGAGAGCTTTGTTCTTCATCGGACAGTTCCAGTTTTGATGTCCAGGATCTCCACACGAAGCGTACACCGTGTGGACGTGAGCGGCATAGCTGTGGGACTCCGCCAGCGCCTGTGGTAGTGGTGGTTGTAGCCCCGGAGCCGCAGTGGTGAAGTTTGGTGGCCTTGGCGCCAGAACTTGCAGGTCTTGGTGGAGCCGGGAGCGACGGTGGGGTGTTAGGAACCCAGACACGCCGCTTAGAAGGAGCTGCCATAACTGCAGAGCTTGATGCATCCCTGTTGTGTTTCTTGGACTCCTCGAACACTTGCCTGCTTGCCTCCTCTTGCAGGGCTGTGTGCTGTAGTTCCAGGAAAGTTGTCGGCCTTGCATGTGTGATTGCATACTTGATCGATGCATTGAGCCCTTGCCTGAACCTCTTCTGCTTCTTCTTGTCATCAGATACCTCATCACCACCATAACGAGAGAGATTCATGAAGTTCCTGATATAGGTGTTGACGTTATCATTTCCTTGCTTCAGGTTGAGAAAAGCCTCCTTCATCCTTTCCATTACAATCTCTGACAGAAACTGCTCCTTGAACGCTCCAGTGAACCTCTCCCAAGTTGGCTGGAACCCAGTGCAGCTTGCCTTCAAGTAGTTCTCCCACCAGAGAGCTGCATCTCCCTTCATAAGGTGAGTAGCACACTTGACCCACTCCTGCTCCGGAACATCAGCAGTCTCGAGCAACCTTGACATCTCACGCAGCCAATCATCCGCATCCAGAGGTCGGTCAGAAACATCAAACTGACGAGGGTTGAATTTCAGAAAGCTCTTGATGTCTCCTCGCTTGGGAGGTGGAGGTAGTGGAGCAAACTGCCTCCTCGACACTTTCCTCAAAGCGCTGTTCTCTTGCATTGCTGCCAAAGCATTAGCGATGTTTGACAACATGAGCCTGGGCCCGAGGTATGTCCTCATCAGTCCGGCGTGGTGGAGCCATCCTGTCATTGATATAAACTCAAGTCAGTACTATAATGGAGAATGATCATAATCCAAAATAGTACCACGATGGAATTAACCATGATTAAAGGGTACAATGTACGGAGATGATATTAAAATAGCAACAAAGTTCAAAGCACCTAGAAGATATTAAGCATATCGCACACGATGAAAAAGGAGTATGGTACACAAATATATCAAAGAAAATTTTCCACAAATTTCGCATTAAAATACCAATAGATGCTAAAATTACTTAACGAATCAAGATTAGTGACTCTACCGATTCAATATACAAAAGCGAATGATAGGAGTAGTGGTATGGTCGACTCCATCCCGCACTCAAATCATTACAAGACATGAACAAGTGGAACACATATCCTAACCCCTTCTTCTCACGATTTAAACCTAAAGATTGGTAACTACGGAACGAACACCCCAAACAAGATAGCGTGATACAAAGAGGAAGATAGCATCGGTTTGCAAAAGCCTATCGGTATGGAATGTACCAACAGTTGATAACCAAAGGCAGATAAGATAACAACTTGGATGCAACAGATAGACAAGGAATTACACACACACACACACACACAACCTATGGTACTACGGAAACCCAGAACACGTGAATCCTAGTTTGAATTTTTAGAAGAGGATTGAAAACGTTGCACTTCCTTACCAGAAAAGGGTGGGTGGGTAAGAAGAAAAGTGGAAGCAGTCCTACTCTCGCTTTTGTTTTTCCCTAGTATACATAACTACCAAAATATTTGCTAGATCGACAACGACCGTTTGGCTGAAACCCTGAAGGTCGGGATGGCTCTGATACCAATTGTAACTACCTCGGTGAATTACGCTCCTAGATACAAGCCTGGATGAGCGGTAGTGGTTGAAATAGTACGGTGGGGCCCCAAAAGCCACTCACGGGTAGACCTTTCGGCTGTCCCAACCACTACCCACTCAACGGGACCTATACGGGCGGCGTAATCGGCAGGCGAAGGGATCAACTACATACACAAGTGAGTATGTATGCAAGCCACCATACAAGAGTACATCAGAGCCATACCAGCTAGAAAGAAAGGAAATATAGCAACGCCATACGGCAAGATTCAAATGACCTAAATAGGTATAATATTTTAGGATAATTCCTCATACAACACACATCAGAGTATCAAGCGAAGCAAAACAAAGTCCGGTGCGGACAAGAAGCAAATCGGCATAAGATGCCATAGAAGTAAGCACATCCCGCCCACGATCTCACGGATCCCGTTCCGGAATCTCTACACCGAACGATCGCTGCCACGCCATCGCCTCTTCCACCCAAAGATCCGTCCCGCGAGGGTACCTGCTCATCCGAACCAATAATTTATCGTGTGAGACCCTAAGGGTACTCAGCAAGTCTTAATGCCTCTAAAGGGGACACAACCTGGGGTGACGCAATTGCAGCGAAAGATAAACCCTAGCAGTTCTACAGATAAACGCTAACCATCTGCCTAACCAATGATAGACGGATGTCCGTGAATTAAGGACAACAGTTATAACAGTAATTTCATCAGATCCATCCTCCTCCTCGCTTACCAACGAGGAAGCGGACGAACAACCCCCCATCCGTTGGCAATTTTATTAACCATTCCATGAGTGTTGCACTATTTACTAGTCAAATTACTTAGTCAGATTAAAGCGGTACTTTAGTTATGCTTGTCTATGATCGAGAAACTGTGCTCCAAGTCGTCCATAACCGCGGACATGGCTTTCAGAAAGTTTTACCCGGCCGGGGTGCACCAATAGCAACACACGCTCGATCAACCTCGGAAAAACCAAATCAAAACCCAACGAGGCCTTCTCGACAAAGCAATCATAGGATTCAGAAATATTTCAGGGGGCCACCCCTTGGAGTACACCCAACGGTTAGCTGACTTGAGACGGACCCGAGGTTTGTGGACCGGTCAGAAGCGATCGGGAACCCAAAACTGGGCTTGTCGATACCGCGTAAACGGGTCACAATTCCTAAATAAAGACAAAGTGTGCTCCTCGCACAATCGTAAATACAGAAGTAGCATGGCATAAATACAGTATAGTAAATAAAACCTCAAACTAGTTTGTGGCCCCAAGAAATAAGACGGAATCAAGCTCTGGCTTAGGGGGGTCCCATATACCTCCCGGATGTGGATAGCGATAAATCAAGGAACAGGAATCAAGTACTGGGTCTTACGGGACACAAGTGAGCAGGAAAAACCAAATAGCAGATGTTGCTCACCGGTGCCACTTTCTTTAGTTATCCCACTACTACTCAGGTTAAGTTGTTTAGGTACCTCGTTATCCAACAGACTCTCACATACCCTACACATGTTGTTCTACGACTCGCATGGCTCAAACAACTCCTGTAGTAATGGCTCATGGGATGGAGGAACAAGCTTGGTGGGGTTTAAGAGTAAAGGCTATGCATACTTGGGATTCAATTTAATGCAATCGCGACTCAATGATGCAAGAATAAGATAGAGGCAATAGGTACTGTATGTATGCAAGCATGTGGAAGTGCTTGCCTGGCAACTCAGTTGAAGCGAGAGACGGATCTGGGTAGTGCTCCTGGTTCTCTTGATATATCCCCTGCTCAGCGTCTATTCGAAAGAAGAACCAAACAAGCAAGGGCCAACATAAATAAAGTGCACAAGCATAGGAATAAAATGCGACAAGCAAACAATCATGCCATGATGAATGATGCACAAGTTGCATGGCAATAAGTAGCATGGCATGGGTGAGGTGTGGTATGCAAGAATAAGGCATTTTATTAAGGCTGGGCCACATTTTGTTGTCATAATAGTTGCTGTTTGCTATATATTTATATGATGCATGCTGCAATTGAAGTCATGGATAGCATAAACAGAAAGGTCTCGTCGAGCTGATCATTTTAGACATATCATTTGCTAAATTCGGAGTTATATTGCAAAAGTTATTAATTATTTAAGTTCCAGTGGCATTTGTTGTAATTTAACTCAACTTGGAATTTAAAATGTTCAAAAGGTAATTTGAATAGCATATTTGAAATCCTCACATTTTTCTGGTTCAGAAACATATATCATTTCATTATTTGGATTTATCATTGAAAATTTATTTAAAATCAGATATATGTTTGAATTTGAAATAATTAGGAAAAGATTTGAATTTAAACAGACTCAGGAAAACTTTTTATACTCAGCCTTATTTAACCCCAGACGCTTACAGGTGGGCCAGGAACTCGCGGCCCCACACGCCAGTGGCTGACGGTTTAACAAAGGGGACCGCGGGAACTTCAAACGCAAAACGCCAACTTCTTAAAACGGCAGCGGCGCTTAAGAACTCGACGGCGACGACGATGGCAACGCCGTCGCTGATCTAAACGACACGACCCCAAAACGAAAAATGATAAGGGGATCACGGCCTACAACTTTGGTTCGGGATGCTAGCGCGGAGGAGGACCGCAGCGCGCGGGGCAGGGCGACGAACAGCGGCGGAGCGAGCTGCTGCGGATGCTGCTGTCGGCCAGGCGCGACGCGCAGCGCGCGCGCAGGGCGTTCGACGGAAGGCGGCGGCACTACGGCGAACTAGCGAGGGGAAGGGGTTGTCTAGGGGCTGGAGGAGCTCACCGCGGTGTCGTCGGCGGTGAGAGGTAGGCCGGAGAGGCTGCTGATCGGCGACGAGGCTGGATCCCTGGAGCGTCTGGTGCTCGCGGGCGCGGCGGCGGCGACGATCCTCCGGCGAGCTCCCGTAACTTCCGGCGGTCCTAGGCGATGCAGGGGAAGCAGGCGAAGCTCCTGGTGCTCCTGGCTCGCCTCGGAGTGCTCTGGAGCGAAGGGGAGCAGAGGGGCCGATCTAGGGTTGAGGGGGCATGGTGGAGAGGTTGCTCGCTAGGGAGGAAGAAGGGAGGCAGGGGGAGGAAGAGAGGCCTGAGGGGGATCTGGGGGAGGCTATAGGCGAGGGGGAAGGATAAGAACGAAAAGAGGGCAGGTAGATGGCGTGGGGAAGGGAAAGAACATGGGGCTACTTTATGCCAAAAGAGGGGTGGCTCGGGTGGCTAGGGTTTAGGAGGGAGAGAGAGGCCAGGTTAGCACATGGGAGGGTGGTGGTCAGGTTGGGTCCGAGCTGGGTGGGTGAGAGGGGTAGGGCTAGGGTTTGATGGGGACTAGGGTTAGTTGGGAAGGTGGTGGCTCGGGTTAGATGGGTAGAGAAAGGGGGTACGGTGAGAGGGAATCTAGGTGGAGGATTAGAGAGAGAAGGGTGAGAGCTAGAGATTTTGAATCATGCATGCTCCATTCAAAGACCAAGCAAGATAAAAAAGAAAAGAGGTAGGGAGAAGGATGTGGGGGTTTAGGCTTATGCACACCCACATGATCACATGTGCATGCATGGATGTGGATGGTAAACAGGGTAGGGTTTAGATTAAGAGGAGGGTTTGGAGGAAAGGAGAGCCACACAAAACAAAGAAAGCCAAAAGACATGTAAAAAGGTGGCAATTGCATGGGCCATGCAAGAACATGAAATGCCATGGATCATACTTGTGTAAACAAAAATAATAAGCATGGCACTAGGTATTTGCATCCTCACAAGATGGAGTAGGCCCAAGCAAAAGAAAGAAGGAAAGATCCATGTGGAGTGAATGGGGAAAACCATGCTTGAATTACAAGGGGACATGCTAGTGTGTATGTGCCACTAGATATTTAATAAGCCCACAAAATATTCCCACATGATGATAACCCCAACAACACACATATGGAAGCTAGGGAGGAAAGGTCCCACTCACAAGGCATGCAAAGGTGGCCATGTGGCTCTCATGCATCCATAATGTGAAAACAAAATGATGCCAAGATGAGAACATGTGGAAAAGAAATGGATCCATCCCAACCCACATGAGCTAGAAGTAAACCCATAAATGCCAAGCTCATATTTAGTTGGATGGTGGAATTATAAGGTGGTGAAAAGAAAAGGTGGTGGAGTTAATAAGAGATATGCCTCCAAATCAACTTGGGCATTTAACAATATATCAAGATCCAAATACAATATCAAGAGGCAACTACAATTAATAATGCACATGAGATAAGAACCAAACAAGAAGGGGTTTTATATGATGCTCAAATGCAAGATGGCATGATGACATGAGCATGATATGATGATGATGCAACAATTATATATTGGAAATGGCCCTTTTATTACTAGAACAAGTAGCATTACAGGTGTTAGACAACTGGGATGCTACACCCAACCACGAGAAATCCTGGACTCGAAGAGAGAGAAGAGTGCGGATTCAAAACACGCAGAGGTGAGAGGAGAGCAGCAGAGGGGTGAGGAGTAAAATCAGACCTAACCAGATCTAGCCAACCGTTTTTCCAAAAATAGTTTTGACACTCTACTTCGGCCTTTAGCTAGGTTATCCTACAGGCTGGACTTGTGGGGTATCGCAACTGCTGAGCTCTGATACCACTCTGTAACACCCTCAGAATCGACCCTATGCAAGTTTCAGCGATTCCCGCCAAACCCGCATAGAAACGATTCAAAGGTGCCCACCAGGCACTTTCGTGCGGGTGGGAAACGAAGTAATGACATTACACAACAGTCCTCGATGGGACCCACAGAACAGATATATATACAACACGACTCCATGAGTCAAGAATACAGATATACAGAACAAAGATCCAAATCACCTTGAAAATGATACAGCGTCCGGCTACGGACAAGATGCAAATGGGGCTAAGAGCCCTGGAGAATAACCAATGGCGTCCATAACCCTGCCCAGGCCAAGCCGGAAGGGTAACCCTGCTAACGACGTCGATCTCAATACCTGCTTAAACAAAAGGGGTGCCGACAAAGGGCAAAGGAAAAGAGGAGAGTCGATCTTGAGGCCAAGACACGCGAGGCTAGAATTCGGCGGTCCTCGCCTACATAGGTATGGTGGATCAAGCGGCAGCGCAAAGATGCACTACACAACCTATAGAGACTCGATACAACTGGCGGCTATCAGAGAGGGGTAAGAAAGATCTATTCGGAACCGACCTGATGCTACCATCAAACAAACCCATCCTGGTGTTTCCCCCTCGAGACCAAACGAGGAAGTCAACCGAGGAACTCACACAGTTGGCAGTTTTATTTATTCAGTTAACGTTGCAGCAATTACTAGTCAAGTATAGAGAGTCATCCTGATAAATTAAGCAGTGGGCACTTTTATTTGACCATTCCATTGTAGTTGTAACACTTACTAGTCAGATACAATTAGCATGAGATAACCCAAAACCCAGTAGTTGTTGGTACTTTTATTTAGCCATTCCGTTGTAGTTGCAATACTTACTAGTCAGATACAATTGTCGCAAGCGACAAACCAAACAAGCAATTGTGGGCAGTTTTAGTTAGCCATTCCATTATAGTGAAGCTGATTACTAGTCATTATAAAGTCAAATTTATAGCACTACTTTAGTTATAGTTGTCTATGATCGAGATACTGTGCTCCAAGTCGTCCATAACCGCGGACACGGCTTTCAGAAAGTTTTACCCAGCCGGGGTGCACCAATAGCAACACACACTCGATCAACCTCGGAAAAACCAAATCAAAACCCAACGAGGCCTTCACGACAAAGCAATCACAGGATTCAGAAATATTTCAGGGGGCCACCCTTGAGTACACCAAGAACGGTTAAGCTGACTTGAGACGGACCCGAGGTTTGTGGGGCCGGTCAGAAGCGATCGGGAACCCAAAACTGGCTTGTCGATACCGCAAAAACGGGTCACATTTCCTAAATAAGACAGCAGTGCTCGCACAATCGTAATAAAGCAGTAGCATGGCATAAGTACAGATCGTAATAAAACCTCAAACTAGTTTGTGGCCCCAAGAAATAAGAATGAATCAAGCTCGCTCGGGGTCCCATAATCCTCCCGAATGTGGATAGCGCGAAAAATCAAGGAATGTATCAAGTACTCGGGTCCCACAGGACACAAGTGGACGTTAACAACCAAATAACATCTATTGCCCACCTGTGACTCTGTTTACTTACTTCAATTTTAGTTGTTAAACAGTAATTAAAGTGAACGATAATTAAAGCCAAGATCATCTCCAACAACAAACATGCGGCATTACTCCAACAACTGTGGAACTGGACGACACGCAACAACACTTGAGCAAGACTATCACGACGCCAATAAGTCCAACTATCTACCGTATCGTGTAATAGGATGTGTCCAAGGCAATATAAGGCTGCAAGGAAATCACGGTACGAAATCTAGAGCATCGCATACGTATAGCGATAGATCAACAGGAGGGAATAAATACTATAAAAGTAAGATAGGTAGAAAAGGGAAGATGCTCGCCTGAAAACATTGTCGAAGGTTCAACCGAAGATCGGGTCGACACTCGCATCAACTCAACGGCCTTATCCGCGAAGAACCAAAACACTAGAAGAAACACCGGATGCAATATTTAATACTACGGCAAAAGATCGGGCATGATGCATGTATGATGTATGACATGGCAAAAGTGCGATGCAATTAGGCCACATTAAGCGGAACCGGGGTCCCGACAATTAATATATGGTTCAAGTTGTTTAGCTACCCCGTAATTTAAATGTTGTATTAACAAGGCAAGATAAGTTACCGGTTCGCTACACAAATTTAAATGAGGCCAATATAAGGCTAGATTTGCCCGCATATGGGCCCCATATTTACTTATGAGGTGAATCGGCATAAGGCCCCCAAACCACACAAATATGCATGCGAGATGAATGACTATTATGCAACAGGTTTTATATTTAGCATTTATAAAATAGGGGCTCGGGAAAAGGTTCACACATCTGGAGTCGAAGGTCTTGGGGATTTCGAGGGTTCGGGGTTCGGCCTCGGGGTTCAGGGTTCGACGGGATCGGATACAAGATGGAGAACTTGGGTCCAAGCGGTTGATCTTGCCGCATCCGGGAAGAAGGACTTCGCATTCGGTGGCGATGTTGACGGTCTTCGGGTTCGGGCCTTGGCGTCCGAGGGAAGTACTTGGCGTTCCGGGGACGGTCCTGTCGCATCCGCGGTCGTTGGTTCGTGTCGACGGTCTTGTCGTCTCACGGCGGAGATCTTGGGACCCGGGGTCTTGGCGTCTTCGGGTCCGAGAGGGAGAACTTGGCGTTCGGCGGAATCGGTCTTCGGGTCCTTTGGGTTTTCCATGTGGCGGTCTTGACGTCCGGGCATCGAGTCCTCGAGACCGGGGCCGGCGGTCCTCTCTCGACGATCTTGTGGCTCCGAGGGTTGGGGATCTCGGCGCCCGCGAAGGAGATCTTGTCGGGGCCTCATGTCGGTCTTGGGTTATCATGGACAATTGTCGGTCTTGGGGTACCGGGTAGGCGATCTTGAGGTGCATCCTTGTCTTCGGGAGATCTTGTCGAACCTTGTCACCTTGCGAACATACAGATTCTATGCAGATCACACAATAGTGTAACCATCTAGAAGGAGCACGGCAGCAACAGCCAAGCGCCAGGGGCCGGGGCGAGCTTGGCGGAGGGCAGCGCGGGGGTCGCCGGCGGCAGCCGGAGGAGGAAGGGGCTTCTCCCACGAGCTCGGGGGCGAGGGCGGTGAGCCGGCGGGAGGCGTGGCCCGTGAGGCGGGCCGGCGGACGGAGCGGAGGCCGGGCGGCGGAGCTCGGAGGCCATCGAGGACGCCTCCTGGGTCTGGAGGTTGAGGAATGGCCGGCAGCTGACGGGCGAGCTCGGTAGGAGGGAAGGTGCCGGGAAGGCAGCGACGGGCACATCGCGGATGGCGCGGTGTGGCGCTTCAGGGAAGACGCGGGGTTGGGGAAGGCAAGATCGATCGGGCTCATGGGCTCGTGGCGGCGGCGAAGAGGAGGGCGGAGAGAGGGAGGCCGGGCCGGTGGCGAGCGTCGCGGGCGGCGGCGGCTTGAGGCCAGGCGGCGGCGTGAGCGGGGCCGGCGGAGCTCCGGTAGCGCTGGCGTGGCCGGACGGGAAAAGGCTGCCGGGGAAGGGGACGGAGGAGGTCGTGGGGGAAGAGAGGAGCGTGGGGATCGTGGGCATTCGGCAGGTGGGTGGGGCCAGGGGAGGTTGGTTGGCTGCGGTGGGGTGCGACGCATGCGTGAGCGAGGCTCTAGGAACGTGTCGGGAGGGTTGCATGGGGTGTCTTGCGTGGCGTCTTGGCGTGATGGTGGAGGCCCAATGGCATGGAACGAGGTGGGTGTGGGGTGTATGTGCGCGTGTGTGCTGTGGAGCCAAGGGGTGGCGGCGGCTGGGAGGGTTGGGGAATGGGGTAGGTAGGGATTAGGGTTTATCTAGGAGGGGACTAAGGTTTTGTTTTCTGGGTTGTAGGTGGGCTCCGGTTGGGCCTTTGGGCCTGGCCGGTTGTCTGCCTTCCCAGTCCAAAATATTTATTTATTTGATTTAGTTTTGAAAAAATACTTTTGTAAATATGTTTTAGACAAATAACAGATCCGGATCGATCGATGTTTTAATTTGAAATAAGACGGGGCTACTTAGAAAACAAAACTAGGCGTTTCGAAAATAGTTTCAGACAAACAATGCATGATGATGACAATGTAATGCACAAAATCAACGCGATTTTCTAGTAGTGGTTTTGCGGGATGCCACAGTTACACAAACCAAAAGGCATACGCCTATAAGCATAAGTTCCATAAGGACACGTAAAAGTGGTTTTCTCTTGGTCTTGCGCTTTAACAGCAATTTGAGAAAAACCAGAATAACCATCAAGAAAACAAAAGTGAGTCTTCTTGGACAACCTTTCTAGCATTTGATCAATAAAAGTTAGAGGATAATGATCTTTCTTAGTAACTTTATTCACCTTTCTAAAATCAATGCACATCCTATTGAAGGGAATATGCCTTGAGAGGCAATAATAAAGTGTTTATTATGTGTATTCCAAGTATATGATAGATGTTTATTTTGCATGCTATAATTATATTAATACGGAAACGTTAATACATGTGTGTTTAATAAACAAACAGAAAGTTCCTAGTTATGCCTCTCTCATAAACTAGCTCGTTGATTAACAAGATGATCAAGGTTTCCTGATCATGGACATTGGATGTTGTTAATAACGGGATCACAACATTAGTGTAATGATGTGATGAACATTCATCCGAAGTATAGCATTACGATCAAAGTCATTGTGTTTATATTGCTATAACAACTTACGAAGTGATCCTAATCCTTAGACCATGAGATCATGTCAATCACTAACACCGGAAGAGTTTCTTGATAACATCAAACGTCACACCGTAACAGGGTGATTATAAAGATGGATTCAGAACTAATAAAGTGTTATGTTGAGTCTCATGGATCGAGATTGGAATTTGTTCATCCCGATGACGGATAGATATACTCTGGGCCCTCTCGGTGATATCACATTGATTAGCTTGCAAGCAAGTGATTTGATCACTAGAATGTTATATCACAGGAACGAGAAAAGAGTGCATGTCGGTAACGAGATCAAACTAGGTATAGAGATACCGATGATCGAATCTCGGACATGTAATATATCGTGAAACAAAGGGATTAAGATACTAGCGTAAAAGGTTCCGACGATCACAAGAAAGTCATCGTTGAATGTGTGGGAGTCGATATGGGTCTCGGATCCCGCTTCGATTATTGATCCGAGAGGGTCTCGATCATGTCCGCATTATTCACGAACCGTAGGGTGACACACTTAAGAGACCGACATCCAATTGGAGCAAATGTTTCATGCCGAAGAATGAACAAGCGCAGGAATTTATTTCACTAGATCAAACAGGTTTTGGTGAAATTGCATAAAGTGGTTATGCATGTGAAATAGAATTCTAGCAAGGGGTTATTTGTGAATGTTTGTCATTAAAGTAATTGACAAAATTCTGAATAAAATAAAAGAGTTTTATTTAATGAGAGTTTGCATTAAATTTGGTGGAAATTTAATGGGAATTTTGAGTGGACTTTGAGTGGAGGGAATTTAGAGGAGTTTTGTGAGTGGAGTGTCCACCACATGAAGAGGGAGGGCAAGGGGCAGCCCCATGCGCCGGCCACCCCTTGGGGTTCCCCTCCTCCTATAAAAGGAGCCCCTCCTCACTTGTCTCTCACACCTCCTCATGAAGGATCTCTCTCCCCTCTAGAATTTATCCCCATGGTCTCGGACTAGCGAGATACATGTTCCGGTGGCTATTCGGCAAGAAAGAGTTGTGCTTCCTGCATCGCTGGAGCGAGGAGGCGGAGGTTGCTCGGTGCCTCGAACGTGTGCGAGCACGGATCGCTGGCTGATTTGCGCTAGGACTTCCTCTCGATCTTGAGATCGGTAAGAGATCGTCTACATCAACCACGAGTTGAACTCGTTAAGCTTTGTCGGTCTTCAAGGGTATGTTCTCACGGATATACATCCGCCCGTTGTTTGTATCTAGTATATAGATCTTGGTATATAGTTCACATCGTAGGAAAATTTTTGTTTTCTATGTTGCGAACCCTTCATGGTATCGAGCGGATCTATGCGTAGATACTTTACACGGTAGTACACATATGAGTATGTGGGCGATGATGATCATGTTGTTGCTCCTTTGTTGTGATTTTGGATATTGGTGGCATAGTGGGATGAAGCGGCCGGACAAACTTTACATGTCCTCGCACATGAGACCTGTTCCACGCTTGACATGCAACTAGTTTGCATAAGTGGCTAGCGGTGTCATCTCTCCTACTATAGTCAATATCTATTTTGCAAGCGAGTTGTCAACAATTTGATTATCCTCGTTGTGTTCATGTTCGTAGGTAAGAACGGTTCTATCTCGAAAGCCCTAAGCCACGTAAAACTTGCAATGGATAAATTAGAGGCGTCTAGTTTAGATTGTTGCTGGGCTAGTGTTATGATATGGTAGTGTTGTAAGTAGAAGTATGAGTTGATACTCTTACAACACACATAGCGTGTAAAATCCATAGACCTTGGATTTACACATATAGGTATGATAGTGATCATACCACGATGCACATGATAGAGATCATCTGCGGGAACCATATAATTTCACTAATAAACATATGATGTTTGATTGCATCTTATATTGCTTGTTTAGCGCTTTGTTAGCATAATAAGATGATCCCTCATTTAAATATCAAGATAAGAATGTGTTCTTCCTTTAGTATGCACCGATTATGTTTTAAATGGCTCCAAGACATCACGTGATGATCGGGTGTTCTTGGATCCGACCATATTTGTGTAAAAACAGTTACACGCAAATACTAAGGTTCTAACTTGGCGAGCCTAGCATGTACAGACATGGCCTCGGAACACGTACGAAAGGTTAAGCATGAGTCATATAGTTGATATGATGCCCATTTGATGCTCGCCTTTGAAGCTATACCGACTCACGTGATGATCGGACTTGGTGTAGTGGATTTGGTTCATGTAATCACCAAAAGGACACGAGGGATGTTGCTTTTGAGTGGGAGTTCATTCGTAATATAGATTAGTTGAACTCGATCTATCATACACTTAGTCTAAACTTTACAAATTCTGTTGTAGATGGCACCACCTGCTTTTAATTTCAATGTGTTCATGGAGAAAGAGAAACTAGCAACGAACGGTAGCAACTTTACTGAATGGGCCATGAATTTGAGGATTCTCCTCTCTGCTGCACAAAAGCAATATGTGCTAGAAGCGCCGTTAGTCCCCCCACCTTTTGATGATGCCCCTGACGAGGAGAAGAATGTCTATCAGACTCGTCAGGAGGACCACAACTTAGTTCATTGCGGCATATTGTATGGGCTAGAGCCGGAACTTCGAAAGCGTTTCGAAAACGGCAATGCATTTGATACAATGGGTGAGTTGAAAATGATTTTCAACACACATGCTGCTGTAGAGATCTACAATGCTTCAGAAAAGTTCTTTAGCTGCATGATGGAAGAGCACAGCTCCGTTAGTGAGCATGTACTCAAGATTTCGGGTTACGCCGATAAGCTTGTGTCCTTGGGAATATCGATTCCCATTGACTTAGGCATCCATCGTGTTCTGCAGTCTCTGCCACCTAGCTATAAGAGCTTCGTGATGAACTATAATATGCAAGGCATGAAGAAGTCTCTCCCCGAGCTTCTGTCAATGCTTAAAACTGCAGAAGTGGAGATCAAAAAGGAACATAAAGTGTTGATGATCAATAGGAACACTGGTTTCAAGAAAGACAAGAAGGGAAAACGGAAGGGAAGTAAGGGCGGCAAGCCTGTTGCCGCTGAAAAAACCCGAGTTGGACCTAAGTCGATTCGAAAGTGCTACTATTGTAAGGGGATCGCCATCGATTTAATCTGCCCCAAGTATCTGGCGGACAAGAAGGCCGGCAAGGCAAACAAAGGTATATATGATATACATGTTATTGATGTGTACTTGACTAGTGCTCGCATATCACCCGGTATTTGATACCGGTTCTTGCTAATATTTGTAACTTTCGAATCGGGGTTGCGGAACAAGCGACCGCTAGCAAGGGTGAGGTCAAGATGCGTGTCGGCAATGGATCAAACGTTGATGTAATCGCCGTCGAACACCGCCTCTCCACTTACCGTCGGGATTAGTTATAAACTTGAATAAATGTTATCCGGTGCCTTGCGAGCATGAACATTGTATCTGGATCGTGTTTGATGCAAAGTGGTTATTCATTTAAATCGAGAACAATGGTTGTTCCATTTATATGAATGAAATCTTTTATGGTCATGCACCGATGATGAATGGTTTATTTCTATTAGATCTCAATGATAATGTTACACATATTCATAATGTTGATGCTAAAAGGATTAAACTTAATGATGATATATCCGCATATATGTGGCAATTGCCGTCTAGGTCATATTGGCATTAAGCATGAAGAAGCTCCATTCGGATGGACTTTTGGAATCACTTGATTATGAATCATTTGATACATGTGAGCCATGCCTTATGGGCAAGATGACTAGAACGCCGTTTTCGGTTCAATGGAATGGGCGATGATTTATTGGAAATCATACATTCTGATGTATGTGGTCCAATGAGTGTGTCGACGCGAGGTGGATATCGTTATTTTGTTACTTTCACGGATGATTTGAGTAGATACGGTTATATCTACTTGATGAAACACAAGTCTGAAACCTTTGAAAAGTTCAAGGAATTTCAGGATGAAGTGGAAAATCATCGTAATAGAAAGATCAAATTTCTACGGTCCGACCGTGGAGGTGAGTATCTAAGTTACGAGTTTAGCACTCACATGAAAGAGTGTGGAATTGTTTCACAACTCACACCTGCCGGAACACCACAGCAATGGTGTGTCGGAACGTCGTAATCGTACTTTATTAGATATGGTTCGATCTATGATGTCTCTGACGGACTTGCCGTTGTCATTTTGGGGTTATGCACTAGAAACTGCTGCATTCACTTTAAATCGGGCACCATCTAAATCCGTTGAAAAGACACCGTATGAATTGTGGTTTGGAAACAAACCTAAGCTGTCATTTCTTAAAGTTTGGGGATGCGATGTTTATGTGAAGAAACTTCAACCGGATAAACTCGAACCCAAAGCGGAAAAATGCGTCTTCATAGGATACCCTAAAGAAACTATTGGGTATTCCTTCTATCACAGATCCGAGGGCAAGGTTTTTGTTGCCAAGAATGGATCCTTTCTAGAGAAAGAGATTCATGAAAGGTGTGAGTAGTCGGAAGGTAGAACTCGAAGAGGTTGTGGAACCTTCTCTTCAAAGTATGGCGAGTAGCGCAGCGCCGGAAGTTGTTCCGGAGTTGGCTCCACCTGTTGAAGAGGGAACTAATGATAATGATCATGAAACTCCGAAAGAGAGTACTACCGAACCTCGCAGGTCAAGCAGGCGCTGCAGCCCCGAGTGTCACGAAATCCTGTCATGAATTTCATGGTTTATGAAAATGATGACCCTGCGACGTATGACGAAGCGATGATGAGCCCGGATTCCAACAAATGGTTAGAAGCCATGAAATTCGAGATGGAATCCATGTATGAAAATCATGTTTGGAACTTGGTGGAATTACCTCCACCGAAAGGCCGTGGAGAACAAATGGATTTTCAAAAGGAAAAGCGATCTTGATGGTAATGTGACCATCTATAAAGCTCGACTTGTCGCAAAGGGGTTTCAACAAATTCAAGGAGTTGACTACGATGAGACTTTCTCTCCGTAGCGATGCTAAAGTCGATTAGGATTATGTTAGCAATTGCTGCATATTTCGATTATGAAATATGGCAGATGGATGTCAAAACCGCGTTTCTCAATGGTAATATTGAAGAAGAGTTGTATATGATACAACCAAAGGGTTTTGTCGATCCTAAGGATGCTAACAAGGTGTGCAAGCTTCAGATCCATCTATGGATTGAAGCAAGCATCACGAAGTTGGAATCTCCGCTTTGATGAGGTGATCAAAGAGTTTGGATTTGTCCAAACTTATGGAGAAGCTTGTATTTACAAGAAAGTGAGTGGGAGCAATGTGGCATTTCGATATTATATGTGGATGACATATTATTGATCGGAAATGATATAGAACTTTAAACAGTGTTAAAAGTTATCTAAACGACAAATTTTCAATGAAGGACCTAGGTGAAGCGTCATACATATTAGGCATAAAGATCTATAGAGATAGATCTAGGCGCCTAATAGGGCTATCGCAAAGTACATACCTTGATAAGATTTTAAAGAAGTTTAAAATGGACGGAAGTAAGAAGGGTTCTTACCTATGTTGCAAGGCAAGACATTGAGTAAGACTCAAAGTCCGGCTTGCGGAAGAAAGAGAGATAATGGACAAAGTCCCTATGCTTCACCATAGGCTCTATAATGTATGCCATGCTATGTACAAGACCGGATGTGGCACATGCTATTAGTTTGACTAGTAGGTACCAATCGATCCGTGTTCGAACATCGGATAGCGGTCAAGAATATCCTTAAGTACTTACGAAGAACTAAGGATATGTTTCTTGTATCTGAGGTGAAGAAGAGCTCGTCGCTAAGTGTTATGTCGACGCTAGCTTTGACACCGATCCGGATGACTCTAAGTCTCAATCGGATACGTATTTCTCATGAATGGCGGAGCGGTTAGTTGGAGGAGCTCCAAACAACCTGTGGTAGCGGGATCAACAATGGAGGCGAATATTCTTTGCTTGAGCGGCTCAGAGCGCTTTGGATGAAGGAGTTCATATCCGAACTAGGAGTTGTGGCAAACGCGTTGGACCCAATGGTGATCTATTGTGACAACAATGGTGCCATTGCCAATGCCAAAGAGCCAAGGTCTCACAAGCATTCCAAGCATATTAAGCGCGGTTTCACTCCATCCGCGAGCATGTCAAGGATGGAGATATAAAGATTTTAAAAAGTACATACGGATCTCAATGTAGCGATCCGTTGACTAAAACTCTCCTAGAGCAAAACATGATCAACACGAACTCAATGGGTGTTAGATTTATCACTATGTAACTAGATTATTGTCTCTAGTGCAAGTGGGAGATGAAGGAATATGCCCGAGAGGCAATAATAAAGTGTTTATTATGTGTATTCCAAGTATATGATAGATGTTTATTTTGCATGCTATAATTGTATTAATACGGAAACGTTAATACATGTGTGTTTAATAAACTAACAGAAAGTTCCTAGTTATGCCTCTCTCATAAACTAGCTCGTTGATTAACAAGATGATCAAGGTTTCCTGATCATGGACATTGGATGTTGTTAATAACGGGATCACAACATTAGTGTAATGATGTGATGAACATTCATCCGAAGTATAGCATTACGATCAAACTCATTGTGTTTATATTGCTATAACAACTTACGAAGTGATCCTAATCTTTAGACCATGAGATCATGTCAATCACTAACACCGGAAGAGTTTCTTGATAACATCAAACGTCACACCGTAACAGGGTGATTATAAAGATGGATTCAGAACTAATAAAGTGTTATGTTGAGGCTCATGGATCGAGATTGGAATTTGTTCATCCCGATGACGGATAGATATACTCTGGGCCCTCTCGGTGATATCACATTGATTAGCTTGCAAGCAAGTGATTTGATCACTAGAATGTTATATCACAGGAACGAGAAAAGAGTGCATGTCGGTGAGATCAAACTAGGTATAGAGATACCGATGATCGAATCTCGGACATGTAATATATCGTGAAACAAAGGGATTAAGATACTAGCGTAAAAGGTTCCGCGATCACAAGAAAGTCATCGTTGAATGTGTGGCGATCGATGGGTCTCAGATCCCGCTCGATTATTGATCCGAGAGGGTCTCGATCATGTCCGCATTATTCACGAACCGTAGGGTGACACACTTAAGAGACACCGACATCCAATTGGAGCAAATGTTTCATGCCGAAAGAATGAACAAGCGCAGGAATTTATTTCACTAGATACCGAAACAGGTTTTCGGGTGAAATTGCATAAAGTGGTTATGCATGTGAAATAGAATTCTAGCAAGGGGTTATTTGTGAATGTTTGTCATTAAAGTAATTGACAAAATTCTGAATAAAATAAAAGAGTTTTATTTAATGAGAGTTTGCATTAAATTTGGTGGAAATTTAATGGGAATTTTGAGTGGACTTTTGAGTGGAGGGAATTTAGAGGAGTTTTGTGAGTGGAGTGTCCACCCACATGAAGAGGGGAGGGCAAGGGGGCAGCCCCATGCGCCAGCCACCCCCTTGGGGTTCCCCCCTCCTCCTATAAAAGGAGCCCCCCTCCTCACTTGTCTCTCACACCTCCTCGCGAAGGATCTCTCTCCCCCTCTAGAATTTATCCCACATGGTCTCGGACTAGCGAGATACATGTTCCCGGTGGCTATTCGGCAAGAAAGAGTTGTGCTTCCGCTGCATCGCTAGAGCGAGGAGGCGGAGGTTGCTCGGTCCCTCGAACGTGTGTGCGAGCACGGATGCGCTGCTGATTTGCGGCGATAGGACTTCCTCTCGATCTTGAGATCGGTAAGAGATCGTCTACATCAACCACGAGTTGAACTCGTTAAGCTTTGTCGGTCTTCAAGGGTATGTTCTCTATGGATATACATCCGCCCGTTGTTTGTATCTAGTATATAGATCTTGGTATATAGTTCACATCGTAGGAAAATTTTTGTTTTCTATGCTGCGAACCCTTCACCTATAACCAACTACTACTCTTTGAGGTATAATTTCATTATTTTCAATTTGGCACAACTATAATTCCTCCTTTCTTAGGGACACAATGAACATGACTAACCCAATTATTATCAGCAATAGGAGAAATAATACCAGCATCAAGAAGTTTTAATACCTCATTTCTTACTACTTCCTTCATCTTAGGATTTAAACGGCATTGATGTTCAACAACTGGCTTTGCATCAAGTTCTATATTAATAGCATGCTGACATATAGTGCGAGAATTCCCTTTTAAATCATTAAGAGTATAACCCATAGCTCCTCGGTGTTTCTTCAATACTTCCAATAATCTTTCCTATTCCTTTCCTGAAAGTTTAGAGCTAATAATAACAGGATATATTTTCTTATCATCTAGATAAGCATATTTAAGATCATCGGGTAGAGATTTTAGATCAAAGACTGAATCATCTTTAGGTAGTTGTGTGGTACCCAAATCTGCCACAGGTAGGTTATGCTTAAACATATCAGGTTGACAAAGAAAAATCTCTTCAATCTCATTTCTTTCTTCCATGAAGATCTCACTTTCATGATCTTCCATATATTGCTGCAAAGCATTTTTAGGAGAAAGAGAAATAGAAGAAAGTTGTTCAACACTGGAATACTCATTAGGAAATTCATTTTCATAAGGAGTTTTAGCAAATTTGGAAAAAATAAACTCATCAGATTCTCCATCAAATTTAGTTAAAATTTTCTCCTTCTTACAATCTATAATAGCTCCACAAGTGCTCAGGAAAGGTCTACCAGAATGATAGGACAAGTTTTACTAGCTTCCTTACCAAGTACTAGAAAATCCGGCAGGATATTTAGTCTTACCACAAAGAACTTCCACATCTCTTACAATACCAATTAGACAGACGGTCTCTCTATTAGCAAGGTGAATAACCACATCAATGTCTTCAAGTTCACAAGGACCAATTTCATGCATAATTTCTTTGTAAAGTTCATAGGGAATAGCACTTGAAATTGCACCAATATCACATAAACCATAATAGCAATGGTCACCAATTCTAACAGAAAGTACAGGGACACTAGCTCTCCTAGTTTTACTAGGATGTGAAACAATATTAGAAGCATCTTCACAAAAGATAATGTGCCCGTCTTCTACATTTTTAGTGACAACACAATTGCTACTGTAGGTTCAGTATTTATTTGTTCATCAGGTTCTATAGCTTTCTTTGTGCTTTTGTTAACCAAATTAGCTATAATTGAATGTTCCTTTACCTTAGCAGGGAAAGGTATTTTCTCAAAATAAGGTTCAGGCAAAATGCGATCAACAGTACAAACTTCAGTATTTCTAGCAGGAACATGATTAACAATATCTTTATATGGTGCATGGTACTTGTTCCAATCCTTTTTGGGAATTTCAATATAAGAGGCAAAGGCCTTAAAACAATTTGCAAGAACTTGATAATCAAGACCATAAGCAGTACTAATATTGTGAAAGTCATCAGTTCCCATAAAAGATTTTATGCATTCATAATCATAATTTATACATGACTTTCTTCCTTTGTCATTCTCCCATGCTTTGTTATTTTCTTGAATATGGTCTAAAAGATCCCATTTAGCTTCTTCTTTCATACGTGTGAATGATCCAGCACAAGAAGCATATAATAAATCCTTATCATGAAGAGAAAGCCTTGCATAAAATTTATTAATAATAATATTATTAGGGAGCTCATGAATGGGACATTTGAGCATTAGTAACTTCAATCTCCCCCAAGCTTGGGCTGTACTCTCTCCATCACGAGGCCAAAAGTTATATATTTGATTCCAGTCTTTATGAATCTCACTAGGAGGATATAATTTAGAATAAAAGAGAGGTACTATTTCCTCCCATTCCATAGATTATCCATTCTTCAGCAGCTTATGCCATTCCTCGGCTCTTCCTTTCAATGATATAGAGAGCAACTTTTTATTACCTTGTTCCGTTGTGATACCATCACACTTGAACATGGATAAAAAGCAAGTGATCACCAGGATGGACAGTTCCATCTCCAAAATAATAGTTATCCATAACACGATCAACAATTTTTGTAGGTATCTTAAAAGGATCTATTTCAGCAGGTGGTTGTTCATATACTACCTTAGCAGTGGTAGTATCTTTCCCAAATAGGAACTAAGTGGATTGTACATACTGAAAACAAAGTAACAAACCGAAATAAAAACAATACTCACAGTAGAAATTTCCTTTACCAGTTCCACTCTTCAATAGCGCTTCACTCCCCGGCAACGGCGCCAGAAAATAGTTTAAATGACCCACAAGTATAGGGG
Source organism: Avena longiglumis (assembly GCA_030063025.1). NCBI lineage: Eukaryota > Viridiplantae > Streptophyta > Magnoliopsida > Poales > Poaceae > Avena > Avena longiglumis. The sequence continues at coordinate 213,674,584 of CP125979.1, forward strand.
TGTATCGTAGTACTTTTGATAAATAGGAGTGTCGATCCCAACAAGGAGCAGAAGATGTTGACTAGTGGGGTAAGGAGTAAAATCAGACCTAATCAGAACTATCCAACCGATTTTGCAAAATAGTTTTGACACTCTACTTCGGCCGTTAACTAGGTTATCCTGCAAATTTGGACTTGTGGGTATCGCAAGCCGTGCTCTGATACCACTCTGTAACACCCTCAGAATCGACCCTATGCAAGTTTTAGCGAAAACCCGCCAAACCCGCATGGAAACGATTCAAAGGTGCCCACCAGGCACTTTCGTGCGGGTGGAAAACGAAGTAATAACATTACACAACAGTCCTCGATGGGACCCACAGAACAGATATATACAGCAGCGACTCAAAGAGTCAAGAATACAGATTTACGGTACAAAGATCCAAATCACCTTGAAAACGATGGAGCGTCCGACTACGGACAAGATGCAAATGGGGCTAAGAGCCCTGAAGAATAACCAATGGCGTCCATAACCCTACCCAGGCCAAGCCGGAAGGGTAACCTTGCTAACGACGTCGATCTCAAAACGTGCTTAAAACAAAAGGGGTGCCGACAAAGGGCAAAGGAAAAAGAGGAGCGTCGATCTTGAGGCGATTGCAGCGAGGCTAGAATTGGCGGTCTCGCCTACATAGGTATGGTGGATCAAGCGGCAGCATGCACTAAACAACCTATAGAGACTCGATACAACTGGCGGCAATCAGAGAGGGGTAAGAAGGACCTATTCGGATCCAACCTGATACTACCATCAAACAAACCCATCCTGGCGTTTCCCCCTCGAGACCAATCGAGGAGGTCAACCGAGGAACTCACACTGTTGGCAGTTTTACTTATTCAGTTATCGTTGCAGCAATTACTAGTCAGGTTTAGATAATCGTCCTGATAAAGTAAGCGGTGGGCACTTTTAGTTAACCATTCCATTATAGTGGCAACACTTACTAGTCATTAAACAATTAGCATGAGATAACCCAAAACCCAGCAGTTGTTGGTACTTTGATATAGCCATTCCGTTGTAGTTGCAATACTTACTAGTCAGGTACAATTGTCGCAAGCGACAAACCAAACAAGCAATTGTGGGCAGTATTATTTAGCCATTCCATTATAGTTAAGCTGATTACTAGTCATTATAAAGTCAAATTTACAGCAATAAACTTTAGTTATGCTTGTCTATGATCGAGATACTGTGCTCCAAGTCGTCCATAACCGCGGACACGGCTTTCAGAAAGTTTTACCCGGCCGGGGTGCACCAATAGCAACACACGCTCGATCAACCTCGGAAAAACCAAATCAAAACCCAACGAGGCCTTCACGACAAAGCAATCACAGGATTCAGAAATATTTCAGGGGGCCACCCCTTGGAGTCTTACCCGCAACGAAGTAAGCTAGCTCCGAGACGGAATCAAGGTTTGCGACAATGGCTGTAAGCGACTGGGAACCCGAAAACTCGGGGTGTCGATACCGCGTAATCACTCCGCTTACCTAAACAGTACAGTGTGCTATCTGTCGCACAATTTAAATAAAGCAGTAGCATGGCATAGGTACAGGATAGTAAATAAAACCTCAAACTAGTTTGTGGCCCCAAGAAATAAGACTGAATCAAGCTCTGGCTCAGGGGGGTCCCATATACCTCCCGGATGTGGATAGCGCGATAAATCAAGGAACAGGTATCAAGTACTCGGGGTCCTACGGGACACAAGTGGGCGTTCGGAAACCAAATATTTTCTATCACCCACCGATGCCTCTGCTTATTTCAATTTTAGTTGTTAAACAGGAATTAAAGTATACGATAAGTAAAACTATGATCATCTCCAACATCAACATGCGGCAATTCATCAACAACTGTGGCACTGGACAACACGCAACAGCACTTGAGCAAGCGACTACGACGCGCAAGTCCAACTATCTACCAAACAACAGGTAATAGGATGTGTCCACGGCAATATAAGGCTGCAAGGGATATCACAGGTACGGAAACTAAAGCATCGCAACACAGATAGCAATAGATCAACAGGAGGGAATAAAGACTATAAAAGTAAGATAGGTAGAAAGGGGGAGATGCTGCTTTGAAAAGCATTGCGAAGGTTATACCAAGGTCGGGACTCACATCAACTCAACGGCCTTATCCGCGAAGAAGCAAATCACTAGGAGGAACACCGGATGCAATATTTAACACAACGGCAGAAGATCGGCATGATGCATGTATGATGCATGACATGGCAAAGGTGCGATGCAATTAGGTCATATTAAGTGGAACCGGGTCCCGACAATTAATTAGATGGTTCCAGTTATTTAAATACCCGCAATTTAAATGTTGGATTAACATGGCAAAATATAATACCGGTTCGATGCACAGATTTAAATGAGGCCAATATAAGGCTAGATTTGCCCGCATATGGGCCCCATATTTAATTATTAGGTGAATCGGCATAAGGCCCCCAAACCACATGAGTGTATGCAAGCAAGACAATTATTATGCGACAAGTTATATTAGGTTATAAAATAGGGTTTCGGGAAGGGGTGCACACATTTAAGGTTCGGCAGATCTTGGGGTTCCGGGATTCGGGGTCGGTCTCAGGGTCCAGGGTTCGACGGGTTCGGGCTCGGCGGGATCGTTCTCGGTTAGCGGGATAGATCTTGGCGCATCCGTGGTCTTCGGTCATGTCGACGGCCTAGGTGTCCTCGTCGGGGAACTCGGTGTACGGGGTGAAGTACTCGGCGTCATCGAGGCGTACTTGGCGGTATCGGGTTCGGACTCCGAATCCGGGCACGGTCTTAGCGTTCCGTCTTCAGTGTCGTTGGCGAACTCGGGCTCGATACCGGGGGTCCTTCGGATCCTTGAGGCGATCTTGGAGTTCGGCGGTAGATCTTGTCGATTCCATTCCAGCGGCCTTGTTGTTCTGAGGGCAAAGATCATGGGGCCTCCGGGGTCCGGGGTCTCGGCGTCCGTGTCGAAGATCATGGCATCCGTGAGGAAGAACATGGCATGTTGAGTTCGGTCTTCGGGGTCCTGCGGGAGAGCTTGGCGTCCTGCAGTATTCGGCTCCGCGGGGCAGATCTTGTGGATCCGAGGTGGCGGCCTCAGCGCTCTGTGTAGAATTCCTTCGGTCAACGAATCCGTGTAGGCGCACTCGGGGTCTCGACGTCTAGGTTCCGGGAAGAACTTGGCTAAACTTGTCAAAGGTCCTTCTTGTGCTTCCCGTTGTCGATCTTGTCGCATGGCCGCCTTACAGCTCCGAAGCACACACCCCCTTGGCAGAGGACCAAACCACGCATCCTTGTTGTCATCGACACGGGCAGCAGGGCCGAGCGGCGCGCGACGCAGAGGGAACCGAACGACGCCCGCGACAGCGCCAAGGGGAGGTGCTGCCCGAGGCAGAGCTCGCAGGCCAGGAGCGACGACGACGAGCTCGCGAACCGAGGGCCAGCGGCCGACGGCCGGTGGAGACGCGACCAGACAGCTCGATGGAGTAGCACTTTTCGCGGCGGCGGCGGCGGCAGCGCAAGACGGAGGCGAGGTGGAGGCGGGTTGGCTGCGGCCTGGCGACGGAGGGCTCGACGAGGCAGGCTTGGGGCCGGACGGCGTGACTGCTGGGCGGCGGATGGCGGAGCGAAGCGGCGGCGGATGCGGGCAGGCGAGAAGACGACGCGGGCGAGAGGCTCGGCGAGGCTAGCGGCGCTTCGTCGATGGTCAAGGGCGGCCGGCTGGCGTTGGGCTCCGGCAGACCTGCGGAGAACGGGAGGCCGGGGACGGATCCTGCGGAGGAGGAGCGGAGGGGCGCGGGGAGGAAGGCGGGCGGCGAGCAGCGTGGGGAGGAGATGCGGGCGACGCTGGGCAGGAGAGGGGCTCGGCCGGAGGAGGAGGCCGGAGGCGCTGGGCGGCGGAGCGTGAGGCGGGCGGGCGCCGAGCGGCGAAGGAGGGCCAGCGAGGGGTCAGCAGAGGGGTGCGGGGCGAGAGGTTGCGGAGGGGACGGGTGAGGCGGGGCCTCGAGCTCCCGGGCGGAGCACGGGCGGCCGGGGCGGAGAGAGGAGGCGACGGGCGGTGGAAGGTGGGGTCCCATGGACAGAGGATGCGGGCGCGTGCGGGGTGGGGCGTCGGTGGGGGTGGGCCAGGGCGAGGGAGTGGGGCCTGGGGTGGGGTGTTGGGCCAGAGGCGTGCGACGGTGTGGGCGTGAGTGGTGTGTGTTTGAGTGTGTGCTGTGTGTGTTGGGTTGGGGAGTGGGGTGAGAGGAGAGAGGGGCTGCTGAGGTGGCAGTTTCTGGTTGGTGGGGGGAGAGGAGAGGGTGAGGTGTCAGGTTGGGATTGGTTGGGGTGATGTGGAGGGGGGGTGTGGGTAGATAGGTTGGTAGGTTTAGGAATAAGGGGTGGACCGATTATATTTTCTGGGGTGGTCGTTCGGGTCATTCGGCCCGTTCGACTGCCCCACTAAAATAATTAAAGATTTTATTTGTTTTAAACGGGCTGTTTGCAAACCGATAGCAGCCAAAACAAAATAATCCGGAGACCCGGGTTTTGCGTTTGAATTAAGATGGGGCGTTTAGAAAACAAAACCAGGCTTTTTCCAAAATAGTTTTATGCGACCAGATGCAAGATGATGACAGTGCTCAAATGAAATGTGGCATGATGACATGAGCATGCGGTCATGATGATGCAATGCACAAAAACAACGCGATTTTCTAGTAGTGGTTTTGCGGGATGCCACACCCTCGAAGATTCCAAAGCGTTTAACGAGAGCGGATTCTCGTGGGTGATGTAGTCGTACTCTTCCCGATCTCAAGATCGTGTAGACGATCCTTCCGGCGCTACGTTCCGGCTTCATGATCAGTCACACATTCGATTTTGACGAAGACCTTCCTCTCCCTTGTTCCAGCAGGCAGCGGAGGTTGTAGCACTCTCCTCGCGATTCCGGCAGCACAACGGCGTGGTACCGGAAGTAGAGGGGAGATCCCGCAGGGCTTCGCCTTAAGCCGGAGCGAGTATGGTGGAGTATGAGAAAGCTATTAGTGGTCTAGGGTTTAGACACACCAATTAGAAGGCTCTAATCCGAAGGCTAGTGCAATTAGAAGCTCCAAACCAAAGCGGCTCTAAACCGGAGTCTAGGGCTAGGATTTAGATTAGAGGATAGGAACTTGTGTGTCTAGAGGAGGAGGCCCTGCCCCTCCTCTTATAGGTGGAGGAGGGCCGGCGGCCAAGGGGAGGGAGGGGAGTCCCTCCCCAACTCGGCCTAGGTGGTGCGCCGGCTTGGAGAGGAGGGACTCCTCCCCCAAGTCGGTTTCAACCTCCTCTTGCTTGTTTCCCTCAGTTTCCTGTTTTAGCCGTTTGACTTTCAAACTGGCCATTTGACTTTTCAGTTTTAGGATTCAATTTAATCCTTTATTTGGAACAGCGAGAACACTTAGTACATGATGCAATCATTCCAATATGTAATGACACATTCATGTACCCCTTCCCCCCCGGAGTGTCGGACATTCCGGAACCTTCTAGAACATTCCCGATGAAAACACCGGAATCATTCCCGAACTCCGAAACGGGACTTTCCTTAAATGAATCTTATTCTCCAGACCATTCCGGATCACCTCGTGATATCCCGGATCCCATCCGAGACTCCGAACAACATTCGGTCTCTTTCTCATAATACCATAACTACTCAAACAACGTCGAATCCTTAAGTGTGTCTCCCTACGGTTCGTGAATTATGCGGACATGATCGAGACACTTCTCCGAACAATAACCAATAGAGGAATCTAGAAATTCATATGGCTCCCACATATTTATACGATTACTTTGCGATCGAATGAACCATTTACATACGATACCAATTTCCCTTTGTCTCACGATAGTTTACTTATCCGAGGTTATGATCGTCGGTATCTCTGCATACCTAGTTCACCCTCGTTACCGATAAGTACTATTTTCTCGTTCCCGTGATATGTGATCCCTTGTGACCCAGTCACATGCTTGCAAGCTAATTGGATGACATTCCACCGAGAGGGCCCAGAGTATATCTATCCGTCATATGGATGGACAAATCCCACTCTTGATCCATGTGTTTCAACCAATACTTTCCGAACACTCAATGCCACCTTTATAGCCACCCGATTCACGGTGTGGTGTTTGATGTCATCAAAGCATCCATCCGGTAAAGGTGATATTCATGATCTCATGGTCGAAGGAATTAGGTTACTATGTATCAGAAAGCATATAGCAATTGAACTATTTAAATGACTTGATCTTTATGCTATGCTTATCTATAGGAGTATGTCCACCATATCATTCTCCTAACGATATGATCTTGTTGTTGATAACTTCTTAATGTTCATGATAGGGAAACCATAATCATTAATCAACCAACAAGCTAGTGAAGTATAGAGGCTATACTAGGGACTTCAAATTAAGTTTACAAATCACACAAGTATCAATGTTTCCTTGTTAATACTATTATAGCATGAATGTAAACATTTATCATAAACACAAAGATATAATAATAACTACATTTATTATTGCCTCTAGGGCATATCTCCAACACAAGCGTGAAAGCTTGGGGATGCCCAAGGCATCCCCTTCTTCATCAACAAAAATCTCAGGTCTTCTTTCAAAACACTATATTTTTTGCTTCATGCACTATATGTTGTTCTTGGATCATCTTTGTTTTTTTAGTTTTCTTTTGCTTGTTTGCTACAATAAGTTGGTTGGACCCCAACACACCTATTTTGGAGAAGTCACACCTAGTTCTTCATTGCCTAGAACACTCTAGTTTTTACTCTTGTTGTTCTGTGAGTGTTCACTTTTGCTAGCACTGCGTTTAGCTTTAGTTTTCTTACTCTTTTTTCTTAGAACTTTTTAGTTCTTCTTTGTAGTTAGGAGAGACAATATCTCTGGTCTTTATTAATTATTATCTTTGTGAGTTGTTTCAAATAAGTCGATTGGTGTTGAAAAAGAGTAGAATGTTTCATGCTTATGTGGTACAAAAAGGAGCTTGTTTTGACTATGACTTAGACTTTATCATGTCATGTTAGATGTTTATTTGACCATATGCTTAGTGATTATTGTTGTAGCATGACTTGTTTCAAACAATTGAGATTGCTTAATGTGCCTTGAAATAATCATGCGTTGTTTTAGCATACAAAAGCATAATATTAAGGTATTCTCCTTTGATGCTTTATTTGGGTTGACTTGGCACATGCTTACACCATGTTAAGACTATGAACCAGTCACCTTAGCCTCTATGATCATTTAGTTTTTGGCTTCTAATATTACTTTATACTTTAATTAATAATGTTTTGTTACTCTGCATGATTATGGCCATTATTGCTCTCTTAGTTGGTCGCTCCCAGTCTTTTGCTAGCCTCCACTTGTACTGAGTATGAGCTCTACTCGTGCATGCAACTCCCAAAAAACCAAGTTATTCCAAAGAGTCCACTATAAACTCCTATGCATGGTGTGTTACATCATTCCAAGTATATTCATGTGTTTATTTATCTTCCAAATTAAACTTTTGTTATATGAAAATTAGTGATTAAAGCTCTCACGAACTTGATGGCACACTTTATTTTCATAAACTTGAACCATTATGCCATCTATGTTGCTTATATGCTTGCAAATTATAAGTTGGGAGTTAGCAGAACCATGTTGTCATGGGGAATGCTTTCAACACTTGTACATATCTATCTAATTGATATCATGATATTTTGTTTATGGATGTCGGCGGTGTGAAATAAAAGGGGAGCTTGTAAGTCCATGGATTATTGTATATGTGTTAGAGAAACGCCTGGACGGCTAGCCTAAGCCATGCCTAATCATGGTGGAAACTTGCAACATAACCATAGTGAGCAATCTATGAAGCATATTTAGAAAAAATATAGAAAAAAAAAGAAAAAAAAGCACCATGCTCATGGTAAATAAAAACATCACTAGATGCTGATTGTCTGTTGCCTTGTCATTTTGATATGGGATAGCTCATGTGTCATGGGGAAAGGGGTACCCCGTTGGCGGTTCTCTGTGATACACATATACTTACAATGATAAGAACTTGCTTGTGACTAAAGTTGAGTAGCATGAGGAACGGCCCCTCGTACTCAAGGGACATGAGATTTTCAACTTATGATCTGTCAAGCATATACCTCATATTTGTCTCACTTTAAACTTAATCACTTCAAGATGCTTAGGGCCAATGAGAGCTCAAAGCTAGTAAGTACCATAATTTTTGGAAGCTCTTTATGAAGCTTGAAATCACTGCTTCCCTCTATGAAGGGCCTTTATTTTTATTTTTATGTTGATTCTCCATCTTCTATATTTATGCACCAATTAAGAGAGCATAGTTATCATTCTTAGTTCAATGTGCATTGTCTCAAAACTTGTTGATTGATTCATAACTATGATATTACTTGTTCTTACATTATTTTTATCTAGTCACCCTTATGAACTTTGAAGGTGTCCTATGCATTTATGTTTTGCTATTCCATGAAGGACAAGCTGAATACCACTATTGCTATGTTTTCTATATGTGAAACAAACAAATGTCTTTTAAAGCATTATTCATGATCTTTTGTGTGTTGCCTTTCATGTTGCAACATAGTTGCTATGACTTGTTAGAAATACATATTTTATGCTCATATTTAGAGTAATATGATCCCATCTATCAATGCTTTACAATACTTTGATCAAGATTGTGATGGTGCATGTCACCTCAAAAATTATTTATCACTTACCTACTCGATGACGAGCAGGATTTAAGCTTGGGGATGCTTGATACGTCGTAAACGTATCTATAATTTTTGATGCTCCATGCTTGTTTTGTACCAACTATCTTAAGTTTTGTCTACACTTTGAGGCATTTTTATAATTTTCTAGAACTAACCTATTGACAAGATGCCATAGTGTTAGTTGCATGTTTACTGTTGTTTTTGGTTTCACAAAATCTAGTAAGGAAATATTCTCGGAATTGGACGAAACAAAAGCCAAAGTGCCTATTTTTTCAGACGCAACACGGAGCCCGAAGGAGAGACGAAGTGGAGCCAAGAGGTGTTCACACCTAGGGTTGGCACGGTCCACCCTAAGTCGCGCCGCCCTATGGTGTAGGCCCCACGGGCATCCACCGACCTTGTCCTTTCTCATATATATACGTCTCTGATGACCCACAAGTATACGGTGTGTATCTTAGTACTTTCGATATATAGGAGTGTCGATCCAACGAGGAGCAGAAGGTGTTGACTAGTGGTTTGGATCAGGAATTCTCTATAAGTACTTAGCAAACGGATTTTTAGGGTTTTTTGATAATGCAAAGAAATAAAGTGCGAGTAAATAAAAGACAATAATAATAATTGAAGCAAGTGGCCCAATCCTTTCTTCAGCAAAGGACAAGCCGGTTGTATTACTTATAAGGACTAAACGTTCTCAAGGACACATGGGAATACTGTCAAGTGCTTTCGCTTCATATAGTTGATTAATCTTCTTTGGTTGGATAAGTGTTGTGTGGGTGAACCTATGCTAATGTACCAACCTTACTTGGACTAATACATACTTGTGATTATACCCCTTGCAAGCATCCGCAACTATAAGAAAGTAATTAAGATAAAAACCTAACCACAGCATTAAACTCTGAGATCCTACACTCCCTTGTGCAATGGTTTCCTAACGGGGGTTCAAGTTTCTATCACTCTGGAAACCCCACAATTAGTAGCCAAATACACAATGCATTTCCCTAGGCCCATAAATGGTGAAGTATCATGTAGTCGACGTTAACATGACACCACTAGAAGAATAACACTGCAACTTAAATATCAAACCATTGAATATTTCTCAACACAATTCCACTACTAACAACATGACTTCTCCCATGTCCTCAAGAACTAAACGAACTACTCATGAGACATCATATGGATCAAGATCAGAGATTCTATAATGATAAGTACCAATCTAAACATAAAAAATAATTCAATGGTTCCACTCAATAGCATCAACTACAAAATTAATCAACACCGGGAAAGTTTCCCCTAAGAAATATGCAAGATTAAACCCAATTGTTACAGCGGGATGGAGTGGTGGTGATGGTGCTGCTGGAGATGATGGTGAAGAAGATGATGATGAGCCCGATGAAGTCTAGCTTGATTATGGTGCTGATGGCGACGATCTCCCCTCTCCGAGAAGGAATTTCCCTGGCGGAAATTTGTCTGCCGAAGAGCTCTTTTTATCTCTGTAGGTTTCCACCCCGCAGAGGCGGTAGAATCTTTCTGTGGTTTCCCCCTGAGTCTTAGGGTTTTGAGGGGATGTTATAGGTGAAAGGGCGATGCCAGAGGTGTGCCAGGGTGGCCACACCACCTGGTGGCGTGGCCTAGGGGGGGCGCCAGGGGGTGGTGTGGCCCTCCTATGGGCCATCTCTCCTTACCCTTTTTGCTTCCTTCGTCTTCTGGAAAAATAGGGATTTCCATGTATTTTCTGGAATTTTCTGATCTTCACGAATATTGCATCTGGACACCGCTTTTTCATCAGAATCCTGACTCCGGCAGTTCATCCTCCAAAAGTCATCCAACATGCAAAATAGATGAAATAACATATGTATCACCTCTTAATATGAAATATATCAATGAATAATAGTAAATTATGATATAAAATAGTGATGCAAAATGGACGTATCAGTCTCCCCGAGACTAAAACTCTACCCAAATCAGAAATCCACAAAAATTTCCGCAGTGCCGCCGCCACCGAAGAGGAGATTCGGGGGACGGAAGTCTCTAATTCGGCACCCTGCCAGAACGGGGAATTGACCCCGAAGCCATATCCATCGACTCCACCACCATCTCCATCGTCGTTGCTGACTCCCATGATGAGGAGGGAGTAGTTCTCCCTCGAGGCTAAGGGCTCTACCGGTAGCTCTGTATTCATCTCTCTCTATGTGTGATCTTATTATGATCATGAGCTTTGTAATCTAGTTGAATAAGTAGATCTACTCTGCTACTCAAGTTCTTTAATTATTGTAATCCCCGCTTATCCCCACGTGTGTGAAGTTGACAGTGTGCACACCGTGTGGCACTTAGGATAAAGATTATAGAAATACTTATCATGAGTTATATTTTCAGTTGATGTCTCTATGAAATTGTGGTGTTTGTTGGAACCATCTAGCGCTCAAGGTGACAGTGTGGGGTCACCTTGATCGGGAATGCGAACTTTAAGGAGAGCTTTTGTAGCTCTACCGTGGATTGGAGTTATCCAACCGGAGAGTAGTTCAGAGTAGCATAATGAAGAGGAGATATTAATATGAGAGTGTCCACTAGTGAAAGTATGATCCCTTGGCATTGTTTCTAAGCATTGAAACACTGTTTACAATCAGTCATGTTACATGTTTGCTTGCTGCCATTTTTATTTCAGAGTGCAATTACCACTTATAATCATCCATATTAATTGTATTTCACTATCTCTTCGCCAAACTAGTGCACCTATACACCTGACAAATGTATTGGGTGTGTTGAGGACACAAGAGACTTCTTGTATCTTGATTGCAGGATTGCTTGAGAGGGATACCTTCGACATCTTCCTCCCTGAGTTCGATAAACCTTGGGTGATCGACTTAAGGTAAACTTGCTCCTGTTTGATACGTCGTAAACGTATCTATAATTTTTGATGCTCCATGCTTGTTTTGTGCCAACTATCTTATGTTTTGTCTAAACTTTGAGGTATTTTTATACATTTTCTGGGACTAACCTATTGACAAGATGCCACAGTGCCAGTTGCCTGTTTTCTGTTGTTTTTGTCTCAGAAAAGCTAGAAAAGAAATATTCTCGGAATTGGACGGGACAAAAGCCAAAGTCACTATTTTTCTAGAAGACTCACGGAGCCTGAAGGAGAGACGGAGGAGGGCACGAGGGTGGGCACACCCTATGGTGGCGCGGGTACCCCCTAGTGGCGCCACCAGGGGTGTGGCCCCCCTGGCTGCCTCCTCGCCTCACCTCTTCGCCTATAAGAAGCCTCTAATGCAGAAACCCTAAAAGGATCAGCCTCCATCAACAAAAAGTTCTGCAGCGCCGCCACCACCGAAGGGGATATTCACGGACATAAGTCTCTCTTCCGGCACCATGCTGGGACGGGGAAGTGCCCCTAGATCCATCTCCATCGATCTCCACCACCATCTCCATCGTCGTTGTTGATTCCCATGATGAGGAGGGAGTAGTTCTTCCTCGAGGCTAAGGGCTCTACTAGTATCTATGTGTTCATCTCTCTCTATGCATGATCTTATTGTGATCATGAGCTTTGTAATCAAGTAGATCTACTCTGCTACTCAAGTGCTTTAATAGATCTCCGGCTCTCCCCACGTGTGTGAAAGTGACAGCATGCACACCTTGTGGCACTTAGGCTATAGATTACATAAATACTTGTCATGAGTTATATTTGGAGTTGGATGTCTCTATGAAATTGTGGTGTTTGAAGGAACCATCTAGAGCTCAAGGTGACAGTGTGGGGATTGCAAACTTTAAGGAGGGCTTTTGTAGCCCTACCGTGGATTAGAGTTGTCTAACCCGAGAGTAGTTCAGAGTAGTATCATGAAGAGAAGATATTTATATGAGAGTGTTCACTAGTGAAAGTATGATACCTAGGCCTTTTTTCTAAGCACTGAAACACCGTTTACAACTAGATCTGTTGCATGTTTGCTTGATTCCATCTTTATTTCAGATTGCCTTTAGTCTCTTCCACGTCAAGAGCAAGCCAGAAAGCTCCTTTCTGGCACAGTTGCCGGGGATCTACAGGACAACTTTAATTTCTTCCTCCCAGTCAATCTCTTTTCTGGCACCGTTACCACTTATAATCATCCATACTACTTGTATTTCACTATATCTTCGCTGAACTAGTGCACCTATACACCTGACAAGTGTATTGGGTGTGTTGGGGACACAAGAGACTTCTTGTATCTTGATTGCAGGGTCGCTTGAGAGGGATACCTTTGACGACTTTCTCCCTGAGTTCGATAAACCTTGGGTAATCCACTTAAGGGAAACTTGTTGTTGTTCTACAAACCTCTGCACTTGGAGGCCCAACAACTGTCTACAAGAATAGAAGTGCGTAGACATCAAGCTCTTTTCTGGCGCCGTTTCCGGGGAGGTAAGGTAAAAGGCACTCACATCCTCCTAGTGTGTGAGTGCTCGAAGTTATTTCCTTTAGATTCTGCAATTATATATTTTTGTTTCTAGTTTTCACTAGTTAGGCTCAATGGAAAAAAACAAAAAAATTAGAGAGCTTTATAGTATTTATAGTCCTTTAAAGGAAGAGCCTTTGTAAAGCATATGCAACTTGATCTTTACTAGAGATAAATCTAATGTCAAGAAGTTTGTTTGCAACTTGTTCACGTACAAAGTGAAAATCTATTTCAATATGCTTTGTCCTGGCATGAAAAACTGGGTTAGCAGATAAATAGGTTGCTCCTAAATTATCACACCATAAGCATGGTTTTTCCTTAAGTTTAACTCCAAGCTCATGAAGCAAAGCTTCAACCCATATCAAATAAGCGGTAGCATTAGCCACTGCCTTATATTCACCTTCATCACTTGACCTTGATACTGTAGCTTGTTTTCTAGCATTTTATGAAATCAGATTTGGACCAAAGAATATGACAAAACCTCTAGTGGATTTTCTATCATTAGGACAGCCAGCCCAATCTGCACCAGAGAAGGCACTAAGAAGAACTGAGTTTGATCGCCTGAAGGTGAGACCAACTTTTAGTGTTCCTTTTATGTATCTAAGAATTTGCTTCACAGCTATCCAATGAATTGTTGTAGGAGCATGCAAGAACTGACAGACCTTATTTACTGAAAAGGATATATCTGGTCTAGCGAGTGTTAAGTATTGAAGAGCACCAACAACACTTCTATATTGTGTACTATCCTCTGGGCCCAGTGGAGATCCTTCAACCAAAGACAGTGATTCACTGGTGGATAAAGGAGTGGGCGAAGCGACACACTTTGTCATGCCAATATTATCAAGAATTTCAGTTGCATATTTCTCCTGAGTAAGATATAAACCATCATGAATTTGTTTTACCTCAATTCTCAGAAAGAAGTGAAGAGGGCCTAAGTCGTTGAGAGCAAAATCATTCCTGAGATCATGAATAAGTACAGTAGTGGTTGTGTCAGAGGAACTTGCCATTATAATGTCATCCACATAGATTAGAATATATATAGTAACATCAGGCTTGTTATATAGAAATAGTGAAGTATCAGCCTTGGAAGGGATAAAGCCCAAATCATGCAATTTTGTACTGAGTCTAGCAAACCAAGCACGTGGAGTCTGTTTGAGACCATATAGTGCCTTGTAAATCTTGCATATGTAATGAGGAGTTTCAGAATTTTCAAAATCTGGGGGTTGCTTCATGTAGACTTCCTCATTAAGAACCCCATGCAGAAAATCATTTTTGACATCTAGTTGCCTAAGACTCCAACCACGGGAAATAGCAACAGTGAGAACAAGTAGAACAAGTGCTGCCTTGACCACTGGGCTGAAGGTATCTTCATAATCAATGTCACATTTTTGTTTGAACCCCCTTGCAACCAAGCGTGCTTTATATCTATCTACAATGCCATCATCATTTTTCTTGATACGGTAGACCCACTTACAATCAATAAGATTTCGTGTAGAACACGGAGGAACAAGATGTCAGGTCTTGTTCTCCAGGAGTGCATCATACTCATCTTGCATTGCTTGTCGCCAACGAGTGTCCTCAAGAGCCTCATCAAGTGTACTTGGCTCACCTGTGGCAGTAAGCATACCAAACTTGTGACCATAGCGAATAGTACCATCAGTATACTGTTTTGGATTTTCTATACCTTTTTGTAACCTCGTCCGAGGCTCAGGAAGAGGTGGAGCATATTGAGTCGGTTCCTCCCCTTGATCCACACCAGGACTGCTAGCCGGGGTAGTGGAGTCGGGGGGACGCAGAGCACGCAGAAGAGGATGATGTGGGTGACGACGGGGACGCCGAGCGAGCCAGCAAGTGCAGCAGCAGCTCGGGTGCAGGAGGCGGGGACGCGGAGCGACCGTGCGACCCGAGCGTGGGGGACGCGGAGTGGGAGCGTTGGCGTGAGGCCTGCTGCGGGGACGTACGCGAGGGCCGAGCCTGCGGACGCGACGAGCCGGCGCGAGGCGCATGCGCGCGTGGGGGAAGATCCGCCTCGGGATCGGTGCGGTCAAGATCCTCCTCGGGATCGCAGACAGGCGAGCGCCGCTGGACAGAATCTGCATAAGATTCCGTGCAGATGTCGTCTCTTTGTGACATATTTTCAGCATTTTCTGTAGCATTTGGAGCAGGATTTTCAGCAGCATTTTCTGCACCAATCATCGGAACATCTGCAGTAATGTTTTCTAGGACATGCACCTGAACATTAGTCACAACAAGTATAGGCATATAGTCATCAATATTATCATTCCTCAGAATAGATGGTGGGTGCATAGGCAAAAGAAGGAAGTCTTTTTGAAGGTTTTTGCCGGCGTTGGGATTTAGAGAGGCAAAAGGAAAAACAATCTCATCAAACACAACATATCTAGATATATAAACACGACCAGTGGTGGGATCAAGGCATTTGACTCCTTTGTGGTGGGGGCTGTAGCCTAAGAAGACACAACGAGTAGAGCGAAAATCAAGCTTTCTAGTGTTGTAGGGGCACAAGTTGGGCCAGCAAGGACACCCAAATATTAGCAAGGCATCATAGTTAGGGACAGTGCCAAGCAGGCGCTCTGTTGGGGTATCATTATTTATAACTTTGCTAGGGAGAAGATTTATGAGGAAGGTGGCGGTGAGGAAAGCTTCATCCGAAACTTTGAGTGGCACAAATGCATTTTCAAGAAAAGAGAGACCAACTTCAACTATATGACGGTGTTTGCGTTCAGCGGAACCGTTTTATTGATGAGCATGCGGGCAAGAAACATGATGTGTAATGACAACTTGTTGGAAGAAACCATGAAGTTTTTTATATTCACCACCCCAATCAGTTTGCATAGTGATTATTTTCCTAGCAAATTTATGCTCAACAAGCTGCTGAAAATTAAGAAAGACTTGAAAAACATCAGAACGCTTCTTAAGAAGGTAGATCCATGTAAACTTGCTATAGTCATCAATAAAGCTTACATAATATGTGTGTTTGCCAAAAGAGGCAGGTGCATGACCCCATACATCAGAAAACACCTGTTCCAAAGGAACAATTGAGACACTGGTAGATACAGGATATGGAAACTGGTGACTTTTAGCTAGCTAACAAGGGTCACACACATAAGGATTTATTTCTGGTGAATGGAAAAGTTTATGCTTCCTAATGATTTGCTGCACCACAAAATAAGATGGATGGACTAGACGACAATGCCATGTAGATGATGACAACTTTATTGCATGAGAAACTTGCTTGGAAACCTTGGAAGACCCGGTAGATAAAAGCACTAGCGGGTAGAGGCCACCATGATAGGGACCTTTAAAGAGAATTCTTCTGGTGGCTTGGTCCTTGATCAAAAAGAAAAAAGGATGAAACTCAATAAATACATCATTATCAAGTGTGAGTTTATGAATAGAGAGCAAGTTTTTGGATGCACTAGGGACATAAAGAATAACTTTAAGATGTAATTTACTATTAGGGGTATGAAGTATTGAATGACAAATATGACTGATGGGCATAGCTGTGCCGTCTGCAGTATGCACACGGTCACGTCCTTGATACTTGTCCTGGATGGTGAGATTGTTCAGCGCCCCAGTGAGATGGGTGGTGGCACCAGAATACGGGTACCAGTTGGTATCAATACCATAAGCAGCAGCATGGGCAGCCTTGTCATCACGAGGATCATCATCATCGGAGCCATCATTGTAGCGCCACCAACAGTCATTGGCAGGGTGACCGTGGATCTTGCATATCTGGCAGGTGACATCAACGAAGGGGGTAGGGGTGCGATCACGGCCACGACGACCCCGACCATCACGACGGCGATTGTAATCACGATGACGGTTGTCATCACGATGTCAATCTCCACGGCGCCTGTCATCACGACGCCGATCATCACGACATCGATCATCATGGCGGCCATCATTGCGATGCCTGTCATCACGGCGATCATCACGGTGCCAGTCGTCATCGCAGCGCTTGTCAACACCACAGTCGCGGTCAGGAGAATGACCATGAGCACCATCACCGGAGCGGCTGCTAAGGTTTGCCGAGGACACAAACGGAACAGCGTCAGAGTCTGCGTCAGCAAGGTGAGACTGGCGCATGTCATAGGCGCTGATCTGATTCATCACATCATCAAGGGAGATCCCCGGAGTGTTGTTCACCCTGTCAACCAGAAAGGTGTAGGTGCCATCGAGACTAGCAGTGATGTAGCTGATCATCTCCTCATCGTCAATGGTCTTTCCAGCAGCAGCGAGCTCAGAGAGGAAACCGGTCATCTTGAAGAAGTACTTCTCTGCAGTCATGTCCTTCTTTTTGGTGGTTTGGAGGGCAGTGCGCAGATGGGATACCTTCGCCTTGGAGGCAGAGGCAAACATGGCAGAGATGGTTGCCCAGGTCTCAGCCGTGGAGGTTTTGTCGAGGACTTGGGCGAGAATGTCCGGAGACAGAGAGTTGTTTAGCCAGCCCTGCACATATTGGTCGCATGGCACCCAGTGCGCATAGTCCGGGTTGGGCACATCAATCTTCTTGCCGTTGTCATCCGTGGCCTCAAGGTTCTTGGCCGGAGCAGCATCAGAACCATCGAGGAGGCCGAAAGCAAGAGCACACCGCAGAGGTGGGAACACCAGGGCCTTCCAGAACAGCATGTTGTCCCGGGTGAGCTTGATGGAGGGAGGAGATCCGAGGTTGGTGGCGAGGGCGGCCATGGACGCCGGGGTCGTGGATGACGAGGAAGGCGCCATCAGGGATCTTCGAGAGGAGCTGCGTCTCGTAAACGAGGGGCAGCTGCACGGACCATACGTACATAACTCGTGAGACCCGAGAGATTGGACCGAATAAGGAGAGATCAATCATAAATGAGAAGATTGATGCCCAGATAAAAATCGATCTAGTTTTTTACTCGTTGTATCTTGTATGGGTATGTTGTTGCCGCAGCCGACGCCGATCCCCTTTGCTATTGCCAAAATCTCTGCTGCTCAGTTTCTTCCTTTATATAGGTAGCATTCCCATTCATATATGGAGTGAGAGATGTCTTCCGTCTCGGAGAACCCTCTTCTCTCCCTCCTTAGTAAAAATGAGACTAGGTAGAGGAGGTTAAAAATAAGGCCTACCGACTCTATATGAGACTAGTCATCAAAAAAGCAACCTATATCGACGTAGAGAGAGCTAGGTTAAAGTGGGCTATTAAATCCCCGGCTTACCATTAGAAAAAAAGCTTAGCCTTAGACGTCAATAGGATTGCAAGCGGGGCGGGCTTGCGGGCAGCCTTTTTGCCTAAGCTCCGTATGCACAGTATAAGTTAAAGATTAATTTCTATTGCTACATCTAGTACAGTTTGTACTAACCGTTCTATTTTGCGGGCTGAAGCGGGTCTCGCACCTGCACCCCTAGACGTTAATGTGTTAAGTATATAGGAGAAAGTCAGTAAGAAGTTTTGAAACTCCAGCATTTAGGTCCGGATAGAATGGATCCTCAAGCTTTAGCCTAACCTTTAATACTCGTCGGCATCTTTAAATCCGGGTCGCACTAAAGGCATGTAGACACAAGATCAGGCGGTATGGACCTGGGTAGAGGTTCATGCGAAAGCCACGGGACATGCACATCGGGCAGCTGATCGGACTCAACCTGAAGATCGGGACATCGGTACCAGCTAGGTTTTGATACCGCAGTCGTACAAGGACCAATAACTTGTTTTCCCTTTTCTTTTCCCAGGACGACCAAGCGAAAAGGTATTTTTACATAATGAATGGTAGAGGTGGGTAATTTATTAACTCAATTAGCAAGATCAAATGGTTGTGGTTTACTAATGTAAAAATAGACGTCCGGATGTTTCTGTTTATTGTGGGATTTTCTAACCTATTTCTCTAATTTCTGGTTAACTTGTAATGTACTTTTAATAGATATAATTAAATTACCATAATGTTTAATCCGAAATAACCAATAACAAAGCATGACTATGATTGCAGGAATTAACCTAATCATGCATACTAGCAGAATAGATTAATATATCACATCTAACCATGATAAACAGATCACATCTATTCCAAAAGCTAGTATGAGAAACTCTAACGGAAACTGAACTAGATAGGAGAAGGTTGCATACGGTGCTGCAGCAGGTTCGCGTTCAAGTTGGCATTGAGGTTTCCGTTGACAGCAGCATCGTCAGCCATGTCGTCGATGTAGAGGTTGCTGATGTCCGAAAGAAGTTCTCATCGAGAAAGGAGTGGTCGATCGACGTGATGCCGTCAGTAGTCACGCAGACGTGCTCCCCAAAAATCTGATCGCCCCTCACCCGTACAGTTTTACGAGAGGCGGTGGTTCCGAAGGCCTACTGGCAGCAAAAGGATAAGATCGGCACAATTTCGCAAACCGCGGCGGAGGAGGAGGGTGCATGTATGCCACTCCTCGTCACTCTCTTTAGAAGGTAGTGAAACACTTCACTATATATATTAGTCAAATTCCCTCCAAACTAGCAAGACGAGACTAAACTTTGGGATCATCCCTTGCTAGATATAAGTTAGTCTTGAGAATTTTAGAATTTGTATTAGGACATGGCTAAGCCCACTACCAAATTCTAACAGAGAGTAGTATATATATGCACGTGTGCCACTACTGTAGTACAGTGTATATTACCGGCAGTGGATAATAATGGACATGCGAATGAATATGGCAGAATGAGTCCATGGTCAGTCTTGCTTTGCCAGCAGAATTCCAACGACCAGCCAATAGCAACTCTGCCGAAGTACAGTATCAAAAACCTACAAGCTGCTGCATTGCGTGCAGCTGCACTTCTCTGACCACACAGCTCGAAAGTTCAACGACAATATCATGTCTTGGTAGTTCGCTGAAGATTCTGAGTGTTGACTGTCGATCGCAGTAGTTAGATTGTCGGTTTGTTCGTGAGTGCATGTCGTTTCCGAGTAGGGAGTGCTATAAATGATTGATATAGATAGCTAGCAATGATAGTTTTCATACATAAGGGCATCTTTATCGAGCCGACTCATCAAGTCCGAACTTGTCCGCGCGGATGCGTGGGGCATGCGCGGTGTCTCAGCGGGCCGATCCATTCGAAGAAATGCGTCCGGTTCGACCTATCCATGAATCTAATCTGGGGCTTGGTTGCGCCGGTCCGGACGCACGCGGACAGCGCGGACGTCGTTTCCGTGCGTGCTACTGGCCAACCAGTCAGCCACCTTGACCCACGGTATTGATTCAGACGCGGTCAGCGGCACCGATTCAGACGCAACCGCGGCACAGATTCAGAAGCGCTGGCGGAAGGCTAACCGGCGGCAGCCTGCGCCATCAATGACGACGCGGCGGCACGTTGACTGACTGGATGACACGCTCTCCACCATCGATATAGGCGCCGCCCGACACCTGCCCTACTGACTAGACACTTCAATGCCCATTTCTTCGGCCTCCGTGCCGGCATCTGATGCCGGTGTTTTTAACCGGCCATCCACGGCCATCTTCTCCCGCACAGAACACCATCCCTCTCCTTCCCCTTTTCCTTCTCCACTACTTGTAGCTAGCCATGTCCAGCGGTGTTGGGTCGAGGGGAGGCCATGGCGACCGTGGAGGACGTGGCCAACTCACCGCGCCACCACGCTCTCCCTCAATGTCGTCGTCGCCCGAAGATTTCGACCAAGGCACCCAGTTCGTCGTGGCCATCCACATCGGCAATGCCGCGTGATAGGCTGATTCTGCCCCGCGGGTTCGTGACATTGATCGGTGACGCGCCGCCCTCACTCGCCATGCTGCGGGCAAACGAATTCAGAACCGGTAGGTACCCAGGCGATCTGCAGTTTGACCACCTCGGCCAAATGTACCTCGACAATGGCTAAGAGTGCTTCGCCCGCTTGCACCAGATCAAAGCGGGAAGCATCGTCGTCTTCAAGTACGACGGCGAAGGAAAGTTCGGCGTCAGCGTCTTCGACCGCACTATGTGTTGCCGCTGCTACCACTCCGACTCCTTCTCCGACTCCGACGAGTAGGCTAGGCTGTGTGTGCGCCATGTATGATGTATCAATGTGGGCATTGGCCATTTGCAATGAAAATCGTTATTCAAGCCCTAAAACATACGTTACACGCATGCCACACAACCTCAGACTACGCGTGGCTGGTCGGAGCTGGGGGCGGTGGCTACGGCGGGTCAGATACACCATTCGTCATTGAGAGAATTAATGATCGCTCGTTGTGTCTGCACCTCCTCTTCAGCTCGGTCGAGGCGGGCACACAGGGAAGCGTCGTCAGGATTGGCCCGCACCGCTTCCCGGAGGTCGCCACACACCAATGCGAGCTGGTCCCATCGCCGGTATTCCGGTAGAAATACGTGTTCTGCCACCGCGTCGTGAAAGGCTCGTCGGTGATCACGTGACGGCTGTAGAAAGGGCGACGTGGCGGTGTGCCCATCCTGTAAATCCGCGGGCGCCCCAGAATCGGAGGAGGCAGCTGATGACTGCAAGTGCACAGATCGTTTGTAGCCAGTTTCGAAGTTCAGATATCGATCCCACAGGGAGCCCAAAGGTAAATGTTTATTGGTGAAGTCTCTGTTGCATCCGAAGTTGTCATAGCTCTTCGAGCGAATTTACTGCAAGTGTTAAGAGTAAGGATGGAATTTGGGTGTAAATGGAAGTACTTAAATAAAACAAAATGTAAACTTCAGGAATAAAAATCATAAAAAGTAAAGGACAATTTCTTGTTGTTTTCTACGGATGACGAAGTAGGCGCGGAGAGTTTCAGTTCATGGTGATAGTGAATGTGCCGGTGAATGAGTGATAAGTGTATCAATTATAATCTTATAAGTATGTGTGTAGGCGCATAACACATAATTAGCCCGAACTCCTCTTGGTAGATTTCATTCCAACTTCAATATTCTTACTAGCCTGTTTATCACAACCATGGTCAGTCGCTAGACGATTAAGATTCTTCAGGTTGCTTAGCAATTAAGCTCCTTGGATCGGACTAATGTAATAATCTCGGTGGTTCCTCGTTATCCTCAAGTAAAACTAGTCTCCCATTGATATCGACGTGTCACTCGAGGGTCGCCGGTCTGCTAGCAAACAAGATTCTATCTATGTAGAACAAGGCATCAAGTTGTTTGGTCCCTTAATTGGACAACATGCATTAATGATCCCATAGATAGTAAAGCACACATAATATAGCAATTAGAATTAACCACAAACTTGATGGAAATTATGTAGGCACATCACATCTCACCAATCTCGTACATCTTCCACGCCCAAGGGAACTTACTCACACATGAGAGAAGAAAATATCATCAATATAATTAAATAAAGGAAGTTCTTCTTGATATTACCATGGAGATCCACAATAAGAAATAAAAACAAATCCAACACAATTCAAGATAGGAAGAACAATCTCAAACCCTAATCTTGCAAAGTGGACATATCTCTATCTCTCAAGTACAAGTAATGTCTATGGAGGAGTAGTGGATAGGATATAGAAGATCGTGGAGCGAGATGAAGAGTGTCTTCCCCTTCTTATTTAGATCCCTTCTTTCTCCTTTCTGGATGGTATGGCGGCTCGTGTGTTCTGTTTTCGACCTTGGCCTCTTCACAAAAGTTTTCACTTTTAATAAGACAAAGGAGATGGCAACTATACGGCGGCGGCCCATATAGTTGGTCGTTAAACTTGTAGTGAATTCTCCTCGATTGCTTCCAAAAAGGGACTTGTTTGTTTTCGCCTGAATATTGTGTTTTTGTTGTTAAATCCCCCTGTTGAAGTACAGAACCTGAAACGTACGTTAAAAACCAAGTTTTCTTTGTTACTGAAGTATTAGCGTTAGGTAAAGCTGGAAAACCATCAAAGCCAAACAAAAACCATTGATATAAGCCATAAAACATGTGTAGAATCTCACAGCTATCAGCAGCACGTCCAGTAACTCCGGCGGATTCGGCCACCACGGTGGCAGCGGAGACCGCTCGGGCACCTCTTCTCTGTTGGCGTTGGGATTAACACGGAGCTCGTCGGGTAGACGCCGGCGGCCAGGCATGGTGGTTTTTTGTGCTGTGGGTGGTGCGTGGTCGTAGATAGCTTGGTGACCTCCCCTATTTATGGTTGCGCCTGGACGCGGCGGGAAACGCCAACAACATACGGGACGCGGCGGGAAAGAAAGGCGGGAGACATCATAGCGGCGGGAAGACACTGGAAATACGTCGGCGTTGGCGATGGCCAAGCGTGGAAAAATGGGTCGCACCGTTGGGCGCGGTCATCCGGACAGGCTGGACAACGGCCCCAAATCGACCGCAGCCCGACCCAAACGGACAGAATAGACCATTTGGGTCGACCAGATGGGTCAGCCTAGTGGAGATGCCCTAACGGAAGAGAAGACTTTGAGGGAGCTAGCCAACGAGTGATGATGCATGCAGCAACACTTCGTTGGGAGACCCCAAGAGGAAGGTATGATGCGGTACAGTAACAAGTTTTCCCTCAGTAAGAAACCAAGGTTATCGAACCAGTAGGACAAAGGAAACGCCTCAAAGGTGTTGTAAGCAACGTGGGAACCTGCACAACACAGACTCAAGACTTTGCCCCAACTAACAGTGAGGTTGTCAATCTCGCCGGTTGTTGTAACAAAGAATTAACTGTATGGCATGGAAGGTGATTATGGTTTGAAGCAAGTAAACAGTAACAGTGGAAGATGTATCAATGGTAAAGATTGGACCAGGGTCCATAGTTCACTAGAGGTGCTCTCCTTAGATAAACAAGATGGCATGAAGGGTAAACAAATTACAGCAGGGCAATTGACAGGAACTGAGCAAGGCATAACAATGCAATACCAGACAAAAAGAACCTATGAGATTTGATTGGGCAATACAACAATATACATAGACCACCATCCAACTACATCTATGACTAGAAGTCCACCTTCAGGTTATCATCCGAACCCCCTCTAGTATTAAGTTGCAAGTAACAGACAACTGCTTTAAGCAAAGTGTGTAAGGTAAACAATCCACTTGTTCCATGAACAAGCGACTGTTGTTTTCTCCCTAGTGGCAACATCACATCTACAACCGAAGAGATTTCTGTCACTTCCCTTGGAAACTAGAGGCATGAACCCACTATCGAGCATAAATACCCCCTCTTGGAGTCACTAGCAACTACTTGGCCAAGATAGCTACTAACAACGGAGAGCATGCAAGATCACAAACAACATAGACATGATAGAATCAAATAGGAAAAACCATTAATCAATCTGACATAGTAATCTCAATATCCATCGAATCCCCGCAGACACAACATGCATGATTACAAATAGATTAGATCTTGATCATGAATAGAGCTCACAAGATCTATACATTGAAAGCACAAGGAGGAGATTCAACCATCTAGCTACTACATGGACTCATAGTCCAAGATGGAACTACTCGCACTTCATTCCGGAGAAGAAGGCCTCCTGGATGATCTCCCCTCCGGCAGGGTGCCGGGAAGAACTTCAGATCCCCCCGATCTAGGGACGATGGTGGCGGCTACAGACGGTTTCGTGGAGTTTTGATCGGGTGCCTAGAGTTCTGCATCGGGGGCTTCTTATAGGCGAAGAGGGAGGCCGAGGGGGTGCCCGAGGCTGCTGCACCCTCCCCCCAGGCGCGGGGTGGGCCCACCCACGCGGCCAGGGGGTGTGGACTCCTCGAGGCCCTCCTCCGTCTCGTCTTCTGGCTTCGTGTTGCCCACGGTAAAATATTTACTTTGGCTTTTATCCCATCCAATTTCGATAATATTGATTTTCTGCCTTTCTGGAACCAAAAACAGAAGAAAACAGGCAGCTAGCACTGTGGCAACTTGTTAATAGGTTAGTTCCAGAAAACATATAAAAACACCTCAAAGTGTAGACAAATCAAAGCAAAGTATATACTAAACAAGCATGGAGCATCAAAAATTATAGATACGTTTCCGACGTATCAAGCATCCCCAAGCTTAACTCCTGCTTGTCCTCGAGTAGGTAAGTGATAAAAAATAATTTTTGAGATGACATGCACCATCAAAACCAGGATCAAACCATTTGCAAGCATTGAAAGCTGGGATCAAAGAACTCTAAACATGTGCATTAAAGATGGAGTTCTAACAGTAAGACAAAGTAACTATGCATGCAACATGAAAGGCTACAAACAAAGATCATGAATAACATGCATTGAAAAACGTTTGGTTGTTTCACATACAGAAAACATGGCATAGTGGCACTCAGCTTGTCCCTCATAGAGTAGCAAATAGATGCATAGGACACCTTAAAATTTCATTAGAGTGACTAGATACAAATAGCACAAGAACAAGCAATATCAACAATATACATCAATCAATAAGTTTTGGGACACTGCACATAGAACTAAGAATGGCAACTATGCTCACTTAATGGTGCCTAAAGTTAGAAGGTGGAGACTCAACATAATAGTGGAAGAAAGGCCCTTCATAAAAGGGAAGCAAGGACTTCAAGTTTCCAAAAGAGCTTCCAAAAATTATGGTACTTGTTAGCTTTCAGCCCTCATTTCCCCTATCATAAGCATCTTGAAGTGATTATGGTTAAATTGAACAAACTATGGAGTATATGCTTGACAAAGTATAAGTTGGCAATCTCATGTCCCTTGAATACGAGGGTCACACCTCATGCTACTCAACTTCAGTCACCTGTAAGTTCTTGTCATAGTAAGTACATGTGTATCGTAGAGAACCTCCAACGGGTACCCCTTGCACATGGTACAGGAGCTATCCCATAACCAAAATGACAAGGCAAGCAGACAATGAGCATCTCAGCAATCTTTTTATTTACTATGTGCATAGCTTTTTATTGAGAATGCTTCACAGAATGCTCATTATGGTGATGTTGCAAGTTTTCACCATGATTAGGCATGACTTAGGCTAGCGGCCTAGACGTTTCTCTAACACAAAATACATAACTCCATGGACTTACAAGCTCCCTCTTTATTTCACACCGGTGTAATCCATAGGCAAAAGAGCATGATATCAACTGTGTACAAAGTACAAGTGCAATGTTGAAAACGTTCCCCATGACAGCATGGTTCTGCTAATTCCAATGTATAAGTGCAAGCATATACAACATAGACGACACAGTGGTTCAAGTTTATTAGGGGCAAATAATATAAAGTGTGCCATCAAGTTCATGAGAGCTTTAATCACTAAGTTTTCACATAACAAAATACTTTTTAATTGGAAGATAGCTGAAAACAAGAATATACTTGGAATGGTGTAACACACCATGCATAGGAATTTATAGTGGACACTTTGGAAAAACTTGGTTTCTTGGGAGTTGGAAGCATGAGTTAGTTTTGTGATCGATAAAGCGGCAAAGCCAAGGAAATGGATAATTAGGTAGCCTTCCACATGGCTTTCTCACTATCGAAATCAGAATCTAGTCCTAGCACTTATTCAATGTGATGGCAGGAATAGATACGGGGACATAGGATCTCCTTGGCGCAACCCTCGGGTAGGGAGGAATTGTGACACCCGCACGCAGGGCCCATAGAGTCGTAATACTTTATTCGAAAGATAGCTGAGAGCTTACTCATAAAAGTGGAGGCTAGCAAAAGACTGGGAGGAACCAACTAAGAGAGCAATAATGGCCATAATCATGCAGAGCGACAAAACATTACCAATCAAAGCATAGAGTGGTACTACAAGTCAAGTACTAAATGATCATAGAGGCTATGGTGACTTGTTCATAGTCATAACATGGTGTGAGCATGTGCCAAGTCACCCAAACAAAACATCAAAGGAGAATACCAAAATACTATGCTTTTGTATGCTAAAACAACGCATGATTCTTTCAAGGCACACTAAACAATCCCAATTGTTTGGAACAAGTCATGATACAACAATAATCACTAAGCATAAGTTCAAAACAACACCTAGCATGACATGCTAAAGTATAAGTCACAGTCAATGCAAGCTCCTCTTGCACTTCAAGCAAGAACTTTCTACTCCTTTCCAACACAAATCGAGTTATTTGGAACAACACGGCGAGAACGGGGGTCCAAACTACTTTATGCAAGCAAACTAAAAAAAACTAAGCAAAGCAAATGAAAACTAAGATGCTCCAAGAACAACACAATAGTGCATGAAACAATAAAAACAAAGTGTCTAGATAGACCTAAGCATTTTATTGATGAAGAAGGGGATGCCTTGGGCATCCCCAAGCTTTGACGCTTGTACCTCTTGGATATTTCTTGGGGTGACACCAGGGTGGCATCCCCAAGCTTGAGCTTTTGTCCAGTCTTCATCTCATTACATCATTCTCTCTCTACACTTAAAAATTTTCCTTCATACAAAACTCCACACAATCTTCATTAGCAACATTAGTGTATTCAAAAGATAATAGACCTTTATGCTTAGCTTTGGAACAGCAAAAATTTTCAATAAAAACAAAATATACTGTAGAAAATCCTTCAAAAAGCTCAGTTCCCCAAAAGATAACTCAAAAAGGAATCAATAAGAAGCAAATGCAAATAATGGCAGAAATCTGTCAAAACAGACTAGCAGGTAGAAACCGATTTTTTCAAAAATCTTCTATTGCTCAAATCAAAAAGTGTTGAACCAACGAAAGTTATCTAACATACTGGGGGATTTATTCGTATATTTTCAGCTCAATACGAGTTACAGGGACTACTCACGAATGTTTATGGTGGAGGACAGAAATCTGTTTCGAGACAGCAACTCCCCAAATCTTACTTCCCTCTCATTAGAGGTCATTCTTGGCACAAAAATCAAACAAAAAGGATAAGGAGAGGTCATTACTGAAGTAATAACTTCCAATACTCAAGGAAACTCTTGGGTTATCTCCCAACAAGTACTTTTCTTTAACGCCTTTAAGTTAGGCACAAGAAGCAAGAAATCAAATATTTTCAAATGAAGCATTAAGATCAATACTTGCAAAGTCTCCAACTATGAAAGGTATGCCATCCAAATGAGTTTTGGAGGATCCCTTCTCATTTCTCTTTCGTTTACTACTTTCATCAAATTGATTTTTAGGAGAAATCCAGTCAAAATTCTATTCAAAGGCTTCATGCATTCCAACAAGCTTAAAGGGTATGGGTATCTTGAATTCTTCTCTAGGTTTGGTTTTATATGAAGTACCCACAACATCTACACATGAGCCGAGCATATTGAAATGCTCAAAGACCTTTTTGTCTTCCCTAGCAACATCATGGAACTCTTTTAGTAAAGTTTTAAGAATGAATTCTGTCTTTTCAGCATTCTTTTCTTCTTTTAGTTTTAGGAACAAAATTTGTATCATGGGGTTAAGGCTAACAAACCTAGCCTCCAATATATGAACTAAAGAAGCTGCAGCAATATCATAATTAGGAGCAAGTTCTGCTATAGATCTATCCTCAATATCCTCATGCTTGCTAACATGATTAAAGAATTCTTCGATATTATCTTTCCCAATTATGGAGCCACTACCTATTGCAAGATCCTTCAAGGCGAACTTGGGGAACAATATGGTGAGCTAGAATAGGAACTATTTTTTGTGTGTTTTTTAATAGAGAAAGCAAACCAAACTAAACTATTTTTTTGGAGTTTTTGATAAAAAGAGGCAAACAAAACCAAGTAAAAGAAACTAAGCAAATTAAAAACAAAGTAAAGAGAAAGGTTGAGGAGGACTCCCCTTGTGAAGACGTCCTTAGCCTCCCTGGCAACGGCGCCAGAAAAGTCTTGATGCGTGCAGCAGCACTTCGTTGGGAGACCCCAAGAGGAAGGTATGATGCGGTACACCAGCAAGTTTTCCCTCAATAAGAAATCAAGGTTATCGAACCAGTAGTAGGAAGGAAACACCTCAAAGGTGTTGCAAGCAACGTGGAAACCTGCACAATACAGACTCGAGACTTTGCCCCAATTAACAGTGATGTTGTCAATCTCACCGGTTGGTGTAACAAAGGATTAACTGTATGGTGTGGAAGGTGATTATCGTTTGCAGCAAGTAAACAGTAATAGTGGAAGATGTGTCAATGGTAAAGATTGGACCGGCGTCCATAGTTCACTAGAGGTGCTCTCCTTAGATAAACAACATGGCATGACAGGGCAATTGACAGGAACTAAGCAAGGCATAACAATGCAATACCAGACAAAAAGATCCTTTGAGATTCGATTGGGCAATACAACAATATACATAGACCGACATCCAAATGCATCTATGACTAGAAGTCCACCTTCAGGTTATCATCTGAACCCCCTACAGTATTAAGTTGCATGCAATAGACAACTTCTTTAAGCAAAGTGTGTA
Source organism: Avena longiglumis (assembly GCA_030063025.1). Lineage (NCBI taxonomy): Eukaryota > Viridiplantae > Streptophyta > Magnoliopsida > Poales > Poaceae > Avena > Avena longiglumis. The sequence continues at coordinate 213,703,992 of CP125979.1, forward strand.
AGGTAAACAATCCACTTGTTCATTGAACAAGATACCATTGTCTTCTCCCTAGTGGCAATAGCACATCTACAACTGGAGAGATTTCTGTCACTTCCCTTGGAAACTAGAGGCATGAACCCACTATCAAGCATAAATACCCCCTCTTGGAGTCACTAGCAACTACTTGGCCAAGATAGCTACTAACAACGGAGAGCATGCAAGATCACAAACAACACAGAAATGATAGAATCAAATAGACAAAACCATTAATCAATCTGACATAGTAATCTCAATTTCCATCAGATCTCCGCAAACACAATATGCATGATTACAAATAAATTAGATCTTGATCATGAACGGAGCTCACCATATCTATACATTGAAATCACAAGGAGGAGATACAACCATCTAGCTACTACATGGACCCATAGTCCAAGGTGGAACTACTCACGCGTCATACCGGAGAAGAAGGCCTCCGGGATGATCTCCCCTCTGGAAGGGTGCCGGGAAGAACTTCAGATCCCCCCCCCCCCGATCTAGGGACGATGGTGGCGGCGGCCACAGACGATTTCATGGATTTTTGATCGGGTGCCTAGGGTTTCTGCATCGGGGGCTTCTTATAGGAGAAGAGGAAGGCCGAGGGGGTTCCCGAGGCGGCTGCACCCCCCTCCCCAAGCGTAGGGTGGGCCCACCCATGCGGACAGGGTGTGGCCCCCCTCGAAGCCCTCCTCCGTCTCGTCTTCTGGCTTCGTGTTGCCCTCGATAAAACATTGCCTTTGGATTTTGTCCCGTCCAATTTCAAGAATATTGATTTTCTGCCTTTTTGGAACGAAAAACAGAAGAAAGCAAGCAACTGATACTGTGGCAACTTGTTAATAGGTTAGTTCCAGAAAACATATAAAAACACCTCAAAGTGTAGACAAAGCAAAGCAAAGTAGATACTAAACAAGCATGGAGCATTAAAAATTATAGATACTTTTCCGACGTATCAAGTGACTGGTCGAACAAATGCCCGGGCTTGCTGGCCGAGGGACGCTTTTCCTCTCATGTTTAACGGTGACTAGTTGAATGCCCGTGTGTTGCCACGATTTTCTAATAGCATCATCAAATATAATGGACAATTTTTACCCCCTATTTGGCTGTGAACTCTTCTATATGTATCCGGGGATAGGTATCGAGCACCTTCTATTTGTCCCCTCTTCCAACCACAAACCCTACTTTTGAACCGTTAAATACATCCAAATCCATGCGATGTTAGATATCTAGATATATAGATGACCATTCAGTGGATCGAACATGGGGAAGAAGGTGGAGGAGCGGACAGGAAAAGCTGGTGGCGACATGAGTGGGAAAGAGGATGGGAGGAAGGAAGTGGGAGGACAGGGTTTGGCCAGCTGACTTCAATAGAAGAAGCGATGTATCGTCGAGCAGAGTGTCGGACGATGAGCCATGAATGTGGAACTGGTGAGAACAGCGCCACTTCATCTCTAAATGGGTATGTCTTGTCATCCGATGTGGTAGATGTGTCCACGCGCTTTCAGGTTGCTCGGAAATTTGGGCTAGGTAATAGGGGGCCTATTTGAGTTGTTGTTTTTTCTCTTGGCCATGTCCATGGTTTTTGCCCGAGCGTATAGGGGGAAGTCGAGGGTCCAGTTGGAGAGCCACTAAGTGTAGAAAGTATGCATGTGTTACTACAGACCAATTTTGATAATTGTACAAATAAGACAAATAAAACTTCAAGTGTGTACAACTAATTGTACTTTTTAATACAAAGACAAATAAAAATTTAAAAACCATAACAATATGTCTTTGATAAATGTCAAATGCTATATTCACTCACCTGTACTTTCATAATATTGTGAAACTAACAATATTTCTATTTAAGATTGATTTCACATGAGGACAAGGCTTTTTGGTAGTGGTAGCGCAAAGCTACATTATTCCACATGTTCACCATCCCACGGGCAAACTAAGACTATGGACCCTTGCATGTTGCATTGACGGCCATACAGTGAAACTGCTTAAACCTGGCCACACGGCCACACGCTTGTTAGATGTTTTATGTTGCACTCCTACCACACTGATCCATCGTCATCGTTGTTCGTCAACCACGTATTGTCTCCGGTCATCACCTCACCGAGCCGCCATAGTCCACACCATTGTGGGATGAGAATCATGTTGTGGCACTACTGGAAAAACCATCTTCAGTTCGACGTGAACAAGACCAGGAGTCTCGGCCTGTCACAGCCCGCGACTAGTGGGAGCACTAGTCTCGGGCCGTGAGGCCTCTAACGGCTAGAAACGGCCGTAGTCACTAGGCCCGGGCCGGACCAGATCTTTAGTCCCGGTCCGTAATACAGACCGGAACTAATGACCTGGAGCAGGCCAGCTGGTCTTTTCATGGACTTGTTGGAGATATGCCCTAAAGGCAGTAATAAATATGGTTATTTTTATATCTTTGTGTTTATGATAAATGTTTACATTCATGCTATAATAGTATTAACAAGGAAACATTAATACTTGTGTGATTTGTAAACTTAAATTGAAGTCCCTAGTAAAGCCTCTTCATAATACTAGCTTGTTGGTTAATAAATGATTGTGGTTTCCCTATCATGAACATTGAGATGTTATTAACAACAAAATCATATAGTTAGGAGAATGATATGATGGACATACTCCTATAGATAAGCGTAGCATAAAGATCATGTCATTTTAATAGTTCAATTGCTATATGCTTTTTGATACATAGTAACCTAATTCCTTCGACCATGAGATCATGCTTATCACCATCACCGGAAGGATGCTTTGATGACATCAAACACCACACCGTAACTGGGTGGCTATAAAGGTGGCACTGAGTGTTCGGAAAGTATGGGTTGAGACACATGGATCAAGAGTGGGATTTGTCCATCCATATGACGGATAGATATACTCTGGGCCCTCTCGGTGGAATGTCATCCAATTGGCTTGCAAGCATGTGACTGGCTCACAAGGGATCACATATCACGGGAACGAGAAAAGAGTACTTATCAGCAACGAGGTTGAACTAGGTATGCAGAGATACCGACGATCAAAACCTCGGATAAGTAAACTATCGTGAGACAAAGGGAAATTGGTATCGTATGTAAGTGGTTCATTCGATCGCAAAGTAATCGTTGAAATATGTGGGAGCCATATGAATTTCCAGATTCCTCTATTGGTTATTGTTCGGAGAAGTGTCTCGATCATGTCCGCATAATTCACGAACCGTAGGGAGACACACTTAAGGATTCGATGATTGTTGAGTAGTTATGGAATGATGAGTAAGATACCGAATGTTGTTCGGAGTCTCGGATAGGATCTGGGATATCACGAGGAGATCCGGAATGGTCCAGAGAATAAGATTCATATAAGGAAAGTCCTATTTCAGGGTTGGAGAATGGTTCCGGTGTTTTCATCGGGAATGTTCTAGAAGGTTCCGGAATGTCCGACACTCCGGAGGGGAAGGGTACATGAATGTGTCATAACAAGTTGGAATGGTTGCATCATGTACTAGGTGTCATCGCTGAACAAAATAAAGGGATAAATCAAATCCTAGTTTGAAAAGTCAAACGCCAATTTGAAAAGTCAAACGACTATTTTGTTTGGTGGAGGGAGAGTAGGAAACCTACTTGGGGAGGAAGTCCCTCTCCCTCCACCGTCGGCCAAGGAGGCCGAGTTGGGGAGGGACTCCCCTCCCCTTGGTCGCACCCTCCCACCTATATAAGGAGGGGCAGGGCTGCCCCTCCTAGACCTACACCTTGCCCTCTCTAAACCCTAGCCCTAAGCTGCCGGCGCCACCACCTCCTGCTGCTGCCGCCGCCTAGGGCAAACCCTAGCCGCCGACTTGGGCTTCCCCTAGCCTACTCTCCTTGGTGTGTCTAAACCCTAGATCACCGAGGGCTCTCTCATAGTCCACCATGCTCGCTCCATGCGAGATCTCCCCTCTACTTCCGGTACCACGCCGGCGTACTGTAGGAATCGCGAGGAGAGTGCTGCAACCTCCACTGCCTGCTGGAACAAGGGAGAGGAAGATCTTCGTCGAGTACCGAACGTGTGACCGACTGCGGGAGGGCTGCCAGAACGCAGCGCCGGAAGGACCGTCTACACTATCTTGAGATCGGCAAGAGTACGACTACATCACCCACGAGAATCTGCTCTCGTTAAACACTTTGGAATCTTCGAGGGTGAGTTATTCCATCGACTCGTTGCTACAATCTAGTAGATAGATATTGGCTTGTTTGTTTGTATGTGGTAGAAAATTTTGTTTTCCATGCTACGAACCCCTACAGGACTATTAGTCCCGGGTTGTATCATGGCCCGGGACTAGTTGTCCACCACTATATATTATGCTTCCTGTCCTGCTGCCCTAAAGCATATGGTGGCCATTTTTCTCAAACAAGCAAGAGATTTTATGCCATTTTTTTCTCAAGATTTAGTTTGCAACACCTAAATCCAAAGCTTTAAAAGGTTAGAACTTCATTCTTTCATCTCTTATTGCTACTTTAGCTCTATAATGCTCTAGAAGTATAGAGATATGGATCAATGCATGCATCCTCTAGAAGTAGCTAGAAGGATTTTGATATATATGTGTAACAAATTTTGATTAGGCACATAGTTACTGAAAAATGAAATGTGTAATTTTAGAGTTTCAGAGCTTAGAATGGAATGAAGTTTTCACTGATAGAACAATAATAAAAAACTCCACATTTATCATGTTGATTGTTTTCTCCAATTCACAAATTGGTGCATGTAAATTTTTCAAAATTCAAAATTAATGCTCTAGAAGCTCTCAATATAACTTGTAATAATTTTATCATGTTGTGTAATGGTTTTTGATATACTTTTACTATAATTCAGATGGTCTGGGAATGGATGTACGGTACTGACCGACGCTCTGGCGAGTTCATTAATGGCGTGCATGAATTCATCTGTGTTGCTGATGCAAACAAGCGCAATGGTTTTGTATTCTGTCCATGTAATGGATGTAGGAATCAGAAGGATTACTCTGACTCAAAAACCCTTCACAGCCACCTTTTGAAGTCCGGCTTCATGCCCAGTTATAATTGTTGGACCAAGCATGGAGAGAGATGGGTTATAATGGAAGACAATGAAGAAGAGGAGGAGGATGACAACTATCATGGTTTCCCTGAGTACGGAGATACTTCCATGGGGGATGCTGAAGGGGAGGATGAAGAAGAGACATATGATGAACCCGCTGATGATCTTGGTCAGACCATTGCCGATGCACGAAGAGATTGTGAAACTGAAAAGGATAGGGAGAAGTTCAATCACATGTTAGAGGATCACAAAAAGCTGTTGCATCCAAATTGCGAAAATGGTCTAAAAAAGCTGGGCAGCACGTTGGAATTGCTGCGATGGAAGGCTGAGTGTGCTATACCTGACTCATCATTTGAAAATTTGCTAAAAATGATGAAGAATATGCTTCCAAAAGATAACGTATTGTCCGCCAGTACGTATGAAGCAAAGAAGGTTATCTGTCCTCTAGGTTTAGAGGTTCAGAAGATACATGCATGCCCTAATGACTGCATCCTCTACCACGGTGATGAGTATGAGAATTTGGATGCATGCCCGGTATGCACTTCACTTCGGTATAAGATTATATGAGATGACCCTGGTGACGTTGAGGTCGAGCCCCGGAAGAGGGTTCCTGCCAAGGTGATGTGGTATGCTCCTATAATACCACGGTTGAAACACTTATTCATAAAACAAAGAGCACGCCAAGTTGTTGCGATGGCATAAAGAGGAACGTAAGTCAGACGGGATGTTGAGACACCCCGCTGATGGGTCACAATGGAGAAAAATCGATAGAAAGTACCCGGACTTTGCAGATGACGGAAGGAGTTTAAGGTTTGGTCTAAGTACAAATGGCATGAATCCCTTTGGGGAGCAGATCTCCAATCACAGCACCTAGACCGTAACTCTATGCATGTATAACCTTCCTCCTTGGTTGCGCATGAAGCAGAAGTTCATTATGATGCCAGTGTTGATCCAAGGTCTGAAGCAACCCGACAACGACATTGATGTGTACCTAAGGCCATTAGTGGAAGAACTTTTACAGTTGTGGCACGAACCCGGGATACGCGTGTGGGATGAGCACAAGCAGGAAGAATTTAACCTCCGAGCATTGCTTTTCGTAACAATCAATGATTCGCCTGCTCTTAGTAACCTTTCAGGATAATCAAACAAGGGATACAATGCATGCACACACTGTTTAGACGAGACTGAAAGTATATATTTGGAACATTGTAAGAAGAATGTATACAATGAGCATCGTCAATTTCTTTTGGCCAAGCATCCCTTAAGAAAGAAAGGCAAGCATTTCAATGGTCTGGCATGTCACCAGACGAAGCCTAAGGAGCGTATATATTTGATATGGTCAAAGATTTGGATCAAATGGTAACCTTTGGAAAAGGTCCTGGCGGAAAATCTGTTCCGAAGGACGCTGAAGGACACGCACCCATGTGGAAGAAGAAATCTATATTTTGGGAGCTACCATATTGGAAATTCTTAGAGGTCCGCTCTGTAATCGATGTGATGCATGTGACAAAGAATCTTTGCGTGAACCTGCTAGGCTTCTTGGGCGTGTATGGGAATACAAAAGATACACCAGAAGCACGAAAGGACCATCAACGTATGAAAGACCCAGATGGCCTGCATCCAGAATGGTTTCAAGGTCATGCCAGCTATGCTCTTACCAAACAAGAGAAGGAAATATTTTTTGAATGCCTAAGCAGTATTAAGGTCCCGTCTGGCTTCTCGTCGAATATAAAGGGAATAATAAATATGGCAGAATTTTTTTTCCAAAACCTAAGGTCTCATGACTGCCACGTGATTATGACGCAAATGCTTCCGATTGCATTGAGGGGGCTTCTACCAGATAATGTTCGAGTACCCATTGTGAAGCTATGTGCATTTCTCAATGCAATCTCTCAGAAGATAATCAATCCTGAAGATCTACCAGTTCTGAGAATGATGTGGTCCAATGTCTTATCAGTTTTGAGTTGGTGTTCCCACCATCCTTCTTCAATATTATGACGCATCTGCTGGTTCACCTAGTCGAAGAGATTTCCATTCTCGGTCCTGTATTTCTACACAATATGTTTCCCTTTGAGAGGTTCATGGGAATCTTAAAGAAATATGTTCATAACCGTGCTAGGCCAGAAGGAAGCATCTCCAAGGGCTATGGAATAGAGGAGGTCATTGAATTTTGTGTTGACTTCGTTCCTGACCTTAGGCCGATTGGTCTTCCTCAATCGCGGTATGAGGGGAGACTAAGTGGAAAGGGTATCTTAGGAAGGAAATCAATAATATGTAGGGACGGACATTCTTACACCAAAGCACATTACACCGTTCTATAGAATTCTATCTTGGCAGCCCCATATATCGAGGAACACAAGAAAATCTTACGCTCAAACAACCCTAGAAAGCATGACTCTTGGATTAGAGATGAACACATGAAGAGTTTTGGCGGTTGGTTGCAACATCTCATCAAAAACAACACTCTTGGAGATCAGCTATACTTGTTGTCTAGGTCACCATCTTCGACTATATCAACTTTCCAAGGGTACGAGATAAATGGGTATACATTTTACACAATAGCCCAAGATAAAAATAGCACCAACCAAAATAGTGGTGTCCGCTTTGATGCAACAGACAAGTGTCAAAGACCACATATTATGGTTACATAGAGGAGATATGGGAACTTGACTATGGACCTACTTTTAAGGTCCCCTTGTTTCGGTGCAAATGGGTCAAGATGACAGGGGGAGGGGTTGAGGTAGACAAGAAATACGGAATGCCATCATTGGATCTCAAAAATCTTGGGTACTTAGACGAACCATTCGTCCTAGCCAATGATGTGGCTCAGGTTTTCTATGTGAAGGACATGTCTACCAAACCTAGAAAAAGAAAAAATAATAAAAAGAATACATCAGACGATGATCCAAAGCGCCACATAGTTCTTTCAGGAAAAAGAAACATCGTGGGAGTGGAGGACAAGACATACATGTTAGAAGATTGTGATAAGTTTCATGAAATTCCGCCCTTCGCGGTGAAGGATGACCCAAGCATCATGTTAATGAATGAAGATGCTCCATGGATACGGCGGGATCAGAAAGGAACACACACGAAGGAACATTTTATGAGTGAAGATGCTCCATGTGTCCATTTTTATAGTGTTGTCTGCAAACAATCTTGAGTGTGTTAGTCCCATTTTGTGGCTGGACCGGGACTAAAGGGGGGGCCTTTAGTCCCGATTCATACTTACCATTAAGATCTGATCTCCAAACGTGTGAGGTCACATATTAGGGAGTGCCTCTATGACCAGTTTCTTGGAGATGCCGGAGGACTGGGCCCCGGCAGCATCTCCCTAAAACTGGCTGTAGTGGTATCCCTGCTCTCGAAAACCATCTTGCAGCTTGTAACTTCTCTAACTAGATTAATACGCCTGGGAGCTAACTAATTTCACATATTAGGGAGTGCCTCTATGACCAGTTTCTTGGAGATGCCGGAGGACTTGGCTGCGGCGGCATCTCCCTGAAACTGGTCGTAGTGGTGTCCCTGAAATTGGCTGGAGGACTGGACTCACAAGGATGCCTATTTATAGTACAAGCAGCTTGGCATAATGTCGACTCTCACAACATAATGTCGACACTCACCCCCTATTATTAGTGCTGACTCATGTTTTGTCCTGGTTGGTGACTAAAGGTTCATCTTTAGTCCCGGTTGGTGACACCATCCGGGACAAGGTACAAGCCGCACGACATAATGTCGACACTCACCCCTATTATTAATGCTGCCTGGCCCAGTCTACCGCAATCCCTTCAGTTGCGGTTGGTTTCTCCAACCGGGACTAAAGATGAACCCTCTCTTTATAGGCATTTCCCTCTATTTATAGGCTGCTCGATCCAGCCTGCCCGCCCTTTCCTCTATTTATAGGCCTTTTCCTCTAAATACAACATCTTCATATTTAGGTAACACTCAAGACATTTATTAATATTAGAATCCGGGACAAACCTGGACTAACTAACACTTAGGACTAAAGCCATCCCCTTTAGTCATAATCATGCCTAGTCCTATAGTACGCAGCTTCAGGGTCTTCTTTGTCATCGTCATCATCATCGTCATCGTCACCTGCCACTTCGGGGATCCTCAGCCCAGCCATGGCATATACCAGGGGCCATTCCGGCCTCGGATTCAGGGCGGGCGGGGGAGGTGTCTCCTGGAAGACGATGCCACTACCGCCGGGCGGGGGTGGGGCCTTCTTGTGGCTCTATGGCGGGTGGACTTGTGGGCACCGCAGGCGAGGATGGTCTCCCCCGACGATGTAGCGCATCACTCCGATGATAGTACGGTTCACCCACCATAGATGGCGGCCGACTTCGTTGTGGTTCACCGGGGGCGGGCCATCACCCTCGTACCTGGCGAGCTCCCTTTCCCGCCTATTAGCGAAGAAGGCATTCCAGGTGTCGTAGTTGTCGGGATACCATTAGGGATCCATCCGCTGCTCCGGCGTGAGCTCGTGGTAGAAGTGGTTCGTGATGGCCGCCTGGCGTGCGGAACCTTGAGGGACAGGAGGGACAGGAACCCCTCCAGCGCTCAGCATCCAGCCGGCGGGCGGCCGGTAGCCCGGCGGACAAGGGTAGTTGGAGGCGCACAGCGCCTTGGTCTCCTCGAGGGTCAGAATGGCCCAGTAGGAGTTGTCCATTGTTCTAAGAGAGGAAGGTGTGGATGTGTGGATAGCCATGGCACGATCGCCCTAGATATAGAGGGAAAGGGCGGGAAAACTTGGCGTGAAGCTTTGGCAAATGGCGGGAAATATCTTTAGTCCCGGTTAGTGACTACAACCGGGACTAAAAGCTCTCGTAAAAAGGAAATAGCGGAAAACTTGGCGAGAAGCGGTAGGAAATGGCAGGAAATATCTTTAGTCCCGGTTAGTGACTACAACCGGGACTAAAAGCTCTCGTAAAAAGGAAAGGGCGAAAAACTTGGCGGGAAGCGGTAGGAAATGGCGGGAAATATCTTTAGTCCCGGTTTGTGACTACAACCGGGACTAAATGGATATTATATTAAGATTCTTAATATTTTTTGATAATAATAGACATATTATTTGTTTTATTTGGATTTTTACAATAAAAGATATGATTTTCCAAAGTTTTATATTTGATTTGAATTAAAAAAGAAATTTACAAATGAAATAATTTATAAATGACGCAAACAGACATATGGATATTATATTAATATTCTTTATATTTTTTTGATAATAATAGACATATTATTTGTTTTATTTGGATTTTTACAATAAAAGATATGATTTTCCAAAGTTTTATATTTGATTTGAATTAAAAAAAGAAAATTACAAATAAAATAATTTATAAACGATGCAAATAGATATATATGGATATTATATTAAGATTCTTTATATTTTTATGATAATGATAGACATATTATTTGTTTTATTTGGATTTTTACAATAAAAGATATGATTTTCCAAAGTTTTATATTGATTTGAATTAAAAAAAGAAATTTACAAATAAAATAATTTATAAATGATGCAAACAGATATATGGATATTATATTAAGATTCTTTATATTTTTTTTACTAATAATAGACATATTATTTATTTTATTTGAATTTTTACAATAAAAGATATGATTTTCCAAAGTTTTATATTTGATTTGAATTAAAAAAAAGAAAATTTACCGAAAATAAACTAGTCGCGGGTCGTGGCTGGACCCGGGACTAGAGGGTGCGTGGGCGCGCGAAAACCAAGCGACCGAAAAAACGCATTAGTCTCGGGCCATGGCTTAACCCGCGACTAAAGGGGGGGGGGTCTTTAGTCGTGGGTTAAGCCACGGCCCGGGACTAGAGACCCCTCTAGTCCCGGGCGGTGGCTTGACCCGGGACTAAAGGGTGCATCTCTATATATTCTGCGCGCCAGGGCAGGTGCTGACCAGCACTTGGCATTCCTCGACGCAGTGAAGACGAAGCACACAGACGCATCGAAGACGACGCAGGGGAGGTGTTGTCTGTCGCCGCCGCCGCTCCGCCATGCCGTGACGTGTCGCCGCTCCGCCGACGCATTTTTCCGCCTCGCTGCGCGCGTGCCGCCTTGCCGCCCCTCGTCGTTGAGCTCGGTCGAGCATGGAATCAGTCAAAGAAACCCGGTGAAGAATCCAACAGCTATGTCACCGATGATGCCAAAGATGACCTTTGGTAGAAGCTCATAGCGCATTTCATACTACCTCCAGAGTATGAAGAATTTGAGGTAGATGGTATTACCCCAAGGCCGGGTGGGCTTAAAAATAGAGCGAAAGTCAAGGAGTTGGCTCTAAGCAAGATGGCTGAACTGTACCGGAACCACAAGAAAAGTTTATACGCGAAATATGTCGCGAAAAAGAAAACTCCAGACTTCAAAGGAGTAAACGAGAAGTTGAGAGAACAGTGGCCCGATTTTGTACAGTACAAGCAATCTGATAAAGCAAAGGCAAAGTCGGCAAAGAACGCGTTAAATGCGGCCCAAAAGAAATACCATCATAATTGGGGACAGGTGACTACAAGAGTGTCGTCCCTAAGTGGGAAACTATGGAGAAGAAAATGAGGGCTAGAGGCGTCACTCCTAGTACAGATGGATGGCCCGAGAGGTCAAAGCACTGGTGGTACGGGCACGGGGGATCGTTGGACCTAGAAACAGGGAAGACATTATTTCATGAAAAAATTCTAAAACCCTCCCAAGACCTTATTCAAGCAATGAACGATGCTCAATTGGGATTGTTCCGTCCCAAGAGAGAGAACGACGAGCTGACACGCGCCCTAGGGAATCCTGAAAAGGGAGGACTAACACGAGGCAAAAGCGCCGATGTCTCCTGGAAGAAAGGGTTTCCTCAGTACGATGCCAGTTACAGAAGCCGTCAGAGAAAGAAGGACCGGAGGCAGACCGGATATCCAGGGTAGAGCAGGACCTAGCTGATCTGAAGAACCTCATGCATGAAATTAGCCAAAGGCCGCCATCGTCAACTCACCCGCAGGCTGATGATCCTGCATTGGATCTTAGCCAGCGGAGAAGCAGCGTGGCTTCCACGGAGGTCCGGGCTGATGATCAAGCACTGCTGGATGATGCACCGGATCCTCACTACCTCGTGGATGATGTCAGAGAGATGGCACAGTGTGAGCTACATCAGCCAATGAACAACCTATCCTTCAAGGTGGCGATCGGCACTGCTTTGCCTTGTCTACCTAGAGCACTCCACCATTCACTTCCGATTCCACCAGGCTATGCTCGTGTCACGATAGATGACATAGTGAAGGATTTTGCGGACCTGGAGATTGAAATCGACTCCGAGGCTTTTGCATAGTGAAGGCCTTACGAAACTAGGAGATGTCAAGCGCAACATCATTCTATGGAATAAGAAGTACATCAACTTTCCAGGCTCGGCGCCAAGGCCACCGACTCCGAGGAATCCAAGTCCACCCCGCATCGAATATCGTCAACCTCCAAGTCCACCCCAACCCGATTATCGCCAACCTCCAAGTCCACCCCGCCCTGCTGACGATCGCCGCAGCAGGAGTACATCAACTCGATCTCCGCCTCTGCGTAATACTCAATCTCCGCCTCCGTGCAATACTACTACCTCGTTGAAGAAACGGAAGTTCGACGCTCCCCCGCGCCCCACATCGAAGAAAGGTCAAACGGCAAAGATAGTCAACATCCCGCGGGCTCTTCCAAAGATACCTTATGACAAGACCGATGAGGAAACTAACGCGGATGTGGCTGTCCAAGTTAAGGCGCATTTTGCACCCAAAAAGCCTGAGCCAAAGCCGGTATGTGACGAAAAAACCCAAAAGTGGGCTAAGTCCTTTCTTGAGCAACCATCCCAGATATCGATGAATCTGAAATCAGACTATGACCGGGAGATTATTAAGCAAGCAAAAAAGAAAAAATCACAAGTGCAAAAAGCGGGAAGCAAGTTGCCCAGCTCGGAGCATAGAAGAATCAATCAGTCGCCCTGCTCAAAGTCATTTCAGACCTCGACAAGGCCTTTAGAGCTGAAATCGGTATGGACATGCAAATAATGGACGCCAGAGCCCGTAATAATGCTGCACTAATAGGAATAACTGTATCGCAGGCCAAAGCACTTGCTACCGAAGCAAATATGTCTCTTGGTCAATATTTAGGCTATGAAGATACGCCAGTGGGTCAGATAGTATGGCAGTATGTCCAATGGGAGCCTCTAGTCAGTAATGAGGAGCTCGCGCATCTATCCACACATATGCGAAATCTGCACGAATGGTACATGTCGCAAGCAGAAAAAAAGCATCAGAAAGATTGGTTTCTGGTGGATGTTAGAAAGGAGCATCACTTCAAACCATACTCGATACAGGTTCAAATGACCGAACTGTTTCAGTTATACAACCAGCGCGCCCTCGACAAATCTATCATTGGTTGCTACTGTCTGTAAGTGATTTATTTCTACAATTAAGTTTGTAGCTCAGCTCGTTCATTGCATTTAATAGATTATCCTAACTATATATCCTTTTGTATGATGATACTATATTCTGCAGAATGAAGATGCTTGAATGCAAAAGAGCTAGAAGATACGACGTTGGGTTCATTGACCCATATATCGTTAATGAATATACGTTAAAGAATCATCCCAGGGACGTGGAGGAAGACCTGTGAAGGTTCTTAACCGAGAATAATTTTGTTAAGGAAATACTATTTCCTTACAACTTCAAGTGAGTGTTTATATCTTGTACACATTTTATTTTTGCTTACTGGATGAGCTATGCATGTATGCTTATGTAAACATCCGCAGATTCCACTGGATCTTGCTAAACATTCAAGTTGACAACTCCCTAGTTGAAGTCCACGAATCATTAAGTTGGGACCAAGAGCAGTGGAGCGACATGAAATCAAATGCTCCATAAGTAATTTCAATCATTATCGCATTATATCGTCCTCTTTCATTCATTTTCTAATATCAAGTAACTAATAACTCCTTGTTCATTTTCTTTGCCGAGCAGGTGTTGGACACGGTTCAGACAGAAAATATCAGGTCCATTCAAAGAGGAGTTAACTTATAAAATGGTGAAGAGTTTACAGCAGCCACCGGGAACTCATTTATATGGATACTACGTCTGCGAGTACATCCACGAGTTAACCAGTGAGCGAAAAGTTGACTCACATTATATTTATGATTTGCGGGAGAAACTAGAGCCAGTCCAGCACATAAGATCAATTCAAGAGGAGCTGGCGGGATTTATGATGAAGGAAGTCCTTGATGTACATGGAGAGCATTATACGGATGACGTGGAACTCGATTTGCCTTAGTGATCTCCATGTAACTGATATGATATATATATTCATAAATGACCATGTAATTTCAAAACATTTCTTCCTTTTGATATATATATCATCAATGTATGCTTGCAAGGGATCGATTAATTATATAGATGCATCAACGTGTACTGTGTATGTAGTAGCATAGAATATGTGTACTTAAATATATGTTTGAAATTATGGTGAAACACAAAACGAAAAAGGAACAAAATGGCAAAAAAAAGGAAATACACAATCTCTGCCGCGGCAGAGAAAGCGGCAGAGAAACACATAATTCCTTGCCGCGGCAGGAAACCTTATAGTCCCGGATGGTGTTACGGCCCGAGACTAGAGGGTTTCCGCCCCCCGCGGCGCTGAAACATCCACGTGGTTGTTATCAGTCGTGGGCCGTAGCGAGCCGGGACTAGTGGGGGCCTCTAGTCCCGGGCCCAAAACCGGGACTAGAGCCCGTTGCGGCCCGGAACTAGAGCCATGTTTTCCACCGGTGTGGTGGTTAGTTTGGCGATCAATTGTGATAATTATTATCAAGAAAGAAACATGTGGGTGTGCAAAAATTGTTTAGTATCACACATGATATCTCGAACAGCAAGTGGCAAGCAACATCTTGTCCATGTCCTCGTGGAACTGCCATGAACACATCTCAACTCTGTCAATGAACACCCAGAGCATCTCTAGCAGACCCGTTTATCCACCAAACCATATAAAGGCGGATAAGGGTGAGTTTTAACTCATTTTTTCTTTGTGGAGTTGACGTGCAAAACAGAAACCGCAAAACGAGACCATAAACAACCAAGTTTTAAACATTCTCGGGAGATTCAAAAAATTCATACTTAGGTCACTGCCATCATACATACAAAATGCACATATTTTATACTATGGGGATCTGCCGTCGACGCCGCCTAAACTCTATCCCTATACGCAAAATTGGGTGCCCCGGAGCCTCAAGGTGCGGCTCGGACGACACCAGCGGCGGCTTCAATCGCGATTGTCGTCGGATACAATGGAGGATTCGGAGACGAGGTCGACGAACTTGTCCTCGGGGTCGCAGTGAGCCCCTTCTCATAGAAGATCTCGTTGAGCTCCGCGTCCCGGCGATCTCAGGGCTCGTCCTCCAGCGCATTGATGATGTTGCACTGCGCTATGACGTCCGGCCAGCGGTCTAAGGAGGCCTCGTCGACGAAGTATTCCCTAGTGATGACTCCACGGAACGTCGTCAGGTCATTTCCAAGGATCTCCTTCTCCTCCTCTCTCTTCGATGGTGGAAGACGAGCGCGAGCTCCCCTCCCCTGACATGTGCTGGTGGTCAAAATCCTCCACTTTCCAGTGGAGGAGCTTGGCGGCACCGGCGCACAACGTCTGGTGTAGTGGAGGGCGGCACACTGTTGGCTTGAACGCAGTGATGACGCTCATACTCTGAGTCATAGCCGGTGTCACGACGACGGCCGCACGAAGATGATGTCACGGAACGGCCGACCTGGTCACTCCCCACGCCGCGGAAGCCACCCCGATGATACATCATGGCGGTGCGATGCCGGATTTGGTCGAGAACCATCATCGGAGGTGGTCGATTTGAGGGGTGAAGCACAGCGAGGAGCGGAGGGGTGGTGAAAAAGTGTCGAGTCTAGAATCATATACGCCCCTTGAATACGTAACTATATAGCCAGGAAGGGTGTTTTCCTCGGCCCCCTTAAAATAAATATAAGGGCACGTCAGGGTATAAGGGGTCTGTTCGGACCAAAACACATGCCTGGCACTTATATCTGTCAGAGAAATAAATGTCGTCCCCTTTAGAAAGTCTGCTAAAGATGCTCTAAGCGCATGCCGCCCTCTTTCTTACTGTTTTGGCTAGGCCGCATCTTGCCACCATCTGGTTATTGCGTCTGCATTTTGTGGCCTTTGTGTGAGATTCAAACCGTTTATGTTTATCCTTCCTATTAATATGGAAATACGTTTCCAAACTCCACGTGATCAAAACTTAGGGAATAGTATTCTCTATGCACGGAAGCATATTCTTCAAAATGTATGGTGCTTAATGAGATATTATTAGTGGTTGCGAATATTATGAAAGTTGGTGTGCTAAATTCACGTACAAGATAAAAACGAATATCTGTTATTTATTGCCTACATAAGATAACAAAATCTGAATATCTATTATTTATTGCCGATAAAAAAATCTGGTAATTATTATAGAAGGATAACTGGGTTTGTTGAGATGGATTGTGTTTGTTACTTCCATCTGTCCGTGGATGAGGAGAGAGAATGAAAGAGAGGTTGCGGTTGTAATTTCTTAAAGTGTGATACCAGGCAATGGTAGTTTTGGAAATAATAGTAAATATTTACATGGGGAAGATAACATATTCGGTATTTTGACTTTTTTTAAACATCATATATATTAAGCATGCAAGCCGTCTTATTAAAACCTTCAGTCCCCTTAGATACCCTGGTTAGAAAAAAGAGTACGTCTAAAACTTGCAGCCCATCAGTTCACAATAGTTACATAAACTCCTAGTTTAGGGATAATGAAGCTAAGATAACAGACCCTAGCGCCACCTCATTTGTCTCCCTTGAACAGTGTTGGAAATTAACAGAACCAATGAGGGTCACAAGATCAATGCAATCAGCGTAAACTACCGACGCTTCACTCCACCAGACGTCACCCCCATTGCACGCATCAATAACATCCATAGAATCCGATTCAGCTTCAACTCTACTTACTCCCAAGTTATTGGCCAGCACAAGCCCCTCTCTCATAGCGATAGCTTCAGCCATCATTGTCGTCGATACATGAGGTATGAAACAAGTAGATGCAGCAACGAACCTCCCTTGATAATCACGAATAACAACACCTGCGGAATCAGCCTGCACATCTGCATGAAAAGAGGCATCAACATTAAGCTTCATTGTTCTTGGTGCAGGTTTCTCCCATCGCTTCAAATTCGTGTCTTGGGATTTCATTGACTTTGCCGCGTTGGCCGTGATCGAACCGATTGACATTTTGCACTGATAGACCTGAGGTACAGCTTCCTCACGTGTACGCCGATGCCGGATCCATCAAAGGTACCAGCAACAAACCGCGACCGTTTCTTTAAGTCCGATGTCATTAAACCCCACAAGTGTATTACCTTCACGTCTCAATATGCTTTCCAACACAACTGAACCAGAACGGTCCTCAAGAGTAGCTTCATAAATAAGGTCCGATAACCCTAGCTCCCTCCATATTTCCTTTGCTGCATGACACTGGAATAAAAGATGAATCACATCCTCCGGTCCCTGGTTGCAAACCGAATAGCCTCCTGAAGTACCAATGTGTCGATTGAAGAGAATAGCTTTTAAAGGGATTATTACATGGAGCGTACGCCATATAAATATTTAAACTTTACTTGGAATCTTCAGTTTCCACAGTACACTCAGTGGTCGCACTCCTAGGCATAGCCAACTGACCCGCCGACGGACCGAATTGATGCCGCCATTGCAGATAATACCCTGAGCGAACCATATATTTACCATTCTTTGTAGCTCTCCAAGCAATAAAATCTTCGAACCATGGTTATTCAATGGAATTTGTAAGATGCGGTGAACATCCACTCTTCCAAACAGATCGTTGAGGAGCTATTCATCCCAGCCTCCTGTACTAGGATCCATAAGATCACTAACCTTAGTAAATACTGATCCTCCTCTTGGGGATAAGACTCTGTAATTGGGACTACTAGGAATTCATGGATCATTCCAAATATTAATATTCTTTCCGTTGCCTACTCTCCAAACTTATCCTCTCTTAAAATTTGCTATTCCTACCAAGTAAAAGAAGATCCCGCTTTAGGCCTAGCTTTCAATACATCGTCATCAGGATAATATTTTGCACGCAGAACTCGTGCACATAAGGAATCAGGTTCCTTCACAAGTCTCCAAACCTATTTAGCAAGCATAGCAAGGTTAAAAGAATGAAAATCTCTAAATCCCATGTCCCCTTCTTTTTATGGGTAGCATAATTTCCACCATGTTGGCCAATGCATTTTGTTGCTATTCTCATCGTCCCCCCACTAGAATTTGGAGATTGCATCCATCATCTTCTTACAAACACCTTTTGGGATAAGAAGCACTGACATAGCATAAACTGAGATTGCTTGAGCAACAGCCTTGAGTAGAATTTCTTTACCACCAATAGATAGGAGCTTCTCCTTCCAACCATTAATACGTTGGATTATTCTTTCAATGAAATGTTTAAAGCATTCACTTTTATCCGCCCCCACAAGTGATGGGAGGCCTAGATATTTATCTGATAATGCTTCCGTATCAATGTGAAGAGCTTCACAAATTTCTGTTCTCATAAGATCATTAGTACTTGGAGAAAAAAACATACTAGATTTAGCCACACTCACCAATTATCCCAAATTTGCACAGAATGTGTCCAACACTCGTTGCAAGGAAGTTGCATTGTTCATATCAACTTTCATGAGGATTAGGAAATCATCGGCAAATAGTAGGTGTGAAACTGACAGTGCATTTCTGCACATCCTTACCCCAGTGATGCCACCAACTTCTTCATGTAGCAAGAGACTAGATAACCCCTCCGCACATAACAAGAACAAATAAGGAGAGAGAGGGTCCCCTTGACAAAGCCCTCTAGTAGGAACAAACATGTTGGTTTCTTCAGAATTAAATATTACTTTATACCTTACCGACCTCACACAAGCCATCATTAACGTGATCCACATTTCTATGAATCCAAGTTTTCTCATCATGTTTTCCAGAAAAATCCATTCAACTTTGTCATAAGCTTTGTGCATATACAACTTAACTGCACAACATCCATTATTCTCCTGTCTTTTGTACTTAATAGCATGAACAAACTCGTATGTCGTAAGGACATTGTCAGTAATTAGACGACCGGGGACAAAAGCACTATGCATAGGAGAAATAACCTCTGGCAGAATTTCTTTCAGCCTTAAAGCAAGCATTTTAGACATAATCTTGTAAATAACATTGCAAAGGCTTATTGGGCAGAAATGTGTTACCAACTCTGGATTATCAATCTTGGAAATAAGAACCACAGTAGTGTCGTTCCAACCCTCAGGAATCATTCCCATATTCAAAGCCTGCAAAATTTTAATTGTAATATCCTCACCACAAATGCCCCTGAACTTTTTATAGAAAACAGCATGAAGCCCATCAGGTCCAGGGGCTTTAAAATCGCCTATACTGAATGCAACCTTCTTCACATCCTCAATCGAAAAAGGATTAATATACTTCCTCTTGTTCTAGCAGTAACTCAATAAGATTAGCCAACTCTTTAGCTTTTGTTTCATTTTCAGCAGACATTTGCCCATTCATTGCCTCCTCCAATTCGCGTTGCGCTTTTCTCATCCTCTTCTTCGGTTTCTAGAGGACAGTTGAATACCACACACGCAATGCCGCATGCATATGGCCCAGCTTGGCCAAAACGCCATCAGACGATCGTCCTACCGCCTCCCACGCCTGTTCAACCACCAGACGAAACCCATCCTCCTTTAGCCACTTCGCTTCGAATCTGCGTGGGATAGGATTGCAACGCCGTACATCAGCTTGGAACTCCGTGTATAACAGAATCGGGCGATGGTCGGAGCGGATAAACCCCAGATGTTGAAGTACAGCTCATGGGTGCATTGCAATCCAGTCGGCATTTGCGACTGCTCTGTTCAGGCGCTCCCTAATGCGTCCCTGTCTCCACGTGAAAGCATCACCCGAAAACCCAATATCCTCAAGATTACAATCCGTCAGAGCATCACGGAAGGCTTCCATATACCCAAAAGGTCTAGAATTGCCCCCTCCTTCTCATGAGAAAAAGGGATTTCATTATAATCACCAATGATCACCCATAGTCTATTTGAATTGCCATGAAGCTCTCTTAATTTATCCCAAGTTTTGTACTTTTCTTCCCAGCGAGGTTCCCCATAAATCCCTGTCAACCTCCTGACTTTATCTGGTGATTCAGTAACCTCCACATCAATATATTTGGGTGCCGAGAAAATTTGATGGATAGTCACCTCTCTCTTCCACAAAAGAATCACACCACCACTTCTACCATCACTACGGTTCACAATTTTCATGTCCATATTTAATATCCTTCTCAGGCACTCAGCCAGGTACTCATCTAAGTGTGTCTCCGACAAGAAAATCACGTCAGGGTTACACCGCCTTCAGAGATCCGAAAGCGCACGAACTGTCGAGTCATTACTTAGACCCTGACAGTTCAAAGATAAGATTTTCATTGCGCCTGGACGGACCCCTCGCGGGAGTCTTCCGATCCTAGTGAAGTAGAGTTAGCTCCTTCCTTCCTTATTCGTTTTACCCTATCATTCTCAGTTAACACAGCAGCAGCCTCGTTCGAGTTAACAATTGCATCGGTTACCATTGCATCATCATGTATTGCTTTTCCAATGCTCTCCTTATTGAGGGCATCATCAAGGCTACGTTTAGCAGAGGAATCAGACTCTTGCATTACTATATCAGTGTTTTTGACTAGACTAGACATTGTATCCTTCAACGAATCATCAATCACAGCACCTGTGATCAGAGGAAAATTAGTCCTACCACTCGGAGGCTGTGCAGGAGTAACAAACTCATCGCGACCCCGTCCTCGATTAGTCCTTCCTCGGCCAGAGTCGTAGCTACGTCCACCACGGAAGACTCCATGGCGGCCGCCAAAGACAACACGGCTATGCCAAGTCTCTTTTTCTACCTTAAGAAAATCACCCCACTTTAGAAGCTTGTCATCATCATGTTCGCCCGTACCACACTCAAGGTGAGTATGACCAAACAAGCCACATGCCCCACAAAACTTTGGAATTTTAACTGAATCTTGAAGAACTCCCTTTGCCCTTCACGAGATATGGTGACAAACCTCGCCAGCGGTTTCCGAACATCAAGCCTAACCCTAACTCTGATGAAATTACCTAGCCCGTGAGGCTCAGTCTCCACTTTAATGACTTGTCCAATACGACGTTCAGCCAAATTCTTCACCAATGGTTCCCCTCTATATCCGTCAGGCAATTTGTAGATCTGAACCCAGACTATGAGAAAATTCATGTCCACCGATTCCGGAGCAGCCAAACCATCATAGTCTTCAATGGTAACGGCGTTCTGCCGGAACAGCCATGGACCATCTGTTGTTACCTTAAGCCATTCACCTAAGCAAAAACACTGGATCGTAAACAAATTGTTCTCCAATGATCTAAACTTGACATCTCTCGTTGGGCTCCACGCCACGCGCATGTGTTGTTCAAAAGTTTGAGGACTGTAGTAGTTTGACGTGTGCACCTAGGCTAAAGCCATCCACTTGATCCCTTCCTTCGGAGCATGTTCTTCCTCTTCAAAAACGAGATCGTTTATCTCGTCGTCCTCAATTCCAAATCTATGGAGGAAGTCCCTAAGGGGTTCTTCCATCTTTGATCGAGATCCATCCCCAGTTTGACTCGCAGAACTAGACGTTGCAGGACTCGCCATCGCAATCTGGAACAATGAGATTCCAACCTCCACTAGCGAATCAGCGACGGGAGCAACGAAGGGAAGCTCTGACGGAGGATAGGCCTACAGGGGATCAGATCAGAGAATAACGCTAGAAGCACTCCACATCGAAGAGATCTCCGAGAGAAGACTCGAAAACCTAGTCGCCTAGGTCTGGAAACCCTAGTCGCCTAGGTCTGGAAACCCTATTCGGCACTTTGACTTGCTTGCCAATCACTAGTAGAAAACAGGACACTGGTCCCGGTTTATAAGAGGCTTTAGTCCCGGATTGCAATCCGGGACTAACGTATCGGTACGAAAGGTTAGGCCTTTAGTCCCGGTTCTGTTACAAACCAGGACTAGATTGTCTCCACGTGGCCCCGCTGCACTCGCTGGGCTGGAGGATATTTAGTCCCGGTTCGTGTGTTACGAACCGGGACTAAAGTTCTTCTGCCGCGGCAGGAGGTGGGGTTTTAGGGTTTTCTTTTTTTTGTGTTTGATTATTTTTCATTTTATGTTTTCATATACATATTATTCTATGCTACTACATGCTGTATACATTGATGCATATATAATATAATTTCACTCACTATAACATAAATACATATAAATATATACACAACCGAGACTAGAGCTCGTCTAATTGATTTACACCAAGATCACTACAACAGATACTGTCCTTTTGTGTCTATCCACGATTACACGAAGGTATATCTATGTTGTACTCTCCTTTTGAGTTTATGACGTCCCTGAGCAAAAATCCCGACAACTCCTCTTGAATTGCTAGTAGGCGTTCATGTGGTAGGAGCTTATCCCGCATCGCATCCAACTATATATAAAGAAGTAGATCATTATGAATGGAACTCAACAAAAACTATGGTATAGAATAAATTGCGAATATATTGTTTACGTACTTGAAGAAAGTCGGTGCCCTACTCCATACACCCACGAATGAACTCGCATACGTAATATCCACATAAATTAGTCCCCTGTGGCTGTGTCGCACACTTTTCGATCGAGAATATAATTCAATCAGATAATAATCAAGCATAATAATTGTAAGAATGATAATTGCAATATCCACATAAATTAGTCCCCTAGCTCTCGTACTACTTACCAGGACCGTACGAAAAGTGAGTTCCTCACGCCATTCACCCTGAACCTCCTTCGTGAACCTTTTCCAAACCCTGTTTGGCAAAAAAGAAATAAATGAGTTATTAATTAGTTTACATCTCAGAGAATGAACGAAAGAGCAGATATAGTGATTGAAATTACTTTTGGAGGCAATCAATTATGCTGCGGTAGTCTTCCATCGGCTTCTTTAACGAGTCCGAGATTTCAAATTTTGCACGGTCAACGTCAATGTTTAGAAGAATCCAGTGGAAGCTGCGGACGTTTATATACACTTAACATCGAGTAAATAAAAATTGAATGTGTACAAGACAGTAAGACTCTTACCCATAGTTATAAGGAAATAGTATTTGTGTCTTGTAATGTTGCTCCATTAAAAACATTAGCAAGTTATCCTCCGTTTCCTCGAGGTTATTTATTAGCGTATGTCCATTAACGCTGTTTGGGTCAACGAACCCAATGCTGTAGATTGACTTTCTTCTACATTCTTGAATCTTCATTCTGCATATATAATAGCATACAGAAGGAGCTATAGTGAGGATAACGATAGGAAATGAATTGAACAAGCTGAGTTAGTGACTTAATTACTTACAGACAATAGCAGCTGAGGAGGGACTTGTCGAGGGCGTCTAGGTTGAATAACTGAAATAGTTCACAAAGTTCAATGGAGATCTCGTCTGGACGGAAGTACTCCTCTCCAACTTTACATAGGAGAAATTGTCTCCCTTCCTTTGTGACTTTCAAGTACCAGATATGCAACACTCCCATATGTGTTGGCAGATCATCGAATACCTCATCGCTGACCAGAGGCTCCCCGTAGACAAATTTTCATGCTATTGGTCCCTTGGCGACATTATCTCCGCCGGGTAGAAGTGCTTCGACCGGCGCGTTACACTCCTTGGCTAATTTAATAGCTAATTCCATATCTATTCCACCTTGTGTGGGCTGGGGTAACACCTTGAGCGGGGCAATGGATTGTTTTGCCTGTTTGCCGAGCTGGGCAACTTCTTTTGATTTTCTCCCACTTGCAGTACTGCTTGATGACTTCTCTTTTAGTGTCTTCGTAAGACATCGCATATAGTCATCTTTCCTATTTAACACATGTTGGGGTGGTTGCTCAAGGAATGCCTTGAAGTGCTTTTTGACTTTTGGATCAACTAGCACTTGTGGCTCGGGTTGTTTTGGTGCAAAATGGGCCTTCACTTCGGCCTGGGAGATCACCGCGCTTTCCTCATCAGTCCGGTGATAAGCTAACTTGGGAGGAGACGGCGGTACTCTTGGGAGGGGATCTTGTCGTTTTCGGCGTCGGGTCTCCCTCGACGTAGCGGTGTTATTCTTCCGCTTTCTTCCCTTTGATTCAGTGGGCGGAGGCGGAGGAGCCGAAGATGGAGATGCAGTCGCGCTGCGATCCCTCTCAGGAAGAGGTGGACTATTGTTTCTTGGTGGAGACGGTGGACTCGGAGGTGATGGTGGCCTTGGAGGTGATGTATTGCTTCTCGGAGGAGAAGATTTCCTTGGCGCCTAGCCTGGAAACATGATGTGTTGTTTTTCCAAAGAATGATCCCACCCTCCACTTCTCCAAGTGTTTTCTCCCCTTCGCCTGCAGGGATGTCAAGCTCAAGTGATCGACATGTCAGTTCAACTTCATCCACACCGACACGAGCATAGCCAGCTGGAATCTGACTTCCATGGTAGGTCGCTTCCGGTGGACAAGGTAAAGCAAAGCCGAGCGCCACCTTCATAGAAATGTTCTTCACTGTGACATGTAGCTCACAAGATGTCCTTGCCTCGACTTCATCCACGGGGTAGCGAACCATCGTTGCATCGATCGTATCATCTATCACTGGTGCATTATTGTCCATCAGCATTGGATTATTAGCTTGTACCTTCGTGGAAGCCACGCCGCTTCTCCGCTGAGATGGGCCCATCGGTCTGTCTAACGCAGGATCTTGCTGTCGGGCCGGTACTCTAAGTTCATTAATCTGCTCCTGCTGCAGCTTGAACATGGCTTGAAATTCCTCGTTCCTTTTTTCAACCGCCTCCAACCGCGCTGCCTCCTCCGCCTTCTGCCGGTTCGTTTTTCTGGATCGGCTTTTATAAGTGTCGATGTCAGCGGGAAACCCTGTCTTCCATGGAACAGATGGGTCAAAGCCTCGTGTTCGTCCGACTTTTTCAGGATTCCCGAGGGCATATGCCTGCTCATCGTTCTCTCTGTCGGGAATGAACTTTCCATCTTTTCTCAGTTGTATCACTTTAACAAGTTCATCTTTGGGTTTAGTAATGGCCTCCTTTGTAACAATAATCTCCCCGGTTTTAGTGTCATACGACCCCCATGCCAAGGAGCCAATTTTTTGACCTCACGGGCCACTTATTTGTAGCTGGCGTGACCCCTTTTTTACGCATTTCTTCCTCGGTTTTTTCCTACTTCGATGCGGCCGTCTTGTAGCCACTTGTCTCCATAGTATGGTGATATTTCTTTTTGGCCGCATATATCTTATTCTTTTCTGACTTGGCCGTAGCTGCTTCTAATTCCTTGTATTTCACAAATGGGGTCCAGTTATCCCGCTGCTTCTCTAGCGGGCCAATGAATGGCGGAGTCAGACCCTTCTTGGCAAAGTTGTTGTACAATCTTTTCTTCCAGTCCTTGAACTGTCCGCCGATCTTCTTAAGGGCCCACTTTCTGACTTGCAACCTCAATGCCTCAGTGAGTTCAGGAGTTTCTAATTCAGGCAGAGATAAGTGTGCCATGAGTGAATTTCAAAGACCGTCTTTGGCTTTGTCATCGACAAAAGTTTCTCCAACTCGATCACTTTTCTTTCCTGGCTTATTCCACTTCTGAGTAGTGATCGGGATGGCATCCCTGACTATCGCTCCGCATTGGTATACAAATAGACTTGCGGCCTCTTTCGGCTCCAAAGGTTCGTCGAACTCAGGCACTAGATCAATGGTGAAACGCATACCATCGGCCAACTTTTTGGTCGGGCCTCGTTTCCTTGCAGAAGATTCGCCCGATGCGGAGGTCTAAGAGAAGAAATAGTCGTTAGTACATATATATATATGAATCAACTAATGCATCTAATAGCTCGTGATCAGCAGAGGCTTTATATACCTCGCCGATCTTTGCTATGGTGGTGTCTCCACCGTCAGTTCCACCGTCGTCTCCACCAAAGAATTCGTCATAGTCGTCTCTTCCGTTGGCTTCATCCAAGTTGAGGTATTGGGAGCCATCATCATCTCCATCATCGTCTGCTCCATCATAATGGTAACCTCATGTACCCTCATCTATCATGTTGTACATGATGTGCTCTTTGTTGTCTCTACCGTCCATAACTTAACTAATACAGAAGAAAGATAAAACCATTTTGCTTAATGCGATAAAATAAAGGAAGATAAAGTAATCCAGCTTAAACAATGCGATAAAGAAAGATAAAGTACCAATTAAACAACAATACATCTCGAATAATCCAGCTAGTACAACAATAAAGTACCAATTAAACAACAATACAACCCTATTACACATCTAGCTAGCTCAGCGAAGACGTCGATCCCCGGCTATTGAGCCGCGGGAGGTGTGCACCCAAAGTGTAGGAACCATCACCCGAGAATATCTCGGGTAAGGTGCCTGAAGAAGCTGCCAGGTATTAGCGTCCCGGACTCCTAAAATGTGCATGTAGCGCCGGACGTGCTCGTCCTCCTCCCTTACACGACGCTGTACCACCTCGTCGGGGGCCGGCTCCCTCTGAATCGCACCTGGACCACTCGGCCGCCACCATAGAAGATCTGGGTCGACGATGACACCTGGGTTCATCACGAGACGACGTCCCCCGGCTGGTAGCACCTCCTAGTGCCAGCCCGGTGGAGCCCAGCTCCGTGGATGCTCGGTGACACTGTCTAGTAGCGCTCCGGGGGTCACGTCGAGTGAACGAGGATGAGGAATCGGCATATTCCCAAACACTAAATTAAACCTATATACTTTAAACATGATGAAAATAAATAGTATCAACTAAA
This sequence comes from Avena longiglumis, assembly GCA_030063025.1. Classification (NCBI taxonomy): domain Eukaryota; kingdom Viridiplantae; phylum Streptophyta; class Magnoliopsida; order Poales; family Poaceae; genus Avena; species Avena longiglumis. Next base: position 213,730,973 of record CP125979.1, read on the forward strand.
ATAAACTATATTAAACACTAATTAATTCACTAACTAAAATAAACTATATTAAACACTAACTAAAATCCTAAAATTCACTAACTAAAATAAACTATTACACTATCAAAATAAAATATATTAAACACTAACTAAAATATCTAAGAAAAAATTACACTAAACTTACTAACTAATTAACCCTAAAATAACCCTAACTAATTAACCCTAAAATACACTATCAAAATTATATACACTAACTAATTAATACTAACAAAATAACTAACAAAATTAACACTACTAATTAACTAGAGCTTACCTTGGGGAGGGGCGGCTCCGGTGGTGGTGGACGGTGCGGGCGGCGCGGTGGGCTCCGGTGAGGGACGGCCAGCGGTGGCGGCGTTCAGGAAGGGGCCACGAGCGGACGACACGAGGGGGCGACACGGCGCGGTGGTTGACGACGTGGGCGCGACGCGGTGGCTCTGCGCGAGTAGGAAGACGGCGACGCAGTGGCTCTGGTCGATCTGCAGTTCGTTCGGCAATCAAGCGCGGGTGGGTATTTATATCCACCCCCTTTAGCCCCGGTTGGTAGCACAAATCGGGAGTAAAGCGGGACCTTTAGCCCCGGTTGGTAGCACAAACCGGGGCTAAAGGTCCTTTTTTAAAAGCTTTTTCAAAACCTTTTCAAAAACCTTTTTTCAAATTAATTATTATATGCCTGTTTAAAACCTTTTTAAAAACAAAAAACCTTTTTCAAAACCTTTTTTAAAAACCTTTTTTAAAAACTTTTTTAAAAACCTTTTTTAAAACCTTTTTTAAAACATTTTTCAAAACCTTTTTTAAAACATTTTTCAAAACCTTTTTAAAAAACCTTTTTCAAAACCTTTTTTAAAACCTTTTTTAAAAACCTTTTTTAAAACCTTTTTAAAGACCTTTTTTAAAACCTTTTTCAAAACCTTTTTTCAAAACCTTTTTTAAAACCTTTTTTGAATTTTTTATGCCCGTTTTGAATTTTTTGTCGTTTCGAACTTAGGTCAAAACGGCGTGCGTGAAGATAGGGGATGAGAATGTTAGAACTTGCATTGGATCTCTGAAAACACGATATATTGTGAGTCTAAAAATATTTTTTCAAAAAATCACGGACGTTAGATCATGTACCTATAGTTCAAACCGGACCCACTTGCTACCGATTCAGTAGACATTTGTCTTTTTCACCCAGGAAGGACAGAAAGGTTTGAGATCCCCCGGTTGGGATACAGTTCATGTAACGTGGTATACTATTTTAGAAAAATGGAATGGTAGCATTTTGTAACTGCATTTTGGTGGCTGCTTCACAAAACGACCCGTCTTTTTGCGCTCGGAAAATGGAAAATGGCTTTTCCGAGCGACGAAAAGGAAAACTTCCTCCTGCAACATTGTTCTACATCCCAATATAAACATGCATGCACAATATGGGCACCGTATCACAAACTATGCCGCGATTCACCACATAACATCCGTCTCTTGGACCGAAAGCCATGAAACCTCGAACATGATATGTCATTTTGTGAAGGTTTTTTGGAGACATAATCAGTATACCAAGTTTGATATTTTTCCTTGCAACTATGTCACATAATATCACACCACGCGAAGGATTTACATTGTTCGGACCTTTTTTGAATTTTTTGTCGTTTCGAACTTATGTCAAAACGGCCTGCGTGAAGATAGGGGATAAGAATGTTAGAACTTGCATTGGGTCTCTGAAAAAACGACATATTGTGAGTCTAAAATGATTTTTTTTTTAAATAATGGACGTTAGATCATGTACCTGTTGGAATTATGCCCTAGAGGCAATAATAAAGATGTTATTATTATAATTCTTGTTCATGATAAAGTTTATATTGCATGCTAGAATTGTATTAAGTGAAAACTTTAATACTTGTGTGGTTTGTGAACAACACCGTGTCTCTAGTATGCCTCTTTGGACTAGCTCATTGATTAATGATGGTTAAGGTTTCCTAACCATAGACATGAGTTGTCGATTAATAATGAGATCATATCATTGGGAGAATGATATGGTAGACAGACCCAAACTAAGCGAAGCAATTAGATCGTGTCATCGTGTTCATATTTGCGAATCTTTTCTTATGTCAAATATTGTATTCCTTAGACCATGAGATAATACAACTCCCTGGTATCGGAAGAAAGCTTTGAGGTCATCAAACGTCATCCTATGAGAGGGTGATCATAAAGGTGTCTCTCAGGTGATCGGAAAGTACCTGTTGGGTTGTATGTATCGAGATGGGATTTGTCCCTCCCAATTCGGAGAGATATACTTCGGGCCCACTCGGTAATCGATATCAACACCGCTTGCAAGCATGTGGTTAAGGAGTTAATCACAAAGTGATATCGGATTACGGAACGAGTAAAGTACTTGTTGTGAACGAGATTGAACTAGGTATGACGGTAACGACGATCAAATCTCGAGCAAGTAAAATATCGCGAGACGAAGGGAATATATATATGGGATTGATTGAATCCTGGCATCGTGGTTATTGATAGAAGATCATGTCTGCATGTTCTCGAACCCGAAGGGTCACACACTTAACGTGTCTCGACGCTAGGATAAATTGGATAATTGGTTTATGAGTTATTGTTCGGAGTCTCGGATGGGATCCAGGACATCACGAGAGGTTCCGGAATGGTCCGGAGAATAAGATTCATATAAGGCAATGCAATTTTTGGAGTTCGGAATTGTTTCGGGTTAATCGGTATTGTACCGGAAGCTTCTAGAACCTTCCGGAAGGGGGCCAACGTGGCCCCACTTTTCGGGAGGGGGCATGGGCCTATGAGGGAGTGCCCTGGCCGCATTGGGCCAGGGGCACAAGGCCCCATAGGGCCCATCCGGCCAAACAAGGGGAAAACCCTAATTGGAGCTTCTAGAAGGAGGGGGGGAAACTTGCCCCCCACTCCTCCCTCCTTTGGCCGCCGGCCTAGGCTTGGGGTAGGGGCTAGGGTTGCCACCCACCCCTCTATATATAGAGGGCTGGGGCGCACCACCCCCCAAACCTTCCCTTCAAGCCTAGTCGCCCTGCTGCCCTCCTCTCTCTCTCCCTTCCGACTGCGTGTAGGCGAAGCCCTGCTGCAGAAACTATCCACCACTTGCACCGCGCCGTCGCGTTGTAGATCCAATCCGTCTTTCCACCATACTTGCTGGACCGAGGAAGGAGGAGACGTCGAGGTGCTGCACGTGTGCATCTCCCGGAGGCATCGCCACTTGCGGTGCTAGATCGGATCGGATCGCGAGGAGGAGAAGCGAGTACGACTACATCACCCACGTTCCGACGAACGTTCCGCTGTGTGAATCTTCAAGGGTATGAATATCTCATCTAATCTCTCTCGTTGTTTACATCTCCTAGATTAGATCTTGGATTTCTCGTTTGCATCCGTAGAAATTTTTTGATTTACTATGCTGTGAAACCCTTCAGTGGTATCAGAGCTAGATCTATGCGTAGATGTGTTTCACGAGTAGAACGCAACATGGTTTTTTGCGGGCGTTGATGTTTTCTGTTGCAAGCCTCTTGTTTGTGTTCTTCTTATGACGCGGGATAGTGAGATTGAAGCGGTCCAGTCCAACCTTACGCGACGTCGTTCGCGAGACCGGCTCCGCACTTGACGTGTGGCTTGTTCCACACATGCGGCTGGTGGATGCCAGTTTCTCTCACTATAGTTGTCATGGGATTAACACCGGAGTTTGGCAACCATAATATCACCGTTGTGGCTTTCCGTAGGTAATAATCGTTCTTAGCTTGCTACTCCCATAAGCCACGTAAAACATGCAACAACAAAGTAGAGGCGTCTAACTTGTTTTTGCAGGGAGTGCTTTCTGTGATATGGTATGGCCCAAGATGTGATGTGTATATTGTATGCGATGATCATGTTTTGTAATGTTTCACGACTTGCATGTCGATGAGTACACAACCGGCAGGAGCCATATGGTTGTCTTTATAATTGTGTATGACCTGTGTGTCAACTTCTTATACGCCATGTAATAGTTTCACTTTATCGCTAAGTAGTTATCAATAGTTGTAGTTGCTATTCGTGGTGGAGGCAATCATGGTGGAGTGATGGAGATCATGCCGGCATGCACAAGATGGAGATCATTGCGCGAATATTAGCTATACCATGTCACATAAAGTTATATGCATGTGATGTTTATCCTTTTATGTATCTTATTATGCTTAGATCGCGACGGTAGCATTATAAGATGATTCCTCACTTAAAGATCAAGATAAAACTGTGTTCTCCCCATGTATGCACCGTTGTGAAAGTTCGTCGTGTCCAAGCATCACGTGATGACCGGGTGTTATAGACTCTACGTTCACATACAACGGGTGCAAGCCAGTTTTGCACACGCGGAAATACTTGGGTTTGACTTGACGAGCCTAGCATGTACAGACATGGCCTCGGAACATATGAACCAAAAGGTTAAGCATGAGTCATATGAATGATATGATCGACACTTCGTTGTCCACCATTGAAGCCACATATCTTCTCGTGAAGATCGGATTAGGTGTGGTGAATTTGGATCGTGTTCACTAAACAACTTGAGGGATGTTGAATTTTGTGGGAGTTCATCTAGTAATTTGATTAAAATTTGAACTAGTTATCATGAACATAGTCTAATTTGTACTTGCAAATATTGTAGATAAAATGGCTAAGTCCAACTTCAACTTCAACGTTTTTGCTGAGAAGGAAAAGCTTAGAAACAATGGGTATAACTTCACCAATTGGTTCCGCAATATGAGAATCATTCTCTCTGGCGGTCAAAAGGACTATGTCCTTGAGAATGCATTAGGTGACGCCCCTGCTGTAGATGCGCCGGCTGATGAGAAAGCTGTCTATCAGTCGCGCAAAGATGATTATGGTGTGATTAAGAGCACCATGTTGTTTGCTATGGAATCGGACCTTCAAAATTGTTTTGAAGACTATCCCGGGCCCTTTGAGATTCTCGAGGAGCTGAAAACCATGTTTTAGACTCAGGCCCGTTCTGAGAGATATGAGATCTCTGAGAAATTCTTTAACTGCAAGATGGAGGAAGGGAGTTCCGTTAGTGAGCATGCCATTAAGATGTCGGGCTACACTCAATTCCTTGAGCAACTGAACTGCAAGATTCCAGAGGAGCTCAAGATTGACAGGGTTCTGCAATCACTCCCTCCCAGCTACAAAAGTTTTGTAGTGACTCATAATCAGATTGGTTCCACTGATACGATCGTCGAGCTCTTCGCAAAGCTGAAGGCTGCGGAGGTGGACATCAAAAAGTATAATCATGTGTTGATGGTCAACAAGCCCCCACCTTCAAGAAAGGTAAGGGTGCAAAGAAGCCCTTCAAGAAAGGCGGCGGCAAGCACGTTGCCCCTGCTGAGAAGAAGCTGAAGTCTGGACCCAAGCCGGACACTGAGTGCTTCTATTGCAAGGACAAGGGTCACTGGAAGCGCAACTGTCCGAAATACTTAGCGGACAAGAAGGCTGGCACCATCAAAGGTATATTTGAAATACATGTTATTGATGTTTTCCTTACTAGCCCTCGTTGTAGTGCCTGGGTATTTGATACTGGTTCAGTTGCTAATATTTGTAACTCGAAACAGGAGCTATGGAATAGACTTTGCGAGGATGAGGTGACGATGCGCGTTGGCAACAGATCAAGAGTTGATGTGATGGCCGTCGGCACGCTCTCCTTAGTTTTACCTTCGGGATTAGTTTTAAACCTTAATAAGTGTTATTATGTGCCTGCGTTGAGCATGAACATTATTTCTGGATCGTGTTTATTGCAAGACGGTTATTCATTTAAATCGGAGAATAATGGTTGTTATATTTATATGAGTAACCTCTTTTATGGTCATGCACCTGTTGTGAATGGTTTATTTCTTCTGAATCTCGAAAGGGATGAAACACACATCCATAACATTGAGGCTAAGAGATGCAAAGTAGATAGTGATAATACTACTTATTTGTGGCACTGTCGTCTAGGTCATATTGGTGTAAAACGCATGAAGAAACTCCATTCTGATGGACTTTTGGAGTCTCTTGATTTTGAATCATTTGACACATGTGAACCATGCCTCATGGGCAAGATGATCAAAACCCCGTTCTCCGGTATGATGGAGCGAGCAACGGACTTGTTGGAAATCATACATAACGATGTATGCGGACCGATGAGTGTTTTGACGCGCGGTGGATATCGCTATTTTCTCACTTTTACCGATGACTTAAGTAGATATAAGTATATCTATTTAATGAAACATAAATCTGAAACATTTGAAAAGTTCAAGGAATTTCAGAATGAAGTGGAGAACCATCGTAACAGAAAGATTAAGTTTGTACGATCCGATCGTGGAGGTGAATATTTGAGTTATGATTTTCTCACGCATCTTAAAGCAAGCGGAATCGTTTCGCAACTCACGCCACCCGGAACACCACAGCGCAATGGTGTGTCTGAACGCCGAAATCGAACTTTATTAGATATGGTCCGATCAATGATGTCTCTTACTGATTTGTCGTTATCATTTTGGGGTTATGCATTAGAAACCGCTGCATTCACTTTAAATAGGGCACCATCTAAATCCGTTGAGACGACACCGTATGAACTGTGGTTTGGTGCTAAACATAAGTTGTCGTTTCTTAAAGTTTGGGGATGCGAAGCTTACGTCAAGAAGTTGATGCCGGACAAGCTCGAACCCAAAGCAGAGAAATGCGTCTTCATAGGATACCCTAAGGAAACTATTGGGTATACCTTCTATCACGTAAATCAAGGCAAAGTGTTTGTCGCAAAGAACGGTTCCTTTCTTGAGAAGGAGTTTCTCTCGAAAGAAGTGAGTGGGAGGAAAGTAGAGCTAGACGAGGTTGTTGAACCTTCTCTTAAATTGGAGAGTAGCGTAGCACCTGAAATTGTTCCAGTGCCGCCTGCACCAACAATAGAGGAAGCTAATGACAAGGATCATGAAGCTTGACGATGTCTGCATCGAACGTCGCAGTCGACAAGGTCGCGTACCCTCCGAGTGGTACGGGCAACTCGTCTTGACTGTCTTGTTGGTAGAAGACGGAACCTACGAACTATGAGGAAGCGATGATGAGCCCAGACTCTGAGAAATGGCTAGAAGCCATGAAATCCGAATTGGGATCCATGAGCGAAAACCAAGTATGGACTTTGGTGGACCCTCCTAGCGACCAAAAGGCCGTTGAGTGCAAATGGATTTTCAAGAAGAAAACGGACGCGGATGGTAATGTTACCTTCTATAAAGCACGACTTGTCGCAAAAGGTTTTTGACAAGTTCAAGGTGTTGACAACGATGAGACTTTCTCTCCCGTAGAGATGTTTAAGTCCATTCGAATTTTATTAGCAATTGCTGCATTTCATGATTATGAAATATGGCAATGGATGTCAAGACTGCGTTCCTCAATGGAAACATTGATTAAGAGTTGTATATGATGCAACCCGAAGGTTTTGTCGATCCTAAGGATGCTGATAAATTATGCAAACTTCAGAGTTCCATTTATGGACTGAAGCAAGCATCTCGGAGTTGGAACCTTCATTTTGATCAAGTGATCAAGAGCTTTGGATTTGTTCCAAATTGCTATGAAGCTTGTATCTACAAGGAAGTGAGTGGGAGCTCGGTGACATTTCTGGTACTATATGTGGACGACATATTAATTATTGGAAATGACATTAACATGCTTAACGATGTGAAGAGTTATTTGAACAAGTGTTTTTCAATGAAAGACCTAGGTGAAGCTGCTTATATATTGGGCATCAAAATCTATAGAGATAGACAAAGACGCCTGATAGCTTTAAGCCAGAGTACATACCTAGACAAAGTTCTGAAAAGGTTCAGAATGGATAAGGCAAAGAAAGGTTCAGTGCCTATGTTGTCAGGTAAGATATTGAGCAAGGCTCAGTGTCCAGCTATGGTAAATGATAGAGAAGCTATGAGCAAAGTGCCTTATGCATCGGCCATAGGTTCTATCATGTATGCCATGCTGTGTACTAGACCGGATGTGTCCAATATTCTTAGTTTGACGAGCAGATATCAAAGTGATCCAGGAGTGGAACACTGGACAACCGTGAAGAACATCCTAAAGTACCTAAATAGGACTAAAGAAATGTTCTTAGTCTATGGGGGTGATGAACAGCTCGTCGTAAAAGGTTACGTTGACGCTAGTTTCGACACCGACAAGGATGGTTCTAAATCTCAGACAGGATACGTTTATATTTTGAATGGAGGAGCTGTGAGCTGGAGAAGCTGCAAGCAAAGCATGATCGCGGGATCTACAGTAGAAGCGGAATACATGGATGCTGCAGAAGCGTCAAGTGAAGGAGTTTGGATCAGGAACTTCGTCACTGAGCTTGGCATGGTTCCAAGTGCATTTGACCCACTAGAGATATTGTGTGACAACACTGGCACCATAGCACTCGCTAAGGAACCAAGATATCATCCAAAGACCAAGCATATCAACCGCAAGTTTCATATAATCCGAGATTATATAGCAGATGGAGATCTGAAGATTAGCAAAGTACATATAGATCTGAATGTCGCAGATCCATTGACTAAACCTCTTCCACGTGTAAAACATGATCAGCACCTTAGTGCCATGGGTGTGAGATTGTTGCCAAATGTAAACTAGATTATTGACTCTAGTGCAAGTGGGAGACTGTTGGAATTATGCCCTAGAGGCAATAATAAAGATGTTATTATTATAATTCTTGTTCATGATAAAGTTTATATTCCATGCTAGAATTGTATTAAGCGGAAACTTCAATACTTGTGTGGTTTTTGAACAACACCATGTCTCTAGTATGACTCTATGGACTAGCTCATTGATTAATGATGGTTAAGGTTTCCTAACCATAGACATGAGTTGTCGATTAATAATGAGATCATATCATTGGGAGAATGATATGGTAGACAGACCCAAATTAAGCGAAGCAATTAGATCGTGTCATCGTGTTCATCTTTGCGAAGCTTTTCTTATGTCAAATATTGTATTCCTTAGACCATGAGATAATACAACTCCCTGGTATCGGAAGAAAGCTTTGAGGTCATCAAACGTCATCCTATGAGATGGTGATCATAAAGGTGTCCCTCAGGTGATCGGAAAGTACCTGTTGGGTTGTATGTATCGAGATGGGATTTGTCCCTCCCAAGTCGGAGAGATATACTTCGGTCCCACTCGGTAATCGATATCAACACCGCTTGCAAGCATTTGGTTAAGGAGTTAATCACAAAGTGATATCGGATTACGGAACGATTAAAGTACTTGCTGTGAACGAGATTGAACTAGTTATGACGGTACCGACGATCAAATCTCGGGCAAGTAAAATATCGCGAGACGAAGGGAATATATATATGGGATTGATTGAATCCTGGAATCGTGGTTCATCCGATATGATCATCAATGAATATGTGGGAGTCAATATGGGTTTCCAGACCTCGCTGTTGATTATTGATAGAAGATCATGTCTGCATGTTCTCAAACCCGAAGGGTCACACACTTAACGTGTCTCGACGCTAGGATAGATTGGATAATTGGTTTATGAGTTTTTTTTCGAAGTCTCGGATGGGATCCGGGACATCACGAGAGGTTCAGGAATGGTCCGGAGAATAAGATTCATATAAGGCAATGCAGTTTTTGGAGTTCGGAATTGTTTCGGGTTAATCGGTATTGTACCGGAAGCTTCTAGAACCTTCCGGAAGGGGGCCAACGTGGCCCCACTTTTCGGGAGGGGGCATGGGCCTATGAGGGAGTGCCCTGGCCGCATTCTTCCAGGGGCACAAGGCCCCATAGGGCCCAGCCGGCCAAACAAGGGGAAAACCCTAATTGGAGCTTCTAGAAGGAGGGGGAAACTTGCCCCCCACTCCTCCCTCCTTTGGCCGCCGACCTAGGCTTGGGGGAGGGGCTAGGGTTGCTGCCCACCCCTCTATATATAGAGGGCTGGGGCACACCCCCCCAAACCTTCCCCTCAAGCCTAGCCGCCCTGCTGCCCTCCTCTCTCTCCCTCCCGATTGCGTGTAGGCGAAGCCCTGCTGCAGAAACTCTCCACCACTTGCACCGCGCCGTCGCGTTGTAGATCCAATCCGTCTCTCCATCATACTTGCTGGACCGAGGAAGGAGGAGACGTCGAGGTGCTGCAGGTGTGCATCTCCCGGAGGTATCACCACTTGCGGTGCTAGATCGGATCGGATCGCGAGGAGGAGAAGCGAGTACGACTACATCACCCACGTTCCGACGAACGTTCCGCTGTGCGAATCTTCAAGGGTATGAAGATCTCATCTAATCTCTCTCGTTGTTTGCATCTCCTAGATTAGATCTTGGCTTTCTCGTTCGCATCCGTAGAATTTTTTTGATTTACTATGCTGCGAAACCCTTCAGTACCTGTAGTTCAAACCGGACCCACTTCCTACGGATTCGACAGACATTTGTCTTTTTCACCCGTGAAGGACAGAAAGGTTTGAGATCCCCCGGTTGGGATATAGTTCACGTAACATGGTCTACTATTTTAGAAAAATGGGATGGTAGCATTCTGTAACTGCATTTTGGTGGCTGCTTCACAAAACGACCCGTCTTTTTGCGCTCGGAAAATGGAAAATGGCTTTTCCGAGCGACGAAAAGAAAAACTTCCTCCTGAAACATTGTTCTACATCCCAATATACACATGCATGCACAATATGGGCATTGTATCACAAACTATGCCGCGATTCAACACATAACATCCGTTCTCTTGGATCGAAAGCCATGAAACCTCGAACATGATAGGTCTCTTGTACCACCGCTTCCCGCCATGTTTTCCTGCCCTTTCCCTCTGAATGGTGCTTTTAGTCCCGGTTGTAGCCACTAACGGGTACTAAATATATTTCCCGCCATATCCCACCGCTTCCCGCCATGTTTTCTCGCCCTTTCCCTCTGAACGGTGCTTTTAGTACCGGTTGTAGCCACTAACCGAGACTAAATATATTTCCCGCCATATCCCACCGCTTCCCGCCATGTTTTCCTGCCCTTTCCCTCTGAATGGTGATTTTGGTCCCGGTTGTAGCCACTAACCGGGACTAAAGATATTTCCCGCCATATCCCACCATGTTTTTCAGCACTTTCCATCTATATATAGGCCGACCACGCCATGGCTATCCATACATCCACACCTTCCTCTCTCACAACTATGGACAGTTCCTACTGGGCCATTCTGACCCTCGAGGAGACCCAGGCGTTGTGGGCCTCCAACTACCCTTGCCCGTCGGGCTACCGGCCGGCCGCCGGCTGGATGCTGAGCGCTGAAGGGGTTCATGTCCCTCTTGTGCCTCAAGGCTCCGCCCGACAGGCGGCCATCACGAACCACTTCTACCACGAGATCACGCCGGAGCAGCGGATGGATCCCTAGTGGGATCCCGACAACTATCACACCTGGAATGCCTTCTTCGCTAACCGACGGGAAAGGGAGCTCGCCAGGTACAAGGGTGATGGCCCGCCCCCGGTGAACCACAATGAAGCCGGTCGGCATCTGTGGTGGGCGAACCGTACTATCATCAGAGTGATGCGCTACATCGTCGGGGGAGACCATCCTCGCCTGTGGTGCCCACAAGTCTACCCGCCACAGAGCCACAAGAAGGCCCCTCCCCCGCCTGGCGATAGCGACATCGTCTTCTAGGAGACTCCTCCCCCGCCCGCCGTGAATCCGAGGCCGGAGTGGCAGCTGCCCCCGGTATATGCCATGGCTGGGCTGAGGATCTCTGGAGTGGTAGGTGACGATGACGATGACGAAGAAGACCCTGAAGTTGTGTACTATAGGGCTAGGCATGATTATGACTATAGGGGTGGCTTTAGTCCTCAGTGTTAGCTAGTCCCAATTTGTCCCGGTTTTTAATATTAATAAATTTGTAAGTGTTACCTAGTCTACAGTTTTGGTACCTGCCTACAGCAATCTCAGAAATTCCTTTATTAACCATGGAGCATCTTCCTTTAATAAATGAAAAATAGGATTAATTCACAAAAGGTTTAATACATTACATCACCAACATCCACATCTAGTGGTTTGGTTTTCTTCTTGTCCGTAACCGTGGATCATCTTCCTTATTTAGCGATATGCTTGGGTCAGTTTTCACTTTGAATGGCGGAATTTCATGAAATTTGGCATAATCTTCTGACATGTCTGCCTGTCCTCAACTCCTACCATGTTTCTTTTTTCTGAAAGAACTATGTGTCGCTTTGGCTCATCGTATGATATTATATTATTTTGCTTATCTTTCCTTTTTCTCGGTCTAGTAGACATGTCCTTCACATAGAAAACTTGAGCCACATCATTGGCAAGGACGAATGGTTCATCTCCGTACGCAAGATTATTGAGATCCACTGTTGTCATTCCGTACAACTGGTCTACCGTTACCCCACCTCCTGTCATCTTGACCCATTTGCATCGAAACAATGAGACCTTAAAATTAGGACCATAGTCAAGTTCCCATATGTCCTCTATGTAACCATAATATGTGTCCTTTTTCGCATTCTCGTCCATTGCATCAAATCGGACACCACTGTTTTGGTTGGTGCTCTTTTTATCTTGGGCGTGCGTGTAAAATATATTCCCATTGATATCGTAACCTTGGAAAGTCAATATAGTTGAAGATGGAGACCTGGCCAACAAGTACAACTGATCTCCAACAGTGGTGTCATTCATGAGATGTGTCTGCAACCAACCGCCGAAAGTCTTCATGTGTTCATCTCTAATCAACCTGTCAGACTGCCCCGGGTAGTTCGAGCATACAATATTCTTGTGTACCTCGATATATGGAGCCACCAAGGTGGAACTTTTGCAGAATTGTATAGTGTGCTTTAGTGAAAGAATGTCCGTCCATACATATCTTTGATTTCTTTCCTAGCGTGCCTTTTCCACTAAGTCTCCCTTCATGCCGTGATTCAGGTACACCGATTGGCTTAAGGTCAGGAATAAAGTCAACACAAAACTCAATGACCTCCTATGTTCCATATCCCTTGGAGATGCTTCCTTCTGGCCTCGCACGGTTATGGACATATTTATTTAAGACTCCCATGAATCTCTCAAAGGGGAACATATTGTGTAGAAATACAGGACCGAGAATGGTAATCTCTTCGACTAGGTGAACTAGAAGGTGTGTCATTATGTTGAAGAAGGATGGTGGGAACACCAACTCAAAACTGACAAGACACTGTACCACATCTTTCTGTAACCCTGGTAGACTTTCTGGATCGATTACCTTCTGAGAAATTGCATTGAGGAACGAATATAGCTTCACAATGGGTACTCTAACATTTTCCGGCAGAAGCCCCCTCAAAGCAACCGGAAGCAACTGCGTCATAAGCACGTGGAAGTCATGAGACTTCAGGTTCTGGAATTTTTTCTCTACCATATTTATTATTCCCTTTATATTGGACGAGAAGCCAAAAGGAACCTTGATACTACTCACGCATTCAAAAAATATTGCCTTCTCTTCCTTGGTAAGAGCGTAGCTGGCAGTACCTTGAAACAACTCTGGATGCCTTCCTTCTCGGTCTTTCATACGTTGTTGGTCCTGTCGTGCTTCTGGTGTATCTTTATTCTTTCCATACACGCCCAAGAAGCCTAGCAGTATCACGCAAACATTCTTCGTCAGGTGCATCATGCCGATTGCAGAGCGGACCTCTAAGACTTTCCAATAGGGTAGCTCCCAAAATATAGATTTCTTCTTCCACATGGGTGCGTGTCCGCCAGCGTCCTTCGAAACGGACTGTCCGCCAGGACCCTTTCCAAAGATTACTTTTAAATCCTTAACCATATCAAATACAGCATCACCAGTACGACGGACAGGCTTACTCCGGTGATCTGCTTCACCATTGAAATGCTTGCCTTTCCTTCTTAGGGAATGCGTGGGCGGAATAAAACGACGATTCCCTAGGTACACATTCTTCTTGCACTTATCCAAATAAATACTATCAGTGTCATCTAAATAGTGTGTGCATGCATTGTATCCCTTGTTTGTTTGTCCTGAAATGTTACTAAGAGCAGGATAATCATTGATGGTTATGAACAAAAATGCCCGTAGGTTAAATTCCTCATGTTTCTGATCATCCCACACACGTACACCTTGTCCGTGCCACAGCTGTAAAAGTTCTTCAACTAATGGCCTTAGGTATACATCAATGTCGTTGCCGGGTTTCTTCGGACCTTGGATAAGCACTGGCATCATAATGAACTTCCGCTTCATGCACAACCAATGAGGAAGGTTATACATACACAAAGTCACAGGCCATATGCTATGACTGCAGCTCTGCTCCCCAAAGGGATTAATACCATCCGTACTTAGACCAAACCATAAGTTTCTCGCGTCACCTGCAAAGTCCGGGTACTTTCTCTCATTTTTCTCCACTGCGACCCATCAGCGGGGTGTCTCAACATCTCGTATTTCTTAGGGTCTTCTTTGTGCCATCGCAACAATTTGGCATGCTCTTCGTTTCTGAACAAACGTTTCAGCTATGGTATTATAGGAGCATACCACATCACCTTGGCGGGAACCCTCTTCCTCGTGCACTCCCCCTCAACATCACCAGGGTCATCTCGTCGGATCTTATACCGCAATGCAGTGCATACCGGGCATGCATCCAAATTCTTGTACTGCTCACCGCGATAGAGGATACAGTCATTAATGCATGCATGTATCATCTGTACCTCTAATCCTAGAGGGCAGACAACCTTCTTTGCTTCGTAAGTACTGGCAGACAGTTCGTTACCCTTTGGAAGCATCTTCTTCATTATCTTCAACAACTTTTCAAATCCCTTGTCAGGCACACCGACCTATGCCTTCCATTGCAGCAATTCCAGTGTGCTGCCTAGCTTTTTGTGGCCACATTCGCAATTGGGGTACAACAATTTGTTGTGATCATCTAACATATGCTCAAATTTCAACCTCCCCCTTTCGCTATCACATTCTCCCTTTGCATCAGCAATGGCCCTACCAAGATCATCATCTGGCTCATATGATGCACGTTCTTCTGCTTCTTCTTCATCATTGTCTTCCATTGTAGTACCACCGTATTCAGGGGACATAGGATAGCTGTCATTATTCTCTTCATCTTCGTTGTCTTCCATCATAACTCCTCTTTCTCCGTGCTTGGTCCAACAATTATAGCCAAACATGAAACCGAACCGAAACAAATGGCCATGAAGGACTCTTGAGGAAGAGTATTCCTTCTGATTCCGACACTCACCACATGGACAACAGATAAAACCATTCCGCTTGTTTGCCTCTACCACAACGAGAAAAGAACGCATGCCTTTAATGAACTCGTCAGAGATTCGGTCAGCGTACATCCATTGCCGTCTCATCTGCATTTTATAAGTTCATCAAACAAAATCACTATGCTAAGAGTATTACTAGTCTAAAAATAAAAGAACACATCGTATACATCAAACAAGCACTGATTTAAAAAACTTTCTACTACATCTTTAGTCCCGGTTGGACACACCAACCGGGACTAAAAGGTTCGACTGGGGCCGACATGAGCCCGTTTAGTCCCGAATGGTGTCTCCAATCGGGACTAAAAGTGGGTGACGACACTATATGTCATGAGTGGACACTATGCTAGTGAGTGGCGACACTGTTTTAGTGGGTGGCGACACTATGACAGGGGTGAGTGTCGACATTATGTCATGAGTGTCGACACTATGCTGTGCTTCTTAATCTATAAATAGGCTTCCTTGTGAACTATCAACTGCAAGGAAGATCGTGTGCAAGACCAGGGACACCACTACGGCGGAGCTTCTCGAAGATGTCTTAGGACCTCGTCCTCAGACATCTTCAAGGAGCTCGACGTAGAGGCACTCCCTAATATGTGAAATTAGTTAGCTCCACCAGCATACTAATTTAGCTAGAAAAGATATAAACTGAAAGATAGTGTGCGAGAGCAGGGACACCACTATGGCAGAGCTTCTCGAAGATGTCTTAGGATGCCTCGTCCTCCGACATCTTCGAGAAGCTCGCCATAGAGGCACTCCCTAATTTCATTTGGTAGCTCCTTGGCGTGTTCATGTTTTTGTTTTTTCTTGCTTAACCGGCCGATGATTAACTAAAATGCTAGGGCGTCACTATATATATGTGTGCCTTCATAGTTTTGGTACTTATTTTTGTTTTAATGGATTTTGTGATGACAGGTAGAAGAAAGAAGAATATTTTGTTGCTTGACGGTGACATGATGCACTATGAACCGACCGGATTTCAAGACAACGTGTCAAACCAAGATATGTATATAGGATGAACTCATGTATCAATGCGTGCTTCGATGAATCAAATGAATTTCGAGAACTATATGTGCCAAATTAACCAGATATACAGAGATAGAACCCACACAAAATATATCCATTTTTAGAGCATGAAATGAGCTAAAACAAGCAATGGGAGCTGAAATGATGAAGTTGCTAACCTCTTAGGACCCTTGATAGACGTGGAGCCAAAAAATCTTCATAAATCTTGAGAAAAATGGGGAAGAACTCGAGCTTGAGGGGAGAAATTTGAGAGGAATGATTGTGTGAGCTTGAAATGGCTCGGGCTGTAAAGGGGAAGAAGATATAGTCGGGGACTTTAGTCCCGGTTTGAGAAACAAACCGGGACTAAAGGTCCACGCATCTGCTCTTTTGCAAAGCCAGACTCTTTAGCCCCGGTTTGTTAAATGAACCGGGGATAAAGTTCCCATACGAACCGGGATAATGTCTTCTGGTCCCTGCGGCCATTTCTAGCCGTTGGGACCAGGGCATGCTCTGGACCAAAGGTCCGTTTTCTACTAGTGAATGCTTCAAACTTTCTGGTCCGCAGACTCTTTTCTCCTTTTGTAGCCCTTTTGGTCCGACCAACCATATGTAGTATAGTTTTACTAAACTTCTCCGTTCAAAAAAATACGTCGCATTTTTTTCTAGATAAACATGCATTTAGACGAGATTTGGTTTATAGTTATATATACGAATATATATAAATCTATGATATCCATTTTTAGAAAAAAGGAGTACTAAATTCTTCTTACTCGATTGTGCACCTAGCTAGCTAGCACTAGCAGGCGGGGCTCGGCTGTGTCAAGGGAGACAAATCGGCAGTTTGTTGAGTGAAGCATTTTTTTTGGGCTCTTAGTCACTTTTTTATTTAGAGCAATCATATATTTCATTAATTAAAAATCAAGTTAAAAGGAGCAACACACGTGAAAACTAAAATATAAACTGGGATAAAATGGTTATCCTGAGAACTTTGCAGATGGAATCGTAACAGGTCGCAAAATACAAATCGATCCCTATGGTTACCTGCAACCATGAAGCGAGCGGCTGCCATCTAACTCCAGCGCCTTTAAGACGTACGCCCGAAGAAACACCAAGCCTTCGCCATTGTCAGATCCAAGAAAGCACAATTGCCAACGAGACTTTGTGAGTCGATGAGCAGGCCCGCTGCATGCAGTGAGGCACATGTTGATGTGGCACGTCGACCGGAGGACGTTCCTGTGCTGTCTTGGACCAAGATCTGACGCCTCATATCGTTGAGTCAGAGAAAAATGATAGATCCACCACCTTCGGACCAACATCCTCGCTCCATAGGAACACCTCGACCCGGTCGCCAGTGTCGTCGCAGATAACAACGAACGTCAACAACAAAACAAGATACATATCTCACCAGATCTAAAAAACGGCGAGAATACAAAGCTGCTGATCTGAAGGACCAAACAATAAACGTTGGCATCACCTTCGAGGCACCACCGTGAAGGTCAGCACCGATGTGGAAGTAGAGTTGAGAAAGATTTATTCGTCAGAACGCCACTTCCATCAAGCCAACGGCACGCCATAGCAAAAGGACCCTAACAGTAACTAACTAGGTGGAGAAACAAGGTCCCTCCTCCCTCCTATCGCCACGGCAACCTGAGGGAGAGGAGACCAGCGCTCTTGTTGGCTGAGATATGAGGAGTGAGTTGGGGCCGCCATCACCTATGAGAGGGAGACGCGAACGAGGCTCTGTTTGGGTCGGTACTCCAGCTAGCTCGTGACTTGACGGAAGTGTATTGCTCTTGGTCACTTATGCTCATGGTGCACAAAGATTTCTTTTCCAGAAAATCGTTGTAGCAAAAATTCTCAAAAATAAAACGTGCATAGGGATTTTATTTTTGCTAAAATTCTAAGATTTATCATCAACAACAGTACAAAAAAAACTAAAAATAATAAAAAATACAAATAGATCTTTAGACTATCTGGTGACGACTATAGACACTAACGTGAGCCGAGGACTTCCACCGTCCTCATCCCTCAATCATCAGAAAAAGCTTGTCGTAGTAAATGTTATTGTAATAGGGAAACAGGGGCGTTCAATACCATTGGAAAAGTTTCATAAAAATAATTTCAGATATTTGCAGGGTTATGCAAAATTAAAAAGTGGGGTCCAAAAGGCAAATTAAGAAATGTTGAAACATGTTGAAACTTCTTTCACAGGTCACGTTCTTTTGAATTATTCTATGTAGATTTACTAGTTGAACAAACATGTAAATTGCTATGCGTGTGAATTATTTAGTGATTCTTTTGCACGTGAAAAATTGGAATAAATATTTTTAGAGCTATCAGATAATTTTATACGAATCCAACAAGCTAAAGTAAGACCCGAGGGGCCAAACAAGCTCAAAATGGTGGCCCATATACTCCAAACCACACTGCACATACAACTTCAGTCATCGAAGCTCCAATGTCGTCGATTCTACCGCCATTCTCTTTGTTTTGACCTAAAACCATCTATATATACCCCCTGAAGGCCTTTCTCGAGACGTACTGAGGCGAAGATCAGAAGCCAAGTAACAGTGAGTAGGCAGGCCGCCGCTCGAAGGAGTTCGAAGGGGGATCCACTCACTAGTGGAAACCGCCCCATGTGTCCCGGTTCGTAAGGGCATTTAGTCCCGGTTACCCAACCAGGACGGGGCAATCGGGATTAAAGCCCCAACCTTTAGTCCTGGTTGCCCCACCAACCGGGACAAAAGGGCGTACACGTGGCCGCGGCAGAGGGCGAGGGGGGACGAGCAACCGTCCCGGTTCGTAACACGAACCGGGACAAATAACCCTCTGTCGCGGCAGAGATTTGACACATTTCTCTGCCGCGGCAGAGAATTCATTTTGGCAACTTTTTTTGCCGCGGCAGCATTTTGGCCACTTTTTGTGCCGCGGCAGAGAATTCATTTATGTTGTTTTATTTTTTATTTAGTGTTTTGCACTCATCAATGAAAGAACCATTATATTACACAAGATCATCATGACAATATAGATCCAAGTGTCGAACATATTATATTCGATACACGGAGTTCATGCACTACATACAAAATAAGCTCTTTGTACAATCCCTATTGTTTATACACACCCTAATAGTATTCTCCTTTTGGGTTTAGGACTTCTGCATTCAAGAATCCCGCCAATTCCTCCTGAATTGCTCGTACGCGATCCTTTGGCAGAAGACCGTCCTATAGACGTTCGATCTGATTTAAAAAGGAGTGAACCTATATGAATGAAACTAAACACAATTTGATGGTAATTAAAAACTATAGAAATTGTTTACGTACGTAGAGTTGCTCTAAATTTCTGTCCTTCTCACAGCACGTCTGACGGATAAACTCGCAAACATAGTATCCACATAAATTGTTCCCTGGTCCCTGCGTTAGGAACTTTACGAGAACAGAGTTCAATCAAAAAATAATCAAGCATGATAATAACGGTATCAAAACTAGAATCAAAGAGATGCGTGTATATAGCTAGTGGTGCTTATATCTAGTGGTTGAAATGTAAGCTCCTCTTTCCAAACACCCCTAGCCTTGTTGGTGAATCGTTTCCAAGCGCTGCCCGACGAAGAAAACGAATAAAAAAAGTTATTAATTACTTGATATCATAAAATTCACGAACGTTGCTGATATAGTGTCGTAATGATTAGAATTACCGCTGGAGAAGCATCTGCATGTCCATCAACGTCTCAAGGGGTTTATGTTTCGAGTCCATGACTAGTACACGCCCTTTGTCAAGTTGAATGATTAACAGAATATAGTGGAAGCTGCGCATGCATAACTAATCAATTATATACTTAACATCGAGTAAACGAAATAGAAAGTGTATACAAGACAACAACACTCACTCGAAGTTGTAAGGAAATAGTATTTCCCTTCTGGTTTCTTAAAACCTTAATGCATGTACGATATTATCCTCCGTATCATGGGGGTTTATTTTGAGATTAGCTTGATGAACCTAATATGGGTCAATGAACCCAATGTCATAGATTTGTTCTCTGCTACATTCGAGAATCTTCATTCTGCATATTATAGTATAATTATATACATGCAATAAACGAGGTGAGATAGCTAGAGACTAAATTAATTACAGAATTAGTACTTACAGACAATAAGCACTGATAATCGATTTGTCCAAGGCGTCTTGATTGAATAATTAAAATAGTTCATCAAATTCAATGGATATCATGTCATCTATTTATTTCCCATAATGCTTTTTTGTAACCCTCAGCATTATCCAGTTAGCCCCGGCCTTTGTGGCATGCATGTACCAGTTATGCAATCTCCGTATTTTTGTTGGAAGATTATTTACCTCCTCAGGTTTGACGAGAGGTTTTCCGTACTGGTATTTGTATGCTACTTCACACGGGAAATCATCAGAAGGATAAATCTTGGACAATACTCATACCTTGAGCAAAGGCAGCTTCTCCGTATTGTGCAACTATATCTGGATCATACTGCTCTTCGGCCGCATATTTGCTCGACCCCACATTGGTATGGGAAATCACCTTGAGAGGGGCGCAAGACTGTTTTGCTTGTTCTCCGAGCTGGGCAACAGATTTCTCGCTTGCATCAGTACTGCTCTTCGAGGCTTGTTGTGCCGCATGTGACTTGAGAATAGAACGCTCATAGTCTGATGACAGCTTTGGCTCGGGTTGATGAAGAGTCTTTAGCATTTTGAACACTCGGGCTTTTTCTTCTTTGGTGCTGGGGAACTCTGGCTCTTTCGGCCGCCCTAGCTTAGCGAAAAACGCTGTCGTTTCCGCATCAACGATAGCCGTAGTCTCCTCTTCAGTACAGTCATAAGCTCTCTTGGGAGGAAACTTTGGTACTTTTGGAATATGCTCTTGTTTACGTTTCGGCGATCGTTTACCACGACGCAGAGTAGCGATGGTACGCTTACGCTTTTTATCCTGAGGCGCCGGCGATGGCTGCGCTGGAGATTGGTGAGGCGACGGAGATGGGTGAGGCGATGGAGCCGGGTGAGGCGACGAAGACGGCTGCCGTGGCGGCGACGACCTTGCTAGAGACGGGTGTGGCGGCGAAGATGGCCTTGGAGTGTGATTTGGAAGCATGATACATTCCTTTGGCCATAGAATGGTGACGTTTGTTGCTTCTCCCAGTTCAGTCACATCCCCTTCACCTGCAGGGTATTCAAGCTTCAAAACTTCGAAGGTGGGCATGATTTCATCCACCCCGGCAACAGCGTAGCCCTGTGGAACCAGACGACAGTGGTAAGTTGGTGTCGGTCCAATTGGTAAGGCATAGCCGACCGCCATCTTCATAGATATGTTCATAACTTTGACATGTAGCTCACAGTGTGTCATCTGTGTGATATCATCCACTGGGTAGCCAACAGGAGCCATCGTCGGTGCACCATCGGCAACGTCGTTGTCATCACCCGGGACCTCGGTGGAAGCCACACTGCTTTTTCGATTATTTGATAGGCCAGTAGCATCGAATGCAGGTTCTACCACCATGTGTTGTTGATATGGGCCGGTAGTACCTTGTTGGCTAAGTGCGTTAATTTAATCTTATTGTTGCTTTATTCGTTCCTCAATTATACGCATTCGCTCTTTCCGAATATCTGCTTCAACTTCCGCCTTGTCCTTTCTCCTCTGACGGCTTTGAAGGGTTCGCAGCATAGAAAACAAAAAAATTCCTACGATGGGAACAACTATGTACCAAGATCTATCTACTAGATACAAACAACGGGCGGATGTATATCCGTAGAGAACATACCCTTGAAGACCGACAAAGCTTAACGAGTCCAAACTCGTGGTTGATGTAGACGATCTCTTGCCGATCTCAAGATCGAGAGGAAGTCCTAGCGCCGCAAAACAGCAGCGCATCCGTGCTCGCACACATGTTCGAGGCACCGAGCAACCTCCGCCTCCTCGCTCCAGTGATGCAGCGGAAGCACAACTCTTTCTTGCCGAAAAGCCACCGGGAACATGTATCTCGCTAGTCCGAGACCATGGGGGATAAATTCTAGAGGGGGAGAGAGATCCTTCACGAGGAGGTGTGTTGTGAGAGGAGGAGAGGGGGGCACTTTATAGGAGAGGGGGCACCCAAGGGGCATGGCGCCCAGCCATGGGGCTGCCCCACCTCTTCCACATTCATGTGGGTGGAGCTCCCACTCAAAATGAAAAGCCTCCACTCCCATTAAAAGCCTCCACTCAAAATCCACTCACATGCATTAAATTTCCACCAAATTTAATGCAAGCTCTCATTTAAATAAAACTCTTTTATTTATTTATTCAGAATTTTGTTAATTACTTTAATTAACAAACATTCACATAAAACCCCTTGCTAGTATTCCATTTCACATGCAGAACCAGTTTCAATTTCAACCAAAGCAGTTTGGTGTCTAGTGAAATAAATTCCTCGCTTTCCTTTTCTTTTCGGCATGAAACTTTTGCTCCAAATGGATGTCGGTGTCTCTTAAGTGTGTCACCCTACGGTTCGCGAATAATGTGGACATGATCGAGACCCCTCTCAGATCAATAATCAGAAGCGGGATCTGGAGACCCATACTGACTCCCACACATTCAACGATGACTTTCTTGTGATCGTCGGAACCTTTTTCGCTAGTATCTTAATCCCTTTGTTTCGCGATATATTAGATGTCCGAGATTCGATCATCGGTATCTCCATACCTAGTTTGATCTCAATTCTTGACATGCACTCTTTTCTTGTTCCGTGATATAACATTCTAGTGATCAAATCACTTGCTTGCAAGCTAATCAATGTGATATCACCGAGAGGGCCCAGTATATCTATCTCATCGGGATGAACAAATTCCACTCTCGATCCATGGGCCTCAACATAACACTTTATTAGTTCGAACCCATCTTTATAATCACCACATTACGGTGTGACGTTTGATGTTATCAAGAAACTCTTCCGGTGTTAGTGATTGACATGATCTCATGGTCTAAGGATTAGGATCACTTCGTAAGTTGTTATAGCAATATAAACTCAATGACTTTGATCGTAATGCTATACTTCGGATGAATGTTCATCACACCATTACACTAATGTTGTGACCTCGTTATTAACAACATCCAATGTCCATGATCAGGAAACCTTGATCATCTTGTTAATCAACGAGCTAGTTTATAAGAGAGGCATAACTAGGAACTTTCTTTTTGTTTATTAAACACACATGTATTAATGTTTCCGTATTAATACAATTATAGCATGCAAAATAAACATTTATCATAAATAAGGAATACGATAATAACCACTTTATTATTGCCTCTCGGGCATATTCCCTTCAGTCTCCCACTTGCACTAGAGACAATAATCTAGTTTGAAAACTCTGCGTATTGAATACCTATGGCTTTCTGGTGTTCCATATACGCAATTGCAAGTGGTTAACATAATCTACGGATCTGACGCTTCAGGTCCGTGTGTATTTGCATGTCTTTGCGTCTTCACGCATCACTCATTTTCCAATGAGATGGCATTGTATAAATTTGGTCTTTCGGTGAGACCTTTAGTTCCTTGGGGTTAAAACACGTCGATACTATTGTCATACAATATATCTTTAGTGTTAGCCCGTTGCGAACCACACCTTAGTTTGATAACAAACTATTTGACACAAATTCCCTCCTTTGCTGCTACTATAGCAGTTATATACTTAGCCTTTTGTTGTAGTATTCGTCACAATGTCTTAATTTTGGAACTCTTCCAAATACATCATGGAATCTCCTTTCCATTACATTGTGCCACCCATAGTTTAAATTGAGATAAACTTAATTTGTATCTTGTGACAAAACTAGTATCAATGTAACGCTTTACAATGAACTATTTGTAATTGTTTGTCACCTCTACACAAATATATTCTTAGTTCTTCCAAAAGATCATAAGAATATCCTTACTATAGTCCAATGATCATTTTATGATTCATTCTGGTATATGCTCATAACACTTAGAGCATAGGACATATCTGGATGTGTACATATCATGGTATGATTGATCAAAACATTCTTGTGATTTCACTCATCAAGTGTCAAAACACTTGAATCTTGTTTCACTTATCAAGTGTCGATACACTTGAATCTTGATTCAATTCCTTTCCATACGACAAGAACCGTTTCTTGTTGATTCTATATTGAACTCTTTCAATATCTCATATATGTACGTTTGGCACAACCATATTGGCGTTACAGTCTATCCACTATAGACATTCACGCTAAATATTCGGGTTTTGCCTAAGTATTTCATCGAAATGAAATTCTTAACCTTTGTCAATAAAACATACATCATTTCTAATCAACAAGATGTCCTCCACATAATGTATTAGAAATATGTCTTAGCGCTCCCACTTAATTTCTTGCAAATGCAAGCATCTTC
Organism: Avena longiglumis; assembly: GCA_030063025.1. NCBI lineage: Eukaryota > Viridiplantae > Streptophyta > Magnoliopsida > Poales > Poaceae > Avena > Avena longiglumis. Next base: position 213,755,621 of record CP125979.1, read on the forward strand.
ATCGTCTCCTGATGAAAAACTCCTTTTTCATCATGGTGAAGATTCCAACTCCGCGATGCTTACTTCAACCATTGAAGTTTGCATGCCCTTTTTAGCATCCTTTGAATTAACAAAACCCTTTGGATCGTGTCATGTACACGTCCTAGGTAACCATTCTATTAGAAGAACTTTGTTTTGTTTATTCATCTACCATATACCAAATTATATGTAGTGGTTGCTACTTTAATCCGTTCAGACTAAATATCGTTATGAAAGATCAAATCTTGTCATAGTCAACTCTTTGAACATTATCATAAAATAATTTACGACATGTCGAATATTTCATAGATGTGAGACATCCATGTCTGTTTCTTTACAGATCCAAATACGACCGATAGGTTTTTACACCTTTAGGAGGGTCTTCCAAGTTCAAAACTTGATTTCTCGTGTATGGAACTATCACGGATTTTATGGCTTCAAGCCATTTGAACGAGGCCCATCATCGCTTCTTTGCATATAGTCGGTTAATCATTGTCAAACAATGATGATTTACTCTCAAATCTTAGTATTTGATTGTTTATCCGACCGACTTGGTTCAATAGGAACTTAGATCTCCGTGACCACAACCTTTGAGGCACATAAGCTATGAGCATTATGGCTGCCTCCGGAACATTTTCCGGCGCTGCGCAACTCAGCACATTTAGCTAAGGTTCGTTAACCTTATCAAAGTTCTATTGTCCTCCCACTTAACATTTATGAAAAATTCCTTCTTCAAGAAACTTTACATTTCAAGCGACAAACCCTTTTGTCCTCGGTGTTATGGAGGAATAACCAATTGTTATTCGAAATAACCTACAAAGACATGCTCATCCGACTTTGGTTGTAAACATCTTACTTATGTTTAGTATACCAAAATTTAAGAAATGACAACTTGGGTTTTACCCCAAACCATAACTTCCATGGTGTCATTTCAACGGATCTAGATGGAGCTCTTTTTCAGTGTAAAAGCGGTAGTCTCTAAAGCTTTAATCTTTTAAAACATAATGGAAGTTTTATAAATAACACCTTTGATCCAACCATGTCAAACAAGGTTTCATTACAAATCTCAAACATTCCATATTCCTATGGTGTTTCGGGAGATGTAAATCTAGGTGTTTTGCTAAACTTGTAACTCAAATAAATCCCTTTATGATAAAATCATAATTCATTTATTTTCTTGTTACACTTGTAACTCAAATAAATCCCTTTATGATCAAATCATAATTCATTTATTTTTCTTGTTACAATGATTTTTCACTTCATCTTGAAAGTCTTTGAAACATTTTCAAATATTTCATACTTCTTTCTCATTAAGTGAATATTCACTCAAAAAACCGGAGAAAGCATATGAAGTTGAAACCCATCGCTTACGACTACACATAATGGAATACATACATCGATATGTATAAATTCCAATATTTTAGTCGTTCGTTCTTCTTTGGCTTTTGAACGAAGTTTTAATTATCACGTGGAAAGTCTCACAAGCGTCACTTGATCAAATCAAAGACTCCAAAAATCCATGAAAATGGAGATTCTTCATGTTTTCTTTCCAATATAATTTAAACGGCGATGTCACTTCGTAAGTGATCTTTCAATCATTTGTCTTGCGACATTTTAGCATTAAGTTTTATGGATGTGATTTCTCCAACTAGATTTGTAAATCATCCATCTTATATGGAATACGGTAATTATTTGAACAACCTTTGTTCTTATAATACCTGATTCAAATAACAATTATTAAAACAAATCTTGAAGTCAAGCTTTGATGTCAACGAGAAATACAAACAACGGTTTGTTTGTTTTCGATGAACATCATCACATATTCTCTTGCTAGTTACTTAGGTCATTGTGGTTCATGAATTGCGTCGTTCCGTATGAAATTTCATACCAACCAATTCGGTATCCAATACCCAAGAACCACATTGTTTAACAAGCAAAGAATACAACCATAACATGTATATCATATATATACCTAAATTGGATATTTCCAATCTTTTCTTTTCTGCCAAATATATTTTATAGATTCTCTTTCAGCATTTCCTTTTCCTTTTAAAAGAATTTATCAACATCAAAAGTTGCGCCATATACATGACACCTAGTCCAAAGCGTGTATATTCAAATAATAATACCTTTGGACTTGCACTTTGAAGTAGATCACCATCATCAAATGATCGGTATTCTTTCAAAATCCATTCTTTAGTAATCTTTTAGTGTAGTAAACATTTTACATACATATTCTATTCACCCTTATCATGACGACTTTCATGATCAAGCTACTTTAGCTTATAAAGGCGAATCGTGAGTATAACATTACTTTCCAAAACCCTTTTGGATGATTAGGATGTCTAGCATCTCCAACCTTCGCAAATTCTCATCCAATATGAGAACATATATTATACTCTATCATATTTCAACCAAAAACATTGTTTCAGATATCGTTATATCTGCCACATATGATGGTTTCGAAATAATTCTTTCACTCCTAGATAAACTTGATGTTTAAATCAAGAATCATGGAGGCAAACATGATACTTAAGATACTAACACTGGAATTGTTACTCTCGATTTAATACTAACTATTAAATTTCACGGAGTAAATAGAGTTTGCTGAAAGTTTGCAATAGGACTTTAAACTGTAGATTGACACTCAACACAATACGATACCAGTCAGAAAGTATATATCCAGAATTCTATAGTTCTATTATCTCAATTACAACTATGCATAAGGTGGTGAACGAATGCCAATGACTACAACAAATTATGCAAATTCACTTTGATTTAATTTATGATAAATTGAGTTCTACTAATCCAAATTAGAAATGAACTCCCACTCAAAACGACATCCCTCGTGTCTTTTGGTGATTACATGAACCAAATCCACTACACCAAGTCCGATCATCACGTGAGTCGGCGTAGCTTCAAAGGCGAGCATCAAATGGGCATCATATCTACTATATGACTCATGCTTAACCTTTCGGTCCGTGTTCCGAGGCCATGTCTGTACATGCTAGGCTCGCCAAGTAAGAACCTTAGTATTCGCGTGTGTAACTGTCTTACACCCGAGATATGCTCGTGGATTCAAGTACACCCGATCATCACGTGATGTCTTGAAGCGACGAAACATTGTCGGTGCATACTTAAGGAAGAACACATTTTTATCTTGATATCTAAATGAGGGATCTTCTTATTATGCTAATAAAACGCCAAACAAGCAATATAAGATGCAATCAAACATCACATGTTTATTAGTGGAATGATATGGTTCTCGCATATGATCTCTATCATGTGCACCGTGGTATGATCACTATCGTACCTTTATGTGTAAGTCCAAGGTCTATGGAGATTACACGTTATGTGTGTTGTAAGAGTATCATCTTATACTTCTACTTACAACATCACCATATCATAACACTAGCCCAGCAACAATCTAAACTAGACGCCTCTAATTTATCAATTGCAAATTTTACGTGGCTTAGGGCTTTCGAAGATAGAACCGTTCTTACCTACGAACATGAACCACAACGAGGATAACCAGATTGTTGACAACTCGTTGCAAATTAGATATTGACTATAGTAGGAGAGACAGACACCCGCTAGCCACTTATGCAAAACTAGTTGCATGTCAAGCGTGGAACAGGTCTCATGTGCGAGGACATGTAAAGTTTGTCCGGGCCGCTTCATCCCACTATGCCACCAATATCCAAAGTACAACTAAGAAGCAATAAAATGATCATCATCGCCCACATACTCATATGTGTACTACTCGTGCAAAGTATCTACGCATAGATCCGCTCGATACCATCAAGGGTTCGCAAGATAGAAAACAAAAATTTCCTACGATGGGAACAACTATGTACCAAGATCTATCTACTAGATACAAACAACGGATGTATATCCGTAGAGAACATACCCTTGAAGACCGACAGCTTAACGAGTCCAAACTCGTGGTTGATGTAGACGATCTCTTGCCGATCTCAAGATCGAGAGGAAGTCCTAGCGCCAAGAAAAGCAGCGCATCCGTGCTCGCACACGCTCGAGGCACCGAGCAACCTCCGCCTCCTCGCTCCAGCGATGCAGCGGAAGCACAACTCTTTCTTGCCGAATAGCCACCGGGAACATGTATCTCGCTAGTCCGAGACCATGGGGGATAAATTCTAGAGGGGGAGAGATATCCTTCACGAGGAGGTGTGTTGTGAGAGGAGGAGAGGGGGCCTTTTATAGGGGAGAGGGGGGCACCCAAGGGGCATGGCGCCCAGCCATGGGGCTGCCCCCACCTCTTCCACATTCATGTGGGTGGAGCTCCCACTCAAAATGAAAAGCCTCCACTCCCATTAAAAAGCCTCCACTCAAAAATCCACTCACATGCATTAAATTTCCACCAAATTTAATGCAAGCTCTCATTTAAATAAAACTCTTTTATTTATTTATTTATTCAGAATTTTGTTAATTACTTTAATTAACAAACATTCACATAAAACCCTTGCTAGTATTCCATTTCACATGCAGAACCAGTTTCAGCAATTTCAACCAAAACAGTTTCGGTGTCTAGTGAAATAAATTCCTGTGCTTTCCTTTTCTTTTCTGCATGAAACTTTTGCTCCAATTGGATGTCGGTGTCTCTTAAGTGTGTCACCCTACGGTTCATGAATAATGTGTACATGATCGAGACCCTCTCGATCAATAATCGAGCGGGATCTGAGACCCATCCGACTCACACATTCAACGATGACTTTCTTGTGATCGCCGGAACCTTTACGCTAGTATCTTAATCCCTTTGTTTCATGATATATTACATGTCCGAGATTCGATCATCGGTATCTCCATACCTAGTTTGATCTCGCATCGACATGCACTCTTTTCTCGTTCCGTGATATAACATTCTAGTGATCAAATCACTTGCTTGCAAGCTAATCAATGTGATATCACCGAGAGGGCCCAGAGTATATCTATCCGTCATCGGGATGAACAAATTCCACTCGATCCATGGGCCTCAACATAACACTTTATTAGTTCTGAACCCATCTTTATAATCACCGCTACGGTGACGTTTGATGTTATCAAGAAACTCTTCGGTGTTAGTGATTGACATGATCTCATGGTCTAAGGATTAGGATCACTTCGTAAGTTGTTATAGCAATATAAACTCAATGACTTTGATCGTAATGCTATACTTCGGATGAATGTTCATCACACCATTACACTAATGTTGTGACCTCGTTATTAACAACATCCAATGTCCATGATCAGGAAACCTTGATCATCTTGTTAATCAACGAGCTAGTTTATAAGAGAGGCATAACTAGGAACTTTCTTTTTGTTTATTAAACACACATGTATTAATGTTTCCGTATTAATACAATTATAGCATGCAAAATAAACATTTATCATAAATAAGGAATACGATAATAACCACTTTATTATTGCCTCTCGGGCATATTCCCTTCAGGCTTCTATCAGGATAATTCTTCCTCTCTTCGAGAAACCCAGTGCTCCATGGTTTGGACCCTATTGTGCCTCGTGTTCGTCCATCATGTTCCTTATTTCCAAGGGCAAGTGTGAGCTCATCATTCTCTATATCGGGAATGAAGTCCCCATCTTTAACAGCCTTTACTGCTTTTCTCATCTTCTCGATTGTCAAGGGGTCTTCTTTATGTCGTATGTTATATATACACTTCCCTTCCGAGTCCAACGTGCCCCCATGCCCGTAAAACCAATTCTTTGCACGTTCGATCCAATCGTCTGTCTCTGGGCTGATCTTTTTAGCACGTAGTTCATCCCCAAGTTTCGTCCACTTAGAAATGCCAGTCCTGTATCCACCTTGCCCCATAGTACGGTGATACTACTTGTTAGCAGCATTCAGCTTATTCATTGTAGACATTTTCTTAGCTTTTTCTAATTTCTTATAATTCACAAACTCAGCCCAGAATGGTTTTATCTTCTGAAACTGAATCTTCTCGAAATCCAGAGTCTTCTCTTTCACGACATAATCAAGGTGCAATCTTTTCTTCCAGTTGGTGAAACACTGGGCCATCTTCTTCATATCCCACTCCCTGACCTTCATATCCATGGCTCGCATGTTCTAAGGCGTCCTCAACTGGATCCTCCGCATTTGGATCCAGCTCTATCTTCGGTAGTTTGAAATTAACCATGAGCCTCTTCCACAGTAAATCTTTGGCCACGGTAGGGAGAAATAAAGACGTTCCCTCTTCTTCCGCATCAGCAGGACTATTCCAATTTCGAATGGTGATCGGGATGAAGTCCCTAACGATTACTCCGCATTGTACCACAAATTTGTTTGCGACAACTTCGGGAGCAATCGGTTTGCCGTCTTCACCAATATCTTCGATCCTAAACCTCTCATGGTCTTCCAACTTTTTGGTTGGGCCTCGTCCGCTCTTTTCAGTAGATTTCTTTGATCTGGAGGGCTAAAAGAAGAAAGATCGTTGTTACTATTTCTATATAGATAGCAGATGATTAAATAATAAATTAATTATATTACATGCACCTCTCCGGAGCGGTCGTCTTCTCGATCACACAAGGCATCGCCTTCTCCCTCGCGAAAGGAATCACCTTCAACCTCAAAAAAGTCGTCTCTTCCGGCAAAAAGAGGATCACCCTCATCGTAGTTGTTCAGAAACATCGATACATCTAAATTTTCCTCCCCGCAGATCACACCTTGGATCAACTCTTCCTTTTCTTCGTCTCTATCGTGTGGGTCCATATTTTCTGCATAGGTGGAAAAACGGATAAGTTAAAGCGTCTAAGGGAGAATGTTAGGTACAGTGTTGAGAGATATAAACCTTAATTCGTATAAACACTAATATATACATACACAATAATAAAAATGAATTTACAATATCAGAAACCCTAATTCGGAGAAACCATCGGGCTCGGATCCTATCGCGAAGAACCAATACCGGAAAGAAAGGCGGCAATCAATACATGGCATAATACAATGCGCAACATAAGGGGTGTCGATGTTTCTTTAACTAAACTAGGGTTTAAAGTTGCTTGACAATGTATTATGATTGCTTAGACACATAGCTATGCATGGCTAAGCAGGACACAGATATAAGCTTTAGCAGTGCACGCAAACCAAACCTAGTTATGCTAGGAGCAGTGGATCAGGTAATATAAGCTCAGAGGGAGTAATGAAATAGATATGACACTCTATCTATCGATAAAATACCACAGTAGAATTGTATGCATCATGCCAAGAATTGAAATGCTTTCGAAATTATAGGATTATATCATGGTGGGGCTATGCTTGCCTTTGCCTGTTGATAGCCGAAAGCAGAGCTTCAGGATCCTTGTACTTGACTTGATTACAGTTGGTCAAGTATTTGTCTTCGAGCTTCGACGGTGTTGATCTCTGGCTTCGATATCGATCTCATATCGTATTCTACCGGGAAGAACCAAACACCGGAAAGAAAGGGAAACAATCAACACATGGCATCGATGCAATGCTCAAGCAAGTATGATGATATGACAAGTTGAATTGCATTGAAATGTAACCCTAAAGCATGCTCGACAATTAATCGAGGTTCCAAGGGGTGAAAACCCTAACTCGGAGAAACTCCGGAATCACCTGTGAGGGGTTACTATGCTCTTATAATTAAACTTGTTATGAAAGTTGTTGAACAATTCATGATTATAGCTTAAATAGATAGTTCTCACTTTTCTGAACATTTTGATATATTATACATATTTTTCTGAGTTATAATGAATTACTTATTGAATTTACAAGATTATTATATTTTCTAGAATTGTTTAATCAATTTAAATGGAATTATTGCATCACTGTGACATCAGCACAGGGGTGAGGTCATTTGTCACCGGGGCATAGGCTACCCCAGCCACTGACGACTGGGCCCCATGGGATATTATTCTTATTCCATAAAAGAATTACAGAAAAGATTTTAATAAAAATAAAAGAGGTTATATTGCCTCATGCTGATGTTAGCATGACATCAGCAATGGGGATCGTCGGGTGGGCGATGCCAGTGCCGATTGCGGGCACGCGAGCGAGCGAGACTGGGCTCGTTCGATGCGGCTCATCGAGGGGGACCACAAATTGGCGACGCTAAACCATTTGGTCGAGGGACTCGCCGGCAGCGAGCACAACTGCGGCGGCGGGGTGAGGCGTACGACGCGGGCTCAATACAGAGAGCAAGGAGGAGAACGGAGGGTGCCTGAGCACCAGCAGCGGGTCGGGAAGGCTTGGCATGGTCCGAGGGCAGCCGAATCTACGCCGGCGAGCATGAACTGCGGCGGCGGAAAGCGAAGCTCGACGCGGGCTCGAAACAGAGCAAGAGGGAGGACAGGAGAGGGTCCAGGAGGATGGAGAGCTCACCATAGGACAGGATGGAGGCGGCCGGGGTGGCGGTGAGCTCGGGCAGCCTGCCGGCGTCAGGGGCGGTTCCTGTGCGCGCGTCAGTGAGAAGCAGACAAGTGAGATGGGGAAGAAGAAGAGGAGGCAAGCTAGTTATAAACGAAGGACCTTTTGTCCCGGTTGGTGTCTTCAACCGGGACTAAAGGGTCATACGTCCCGGTTGGAGCCACCAACCGGGACGTATAGTCCACTTTTTTTCATCAGCCCAAGGGGCGCGCGCAGGGGTCTTTAGTCCTGGTTGGTGGCTCCAACCGGGACATATGACCCTGTTTTCAAGAAAAATCAGGAATTTTCTCTCTGTTCCCGCCTTATTTTTTATTTTGGGGTTTAAATTTGTAATGTTTTTTAAATGATAATTACTTTGGAATTTAGAAAAACTTTAAACATAATGTTTTTAAAAATAATTAATGTAACCATTTAAACTATGAACCATTTAAAATTAAAAATGAATTAACTTATATTTTTTGAATATTAATTTGGAATTTATAAAAACTTTAAACATAAAAAGTGTTTGGATTTGAATAACTAATTCAAAACCATTTTTTGTTTTTAAAAATAATTAATGTAACCATTTAAACTATGAACCATTTAAAATTAAAAATTAATTAACTTATATTTTTTGAATATTAATTTGGAATTTAGAAAAACTTTAAACATAAAAGGTGTTTGGATTTGAATAACTAATTCAAAACCATTTTTTGTTTTTAAAAATAATTAATGTAACCATTTAAAATTAAAAATGAATTAACTTATATTTTTTGAATATTAATTTGGATTTTAGAAAAACTTTAAACATAAAAAGTGTTTGAATTTCAATAACTAATTCAAAACCATTTTCTGTTTTTAATTTGGATTTGAATTAACTTATATTTTTTATATATTAATGGGCGGGGAAAAAGGACGGGAAATAATGGGCGGAAAAAAATTTTATTACGATAGAACTGGAATTAAAGTACATAACGCAACTAACACTAAGTTACATAAATCACGACTGAAGATTAAGATACATAGAAGAATTGAAAATTAGGATACATGGCCAGATTAAGTCACAATCGGCCGAACTTGTTTTGGAATGTTGGAGTGATTCAGTCATGCTCCAGCCTACACCTGTAATACTCGCCATCGTAGGTCGCCGCATTGCCGCGTCATTGCCAATGTCGTCCGTCGTAGTTGAACCTTGAAGGCTGAGTACGAGTAGGCTGGACTTGAGGTTAGCGTAGGCGGGGGTTAGAGTCGGCAGCCGTGTCGTAGGCCATGACGCTCTAGAGAGTCCGGCCGCGCCACCACAGCCGACGGCTGGCCTCGTTGAAGTTCGGAGGAGGTAGGCCGTCCTTCTCGTGTCTGGTGAGCGCCCTCTCACACCGATCCCAGAAGAAGGCTTCCCAAGTCGGGAAATAGTCGGGATGCCAGTTGGGATTCCTCCGCTTCTCTGGCGTAAGATCGAAGTAGTAGTGGTTCGTGATGGCCATCTGGCGGGCCACACTTAGAGGGACAGGAGGAACCGGCACGCCTCCGGTGCTCAGCATCCAGCCGACAGGGACGCAGTAGCCCGGCGGGCAAGGGTAGTTTGAGGCACAAAGCGCCTCCGCCTCCCTGGGGGTTAGTCGTATGGTGGAAGCCATGGGAAAGAGTGATGAGGTTGCAGATATGAGTCTAGAGATGTGCAATAACAATGGAGGCCAATCCTACATATATGTACTGAGAAATGGCGGGAAGAAAACTGCGGGAAGAAATGGCGGGAAGAGAAATGGCGGGAAAAAATGCGGGAAGAAATGGCGGGAATAAAAATGGCGGGAAGAAACTTGGGTTTAGGGTTTAGGGTATTGTGAAGGTTTTTTCGAGAATCGTTAGAACTTGCATTGGATCTCTGAAGAAACCACATATTGCGAGTCTAAAAATAATTTTTTCAAAAAATCACGGGCGTTAGATCATGTACCTGTAGTACAAATCGGACCCACTTCCTACCGATTCGGCAGACATTTGTCCTTTTTACCCGGGATGGATGAAAAGGTTTGAGATGTCCTGGTTGGGAGATAGTCCATGTAAAGTGGTCTAGTATTTTATAAAAATGGGACGGTAGCATTCTGAAACAGCATTTTGGTGGTTGCTTAACAAAACGACCCGTTTTTTGCGCTCGGAAAATGGAAAATGGCTTTTCCGTGTGATGAAAAGGAAAACTTCCTACTGCAACATTGTTCTCCATACCAATGTCCACATGCATGCATAATATGTGCACAACATCACAAACTATGCCGTGATTCAGCACATAACATCGGTCATTTGGACCGAAAGCCATGAAACCTCGAACATGATAGGTCATTTTGTGAAGGTTTTTTCGAGACATGATCAATATAACAACTCTGGTATTTTTCCTTGCAACTATGTCACATAATATGACACCACGCGAAGGATTTACATTGTTTGATTTTTTTTGAATTTCTTATGCCCGTTTTGAATTTTTTGAATTTCTAACTATGGTCAAACCAGCGTGCATGAAGATAGGGGACTAGCATCGTTAGAACTTGCATTATATCTCTGAAGAAACCACATATTGCGAGTCTAAAACTGATTTTTTCAAAAAATCACGGGCGTTAGATCATGTACCTGTAGTACAAACCGGACCCACTTTCTACCGATTCGGCAGACATTTGTCCTTTTTACACGGGATGGACGAAAAGGTTTGAGATGTCCCGGTTGGGAGATAGTTCGTGTAAGGTGGTCTAGTATTTTATAAAAATGGGACGGTAGCATTCTGAAACAGCATTTTGGTGGTTACTTCACAAAACGACCTGTTTTTTGCGCTCGGAAAATAGAAAATGGATTTTCCGTGCGACGAAAAGGAAAACTTCCTCTTGCAACATTGTTCTCCATACCAATGTCCACATGCATGCATAATATGGGAACAACATCACAAACTATGCCGTGATTCAGCACATAACATCGGTCATTTAGACCGAGAACCATGAAACCTCAAACATGATAGGTCATTTTGTGAAGGTTTTTTTGAGACATGATCAATATACCAAGTCTGGTATTTTTCTTTGCAACTATGTCTCATAATATGACACCACGCGAAGGATTTTCATTGTTTGATTTTTTTTGAATTTCTTATGCCCGTTTTGAATTTTTTGAATTTCTAACTATGGTTAAACCTGCGTGCATGAAGACATGGGACGAGTATAGTTAGAACTTGCAATGGATCTCTGAAGAAACCACATATTGCGAGTCTAAAAATTATTTTTTCTAAAAATCACAGGCGTTATATCGTGTACCTGTAGTACAAACCGGAGCCACTTCCTCCCGATTCGGCAGACATTTGTCCCTTTTTACCCGGGATGGACGAAAAGGTTTGAGATGTCCCGGTTGGGAGATAGTCCATGTAAGGTGGTATATTATTTTAGAAAAATGGGACGGTAGCATTCTGAAACAGCATTTTGGTGGTTACTTCATAAAACGACCCGTTTTTTGCGCTCGGAAAATGAAAAATGGATTTTCCGTACGACGAAAAGGAAAACTTCCTCCTGCAACATTATTCTCCATACCAATGTCCACATACATGCATAATATGGGCACAGCATCATAAACTATGTCGTGATTCAGCACATAACATCGGTCATTTGGACCGAAAGCCATGAAACCTCGAACATGATAGGTCATTTTGTGAAGGTTTTTTTTGAGACATGATCAATATACCAAGTCTAGTATTTTTCCTTGAAACTATGTCACATAATATGACACCACGCGAAGGATTTACATTGTTTGGATTTTTTTTAATTTCTTATGCCCGTTTTGAATTTTTTGAATTTCTAACTATGAAGATAGGGGACGAGCATCGTTAGAACTTGCATTGGATCTCTGAAGAAACCACATATTGCGAGTCTAAAAATGTTTTTTTCAAAAAATCATGGGCGTTAGATCATGTACATGTAGTACAAACCGGACCCACTTCCTACCGATTCGGCAGACATTTGTCCTTTTTACCCGGGATGGATGAAAAGGTTTGAGATGTCCCGGTTGGGAGATAGTCCATGTAAGGTGGTCTAGTATTTTTGAAAAATGGGACGGTAGCATTTCGAAACAGCATTTTGGTGGTTACTTCACAAAACGGCCCGTTTTTTGCGCTCGGAAAATGGAAAATGGCTTTTACGTGCGACAAAAAGGAAAACTTCTTCCTGCAACATTGTTCTCCATATCAATGTCCACATGCATGCATAATATGGGCACAGCAACATTGATAGGTTCATCTTTAGTCCCGGTTGGAGGGATTTCGGCAGGCTGGGCCAGGCAGCACTAATGATAGGGGTGAGTGTCGACATTATGTCGTAAGTGTCGACACTATGTCGAGCTGCTTATACTATAAATAGGCATCCTTGTGAGTCTAGTCCTCCAGGAAGATTGAGGCATCTCCAATATGGTTTTCGAGAGCAGGGACACCACTATGACCAGTTTCAGGGAGATGCCGCCGGATCCCAGTCCTTCGACATCTCCAAGAAACGGGTCATAGAGGCACTCCCTAATATGTGAAATTAGTTAGCTCCCAGGTGTATTGATCTAGTTAGAGAAGTTACAAGCTGCAAGATGGTGTGCGAGAGCAGGAACACCACTACGACCAGTTTCAGGGAGATGCCGCCAGATCCTAGTCCTCCGGAATCTCCAAGAAATTGGTCATAGAGGCACTCCCTAATATGTGAAATTAGTTAGCTCCTAGGTGTATTGATCTAGTTAGAGAACTTACAAGATGCAAGATGGTGTGCGAGAGCAGGGACACCACTACGACCAGTTTCTGGGAGATGCCACCGGATCCCAGTCCTCCGGCATCTCCAAGAAACTGGTCATAGAGGCACTCCCTAATATGTGACCACGCGCGTTTGAAGATCAGATCTTAATGTTAAGTACGAATCGGGACAACTTCTTCATAGTTCGGGAAAGTCGTTCTACAAATCGGGACTAAAGGCCCCCTTTAGTCCCGGTCCAGCCACAAAACGGGAGTAACACTCAAGACATTTATTAATATTAAAAACCGAGACTACAAAACCGGGACTAAAGGCCCCCTATATATAGTCCCGGTCAAGCCACAAACCGGGACTAACACTCAATACATTTATTAAACTTGGAAAATTGCAAACATCATAAGATATCCTTCACAAAATGAGCTATCATGTCTCATGACATTTAGGTTCACAATATGCAGCCGATCGTCCAGACATGAACTAGAGGTACACAATATGAGCATGAACTTCTTGGCATATGTCCTTCCTTATGATCGCTTCAGACGTAACCATGGAGCATCTTCTTTACTTAACGGAATGCTTGGGTCAGTTTTCACTATGAAGGGCAGAATTTCATTAAACTTATTATAATATTTTGACATGTCTGTCTTGTCCTCAATTCCCACGATGTTTCTTTTCCCTGAAAAAACTATGTGACGCTTTGGCTCATCATATGATGTATTCGTTTGAAAATTTTTTCTTTTTTTTGGTCTGGAGGACATGTCCTTCACATAGAAAACCCGAGACACATCATTGGCTAGGACAAATGGTTCATCTCTATAACCAAGATTCTTGAGTTCCACTGTTGTCATTCCGTACAACTGGTCTATCTTTACCCCTTCCACATTCAGGTTGACCCATTTGCAGCGAAACAAAGGGACCTTAAAAGAGACTCCATAGTCCAGTTCCCATATCTCCTCTATGTAACCATAGTATGTTTCCTTTTGCCCATTCTCGTATGTTGCATCAAAGTGGACACCACTATTTTGGTTGGTGCTCTTTTTATCTTGGGCGATCGTGTAGAATGTATTCCCATTTATTTCGTACCCTTGGAAATTCAATATAGTAGAACATGGTGACGCGGCCAACAAGTATAGTTGATCTCCAACAGTGGTGTCATTCAAGAGATGTGTCCGCATCCAACCACCGAAAGACTTCATGTGTTCATATGTAATCCATGAGTCAGGCTTCCCTGGGTTTTTAGAGTGTACAATATTCTTGTGGTCCTCGATATACGGAGCTGCCAAGGTGGAATTATGTAGAACTGTGTAGTGTACTTTAGTGAAAGAATCCCCGTCCCTACATATCATTGCTTTCTTTCCCAGCGTGCCTTTTCCACTTAGTCTTCCCTCATGCCACGAGTCAGAAACACCAACCGGCTTAAGGTCAGGAATAAAGTCAACACAAAACTCAATGACCTCCTCTATTCCATATCCCTTGGAGATGCTTCCTTCTGGTCTAGCACGGTTATGAACATATTTCTTTAAGACTCCCATGAACCTCTCAAAGGGGAACATATTGTGCAAAATACAGGACCGAGAATGGCAATCTCTTCCACTAGGTGAACCAGGAGATGTGTCATAATATTGAAGAAGGATGGTGGGAACACCAACTCAAAACTAACAAGACATTGTACCACATCCTTCTGTAACCTTGGCAGAATATCTGGATTGATTACCTTCTGAGATATTGCATTGAGGAATGCACACAGCTTCACAATGGATACTCGAACATTTTCCGATAGAAGCCCCCTCAATGCAATCGGAAGCAATTGCGTCATAATCACGTGACAGTCATGAGACTTCAGGTTTTGGAACTTTTTCTCTGCCATATTTATTATCCCCTTTATATTATATGAGAAGACAGATGACACCTTGATACTGTAAAGGACTTCAAAAAAGATTTCCTTCTCTACGTTGGTAAGAGCATAGCTGGCACGACTTAAGTGACGCCCTTTATCCGTCTTGTTCTGTGTATGCATGTTCTTTGGGTCTCTCATAATTTGTTGGTCCTCCCGTGCTTCTGGTGTATCTTTTGTCTTCCCATACACGCATAGGAATCCTAGCAGGTTCACGCAAAGATTCTTCGTCATGTGCATCACGTCAATTGAAGATCGGACACGTAGGACTTTCAAATATGGCAGCTCCCAAAATATAGATTTCTTCTTCCACATGGGTGCGTGTCCTGTAGCGATGTCGTTCAGAACTGATTGACCGCCGGGACCCTTTCCAAAGATTACTTCTATGTCCTTGACCATACCAAATACATCATCACCAGCAGGGAGTTCAGGCTTCTTCCGGTGATCTGCCTCACCTTTGAAATGCTTGCCTTTCTTTCTTACGGGATGATTGGTCGGAAGAAATCGTCGATTCGCCAGGTACACGACCTTCTTATATTTATGCAAATATGTACCATCAGTATTATCTAAACAGTGCGTGCATGTCTTATATCTCTTGTTTGTCTGTCCTGAAAGGTTACTAAGAGCAGACCAATCATTGATGGTTACGAAAAGCAACCCTCGTAGGTCAAATGGCTCCTGTTTGTTCTCATCCCACGCATGTACACCTGGTTTGCCCCACAGCTATAAGAGTTCTTCAATTAATGGCCTAAGGTACACATCAATGTCGTTGCCCAGTTTCTTCGGGCCTTGGATGAGCACTGGCATCATAATGAACTTACGATTCATGCACAACCAAGAAGGAAGGTTGTAGATACATAGAGTCACGGTCCAGGTGTTGTGACTGCAGCTCCGCTCCCCAAAGGATTCATGCCATCCATACTTAGACCAAACCATAAGTTCCTTGCGTCACCTGCAAAGTCCGGGAAGTCTCTCTCGATTTTTCTCCACTGTGACCCATCAGCAGGGTGTCTCAACTTCCCGTCTTTCTTACAGTCTTCTTTGTGCCATCGCAACAACCTGGCATGCTCTTTGTTTCTAAATATGCGTTTCAACCTTGGTATTATAGGAGCATACCACATAACCTTAGCAGGAACCCTCTTCCGAGGGGGCTCTCCCTCAACATCACCAGGGTCATCTCGTCTGATCTTATACCGCAATGCATTACATAACGGGCATTTATATAAATTCTCATACTCCTTACCGCGGTAGAGGATGCAGTCATTAATGCATGCATGTATCTTCTGCACATCTAATCCTAGAGGACAGAGAGTCTTCTTTGCTTCGTAGGTACTCTCGGGAAGTTCTTTATGTTTTGGAAACTTCGGCTTCATTATTTTTAGCATATTTTCAAATGAGGAGTCAGTTAGACCACACTCTGCCTTCCATTGCAGCAATTCCAGTGTGGTACCGAGCTTTGTGCTGCCATCTTCACAATTTGGGTACAACAATTTCTTGTGATCTTCTAAAATGCCCTCTAACTACAACTTCTCATTTTCTGTTTTACAGTCTCGCTTTGCATCAGAAATTACCCTACCAAGTTCATCAGCGGGCTCATCTGATGCCCGTTCTTCACCTCCTTCCTCTTCATTGTCTTCCATTGCAGTGTCACTGTATTCAGGAAACATATGATGATAGTTGTTATCATCATCTTCTTCTTCACCGTCTTCCATCATAACCCCTCTTTCCCCGTGCTTGGTCCAGCAATTATAGTTGGGCATGAAACCTTTCATAACCAGGTGGCCGCGAATGATTTTCGAGGAAGAGTACTACTTGTTGTTCCGACATTGAACACATGGACAACGTATAAAACCATTCTCTTTGTTTGTCGTAGCCACATCGATAAATTTATCCACGACTTTAATATACCTGGGTACACGCCGGTCACCGTACATCCATTCCCGACCGTTCATCTGCATCATATAAGTAAGTTTATCAAAAACAGGACATCATAAATAGTGGAATGACCAATTCACATAGACACATGCATTGTATCAATGACAGAGAAAATATAAGATTGTTAACCTCGATCGAGGGAAATAAAGAGGAGAAAGCTCAAGTGCGTCTCGGACACCTTCTATATTTTTGTTCTGTGAGAAACTGAACGGGATCATTCACTCAAACATTTCATCAAACACCTTGAATGCATGCATAGGAAAAAAATAAACTAGCACACCTCTCACACCTTCCACCAAGAAAAAACAGAGGGGAGGCAGAGGGCTGGGGCGTCGTATTTATAGATGCGGGATCATACGTCCCGGTTTATAACACAAATCGGGACTAAAGGTGTGTGCCACGCCACGTGGCTGACGCCCAACATTTAGTCCCGGTTTGTGTTACAAACCGGGACGCATGACCCCTTACGAACCAGGACGCATGCCTCCGCCATCGTGCCGCCGAATCGACGTGCAGCAAGATTAGTCCCGATTCGTGGTGCAACCGGGACTAATGCTGTTAGGGGGCGCGAACGGATAGCATGTTTTCTACTAGTGACTGCCGGAATCACCTCGGGTTGGCTCCATCCCCTCGGTTGTGGTCATCATCAATATATACAGCAACATCCTCTTCATCTCCCTATAGTAATTTCTTGGCATACATGATGTGTGATGCAATCTGTTATTTTCCCATGATCTATTATGTCTTTATGTCTATGTTTGAGTAGTGGTATTTTCATGCCAATTGTGAAATAGTTCGTTATTGGTTGCATACAAATATGGTATCTTCTATCATGGTATTATGTACTGCTGTATGAGTGCACACATATGTCGGGAATGCATAAGGTTGCCACCACTGTATGTTGCTAGGAAGAGGGATGGCGGGAGACACTTAACAGAAACTACGTCACAAGTCTTAAATATGCATGCTATATTAATTTATAATTAATTAACGGGACAAATTATGGAAACTTAAAACTTACAATGGTGGTTGGGCTTTAATTCTTAATAACTCCCTTGCTTGCACAAAAACGACTTTGGTATGAATCACTAGGGGTGTAATTGCACGGTTACACGGCTGCACCAATTCATGGCTCATCTCTAAAATAAATAATAAATTATATTTATAAAAGTTAGATTTGATGGTCAGGTGTGTTGATGCTAGACATTTTTACTTAAATAACACATTATACATTACTATCTAGGCCTAGGGTTTTAATCATCGAGTTTTTATGCTTCACGGTATTTAGTACTTATGCATCTAGCTGGTATAAAACATGATGTGATCACTAATTGTAACAACCAAAACGAATGAAATAACAATTTGCTAGAACACTTTCTCCCTTCAGTTACTTGTTTTACTTTACATGTGGTAGTTTTAATTTATGTATTCACTTTCATCCTAGGTGGTTTTACTTTATAGTGTTCTAGTTAGAAGTAAAAAGGCACCTTACGTCTTTTAGTTTATTGCATTGCACGAAGCCCATATAAGTGTGTTATAGGACTTCAGAGAATAGATAGTCTACCTTCATCTCCTCGTGGGTTCGACACTAAAATATTTATCAAATTGTGCTACAGTGATTCCATGTCCATGGATATTATCAAACGGTCAGAATGTTGGATCCGCTTAAGAAACCAGCAAAGGACCAAGTCCTGAATTGTCAAACCCTTCTCCAACATCTTTTCAATACACCTAATGAAGGGACGTAGCTCTCAGAGTTTCATCGTTAGGGCGCCGCGAAGGAGTATCCGTCGCAACCATGTCTTGGTCTATTCCCTATAACAGAGTCATGGAGTGGCGCCATTGGGTACGGCTTGTCTTCGCGAATCTTGAAGGAAACGCTTATGCAGTTTCCTAGCAGCCTCTTTGGAAAATTCATTTGCCTCTTGATCTCGAAATAATATATGAATAAGTCCGACCTTGGCTTGATGCCAAGTTAACACTCACAAAGTGAAACCTAGCCATACAAAACATTGTGATTATGTTAGGCATAAGGTTATGGAGTTGCATGTTGTAATGTCTCGGAACTCTAAGGAGGAGCTCTGAAGGCGAGAACGAGAAGCCATGCTCGACGTGCGACTTGGTGATCACCCTTTCCTCGCCTCGAGGAGCCGGCTTGACTTCACTTGGCAGGACTCACCATTCTCTCTATGTCTTCGGAGCAATGAGACCCTCCGCCTCCAGATCTTGTAAATCCACCGACGAGAGTTAGTAAGGAATCCATAGACCTTTTATCTTGATGCGGTGACCCAGCATACCATTGCATGATGTAGTATACTATAGTCGTTGACATAACACCAATGAAACACCGTTTACTAGTATTACATCCCTCAGAATGGCACAACAGAAACACAGCGGGTCCAATACATGGCTAAAGGTTACAACTCACTCTTTACATAAGATCCTGAAATCACTCTAGGTTAAAGAGAGAGAAAGAACTTCTTACGAAGAAGAATCAAGATTAATAAAGCAAAACTATTATACTATTAAAACTAGTATTTAACTAAGGAATTTGGCATTGCTGCTATTGCAACGCACTACAGAGATAGATTCTTTGGTTAGAGATTGTATTTCTATCTAATCAGTAACCTTGTCTTCACTTGAGTTGAGGTATATGTTGACTTTCTTGTCTTCATCGAAGAGCTTTAGATGGTCTTGATAAGTCCTGGAGCATATCTTGATGTAGACATCGTTTTTATGGCTTCATAATCTAGCAAGGGTTAAGAAGATACTTTGAGTACGAGCGTAGTCATCAAATTCACTAGAAAAGGAGTGTTTGATGCACTATATCTACAGCCATAGACCGTAGGTCGTAGGCAATGCAAGTTTTTTATAAACATTTCTTTAAAGGTTGCTTTTATTTTGAAAAGCTATGTCTGTCAGCCTTCACGGGTTTACCAGAACCTTCATGGGGTTCCTTTCCCGCCGCGTTCGCAGCTCCTTCCCGGAACAGGGAGTAACAAGTTACAGTTCTTACACTCTACAGAGGTGCGTTACTTTACCCATGAGAGATCAACTCTTTGTTGCACAACCGGGCAGCTTATTCCCGTCCACAATTCCATGATGTGGGGCCCAGAAGATGATCCAAGCCAATCACTGCCCCTTCGTGACCCCGCATGCCTCCTTGGTGTACATCATGCGCCCACATAAAGAATTACGGCAATGGTTTGTACAAACCGTTAGACGTCAGAACTATTGTGGTACGTTGAGGGTTCCCACCCATATGCTGCATATCCTCTACGATTTACCAATTAAAATGCACGCTACGAGGATAACAGCCACGACCTGCACATCCGGCTTCATGCGAGAGGAAGAAGATACAGCTGACTTGTACGTCCCATTCCAAATCTCATGGTCAACGCGTAATATACGACGCAAGAATCACTGGCGACATTGGTTGTTAAGACCTAGGTGATATAGTTCTAAACAGTGGTATTCCAACTATCAGATTTAATAGATTAATTAATCACCCTGGATCAATAATCAATAGTTCTCATTATCATTGGAAAATAGTGTTTTCTGACATTTTTCAAATGCAGGTGAATACAACACTGGATTTGTAAAATACTTTACAGAAAATAAACAAAGGACATGAGAAAGTGTGAACTTGCCTTTTGTGGTTGCAAGATTATGCACTCATGGTCTTCGAGTCAATATAAGATCCAAAAATCTGAAATCAGCATCATTGGTCCGGTAAGGACTAATGTTTAAAGAAGCAATATGCTTTTATGCATAAGTAGTGTGATGCACATTTTAAGTGCAAATTCCGGAAATAATGTTGTTCCAAGGTTTGGATTTCGAAAGTGGTTACTTTGGAATGTGTGGTCCTTTTGGATAAATTTCATAGTTGTATTTTTATTCGAGTTTATGAGTGATTGGAGTCAATACATATGTAGGAATAAAGTATTCATACTTATGATATACTAGTTAGGATTACTTATATAAGGTTTCTTATTTTAAGTGGCAAAAATGATAACCTTCGAAGAAAAGGTTTCTCTTCTAAGGTCTAAATAACCTTGTGGTTAGTTAGTGATTGTTGATGTTATTTGTTTTAAGCAAATGGCTTGAGTTTATGCTGCTTTATAGATTAACTACTTCAGACCAAAGTTAACTATAAAACATGTAGTCATGTGTATGGTATTATATTTAGACTCTTGGAGACTAAAGTTAACTTTAAAATATAGATAGTTTTTGAAAGTATGATACTTACACCCTGGTATCTTGTATATCTGAAATGTGTTATTTAAGTTATTTAAGAATGTTTGTTCTATTACTTGAGATAATGGTTTCTTAATTCTATGATAGAGTAGTATCATTTACCTTTTATAGATAAGTGAGTAGAGTTTATAATTCCAGATATAATATCATTTAAATATCCTTAATTTTTTTTATAGTGTTGTGGTAATTGTTGATATTTTATAATTTAAAGTAAATGGAAATGATCTGATTGATTCACAAGATGTTCTTTAAGGTTTCTATCATGAGTTGGAATCCTTTGAGAATATAATCTTCACTTAGAGTTGAAGATAGTTTGATATAAAGGTATTTATAATGTTTTTAAACCATTAAAGTTTTATTTCATTAATATTTAAGATTTGTACTATATATTAAATTTATTTTACTTATTTCAAGGATATTAATAAATGTTATTTATTCTTTTATGAATTATTAATGAAGTAAATAAGTTTATATTTGAGTTGTTGAAGTATTTGAATTTTTGGTTTATCTCTAAAGTAAAATATTAGATTTTTAATATGTAATTATTATTTTTGTGATCATTTTAGTATATTACATGTATTTTTGTGATTTATACATAATAAAATATGATTTTTATAATGCTTATTACTTTTTAATTATTTAATAAATAATAAATATTTAATTAAGTGAAATAATAATATATGATTATGTTTGAAATTATAATTCTTATTTTCCAAGATTTTTTTGAGTATTTTACTTATATTATAAACATTTATCCTTATTAAATATTTATTTAATATTTTTCAAAAAAATACTATAATATTAATAAATAATGAAAGTGATTTTTTATTTATTTTTGTAAAATTCCATAAGGAATATTTAAATTACAAAATTCTTAGAAAAATTTGAATGTCAAAAATTTGATATCTTATTTTATTTGGATAGAGTGTATTATTGTGAATCCAAAAATATTTTATTTATAACTTTTGGACTATTAATTTATTTTCTATAATTTTATTGGGGTCAGGGGTATTTTGGTCTTTTCCAATTGATCAAAAGATTTATTAAATAACCTGGGCTGGCCTCTTGGGCTTATTGGGCCAAAGTGGCCCAATAGGGCAGGGTCAAATGGCTACCCCGAATGGTTTTGGCCAACCCAATCCACTCTGCCTCCTCTCTCTCCCTCGACTTTATCTCCTCCTCCTCTGACTCACCCCCGTGGCCGGCGATGCCGCCACCGTCGATTCTCGCCGTCGTCGGCCGTTCTGGTCGCCGCCGTGGTGCGAGTTGGGGTTGTCAACGACGCCCTTTCATTTTATCCGCTTGGATTTGACTCCGGGGCTTCCCCGTGGTCAGTTCCACCCCATTCCCGAACTCTAGGGTTCAGAGAATATGTTGTCGCCACCGCCGGGATCCCGCCTGCGGTGGTGTGCTGGTCTCGTCTTGTTCTGGCCGCCACCGTGGCAGTGTGCAGGTGCCCCTCTGGTGCTCCCCTGCCGCCATGATTCGTCGTCCCCTCTGCTTCCTCTTCGATTCATCAGCGAGGACCTCGGGTAAGTGGTCTCTGTGGTGATGGTCCATGCTACTGCCATGATTCTTTTTGGTGTGTATCTAGTGGCTTCTCATGTTGAGTGACTATGTGCTGATTGGGTTCATCTCTGGATTAGGGTTCATAACCCCCATGTTGATCATATCTATGATGCTTTAGATCTAGTGTTGATCATATTTGATCATGGGAAATGATTGCCTGTTGTGGTTAAGGATTGATAGTAGCTTTGATGATACTAGTTGCCTGTCATATTTAGTCTAGTGGAAATCCCCCATGATCTATGGTAGTGTCTTAAGAAAATCTTTGATTGGATTATGTTGTTGATCCGAGAAGTTTCCCTACTGTCAGAATACTTGTGCTGACAGTGAATTTCTCTCAGTAGTTGCTTATTGCAATTATAAGGTGGGATTGTTTGAGATGATACACTCTGAATCAAATCATTATATGTAATGATTTTCTGTGAATGTATAGATTCATTTTAATGTTGATTCCTAGCACTTAGCTTCAGGAAAATGATATGTAGTGGTTGTCCCTTTTTTATCTGTGGAAGCTAATTAAAGATTGGTTTTAGCTCATTAAGAACTTGTCCTTGTGATACCATTGTATTCTGGCACACAGGTGATTGGGTTTTTATTTCTGAGCTTAGCTTGATTATGCTGGTGATTAATACTGACAAGTTGACATGAAAACTTGTATTAACTTTCCTGCCTATGATGTTGGTCTGAGGCTTTTGGATTTAATTCCTAGTTGGCTGAATATTAGTTTGTTTGAATCTTGCAAGAGTAGAGGTGTTACTCTCTCTGAGATGTGCCTCTTGATAAGATCAAATGAAAATGATATAAGTTGCAAAGTAACACTGAACCCAGTGATGTTGGTCTGAGGGTTTAGTGTTTGTGGTTGAGCTAGATTTCTTATCCTTATACTTGAAATCTCTAGGATAGATTCACCCCTCTTGGGTGCTTATTGAGAGATTATTGCATAAAGCAACACATGCTTTTGTTTAGACATTATGATGAAAGCATGTGATGGTTTTATGAGACTCACCACAAGATTTGATGTTGGTGTGGTATATTGATGATGATCCTGATCTTGTTCTTGGTATTGATCTTGATCTGCTTTTGCTGGCTCCTGAGCTTTCTCTTGAGCTTGCCTGCTCCTCCTAGCTCCTGGCTTGACCTTGTTGTCCACCAGATCTATTCCCCTACTTATGTCACCATTCTGGTGATGTTTGGGTTGATCTGGGTGGTTGGTTTGGTTGATGTTCTTGGTTTAACTGTTGTTCATCCTGGCTGTGCTAGTATATTGTGTGGTGGAGAGATGCACTGAGGTGCTCCTCCACGGCTGGCTATGGTTTTGTGATAATGGTTATGCTTGTGAGGTCAATATCACACCCCCCCTGCATGCTTGTGTGTGTGCAGCTTGTGTGCGTGCTATGCACATGAGGATAAGCTCAGAAAGTTTGAACTTACCATTACCAATCTACTTTTACCTGGGCTGGTGAATTGGTCCCTTTTGGCTATCATTTGCATTCTGGCTTTGAATTTATGAAAGATGAAGTCTTTCTTATTGGTGAAACTTGCCCCTTTATCATTTCTCAATGATGAGATTGTCAAGTGCACCTCACTGCCATATCTGAGAGAAATATATATTAACTAATCTTGTTTTGTTTCTTATTTAATCTTTGTTTTGCAGGTACATAGATCAAGATGAAGATTTAGTGTAGTTTAGATATAGGATGGTTAGTAGAGATATACCAATGTACTTTTCTTAATCTTTTGTAATTTTCCTTTTATAATTCTTGTAACCTTTATTGTTTCTTTGTAATGAAGATTATATATTTATTAATAAAGAATATTTTATTCTTTTCTCTTGTGTGAATTGTAAAGTTTGGAATAACTTCAGTAAGTTATTCTTTGTAGTTTGTTTCTGAATAACAAATGTACTTCATATACCATATTGCTTTTAGATAAGATTTAAGTTATCATACCTTTCTCATATTTATGTATATGAAATGAATTTCATATACAATATTGTTTTTTAAATAAGATTTAAGTTTTAATACTTTTCTATTAATTAATTTAAGATTCAAATCTTATATCTAAATCATTTAAATGATGATTCAAATACTTAAGTTTTAAATTCGAACCCATTTCAAAACACCCATAAATCTTTTAAGATCACATCAAAGTTTATAACAATCCTTCTTTAAGTCTAAACCTAATCTTAAAGTAAGAAAGAAACATTGATCACTTAAGTTTTTTTATTTGGCGAAAATTTTACCCACATTTTCACAAATGAATGCATGCAACAATACATATTCCTAAATCTGCCCTTCGTTAGGTCCTAAATACTGGGATGTTACACTTGACAAGAGCCCCTTCTTCTTTGGCTTCCTCCTTGATTCTATCGTCATGATCTGGATTTGCGTGAGGATCATGCCTCCGCCTCAAGATTTCCCTGAGGATCTGCCTCCGATGGCGGACTCATTTGCGCCAAAAAAGTGTCGACGACCAAAATTTTCAGCTTGGAAGTTGAGTAGGCCATGGAGTGCTACCATCGATTTTCGGATAAGTACAGAGGGTCACTAGAGTTTAGCTCGCTGAAGTTGAGCCTGAGCTCACGGGAGGCACGAGATGAAGTGGAAAGGAGACGGTGAGAATGAGGGGTTTAAGGTTTCAAAAAAAGAATGAGGGGTTTCACCGTTGCCTCCCACTATTTATAGACCGGGCGAAGAGATACGTGCGGCCTGATCTAGTGTGAACATGTGATGTGACCATTAGATTTCTACCACGCATACTGGAAGCTGCCGGGTAACTATACTGAGGGTTATTTTGCTTTGTAAATGCCTTGATCTATAAACACGGTAAGTTATGCTGCCACCGTTTTGTAAGTTTCGAAGTGACATCTTTCACCGGAAGGAAGTTCCTACATCCTGGTAAATCTCTGTTAGCGAGATTCTCTTGAAGATGACCGTTGAAATTGACGTTTAGGAACCCTCCTTTTGAATCAAGCCATCATCAATCTGGCTAGGTCTAGTAGGATAAGAAATGTTTTTGGGATCTCTTTGAGATTCTTCACGTGCCCCGACGCCCACCTTGTAGTTGAAGAGAGTCAAAAAGATGAACTTTGAGCTAAACGGATGAACGCAAAGATCTCAGAAAACTGGGCTATTCTTGGGATATACTGAACGGGTAGCAGCGACATGGTATCATATAGCAAACCCGGGTGGCCCACGGACGGTGGTTGGACCAGTTAATGATAGCAAGTCGAAGGTATAACCACGATTTGGGAAGGCTCCGTGAAAACCTTCTTTGTTGAAGCAAGATCTTTGGAGGACAAGACATAGTAGTTTACGTGTTAGTCTAGGACTCTATTATCAATCTGGCTAGGACTCTTCCTGTAACGCTAGGTTCAGACGTTTTTATAAGCCGGCCTACAGGAGCCCTTGAGGTACAACAACTTACACAACTTATTATAACTTAAGCACTTAGTGTCATTATAATGATTTATAGAAATAGTAGGATCTCGTCACCGTTGTGAGATCTAAACCTAGGTAAGTCGTGTTACGCCATCCAGTTTTCTCTCCGCCTTGCAACCCAGCCCACATCTCTAAACTCTATATGGGGACCCTCTCATAACGTACTCGTCAACAATACGACCACACTCTTGGGTGTTTGTGAACCCTAGACGAAGAGGTCATTGTGCACTTCAATCATAGTGGCGTAAAGCCTCTGGTGCTCCTGGGAACCTCTAGTTGAGTTGTAAAGAACGTCACAAGATCAATTGTGAAGGACCGGTTGCCACCTTTAAGATTAAGAACATTGCTTCTGGTTGCATGTTACTTCTTAAAGTCTATACTAATCGATCCTCAGGAAATACAACAAGCACTCGATCAGCCAAACGGATAGAAAATCCAACCACTGCGATCGACAATCAGGCTGCAAGTCGGCAGCGACGAACAAGCACTCAGCCGAACGGATAGAGAAGTACAGCTGCGTGCACTGCAGCAATGTTTTGATTACGAGAGTTGCTGTGGAATGGGCGTTGGAATTCTGTTGCCAAAGCAAGTCCGGCCATGCATGGACTGGTTCGGCTGCTACGTACGTAATGTGAAAATTAAATATACAGTACACATGGGTGGTGCTACACGTACGTACTCCCTTAGTTTCAAAATATAAGATGTTTTAGTTTTATGAAGCAAGTATATTGAGACTTCTTTTAATATATAGGTTCACTCAGTTTTAGAATAAATCTATACACTAAAATAAATCTAAATACATTTTTCACAAATCTAAAATATAAAAAAATATCGATACATTTGTTTTATAAAACTAAAACATTTTATATTTTAAAACGGGGAAGTACGTGCATGTACGAGAACAGTGTTAATTTGGTGATGTCTGCCCTTTTCCTAGCAAAATGCTTGCATGTATGCATGCGTAACGGACGACGGCAGCATATTAGGCGTGCCGAACCTCCGGCGATTGCGGTGCGGTCGGATCCAAAAGTCAGCAATTCGCATTCAGCAGCTACCTGCAGCATTGAATTTCTTGTGACTCGAGTCTGACCGTAAAGCACCGGAAAGCTACCGATAGCTAGCTAGTAGCAAGCATGTGACGTTAATTCCGTGGGCACGTGAGGATAAGCACGTTTCTTTTCAATGCATGTGGTGTCCATCACTAATGCACGTTAAGTACCATCTCTATATATATTTGTACTGCTACTAAATCCGCTACTTTGAAAGCTTCTCTATTGATCCCTTTCCTACACACTTCCCATGGACATATAAGGGTCAATGCATGTACTCTCGTGTTCTCTTCCACGCAACATAGTATAACTACAGGAAACGCTGGCTACGGGCTAGAAGCCGTCGGCACAGGCAGTGCCGATGGCAACGTATCCCTCTCGGCACAGGTACTTCCCCCGGCATAGCATCCTCCCAGCGGGCCCCGCATGTCAGGCGACGCCGTTGACGGTAACGGACGCGTGAGCAGATATGCCGACGGCCTGGCCGTCGGCACAGTTCCAGCCCAGGCATCACCCTGGCCCGCCACGTGCCCGGCTACGCCGACGGCCGAGTCGTCGGCACAGTCACACCCTAGATGTGCCACGTCGCTAGCTACACCGAGGGCCGCAAGCCGTCGGCACAGGCCATCCCCAGAGGTGCCACGTCGCCAGCTACGCCGACGGCACAGCCTTGCCATATGGCACACACGCTGTGCTATGCCGACGACAATGCCGTCGGCGTAGCTACTGCCAGTATTTTTCCTGTTTTCATTTCTAATTCAATTTTAGCATAAAAAATATCAGCAAAATAATTTCAGATAAAGTATCAAACCAATCAACATGACATTGCAATATCCATCGTCATCCAAACAACAACATGATCATCCACAAAACATATTCGTTATCCATACAAACTCATCACAAGTGCATACACATAGAAGATATGACAAGTGCATACACATAGAAGATATGACAAGTGCATACATAAGCTATAGCTCTAGCTCTAACCATGTCCATGCTCATGGTCCGAAACTCGGTGTATGTGTCGGTGTGTTAAGGAGCCTGAGGCTTCCCGTTCCGAGCTCAAGAGACCTTTGCAGTTGTCGGGCCATCGGGGAAGTAGAACCACTAGCGGAACCACTATCGGGCGCCATGATACGAAGTTGTGCATCAACACGCCACGGACTAGGCGAGGCCGAGGCACGACCAAAGGGTCCAACATTCCTAGAGTATCATGTGCCCTACATGTTTGAGCAAAAACTTAGCAACTTGCGAGGCATATGAAAGCGGTAACAAGTGGTTTGGCAAAGAACTTACCGGGGTCCCTCTATAGTATGTAGCAGCAAAATCTTCCCTCGATATGCAGCGAGGCGGCATCCCAGGATCAGGTGGCTGGTCACCTTTCACCGGAACCCGCTGTCCAGTGATAAAGTAGTGATTCATCATCTACAGGATAGTTATATGTCAGTCGTTGCAGGAACAAAGATTCAAACTAGAGGAAGTGGGACTTATCATCATTTGCAAAAGTAAAATTTGAAACTTACAGCCATCACTTTCCTAGTGTACGCATCGCACTCTGCCCTTAGCGCAATCCATGCATCATACTCCTTGTTATAATCTGCATGAAGGGCTTTGTCGACATCATTAAATTCATGCTACAATTACAAAAATAACGAATCTCGTCAGCTTAGCCATTTAGGATCAAATTGCTGAAAGAAGATGGAAATGAGAAACATGTAAGGAAGTACATGAGCATTTTGACCCCCAAAATCTCGAGCTATTTCAAATGAATAAGAACTTTATCGAGCCAACATTATTGACAAGACACACCCACCACACCTAATGGAATAGGGAGCACTAATGAGAATCACCCTGTGGTTGGATGGTTAGGAGTGTGGTGGTACCCATCCCACCAGAGTTCAAACCTTAGGTTTGACGTGGTGTCTCATACAAGGTGGGTTATTCTTCAATGGGAGGCGACGTTCCCGTCGATAGTGAGGCGCTGACGCCTGCGGTGACTTCGTCAATCTCAACACCCACCAAATTAGTCTCTCAGACTCGGTATTTCCACGATGTAGTGTTGCCAATTCATTGGTGCCTGCCTGCCCCATTTATATTGGCCAAAGTACGGAAGGAGCACTTGGAGCAAAAATGATGGTACATCGCCTAGTTGGTGCTCCATGGGAAAACCCTCACAGGCGACAACCTAGCTCTCAAAGGATGGATGCATAATCCCATCTACAAGGTTTGCAGAATCCACCCGAAGACCGTGCAACACCTACTTCTAGAGCGCAGCTTCTCGGTGGCACCTTAGGGAGAAAAACTTTCTTTGGAACAGCTCAATCAACATTGCCCTTCCTCATTTAGGGAAATGTATCAATAATTGGTGGATGAAGTAATATCAGGTTTGCTGAAGGAGAGATCAACGACACCATCATCTACGCCATGTGGGAGATATGGAAGGAGAGGAACACGAGGGAATACAGCTCTTCTTCCAAAAGCGATGGCTTACCTGATTTGGGAAGAGGTCACGCAGTCGCTTTCACGCACACCTAGGATCCAAGAGACATAGCGTTGGCTTCGGGGTTCTGGGGTTCAGTTAGTCTCCGTGTTTCTTTCTAATAAAGTTAACGCAGAACATTTGTACATAAACATCTAATATATATAACCCAACGGAGACCAGATGCCTTATTTCCCTCGAAAAAACTAAGGAAAAACTGCGAGTATAGATGTTCATCTCGAAATGATCATGTTTTATCTAATTAAGTGTGGTATATCGTGTGAAATGTGCTAATAGCAATTATACACACTAACCAAAAAAATACCTACAAAATCGACCTTATGTTAGTAGTAGTATAATTTTTCTTACATAATTTATATTTTTATTGACCAAATTTATAGTCAATTCTTTTCTTGGATTATGTGTGTTAGTCTAATAAACTGAAATACAGTAATAGTACTTGTAGATAGGAAGAATGAATTTTCCTCGGAGAAAAAAGCACAGCAGTAATGGTACTATGCGATCAGCAGATATTAGTAAGATCTCTACAAGCTGTCAGGCAATGGCAGAGAACTTTCTGATGTGACGTGCGCATAAATTGCACAAACCACCACGAATTGCTGCCATCGTTGCGGAAAACACTTACTTTACCTGTTTTTTTGCACCGATCACCAACTATTGATGTAATACGTTGCATATAGGTCTAAATCCTAGATTAGGTTGATTAATTGGAATATGAGCGACCGGGATACACAAGGCAATGATGATGTGGTGTCAACGTGTCATGAGTTGTTTTTAAAAAAAAATCAAAAAATGAAAAACTTTAGTAATTGAAATAATATAAACAACTCTAAAGTAACTAAACCGGATAAGTTTGAACGAATATCGTGTCAATGGCTAGAATTTTTATTTTTTCAAAAAGATCAAAAAACACACTAGATATGAGATTTCAGTTAAGGTCCTTATGCCGCGGCTCCGTCCGTAAGGATTTCAGTTAATCCACTTAATATGAGATTTAGACCTGAGTGCAACCGATTACACCAATAGTTGGTGGTTTTTGCAAAAAACTTGAAAAGTTGGTGTTTTGCGCAACGTCCACGGCAACGAGTGGTGGTTTGTGCAATTTCCTCACCTTGAGAAGATAATTAACGGTTGAATTGTCCATTGCTACGGATGATAAGATATATAAATATTTTGACCATGGATGAGTCCATGACCCAGCCCATGCATGTCGCCAATTTCTGATGAGCATGGGCCGTCCGGCCGGCTAAATGGTCACGGTCGGAGACACGGTCCACCTGCCCACTAAACTTGAAAAGGTGGAGAAAAATGAGAAGAATAGCAAAGACACCTACAATGTTAGGAAATGCATTTCTTCTCTTAGCTCTTCATATTTTTTTTGAGAACCATAGTATAATCATAGACGCTCACAACACATGTATGCACCCACCTCTATGAACGCACACACACCCTACCTCTATGAACACCTTCGAGAGATCGAGTCGGCGAATCGAATCTTGAGATTGACGAAGTCACCACGGGCGCCTCGCTGTCGACGGGGGCTGGGGGTACAACCACCCTCCTAGCCACCCAACCACAGATTGGTTTGCCTCTTAGCTCTCTACAATTAATGATAATTAACTATTTTCAGTAATAAATTGGTTGGTTAAGCGAAGACATATGGTATAATAGAGAAAATAGTCTTCTCTTATTTTTAAGAGATCATCCCTATCCTTTAGCTAAGAAAAGACAACCTTCTCTTTCTTATTTCTCTCTCCTCCAACTGAGCAAAAATCCGACGTGGCAAGCATAAGGGAAGACTGGCGTCACCGCATTGTATATGTCGTAAGTAGTAGAATCGACCGTCTTAATGTGCATGTAGTAGTAGCTACAACGCCGATGGAGACGTAACTTAACTTCAGATTTGTTTGGCGGGGGAAACGGCGATGCAAAAAATTAGCTAGTCCCTCTTGTTCATATTAATGGCTCAATTTTGTCTAGATACGGACTAAATACTTAATTAGATACATATAAGTAGATAAAGTTAAGGCCATTAATATAGACGAGAGGTACTAATAAAACCAGAGATTAGTAGTAAGCTAGTAGCTAAGGCGTGTTTGGTAGTTTGTCGTGCTTTGTTCGGCCATCCTAGCAGTGCCTAGGTGGGCAGTGCCAGGTTGAAACAGCCTATGGGCCAATATTTGTAACCTCTTTGTCTTTCCAGGTGGACCTCTTTGAAGCCATTGTCATACCTAATCTCATTTCTGACCAACTCACAAAGACCGTTTCGAACGAACATGGATAGAGAAGGATCCTAGTGCATGTGAACTTGTGTAGATACATCACTCGAATCAGGAACTTGGATTTTTAGGCTCGAAAGATGTAGCAGTGAAATCACATAGATCTAGAGACCTATCGAGCAATTGGTCCTATGGTAGTGAAGAACATACTAAGAATTATGGCTTGAAATAATAGCAAGGTTGGGAATCTATAGTGCATGACATCCCTATCAAAGAAGAATTGATTATGCACTAAGCATGTTTTCCTACATCAAGCATGAAGACATGATAGATCTACACAAAGCTACGGCATGCATATAGATGAGACCACTTATAGAAGCCAGGGGAGAGATTTCTTACATCCGGTTCCAGTTGATGCAACACAGAGGTTGGGAAAGAAGGGGATGTCAACAAGATGAGAGTCGTCGAGGACGAGGGACTGCCTGGCAAAATCACCGTCACCATGGACGAGAGAGACGCCGGTAGCACAAATGTGGTCATGCTCCATGGCGAAGCTGGCGTCCCCACCATCGTTGTGGTCGTCGACAAAGCTGGCAGGGCCACCGCCTTCAAGCTCGACATGGAAGACTCACCCGTCATCGTCGTAGATCTGATGCTGAAAGAGCTCGAAAGAGGGGGAGTGGATTCAGAATTTGGGGGGAGGAGGACAACGCCGTCTCTAAATAGGGAGCGGAGCACACGAGCAGTGAACGAATTCCTCCCGCCGGCTTTTCGCTGCCGCGCGCGAGCTCCTGTCATCTCCCTTCACACACGACCTCCATCGCCGCGTTCTTGTGTTTGCACATGATGAGACTGGCTCCGAAAAAACGGCCGAATCGAGCGTTGTTTCCTGCATGGCTCTAGGGTGCTTTAGGATTTGGGTTGGCCCAGCCAGAGGGGGATGCAGGGAATCAAACGGGCTGAAATCATCGTGCTCGCCGGACCTCCTGCAGTCTACCAAAGGCGTCCTAACAAAAACTGTCGGTAGCCGAGGGTAGCTGGCCAGTGTCTCGTGGTTCCTCCGTAGCCAAGCTCGGAAAGCAACATGAAGGAGACGGAGGCAGGCATGCACATGCATGCTGCATGCTTGACATGGCTTTTGCTTAACCGTGTTGATTCGACCGTACAGTACGTCGGCATCTACCTTTTCTCACTCCCAAAACTGTTCCTTTTTTCAGGGGAACGTTCCTTGCATAGTTACATTCAGGGATCGGCGGTACACCTGGTCCTCGTGTGTTTTCAGGGGAGTAGGTAAAACAATGATGTAATCTAATCACATTTCAAGGCATATGTGCACCGTGAGCGCTTTAAATACCGCCCGGCAACGGCGATCTTCCCATCCACCAGCATACAAGCAGCTCAAGGCACTATCTCTATTCTAGCCAAGCAAACCAACACACCACATTTCGATACCATCATGGCAGCGCGCGCAACCGTGATCGTCTTCTCGCTCGTGCTGGCGCTGGCCTTCGCCGGCAGCGCGTCGGCGAAGCTGTCGGCGGGCTTCTACTCCCGCTCGTGCCCGGGCTTGCTCGGCGCCGTGAGGTCGGCGCTGCACCCGGCGATCGCCAGAGAGCGGCGCGTGGGGGCCTCCATCGTCCGGCTCTTCTTCCACGACTGCTTCGTGCAGGGCTGCGACGCCTCGCTGCTGCTGGACGACGCGCCGGGCCTCCAGGGTGAGAAGAACGCCACGCCCAACAAGAACTCAGCCAGAGGGTTCGAGGTCATCGACACCGTCAAGGCCGCCGTCGATAAGGCCTGCCCGGGCGTCGTCTCCTGCGCCGACGTGCTCGCCATCGCCGCGGAGGAGAGCGTCGTCTTTGTAAGTACAGTAGACACGCTCACCATGGTGGCGCACCGACGTACGTACAACGTGCGCTTGAACTGAAGCTAACTAGGTGTGACATGTGTACGTGCAGCTGGGTGGTCCGAGCTGGGAGGTGAAGATGGGGCGGAGGGACTCCACCACGGCGAGCTTCAACGGCGCCAACAATGACATCCCGCCACCGACTTCGGGGCTAGCAAACCTCACCTCACTCTTCGCTGCCAAGGGGCTCTCACAGAAGGACATGGTCGCGCTCTCAGGTACAGTACATAGGATACATGCATGGATTAACCTTCTTTCAGATACTAACAAAAATTATTCATACTCCCTCCGGCCCATATTAGTTGACTTAGATTTATTTATATACGAATGTATCTAGTCAAGTTATAGTGCTCGATACGCTCGTATCTAGCAATAATATGGGTCTGAGGGAGTACTAGTTTACATTGATCTAGTCTCGTTCTCACTGCATCCGTGAGTATTGCTTGTTCGAAACTTAACAAACATAAAGCAAAGTAAATTTCAAAGTGGAGTAGGTAGCTAGCTCTGTATAAGCAGAAACAGCTGGTATCAAACAACGTAACTGATGATAGCTAAGTTTTGAAATTTCTGCATAAGACATTTCACAAGGGTACAGATTACACGTGATCAGTTCGAGGGTTGGTGACTAGTTACCATTGACCTTATCCCTGGTCGGCTTGCTTTCAAATTAAGACTAGACAAAATCTGACATATGTTCCTTGCTACTAAAACAACATATTCGCTAACTATGCAAGTTGGTGAAGAATTGGCAAGGAAGCAATGAGAAAAAAAACTACTGTAGTTCAAGGTAACCTGACCTGGCCTTTATATATCACCTTGTTCCAGGAGCACACACGATCGGCCAAGCCCGGTGCACCAACTTCAGGGACCACATCTACAACGAGACCGACATCGACGCCGGCTTCGCTCGGAACCGCCAGTCAAACTGCCCTCGCACCGCCGGCTCCGGCGACAACAACCTGGCGCCGCTTGATCTGCAGACCCCAACCGTCTTCGAGAACGCCTACTACAAGAACCTCGTCCAGAAGAGGGGCCTCCTGCACTCCGACCAGGAGCTCTTCAACGGCGGCGCCACCGATGCGCAGGTCCGGGGGTACGTCAGCAGCCAGAAATCCTTCTTCAAGGACTTCGTGGAGGGGATGATCAAGATGGGGGATGTCACGCCCCTCACAGGGTCTAGTGGGCAGATCAGGAAGAATTGCAGGAGGATGAACTAAAAGACTGAAATCCTAGTAGTATATAGGATTTGATCATGCCCATGTTCATTCTCCTTCAATACTGTTTCTGCAATTATCAATTGATGTACGTTGTGCCAATTTTTTCGAATAATAAAAGTTCTACGGACCACCCAAGAAGTACCCCTATCTTTTATAGCAAGACATTATTTGTGATGAATAGCTTACACCATGAAAAATACACCAAGACGTGTGAAAGATCTGCACATACAAGCAGACAAGGCTAGTAGCTGTGTACTGGGCACGTCAAATTGGACATTAGTTGGTCATCTTCCACGTTTAGACTTGTCAAGCCATGAAGCAACTTGGACAACTACTCTTAGCACTGTATTTGTGCTGTGTAGAGAAGATCTGGGAATAAATGGGGGTTAGCATTTATGCCTATCTGGTCCTGGATGTTACATACAACTTGGGCAACTACTCTTAGCACTGTGGCTCAAGTTAACATGACCTTAACGCGTGCAGAAATAATCAAATTAGCTTGCATATCAGGATTCTAATTTCCCAACTCAAAACCACATAGACCATAAACAGTTGAGAGAACAATTTACCTGGCATATCAATCACAAGTCAGAGCACACAATGGTAAAATCTGCAAGCATGTAAACCTACCGCCAGCTGTAGGAATTTTCCATGTAACACAGAGAAACTATTGAGACAGAAAAGAACATCAATCAGCTCAGAAATCAATAATTCTTGCCAGCATGAAGCTTTGTACGCATTAACGCATGGCAAATACCATGCAATGTAAAACCATTGTCATGAGATCGCAGCTAGCTAGTGAAATCACAATATCACATGGAACACAGGTACAGTGGTGCGTAATTGCCAACCAAAAAAAAATCATTGCAACAGAATGGTAGTCGTGAGCATCAACGATGGTACTACTAACTTCGACACGTGAGCTAAATGCTAATCATGCTAGCAGAACTAAGAGGCTGGAATGGTGTCTTGCATGTACATACTTGGGAGTTGATCAACAGAACATTAACAACTTCCAGAGCAATTTAATTTGCAAGATGGAATACATAGCTGTGACTTACTGACTTCAGTAGTTTGCAAACGGGTCGCCAAGAGAAAAATTAGATCCTCTCTTGATGCTCCGGGTGTAACCTCCTTCAGGATCAGAACAGCTAGTGACCAGCACTGAAGAGAACCTCAAACTCACCACTTTGGACTGCACCTCTTCGATCGAAGTGAAACTGGTGGCCACCAGAATCACCACCTCCCTCAGTGCCAGTGCGCTCTCAAGGAAGTATCTGAGGAAGGCGAGCTCGTTTCGATCCCCTCGGAAACCATGGAGAACCAGCAGCTTGATGCTTGCCCGAATGCATTCTATGGTACCAGACTCGTGCCAGAACTTCAGGTTGAGCTTGCCAGTGGATTGATCAGTGTCTCCAGACTGAAAATTTGATGAAGTCAATGCCATGCAGTTCATCAGGTACTGCTAGCAATTAGCAATATGATGCAAATGAATTCCAAAAGAAGTGCCTGGGGCTTCACCTTGATGTGGAGCGTCTCAACACTCGGAAAGCATCTGAGAATACTGGGAATCATCTTGGCATCATTGCGGACCCCAAAACAAACCTCCAATGCCAGGATTCTCACACTTGGTACCATGGTGCTCAGGCTCACCCTTGTCGTACCCTGCAATTGCAATCAAAATCTCATATATATATACTAATTGGAGGCTCCTTCCACACCACCACAATGATCTTAGGACATGTTCTATTTAGACAGTTCGATTTTGATTTTGTGGTTGTCAATAAACGAGAAAAATAGGCTGATACGTGTTAACTCGGACGCCTGCCGCTCACCAAACGAAAAGCTAGCCTATGTACATAATTACTGATACAATCAGGAGATGGATGTGGTTAATCTGGACTATTAAATCCATTCACCAGCAAAGGACTTAACTAAAGGTTGCCAGTACTAATATGTCTTTGTTCTACTGTCTCGTATATTAAAACAAACCTGAAAATATTATGTCTATTTTCAAAATTCTAAAATTTGCAGATGCACACTTAATCTTTTTTACTTTCCCCAGTTTGATAAATAGGTTTTTTTGTTCATCATTTTTACCGATAGCAGAATACTGCTAGATAATATGTCATCTAGCATGAGGATATTAATTCGGCCTGCTGTAGACATCAATTCAACAGAAAAAAACAGGGAAAGAATGACTAACGCAATAAGTTTAAGTAAATCTAATGCTTCATTTGTTTCTACCATATTAGAGGGTATCTGTTCAAAATGGCAAATGGGCAAGCTTTCAAGATAGAGTTGCTCGTGCAAGATGAAGAAATTGATGCCAGTGTTGGTCATATGTGACAGTGCCCTGAAGGCGATGGTTCAGTTATTTCCTATCTTCTCCACACGATATCTAAGCATCAGATGATACAAAGGTTATATTCTGTTTCGATCAACATGTCAGCACAAGTTGCACTGTCAATATTTGAAATTTATATCTAATAGAAAAATTGTTTCAGTCAACACACTAAAGAGCATCCTAATATTTATATTTGAGCTTTGCTTCAGTACACCCCCATAGAAAACTTCAAAAATTCTGATGCAGACCGAAGTGGAGATTTAAACTTACTCTTTTAATAAAAAAGGGTAGTATAATATTTTGCACCCAAATTAATCTGTTTGAAATTTTGAATGCAGACTGGTGCAGTATTAGTAGCTCTGCCGAGGGTGGACGTGCTGCAGGCTGGCAGCTGGCTATAGGGCACAAAGGCTTCGTTTAATTCTACCTGCCGTCAGCGATCTGACTTTATCGGGAAGCTCTAATCTTTGCAGTCTTGTAACCTGCAGTAATGGGGCCGCATAGAGTTCTTTGACTGAAATTATGCATCAGCTTCTGTCCTATTTCAGAATTGACTGCTGAAAAGACTACATACTCCATCTAACATCATTATTAATCAAGTAGGCTCCCATCTTTTCTAGTGTAATTATCGAACTGCAAGATGATACATCCAGCTATAGTTCCACCTACTAGTAGTCAATTGAGAGGCTGATTTATGGCCTCCATGTGGGAAACATACATCGGCAGGTCACCGAGCAAGGTTCTATCACTAATTGTTAATTAGGCAACATAATTAGCAATGATGATCCTTCATCCTAAGGTCATAAATTTTATGTCATTAGTTCCTCTTTCTCATGAGTAAAATATAAATACTATTTACGCCAAAAAATCAATAGGTGAACATTGCTCGTCATGATCGCAAAAGTGTTGATGTGTCTGCAATTATATGTAAACTATTTGCATGCCACCCTAAAAGATTTATCCATATGTTAAATAAACCCTATTTCTTAAAACTCCACACATCTATTGATGTTCTATTTTTGTTAACACTTATGTGTTTTTTTGAATTATTTGTGTACCAACTAAGATACTTAAATTTGCATTGATTGTTTATGAGTTTAGAATGAATAAGGAAAAGATCAGGCACCTTGATGACGGTGTTGCCGACCTCTAGGACTTGAGTTCCTGGGTCCAACTCCAAGCATCCTAACAAGTGCAGCTTGGGGGCATAGCCAATCTTGACTTTGGTGCAGCTGTCGTTAGGGATACAAGCTTCCGAAAGGATGAGCCGCTCAAGGCTTGGGGCGTCCACCACGAAGATTTCTTCAAAGAAGCACCCAATGAGTAGGACGCACCGAAGGCTCTGACTGACAAGGCGGAGGCGAAG
This sequence comes from Avena longiglumis, assembly GCA_030063025.1. Classification (NCBI taxonomy): domain Eukaryota; kingdom Viridiplantae; phylum Streptophyta; class Magnoliopsida; order Poales; family Poaceae; genus Avena; species Avena longiglumis. The sequence continues at coordinate 213,794,460 of CP125979.1, forward strand.
CTTGAACAGATTGGTTTCGACATAGAGCGTCTCCAGCACGGGGCTCCTGTCAAGGATGTAGTCCAGATCCTTGCTCTCCATGAAGATGCCGCAGAGCCCGAGCTCCTGGAGGTTGGGGAAGGAGGTGGCGCGCGGGAGGTCGGCCGTGTCAGGGAACTTCCAGAGACCGAGGTAAAGGCTGGTGAGGGTGGTCATGTCTAAGAAGGTGGCGGGGAGAACGATGTCGAGCGGCCACCGGCGGCTGATGAGAACGAGTTCCTGGATACCGTTGGCGGCGAGGAGCTCCAACCAGCGCGTGAGCGGGCCACGGAACTCCTCCATGTAGCTGCTGGTGAGTTGGACGCAGCGGAAGGGCCCCGGGTGCGCGGCGAGGACGCAGGAAACGGCGGAGGTGACGCGACGCGCGTCGGCACGAGCGCCTGCAGTGCCGTCTACGGGGAGGAGGTCGGCGTCGACGAGGATGAGTGGGGAGGAGCGCCAGACCCCGCGCCAGCGGCTGGAGAGCGCGGCAGTACGCGCGGCGTCCTTGACGGGGAGGCGGGAGACGATGTTACCGAGGAGCGCTTCGGGGAGGCAGCTGATGCGGTCGACGGCGTCGTGTGCGGGGAGGGCGAAGAGGCGAGCGGCGGCGGAGACGGGCGGGTCGGGGAGGATGTAGTGGATGCCGGAGAGCAAGCGGTCCAAGACGCCTTGGCGTCGGAACTTGACCGCCATCTCGGTGTCAATGGGGCCGATCGGCCCGAGAATGTCCATGGTCGCCGCCGCCGCCGCCGGAAGCGCCGCGATGGGGACAAGGGTTTGGAGCGCCGCGTGCTGTCACTGGAGTGGAGCAGGAACGGCAGAAGAGAAGCGGAAATGCTCCAGATTGTGGGAAGAAGCCAAGGTGGGCCCAGATGTTCAAGGCCCAAGGTCCTAAAACACGAATGTAATTTCAAAAGGAGATCGTTGGATGAAGAGTCAGTCCAAAATCAATGAGAAGTTGTATTCCTCCGTTCGAAAAAAGATGACGCAGATTCGTCTATGTGTTGAAATCTGCGACATTTAATTCATGATTTCATTATTTTCTCATATAAACTGCAGATCCTAAGCCGTTCAAAAGAATTATGTAGTAAGTCAATTTATAACAAGTTCAACTTCACCATAGTGTAACTAAACTTAAGCTTGCTATAATATTGCATCTTGGGCCAAAACAGGAGGACTTGATGGCGTTTTTCAATCAGTTGCACATTGGGGATTTGCAAACAGAACTTTGGGTCATCACTTTACTTTCGAGAAAAGAAGATGCGGTACAAATTCAACAATATAGGTCAATTTGTTTACTTAATATAAATTTCAAAATATTCACTAAAGTTAGTACTGATTTTATTACATTGATTGCTCCAAAAGTTATTAGACCCACTCAATTTGCTTTCATGCCTAGACGACACCTCGAAAGGGTTATTGTTAACCATGAAATTCATAGGAAGAAAATGGATAGTATTTTTTAAAATTGATTTGAAAAGTCTTATGAAAGTGAAATGGTCTTTTCTTAAGCAAACCTTGTGGATGTAAGGTTTTGTGCCCGAGAAATGTAGGCTCATCGAGCAATTTGTTGAAGGAGGGGAGTATTGGGATAAGGGTCAATGATGACATTGGCCCTTTTTTCAAACTAGGAAAGGCTTGAAGCAAGGAGACCCATTGTCGTCTATGCCTTTTAATATTATGGAGGATATACTTGCTATCCTAGCTGCAAGGGCAAAAGAGGACGTTCAAGTTGAAGGCATCATTGCACATTTTATTGATGGATGTGTTCCTATTCTACAATACGCAGATGATAATGTCTTGTTTATGAAACATGACTTAATAAAAGTTGTGAATATGAAACGTATATTTTTGCATTTTTGAAAAACTATCGGGTCTAAAAATCAAATTCAAAAAGGTTATTTTTTGGGGGGGAAGACAAAGGAGGAGGAACAATAGTAGAAACAAAATTTTGGTTGTGAGACTAGATCTTTGCCATTTAGGTACTTAGGACTATCTATTCAACGAAAAAAACTTAACATTTCATACTGGTAAACAATGAAGACCTGTTGTGAAGGAAAGTTGGGATGCTGGAAGCACAAGTTACTATCATATGGTGATTGACTTGTCCTTATTAATTCACTTATAACAGGTCTACCTATTTTTATGTTGTCTTTCCTGAAGATATCCGAGGGGGTAAGAAAGCAGCTTCATTTCTAAAGGCCTCTATTTTTCTAGCAAAGTGATGAGACCAAACGTAACTATAGACTTACAAAGTGTAATATAATTTATAGACTGAGGAGGAATTGGTATTGAGGTACTTGAAATTAAGAACAGGTGCCTTATAAGAAAATGACTTTTTAAGTTGCATCGTGAAGAAGGGGTGTGGCAGGGATTGTTGCGAAATAAATATCTTACTTGGAAGACATTATCTAAAGTCCAATCAAAATCAACCGACTCCCCTTTTTGAAAGGGACTTATGTGGGTGAAGGATGATTCTTTAGTTGAGGTCATTTTATAATTGGAGATGGCTCCAGTACACGGTTTTACACATGGTTAGGAAATACAACAGTTGCGCAACAATATACATCCCTCTATAATGACATGTGGGGACTGAGTATCATACGATATGTCCAAAAAAAATCCAAACTCCTAATACTAACCCTTCCTCGCTGCCCAATAGAATCCCAAAAATTCCGTGTGAAATGCATCTAGAGTGGACGAGTTGGGGCTGTGTGGCTGATTGTGGGATGTCGTGTGGTAGTTTTGCACTTGTGTTGAGACTTTAAAGTCGAACTATATATTTTTATGTAGTTATGCAACTTACATTGGCCTATAATGTTTCTTTCACATACGATTGATGGGTGGATTTTACCCGTGGTTTCTTTTATCCTAGTGGGTGCGGGTATGGACAAAATCTATACCCACGTGCGAGTACAAGTGACGGGAAAGATCTGCGGGTGCGAGTTTGGTTAAGCTCCGCCCGCATCCAACGAGGTGCCATCCATAGTAATGTTTGTGTCCCTGTAGTGGAACAACAATGGCCCAAGGAAAGGGAAAATGATCTGTTGCAAGCATAGGTGGGCTAAAATATTTGAAACTCATTATTCGTAGACCACTAATTTATTAAGTATAGTATAAAGTACTCTTTTATTTTGTATTCCCTCTGCCCAAAAATAAGTGACTCAGATTGTCTAAATTCAGATGTATCTAGACATGTGTACATATATACGAATCTAGACAAATTCGAATCATTTATTTCCATACGGAGGAGCGGGCCAGCAAATGTTGAGTGTGTAAGAGTAATTGTCTCTTTGTGTGATTTTGGTAATTAATGACAAACCCTATGGTCTAATGATTTCATTGAGTTTTATATGTAGGAATATTCTATAGGTCACGCTTCTAGTCCATGGATTGGATTCTAGTATGGATGTCATGAAGATAAAGATTTACATTGAGTATTGGCATCAAGATCATCGAGCCGAGGAGAATAATATGATTTGATCAAAATCTTGAGAGTTTTATCTTAATAGAAGAATTCAAGTTATGGCTTTAAGTCGATGTCATGATAGTCTCATGAGTTGAGATATGGTTGACTGAAGGTTTAAAGCATGCGATCAAATGAAGAGTTCTTTTTGTATCTCAAGATATTGAGATAGAGCGTGGGAATATACATGGTTGACCAATACAAAGAGTGAAGAGTGATTTCAAGTTGGTCAACTCATGAATCATAAAGAGTGTACCACATGGATCTTGTGGTAGGGTAAGCATTGTATTATACCTCATTAACTAACCCATTATATATGTGCCTTTGCATTTTCTATATGGACTAGGTATCTTTCCATGGGAATGCATCAAAAGTTAAGATTTCATATAACCCATGAGAGGATGACATGAAGTGGTAATCATCATCAAGGATGAGAAGTGCAAGTTCAATATAAGCATCTCAAGAAGATCATATGGTTGAAGATTTCTATCCATACGGGTATTAATGTCATGTGAAGATGTGCCTTATGGGGGATCAAATTATGATTCTTCACGAAGCAACAAGTATCAAGTGAAGCATTCCGGCTTGGATGAGCTTGAAGCGTTGTCATCAACATCAATAGGGATGACCAAGGCAAAGGTAAGGCCCTGGTAGGATTTCTTTTTACCGGTCTCAAGGTGGTTTTTGGGATATCGGGTTGTAGGATAGATAGCCGCACTATCAAGAGGGGCTTCCGGTTGGGTAACTATATCACATTGTCTTCGGGATTTCAATCCTTTGCATACGTTTCTTCTCTCTATGTTATTTCTTCTTGGTGTTTCTCTGTGTGAGGTACTTGATCTTGTTTCTAACTCTTTAACAAGTCCACGTTCATCGAAAACGGAATTCGTATGCATCTTCTATTACGTTTTCGAGTTTGGAGGTTTTACCGGTTCTTCTTTAGGAAGGTTTCAAACCTCTCCTTTTTTTTGTACTTTACCTCTTGATCTTTCTTATGATTTATAGTCTCTACTAGATAGAGCTTCTTCTTAGCTTTTTTAAAACCCCAAATTTGCTAAAATCAGAGTTCGGACGCAAAATATATCACTATTTTAGTCTTCGATGTTTTCTGTCATCGTGCAAACTGAAACCGCCGGACGTTGCACCGACTCAGTTGGCGCAGCGCCGACTCAGACTGGTATACGCCAAACTGTTGTTTTAAAAGCCAAATTGGCATGGCGCTGACTCAGTTGGCATGGTGCCGAATCAGTTTGGCGCAGGGCCTGGCACCGCCGGATTTGCCTGGAATGCACGTTTTTAGCCACAACATACATATTTGCATTTTTCTATAAAAGGGGCTTCTTCCCCAAGGTTTTTAAGTGTTCTTGAGCACGAAATTGACCACCATTGTTGACCCCTTTGAGCTTGCTTCCTCTGCCTTCCCTCTTATGATTTTTGCATCTTTTTGAGGGCTTTGAAAGAGCAGATCTAGATCTATAATCTCCACCAATCAAATCCTTCTCTAAGTGACAAAATCCATTGGATCTAGACCTTGGAGTCATTTGTTGATTTCCATAATTGTTCTTTCTCTCTAATTCCTCCCTAGCACTTATTGCTTTGGTGGGATTTAAGAGTGAGGGATTTGAACACCCTTGGTATTCTTTCTTTGCATTCTTGCATAAGTGTTAAGCTCTCCATTATGATTTGTTCGAGTGAGAGAGCGTGAGCTTGTTACTTTGGATCTTTTGGAGGGTGATCTCCTAGTTGTCTCGGCAGTTGGTCCCGCAGTGTCCTCTTCATGAAAGATTGTGAAGAGACCTGAGATTCTCCTTCGTGGATCTTGTGAAGTGGTTGTGGAGCTTGCTATCACTGGAGTGGAGGAAAAGTTAGCCATAAGGAAAGGGTCTATTTCTTTGTGGGATAGACTCGAAGAAGAAGGTGAGCCTTCATGGCGTTGGGAAATCCTTCGTGGAATTCTATGTCAAGCTTCATGCACTAGCCGACGCAACTAAAAGTTTGAACTGATGGAAAGGGCTAGTGCACTCCACTTATACAATCAACACCCCCTCTCACGTGTGACGAGGAGAATTCAGCACGTGCAACCGGAAGAGAGCGACGGCGCATGAAACTCGCGTATGACTCAAGAGGCCTATACGTGGACATAGAGGGGTCAACAACAATTTTAGGATAAATTGCGAAAGCCAGGACTAGAACTCGAGACCTTAGGATCTGATACCATGTCAAGCTTCATGCACTAGCCGACGCAACCAAAAGTCGATGCTTACGCTCAGCAACGTCATTCTGGGCATGGGCGCCAGGACAGGAGAACTGAGCAAGGGTGCCCTGCTCAGCAAGAACACCTCGCAACATCTGGGAGATATACTCACCAACAGAATCAGCACGAAACGCATGAATGGGGGTAGAATATTGAGTATGTACCATTGCCGCAAAACGCTGATATATGGAGAGCACCTCACTGCGAGAGCGCATAAAATACAACCAAGTGTACCGAGAAAAATCATCGATGAATAAAATATAGTAGCGATGACCCCCTTTCGAAGCGAAAGGAGTGTCGTGGTATTGCCGACGAATACGCCATGGAGGGGTCCTCACAGTGCATGTTTAGAGACGTGGGGTAAGGCGGACGGTTGACGGGTACGAGGTAACACAGCTTACCCAGGTTCAGATCCCACAACGGTGGCGAAATCCTACTCCTGCTATAAATCACTATAAGGGCAATACGCCGAGTTACAGAGATAGGTTCGCTATGCGAGGTTGTGTGTGTCGATCTATGATCGTATGAGATTGTCTATGAACGTGTCCTAAAGGCTCCCATAGGCCCGACTTATATAGTCACCAGGTCCTAGGGTTACAGGGAAAAGTCCTAGCCGGACAGGTTACAGAGTCCTACACCGTCTATCACTAGTCTTGTGTATCTTGCACTCCAAGGCTTCGGGTACGCTGCTAAATCCACTGTAGCCTTCCTTTATCCGGCATGGGCCTCCCTTCTGGATCCACCTAACTAGGCCGCCCAACAGGCCATAGGCCATGCTACCGACTATGGGCCACTCGGGTTAGACGGATAAGAGACATGCTATAAGGATACCCATATAGCATATCCCCAACAGTATCCCTCGGAGAACTCCGAGATCTTGCGCCGTCTTGCCTCTTCACGTGGAATGCTCCGTCTAGATTGATGTCGGCAGACCGTCAAGCAACATCTTGTAGTCCTCCCAAAAAACCCTGCAAAGTTTTCTCCGTCTTTGATTTGTAAGCCGGAGAAATGTTGAATCTTCCATCGTACTCTTCTGTAGTCGGATTAAATCTGTCCATGCCAGAATCTTCGATGTGACGGCTCATCTACCCGTGTCAGCTAGGACGACGTAGGCTTAGGTCAGCGACACCTCGTAACTCACACATGCAGAGAACACAATCATATCCGATTTTCCCACGTGAGCGATACGAACCGTTGGCGGTGGCGGTTGGAGACGTGGCGAAATTTCCGCGCATGTTCGTGAACACGTCGTCTACGCGGCAACCGTCCGATTAGCTGCACGAATCTTGACGCCGAGGATGATAAATAGTAACCGTGGGGAATTTTCCACTTTTTACCCCATTCTTCTCGCTTCGTATTCTTCCTCCAGCCGTGCGCCTCCTCGAGCTCTCCGCGAGAAACCTCGAGAAAACCCTAGCTTCCATCTGTGGCAGTCGCACCCGTCCATCACTCCATGGCCAGCAGCAGCACCTCCCCGTCGATGGCGGCATCGAGCGAAGCCGCGGCGAAGCCGGCGAGCTCCGTCATCATGCCCCAGAGGGCTTGGTCATCCCCGCATCGGTGGTGATCGAGTCCACCGGCGGCGACCATAATTTGGCAGCGCTGGAACCACTGGAGGAGGAGCCAGACTCGCATAAGGGCGACTGGCGCGGCTCGGACATCACCGACCGCGACATCCAAGAGATGGTCACCGAAGGCTACCTCCCCGCTGAAAGAACATGTTGGGCCCCCATGTGTGGTTTTGGTAATTAATGACAATCTTTATGGACTAATGTGTGTATTAAGTTATACTTGTAGGATTTGTCCATTGGCATCGCTTGGAGCATGTGTTGGCTTCAAGGTCGATGAAATGTAAAGAAGATATGTTGGGCATGTTGGGCAAGCTCAATATGCGAGGTCGATGATGAGAAATTAAGAAAGGCGTTCCATCTTGAGAAGGGCAAGATCGTCTACATCGAGCTCAAGTGGATTGCTTAAGGCAAAGGTATAATCTTGATAGGTTTTTCCCTTTTGCAGGTCTCACGTTGTGTGTGTGAGACCGGGTTTAGGATAGATAGCCGTACTATCAAGAGGGGCTCTCGTATGAGTAATTCGGTCACATCGTTCGGAGAGAGCTCAAACCTTTGCATACTTGCATCATCGTTTTTGGTTGTTATTTGGTCTTATCCATGTGAGGATATAGAGCTTGTGGTAATCTCCATAACAAGCTCTTGTTCATCAAAATCGGATCTCCCTTTTGTATCTTGTTGAGATTTTGATTTATGCGGCTTTTCGGTTTCTCACCAAGTGAGGTATATCATATTATTCTACTTGATACTTTCTCACTTGGTGATAATCAATATTTCTACTTTTTATTGGAAAGCCTTGTCGTCCTCTATCCAACGCAATTTGAATCTGGTCAATCGGAGCTTCCAGTCAAAAGTTATTGCCGTTTGAATATTTGTCTGTTAGGCTGTTTTCTGGGCCAAGCGGTAGTACCGTCCGGACGGACCGATACTACCGCCCGGGCCTGAAAACGGCATCTTTTCTTTCTGCCTCCTCGCTAGGTACCTATTTGCGGTAGTACCGGCCGGCCCGGTAGTACCGCCCGAGTGGGCCGGTACTACTGGCCGGCCCAGTTTTTCGTTTTCAAATTGCCCAGATCCAGATCTGTTTTGCTGGCCTTGCGCGTTGACCTCGCCATTCGGGCCCGCCTTTGCCCCTCGTCGCGCCGCTGGGTCCCTCGACTGGTCCCGCGGCACGTAGCTTCTCTCGCGTCTTTGCCGCTAGCTTCGCCTTGTATCCGCGTTCTGCCGCTGCCTCAATCACGTTTCCTCGCGGACGGCGGTTCGCAAGGTCACTCTCCTCTCTGAGAGCCTGCTACAGTAACCCTCCCAGATCTCGCGAGACCGGGCCGATCCCGAGCCCCTCCGGCGGCCATGGTGGCCGGAGGTGGCGGAGGGGAGGCACCGGAGTAGTTTTTTAGGGTTGTGGCCGTTGTGCCTGTAGTTGTGGAGTAGTCTTCAAGCCGGGTCGAGCTTGGCACATCCGGTGGAGGAGATTGGGCGCGGTGTGCTCCGGTGGCTGGAGTCGGTGTGCCTCGTCTCTGGATCCGGGATCTCCGTAATAAGACCCGCCGCTCCGCTTCAAGCTTGTGGTGGCTCTGCTCTCCCGCTCCCGGCCGGCCGTGGTGGTGAGGGGGATTGGAAGAGTGTGTCCTCCTCAGTTTGTTTTGGTGGTGGCAGGGGCTCCTCTTGGTGCGTTGGCGCGGCACCAAGGTTTCGCCTCAGTCGACCTCCACTTAGATCAATGGTGGATCCAAGCCGAGACCTCGGTGGCAAGCCCTTTCATAAGGCGCCTAGGAGCTGGTGCTTGGCGTGTGATCTGTGGCCTCTTAGCTCTCCTTGGCCGGCCGTGGTGGCGAGGAGGTGGGTGTGGAGGTGGCTACGTGGTTTTGCTCGATTCCCGGCCGTAGTGGTGGCGAGGGTCGGCTACGTCGTCCTTTTCTTTTCGCCCAGCGCTGGTCTTGCCCATGTCGCGGTGGGCTTCTCTCCTGTTGCCGGTGCCTGTGGTGGTCGCTTCGAGTGTGCAGTCGGGGAGTCTGCGGCGGCGGTTTCTTTGGAGCTCCTCTCCGGTGTATAGTGGCGGCTTTTTCCCGTCTTTGCGCCGGACCGAATGGCAGTAGGGCTGCCGCTCCGCTTTCTGCTCCGTCTGGTATTCTTTCCTCCTCTCAAGTGGCATTGAGTCGCCCTTGACGCCGGAGCTTGGTTCTGGAGGAGGAAGAGGACCGGGGACTTGATTGCTTTTCAAGTTTTTTCCCAAGGTTCTTTGTGCTTATTTTTGGACCCCTGTGTAATTTTTCTGTTCTTTTGGGTTCCCTTGTACTCCAGATATTTTTAATAGCAGCTTCTGTCGGGTGGTTTCCACCCGTTGACAGTTCAAAAAAAAATCAATCACGTTTCCCTGGGCCCGCTCCCGCCCCAGTGCGCTCGCTCCCATGCTGCTGCTGCTGCGTTGACCACAAGCTGGCCCCATGCGCGCAGCTAGCTGCTTGCTGCCTGCCTCCCGCGTGCAGCGCTCGCTGCTGCTGCTCCCTAGCAGCACAGCTGCTCTGCCGCGTACGTGCAGGCCTGCTGCTGCTGCGGCCCCTCTCTCTGGCTCCAATCTGCGCGGCTGTTGCTTGGTATTTTTTTTGGCACATGGTACTGCCGGACCGTTTAAAAAAACTGCCCAAACGGTTAGATTTTCTGAGCCTATTTATACTCTTTGTCCATTTTCAGTTTAGATAGCTCCTTTATTATCTACTAGTAAACATGCCCGTGCGTTGCAACGGGAGAGAAAAAATCACAAACTCAACAAAACACAATATCATTTTCATGGATGTCTCACAAGACATAAATCTGAGTGCATAAAGCTATAGAACCTACATCCTGGAAAAAAAGCTATATAACTACAACCCAAAAATAAAACTACATGTAGGAAAAAAAGATTGGGCATATCTGAAATAAGTGACCACAATCTCTGAGCTCTTCTATATTGTCACACATTCGCTTCCTATGCATCTTTCCAACCTAAAACAGGAAAAAAAATGCTAATCTTGAGTCACTATTATTATTAGTTGAGTATAAATATCACGCAGAAACAACCTTCGTGGGGCGAGCGAAACCAATCAGGAGGTTGAGGCTATATTGGCTGTCTTTCCGTGGGGGCGCCACGGGAGCAACACTGTAATAGGCTGTACATGCCGCGCTGGCTGTCGTCTAGTGGGGCTGCCATATGGGTTTAGCTCTAAATATCTTGATCATATATTTGTTGATAGCTGCAAAATCAGAGAGTAAGTACTTATCATGGATATACAATGTCTAAGGTGAAAAGATAAACCAGAGACATAAAGACCCAGTGAAGATTACATGATGTGATTTAGAGTCTATATCAATGACAAGAAATCATCAAATTAACTGGTCAATACGAAAGATACATACGTTAGTGGCTTCTGGGTTGCATGCATGCTGGGCGCATGAAGTCTTCGATATATGTGGCGCTGCAATATGAGGCGATGAAAGGAAATAATACACCTTTCATATAGTTCCTAGGTGAGCACGTCCTCTTTCTGCTGCCCCGCTTTGATATGACTGCCGCAATGAACCCCACAAATATCAATGTGAATAAAAAATGAATAGTAGTAATCAATCTGCCATAACTCCACATGGAGGATGGATTTGGACATCATGATCTGATGCCATTATGCCACTGTTAACCCACATGGACACCAGCTGCATTAATCAACATGATCTTTGACATGCCAGGTTGATGCAGTTTGATTAGGCGATAATAGCAAGCAGGGTCGTCTTGGCTTGTGTTATGAGGAAGAAGAAGGGCGCCCACCTATAGACACGACCAGTACTGACGAAGACTCTCACTGCCTGCTGCGCACGTTGTAGATCACACCGTACGTAGAAGTATCTTAGTCGGGCACTTCTAGATTCAGTATAGTATAGCAGTACTGAGTATTGGCTCCTCCCAGCTCTTCGAACACCCGATGAACCGATCGATCGCCATGGTACAGGCACAACACGAGCGATGCACATCTTCATGTTATCAAAGCTGGCGCACGACCAAACCAAGTCACCAACCCCTTTGATTCTCTAGATGGTCACAAGCGCCGCCTCTCCGACATCGACGTCCTCACCATCTCGGCTCTCGCGCCTCTCATACGTGCGGCACCATACAGGATAAAGCTCGTGCATCTCCACCTCACGGCCGTACCCCCCAGATCTCTCGCCTGCGCTGCACACCACCAAGAGATGCGCTACACCTTGGTGTGCGTCTTCGAGCTGTTTCAATCTCGACCATGAAGATGATCGACGCCTCCTCGCATTGGTCGGTCATGGCCCATGGTGGACACGATTCTTTGACGTGATGGAGCGCGCGAGTCTTGCTGGTTCCTGGAAGGCCATCGTGAATCCCCTTGCGCCAATAGTGTATGGAAGAGATTTGGTTTGGCGTGGCTGCTCGACCAGTTTCCTCCGATCGAGCAGTATAGCTGTGATCGATCAAGCTTCTATCAATCTAGAGAGCGACTTGATCGAATCGATCGGATGCCTAGGGATTTCGTCTCCAGGGCTACAAGATACTAAGATGATCCAACGTTGAATGCAAGCCTTGTGGGCGTCGATCTAGACTACATCCCTCCGTGACTACCCCCGCGAGGTCGCGCGTCTCCTCCCCATGCTACCATCAGCGAGCTTCAATAAATCACCACAATGTTGGACTCCATCTCTCGGTGCTTCATCCCCTATGTTCTTAAGTTTTCTCATGGCGGCGGCGATGATAGATTGGTGTTCCACTGCGATTTCTTTATATATACTCGGATAGTATGAGGCGTGCTTTGCGCTGATTTATTTCTCCTTCTCCTCTTTGTTCTGGACTCCATCGCTTCTGCCTTTTGTTCTGGACTCCATCTGTTCCGGGTTGGGGAGCTAGACGATATCTCCGGAGGAAAAGGGTGCCAAGTAAACTCTCCTGGACCGACGAACAACTTAGAGCGAAGGCGCCCCCGCAGGAACCAACAATGCTACACTTACGGGATGTTTTTACGGGATTTGGGTTACGGGGGAGCCGTGGGGATCATGGGTTGGTCTTCTGTTCCTAGAATCATGGAAGGAAAAAAAATAGACCAGCCAGGTTGCTCCACATCATCCCGTACATCTTTTCCGTAGCCTAATTCCCGTAAGTCTAGCATTTTCGCCGCAGGAACGCACCCGGCACGCTCCTACATGGCATCGGTAGTTTTTTTTTGCACGACGCATCGGTAGGTAATACATTGTTTTGTGGGAGATATTGACTTATGGGTGGTATGGTGGGTAAATATCTCTGAGCTATGGGGGTAAAGTTGTCCTAAAAAGTGTAGGTACTACAAGAAACATTTCTTCCTTTATTATTAGGTATATAGATTAGGCTAAACTTTGTCCACACTTGTTCTAGATCTTGAAGCTTGCCTAATCTTTTCCCTTCGATGATTCTTGCCCATTTTTGAGTGGAAGAGAGAGGAGATCTAGCCCCACGTTTTGACCTAACCGATTCATCTCTTTGTGAGTGCATCTTTGGGGATCTAGATTTTGGGGGATTTTGTGTCTCTCTTTGATTCCTCCTCTCTTGTTCCCCCAATAGCTTTAGTAGCTTTGTTGGAACTTGAGAGTGAGGGATTTGAGCACCTTTGTGGTGTTCTTGTCATTTGCATTTGGTGCATCGGTTTGAGTTCTCCTTGAAAGATTTGATTTGAGTTGCTCATTGGAGCTTGTCCCTCTTGGGTTCTTGGAACCCTAGACGGTTTGTGGCCTTGGTGGCATTGTGGCCTTTTGTGGCATTTGTTGGGAGCCTCCAATTAAGTTGTGGAGTTGTGCCCCAACCTTGTGAGAGGTTCCGGTTGCCACCGACAAGTGCACCGATAGTGGAAACGTGGATCGATCCCATTGGGGTGAGATTCACCGGAGAATAAGGGAGGCCTTTTGTGGCGTTGGTGGTTTGATACCACCCCCTCTCCAAACGAGACGTACTCCATGTTGGGAGGAACTCGGTAAAATATCAGTGTCCCGGCGTGCCTCGGTTATCTCTATACCTGAGCTATTTACTTATGCACTTTACATTGTGATAGCCTTCGTGATTGAAGTAATATATATCTTGCTATCATTTTGTTGCTTGTATTGCTTAGCATAAGTTGTTGGTGCACCTAGGTGAACCTTAGTTGTTCTAGGTTGTGCTTAACAAAGTAAACACTAGTTTTATTCCGCCTTTGTTGAGCCACTATAGGAAAAGTTTTAATCGCCTATTCACCCCCCCTCTAGGCGACATCCGTATCCTTTCACCCGCGACGGACCCCAAGCCGGAGAAAAGGTGTACCTCAAGGCTCAGCTGGTTCGCGGCGTTTCCCTGCCCATCTCCCACTTCTTCCTCTCCGTCTTGAACCATTACAAGGTCCAACCCCATAACCTCTCCCCCAATAGCATCTTAGTGCTTAGCAACTTCGCGACACTTTGCGAGGGTTACCTAGGGATAAGGCCTAGGTTAGACTTGTTCGTGTACTTCTTCACCGTCAAACGTGAAGCCAGACATAGTAAGGAGGAGCTTAGGAATTGCGGCACCATAAGCTTCAGGATTTGACCTGGCCGGCGGTTCCTCGACATCGTCGGCCACGAGTCCTGCAAGAACTGGCAGCGGACGTACTTTTATGGCCCCGACATTCCTTTGGCGGGCCGAGAAGTGACGTACCCGGACTTCGTGGATGGAGCCGCCGCTGAAGTTTCTACATGGAGATCCCATGCCTCCCTTCCCTCCGACCTCGACGCTTCTCGCGCAATAAGGCAGATCGAATGGTTCGTAGAGACGGGTTTGACCGGCTTGGACCTAGCCATGTGCTGGTTCATCAGGCGAATCCCACCTCTGCAGCACCGCGCGAAATTCATGCACGAGTATACCAGTGATCGAAGGGATACCCTCCGGATCTCCGTGGATAACTTCTCGAGCGACTCCGTCAAGCTCCGCCTAAAGGACATCGTCAAGGTGAAGGATAAGAAGCGTGGCTTCACCATCACCTACGACATGTTCGTAGACGGCAAGTGCCTAAAGGTAGGTATTTATTTTCCGTGTACGACATATACTCCAGTTTTTCCGTCTTGCCAATACCATCTTATATAACACGGTGATTTCTCACCTAACAGCTTAGCGATCTAGATGAGGGCAACCTGGCTGCCCAAATATACGATCCAAAGATGAAGGAAGTCACGGTCGTGTCCGACGACGATGTCCCGTTGGCGCGAGCGGAAGAGCTCCACCTCTGACGCTGCCGACGGAGGCAAGAAGAAGAAGACAGAGGGTGGAGCCTCCAAAAAGACTACCGCCGCCCTGGAGGCGGAAAAGAGAAAAGCCACCGGGATTTTTGCCAAAGCGCCCCCCCTAGTGTAAGATTCTCATTCTCCGACATTGTCTATTTATCTGTCTTGTTCCTGTACTTGTGCATTTTGCACGTCTTAGGAAGAAAGCCACGACGAGCCTCAAGAAGACCTCCAAAACTTTGGGGGCTTCTAGAAATATCAAAGACATGCTGCATCGCGATGCCTCCCCCGCCATCGCCCTTGCTACCCCTGCCGTCAATCCTTCGTCTGCTCCGACAAGCTCGCAGGCTAAGGAGGCACCAGGCTCTTCCATCATGGAAGTGGATTCTGGCGCTTCTACCGAACTCGCTGTTGTCGGCGAGCAGGCAAGGCAGGAGAGCACCGCTCACCAAATGGCTGAAGCTCCAGCTAAGGATGCCATCGGTGGCGGCAAGGCGGTGGTGGAAGCTGGTACTTCTGCCGAAGGCGGTGCCCCTGCTCCCCAGAAACCCTTTGAGATTCCGAAGATAGTTTACCCGGTGCTCACGCCGAGTAACACAACTCTGGTTCCTAGAGGAGTACCGTCATCTACGATGTGTGGTCTTGAGGAGCTCCTCCGACAAGCGGACATCTTGCAAGGAGATAGCATCTCCTTTGGCAAGCTGCTAGCCGAGAGCGCTACAAACCTCAAGATCATTGCACTTGTAAGTTTTGCATTGTCTTTTTCATTTCATATGAGTATCCCACTATATCCCCCGAGGATGTAGACGGAAAACGATAGGTTTTGCATCTATATGCTCTAAGAGTGACTAAGTTAGAAAAAACTCTCACTGTAGCCCCCAAGCATTTAGATGGAACGAACTATTCTGACTAGATGCTTTAAGAGTAGCATACACAGTGTTTATAATTTTCAATACTGTAGCCCCCAAGCCTCTAGTTGTAATTGAATTAGTTCCGACTAGATGCTTAAAGAAAAGCTAAGCATTTTCCGAGTTAAAAACTTTATACTGTAGCCCCCAAGCTTCTAGTCAAGAACTGAATTAGCTCCGACTAGATGCTTAAAGAAAAGCTAAGTATATTGCTAAGTAAAAAACTCTCGCTGTAGCCCCCGAGCGCCTAGGTGGAAAATTTCCGACTAGGTACTCCAAGCAGACTAAACAACGGTTTAACTTTTGCCTTTTTTCCACAGAACGAGAATGCTCGGAGGGGCATGGACAACGACAAGTACCAGAAGATGCGCGCAGATCTTGAAGCCGAAAAGGGTAAAACTGCCATCTTGAAGGAACAAATCATCAAAAACAAGAGTCTGTTTTCTTTTTGCGCCATTTCCGTCTTGTTTTTGTGCCCACATTCTCCGAGTACTCATTGTGTACTTTATTTTCTCCGACTTGCTGAACATGTCGCCAAGGCCAAGGATATTGTCGAGCAGTCCAAGCACATCCAGCAGCTGGACAGTGAGAACAAGATCCTTAAGGAGGAGAGGAAGGAAATGCTGAAAATGCCTGAAGATTCCATGAAGGCCCTGTAGGACTCCGCCTCCGTGGAAATCAATCGCTTGAAGGAGGAGCTTGCGATCTTAAAAGATCATAAGCAAGCTGCTGATGAGCAAAACCAACGCCACAGCGAGGCGTTTAAGCTCCTCCAACAAGAGAAAGAATCCTTGGCGGACACCCTCTGGCAGGCTAAGGCCAGCATCTTCAGTAAGTTTCCTCCGCCTTGTATTCCTGTAGTCTGAATACTTTAGATTTATTGAACTCATGCACTCCTTGTCGGAATGTGCAGATCCTATGGGTTTAACTCGCTCGCCTCCTTCGGACAATGAATGCATGGTTCTTGCCGACAACTTCATCAACACAGCCATCACCCAGGCCAAAGAGATTGCCAAGCCTCTCCAGATATACATCAAGGCCTCGGACTCCGTGACGAAGTACTCGGATATTCTGCGCCGAGCCCCCGAGCGTATCACAAGCTGGAAAGCTTCATGTGCACGGGTTGTCGCAAGGATGGCGCTGTCAATGGTGAAGGCACACTACGAAGGTGCCGACATCGACACGATGACCTCTGGTATCCCCGACGTTGACGATGACGGCAAAGAGATTGATCACGAAGCCATCTTGTCATCACTCGCGGGTTATGACAACAGAGTTGCCGAGTTGGTGGACATCAACGTCTTCGTGCCCATGAACACTATCGACAGCGTCAACCAAGATTCCTCCGAGTCTCATCATAGCGCCGACGTTGAGGGTGATTCTCCGACTGGGGACGATGCTGCTTCCAAGTATCCTGTGCCCAAAGAATGGAAAACACTATGTAATATTTGTTTCATCTTTGGTGTATGCACGAAAAAACTTGGTGATGTAACTTAAGGCGGAAAACAATGGTTGTTATTTCCTGCTACTTAAGAACTTAGTTTCCAGCATGTATATATTTTTTAAGCAAGTGTTGGCTTATCCATTACTTTGGTTCTTATGCTTGACTTTTCTTGAGTCGGAATACTCGTTGTCGGAACCATGCGCTTAGGTGATGATTCCCAATGGCACCGTCAATAACCCGAGCACAAAATCTCCGACAACAAGCGCCAAAAGTCACTACTCCAGAATCCACATAAAAACGACAAAGAACGTGTAGACCAGAAAACTTAAGCTAACGCCCGTAGGCGGAATTTTCACAAGTGCAAACGCAAGACTTGTGCATAAAGGTTTTACATGATCCAAAAATGAACACTAAAGGAGGTAAAAGACTCAGAAATATGAGTAAACCAAAGAGCTTTATTACATTGATCATATAAGAGGTACACAATTAGATAAAAAATGCTAAGTATAAAAAGGACGTAGCTATGCTATGTTCCATGGCCGATCAAGCTCCGGGTAGTCATCATCCGGGTCACGTCGCTTACGCTTATGATCCTCGTTGGGTCTATCCTTTAGTTCACGATTGTCAACAAGGTAGTAAGACCCATTGAGCAACGCCTTGCTTGTGATGAACGGTCCTTCCCATGGCGGGGATAATTTGTGTGACTTCTTTTGCTTAAGTCGGAGCACCAAATCCCCCTCTTTAAACGAGCGATGCCGAACGCGGCGACTATGGTAGCTGCGTAGCTTCTGCTGGTAGATGGCGGATCTTTGGCATGCCAAAACGCGCTCCTCCTCGAGAAGGTCCACATCCAGGCGTCTGGATTCTTCAGCGTCATCCTCATCGTAGGCGGTAACTCTTGGTGCATCGTGGAGGATGTCAAGGCGTGATGGCTTCGCCCATATACCATGAAATAAGGGTGTAGCCGGTGGATCTCATGGTGTAGTTCGTAACTCCACAGACAGATGGCAATTCTTCCACCAGGCTCCAGTTTATGTAGCGGTGCCTCAAGACGTGGCTTGATTCCCTGCAGAATTAATCCATTGGCTCGCTCAACCTGACCATTGGATTGTGGGTGTGCCACAGATGCAAGGTCAAGTCGGATGCCTTTCTCCCAGCAATATTCCTCCACTTCTCCGAGTGATAAATTGCTGCCGTTGTCGGTGATAATGCTATGTGGGAGACCAAATCTCACCACTAGATCCCGGACAAACCTGAGGGAAGTTTCCCCATCAAGCTTTCTAATGGGTTTAGCTTCTATCCATTTGGTGAATTTGTCAACTGCTACAAGCAGATGCGTAAACCCACAAGGTACCGTCTGTAACGGTCCCACCATGTCTAGCCCCGCATCGCAAACGCCAAGTTATTGGTATTGTTCGATTCTTCAGAGAACATGTGGTTGTCGGCATATCGGCATCTCATGCATGTCTCAACCAGCTTGTCGGCGTCCGCCTTCGTGGTCAACCAGTAGAATCCTTGTCGGAAGGCTTTCACGACCAACAATCGAGGAGCGGCGTGTAACTACCTCGGTGAACTACGCTTCTAGATACAAGCCTGGATGAGAGATAGCGGTTGAAATAGTACGGCGGGGCCCCAAAAGCCACTCACTGGTAGTCCTTTCAGACGTCCCAACCGCTAACCTCTCAACGGGACACAGACGGGCGGCGTAGTCGGCAAAGAAGGGATCAACTACGACACAAGTGGGTATGTACGCAAGCCACCATACAAGAGTACATCGAGCCACACCATCTATAAAGAAAGGAATATACCAACGCCATACGGCAAGATTCAAATGACCTAGATACATCTATAATTTAGGATAACTCCTCATACAACACACATCGAGTATCATGCGAAGCGGCAAACAAGATCCGAGTACGGATAAGAAGCAAATAGGCATAAGATGCCGAGAAAATAAGCACATCCCAACTACAGGTCTCACGGATCCCGTGCTTAATCTCTACACCATACGATCGTTGCCCACATCATCGGCTTCTTCCACCCAAGATCCGCCCGAGAAGGTACTGCTCATCCGAATCAAGAATTTATCGTGTGAGACCCTAAGGGTACTCAAAGAAGTCTTAATGCCTCTAAAGGGGACACAACCTGGGTGACGAATTGCAGCAAAAGATAAACCCTAGCAATTCTACAGAGAACGCTAACCATCCGCCTAACCAATGATAGACGGATGTCCGTGAATTTAAATACAAGCTTATAATGGTAATTTCATCCGATCCATCCTCCTCCTCGCTACCGACAAGGAAGCGATTTAACAACCCCTTCCGCTGGCAATTTTATTAACCATTCCGTGAGTATTGCACTATTTACTAGTCAAGTTACTTAGTCAAATTAAGGCGGTACTTTAGTTATGCTTGTCTATGATCAAGAAACTGTCTAAGTCGTCCATAACATGACACGGCTTTGAAAAGTTTTACCCGCCGGGTGCACCAATAGCAACACACGCCGATCAGCCTCGAAAACCAAATCAAAACCCAACGAGGCTTTCACGAACAATCACAGATTCAGAAATATTTCAGGGGCCACCCTTTGAGTAGAACCCGAACGGAGTAGGCAAGCTCCGAGACGGCCTCAAGGTTGCGCCAATGGTCAGAAGCGATCGGGAACCCGAAAGTGTGGCTGGGCTTGTCGATACCGTAAACACTCCGCATACCTAAATAAAGACAAAGGTGCTCCTCGACAATCGTAAATAAAGCAGAAAACATGGCATAAGTACAGGATAGTAGTAAAACCTCAAACTAGTTTGTGGCCCCAAGAAATAAGACTAATCAAGCTCGTCCAGGGGGTCCCATATACCTCCGGATGTGGATAGCGATAAATCAAGGAACAGGAATCAAGTACTCGGGGTCTTACGGACACAAGTGAGCAGGAAAACCAAATAGCAGATATTGCTCACCGTGCCACTTTCTTTAGTTATCCCAAAGACTACTCAAAGTTAAGTTGTTTAGGTACCTCATTATTCATCGACTCACAAACCCTAAACATGCTGTTCTACGACTCGCATGGCTCAAACAACTCCGATAGTAGTGGCTCATGGGATGGAGGATACAAGCTTGGTGGGGTTTAAAAGTAAAGGCTATGCATACTTGGGATTCATTTTAATGCAATCGCGACTCAATGATGCAAGAATAAGATAGAGGCAATAGGTACTGTATGTATGCAAGCATGTGGTAGTGCTTGCACGGTGTCTCTGTTGAAGCAAAGGACGGTTCGGTAGTGCTCCCCGGTTCTCTTGATACAACCCCTCAAAGGTGTCTATCCGAGAAAAACCAAACAAACAAGGCCAACATGAATACAGAGCACAAGCATATGAATAAGATGCGTCAAGCAAACAATCATGCCATGATGAATGATGCACAATTTACATGGCAAGTATAGTAGCATGGCATGGGTGAGGTGTGAAGGACAAGAAAATAACATTTGAATTTGGTTTTTAGTCATGTTTTGTTGTCATAACACTTGTTGTTCTCAATATATTTATATGATGCATGCTGCAATTGAAGTCAAGGATAGCATAAACAGAAAGGTCTCGTCGAGCTGATCATTTTAGACTACTCATTTGCTTAATTTGGATTTTCCAAACAAAAGTTATTTAAATTTTGAAATCCTAGTGGCAATTGAAGTAATTTAAACAAACTTGGAATTTAACTTGTGCAAAACACTAAACAGATGGCATATTTGAAATCCTCTCATTTTTCTGAACCAAAAGCATATATCATTTGCCTAATTTGGATAAAGCATGCAAAAGTTATTTAAAATCTGAAAATAATTTGAATTTGAATTTATTTATCATATTTTGAATTTGAAAACATCTTCAACTGCTTAACACACGACTGCTAGCTTTGAGCCGCTGCCAGATGGGCTGTGGGTCATCTCTGGCCCACAGGTAGCCGAGGCCCGATCGGACTGGTTCATTACACAAAAGCGGGAACCTTTTGCAAATCGCAATAGCGACAGCGGGGCCAGATGAACCGCGGGTTGAGCGAGCGTAAAAGACAGGGGGTTATCGGCAAAACGCACACGCGGTCAGGGGGAAGGACTGCGGGTTTAGCGCGGGATCTTGCGGGAGCCTTTTTGCAAATGTTGCACGGTCGCTGGCGGGTGGGGTCTCGAGGACTGCGGGTTGACAAAAGAAAATGCCAGGGTTTTTCAAAAAGGCCGGGCGCCTTGCTTTCTCAAGCTGCTCGAACCACGCTGGTGCTCGACAGCAGCGATGCAAGGCGCAGAGGTTCGAACTGGGCGGGCGCGCTGCGGCGGAGAGCGGCCGCTGGGCTAGGCTAGGTGCTAGGAAGGGTGGTGGCGTCTAGCTAAGGTGTTGTAGCGATCGAACAGCGACGCCGACGACAACCACCGCAAGACGGAGGGTGTTCACGGCGAGACTCGTGCAACCAGGAAGCGAACGCCGACGGACCGTGTCCGGGGTTCAGGGCGCACGCGATCGTGACGGCGTGGTCGGTTCGACGCAGGCGAGGCGATCCACGGCGAGTGGCGCCGTCGATCTAGGGCTTGGCGGCGGCGTCTGTCTGGCGTTCTGGCGCCTCCTCCTCCTCCTGCCGCACGGTCAGGCGAGCTCAAAGAACGCCCTTGACACTGGCAGCTCCGCCTGGCCGGATCGACGGGCGTGGTATCTTGGGTGGCGAGCGGCGAAGGGGGAGAAACGGGAGAGGCAGGGGTTCCGGACGGATCTGGGGGTCTGGTGAGGCGAGAGGGAGGTGGGCGAGATAAGAACGCTGTGGGGCACGGTGGTTGCGTGAGGGAGGTAGCTGGGTGTGGCTTTGGTCACCTCTCGGTATGCGTGATCGCTGGGGGGCAGGGCCAGCAGGTGGCGAGAGGAGCTAGGGTGGCTGGTGTAGGGCATGGGCGGCTGCAAGCTGGCGAGAGAGGAAAAGAGGGAGGAAAAGAGGGAGGAAAAGAGGGGCAAGGTGAGCTAGGGTTTAGAGAGGGCATGGTCGTGTGGGGCTAGGTGGGGTCCAGGTCGAGTGGGCAGCAAGGGGGGTTGGGTAGGCGCATGATAGGGTAGAGAGGGTGAGAGGGACATGGGCAAGGGAGCATGCTAGATAGGAGAAGGGGTAGATTAGGTGTTGTTTGAATTTGATTAGAGATAGAAAAAAAATAGATGTAGGGGTTATTTTAGGATGTAGTTAAATTAGGGTTTAGTTAGGAAAGAGGAGAGAGAGAGATGTTGTTTGGTTTTTTTTTGTTAGAGGAAAAAGTAGTTAGGGTTTATTTTAGGGTAATGGTAAAATAGGGTTTTGGTTGAAGATAGATGGGAATGATGGTTTTGTTTTAGAGGAGAAGAGAGATGGCATGGTAGGTTAGAAGTTGATAAGAGGGGTAAGAAAAGAAAAGAAGGTGCTTAACACTTGATCATGCATGCTTCACTTGCAACATACTTGATCAAGGGGAAAAGGAAGAAAAAGGATAGGGAGAGGTGGCCAAGGTTGGTGTTGGGGTTTTGGGTTCATGCATGATCCAACATAGATCAAGCAAGAACAAAAGAAGGGGAAGAGCTAGGGTCTTGAACTAACCAAACAAAAAGAAGCAAGGTGGAAGGATCCATTTAGAAAACCAACAAAAACCAAATCCAGGAAGAGGGGTACTTGCATGGCCCATGCAAGACAATTAATGCCAAGTGGATATATTGTGAAAACAACATGATTCCATGTGGCTTTACTCCTTGCATGCACAAAAGGTGGCAAAGGCCAAGCAATTAGATTATGAGAGGATCCACCCAACAACATGGATAGGGATAACTCAATAAAAGCCTAGCCCATATCATTGGATGGTGGAATTATAAGGTGGTGAAAGATAAGGTGGTGGAGTCAAAAGAGATGCCCCAACTCAACTTGGGCATTTAACAATTTATTAAGAACCAAATACAATATCAAGAAGCAACTACAATTAATAATGCACATGAGATAAGAACCAAACAAGAAAAGGTTTTATATGATGCTCCAATGCAAGGGAACATGATGACATGAGCATGATATGATGATGATGCAACAATTATATGTTGGAAGTGGCCCATTTTATTATTAAACTTAGTAGCATTACGGTGGTTGACAACCTGGGATGCTACAACTCTCCCACTAAACAGGAATCTCGCCGAGATTCTAGGAAGAAGAAGAAGAAGACACAAAGAGAGAAGGATGGTTGGCACGGAGTTCATCTTCACGCTCCAAGTTGCTTCATCAATGTAATGGTGTGACCACCGCACCTTGCGTAATTTGATGGACTTGTTGCGAGTCCTTCGCTCATGGTCTCGAGAATTTTGGTGGGTGTTCTCGATAAGAGAGATCTTCTTGGAGGTCTATTAGCTCATGATCCACGGTCTTGCCGGGTCTTTGAAGCACTTCTTGAGCTGCGAGATGTGGAAAACATCATGGACTTTGAGTTTTCCTAAGCTCAAGTGCATAAGCAACTTCTCCTCTTCTATCACGTATCTTGAAAGGACCGATGTATCTAGGAGCCAACTTTCCTTTGATACAAGCGGTGTGTTCCTCTCATGGGAGTGACACGAAGGTAGACGAGATCACCGGGGCATATACCATATCTGTGTGCTTCCTATCATAGTTGCTCTTCCGACGACTCGAGCAATCTTCGTGTTCTCCGTAATGATATGCACCTTCTCCTCGCCTCGAGTCACAATGTCGAGGCCAAACCAGATTCTTTCTCCCGCACCGACCAACCAATGGGAGTTCGCACTTGCGACCATAGAGAGCCTCGAATGGTGCCATCTTCAGACTCTTCCGAAGTCGTTGTTGTAGGAGAATTCAGCATATGGAAGGCATTCCTCCCACTTCATGCCAAACGAGATGACGCAAGCTCTAAGCATGTCCTCGAGAATCGATTGATCCTCTCCACTTGTCCTTGAGACCGAGGGTGGTAGCGGTCTGAAGTTCAACTTCCCAAAGCTTTTGGAAACTCTCCCGTAACTTTGAGGTGAAGATGCTCCCACGGTGCGAATCGATTTCCAGTGGAACCCCATACAAAGAGACAATCCTGTTGATATAGAGCTCAGCCAACTGAAGTCCAGAAATTGTTTCTTTGACTGGGAAGAAGTGTGCCACTTTGGAAAGCCTGTCGATGACAACAAAAATTGCATTGTTGCCCTTCTGCGACCTAGGAAAACCCGTGATGAAGTCCATCTCAACTTTCTCCCATTTCCATTCCGGAGGCTTCAATGGCTGTAAAAGACCAAATGGTTTCGATGAGCCTTGACTCTCATGCAGACATCACATTCTCGAGACGACTTGGCACAATACCTTTTCAACCTGTGCCACCAAGATTGTGTTTTCAAGTCCATATACATCTTTGTGCTGCCAGGATGGATAGAAAGGACCGAATCATGTGCCTCCTTGAGCAATTGATCTCTCAGACCCGGGTAGTTTGGAACAAACATCCGTGATCAAAGAAGAGCGTGCTCGATCATCAACATGGAAGGATTCATTCTTGAGTGCCAAGCTTAGCGATGAGCTTCTTGGTGTGCGGATCACCACCGACGAGACCGAATCTGTTCTTCCAAGAGAGGAGTAGCCGAAGGTTCAGGAGATGCCCTTGTTCCACAATTTCTGTGTTCACCGACGGAATTCCTCGCACAAGAGAGGTCGCTCTTCTACCATGAGGTTGTTGACATAAGCTTTACGACTAAGCGCATCCGCCATGACGCTTTGCTTTGCACGGAGTGTAGTTGATGGTCACATCGAGTCATTGATGGCTTCAATCCATCTCCTTGTCAAGATTGAGATCCGTTGAGTGAAGATATACTTCAAACTCTTGTGGTCCGAGAAGATCTCACAACGGTTCCCAAGCAAGTAGTGCCTCCACAGCTTCAAGGCAAAGACCACTGCTGCTAGCTCCAGGTCATGTGTGGGATAGTTGACCTCATGCGTCTTCAACTGACGAGAGGCATAAGCAACCACCTGTCTCTCTCGCATAAGGACCGCACCCAATCCTTGCAAAGAGGCATCGCAGAAGATCTGGAAAGGCTTGGATGTATCCGGAGGAACCAAGACTGTGTGGAAGTGAGCTTCTTTGAGTGTCTCAAAGCTCTCTTGGCAAGGTGTGTCCACAGTACTTCTTGCCTTTCTTGAGGAGATCGGTAAGAGGCTTTGCTATCTTCGAGAAGTTACGCACAAAGCACGACAATAGCTAGCCAAGCCGAGAAAACTCCGCACTTCCTTGACATTAGCAGGAGGAAGCCATTCAACTATTGTCTTCACGGTTTCCGGGTTGACTGCAATGCCCTTGGCAGAGATAACATGGCCCAGATAGGTTACTTCAGGCAACCAGAACTCACACTTTGAGAACTTGGCATACAAGCGGTTCTCGCGAAGCTTGTTCAGGACACACCTCAGGTGCTCTTCATGCTCCTCCTTGGACTTGGAATAGACGAGAATATCATCCAGATATACCACCACAAACTTGTCCAGGTACTCCATGAAAACGGAGTTCATCAGCCCTCGAGAAGGTAGAAAAGCGTTGGTGAGACCGAAAGACATGACCGTGTACTCATACAGGCCATAGCGAGTGGTGAAAGCTGTCTTGGGCACATCCTCTTTGCGAATTTTGATTTGGTGATAACCACTTCTCAAATCAAGCTTAGAGAACACCACAGCTCCTGCCAGCTGATCAAACAGATCATTTATCCGAGGAAGAGGGTATTTGTTCTTGATGGTTTTAGCATTTAGAGCCCGGTAGTCAACACAGCCTATCGGTTCATCACGCTTCTTCACGAAGATTGTTGGACTACCCCAGAAGAAGTGCTATCTTGAATGAAACCCAACTTCTCTTGTTCATCAAGTTGTCGCTTGAGTTCACCAGCTCGTAGGACCCATTTTATATGGCCTCTTGGAGATAGGAGCCGTTCCAGTTCAAGCTCGATCACGAATTCAACCTCGCGATCCGGAGGCATACCGCAACTCTTCAGAAAAACATCCGAACTCACGGAATCGGTACCTTCCGAATAGCTTCCATAGCATCATCATTGAGTACCCAAGGAATAGAGCTGGACAGGAGTCGACTTGGAGAGAAGACTACATGGCCTTCGTGGATCTTCGAGATACCGGCGTTCAAAGACAATCGATCACAGCTGCATTTGTCGCCAACCAATCCATGCCTGTGATGACATCAATGTCGAGTTGCCTGAATAATCAAAGAAGCCAAGAATGAAGAACCACCAATCTCCACTTTGTTGCCATGACTGATCTTAGAAGCTGGCATTGTTGCTCCAGGAGAAAGAACCATCAACTTCTTGGGAAGAGGATCTGACACTAACCCATTCTCATCGGCAAACTTTATAGAAACGAAAGAATGCGATGCACCAGAATCAAAGAGAACTCGTGCAGGGACTGAGTTAACTGAAAGCATACCCATGACCACTCCAGGTGCGAGCTCAGCTTGAGAGGCGTTGACGCAGTTAGCTCGAACAACCGCAGACCCGGGCTTAGTGTTGATGTTGAGAGCCCGAGGCGGTGGTGCACGAATCGAAGGAGAGCTTGTCGCCGATCTTGGCGGGGGTTGAGGGAGAGCTTTGTTCTTCATTGGACAGTTCCAGGCTGGATGACCATGATCTCCACATGTGTAGCAAGCACCGCGAGGACGTGGAGCAGAGAAGCCAGGGACTCCGCCAGGCGCTCCAGGGTAAGGGTTGTTGTAGCCCCTGGGAGCCGCAGTGGTGAAGTTTGGTGGCCTTGGCGTGAAACTCGCAGATCTTGGTGGAGCCGGGAGCGACGGTGGGGTGTTAGGAACCCAGACACGCCGCTTAGAAGGAGTTGCCATTGCTGCCGAACTTGATGCATCCCTGCTGTGCTTCTTGGACTCCTCGAACATCTGCCTACTAGCCTCCTCTTGTAGTGCCATATGCTGCAGTTCCAGGAAGGTTGCCGGTCTTGCATGCGTGAGTGCATACTTGATCGACGCATTGAGCCCTTGCCTGAATCTCTTCTGCTTTTTCTTGTCATCAGATACCTCATCACCACCATAGCGAGACAAGTTCATGAAGTTCCTGATGTAGGTGTTGACGTTATCATTGCCCTGCTTCAAGTTGAGGAAAGCATCCTTCATTCGTTCCATCACAATCTCTGAGAGGAACTGTTCCTTGAAAGCGGCGGTGAACCTCTCCCAAGTAGGCTGGGGCCCAGTGCAGCTAGCCTTCAAATAGTTTTCCCACCATAGAGCCGCATCTCCCTTGAGCAAGTGAGTAGCACACTTTACCCATTCCTGTTCTGGCACATCAGCAGTCTCTAGCAGCCTTGAGATCTCGCGGAGCCAATCATCAGCATCAAGAGGACGGTCAGACACGTCAAACTGCCGAGGACTGAACTTGAGGAAGCTCTTGATGTCACCACGCTTGGGAGGTGGAGGAAGTGGAGTGAACTCGTTCCTTCGGACGCTCTCCTCAAAGCGTTTGGTTCTCTTGCATGGCTGCCAAGCAGTAGCTATGCTTGATGAGCCGAGCCAGCCTGGAGGAATGTCCTCCTCATCGGCGTGGGGGAGCCATCCTGTCATTGATGTAAAACTCAAGTCAAGATTATAATGGAGAATGATAATAATCCAAAATAGTACAAAATGGAATTAACCAAGATTAAAGGATACAATTCATCGAGATGATATTAAAATATCAACAAAGTTCATAGCACCTAAAAGATATTAAGCATATCGCACACGATCGAAAAGAAGTGTGGTACACAAACATATCAAAGAAAAATTTTCCACAAATTTCGCATTAAAATACCAATAGATGCGCAAAATTACTTAACGAATCAAGATTAGTGACTCTACCGATCCAATATACAAAAGCAAATGATACAAGTAGTGGTATGGTCGCGACTCCATCCCGCACTCAAATCATTACTCCGACATGAACAAGTGGAACACATATCCTAATCCCTTCTTCTCACGATTTAAACCTACAGGTTGGTACTACGGAACGAACACCCCAAACAAGATAGCGTCGGAAGCAAAAGGAAGATAGATTGCGTCGGTTTACAAAAGCACATTGGTATGGAATGTACCAACATTGATAACCAAAGGCGATAAGATAACAACTTGGATGCAACAGATAGACAAGGAACTACACACACACACACACACACATCCTATGGTACTACGGAAACCCAGAACACGTGAATCCTAGTTTGAACTTTGAGAAGAGGATTGAAAACGTTGCACTTCCTTACCAGAAAAAGGGTGGGTGGGAGGGTAAGAAGAAAATGGAAGCAGTCCTACTCTCGCGTTTTGTTTTTCCCTAATATACATAACTATTCAAAATATTTGCTAGATCGACAACGACTGCTTTGAAACCTCAAGGTCGGGATGGCTCGATACCAATTGTAACTACCTCGTGAACTACGCTCCTAGATACAAGCCTGGATGAGAGATAGCGGTTGAAATAGTACTGGGCCCCAAAAGCCACTCACCGGTAGTCCTTTCAGACGTCCCAACCGCTAACCTCTCAACGGGACTGTCAGACGGCGTGAGTCGGCGGCGAAGGGATCAACTACGACACAAGTGGGTATGTACGCAAGCCACCATACAAGAGTACATCGAGCCACACCATCTATAAAGAAAGGAATATACCAACGCCATACGGCAAGATTCAAATGACCTAGATACATCTATAATTTAGGATAACTCCTCATACACACACATCGTAGTATCATGCGAAGCGGCAAACAAGATCCGAGTACGGATAAGAAGCAAATAGGCATAAGATGCCAGAAAATAAGCACATCCCAACTACAGTCTCACGGATCCCGTGCTCGGAATCTCTACACCATACGATCGTTGCCCACATCGGCTTCTTCCACCCAAAGATCCGTCCCCGAGAAGGTACTGTTCATCTGAATCAAGAATTTATCGTGTGAGACCCTAAGGGTACTCAAGAAGTCTTAATGCCTCTAAAGGGGACACAACCTGGGTGACGAATTGCAAAGAAAGATAAACCCTAGCAATTCTACAGAGAACGCTAACCATCCGCCTAACCAATGATAGGCGGATGTCCGTGAATTTAAATACAACAGTTATAATGGTAATTTCATCCGATCCATCCTCCTCCTCGCTTCGACAAGGAAGCGGACGAACAACCCCTTCCGCTGGCAATTTTATTAACCATTCCGTGAGTATTGCACTATTTACTAGTCAAGTTACTTAGTCAAATTAAGGCGGTACTTTAGTTATGCTTGTCTATGATCAAGAAACTGGCTCCAAGTCGTCCATAACCGCGACACGGCTTTCGTAAAGTTTTACCCGCCGGGTGCACCAATAGCAACACACGCCGATCAGCCTCGAAAACCAAATCAAAACCCAACGAGGCTTTCACGATCGAACAATCACAGATTCAGAAATATTTCAGGGGCCACCCTTTGAGTAGAACCCAACGGAGTAGGCAAGCTCCGAGGCCTCAAGGTTGCGCCAATGGTACATGGCGGGAACCCGAAAGTGTGGCTGGGCTTGTCGATACCGCGTAAACACTCCGCATACCTAAACAGTACAGTGTGCTCCTCGCACAATCGTAAATAAAGCAGTAAAACATGGCATAAGTACAGGATAGTAGTAAAACCTCAAACTAGTTTGTGGCCCCAAGAAATAAGACGGAATCAAGCTCTGGTCCAGGGGGGTCCCATATACCTCCCGGATGTGGATAGCGCGATAAATCAAGGAACAGGAATCAAGTACTCGGGGTCTTACGGGACACAAGTGAGCAGGAAAAACCAAATAGCAGATATTTAGCAATTGTAACTACCTCGGTGAACTACGCTCCTAGATACAAGCCTGGATGAGAGATAGCGGTTGAAATAGTACGGCGGGGCCCCAAAAGCCACTCACTGGTAGTCCTTTCAGACGTCCCAACCGCTAACCTCTCAACGGGACCTCAGACGGGCGTGGTCGGCGGGCGAAGGATCAACTACGTACACAAGTGGGTATGTACAGCCACCATACAAGAGTACATCGAGCCACACCATCTATAAAGAAAGGAAATATACCAACGCCATACGGCAAGATTCAAATGACCTAGATACATCTATAATTTAGGATAACTCCTCATACAAAGACACATCGAGTATCATGCGGGCGGCAAACAAGATCCGAGTACGGATAAGAAGCAAATAGGCATAAGATGCGGAGAAAATAAGCACATCCCAACTACAGGTCTCACGGATCCCGTGCCGAATCTCTACACCATACGATCGTTGCCCACATCATCGGCTTCTTCCACCCAGTATCCGTCCTGAGAAGGTACCTGTTCATCTGAATCAAGAATTTATCGTGTGAGACCCTAATGGTACTCAGCAAGTCTTAATGCCTCTAAAGGGGACACAACCTGGGGGGGGACACAATTGCAGCAAAAGATAAACCCTAGCAATTCTACAGAGAAACGCTAACCATCCGCCTAACCAATGATAGACGGATGTCCGTGAATTTGAGTACATGATTATAATGGTAATTTCATCCGATCCATCCTCCTCCCTCACCGACAAGGAAGCGGACGAACAACCCCTTCCGTTGGCAATTTTATTAACCATTCCGTGAGTATTGCACTATTTACTAGTCAAGTTACTTAGTCAAATTAAGGCGGTACTTTAGTTATGCTTGTCTATGATCAAGAAATCGTGCTCCAAGTCGTCCATAACCGCGACACGGCTTTCAGAAAGTTTTACGGCGGTGCACCAATAGCAACACACGCCGATCAGCCTCGGAAAAACCAAATCAAAACCCAACGAGGCTTTCACGTGAACAATCACAGATTGAGAAATATTTGAGGCCACCCTTTGAGTAGAACCATAGCGGAGTAGGCAAGCTCGAGACGGCCTCAAGGTTGCGCGCCAATGGTCATGTTAATCGGGAACCCGAAAGTGTGGCTGGCTTGTCGATACAGCGTAAACACTCGCATACCTAACAAAGACAAGGTGCTCCTCGCACAATCGTAAATAAATAAGAAACATGGCATAAGTACAGGATAGTAGTAAAACCTCAAACTAGTTTGTGGCCCCAAGAAATAAGACGGAATCAAGCTCGTCCGGGGGTCCCATATACCTCCGGATGTGGATAGCGCGATAAATCAAGGAACAGGAATCAAGTACTCGGGGTCTTACGGGACACAAGTGAGCAGGAAAAACCAAATAGCAGATATTGCTCACCGGTGCCACTTTCTTTAGTTATCCCAGAACTACTCAGGTTAAGTTGTTTAGGTACCTCATTATTCATCAGACTCTCACAAACCCTACACATGCTGTTCTACGACTCGCATGGCTCAAACAACTCCTATAGTAGTGGCTCATGGGATGGAGGATACAAGCTTGGTGGGGTTTAAAAGTAAAGGCTATGCATACTTGGGATTCATTTTAATGCAATCGCGACTCAATGATGCAAGAATAAGATAGAGGCAATAGGTACTGTATGTATGCAAGCATGTGGTAGTGCTTGCCTGGTGTCTCTGTTGAAGCAAAGGACGGTTCTGGGTAGTGCTCCTGGTTCTCTTGATACAACCCCAAAGGTCTATCCGAGAAAAACCAAACAAACAAGGCCAACATGAATACAGAGCACAAGCATATGAATAAGATGCGTCAAGCAAACAATCATGCCATGATGAATGATGCACAATTTACATGGCAAGTATAGTAGCATGGCATGGGTGAGGTGTGAAGGACAAGAAAATAACATTTGAATTTGGTTTTTAGTCATGTTTTGTTGTCATAACACTTGTTGTTCTCAATATATTTATATGATGCATGCTGCAATTGAAGTCAAGGATAGCATAAACAGAAAGGTCTCGTCGAGCTGATCATTTTAGACTACTCATTTGCTTAATTTGGATTTTCCAAACAAAAGTTATTTAAATTTTGAAATCCTAGTGGCAATTGAAGTAATTTAAACAAACTTGGAATTTAACTTGTGCAAAACACTAAACAGATGGCATATTTGAAATCCTCTCATTTTTCTGAACCAAAAGCATATATCATTTGCCTAATTTGGATAAAGCATGCAAAGTTATTTAAAATCAAAATAATTTGAATTTGAATTTATTTATCATATTTTGAATTTGAAAACATCTACGAACTGCTTAACACACAGACTGCTAGCCTGAGCCGCTGCCAGATGGGCCAGGGGTCATCTCTGGCCCACAGGGCAGAGGCTGAGACGTCCTGGACCGCGGGTTCATTACAAAGGCAAGGCGGGAACCTTTTGCAAATCGCAACTTGATCGGCGGCAATGGCGATGAACCGCGGGTTGAGCGTAAAAGACAGGGGTTATCGGCAAAACGCACACGCGGTCAGGGGGAAGGACTGCGGGTTTAGCGCGGGATCTTGCGGGAGCCTTTTTGCAAATGTTGCACGGTCGCTGGCGGGTGGGGTCTCGAGGACTGCGGGTTGACAAAAGAAAAGCAGGGGTTTCCGCAAAAGGCCGGGCGACTGTTTCTCTTCTCGCGTCGAACCACGTGTGCGACGTCTTGCGGCAGCGCGGCGCGATTCGAACGCAGAGGTTCGAACCGGGCGTTATGGCGCTTGAGGCCGCTTCTTGGCTAGGCTAGGTGCTAGGAAGGGTGGTGGCGTCTAGCTAAGGTGTTGTAGCGGCGGGAACAGCGACGTCGACGACAACCACCGCCACGGAGGGTGTTCGACGCGCAGACTCGTGCAACCGTGAAGAAGCGAACGCCGACGGACCGTGTCTGGGGTTCGGGCGTCCGCGATCGTGTGGCGTGGTCGGTTCAAGACGGCGAGGCGATCCACGGCGAGGTGGCGCTCCGTCGATCTAGGGCTTGGCGGCGCGTCGTCTGGTCCTGGCGTTCCTGGCGCCTCCTCCTCGCTGGCACGGTTCAGGGCGACGCAGGCGAGCTCCAGCAACGTCCTTGACACCTCGCAGCAGCTCGCCCCTGGCTGGATCGACGGGGCCGTGGTATACTGGCGGTGGCGAGCCGGCGGCGAAGGGGAGAAACGGGGGAGAGGCAGGGGGTTCCGGGACGGATCTGGGGGGTTCTGGTGAGGCAGAGAGGGAGGTGGGCGAGATAAGAACGCCAGGGGGGCACGGTGGTTGCGTGAGGGGAGGGGTAGCTGCGGGGGTGTGGCTTTGGTCACCTCTCAGCGCACGTGATCGCGTGGGGGCCAGGGGGCACGGCAGGGTGGCGAGAGGGAGCTAGGGTGGCTGGCAGGTAGGGCATGGGGCGCTGGCAAGCTGCTGGCAGCGAGAGAGGAAAAGAGGGGAGGAAAAAGAGGGGAGGAAAAGAGGGGCAAGGGTGAGCTAGGGTTTAGAGAGGGGCATGGTCGTGTGGGGCAGCTAGGTGGGGTCCAGGTCGAGTGGGCAGCAAGGGGGGTTGGGTAGGCGCATGATAGGGTAGAGAGGGTGAGAGGGACATGGGCAAGGGAGCATGCTAGATAGGAGAAGGGGTAGATTAGGTGTTGTTTGAATTTGATTAGAGATAGAAAAAAAATAGATGTAGGGGTTATTTTAGGATGTAGTTAAATTAGGGTTTAGTTAGGAAAGAGGAGAGAGAGAGATGTTGTTTGGTTTTTGTTAGAGGAAAAAGTAGTTAGGGTTTATTTTAGGGTAATGGTAAAATAGGGTTTTGGTTGAAGATAGATGGGAATGATGGTTTTGTTTTAGAGGAAAAGAGAGATGGCATGGTAGGTTAGAAGTTGATAAGAGGGGTAAGAAAAGAAAAGAAGGTGCTTAACACTTGATCATGCATGCTTCACTTGCAACATACTTGATCAAGGGGAAAAGGAAGAAAAAGGATAGGGAGAGGTGGCCAAGGTTGGTGTTGGGGTTTTGGGTTCATGCATGATCCAACATAGATCAAGCAAGAACAAAAGAAGGGGAAGAGCTAGGGTCTTGAACTAACCAAACAAAAAGAAGCAAGGTGGAAGGATCCATTTAGAAAACCAACAAAAACCAAATCCAGGAAGAGGGGTACTTGCATGGCCCATGCAAGACAATTAATGCCAAGTGGATATATTGTGAAAACAACATGATTCCATGTGGCTTTACTCCTTGCATGCACAAAAGGTGGCAAAGGCCAAGCAATTAGATTATGAGAGGATCCACCCAACAACATGGATAGGGATAACTCAATAAAAAGCCTAGCCCATATCATTGGATGGTGGAATTATAAGGTGGTGAAAGATAAGGTGGTGGAGTCAAAAGAGAGATGCCCCCAACTCAACTTGGGCATTTAACAATTTATTAAGAACCAAATACAATATCAAGAAGCAACTACAATTAATAATGCACATGAGATAAGAACCAAACAAGAAAAAGGTTTTATATGATGCTCCAATGCAAGGGAACATGATGACATGAGCATGATATGATGATGATGCAACAATTATATGTTGGAAGTGGCCCATTTTATTATTAAACTTAGTAGCATTACAGTGGTTAGACAACTGGGATGCTACACGGCGTGATGCCCGCAATCTCCGAGATGGATTTCGCATAGGATTTCCATACCTTCTAGATGGGAAACACGCTTTAGATATACACCAGTAGTGCTCCTTTTATAGAGTTGCCCATTGATTATGGTATAACCATTTGCTCGTCGTACTAGTTTCCGTCTTTCGACTTCGTCGTCGGGCAAAGTTTCGTGTTCGAGATATTCCATGAACGGTTTTGTCCAAGCCGGCAGGACCTTAGTCACCATGTTGACGAAAGAGTCAGCTCTATCCGGGTTGTCGATGTTGGCTCCTTTCACGGATGGTGTGTGCAGATGCTCTAGGAAAACTCCTGGCGGAATTTTCTTGCGCCCTGACCCAAGCTTGGACAGCAGATCAGCCACCTCGTTTTGCTCCCTAGGCACATACTTGACTTCGTAGCCCAAGAAGCTCTTGGCTATCTCGTCCACTTCGTCTCGATATGCCGCCATCATAGGGTTCCACGCATTCCATGTGCCAGCCACCTGCTGGGCAACCAAGTCAGAATCTCCACAGCAAACTATGTGCTTGATGCCAATATCCTTGGCTACACGTAGTCCGTGAATGAGTGCTTCATACTCTGCCATGTTGTTTGTAGCCTCGAAGTGGATCTGCAGAACGTAGTGTAGCTTGTCGCCTATTAGTGACTGTAGCAATACACCAGCCCCCGAGCCGTTGAGCAGCTTTGATCCGTCAAAGTGCATCACCCAGTACTCTGGTTCTGGCAACGGAGTAGCGTCTGGCATCTCCATCCAATTTGCGATAAAATCCGCCAAGGCTTGTGATTTGATAGCGTCGCGTCTCTTGTAGGTGATCTCGAAGGCGGCAAGTTCAATGCCCCACTTCGCGACCCTTCCTGTAGCGTCGTTGTTATTGATAATGTCAGACAGTGGAGTCTTGCTCACCACTGTGATTGGGTGCTCCTGAAAGTAATGCCTCAGCTTCCGAGAAGCAAGGAATACTCCATAAGCTATCTTTTGGTAGTGCGGGTAACATTGCTTGGACTCCGTCAAGACCTCGCTCACATATTAAACTGGTCGTTGAACTCTGTGCTCATAACCTGGTTCCTTCCGCTCTACCACGACGACGATGCTGATAACCCGGTTGGTTGCCGCCATGTAAATTAACAGGGGCTCACCAGGCTCGGGTGCTGCAAGGATGGGCGTTAAGGAAAGAATCTCCTTGAGCTGCTTCAATGCTGCATCTGCTTCGTCCGTCCACGTGAATTTGTCCGCCTTCTTCAGCAACTTGTACAGCGACAGAGCCTTCTCTCCAAGTCGGCTGACGAACCGACTAACTGCTGCAACACAACCTGCTAGTCGTTTAATGTCTTTTAGGCATGTCGGACGGTTTATGTTTAGGATGGCCTTGATTTTCTCCGGGTTGACCTCGATTCCACGTTGGGAAACGATGAAGCCCAACAATTTGTCGGCTGTAACCCCCAAGACGCACTTCTTAGGGTTGAGCCTCATGTTGTATTTCCGGAGATTATCGAAGGTTTCTTTTAAGTCGGAGATTAAGTCGTTTGACTTTTTAGACATCATCGCAATATCGTCCACATAGGCGTGAACGTTCCGACCAATTTGGTCGTGAAGGCAATGTTGCATTGTCCGCTGGTAGGCAGCACCTGCGTTTTTCAGTCCAAAGGGCATCATGACATAGCAAAACGTGCCGTATGGTCCGACTTTGTGGCATCCCGCAAAACCACTACTAGAAAATCGCGTTGTTTTTGTGCATTGCATCATCATTACATCATCATGCATATTAATTTTACCTGAAACTATGTTGCGAAAGACTATGGTTTTTCGAAACTAGCCCTCCTTCTATTTCAAATTAAAACCCTTGCGTCCAGGATATTTTGTTTGTCTAAAAACTAGTTACAAAAAATGTATTGCAAATTAAATAAAATGTTAAATTATTTTTAGTGGGGTCGAACGGGCCGAATGACCCGAACGACCACCCCAGTTCCAAAACGGTCCACCTAATTCCTAAACCTACCAATCTATCTACCCACACCCCCCTCCCCCTCCCCCCGACCAGTCCCACGCTGCCACCTCACCTCTCCCTCCCTCTACCAACCCCTGCCGCCACTTGGCCTTTCCTCACCCTCACACACACAACACCCTAACCAGCATGCCCCACTTCGCTGGAACCGACCACCCTGGACCCCACATCCGCTCGGTCCCACCCCCACACCGACATGCCTCCTCTCTCCTCTCTCTCCCCGCGCCGTCTCTCTCTCCCAGCCGCGCCTGCCGCTCCCAGTCTCCTCCACGCTTGTGACCCATCGCCGCCCATCTCGCTCCCGCTCCCACCTCCTCTCCCTTGGCCCAGCGCTTAGCCAGCCCGCCCGCCTTCCGTCCTCGACCTCACCTCCGCCCGCTCCCGCCTTCTCTCACTTGGCCAGGCTTCGCCGCCTGCTGCCCTTCCTCGCCGTGCCCATCTCCGCCGGCCTCAGGTCCTCCGCCGGCGCCGGCACACCCTCTGCTCGCCCCATCTCCACCGGCCTCCTCTCCTCCTCACCGCCCCTCTGCCGGCGCCCTTCCCGGGCCCGAGCCGGCCCGCGTCCCCGTCGGCCCCGCATCTCCCTACCTCCGCCGGCGAGCCTCGCCCCTCCGCCTCCCGCTCCCCTCCCTCTTCTCTGGTTCCTCCACCATCGCGCCGCCCCCTCCGTCCTCGTCGCCCGGCGTCGCCTCCAGCGCCAGCGGCCTCCCGTGTGAGCTCCGCCGCAGCGTCCTGCTCGCCGGGCCTCGCGACGTCCCCGCCTCCAGCGCCGCATCCTTCTCCCTCTACCCCCTGCGAGCTCTCCGTCCGCCGCAGCCTCCCGTCGCCTCGCCGCCGGCGCGCGCGGCCCTCCACCGTCGAGCCGGCCCAGCATGCTCTGGCCCCTCCTTCCTCTGCCCGTGAAGCCACCGCCTACCTCCTACACCCTGTGAGCCCGTGATCCCCTGCCGCCATCTTGTTGCCGACCTCGCTGTCAGGAACCACACCAAGCGCTCCACCGCTCAAGCATCGACCACCGCCAGGGGTCTTCCCGAGTTATGTTGATGTGGTGGTATTATGAAGATATCGCGGTCAAAGTCCAAGACGAGTCCTGTTTTGGGAAACGCCATGATCTTCGGAAGATTAACCGATGCAAGTTTGGTGCGACAATGCCTCCTCGCTGACAAGCAACCATGACCACCGCCAAGATCTTCGGTCTACACCCTTCGACAAGAACTCCATCTCGGAACTCCTGGAACTACCTCATGGATACCGAAGGACGACGAGCGCCAAGCATTTTACTCGGACGCCAAAACCCGAACCGGTAGAACGCCAAGATCGCCACAAGAACTACAAGCACTTCCACCTGAACGCCAAGGTCGTCGACACGGTTGCGACATGAACTCCCGCTCGGCAACGCCAAGTGCTTCATCCCGAACGCCATGACCATCGACATGACCCGAAGACCACGGATGCGACAAGATCTACCCCATTTACCCGAGAACGCTCCCGCCGAGACCGAACCGTCGAACCCTGGACCCTGAGACCAACCCCGAACCCCGGAACCCCAAGATCGTCGAGACCCCTCAATGTGTGAACCCCTTCCCGAAAACCCTATTTTATAATATAATCCAACTTGTCGCATGTTAATTGTTCATGCATGCATATTGTCATGAGGGTTGGGGGCCTTATGCCGATTCACCCTTTAATTAAATATGGGGCCCATATGCGGGCAAACCTAGTCTCATATCGGCCTCATTTAAACTTGTGTAGAGAACCGGTGCTATCTTTTGTCTTGATAATGCAACATTTAAATTGCAGGGGTTCTAAACAACTTGAACCGTTAAATTAATTGTCGGGACCCCGGTTCCGCTTAATATGACCTAATTGCATTGCACTTTGCCATGCCATACCTCATACATGCATCATGCCGATCTTTTTGCCGTAGTATTAAATATAGCATCCGATGTTTCTTCTAGTGTTTTGCTTCTTCGCGGATAAGGCCGTTGAGTTGATGTGAGCTTCGCCCCGATCTTCGAATAACCTTCGGCAATGTTTTCAGGCAAGCATATTCCCCTTTCTACCTATCTTACTTTCATAGTCTTTATTCCCTCCTGTTGATCTATTGCTATCTGTGTTGCGATGCTTTAGTTTTCCATACCTGTGAGATACCGTGCAACCCTATATAGCCTTGGACACATCCTATTACCTGTTGTCTGGTAGATAGATGGACCCACGTGTCGTAGTCGCTTGTCGTCAAGTCAAGTACCACAATTGTTGGAGAATTGCCGCATGTTGACGTTGGAGATGATCATGGCTTTAATTATTGTTTCACTTTAATTCCTGTTTAACAACTAAAATTGAATTAAGCAGATGCATCGGTGGGTGATAGGTAAGTTTTGGTTTCCGACCGCCCACTTGTGTCCCGTAGGACCCGAGTTCTTGACACCTGTTCCGAGATCGAGCGCTAACCATTGTGGGAGATATGGCCCCCCATTGATTAGTACCGATTTCAAAGTATTGTACTGGGGCCACAACTAGTTTGAGGATTTATTTACTATCCTGTACCTATGCCATGCTTTACCGCTTTATTTTCGATTGTGTGAGAGCACGCATCTGCTTAGGAAGCGGAGTGTTTCGCAGATCGGTCAGCCCCCGATTGGGGACTTGCTGTCGTTACCATCGACGCAAACCCCAAGTCATCTCGGAGACCGCCGACTTCGCTATGGTGTCGACTTGGTGGGTGGCCCCACGCATTTGCTTTGGTGCGGGAACGTGACTTAGGCCCTACCGACATACCGATGGGTGTATGTTAACCGATCCGCAAAAGGGTCAAGTGCTGTGGATACTTTGGTGCACCGCAGGTTAAATCTTCGAGAAGCCGTGTCCGCGGTTATGGACGACTTGGAGCACAGTGCTTGATCATAGACAACTATAACTAAAGTTTACTGTTATAAATTGACTTGTATCCGATATGACTAGTAATCAGCTTCACTACAACGGAAGGGCTAAGTAAAAGTACT
This sequence comes from Avena longiglumis, assembly GCA_030063025.1. NCBI lineage: Eukaryota > Viridiplantae > Streptophyta > Magnoliopsida > Poales > Poaceae > Avena > Avena longiglumis. The sequence goes on from CP125979.1 coordinate 213,833,834, forward strand.
AACAACTGCTGGGTTTTGGGTTATCTCATGCTAATTGAATCTGACTAGTAAGTGATGCCACTATAACGGAATGATTAACTAAAAGTGCCCACTGTTTACTTTATCAGGATGAATATCTAAACCTGACTAGTAATTGCTGCAACGATAACTGAATAAGTAAAACTGCCAACTGTGTGAGTTCCTCGGTTGACTTCCTCGTTTGGTCTCGAGGGGGAAACGCCAGGATGGGTTTGTCTGATGATAGTATCAGGTTGGATCCGAATAGGTCTTTCTCACCCCTCTCTGATAGCCGCCAGTTGTATCGAGTCTCTATAGGTTGTTTAGTGCATGCTGCCGCTGCCGCTCAGTCCACCACACCTATGTAGGCGAGGACCGCCGAATTCTAGTCTCGCCGTGTACTGGCCTCAGTACTGACGCTCCTTCTTTTTCCTTTGCCCTTTGTCGGCACCCCTTTTGGTTTAAGCAGGTTTTGAGATCGACGCCGTTAGCAGGGTTACCCTTCCGGCTTGGCCTGGGCAGGGTTATGGACGCCATTGGTTATTCCTCAGGGCTCTTAGCCCCATTTGCATCTTGTCCGTAGCTGGACGCTCTATCGTTTTCAAGGTGATTTGGATCTTTGTATAATATATCTGTATTCTTGACTCATTGAGTCGCTGTTATATATGTCTGTTTTGTGGGTCCCATCGAGGACTGTTGTGTAATGTTATTACTTCGTTTTCCACCCGCACGAAAGTGCCTGGTGGGCACCTTTGAATCGTTTCTATGCGGGTTTGGCGGGTTTTCGCTAAAACTTGCATATGGCCGATTCTGAGGGTGTTACAGACTTCCTCATCTTGATCTGGTGGTATCCTGAGTAATCATCGAGAAAACACGAAAGTTCCGAGCCAGCCGTCGAGTCAATGACTTGGTCAATGCGAAGCAAAGCAAACGGATCTTTGGGACATGCTTTGTTCAAGCCGGTGTAATCAACGCACATTCTTAATTCATTGGTTCCCTTTTTGGGGACAAGTACATGATTGGCCACCCATTGGGTGTGAAGGACTTCTCGGATAAATCTAGCCTTAAGTAACCTAGCTATCTCTTTGCTAATGGCACGTCTCTTCTCATCTCCAAAGCGTTGTAGAGGTTGTTTCACTGGTTTGCATTTTGGATCAATGTTTAAGCTGTGCTCGGCAAGTTCCCTAGGTACACCTTTCATGTCGGCAGGTTGCCAGGCAAAGATGTCCCTATTATCATGGAGGAACTTGACGAGCGTGCTTTCCTATTTGGGATCCAGGTTCGTCCCAATGGCGGTGACCTTGGAGGCATCGCCTACCACAAGTTCCACTGGCTTGGTCTCGATGGCGGCCTTGAACGCAGGAGCGGAGTCGGAGATCTGCTTCTTCGACGCGGGCATCTCTGAGTCATCAACCTTGCTCTGGATCTCTTTGAATTCTTTGTTGTAGAGGACAGCTTCTGCAACAGCTGCTTCATTGATCTCGCAGTCCCTTGCCTTGGTAAAGCTTCCGGATACGGTGATGATGCTGTTTGCTCCGGGTATCTTGAGTTTGTTGTAGACGAAGCATGGCTTGGCCATGAACGTGTGGAATATGTCGCGAACAAATATGACGTGGTACACGCTCTTGAAGGGGACCACCTCGAAGGTCATGCGCTCTTGATGGTAATTATTAACATCACCAAAGGCAACCTGAAGTGTAATGCACCCAAGGGACCGAGCCTCCTGACCAGGAACTACGCCGTGGAAGATGGTGTTGGTCCGCCTTAGGTTTGCCTCCGTCAAGTTCATCTTCTGCAGTGTATCCAGGTACATGATGTTGATGCTGCTTCCACTATCCACCATACACTTGGTGAACTCCAAGACGTCAATCAAGGGGTTGATGACCATGGCGTATTGGTTCTCCGTGGGTATAAGGTCTGGGTGGTCCGTCCTGTCCCAAGTTATTGGAACCTCCGACCAACGCAGGTACTGGGGAACTGGGGGGAGAGTAGCCATCAGGATCCTCAGAGAGGTCTTCTGTTGTCGGACAGTGGGGGTGCCAAGGAAAGTGTGGTAGACTGGGGCCTTCTTTGCGAAGGGGTTCTTGCCCTTGTCGTCACTCTTGGCAGCGTGCTTGGGGTCAACTTCCTCGTCCATGTCACTTGAATCCTTGGAATCCTCCTCCTTCTTCCCCTTGCCCTTGCCTCGCGGTCTGTTCTTCCGACTTCGCTTGTAGCCGGACTCCGGGTCTTCCTTAAGGTCGTTGACGAACTTGCAGTGTCGATTGGTATGGGTGGCCTTGCCATCGGCGTCGAGGTGTACAAGGCACGACATATCGCGGTACTATTCGTAGGTTTGGGGAACGCGGAGCGGCGCCGAGGTGGTTTCACTTCCTCGTTGCTGCCCACGACCAGCTCCCCTTCCTCGGCCACGTTGTCCGCCTTCTCCTCGTCCTGCAAAAGTCATAGCGACCATGTCGGTAGATTCCTTTTCTTCTGCAGCGGTCTTCCGCTTTGTACTGTTGTTCCTCCGAGCTTGAGTTGGAACGGCTGTTGCCGGCAAGGAGCCACGAGTATCATCGTCGGCAGTTGCGAACTCACTAGCCAACTGAATCATCTGGTTCAAGTCAAGCTGGTGATTGTCCTGCAAGCGCTTTAGCTTATGTCGGAGCAACGTGCCTCTTTCCAACCCATCGATGAAGGCGGCCATGACGGTCTGAGCGTGCACTCCTGTGCAGGAATTCTTCATATCCAGCCAGCGGGAGAGGTAGGCGCGAGATGTCTCGTCTTTCTCTTGCACGCACCGCTGTAGATCGCCGACAGTGCAGGGACGCTTGTATGCACCCTCAAAGATCTTGGTGAATGCTTCTTGCATGTCCAGCCAATTGTAGATAGATTTCTCCGGCAAGTCGTCGATCCATTGACGGGTCGTGCCTGCCAACATTAACGGGAGGTACTTGACGGCGACGTTGGGATTGCCTCCGGCAATCTCCACCGTGTTGCCGTAGTCCTGCAACCATGTGGCTGTCTTGGCGGTGCCATCATAGGGCTTGATGGTCTTGTCAATCCGGAAACCTTTGGGGTAAGTTGCGGACCGTATTGCAGGTACAAAGCAACGTGGTCCCAAGTATGGTCCTTCCCGGGCCTCGTGGATCTTATCGATCCGCGAACGTGCATCGTACGGCTCCAGGTTCTTCTTCTTTTTGTCAACAGGGGATGGGCTGCGTGAACGACACGGGCCCCCTCCTCCATGGTGACTGCTTGGTGGTGACGAAGGCGGAGGTGGCGGTGGGTTAGCCTTCTTGTTGTTACCCTCCTATGACGCCTCACGCCTGTCACGGTTGCTTGTCAGACGCGGAGGGTCATGGCGTGACCTGCTCTTGTGTCCTTGGTTGCGCTCTCCGTCATGACGGGTCTGCTCCGTGTTGTCGCGGATGACAATGCCACACTGCTTTGGTGGGGGCATATCCGTACGATGGTGAGCCTTGTAATCTTCGTGACGTCGGGGAGATCAGGGCGGTGGCGAAGGGCGACGAGGTCAGGCCTTTTCTCCGTGATCGGAGGATATGGGGATGGCATCCTTCCTGTTGCGTGCATCCCTCCGTCTTCGTTCTGATGAACCCGTCTGGGACCCAACATCAAGAGGAGATCTATCCCTTGGCGGCTTGTACTGGCTAGATTGGCAGAGCGCTGGGTTAGACTCAAGCCTCTGAGAGGTGGCCTTTTCCTGCTGCTTCACCGCCTTGGCCACTAGGTCATAGACCTGTTCCACTGCCTCAGGAGATCTATCCTGCTCCAGAAGGGTCTTGGCGACGGCGAGGTTAAGGAGTGGGGTGGGCATCACCTGCTTGCCTTCACTGTCAATGTATGGCTTGGCATGTGCCGGCTTCGAGGGAGCCCATCCTAGGTTGCGCCGTACACCAGGATCGTTGATGACGCGAGACGGAGCTTTCTTAGCCTTCTGCTGCCGTAGTAGAGTCTTGTACTCGGCCTCCATTGCTCTAGCTTTTTCAATGGACTTTTGCGCGTTGACCAGATCTCGATCTAGTTTAGCGCCTTGCTCCGCGATGGCTTGCGCTTCCTCCAGCAGCTGCTGGCGCTTCTCGTCAAGCTGGGTCACGTTCCGGATATGAGCAACGGTTAGTGGCTCGACGAGGAGGTTACCGTACATCACTCTATCATCCGGAGTAACTTGGGCTGCTGCAGACATAGATGCTGGAGGTGGTAAGTTTGCGGTGTTGTTGTTGCTCGGGTCGGTGCCGAGTTCCTGCAGCTGCTGCACTGGGTTAGGCGGAGGAGGCATGACTTTTGCGCGATCATCGTCAGCAGCAATAAGTGGCCCCTTCCCCTTTTCCAGCGCTGTAGGCGGAGCTCGTCCGGGTTGATCTTCATCCATCGCCGTCCCAATGGTGACGAACACCCCTCGGGACGTGACATCGTTGTTGGCTTGCTCGTCGCGCGAGTACTCCTCCTCCATCTCTTGCATAGCGGAATCTAGCTCTTCTGGACTGAAGTCTATCTCCTCTGAATCTGCACTGAAATCAGCATAAAGCACGTCAATGACACAGTCGGAGGATGCTAGGACTTCCTCGATGACGGGCGGTGGAGGTGCAACGGGCTCGACGATGACTGGAGGTGGTGGTGTTGCTGCAACAATGGTGGCGGGAGGCGGTGGTGGCGGCTGCTGAATCGGAGGTTCTCCGTCTCTGAGCGCAAGCTCCATCTAGGCTGCCGCGTAGCTATTGACGGTGCTCACCATCTCTTCGAGGGTAAGGCGTCCTGTTGCCTGTTGCCGTCTTAAAGAATGTCGGAGAAGCGTGTCGCGGTCTAGTCCTTCCACGAAGTGATACAAAGCATTATCATCGGGGTAGTGGGCTAGATCGGCTCGTATACGGAGCCATCTGGCCAGGTAATCGCGGGGCTTTTCGCCCTCTCTCTGAACGCAGCGCGCCAGATCGAATATGGTAACCACGTCGATGAACTTGGATCTCTGCTGTCCAGACGCACGGACGAAGCCGGCGGATTTGCAGTGATCTTCCACCTTTATATCCTGCACAGGGGAGGTTTGGGTGGGCCTTGAATTTTTCCGATCTTTGCCGGCGAACTCCGAGGAGAGATCCGACATCGATCCTTCCGCGAGCGTATCCTGCCTGTAGGCGGTCCGTGCGGGTCTTGATGCTCCTCCGACTCCCAGGGAACTAGTGCCCGAGTCGGTTTCGCCGATGAAGAGGTGGATGTCTCCGATAGGAACGATCGAACACCGCGTAGGGTTCGTCTTCGCCGGGATCCAGAACTCTTCAGGAGGGATGATCGGAAAGTTGCCAGAGAAGAGAAGACGGCCGATGGCTACGGTTTCACCGATTCCCGCGAAGACCTTGGTCATCGCCCACTGAAGAGCCTGAAGCGCCTCTTGCCCCACGGTGGGCGCCAACTGTCGTGGTATTGCCGACGAGTACGCCATGGAGGGATCCTCACAGTGCGTGTTTAGAGACGTGGGGTAAGGCGGACGGTTGACGGGTACTAGGTAACACAGCTTACCCAGGTTCAGATCCCACAACGGTGGCGGAATCCTACTCCTGCTATAAATCACTATAAGGGCAATACGCCGAGTTACAGAGATAGGTTCGCTGTGCGAGGTTGTGTGTGTCGATCTATGATCGTATGAGATTGTCTATGAACGTGCCCTAAAGGCTCCCATAGGCCCGACTTATATAGTCGTCAGGTCCTAGGGTTACAGGGAAAAGTCCTAGCCAGACAGGTTACAGAGTCCTACACCGTCTATCACTAGTCTTGTGTATCTCGCACTCCAAGGCTCAGGGTACGCTGGTAACTCCACCGTAGCCTTCCTTTATCCGGCATGGGCCTCCCTTCTGGATCCACCTAACTAGGCCGCCCAGCAGGACATAGGCCATGCTACCGACTATGGGCCACCCGGATTAGCCGGATAAGGGACATGCTATAAGGATACCCATATAGCATATCCCCAACAAGGAGTCGGACCCCAAACATCGGAATGAACTAAATCAAAAGGTCGCTGAGATACAGACGTGCTAGTAGGATAGGGAAGCTGAATCTGTTTACCCAACCTACAGCCCTAACAATATAAAGACCCATCTCCTGAGACAGACCCCAGAAGACCACGATGAACTAATGACAATAGGCGAGAGTCACAAAGGTGAGCAAGACGATGATGCCACTGCTGAAAGGAGCTGGTAGCAGAGGCGACGACTGGATAAGAACTGTCAGATGAAGTGGCAGCGGAAGGAACACGAAGCCAGTCTAACTCCCAAAGTCCTGAAGAGTCACGGCTGCAAGGGCCAGCTCCAACCAGGGCCCGCGTGCGACGGTCCTGGACAACACAAGAACCAGCATCAAGAATGACGCGATAACCAGAGTCAGTAAGCTGGCTAGCAGAGAACAAATTCATCTTAAGAAGAGGTACATGAGAAATATCAGGAACAGAAAAAAGAAGAAGTAGAAAGGGTGTCCCGACTAGAAACAAGAAGAGAGGTACCATCAGCCGTGAAAACACGGACAGGAGAAGGGAAAGAACGAAGAGCGGACAGAAAAGAAGACTCAGAGGTCATATGAAAGGAAGCTCTAGAATCCAGATACCACGGGGACGTACCTGACTGTGTAGAAGGTGGTGGTCAGCAGGTGCTCAAGAATCCCACGTAACCAGCAGGCTCGTCGAAGAAGAGCCTATAGCGCAAGCGGACCACGAAGACTCGATAATGTCCTGATCGGAGAGCAAGCTGAAGATCCGGAAGGAGCCGCGCCCACGAGCCTGGTGTGGACGAAATCGGGATCCGTGTATAACAGGTGGCCCAAGTGTGGTCATCCTTGTTACAGTAAGAGCAGTGACGAAGAGAACCACGGCGACCCTGACCACGAGCCTACTGGTGCTGACTGCCCCACAAGCTGGTGCCGACTCGACCTGAAATTGCTGGTCTTGACTCGACCACGACTGGAGGAGTGGGTAGTATAGGTAGCGGCACAGAGGACCGCGGCTGAGTCAAGGGAGCAGACGTCATAGGAGGACCATGAGTAGCAAGCACATATGGAACCGCAAGAAGACCAGCACCACGGAGACGGGTCTCCTCATCCCGAAGCTCACACAACACCTCAGAGAGCGGAACACGATCACGAGCATTCAGCTGAGCACGCCGGGGCTCAAACTCTTGGCGGAGCCGAGACAGAAACTCATAGATGCGGTGGAACTCCAAATCCGAGCGCACAATCTGGCAGCACGAGCATGTGCCACAAATAACAGTACAGAGAGAATCAAGCTGACGCCAGATAGCAGCACTCTGAGTATAGAACTCATCAATAGTAGAATCACCCTGCTGGAGAGCATGCTCCTGGCGAACCATAGACAGGTAAAGAGCATCCCTAGATGGCTGATAGCGCTGACGAAGATGGGCCCACTGAGCGGCAACCGTAGAGAGACTCATGAACTAAACAACATACTGGGGCAGAACACTGGAGGTGAGAACAATAGCAGTACGAGCATCCTCATCAACCCACTAAGTGTAAGCAGTCAGAGCGTGTCGATAGGCCTCGAGATCACAAGAGTACTGCTTGAACTTCAGGTCATAAGCAGCAACATCACTATCATCAGCACTCTGAGCAGCATCCTTGGCCTCTTGAGAAGCATCGGCACCGAGAACAATCGGCATCGACGAAAGAGGAGCCATAGGAGCAGGGGGCACGGCGGACAGGAGACCTCGCCGGAGAGCACACCCCAAAGACGGAGATAGCGCATGTGAACGCGCATAAAGGCAGCGAAATCAGGGTAATTCGCGCCATCGAAGATCACCGGGCAGTGAAGAATCGCAACATAACCCGATGAAGAAGACATCTCTCTCTCTCTCTCTCTCTCTCTCTCTCTCTCTCTTTCGAACTCAGACACATATCAGATTAGATCTGGATCTAGCCGGTCCTGACACAAGCCGACGAGATGGCGGCGGAATCCGGTGAGGTCCGGTGGCGAGGATGGGGCAAGAGCCGGCAGTAGGCCAGACGGGGCATGGAGGTCCGGTGGAGGGGCGTTGAGGGGCCGACTGCGGGCTAGACGGGGCGGGGCCAGTCGGCGGCGGGGCGTTGCAGATCCGGCCGGGACGGGGCGCGCCGGCAGCAGGCCACACGGAGGTGGGACGAGCATCAGATCTGACGAGGTGGAGGGCCGGGACGTGGCGCGTCGGCAGCAGGCCAGCCGGCGGCGGGGCGGGCAGCAGCGGCGACGGGAGAAGACGACGGCCTGCAGGCGGCGGCGAATGGGGGCCAGCAGGCGGCGGCGGACGTGGCGTGGACGGCGACGGGCAGACGACCCGCAGCAGGTGGCGGCGAACGGCCGGAGAGATGGCCGGAGACAGCGCCACGCCGGCGGCGGCGACGTCGAAAAAACGACGACGACAGGGACGGTGGTGGCTGTGACGATGTTGCAGAAAAACGGTCTAACCTAGCTCTAATACCATGTGAGGAATATGCAACATGTATTCCTCTGGGGCCAAAGGCCACAATATATAATACAGGTACATGTGTGAATATACAGGAAGCCCCCTAACATATGGGGAAAATACAATATACAAATATATACATCTAACATTCCACACCTCTCCAATGTGACGTACCTTATTTGTAAGGAAACATAGAAATACATCATCGTCTCCGCGTGCCTCAGTTATCTTTATACTTGATCTTACTTTTCTTGTGATAGCCATCGAGCTTAAAGTACTTATATATTGTGCTATTTTGCTTAGCTTAACTTGTTGTTGGTGCATTTAGTTAAGCCTATTATATTTATGTTTTGTGCTTGCAAAATTAACGTTAGTTTATTTTGCATTCTATCAAACCAAAACCATAATAGTTTCTAAATTGTCTATTCAACCTCCCCCTCTAGATGATATCTCTATCCTTTTAGAGTGCTCATAAGTCACAACCAAAAAAATACTGATGTATTCTGAATTCTAATTAGAAGTTCAGAATTACTACCTCTGTCCTAAGGCTTAAGGGCTATTTTTTAAAAAGTCAAACTACCTCAAGTTTGACCAAGTTTTAGAGAAAAATATTAATATTTATAATATGTAATCCATACCCTTTCATACATCATGAAACATATTTTTAAAAAGAAAATTCGTTATTTGACACTGCTTTAAAATATAATTCTCTATTTGACCCTGAAAAAGTTTTCCTTCTTTATTTAACATTTAATCCTTTTTTTGCCTTATATAGCACCACCATTCTATCAGTTACAGTCTGCCGATAGTTTTCCTCTTCCTGAACTAAATTACCCTAGCCTTAGAGCACTAGTCTTAGAGCACCTACATCGCGAACTCTAACGAGCCGACGCTATGATCAAAATCCCAGCCAACCGACAGTTAGGCCATCAAATCCTCAGACACTTGGGCTTTTTTCTTCACAGGGAGGTCCAGCGAGAGACCGCAGCTACACGATTTTAGTGTCCTAAATAAGCGTTCGGCATTATAGGCAGTGGCGGATACGGAATTTGGGCGCAGGGTGGTCCACCTTCAAAAAAAGTTTTTTTTAACAAAACTGAAGCAAGGCGGGTCAAGGTCCATAGTCTCCTGCTCCCTCGTCCCTTCCCTATCCATCTTGCGCCGCCACCCATTGTGTCGCCACCTCCCATCTTGCAACGACGCTCTCCCTCTACCGATGGCCAACACCCAACAAAGTGAAGGGCATGGAAATGAGTGGGTACCGTCGGGTCCCCGGTACCTAGCGGGTGGCGGGTATGGTGAAGGTCTAAACCCGACAACGGGTTCGGGGGCAGGTCGCGGGGGAGGGTCGGTGCAGGTATGGGGTGGGGACAAACCCGGCCCCAAACCCAGCGGGTGTCATCCTGAGGGACTGTGGGAGGGAGGAGCAGTAGGAAGGAGGTGCGCTGGTTGCCTGGAGTCGGCAAGGTGGGGCGATGGCGAGGCGCCGAGCTCGGAAGATGGGCAGTGGTCTCCATATCGAACGAAGAGGAAGGCACAAAGCGAACGATTGAACGAAGGAGATCATCTTGGGCGACGGGCGGCGGTGTCTAATATCGAATGGAGGAAGTCATGAAGCGAAAGACTGAACGAAGAAGGCCAATTCGTGTTTTTTTCCTGGATCGACTAGCTGCTCGCGTCCTCTGAAAATGGTCTTTTGTCTACTCTCTTCATTTTAAAAAGGATGTCTTAGATTTATCAAAAATTAAATAAATCTATAAACTAAAATATATCAAGTTTAATTTAAATTTAGTTAAATTTGCGATATTTTTTTAGGACAAAGGAAGTATTTTTTTGCTTGGTATATATGGAGCGGACCAAAATTCCAGGGTGGTCTAAGCACCACCCTGGCCACACTATGGATCCACCTATGATTATAGGCTGAGACGTTTATCTCATAAATTTAATTTTGTAGCATTTTTTATCACCTAAGCGTTTATGTAAATGTCCAGGATTGTATATGCCCTTAGCAGCAATGCGGCGAGGCACATAGCGGCAGCCGACGGCAGCGATTGCTATGAGATACCAGGGGTCGCTGTGGAGGACGGGGCTAGTGCGGGAAAAGCCGCAGCAGGCGGCGGCAAGGTGCGGCAACAGGTGCGGCAACAGAGGCCATGGCGCAGCAGATAGTGAAAAATTCCATCAGATCGCTAGTGTTGGGCTGCCTGCAAAACAGATCAAATATTTAGATCACTGATGCATTTTGAGTAGGTTTGGAACTCGAGGATTTGCTCGACGTTCATGCCAAAATCAACTTGTACTTGTTGCCGTACACGTTGCTAGCTCTTATTAACTTTCCTACCAACTGCAGCGGATACAGGGATTATACGTTGCAGTCTACTACCGTCAGACAATTCAGATTTTTTTCTTCATAAAAACAGTTTCTGGTTAAAAGAAGTGTATACTACTTCCAGAAGTCAGTTGTTATTTGATCATTTAATCAGACCAAATATGTCACATCACGGTTACTTCCTCCTTCACGGTTTGCAGGGCGCCTAATCAAATTTGGTTTTTTTCAAAACTACAACGTTCATAGGCGCATGAGCATTAATTAGTGATTAATGTAGTAGCTTTTCTCCCAACTTCCTATGCATGCAACAGTCTCCCACCATTGCATGCGCCTTAACCGCTCATTAATAGGCCTAATTTTCAGCCAATACGTTCACGCCTAGATCCGTAAGATTTTTGTAAACCGTCCTGCAAACCGTGATGGAGGGAGTAGTTTTTTAAAAGTTTGATCAAAATTTCCGTAGCTTGACTTTAAAAAAAAATTATAGACCTTAAGCCTTGGGATGGAGGGAGTACATGTCATCTTGTTTGGTATTTGACTTGTGATATTTCTATCTAGTGCAAGATAAGTTTTTGTCTGGGTTTAGGTGCACAGCAGTTTTGGGTCGAGGATTTTCCCACGTATACGTGACAAGATATCTCTATCTTCAAAAGCTTGCTTATTACCAATTTATTAAAGAACCGTATCAAAGGATTTTGTAGTGTTAGTTAGTACGTATGAAATGCTAAATGGAACTAGGAAGAACATTTAAGGAGTGGGTTACTTTCTTCATGATTGGCTAAAGGGCAGGGAAGAAAGATTGGATTCCATCAAATCAGGAAGATTAAACATACCAGGGACAGCGGCTGGCACATGCGAGCAAGGCCACAGTTCGTCAGTTGATTTAATTTCGTATCAGCAGTCAGTCAGGGACAAGACTCAGGTGCTCGGGGCTATCTTCAGGGAGATCAATCGACAGGGGGATCGATTGAGATCGATCAGAGAAACCACTGCAGGTATTAAAGACGAAGAGCTACAGGGAGATCAGATCAGGAGATCGATCGTCGGCCGCCATGGCGCTGCCTGCCGATAGACGATTGTGTCGTGCACCCTCATTGGGCTGGGCCTTTGTAAAAAAATTAGACAGATGTGTAGGATAAAGAGTATAGATAAGTATGTAGATATGGGCACCCTCCAGTCATGGGCCCTTGGCCGTCGCCAAGGTCACCATGGGCCAGAGCTGGGCCTGGCGACACCATCATCGAGGTGCTGCGTTTTTTCATTTGCTCTATCGTATGTACATTCATACCTAAAGGATCAATTCATATGTTTTCTTTCTTCTCTTAATTTTAATTCGGTTCATTGGGCTTGCAATTGCAGGCTGAGACAGAGGCGAGCCCAAGCAACATGGTAACAAGTGTGAGGATCCTGGCTTTGGAGTTTCCTTGTGAAGTACGCAATGATGTCAAGATGGTCCCGACTATCCTCAGATGCTTTCCCAATATTGAGATGCTCCACATCATGGTGAAGCCCCTGATGCTTCTCTTGACATTCATTTGAGCCACTATGTACTAGTTAGCATCATATTGCGAATTGCTGCTGTTACTGCATGGTTATAAGTAGCCGATGAACTTTCTCTCACTTACCGATCTTAGCATCATAGTCAAACTTGTATTCTGTTGACCAGCGGAATTTAAGGACGGTCTTATATTTTAGAACGGAGGGAGTAAAAAAGTATATATACTCAACCATATACAATACACGTGCAAATGCACGTCTGATTAACCACCAATTAACACATACTTACTGGAATTTCAAACAATAATTATTGTTTCAATAGAAGTGTGATTTCTTCTGGCATCTCTACACGGTGCACCTAGACTTTAAAGAATTAAATTACAAACTATCATCATCAATTCACATTCTCAACCCTGGCTTTGTGAGGGCGGCTAACAACGTACTGAAAGTTGGCGATGCAATGGCTAACAACATTGGCTTTGTGAGGGCGGCTAGACTTGCACACTATGACTCTCTTGGAGAACGCCTTCTACGAGAACATCATCCAAGAAAGGGCCCTCCTGCACTCCGACCAGGAGGTCTTTAATGGTGGCACCAACAACACGCAGGTCAGGAGTTCTTTTTTCTGAAAAGAGGAGTATAGCTCCGGCCTCTGCATCGGTTGATGCACACAACAGGTCAAGAGTACATCAGCAGCCACATTGCATTCTTCAAGGACTTCATAGAGAAGATATCATGAAGGGGGGATAATGCGCCGTTGACTACATTGAATGGACAGATCAGGAAGAATTGCAGGGTTTTTTAACAAATTAAAAGACTAAGATTCTAGGTGTGGCGTGACATCTAGGATGTGTTCGATCGCGCCCAAGCAGCTCGTAGTTCCCTCTCCTTCAGTTCTGCAATTGCGGTTTGAATAATAAAATGTTCAGGTGATACATGCAGCCCAGTAATATACTATACCTTTGTACACCCTGGGACGATACTTACATCATCATTGTGTAGAGAAGACCTGGGAGTAGATGGCAGGGGGCTAGCGTTTAAGCGTAACTGATCATTGTTAGGGAAATCTTTGACAGGCCACAATGGTCACCTGCACATGGACAACTATTCTTAACCCTAGTTTGGTCACCGGGACAACCGTTTTTAGCCATGCCCACGAGGCCACGAAGCTAAAGTTACCATCATCTCACAACTCATTGCAAAATTACCAAATTAGTTTGAGTCTCATGATTAAAATTTCATAACTGAAGAACCATGTAGGACATAAAAAAAAGCTTGCCACAATAACTAACTTGGTGTATCTATGCAAATCAATCAGAGCATAAAATGGCACAACCTGCAAGTATCAAAATTTTCTGCCAGCTGGAACGAATACTGCAAGTAATATCTAGAAGAAATTCTCAATGCAGTAAGTAGAACATGAATTAGCTAAGATATCACTAATTCTCCCCGGCATCAAAATTCAAGTGGATCAATATTAGGGTACCCTTTAACTCTTTAGTTCAACAAAATGAATTAACTTTTGTGATGACATCATCATTCTAAAAAGGTTAGTTCATTTTTTTTGAACTAATAAGGGTAAAAGGTAAGGGTAAAAGGTACCCTAATGATGCCCCACTTGCTTGTATACTCGTATGTGTCAAGCTTCATGCACTAGGCTTCAACAGTATGTTTAGCAGCAATTGTGCAATGTAACAACATTCTCATCAGGTCAAACCTAGCTAATAAAATCACACTTAACACAAGTACAATAGGAGCTCCATAATTGCCATCAGACAAAACAGTACTTACCACATAATGGTAGTCATTTGAATCATCGAAACCAGTACTTACCACATAATTCTAATCATGTTTGCAGAAAGAAGAGCCAGGGCAGAACATCAAAAAACTGAAAATGGTGCATGTTCATACTGTGACAACACAACATTAACAACTTCCAGAGCAATTTGCTTCCCACAGTAAATAAATAGGCACCTTTGACTTCAGAAGTTGACGAAAGGGTCGCCACGAGAAAAATCAGATGCCCTCTTGAAGCTTGCAATGAAACCTCCTTCAGGATTAGAACAGCCAGTGACCAATATTTGGGAGTCTGCATAAGCATGTTTCATGGACCGCAGAGGCATCATTTTGGAATGCACCTCCTCCATCGAACTGAAAGTTGAATTGGCCCACACAATCGCCGCCCTCTCCAGCACCAACGCACTCCCAAAGAAAAACTTGAGGAAAGCAAGCTCACTTCGATCCCCTCGGTAATCATTGAAAACCAGCATCTTGATCCGCGAGCGGATGCATTCTATGGTACCACACTCATTCCAGAACTTGAGGTTGAGCTTGCCAGAGGTTTTACCTGCTTCACGAGACTAAAAACAATCATTAATTTAGAAAGTTCATCAGCTACTTATGACCATTCAGTAACAACAGCAATTCGCAATATGATGCTAGCTAGTACATAGTGGCTCAAATGAATGTCAAGAGAAGCATCAGGGGCTTCAACATGATGTGGAGCGTCTCAACATTGGGAAAGCATCTGAGGATAGTCGGGACCATCTTGACATCATTGCGGACCCCATAACGAAACTCCAAAGCCAGGATCCTCACACTTGTTACCATGTTGCTTGGGCTCGCCTCTGTCTCAGCCTGCAATTGCAATCCTAATGCACCCAGTCAAGAGAACATATGAATTGATCGTTTAGGTATGATGTACACGATAGAGCAAATGGAAAAATGCGGCACCTTGATGATGGTGTCGCCGACCTCTAGGACATGATTTCCTGCAACCAAGTACTCCCTCCGTCCGCAAATACATGTACATCTAGCTTTTGCCTAAGTCAAAGATAACCAAATTTGACCAACTTAATAGAGAAATATAAAAACATATATTATATCAAATTGACATATTATGAAACTAGATTTAAAAATAAATCTAATGGTATCAATTTATTGTCATAAATGTTGGTATGTTGTCCTAAAAAATTAGTTAAACATAGTAAAGTTTGATTTAAGACAAGGCTAAAAGCACACGTTTGCGGACGGAGGAAGGAGGAAGTATCCGAATAAGTGCAGGTTGGGGGCATGTCCGATCTTCACCTTGGTGCAGACACCGTTGCTGGTCCAACCTCCTGAATGGACGAGTCGCTCAAGGCATGGGGCGTGCACCACAACGATTTCTTCAAAGAAGGAGCCGATGAACTGCACGCACCGGCGGCTTCCTGGCTGACAAGGCGGAGGTGGAGCTTAAACAGATTGCCTTGGACACAGAGCGTCTCGAGCACGGGGCTCCTGTCGAGGATGAAGTCCAAATCCTTGCTCTCCATGAGGACGCTGCAGAGGCCGAGCTCACGGAGGTTGGGGAAACAGGTGGCGCGCGGGACGCCGGCAGTGTCGGGGAACTTCCAGAGGCCGAGGTAGAGGCGGGTGAGGGTGGTGCTCATGCCTAAGAAGGTGGCCGGGAGAATGAGGTCGAGCGGCCACGGGCGGTTGACGAGCACGAGTTCCTGGACGCCCTTGTCGGCGAGGAGCTGGAGCCAGCGCGTGAGCAGGCCATGAGACCCTTCCATGTAGCTGCTGGTGAGGTGGACGCAGCGGAAGGGGCCCGGGTGCGCGGCGAAGACGCGGGAGACAGTGGAGGTGATGCTCCGGGCGTCGGCGTGCAGGACCGCGGTGCGTGCGGGGAGGATGTGGGAGTCGACGAGGACGAGCGGGGCGGAGCGCCAGACCCCGCGCCAGCGGCGGGAGAGCGCGGCGGTGCGCGCGGCTTCCTTGACGGGGATGCGGGAGACGATGTTGCCGAGGAGCGTGTCGGGGAGGGTGCTGAGGCGGTCGACACCATCGTGGGGGAGGAGCGCGAAGAGGCGAGCGTCGAGGGAGGCGGGAGGGTCCGGGATGGTATAGTGGGCCGTGGGCGTAGGAGATCACGCGGGCAAAGAGTCACTGTACATCGTCAGGGTCCACCTCACCAGCAGCAACCATCACGGGGTCCATCGGAACGGGAGGCACCCGGGTGTCCATCGCCGCCGCCGGAAGCGCCACGGTGGGGACGAGGGTTTTCAGCGGCGCGTGCTGCCCGGGACTGGAGTGGGCGAGTGGAGCAGAAACGGAATGCTCCTGAGCTCTTTGGCCCGCTGGTTTCTCTGCAAATACTCCATTTCTTTCAAATTACTTTGCCGCCCAACAAATGTTGAGTTCCTCTAAAAAAACAAATGTTGAGTGGTCACAACCAAACAATGGGTTACAGATTGTATTCTACTCCCTCCGTTTGGAAATATAAGATGTTTTAGGTTTGTGAAAAAGATATATCTAAACATCTTTTAGTGTATAGGTTTAAATAAATCTAGACACTAAAAAGCGTCTAGATACATCTCCATCACAAAGCTAAAATATCTTATATTTCCAAATGGCTTATATTTCCAAACGGAGCTAGACACTAAAAGATGTCTAGATATATCTCTTTCATAAACCTAAAACATCTTATATTTTTAAACGGAGGGAGTAGTTTATAATTAGAACTAAAGTTGTGATTTTTCTACCCACAAAAAAGTTGTGATTTTTCTGTTTGATGCAACATGGTTTTTTTCCTGCGGATTACACAGATGGGAACATAATCAAGAGTGTGGGTTTTGGATGCATATCAGTTTTTGATCTCATGGCGAGGATTTTTTTTCCAAGCATATGAGCATGATTCCTCTAACTGCAGTAGTTTGCTTAGTACCAGTTTGAAGAAAATTGTACTTCTATCAAAAGAGTTAGTGATGTAGAGTTAGGTGTGTATAAGTGTTGGATGAAACTAGGAAGAATCTGTAAGGAGTGGATTACTGCAACAAGCTCGTAGTTACATCCTTTAGGCCTTGTTTTGCAAATGGGGTTCAGAGTGTTTTACTAGGGAATTATCTGACGGGGATTGGGTGAAAACACTTCCTTCACCCAATCCCCTCTCACCCGATCCTCTTCCCTGTTCAATTGATTTTAAATTTCGTGTCTTTGGATCGCATCTTGTTTCCCGAAAGAGAAGAGGCAGCGCCCTCGAGCAGCAGTCCAAAACGCGAGGGGTGAGGCGTGTTTCTATTATACCTAGACCAAACGAGTATTCTGGGGGATCGCTAGGGTTAAGCCCACCCAAAACTCCTATACAAAACAGTGGTTTCTGGTGTCTTTCAATGTGTCGGGGATAATAGTCGGTAATCCTCATCAAAACTGTTGGAATTATGCCCTAGAGGCAATAATAAAGATGTTATTATTATAATTCTTGTTCATGATAAAGTTTATGTTCCATGCTAGAATTGTATTAAGCGGAAACTTTAATACTTGTGTGGTTTGTAAACAACACCGTGTCCCTAGTACGCCTCTATGGACTAGCTCATTGATCTATGATGGTTAAGGTTTCCTAACCATAGACATGAGTTGTCAATTGATAATGAGATCATATCATTGGGAGAATGATATGATGGACAGACCCAAACTAAGCGAAGCAATTAGATCGTTTCATCGTGTTCATCTTTGCGAAGCTTTTCCTATGTCAAATATTGTATTCCTTAGACCATGAGATAATGCAACTCCCTGGTACCGGAAGAAAGCTTTGAGGTCATCAAACATCATCCTATGAGAGGGTGATCATAAAGGTGTCTCTCAGGTGATCGAAAAGTATCTGTTGGGTTGTATGTATCGAGATGGAATTTGTCCCTCCCAAGTCGAAGAGATATACTTGGGCCCACTCGTGTCGATATCAACACCGCTTGCAAGCATGTGGTTAAGGAGTTAATCACAAAGTGATATCGGATTACGGAACGAGTAAAGTACTTGCTGTGAACGAGATTGAACTAGGTATGACGGTACCGACGATCGAATCTCGGGCAAGTAAAATATCGCGAGACGAAGGGAATATATATATGGGATTGATTGAATCCTGGCATCGTGGTTCATCCGATATGATCATCGATGAATGTGTGGAAGTCAATATGGGTGCCCAGACCCCGCTGTTGATTATTGATAGAAGATCATGTCTGCATATTCTCGAACCCGCAGGGTCACACACTTAACGTATCTCGACGCTAGGATAGATTGGATAATTGGTTTATGATTTTTTTTCGGAGTCTCGGATGGGATCCGGGATATCACGAGAGGTTACGTAATGGTCCGGAGAATAAGATTCATATAAGGCAATGCAGTTTTTGGAGTTCGGAATTGTTCTGGGTTAATCGGTATTGTACCGGAAGCTTCTAGAACCTTCCGGAAGGGGACCGACGTGGCCCCACCTTCCGGGAGGGGGCATGGGCCTATGAGGGAGTGTCCTGGCCGCATTGGGCCAGGGGCACAAGGCCCCATAGGGCCCAGCCGATCCTAGATAAGTTTAAACTCGTTTAAACTAGAGATAGGATTTCTAGATAAGGGAGAGTTTAAATCGTTTAAACTAGAGATAGGATTTCTAGATAAGGGAGAGTTTAAATTGTTTAAACTAGAGATAGGCTTGGAGGAGGGCAGGCTGGCCGCCTCTATATATAGAGGGTGGTGCGCCTCCCACTACTACTCCACACCTTCCTCCAAGCCCTAGCTACCTTGCTACCTTCCTCTCTCCTCCCGATCGCTTGTAGGCGAAGCCTGCAGCAGAAATTCTCCACCATATACACCACGCCGTGTTGTAGATCCAATCTATCTCCACCATACTCGCTGGTCCGAGGAAGGAGGAGACGCCGAGGTGCTGCACGTGCATCTTACGGAGGCACCGCCACTTGTGGTGCTAGATCGGATCGGATCGCGAGGAGGAGAAGCGAGTACGACTACATCACCCAAGTTCCGATTTAACGCTCATTGTGCGAATCTTCAAGGGTATGAAGATCTAATCCAATCTCTCTCGTTGTTTGCATCTCCTAGATTAGATCTTGGCTTTCCTCGCTCCGTAGAAAATTTTGATTTACTATGCCGCCAAACACTTCAAAGGTATCGAGCTAGATCTATGCGTAGATGTGTTTCACGAGTAGAACGCAACATGGTTGTTGCGGCGTTGATGTTTTCTGTTGCAAGCCTCTTGTTTGTGTTCTTCTTATGACGCGGATAGTGAGATTGAAGCGGTCTAGGACAACCCACGGCGACGTCGTCGCGAAACCGCCCGCACTTGACGTGTGGCTTGTACCACACATGCGGCTGGTGGATGTCAGTTTCTCTCACTATAGTTGTCATGGGATTAACACCGGAGTTTGGCAACCATAATATCACCGTTGTGGCTTTCCGTAGGTAAGAATCGTTCTTAGCATCTACTCCCATAAGCCACGTAAAACATGCAACAACAAAGTAGAGGCGTCTAACTTGTTTTTGCAGGGAGTGTTTTCTGTGATATGGTATGGCCCAAGATGTGATGTTGTAACACCCTCAGAATCGGACCTATGCAAGTTTTAGCGAAACCCGCCAAACCCGCATAGAAACGATTCAAAGGTGCCCACCAGGCACTTTCGTGCGGGTGGAAAACGAAGTAATAACATTACACAACAACATCGATGGGACCCATGATCGATATATATAACAGCGACTCAAGAGCCAAGAATACAGATATAATACACAAAGATCCAAATCACCTTGAAAATGTCGAAGTGTCCGACTACGGACAAGATGCAAATGGGGCTAAGAGCCCTGAAGAATAACCAATGGCGTCCATAACCCTGCCAAGCGCCGGAAGGGTAACCCTACTAACGACGCCGATCTCAAAACCTGCTTAAACAAAGGGGTGCCGACAAAGGGCAAAGGAAAAGAAGGAGCGTCGATCGAGGCCAAGACAGGCGAGTCTAGAATTCGCGGTCCTCGCCTACATAGGTATGGTGGATCGAGGCGGCAGCAAGATGCATTAAACAACCTATAGAGACTCGACACGATCAAGGCAATCGAGGAGGGAAGAAAGGCCTATTCGAACCAACCGATACTAACACCAAACAAACCCATCTGTGTTTCCCCTCGAGACCAAACGAGAAGTCAACCGAGGAACTCACACGCTGGCGCTTTACTTCTTCAGTTATGGTTGCAGCAATTACTAGTCAGGTTTAGATAATTGTCCTGATTAAAGAAGCAGTGGGCCCTTTTAGTGATTCATTCCGTTGTAGTTGCAGCAATTACTAATCAGATACAGATAGCATGAGATAAACCCAAAACCCAGCAGTGGTTGGTACTTTTATTCAGCCATTCTGCTAGAAGTTGCATACTTACTAGTCAGTACAATGGTCGCAAGTTTACACTCCAAACAAGCAATTGTGGCGTATTATTTAGCCATTCCGTTATAGTGAAGCTGATTACTAGTCATTATAAAGTCAAATTTATAGCAATAAACTTTAGTTATGCTTGTCTATGATCGAGATATCTGCTCCAAGTCGTCCATATCCATGCGGACACGGCTTTGAGAAAGTTTTACCCGGCCGGGTGCACCAATAGCAACACACGCCGATCAACCTCGAAAACCAAAACAAAACCCAACGAGGCTTTCACGTTGAACAATCACAGGATTCAGAATTATTTGGGGCCACCCTTAAGTAGATCCATAACGGAGCTAGGCGACTCGAGCAGACTCAAGGTTTGCGCTGGTTGTAAACGATCGGGAACCCAAAGTGTGGTTGGCTTGTCGATACCGCGAAAACACTCCGCTTACCTAAAGACAAAGCAGTGCTCCTCACACAATCGTAAAACATAAGTAGCATGGCATAAGTACAGGATCGTAAATAAAACCTCAAACTAGTTTGTGGCCCCAAGAAATAAGACTGAATCAAGCTCTAGCTCAGGGGGGTCCCATATACCTCCCGGATGTGGATAGCGCGATAAATCAAGGAACAGGTATCAAGTACTCGGGGTCCTACGGGACACAAGTGGGCGTTCGGAAACCAAATATTATCTATCACCCACCGATGCCTCTACTTACTTCAATTTTAGTTGTTAAACAGGAATTAAAGTGAACGATAAGTAAAACTAGGATCGTCTCCAACATCAACATGCGGCAATACATCAACAACTGTGGCATTTGACGACACACAACAGCACTTGAGCAAGCGACTACGACACGCAAGTCCAACTATCTACCAAACAACAGGTATTAGGATGTGTCCAAGGCAATATATGGCTGCAAGGGATATCACGGGTACGGAAACTAGAGCATCGCAACACAGATAGCAATAGATCAACATGAGGGAATAAATACTATAAAAGTAAGATAGGTAGAAAGGGGGAGATGCTCGCTTTGAAAACATTGCCAAGGTTCAACCAAGATCGGGTCGACACTGCATCAACTCAACGGCCTTATCCGAAGAAGCAAAACACTAGAATAAACACCGGATGCAATATTTAATACGGCAGAAGATCGGCATGATGCATGCATGATGTATGGCATGGCAAAGATGCGATGCAATTAGGTCATATTAAGTGGAACCGGGTCCCAAAATTATTTAGATGGTTCAAGTTGTTTAGCTAATCCCGCAATTAAATGTTGTTTAACAAGGCAAAAGATAGCACCGGTTACACCGATTTAGATGAGGCCAATATGAGACTAGATTTGCCCGCATATGGGCCCCATATTTAATTATGCGTTGAATCGGCATAAGGCCCCAAACCAATGATGAGCATGCGAGATGACAATTAAATATGCAACAATTCATATAGTTGACCATTTATAAAATAGGGTTCTCGGAAAGGGGTT
This sequence comes from Avena longiglumis, assembly GCA_030063025.1. Lineage (NCBI taxonomy): Eukaryota > Viridiplantae > Streptophyta > Magnoliopsida > Poales > Poaceae > Avena > Avena longiglumis. Next base: position 213,855,753 of record CP125979.1, read on the forward strand.
CACACATTGAGGGTCTCGGCGATCTTGGGGATCCGGGGTTCGGGTCGGTCTCGGATCCGTGGTTCGACGGAAACGTTCTCGGACTCGGATCGTTCTCGAATAATGAGGTAGGTCTTGGCGTGTCCGGGTGCGGGACTTGGTTCGGTGTCGGGGCGCATCGGACTCGCCCTGGTCGGTGTCGTCCTCGTTGTCGCGAAGGTCTTGTCGGGTCCCACGGGGTCGGTCTTGCCGTTCCAGGGTGACGAACTTGGCGTTCTCGTGGCGGAGGGCTTGTTGTGCCAGTGGCGATCTTGGCGGTCTCCGGGTTCGGCCTTCGGATCCATGAAGGAGGTCTTGGCGCGGCACCGGGTTCGAGGTGTCGAGGCTTGGTCTTCGAGGTTCATGAGGCGGACTTGGCGTTCGAGGGTTTTCTCCGAGTCCATGGTGCGACCAGGTGGTAGATCTTGTTCGGTCCCGACGCCGAGGTATTGCATGGTTCCCCGGTTCTCGACTCGTGTCGGCCTTGTGGTCCGAGAGGGACTACTTGTCGTCCGTGAAGGCGACGTCGGTGGTCGGTGGCGAGATTGTTCTGCACCAGGCGCCTCGTATCCTTTCTTCAGAGAAGATCTCGAGCCCCCACGACACCACAAAGCTGCTGCTGTTGAAGAGGGTGGAAGCAGGCATGCCGACAGGGACAAGGACGGGCTGGCGGTGGAGGTTGGACGGCGGAGCGTGGCCGACGGCGGCGCTGCCGGAGACAGCGAGGTGAGAGCTGGAGGCGAGCTCGCTTGCCGCAGAGAGGGGAGGCCACGCCGCGCAGGCGGGAGCAGCTAGGGCGAGGCGGGCGAACGCCGGACGCAGGGCGACGGAGCCGGGCAGGCGGACGCAGCCGGGGTCGCCGCGAGCCGAGGCGAGGAAGGCGAGCTTGGCGGCGAGAGGAGCCGGCAGGGGCGATGGGCGACGCTGGGAAGGCGCATGAGCGAACACCGCGGAGGCGGGGCGGAGCGGCAGAGAGCCACGGGCCGGGCGGCGCGAGGCGGCCAGGCGAGAGGGCCGGGCGAGGCGCAGCGGGCGGCGCGTCATGGGGCGGGAAAGCAGACGGAGGGAGGAGGCGCGCGAACGCGGGGAGGAGGGGGCAGCGCGCGGTGGAGGGAACGGGGCGAGCCGGTGAGCGGCGGAGGCGGGGGACGCAGGCGCTGAGGAGCTGCAGGAGCGGGCGAGGCACCTCGGCCGGAGGAAGGGGGAAGGAGAGCGCGGGGCGGAGAGGTGCGGGCCAGGGCTGCTCGCGGGGAGAGAGGAGGAGGGTTGTCGGGGCAGGGCGGTTGGGGAGGAAGGAAGAGGGAGGGGAGGAGGAAGAACAGGGGCCGGGAGAGTGGGGCCCGACGTGGGGCCAGGGGACAGGCGGGTCAGGCTGTGGGAGGCAGGGTGAGTCGCGGTGGGCTGTATGCTGGTTGCAGAGGGTGTGCGGCGTCGGTTTGGTGGGGTGGGAAGGGATGAGTTAGTCTAGGTGGCAACCTAGGATTGGTAGGGGGGGGGGAGAGGGGGGGGTGGCAAGTGGGGATTGGATGGGGTGATGTGGAGGGTTGGGGCTGGGTAGGTAGTTTGGTAGGAATAGGATTAGAGGTGGACCGTTTGTAAAACCTGGGGGTGGTCGTTCGGGTCGAAACGGCCCGTTCGACTGCCCCCGCTAAAATAATAAATATTTTTATTTGTTTTAAACGGGCAGTGTGCAAACCGATAGCGGCCAAAATAATTAATCCGGAGAACCGGGCTTTGCATTTGAATTAAGATGGGGCGTTTGGAAAACAAAACGGGCTTTGCGAAAATAGTTTTATGCGAACAATGCATGATGATGACGATGCAATGCACAAATTCAACGCGATTTTCTAGTAGTGGTTTTGCGGGATGCCACAATTCGACACCACTAACAAGGGATCTCGCCCTCGAGATCCGCCTCATGGTACCGGGAAGAAGGGCGGCGATCTGAATCTTCGCGCTTCGTGTAGATCCTCGCGACACCACTAACAAGAGGTCGTTGTCCGTGATCGTCGGGAGAACACTCCGGAAACAAAAGGTCGAAGGCAGAGGTATCAACAAATAAAGCCACCTCTAACTTCGACGGAAAGAGGGAACCGATGCATTCTCATCCACTGCAATGTACAAAAGCGAATAGAAAGGGTAGTCGGCATGGGGGCCAATCCATCACGCACCCAAACTATTACTCTGCACAATCAGTAGAAAAGAGTGCAACCATTCTCGGAATCGATCAAGATCTCGACAAGCGAGGTTCGAACAAAGGAGTGATGCGATCGCATCGGATCCAACGAGAGGATGTCGCCGGAAAACACCGGAAGGCACAAACAAGGAATAAAGAGTGGTGACACCGTGACGGATTCCTCAGCAGCTTGAACACGGATGATAGACCACCGTTATCGAGGAGGACGCGAAACCTCAAGGTAATGACGGAAACCCAACCACGAGAATTCTGGACTCAAGAAAGAGAAGAGAGCGGATTCAAAACACGAGAGATAAGAGGAGAATAGCAGAGGTAAGGAGTAAAATCGACCTAATCGTAACTATCCAACCGATTTTGCAAAATAGTTTTGACACTCTCACGCCGTCGTCACTAGGTTATCCTCAGGCTGGACTTGTGGGTATCGCAACCGCCGAGCTCGATACCACTCAGTAACACCCTCGATCGGACCTATGCAAGTTTTAGCGAAACCCGCCAAACCCGCATAGAAACGATTCAAAGGTGCTCACCAGCACTTTCGTATGGGTGGAAAGCAAGTAATAACATTACACAACAGTCCTCGATGGGACCCACAGATCGATATATATAACTGACTCAAGAGCCAAGAATACGATATAATACACAAAGATCCAAATCACCTTGAAAATGTCAAGTGTCCGACTACGGACAAGATGCAAATGGGGCTAAGAGCCCGAAGAATAACCAATGGCGTCCATAACCCCGAGGCCAAGCGGAAGGGTAACCCCGCTAACGACGCCGATCTCAAAACCCGCTTAAACAAAAGGGTGCCGACAAAGGGCAAAGGAAAAGAAGGAGCGTCAAGATCGAGGCCAAGACACGAGTCTAGAATTCGGTCCTCGCCTACATAGGTATGGTGGATCGAGGCGGCAGCAAGATGCATTAAACAACCTATAGAGACTCGATGGCGGCAATCAGAGGGGGGAAAGAAAGGCCTATTCGGAACCAACCTGATACTAACACCAAACAAACCCATCCTGGTGTTTCCCCCTCGAGACCAAACGAGGAAGTCAACCGAGGAACTCACACAGTTGGCAGTTTTACTTCTTCAGTTATGGTTGCAGCAATTACTAGTCAGGTTTAGATAATTGTCCTGATTAAAGAAGCAGTGGGCCCTTTTAGTGATTCATTCCGTTGTAGTTGCAGCAATTACTAATCAGATACAGATAGCATGAGATAAACCCAAAACCCAGCAGTGGTTGGTACTTTTATTCAGCCATTCCGTTGTAGTTGCAAGATTTACTAGTCAGGTACAATGGTCGCAGTACACTCCAAACAAGCAATTGTGGGCAGTATTATTTAGCCATTCCGTTATAGTGAAGCTGATTACTAGTCATTATAAAGTCAAATTTATAGCAATAAACTTTAGTTATGCTTGTCTATGATCGAGATACTGTGCTCCAAGTCGTCCATATCCGCGGACACGGCTTTGAAAGTTTTACCGGCGGGTGCACCAATAGCAACACACGCTCGATCAACCTCGGAAAAACCAAAACAAAACCCAACGAGGCTTTCACGACTGAACAATCACAGGATTCAGAATTATTTCAGGGGCCACCCCTTAAGTAGATCCCGCAACGGAGCTAGCTGACTCCGAGACAGACTCAAGGTTTGCGTCAGTGGTTGTAAACGACTGGGAACCCGAAAGTGTGGTTGGGCTTGTCGATACCGCGAAAACACTCCGCTTACCTAAACAGTACAGTGTGCTCCTCACACAATCGTAAAACATAAGTAGCATGGCATAAGTACAGGATCGTAAATAAAACCTCAAACTAGTTTGTGGCCCCAAGAAATAAGACTGAATCAAGCTCTAGCTCAGGGGGGTCCCATATACCTCCCGGATGTGGATAGCGCGATAAATCAAGGAACAGGTATCAAGTACTCGGGGTCCTACGGGACACAAGTGGGCGTTCGGAAACCAAATATTATCTATCACCCACCGATGCCTCTACTTACTTCAATTTTAGTTGTTAAACAGGAATTAAAGTGAACGATAAGTAAAACTAGGATCGTCTCCAACATCAACATGCGGCAATACATCAACAATCGTGGCATTTGACGACACACAGCACTTGAGCAAGCGACTACGACAAGTCCAACTATATACCAAACAACAGGTATTAGGATGTGTCCAAGGCAATATATGGCTGCAAGGGATATCACGGCACGGAAACTAGAGCATCGCAATACAGATAGCAATAGATCAACAGGAGGAATAAATACTATAAAAGTAAGATAGGTAGAAAGGGGAGATGCTGCTTTGAAAACATTGCCGAAGGTTCAACCAAGATCGGGTCGACACTGCATCAACTCAACGGCCTTATCATGAAGAAGCAAAACACTAGAATAAACACCGGATGCAATATTTAATACAACGACGAAGATCGGCATGATGCATGCATGATGTATGGCATGGCAAGATGCGATGCAATTAGGTCATATTAAGCGGGACCGGGGTCCCGACAATTATTTAGATGGTTCAAGTTGTTTAGCTAATCCCCGCAATTAAATGTTGTTTAACAAGGCAAAAGATAGCACCGGTTCGCTACACCGATTTAGATGAGGCCAATATGAGACTAGATTTGCCCGCATATGGGCCCCATATTTAATTATGCAGTGAATCGGCATAAGGCCCCCAAACCAATGATGAGCATGCGAGATGACAATTAAATATGCAACAATTCATATAGTTGACCATTTATAAAATAGGGTTCTCGGAAAGGGGTTCACACATTGAGGGGTCTCGACGATCTTGGGGATCCGGGGTTCGGGGTCGGTCTCGGGATCCAGGGTTCAACGGAAACGTTCTCGGACTCCGGGATCGTTCTCGGATAACAGAGGTAGGTCTTGGCGTGTCCGGGTGCGGGACTTGGTTCGGTGTCGGGGCGCATCGGACTCGCCCTGGTCGGTGTCGTCCTCGTTGTCGCGAAGGTCTTGTCGGGTCCCACGGGGTCGGTCTTGCCGTTCCAGGGTGACGAACTTGGCGTTCTCGTGGCGGAGGGCTTGTTGTGCCAGTGGCGATCTTGGCGGTCTCCGGGTTCGGCCTTCGGATCCATGAAGGAGGTCTTGGCGGCACCGGTTCGAGGTGTCGAGGCTTGGTCTTCGAGGTTCATGAGGCGGACTTGCTCGAGGGTTTTCTCCGAGTCCATGGTGCGACCAGGTGGTAGATCTTGTTCGGTCCCGACGCCGAGGTATTGCATGGTTCCCCGGTTCTCGACTCGTGTCGGCCTTGTGGTCCGAGAGGGACTACTTGTCGTCCGTGAAGGCGACGTCGGTGGTCGGTGGCGAGCTTGTTCTGCACCAGGCGCCTCGTATCCTTTCTTCAGAGAAGATCTCGAGCCCCCACGACACCACAAAGCTGCTGCTGTTGAAGAGGGTGGAAGCAGGCATGCCGACAGGGACAAGGACGGGCTGGCGGTGGAGGTTGGACGGCGGAGCGTGGCCGACGGCGCCGCCGGAGACAGTGAGGTAGAGAGCCAGGGAGGCGGAGCTCGCTGCCGGCTTGCTGCAGAGAGGGGGAGGCCCGACGCCGGCGAGGCGGGGAGCAGCTAGGGGCGAGGCGGGCTCGGAACGGCGCCGGGTCGCAGAGGCGGACGGAGCCGGGCGACGCTGACGGCCTGGGTCGCCGAGCGAGGGAGAAAGCTGGCGGCCGGAGAGGCGCCGGCAGAGCGATGGGGCGACGAGGCCGGGAGGCCATGAGCAGACGCCATGAGGCGGGCGAGCGGTGCACAGAGAGGTGGCGCCGCGGCGCGGAGGCGGCAGGCGAGGCGCGGGCGGCCGGGCGAGGCGCAGCGCGTCATGGGGCGGGAAAGCGAGGCCAAAGCGAGACGGAGGAGCGAGGCGTGAACGCGGGAGGAGGGGCAGCGCGGTGGAGGGGAGCGGCGAGTGAGCGGCGGAGGCGGGCTGCAGCGCGCTGGAGGAGCTGCAGGAGCGGCGAGGCACTCGTCGGCCGGAGGGGAAGGGGAAGGAGAGCGCGGGGCGGAGAGGTGCCGGGCTCATGGGAGAGGAGGAGGAGGTTGTGGGCAGGCGGTTGGGGAGGAAGGAAGAGGGAGGAGGAAGAAGAACAGGGCCGGGAGAGTGGGGCGGACGTGGGGACAGGGTCCCAGGGCGAGGGAGGCAGAGGGGTGGCTGTGGCCAAGGCTGGTTCTGAGTGTGTGCTGCGTCGGTTTGGTGGGGTGGGGAGGGATGAGTTAGTCTAGGTGGCAACCTAGGATTGGTAGAGGGGAGGGAGAGGGTGAGGTGGCAAGTGGGGATTGGGTGGGGTGATGTGGAGGGTTGGGCTGGGTAGGTAGGTTGGTAGGAATAGGATTAGAGGTGGACCGTTTGTAAAATCCTGGGGGTGGTCGTTCGGGTCGAAACGGCCCGTTCGACTGCCCCCGCTAAAATAATAAATATTTTTATTTGTTTTAAACGGGCCGTGTGCAAACCGATAGCGGCCAAAATAATTAATCCGGAGAACCGGGCTTTGCATTTGAATTAAGATGGGGCGTTTGGAAAACAAAACGGGCTTTGCGAAAATAGTTTTATGCGAACAATGCATGATGATGACGATGCAATGCACAAATTCAACGCGATTTTCTAGTAGTGGTTTTGCGGGATGCCACAGATGTGTATATTGTATGCGATGATCATGTTTTGTAATGTTTCACACTTGCATGTCGATGAGTACACAACCGGCAGGAGCCATATGGTTGTCTTTATAATTGTGTATGACCTGCGAGTCAACTTCTTATACGCCATGTAATAGCTTTACTTTATCGCTAAGTAGTTAGCAATAGTTGTAGTTGCTATTCGTGGTGGAGGCAATCATGGTGGAGTGATGGAGATCATGCCGGAATGCACAAGATGGAGATCATTGCGCGAGGATTGGCTATACCATGTCACATAAAGTTATATGCATGTGATGTTTATCCCTTTATGTATCTTATTATGTTTAGATCGCGACGGTAGCATTATAAGATGATTCCTCACTTAAAGATCAAGATAAAAACTGTGTTCTCCCCAAGTATGCACCGTTGCGAAAGTTCGTTGTGTCCAAGCATCACGTGATGATCGGGTGCTATAGACTCTACGCTCACATACAACGGGTGCAAGCCGGTTTACTGCACGCGAAATACTTGGGTCTAACTTGACGAGCCTAGCATGTATGCATGGCCTCGGAACACAAGAACCGAAAGGTTAAGCATGAGTCATATGAATGATATGATCGACACTTTGTTGTCCACCATTGAAACCACATCTCTTCTCGTGATGATCGGATTAGGTGTGGTGAATTTGGATCGTGTTCACTAAACAACTTGAGGGATGTTGAATTTAGTGGGAGTTCATCTAGTAATTTGATTAAGTTGAACTATTTATCATGAACATAGTCTAAATTGTACTTGCAAATACTGTAGATCACATGGCCAACTCCAACTCCAACTTCAACGTTTTTGCTGAGAAGGAAAAGCTTAGAAACAATGGGTCTAACTTCACCAATTGGTTCCGCAATCTAAGAATCATTCTGTCTGGCGGACAAAAGGACTATGTCCTTGGTAAAGCGTTAGGTGACCCCCCTGCAATCGCACGGTGATGAGAAAGCTGTCTATCAGTCGCGCAAAGATGATTATGGTGTGATTAAGAGCACCATCTTGTTTGCTATGGAACCGGAGCTTCAAAATCGTTTTGAAACCTATCCCGGGCCCTATGGAACCGGAGTTTTCGAATGAGAAAATTCTATTATTTTCTAAACGGTTTGTGGGATGGCGACGAGTGTGGATGTACTGTAGCCGACTAGTGTCAAATTACAGGTTTGCTTATGAGTTGAGTTCCCTCCAAGTACCACTGAGCATACTACTCCCTCCGTCCTAAAATAGATGTCTCAAATTTATCAAAATTTGGATGAATCTAGACACTTTTTAGTATATAGATTCATTCAAAATTTGAAAAACCTAAGACATCTATTCTTGGACGGAGGGAGTATTACTCTCTTCTTTCTCTTTTGTGTACTTATTTTTCACACAACCCTGCAAGAAAATGTTGATGTGGCGCTGTGAGATTGTTTCCTTTTCTTAGATCAACAGGGACTCCCCGTCCCCGGTTCTATTGATAACATCAACGAAACCTGAAGAGAATTCTTAGGTCTGATATAATAAAGAGAGCTATAACTTTTAAAGGTCCAAACTGAGAAAGCGGAGCAAAGAGAACAGCGAAAGTTCCATACAAAGGAAAGCATGAATCTTCAATGGTCACATGTGTATCTTCTCTAACTCCAAGAATCAATCTCCCCTTACTCGGGTCAATTGTGGTGAAAGTGCACTTGGATTCAGCATCGGGCAACCCCTCCAGCTCCTACCTACGAACAGTGACAGGTCATTCTGTTGGGCCAATGGTTGTCTCGGTCCGATCTTGCATTTCAATGCATCTTTTTATAAGACTATCTCACAAATATCAATGGAAATAAATGAGAAACAATTTTTTGGGGGGAAATGAGCGTTTTTATTACTTAAAAGTAATATTTATACCCGGCCTCTGCATAACTGAAAGGACTATATCTTCCCATGATGTTTTTTGGTGTTAAATGACAATCCCAACCTTGTTTTTAACTGTGCTCTTGAGTTTCAGGGGAAACATCGTTGTTGTCTCATTGTATTGTGATGGATGCTCTCTTGTGATCTTTTGAAGACGGTGGCCTTTTTAGTCTTCTCCTAGTTTCTTTCTGGTTGATGTTTTTAGGTCACCGTACTATTAAGAGGGGCTCCATGTTGGAGGGCTATGGGAAATCACTTGTTTTTTGCACAAACCTATATGCACCGCCACAGCCATCCCATTATTTCGTGAGAGAGAGCTTTTTCCTGTTCTGTTGGGGCCTTTTGTGTCTCACCGGAACTTCCGGTCATAGGCCGAAAGTTCCGCTCAAACCTTTTTCTGCGGACTGTTCTGTAGTTTGTTCCGACGCTAGTTCCGCCCATTGAAATTGACTTTGCAAATGAGGTTTAACGGAAGCACAATGCAACTATTCTCTCTATGCGAAGTGACAATGGCACCGAGTTCAAAAACTATACCTTGGATGAGTTTCTCAGTGATGAAGGAATCAAGTATCAATACTCCACTCCCTACACCCCTCAACAAAACGGTGTTGCTGAAAGGAAGAATCGCACTTTGATGGATGCGGCTCGGTCTATGCTAGCTGAGTTCAAGTCTCCATACAACTTTTGGGCCGAGGCCATCTCCACCGCTTGCCATGCAACCAACCGGCTTTATCTCCGCAAGAATAAGAACAAGACCCCCTATGAACTTCTCACCGGGAAAAAGCCTAATGTTAGCTACTTTCGGGTGTTTGGGTGCAAGTGCTACATACTCAAGAAAGGAGTTCGGTTGTCAAAGTTTGAATCCAAGGCTCAAGAAGGAATTTTTGTTGGTTACTCAAATCAGTCCCATGCTTATAGAGTCTACAATAAAGCCAATGGAAGAGTTGAAGAGACGATCAACGTGAAGTTTGATGAAAATCATGAGTCTCTTGTTAGGAAAGATGGTGTTTGTGATCCAAGTGATGAAATTCCTCCCAAGGCCATAGGAAGAATGGGTGTGGGTTTCCACCTCCCCATCGAGGATCCCCTTATGGACGAAGGATAAGGACCAAGCTCTACTCAAGTGGAGCCCTCACTCTCACAAGATCATCTTGCACCTCAAGGACCTACCTTCTTGGCACAAGCTCCCTCAAGCTCTTCCAAAGCTTCCCATGCTCATGACTCTCCAAGCTCTAAAGAACAAGATCTTCATCAACAACATCAACCTCCCCTCGATGGGGCTCATCCTCAAAGCACCTCTCACGGACAAGCTCTTCATCAACCTCATCATCCTCCCCAAGATGGGGCTCCTCCTCAAGGTCACGTTTCTCCCCAAGGTCAAGCTCGTCGAGATCAAGATCAAGTCAATGATCCTCAAGGATCCTCTCCAAGTGATGACTCTCCCGAAGTGGAAATTGATGAAGATGACCCTCGTGTTCGTGCTTATAGTCAAGGGGGCGGCTCAATTGGTGGAAATGACCAAGTGGTAGCTCAAGAATCTCGAATTGAAGCACAAGCCCGTCGTCAAGCCTATCGTCTCGCCAAGCTTGTTCGAGATGGCCATATCCTTGATAATGTCTATGGAGATTTCAATAAAGGTTCCACTACTAGGAGGCATCTAGCTTCCTTTTGCTCTCACCATGCGTTTATCTCTCTTGTGGAACCACAGAAAGTCTTCGAAGCCCTTGAAGATGACGATTGGCTTGATGCTATGAACGAGGAACTTCACAACTTCAAGAGGAACAATGTTTGGACATTGGTTGATCGGCCCAAAGATTGTCAAAACGTCATTGGAACCAAGTGGGTCTTCAAGAACAAGTGCAATGCGAATGGAATTGTCGTGCGCAACAAGGCAAGGTTAGTTGCCCAAGGATACTCACAAGTTGAGGGCATCGACTACGGTGAGACTTATGCCCCCGTTGCTCGCCTTGAATCCATTCGCATGCTCCTTGCCTTTGCTACCCATCATAACTTTAAATTGTATCAAATGGATGTTAAGAGTGCTTTTCTTAATGGTCTTTTGAAAGAGTTGGTATACGTCAAGCAACCTCCGGGCTTTGAGGATCCACTTTTTCTGAACCATGTCTACAAGCTCAATAAGGCACTCTATGGCCTCAAGCAAGCCCCACGTGCGTGGTATGATTGCCTTAGGGAGATCTTGTTAGACCGTGGCTTCGAAGTGGGTCTCATTGATCCCACTCTTTTTACTAAGAAAGTTGGAGGCCACTTGTTTGTATGCCAAATCTATGTTGATGACATTATCTTTGGGTCTATTAACAAAACTTTTAATGAGGATTTTGCCAAGCTCATGACCGACCGCTTCGAGATGTCCATGATGGGGGAGTTGAAGTTTTTCCTTGGATTTGAAGTCAAACAATTGAGGAAAGGGACTTTCATCAACCAAGCCAAGTACATCCAAGACATGCTCAAGAAGTTCAAGTTTGATCAAGTTAAAGGTGCCAAGACTCCCATGCCAACTAAGGTTAATCTTGATCTCGATCCCAAGGGTAAGGAGGTGGATCAAAAACTCTATCGTTCGATGATTGGTTCTTTGCTCTATCTTTGTGCATCCCGGCCGGATATTATGTTGAGTGTGGGTATGTGTGCAAGATTTCAAGCCGCACCAAAGGAAATCCACATGGTGGCTGTCAAGAGGATCTTTCGATATTTAGTTCATACCCCAAACTTTGGGTTGTGGTACCCCAAGGGAGCCAGCTTTGATCTGATTGGTTACACGGACTCGGACTGGGCTGGTGACAAAGTGGGAAGAAAGTCAACCTCCGGAGCTTGTCAGTTTCTCGGAAGATCTTTGGTTTGTTGGTCATCGAAGAAGCAAAACTGTGTGTCTATGTCTACTGCCGAAGCTGAGTATATCTCTGTCGCAAGCTGCTGTGCTCAATTGCTATGGATGAAGCAAACCTTGAAGGATCTTGGACTATCTTTTGACAAGGTACCTCTTCTTTGTGACAATGAGAGTGCAATTGCTATTGCTCACAATCCCGTGCAACACAACCGGACCAAGCACATTGAGATTCGTCATCATTTCATTCGGGACCATATTGCTAGAGGATACATTTCTTTTGAGTATGTTCCCACCAAGGCAAATCTTGCGGATCTTTTCACGAAGCCTCTTGATGAAGCACGGTTCCGAGAGTTAAGGCATGAGCTAAATATCATTGATTCGAGCAATGTTGCTTGAGCCCTTGCACACCTACCCGTGTCTCAATGTGTATCTTGTTTGGATGTAGGCATGGATTTAGGGGGAGTGTAGTTCCTCTTATGAACAAACACTATCCCTATTATGCGCACATTAAAGTTCTCATACTCTATTGTCTCTAAAGGAGACCATTTGAGCTTCATGTTGAGTGTTGGTAATGAACCTAAGATATATCTTCGCGGTGTCAAGCCATTTACTCTTATATAAGGTGGCTTCGGCCACCGACTTCTTTTTATTTGGTTTGTTTTTATTTCGTGTTTATTTGTGTTTTCTCGTTTTGGTGTTTTTGGTTCTTCACAGTTTGAGCTATCTATCCTAAGCCTTTCCTTACCTCAAGCCCTCTCTATTCCCTGCACAAGTTCCTCCTTGTTATCCTTTCCTGAGATGTTCCTACCGGTGTCAGCGAAACTTCCGGTCGACCGACCGGAGTTCGTCCCGGAACTTCCGTCCCTCGACCGAACTTCCTGGTGCTCCTCGTCTATATAAGTTGGGCCCTGGGGGAAAACGGGATCTTCTTCCTTTTTTTCCCCCAAGACCCATCTTCTATCAGGAGCGCCGCCGGCCAGGACGTCTCCAAGAGGGCGCTCCGGCCTCCTCTTCTCGAACCGCTCCTCTCCATATCTGCTCCGTGGGATCCTTCCCCACCTCGATCTCCCGCCATGGACTCCGGTATTTGCCCTTAACTCCCTCCATTAATGGAGATCTTGCTCTCACCATGGCTTGAGTTAGGGCACACCGTGTCTAGGCTAGTTCTTTGGCTAGAACTTGTTGGGAGATCTTGGTAGGCCTAGGGTATCATGCTAGAGTAGATTGGTCCAATACATCCTTGGAAAATTTTGTGCATTGGTGGTCTTTAGATCTACATCTAGGGAACTCCTGTTGAAACTGTCAGTTCGTGGCCTCACCGGAACTTCCGGTCTAGACCGGAAGTTCCGACGCTTTCATGGAAGTTCCGCTACACGCATTTTCTTTTCCTGTTGTATTTCTCCAATCTAACTCTTTGTTTCCTCTTCGAACTTGTGCACTTATCCCAACTTCCTCCCTATTCTTGTTCTTTCTTCTCGTGGAAGGAGAGACTCGCCAAGGCAAGCGTGCCTGAGACCATCCGCCGACATTCCTCCCGAGATTGACGAGGAAGATCTGAAGTTGTGCGTCCAACCACTGCACCTCTCGCCGGCTGCCGTCATTGCGGCTGCCGCCGCAGGGAAGAAGAGGCCGCTCTTTCTCGAAGGCCACCTTTGCAGGGCCAGATATGACCAAAGCCAAGATTTCCAAGTGGTCTCAGAAGGCTTATGCTGCATTCAGGGCTACAGATCCCTACCTCGTGCCTCGTGATCGTCTCTGCTTGGATCCTCATTTTCACACCTGCCGTCAGAATGAGTTTATGAAGAAATCTATGCATCAAAGAAGAAGTTCGTGGTTGCTCCTCAGAAGTACATCAATGTGCCTCACATGGAAGAGAAGCAAGTCTACTTTGGGGAGGCTCTTGATATCTGCAAGAAGTTTGGACTGATTCCCCTCATGGAGCACCGTCAGAACTTTGATGTAACTGCTATTGCTCAGTTCTACTCCACTGCTTTCTTCACATGCGTCCTCATCTGAAGGTGATATGAAGTGGATGACCAGGGATGTGTACCTTACCGCTACTTGGGCTGAGTTTTGAGCTTACAGGCTACCCCATTCACCTGGACGCAGGCGAATGGTTGGCGTGTTCATGGTCCCTCTGCCGATCCCGAGGTTGGAGCCTCTCTACATTGAAGGATGGGGAAGTGTTGGGTTTGTGAATCATCTGCTGCCAGCTTATGACATTATGCGCAGGGTGTACTTGAACACCATCTCTCCAAAAGCTGGCAACTTTGATCAGTTTCATGGATATCAGGTTGACCTCATGCATCAGACCCATCTTCGCCGAGACACTGACAGGCCAATGGATGTTATGCACTTCATTCACTCAGAGTTGTGGGGGGCTCTCATCGAAAAGCGCTCCTGCATCTATGCTCCCTACATTCAAACTCTCATCAATCACAAGTGGCTCGAGAAGACTGGCACTCACTTTCCTCAAGACAACATCACCATTCATGAAGAGAAAAGGCTCCGTGTGAGTAAGCACCAGAAGCCTCGTACTCAGGAAGAAAAGGAAGCTGCTCTTAAGAAGACTCAAGATGTTGCTAGTGGTCCCTCCTCTGCTCCGGGTGGCTCTAGTGCTGGTGGTCCTTCTCTTCAAAGGCAGCCATCTTGGGCAAAGAAGCTGCTTGGGAAAGTGAAGAAGACTTTTTGCTTTCTACAGGACCGCGAGTATCAGGCTTATGTTGATCAGCGTCACAATGTTCAGCGCCATAAGGCCATCATGACAGCCCTCAATATTCCTTGCTCACCGGTCTCTAGCTCTGTCACTACTCCCAAGGAGGATTGGGTTCGCACCAACTGCAACTGGTCTGAAGATGAGTCTGAGGAGGAAGTCACTGGTCCGCATGAGTCTCCTCCTTCCCCTTCTCATGGCTGGGACGAGTAGTTTGATCTCTTCTTCCTTTTTGGTGTCTCGATGCCAAAGGGGGAGAAAGATGTCTATTAGGTTGTCTACGGGATTTGCATGGGTTGAGTCGCGAGCCTGTTCTTGCCTTTGTTTTTTCTTACTCGCGAACTCTCTAGTTTATTGGTGTGCTTGTGGTTTTATGTCCGTGAACTTATGTGTACTTGTGGACCATGTGGTATGTTTGAGACTATGTGGTATCTCTATGTGATATCTTTGTGGTATCTTATACTTTGCCGTGAGTGTGGTATCTTATTGGCATCTCTTGGGCTGTTGCTATGGTGGTGGAGCCTCATTGATCTTGTTATTGTTATTACTCCGTTTGTCTCCACCACTTTTAGTTGGTTCTGGTATGATCTCTATCCCTTTTTGTATTTGTGCTATCTTTACAATTGTTGGGGGGAGCCTCTGTGTATGTGTGCTAGTTCAATCCTTAGGGGTCTTCTCTCTACCTTGCACACATGGGGAGCTATCCGCCCTTTGCAAAGATTGCTTTGTTTTTATGTAATTGGGATTGTCATCTAACACCAAAAGGGGAGATTGAAAGGACTATATCTTCCCATGATGTTTTTGGTGTTAAATGACAATCCCAACCTTGTTTTTAATGCTCTTGAGTTTCAGGAAACGTCGTTGTTGTCTCATTGTATTGTGATGGATGCTCTCTTGTGATCTTTTGAAGACGGTGGCATTTTAGTCTTCTCCTAGTTTCTTTCTCGGTTGATGTTTTAGGTCACCGTACTATTAAGAGGGGTCCATGTTGGAGGGCTGTGGAAATCACTTGTTTTTGCACAAACCTATATGCACCGCCACAGCCCATCCCATTATTCCGTGAGAGAGAGCTTTTCCTGCATTGGGGCCTTTTGTGTCTCACCGAACTTCGGTCATAGCCGTAAGTTCCGCTCAAACCTTTTTGCGACTGTCGTAGTTTGTTCGACGCTAGTTCCGCCCAAGTTCGGTGGCTCAAGAACCTTCGTGTTGAAGTGTGCTATTTGCCGGAACTTGGCCGGAACTTGACCGGAACTTGCTCGGAACTTTTTCTGGCAAAAGTTCTTGAGCGGAACTTCCGCCTGAAGGCCGGAACTTCCGGTCAGACTCGCTTCGCGACCCAGAAGTTCCGCCCCTGTTCCGACCCAAGTTCCGGTGAAGGCTCAGAAAGTTTCTGTTTTGAAACGTGCTATTTGCCGGAACTTGATCGGAACTTGCTCGGAAGTTCACCGAACTTCCGTCGCTTTGACCGAACTTCCGGTTGCTTCTCGAGCGGCGTCAACGGTCCGATGACCGTTGGAGCCGTGCTCAGGAACTTCCGCCTCTCACCGGAACTTCCGTGAGGTCATGGTCAGAACGGTTGAAGGCGAGGGGGGCCTATTTAAGGCACCCCTCTTCTTCCTCCCACTCTCTCTCGAATTTTTCTCTCTCCTCCATTAATGCTTGAGCTTCACCTCACTAGATCTCTCTCTCTAGCCACTCAAACGACCTGATCTGTTGAGAGGTGAGGGAGGAGATCTAGATCTACACTTCCACCAAAGAAGATTTGATTTTCCCCACCCATCCTTTGTGGATCTTGTTACTCTTGGGTTTCTTGTAACCCTAGACGGTGTAGGGCATCCCCGGAGCTGAGGCATGTGTTGTAAAGCTTCGAGGTGTCGTTGAGGGCCTCCAATTGAGTTGTGGAGCCTCCCCCTCAACCTTGGTGTAAAGGTTTCGGTTGGCGCCTTCAAGATCACCGGTTAGTGGATTGTGAGGCCTCCTTTGTGGGGGAGCTCACCGGAGAAGAAGGTGAGGCCTTTGTGGCGCTCGGGTGACCTTGTATGGCCCCGACACCTCTCTAACGTAGACGTAGCTCCTTGGGAGTGAACTACGGGAATTACATCTCCGTGTCCCTCATGGGTTACTTGTTCCTTCCTTTATTCCTCGCTATTTACTGTTTTTGTGGTTTGTGTTCGTTTTCTTGCATTTAGGTTGCTCACTTAGTTGCATCTCTAGATAATTTCTTTTCTCGTTGAGCCTAAAAGTGTGAAACAAATTAAAAGTGGTAGACGCCTATTCACCCCCCCTCTAGTCGTATCAAGTCGGTACTTTCAATAACTAAGAGCATTACTAGTAGTACTCTCAAACCCTCAAATGTTTAAGGATTGAGAATTGGCAATTTTTTGGAACTTTTAAGGGTTAAAAAACAGGGCCATATTCCGTTATAAGGATTCGGTTTGAGGGTTCTAGTCTTTGCCGCAACCCCAACCCTTAAAACTATCATTTGATATATCTCAATTTCATCATCTCAATAATGGTTTGAAGAAAACAATAATAATTCTAGTTATTATTACAACACCGAATAGTACTTTCAAGCACATAATAATCATTCATGTTATTACAACAATATTTTTGCAAATAACAATAATTGTTCGAATCAAATAGGACATAGAAAAGTAAAACGAAGGTAGATCATGGGCCTTGGTGCCGCCCATCCAACTGCCAATGGTGCTCTACTAGATCATCCCGGAGCTGACCATGAGTGTTTGCATTCTCCATCGCACGATGTGTTTCAAGAAAAGCTTGTACACGACAAGGGTTTCTTTCCGATTGCACATGGGTACCAACATTGTCATAGAAACAAGGCAGGTCGAACCCTCTCTCATCCTCGAGGATCATGTTGTGTAGAATCACACAACATTTCATGATGTTCT
Organism: Avena longiglumis; assembly: GCA_030063025.1. Classification (NCBI taxonomy): domain Eukaryota; kingdom Viridiplantae; phylum Streptophyta; class Magnoliopsida; order Poales; family Poaceae; genus Avena; species Avena longiglumis. Next base: position 213,872,980 of record CP125979.1, read on the forward strand.
CCAAGTTTTTTTTGTCCCAAAAACGAGCTGGACCCTGAACTATGGCAAACCTTGCTTGCAAAATACCGAAAGCTATCCCAATATCCTTGTGGGCTTTTTCTTGTGCCTTGGTGAAATGAGCCTCTTTTTTGGTTAAGGGCACCCCATTTTTCTTCCTGATGGCTTCACAAGAGTTGCCCACTCGGGATAAATGTCATCGGTGAGATAGTATCCCACTGAGTACTCATTGTCCATGATTTTGTAATTGCAAGTTGGAGCATCCCCAGAAACTAATCTTGCAAACAAAGGAGATCTATTGAGCACATTGATATCCCGACTGGCGCTGGCGAGAGGAGAGGTCGAGGAGGCCTAGGGGCGGAGAACGGGCGGCGCGGCCGGGGGTGGCGCGCGGCTTGGGAAGGTCGAGGAGGTGGGGAGAGCTCGGGGCGGCGGCAGAGGTCACGCGGCTCGGGAGGCCGCTACGTTGGGACGGCGGATCCGGCGGCGGGACGGGCACGGGCAGGCGCGGCGGGCTCACGCTCGTCGAGGGGAGGCGGGGAGCGGCCGGAATGGCAGCGGGCGGCGGCGGCGCGGGCAGGCGGGAGGTGGGGGACGGGAAATTTCCCTCCCGCGCGATGAAGGAAGAGGAGTGCGGGTTGGGGTCGTTTCCCCTCTCCAACCCTCACTTCTACAGGTTGGGATGGGGTTTGAGGGTTGGACTCTCAATTTTTTTTAGGGTTTGAGGGTTAAGGTGTTCTAGTCTACGCAATTTTTCGCTCGCAAACTGTAAAAAAAGGTTATTTGAGGGTTTGAGGGTACTACTAGTGATGCTCTAAGATGCACACAGCCGATCAATCCACACGACTAGAGAACAAAGTAAGTAGACCAATATTACAGAAAAACACTAACAAAATAAGCGGCCTCGAGAAATGAGAAACAAATGATGGTAAAAGCTTATTAGGAAGAAGAATCATCTTTGCCAATCTTGTTGTCCATTGTATAAAAGTCAGCAGTTTTTTACAAGCAAGCAAATGACTAGACACAGGAGAAACAAAGTTCTTCCAAAATAAAGGGAACCAACTAACTATGGAACTCTGAAGAATCAAGCTTATCTACCCCTGCAAATAATTGTGCTATTCATAATAGTGTTCACAGAAATATCCAAAATCAAATGTTCATAGTTAATCAGCAACCCCACTTGTAGCTGCCTTCACCATCCATCATTCATACCCCCATTGAGCTTCTTCCAAAGTCCGTTATTTGTACTATGCAATCTTTATGCCCACTATACTGCTAGGATCGAAAATTACTTCGCCAATTATATTTGTCAACAAATACCTGTCAATACCAAAAACTAACTATGCACTTTATGCCCAGCCTATTATCATGGACCTGTAATATAGAAGTTACGCTGTCGAATCTAGGTTTCATTTCAGGAAAGGAGCTGGAGCATGGACCCGTTTTGTTTATAAAAATAGAGTATCACCTAAAATGTAATGAAGTGGGGATTGGCATTTTGTCAAGCACTCGACATGCAGAAGATAATGCATATACATATCTTAATTCCGTTTAGCTGACAAAGAAACTGGGTACATATCATAGCAAAGAACCAGTTCCAGATCTGTAGTTGATCATAGTTGATGAGGTTTCACCAAGCATTATACGAAGAGAACATGTCATCCACAAGTAGATGAACATTACCTAACAATGCTTAGAGCTCTTCAAAGATGACTCACTTTTATACAACCCGTTAAAGCTTCTGCGTTTACCTGAATTACAATTTTGAAGCTCCAAGTTGAATTAGAATGACTCCTGACAAATGTTGTGATGCTCATCTAGAAGTGCAATGCAACTTTTCTTATGTCTCTGCATAACGGTAGTAAATTGCAAGGTCCAGATTTGCAGACAATCACCATGAAGCTGCAAAGATCACTGAATTCGTTATCCAGAAAAGTAAATAAGCAGTCACTAAACTTACAGAGGTGCATTTGAATGATGGGTACAAACAGGAAAGGAAAAGTTTGAAGACATCATTACCAGAACAAGGATAATTACATGAACTTTCGCAACAATAGGAAATAACTTTACTCCTCAAAACATATGCACGTACTGGGCATTTTCGAATTATCTCATACTTGTAGGCCACATCAAAGACAATGCTTAGAGCTCTTCAAAGATGGCGGTAAACCTCGAGGCGGTGCATAGTGTCATACGTGTACATTCTGGTACATGTGCCTATAAATGTTGTAAGATTGTAGTGAATCAACCTAATTGCAAGCAAAGGCTATGCAACAATTACACAGATTAAGCTAAAACATGGTAAACCAAATTCTACACCCCTACTTCCAGGTATATTTCCCTCTAGGAATCAACTTTCAAGGGAGCATGAGAAGCCATGAGATAAGACAGAATCATACCTGGTTGTGTCCTCGTGTGTACCAGATATCTGTAGCACCATTGTGTGTTCCCTGAATAATGCTGGCACAAAGATGAATACACGGCCAAAGGAACTTAGATCAACCTCCCATCTCCCTCCCAGGAGCTTTGACCACCTACGAAGCCTCATATGACACACTGGCAAGAGCCCCCTCCTACAAGGTCACTAACAGCGCCTTGCCTGTGCTCTCCAATGGCACCCGGTGCCTGCACGTTCTCTAATCCATGGCATGAGGATCGAAGATTGCTGCGCATAGGGGGAAAAAAGGAGGCGGCATCCCACAATTCTAGGAGATTGTTTGACATAACAATGGTACTCTGGATTGAAAATCATTTCAGGGCAAGTTTTTCGCGGTGAATACTACACATCGCGTTTTGGTCATTTGGACAACCATTCTTAGCACTTTAGCTCAAGCTACCTTATCACGTGGTGAAATAATCAAATTAGCTTGCATCTCAGGATTCAAATTTCACAACTGAAGAACCAGATAGACCATAAAGATCTGCAACAATAATTGGCTTGGCATATCTACGCAAATGAATCAGAACACACAACGGCATAATCGGCAAGTACAAAAATCTCCTGCCAGCTGGAATGATTTATATGTTAATAGAAATCAGGAATACAGTACAATGAACATCAATTAGCTAGGACATCGCTAATTCTCACGATCAAGAAGCCTCACATGTTTAACAAATACCATGCAATGTATCACCATTTTTATCAGATGATAGATAGCTCAAATCATACGAAACACAGATACAGACATACAGTAGTCCACTATCGCCAACCAAAAAACAATGATTGCAACAGAATGGTAGTCATGTGCATCAACATGGTACAACTAACTTTGACACTTAAGGTAAGCATGCTAGCAGAATCAAGAGGAAATTTTCAGACACTGAAAACAAATTTCAAGCAGTGCCTTGCATGTAGGATTACATAGCAGAGCAACAGATCATTAACAATTCCCAGCACAATTTACTTCGCATGATCAAATGCATAGGCACCTACTATGACTTCAGTAGTTCACAAAAGGGTCACGGATAGAAAAGTCTGATCCTCTCTTGAAGCTTCGAATGTAATCTCCTTGAGGATCAGAAGAGAAAGTGACCAGCACCCAGGAGGCTTCACTGGCCCTCTTCATGGACCCCAGACTCTCCACTTTGGAATGCACCTCTTCCATCGAAGTGAAACCAGCATCCAGAAGAATCACCACCTCCTCCAGCACCAATGCACTCTCAAAGAAAAATTTGAGAAAGGCGAGCTCACTTCGTGCACCTTGGAAATCATGGAAAACAAGACGCTTGATGCGTGACTGGATGCATTCTATGGTACCAGACTCGTGCCAGAATTTCAGGTTGAGCTTGCCAGTGGATTGATGCGTTTTTCCAGACTGAAAATTGGATCAAATCAACGCGGATTCAGTTCATGAGCTATTCACAGCAGCTAGCAATATGATGCTAGTACATAACGATGCAAATGAATGTCAAAGGAAGCATCACGGGTTTCACCTTGATGTGGAGCGTCTCAACATTCGGAAAGCATCTGAGGACGGTAGGAATCATCTTGGCATCATTGCGGACATTGAATCGCACCTCCATAGCAAGGATTCTCACACTTGGTACCATGGTTCTCGGGCTCACCTTTGTCCCAGCCTGCAATTGCAATCACAATGCACCCACTTATAAGAGAATAAAGATCAGAGATTTACATCTACTATCGTTTAAAAATTATATTGAAACAGATGGAAAGATCGGGCACCTTGATGATGGTGTTGCCGACCTTTAGCACGTGATTTCCAGGGTCCAACTCCAAGTATCCCAACAAGTGCAGCTTGGGGGAATGGCCAATCTTGACCTTGGAGCAGCTGTCATCAGTGGTACAGCCTTGATTACCTTCCGAATGGATGAGACGCTCAAGGCGTGGGGCGTCCACCACGAAGATTTCTTCAAAGGACCCAATGATCTGCACGCACCGGAGGCTCTGGCTGACAAGGCGGAGACGAAGCTGGAACAAATTCCCTTCGACACAGAGTGTCTCCAGCACGGGGCTCCTGTCGAGGATGAAGTCCAAATCCCTGCTCTCCATGAGGACGCTGCAGAGTCCGAGATCACGGAGGTTCGGGAAAAGGGAGGTGCGCGGGAGGTCAGCCGTGTCGGGGAACTTCCAGAGGCCGAGGTAGAGGCGGGTGAGGGTGGCCATGTCTAAGAAGGTGGAGGGGAGATCGATGTCGAGTGGCCAGCGGCGGTTGACGAGCACGAGTTCCTGGATGCCATTGACGGCGAGGATCCGGAGCCAGCTCGTGAGCAGGCCATGGAACTCCTCCATGTAGCAGCTGGTGATGTGGACGCAGCGGAAGGGCCCCGGATGCTCGGCGAGGACGCAGGACAAGGCGGAGGTGACGGGAAAGAGGTCTGCGTCGGCGAGGACGAGCGGGGTGGAGCGCCAGACCCCGCGCCAGCGGCAGGAGAGCGCGGCGGTGCGCGCAGCCTCCTTTACGGGGAGGCGGGAGACGATGTTGCCGAGGAGTGCGTCCGGGAGGCGGCTGAGGCGGTCGACGGCGTCATCGGGGGCGAGAGCGAAGAGGCGAGCATCGGCGGAGACGGGTGGGTCGGGAAGGGTGTAGTGGGTGGGGGCAACGAAGCGGGCGAAGACGCGGTCCAATCCGCCTGGTTCACGCCAGTGGCGCAGTAGCTGGACCCTCAACTTGTGCACTAGGGCCTCCATGGTCGCCGGCGGAAACGCCGGGGAGCACACGCTTGCGAAGAGCCGACCCAACTCGTCGTCTCTGCGGACGAGTTCGAGCGCCATCTGGAGGGCGACGTTACACTGCGGGTTGTCCATGGCCGCCGCCGGAAGCGCTGCCGCTGCGGTGGGGACGACTTTGGAGCGGCGCGTCATGTCTGCGGAGAGTGGAGCAATAACGGCGGAAGAGATGGGGAATGGTTTAGGGTGCTCCAACTGGTCGCTCGCTGCGAGCGCGAGCGCTGCATCGCCTTAGACAGATCCATCACGGGCCGCACCAATACGGCCCAATAACAGGTAAGTTTTTTCCCCCTTTTTCTTCTTTTCAAATCTGAATACTTTTTATAAACCTTATAATTATAATATACTACTTCCCGTCTCAAAATAGATGTCTCAAATTTATTAAAATATTTATAAATTTAGACACTATTTAGTATATATATTTATCCAAAATTAAAAAAACTAAAACATCTATTTTAAGACGGAGGGAGTAATGTATTAATCAACATGAACAATAGTAGTGCATACGCAAGAACAGCCATAGCATAATAACAGATCAGACCAAGGTATACATACTGATCGGTTGGGGATGAAACGGTCATGGTTGCAGCGACGACGTTGTTGAAGACAACGTTTGTCGAAGAAGAAGGTGGTATGCAGCACGATCCGACTTGGATGGAAGATGATGAAGAAGCGAGCAGAGATGCTTTCTAAAAAAACTTTATTTGTTCTGAGTGATTTCGGAGATCTGTTTTTCCGTTTTTCGGTGCGAGCCGACACTCATAATGGAGTAGACTATGGTGGTGACGCAAGAAGAGAGACGGCAAAACCCTATATTCGACAAAAAGATAACCTTGGCTCATTATGAAAACCTCGACACATGTGGTGGACGGGCGTCGGAGGAGGAGCGCATATAAACTGGTATGACTATCTTTCAACGTAACTAAACTTTAGGTCTCACGTTCCTCTTGTTACATACATGTGAGCTACCATCAATTTTGGCTGCTTCACATTGTACACACATAGAATTTAAGATTTAAGGAAAATCTGAAATCACACGTGGGCCAATAGATTTTGCCCAATATTTTTAACATGGAAGGTCTGAAACCCAGCTCCTGCAGCTGAAATTGTCCAATTTCAGAAACCAATCGCTGCCAAACTAAATAAAACTGGGTGATATAAAATCTAAAAGGTACCAACGGCTGCTGATCTTGCCTAGCAACATATATCCGAAACGTGACACCAGCTTCTGATCTAGCCTAGCAACATATATCCGAAACGTGACACCAGCTTCTGATCTAGCCTAGCAACATGTGCCCTACCAACCAACTAGTATTTCTCACTCACAGAATCTAAAAGCTACTAGATCAGAAAAAAAATATGCATCGATCAGCACACACTACACCACGGGTACTGACATCCCTGCAAGCATGTTTAGATAAAATAAGCTGACTGATCTATGCTATACAGGTTTGTTGTATGCCAATGGAAGTACCCACTGATTGACATTATTCATTAATCTTGCAACAAGATATGGAGAAATTTCCATTACTTTTGTTTACAATTTGACTACTGTGTAGATCCTCGCACTTGTCAGGCTCACGAGTCACGTGCTAGGCTTGCCCCAGGTGCTCAATCAATTTAGTTTCACTATACAAATTATTTGGCTCAAAAAAATGAAAATGTAGAAAAGGACCAAGTCATAGAAAATGTAAAGAAGGGCCACAATGCATTATGCAGTACAGAAATATATGATTGGCCTGATCTAATTGGTATATTCGACTGTGTTTTAACCAGAAATCAGGTAACTGGTCAGTAGGTAGCGGTAGTCCATGTTTGCAAGTAACTCGTAGTTCCCTAGGTTTGCATCAGGTGTCCCTAAAATAGTGAACACAATAAAACATGACAAACTGGCCTGTAATGCATCCTCAAAGAACAATATGCTTACATAAGTCAGTGGACCAAAGAACAGAGTAACGATCTGCAACAAATATAATCTTCTGCCAGCTGGAAAGAATTTTCTGTGGAAGCATCAATCAGCTCAGAAATCACTTAATCGTCACCAGCATGAAGCCTCATATGTTTAGCAAAAACCATACGATGTAACACCACTATCATCAGATCAAAGCTAGCTAATGAAATCACATGAAACACAGATACAGCGCTCCATAATTGACGACCAAAATACGATGATTGATGATCAGGCTAGAAGAACAAAGAGGTGGGGCGGATCCTAAAACCCTATTAATAAATCTCAAACAGTGTCTTCCATGTACATACTGGAGCAATAGAACATTAACAAATTCCAGAGCAATTCACTTCGCATGATGAAATACATTGGCACCTGCTGTGACTTCAGTAGTTCGCAAAAGGGTCACAAAAAGAAAAATCAGATCCTCTTTTGAAGCTCTGAATATGATCTTCTTGAGGATCAGAACAGCCAGTGACCAGCAGTGAGAAGCCTTCACTGGCCCGCTTCACGGATCCCAGGTCCACTTTGGAATGCACCTCTTCCACCGAAGTGAAACCAGTGTCCAGCAGAATCACCACCTCCTCCAGCACCAACGCGCTCTCAAAGAAAAATTTGAGGAAGGCGAGCTCAGTTCGACCCCCTCGGAAATCACGGAAAACAAGCCGCCTGATGCGCGAATGGATGCATTCTATGGTACCAGAATCGTGCCAGAATTTCAGGTTGAGCTTGCCAGTGAGTTGATCCGTATTTCTAGACTGAAAATTCGTCCAAGTCAATGCACATGGAGTTCATCAGCTATTGACAGAAACTAGCATCATGATCCTAGTACATAATGAATGCCAAAAGAAGCATCAAGGGGCTTCACCTTGATGTGGAGTGTCTCAACGCTCGGAAAGCATCTGAGGACGCTGGGAATCATCTTGGCATCATTGCGGACATCGAATCGCACCTCCATAGCCAGGATTCTCACACTTGGTACCATGGTTCTTGGGCTCACCTTTGTCCCAGACTGCAATTGCAATCACAATGCACCCCATTAAGAGAATAAAGATGACAGATTTACATTGGTCTTTTAAGAATACATATATTGAACAAATGGAAAGTTCGGGCACCTTGATGATGGTGTTGCCGATGTCTAGCGTGTGCTTTCTTTGGTACAACTTCAAGTATCCCAACAAGTGCAGCTTGGGGCAATGGCCGATCTTGACCTCGGTGCAGCTCACATCAGGGGTACATCCTTTGTTACCTTCGGAATGGATGAGCCGTTCAAGTTGTGGGGCGTCCACCACGAAGATTTCTTCAAAGGACCCGATGATCTGCACGCACCGGAGGCTTTGGCTGACAAGGCGGAGGCGAAGCTTGAACTGATTCCCTTCGACACAGAGCGTCTCCAGCACGGGGCTCCTGTCGAGGATGAAGTCCAAATCGCTGTTCTCCATGAGGACGCCGCAGAGGCAGAGATCACGGAGGTTAGGGAAGAAGGAGGTGGGCGGGGCAGCGTCCGTGTCGGGGAACTTCCAGAGGCCGAGATAGAGGCGGGTGAGGGTGGCCATGCCTAAGAAGGTGGAGGGGAGAAGGAGGTCGTGCGGCGACCGGCCGTTGACGAGCAGGAGTTCCTGGATGCCCTTGTCGGCGAGGATCTGGAGCCAGCTGGTGAGCAGGCCATGGAAGTCCTCCATTTTGCTGCTGGAGAAGTGCACGCGGCGGAAGGGCCCTGGATGCTCGGCGAGGACGCGGGACACGGCGGAGGTGATGTGGTCGAGGTCGGCGTCGTGGAGGACGAGCGGGGTGGAGCGCCAGACCCCGCGCCAGCGGCGGGAGAGCGCTGATGTGCGTGCGGCGTCCTTGACGGGGAGGCGGGAGACGATGTTGCCGAGGAGTGCGTCCGGGAGGCGGCTGAGGCGGTCGACGCCGTAGTGGGGGAGGAGGGCAATGAGACCAGCACCAGCGGAGCACATGCGGGCGAAGAGCCGTCTCACGAACTTGAACACCAGATGGAACACCGGGGTTTCCATGGCCGCCGCCGGAAGCGTCCCGGTTTTGAGTGGATTGGAGCAAGAGCGGCGGAGGAGAAGGGGATTTTTTCCGTTTTCTGTTGTGAGACTGAAGAGAAAGAGAAGGGGAAATGCTCCCGAGCGGCCGGAAGAAGCCTAGATGGGCCCAATCTCAATCTGTGGGAACTCGTGGCTCGTTGTCTACGGGCCAGCGAATCATTTTTCTTAATTTTTGTTTTGCGCGGGGGTCTGCTTTTTGCGGCAGCCGCGTGTGTCGAAATTTACAACAGGAGAGAGTTTTTTTTTTGGCACGACCAAAAAAAATTAGGATAGAGAAGGTTTGGGGCATCCGCTGGTTTTTTGTCCTCTAAATACTTTTTTGTCACACCATGTATTTTACATCATATATTAAATATGCTCTAAGAATATCTATAGCGGTATCTTTATAATAAGGAAAACGATACAGTGTCCTCAGGGGATAACGTTGCCTCGCGTGTGCAGTCACGCCTCGGTGGGTGAGACCCAACCCTTCTCTCCCTTATCTCTTTCTTCCCCCTCCCTAAAATCAGCAAGCTAAGTCATCGCGTGCCGCTCGCATCCAGCCGTGCCGCCCATAGCTCCTCGTGCCTGCTCCTCGTCATGCGCCGCCCACGGCTTCTCGCACCTGCTCCTCGCCGCACGCCGCCATGGATACCGCTGGCATGCCCCTGTGGGGGATTCTGTCGCCGCATCACATGGCTACAGCCGATGTGCCCTGATCCAGCCGCCACCATGCACTGTTGTGGTTGTCGGTGCAGCCTTGGCTGGAAGCCTTCTCCCACCTCGCACCGTCTTTCGGCCAGTCGTTGTCGTCTACCCAACACACGAGGTTTGCTACATGGGGTCGTCAGTTGTGCTATGTGCGGACGTTGGAGGTGCTACAAGTGGCGTCATGTTTTACTATATGCGGTCGATGGTGGTGCTATCTTAGTAGTAAATTTTTGCTACGAGATCTCTGGCGAGGTCTCCGACGAAGTTGGATTTGCTACAATAGGACACTTTTTTACAACTGTTTAGTGGTTTTGCTACAATGACGCAAAGTTTATGCTACAAGGTCTCTGGCGAAAGTCTCCGGCGAGTCTCCGGCAAGATCTAGTTGCTATATTAGCCCAACTTTTTTGCTACAATCTTTGTGCGATTTTGCTACACTAGCACACAGTTTTTGCTACAAGGTCTCCGGCGAAAGTCTCTGGCGAGGTCGGGTTTGCTATATTAGCATAACTTTTTTGTTGCATGGTCGCCAGCGAGGTCGTAGGTGAAATATCCGGCGAGGTCCAGTCTGTTTTTTCTATTTTTGGGCCAAACCGTTTTCAGCAGGAGACCCTCCCCGGGAGACATGTAGTACGACTCTTATAATAACCGCTTGTTTGTGGGTTAGATCGTGAAAAAGGGCTAGAACAACGACTATTAAAACTATTTAAGAGGGGGATGAAAAGGAGCTTCCTAATCTATACATTCGAGGGTTGCGACACCGCACCGAGAGTTCCTTGTTTTCGCTAGATTGGTTGGCGGAAGTGAAACTTTAGCTATCAGTCCCGCTTCCATTCTGTCACTGGCCAGATCTCCATCGCCTGTGCCACGTCCTCTCGCATGCCGAACCTAGAGTGATGATATATCCAAAACGTATCTACTTTTCTGAATACTTTTGTTATTATTTCTCCTCTAATTTGTGTCATTTGGATACAACTACACGGACTGACGCTGTTTTTAGCAGAATTGCTTTGGTGTCTAGTTTTTGTGTAGGAAATCAACTTTTAGAAAAAAATCCCGAAAAATATCACAAAACTCCTATTTTACCAGAAGACTCACGGAGCCAGAAGACGGGACGGAGAAGGGCCACGAGGGGCGCACACCACCTGGTGGCGCGGGCTAGGCCAGGCCACGCCGGAGGGTGGTGTGGCCACCTTGGGCACCCCCTCGACATCTCCCTTCGCCTACATAATCCATCTAACCTAAAAACAAAGGGGGGTTCGATGTTTTTCCAGAGAGAGTTCCACTGCGCCGTCACCACCAGAAACCGCGATTCGGAACCAGAAACTCCGTTTTGGCACGCTGCCGGGACGGGGAATTGGAGGAGATCATCGCCATCATCATCATTGAAGCCTCTCCATCAACCATCCATGTTTTCCCCATCCATGAGTGAGTAATTCCCCGCAGTAGGATATGGGGATGATAGGGATTGGATGAGATCTATCATGTAATTGCATCAGATTGTTAGGGCATGGTGCCTAGTATCTTTATTAGTGCTTTTTGACATTGTTGCGACTTGTTAGAGCATCTCCACTCGTTGGGCGAAACCAGGCCCAAATCCGGACCTTTTTTTGGCCGGACTGAGCTTGATTTTGGCCTTGGTACGCCCAGTTTCCCACTCGCGTACCCAGGCGAGTTCCCATGTTTGGCTAAAATTTAACAAATTTCGGCAAACTTTGGACGAATATAAGCGGTTTCAGGCGAATATGGGCGAACTTTGGGCGAATATGGACGAACTATGCGCGAACTTTGGGCGAATATGGGCGATACCGACGAACTTTGAGCAAATATGCCTGAATTTTGGGCGAATCTGGTCTATATGGGCGAAATTTGGGCGAATATGGTCGATACGGACCAACTTTGGGCAAATATGCCCGAATTTTGGGCGAACTTTGGGCGAATCTGGTCTATATGGGCGAAATTTGGGCTAATATGGTCGATACGGACCAACTTTGGGCGAATATGCCCGAATTTTGGTCGAACTTTGGGCGAATCTGGTCTATATGGGCGAAATTTGGGCTAATATGGTCGATACGGACCAACTTTGGGCGAATATGCTCGAATTTTGGGCGAATATGGTCTACATGGACAAACTTTGGGCGAATATGGTCTATTTGGGCGAATATGGGCGAAATATGGGCGAATATGGACGAAATTTGGGCGAATATGGGCGAACTTTGGATAAATAAGGGCGAATATATGCTGACTAGGCGGGTCCACTCGTCGAATTTTCTTCGTCCGGCGTTCCCAGGGCGTACCCAGGATCCTGGATTCGGTCTGGGTAGGCCGGACCAAAACACGTCGAAATCCGGACGAAAACAGGTCCTTGGGTACGCGACTGGGCCAATTTTCGACGCCCGGACCGAAATTCGGCTTCCGGATCGGTCTCCTGGGTAGGCGAGTGGAGATGCTCTTATGCTTAATGCTTGTCACTAGGGCCCGAGTGCCATGATATTACATCTGAACATGTTATTGATTCATGATAATAGTATTGTTTGTGATCTTACCTGCAAGTTGTTTACACATATCATTGTCCGGAACCCGAGGCCCCGAAGTGACAAATTGGGATAACCGGAGGGGATGACTGTGATGTGAGGATCACGTGTGTTCATGGAGTGTTAATGCTTTGCTCCGGTACTCTATTAAAAGCAGTACCTTAATTGCCAGTAGATTCCCTTGAGTCCCCGCTGCAACGGGCTGGCAGGACAAAAGATGTTGTGCAAGTTCTCATTGCAAGCACGTATGACTATTTATGGAACACATGCATATGATTATTTAGTAATTGTATGCTTTATCTTATTTATCTGTAAATGCCCTTGATCTTGATATTACATGAATAGTCTTATCCATGCAATGTCTGTCCATCCATCCCTATGTCTACTGCACTCAAATCCTGCTGTTAGCTACTATTGTTACAACTGCCTTTATTTTGCTGCTACTATTACTTTGCTATTGCTACTACAAAACTGTTGCTACTGATAAACTACTGTGAGCAATACTATTTTCAGGTGCAGCTAAATTGACAACTCAGTTGTTAAGGCTTATAAATATTCTTTGGCTCCCCTTGTGTCAAATCAATAAATTGGGCTTTACTACCCTCGAAGACTGTTGTGATCCCCTATACTTGTGGGTCATCAAGACTATTTTTTGGCGCCGTTTCTGGGGAGCATAGCTTTATTTGTAAGTTCACTTGGGATTATTATTGTTCGCTGCTATCCATTCATCATGGGTAAAACTTGTGATGGAAAAGTTCCTATTTTACCATCCACTACAAGAAGAGGTATAGTTCTGAACACCTCTGATGCTCTTGATTCACTATCTATTATGAGTAAGCTCCTTACACGACCACCACATACACATGCTACACACACTGCTACTACTGTTGAACCTGAAATTGCTTCTGATGCTCATGATGTTACTTCTACTATGCTTGATGAGAGTGGTTCATTAGATCCTTTCCTAGATGTTATTATTGCTAGAAATATATTGGGAAACACTAAAAATCCTAATGAAGATACTACTACACTTGTTATCTCACTTGAGTCTGGAGAGAGCTATGATATTAATGATGGTTATATTGAAATGACTGATGAATTTATTGAAGAATGTCGAAACACACATGGTGTAGTGCTATTAAGAGCCTTCTTGAAAGAAGTACTATTAGACCCAAACTATTTATTGATGCTAAGTTTGCCACATCTTCCATAAACATTAAATATAAAGATTATGATTTCTCTCTTGATTTATCCTATATAAACATTGTTGAGAAAGAATCTTTTTGTGGGACTGAGAATGAAAGGGTTGTGGCACATATGACTGAGATTTTTACTATGAGTGGTTTATTTTCTGATGATATTAAGATGAGCACCTACTTTGTTGCTAAAATTTTCCCTTTTTCACTAAAAGGAGAAGCTAAAGCTTGGTTTAATAATTTACCTCCAGGATCCATTGATAGCCCTGATTGCTACTTTCTTTCAGAAATATTTCCCTCCTAGTGCTCGACATGCTGTTTTGCAGAAACTTTTTGATTTTAAACAGGGAGAAGAGGAGAAATTGCCTGAATCATGGGCGAGGTTCTGTGCTTTGATTCATGCATATCCTGGATGTCCATTACCCAAAAATGAGCTTCTTGATATATATTATAATGGGCTAACTGATGAATCTAGGACATACCTAGATAGTTGTGATGATTGTGTTTTCAGGAAAAGAACTCCCGCAGAAGCTGAGGAATTAATGGATAAAATAAGCAAGAATTATGATGATTGGACTACACCTGAGTCAACTACACCTAAACCAACTGTGCATGAACCAACCCCAACACCAACACCCAAGAAGAGAGGAGTTATTGAACTAAATGATGAAGTGATGAAAGAGGCTAAGAAATGTCTTAAGGAGAAGGGTATTAAATTTGAAGATGTGAAGAATTTACCTCCTATAGAAGAATTATGTAAGCCAATCTCCCACTCATCCACTATTGAGGTACACTCTCTTCAACATTTTGATGAAGGTGATATTCCTTATGGTAAACCTCCTGATCAATGCTTAGAAGAATTTGATACTTTTATTGTTAAGCAAGATAATTTTAATAAGCAAGTGTAGAATCATTTAGTGGAAAACTCTAAAGCTTTTAATGAGTTGAAGGATATTGTGGAAAGAACCTCCAATTATGTTAGAATGCTTGTTAAACATTTCCAAATGGTTCAAACTCAAATTGATCGACTTGCTAAAGTACAAAAACATATGCTATTTAATGCTTCTGGAGGTAAACATGCTTATGAAATTAGAACTAGGAGTGGTGCTTCCAGTCAGGATCCTTTATATCCTGAGGGACATCCTAAAAGATTGAGCGGGATTCTCAACAAGCTGAAAATATTGGTACTTCTTCTAAGAGAAAGAAAAATAAACATAAAACAGTTGTAGAATCTCCTGAACCTGCTATAGATCCTAATAGTATATTTGTCTCTGATGCTGAAACAGAAAGTGGTATTGATAAAAATGATGCTCCTGATAAGGAAGAAATTGAAGAGGATCCTGAGAGGCACAATAAGTACACTAAGGAAGATTTTGTTGCTAATAAACATGGTAGTGAAAGAGAGCCTTGGGTTAAAAAACCAATGCATTTTCCTGATAAGAAACACAAGTCAAAGGAAGAAGAGCACTATAACAAGTTTTGTGAGTGGATGAAACCTTTATTTTTGCAAATTCCTTTGACTGATGCTATTAAATTGCCTCCTTATTCAAAGTATATGAAGGATATTGTCTCTAATAAAAGGAAGATTCCTAATGAGGAAATTTCTACTTTGCTTGCTAATTATTCCTTCAATGGTAAGGTTCCAAAGAAACTTGGGGATCCAGGGATTCCAACTATTCCTTGCTCTATTAAAAATAATTATGTTAGAATTGCTTTGTGTGATTTGGGTGCAGGAGTTAGTGTTATGCCTTTTTCTCTCTACAAGAGACTTAAACTAGAAAAATTGATACCAACTAATATATCTTTGCAAATGACTGATAAGTCTACTACTATTCATGTTGGTATATGTAAGGATGTTCCTGTTCAAGTGGCTCATATTTGTCTGATATTAACTGATTTTGTTATGTTTGAAATGCCTAAAGATGATAATATATCTATTATTCTTGGGAGACCTTTTCTTAATACTGCAGGTGTTGTCATTAATTGTAATCAAGGAAAAGTAACTTTTAATATTAATGACAAGGAGCATATTGTTTATTTCCCCAAGAAGATTGATAAGAGTTATGTCCTAAATTCAATTGAAAATATTGAGGGTATCAAAGTTGGGGAAATATATCGTCCCATACCACAAGAAAATTATGAAACTATTATGATTGGACTATTGCTATCAAGATTGAGGTAGCATAATCATTTCGCGAAATGCAAAGTTTTGTTTCATATAAATTTATTTTGGTAACAAGACTTGATCAACCTGAAATAGGAAAAGTAGACAGAAAAGTTATACTGATCTAAGTCAAAGATCATGGCATCCTGAAATAGGAGACATGGTATATCTAAAAGTAAGCCCAATGAAAGGAGTTAAGAGGTTCGGAGTTAAAGGAAAATTAAGTCCAAGATATATAGGACCATTCAAAGTACTAAGTCAGAACAGGACAATAGCTTATGATTTAGAGCTACCCTCAAGATTGGCTCAAGTTCATAATGTTTTCCATGTGTCACAACTCCGGAAATGTCTTAAAGTTCGTGATGATGCAATCACACATCAAGAATAGAATTACAAGCAGACCTGATGTAACATCCCAGCATTTAGGAGCAATAGAAGGGTAGGTTTAGGAGATTGTGCATTTGCATGCATTCATCTGCAAAAATGTGGGTAATTTTTTTAAATAAAAACTTAAAGTGATCAAAGTTTCTTTCACTCTTTAAGATTAGGAATATCCTTGGAGAATGATCGTTATAAACTTTGACATGATCTTTATGAATTAGTGTGTTTTGGGGAAAGGAATTTGAATTCAAACTTGAGCTTTGGATTTATATTTTAAAAAGATTAGAATTATGCTTTAGGAATATTATTTAATCAAGAAATAATATTTAGTAACTAAAACTTTAAATAAAATAATACAATCAAGGAAATGAATATTTATTCTATATATTTATTCAATGAATAAGTTACAAAATGTAATTTATAAAGTTAATAAAGAATTTTTACAAAAGTGAAATTACAAAAAGAGGAAATTACATTTATTATTAAACTAATACATATTTCTTACAAAAGAATAAAATAAAAATTACAAAGGATCTATTCTATCTAAAAGTAAACCTATTCTAATTTTGAATCTTCAAATCTTGTACCTGTAAAACAAAGAACTAACAAAAAAGGAAAACAAAGGTTAAGATATTAATTTATACTCTCAGTTGAGAGCAGTGAGTTGCACTACTCAATTTTACATCATTGAGTAAATATAAAAGGGGCAAGTTTCACCAATATGAAAGAATCAAATCTTTCATAACAATTAATCCATAAGTCAAATGATCTTAATCAGTAAAAGGGGGAAGTTTCACCAGGCAGGTTAAAGGTAACCAGGTAAAAGGGTAGGACACCTCATGGAGCATATCCACAACTATGCAGCACGCATACAAGCAGCTCAGTCACCAAAATGCATGGATGTGTTGTCGACACAACCACAGCTGCCTCCACAAGTAAAACATCCAAAAACAGCCGTGGGCAAGCATAAGTGCACCACTCCATTGCTCACACCACACCAGAATCAACAGCTTAGCCATAGCCCAGCAACAACCAGCAAGCAAAACTCCACACTTGATCAACCAAACGCCACCAGATGGTGACATAAGGAGGGGGATGAATCAGGTGGATAGCAAGTCCAAGCCACAGGACCTAGGAGGAGCAGGCTAGATCAAGGCCAAGCACAGGAAACCAGGGAAACAAGAACAACATCAGGAGGTGAAGGACAAGATCCAACCATCAATCCAACATCACAACAAACTACTACCATCATCAGTTTGTGGTGAGTGTCATGAACCACCACATGATTTATTCATCTTATCCACATAGGTTCATGTGTTGTTTCATCAAACAACCTCTCAATGATCACCCTGGTGGGGTGAATCTATCCTAGAGGTTTTAAATTTAAAGAAAATAATTAAACTCTAGCAAAAACACCAAGCTCTCAGACCAGCCTCATAGAATTGGTGATATCAAAGGCAACTTTTGCAATCTATCATTTGTTCTTACAAGATCAGGGCACATATCCCAGAAGGAGTAGAACCTCAAATCTTATAATTTACAAACAAATCCATTACTTAAACAACTAGGACCCTAGATCCTAGAGCCTTAGACCAGCATCATAGGCTTGGTTAAACAATAAACTTTCCAACTATTAATCAACATCTATCAAGTTCCAGTAATGACCATAGGTGAAGCCAGCAACAAGATATACTTGTGTACCATTCTAAGAAGGTTTCACAAGTAATGATCTTACTAATAAAATCACCAAATAGTCCAATTCTTATAAATCAACTAGCAAATCATTTCCCTGAGACCAAACTCAGAGATCATACCATATATATATTGAAGGGAATATGCCCGAGAGGCAATAATAAAGTGGTTATTATCGTATTCCTTATTTATGATAAATGTTTATTTTACACGCTATAATTGTATTAATACGGAAACGTTAATACATGTGTGTTTAATAAACAAAAAGGAAGTTCCTAGTTATGCCTCTCTTATAAACTAGCTCGTTGATTAACAAGATGATCAAAGGTTTCCTGATCATGGACATTGGATGTTGTTAATAACGAGGTCACAACATTAGTGTAATGATGTGATGAACAATCATCCGAAGTATAGCATTACGATCAAAGTCATTGAGTTTATATTGCTATAAAAACTTACGAAGTGATCCTAATCCTTAGACCATGAGATCATGTCAATCACTAACACCGGAAGAGTTTCTTGATAACATCAAACGTCACACGTAATGTGGGGTGATTATAAAGATGGATTCAGAACTAATAAAGTGTTATGTTGAGGCCCATGGATCAAGAGTGGAATTTGTTCATCCCGATGACGGATAGATATGCTCTGGGCCCTCTCGGTGATATCACATTGATTAGCTTGCAAGCAAGTGATTTGATCACTACAATGTTATATCACGGGAACAAGAAAAGAGTACATGTCAGTAACGAGATCAAACTAGGTATGGAGATACCAATGATCGACTCTCGGACATGTGATATATCGTGAAACAAAGGGATTAAGATACTAGCGTAAAAGTTTCCGACGATCACAAGAAAATCATCGTTGAATGTGTGGGAGTCAGTATGGGTCTCCAGATCCCGCTTCTGATTATTGATCCGAGAGGGGTCTCGATCATGTCCGCATTATTCACGAACCGTAGGGTGACACACTTAAGATACACCGACATCCATTTGGAGTAAAAGTTTCATGCCGAAAAGAATAACAAGCGCAGGAATTTATTTCACTAGATACCAAAACGGGTTTTCGGGTGAAATTGCAGAAAGTGTTTCTGCATGTGAAATGAAATACTAGCAAGGGGTTATATGAGAATGTTTGTCATTAAAGTAATTGACAAAATTCTGAATAAATAAAAGGAGTTTTATTTAATGAGAGTTTGCATTAAATTTGGTGGAAATTTAATGGGAATTTGAGTGGGTTTTTGAGTGGAGGGAATTGAAAGGCATTTGAGTGAGTGGAGTGTCCACCCACATGAATGTGGAAGAGGTGGGGGCAGCCCCATGTCTGGGCGCATGGCCCCTTGGGTGCCTCCTCTCCCTATAAAAGGAGCCCCCTCCCTCTCTCTCACTCACACCTCCTCGTGAAGGATCTCTCCCCCCTCTATAATTTATCCCCCATGGTCTCGGACTAGCGAGATACATGTTCCCGGTGGCTATTCGGCAATAAAGTGTTGTTCTTCCGCTGCATCGCTGGAGCGAGGAGGCGGAGGTTGCTCGGTGCCTCGAACGTGTGTGCGAGCACGGATGCGATGCTGTTTTGCGGCACTAGGACTTCCTCTCGATCTTGAGATCGGCAAGAGATCGTCTACATCAACCACGAGTTTGGACTCGTTAATCTTTGTCGGTCTTCAAGGGTATGTTCTCTACGGATATACATCCGCCCGTTGTTTGTATCTAGTAGATAGATCTTGGTACATTGTTGTTCCCATCGTAGGAAATTTTTTGTTTTCTATGCTATGAACCCTACAGTGGTATCAGAGCCGGATCTATGCGTAGATACTTTGCACGGGTAGTACACATATGATTATGTGGGCGATGATGATCATTTTATTGCTTCTTAGTTGTACTTTGGATATTGGTGGCATAGTGGGATGAAGCGGCCCGGACAAACTTTACATGTCCTCGGACATGAGACCTGTTCCACGCTTGACATGCAAGTAGTTTTGCATAAGTGTCTAGCGGGTGTCTGTCTCTCCTACTATAGTCAATATCTAATTTGCAACGAGTTGTCAACAATTTGATTATCCTTGGTGTGGTTCATGTTTGTAGGTAAGAATGGTTCTATCTTCGAAAGCCCTAAACCACGTAAAACTTGCAATGGATAAATTAGAGGCGTCTAGTTTAGATTGTTGCTGGGCTAGTGTTATGATATGTTGATGTTGTAAGTAGAAGTATGAGATGATACTCTTACAACACACATAAAGTGTAGGTTCCATAGACCTTGGCCTTACACATAAAGGTATGATAGAGATCATACCACGGTGCACATGATGGAGATCATATGCGGGAACCATATCATTTCACTTATTAACATGTGATGTTTGATTGCATCTTATATTGCTTGTTTGGTGTTTTATTAGCATAATAAGATGATCCCTCATTTAGATATCAATATAAGAATGTGTTCTTCCTTAAGTATGCACCGACAATGTTTCGTCGCTTCAAGACATCACGTGATGATCGGGTGTACTTGAATCAATGAGCATATCTCGGGTGTAAGACAGTTACACACGCGAATACTAAGGTTCTTACATGGCGAGCCTAGCATGTACAGACATGGCCTCGGAACACGAACCGAAAGGTTAAGCATGAGTCATATGTTTTGATATGATTACCATATGGATGCTCGCCTTTGAAGCTACACCGACTCACGTGATGATCGGACTTGGTGTAGTGGATTTGGTTCATGTAATCACCAAAAAGACACGAGGGATGTCGTTTTTCAGTGGGAGTTCATTTCTAATTTGGATTAGTAGAACTCAATTTATCATAAATTAAATCAAAGTGAATTTTCATAATTTGTTGTAGTCATTGGCATTCGTTCACCACTTTATGCTTAGTTGTAATTGAGATAATAGAACTATAGAATTCTGGATATTTACTTTACGAACTGGTATCGTATTGTGTTGAGTGTCAATCTAAAGTTTAAAGTCCTATTGCAAACTTTCAGAAAACTCTATTTACTCTGTGAAATTTAATAGTTGGTATTAAATCGAGAGTAACAATTCCAGTGTTAGTATCTTAAGTATCATGTTTGCCTCCATGATTCTTGATTGTTTTAATATCAAGTTTATCTAGGAGCTGAAAGAATTGTTTCAGAAACCATCATGTGTGGCAGATATAACAATATCTGAAACAATGTTTTGGTTGCAATATGATAGAGTATAATATATGTTCTCATAGTGGATGAGAATTTACAAAGGTTGGAGATGCTAGACATCCTAATCATCCAAAAAGGGTTTTGGAAAGTAATGTTATACTCACGATTCACCTTTATAAGCTACAGTAGCTTGATCATGAAAGTCGTCATGATATGGATGAATAGAAGATGTATGTAAAGTGTTTACTACACTAATAGATTACTAAAGAATGGATTTTGAAAGAATACCGATCATTTTGATGATGGTGATCTACTTCAAAGTGCAGGTCCAAAGGTATTATTATTTGAATATACACGCTTTGGACTATGTGTCATGTATATGGCGCCACTTTTGATGTTGATAGATTATTAAAAAGGAAAAGGAAATGCTGAAAAAGAATCTATAAAATATATTTGGCAGAAAAGAAAAGATTGGAAATATCCAATTTAGGTATATATATGATATACATGTTATGGTTGTATTCTTTGCTTGTTAAACAATGTGGTTCTTGGGTATTGGATACCGAATTGGTTGGTACGAAATTTCATACGAAACAACGCAATTCATAAACCACAATGGCCTAAGTAACTAGCAAGAGAATATGTGATGATGTTCATCGAAAACAAACAAACCATTGTTTGTATTTCTCGTTGACATCAAAGCTTGACTTCAAGATTTGTTTTAATAATTGTTATTTGAATCAGGTATTATGAGAACAAAGGTTGTTCAAATAATTACCGTATTCCATATAAGATGGATGATTTACAAATCTAGTTGGAGAAATCACATCCAGAAAGCCTAATGCTAAAATGTCGCAAGACAAATGATTGGAAGATCACTTATGAAGTGACATCGCCGTTTAAATTATATAGGAAAGAAAACATGAAGAAACTCCATTTTCATGGATTTTTGGAGTCTTTGATTTGATCAAGTGACGCTTGTGAGACTTTCCTCGGGATAATTGAAAACTTCGTTCAAAGGCCAAAGAATAACGAACGACTAAAATATTGGAATTTATACATATCGATGTATGTAGTCCATTATGTGTAGTCGTAAGCGATGGATTTCAACTTCATATGCTTTCTACGGAAATTTGAGTGAATGTTCAGTTAATGAGAAAGAAGTATGAAATATTTGAAAATGTTTCAAAGACTTTCAAGATGAAGTGAAAAATCATTGTAACAAGAAAATAAATGATTTATGATTTGATCATAAAGGGATTTATTTGAGTTACAAGTGTAACAAGAAAAATAAATGAATTATGATTTTATCATAAAGGGATTTATTTGAGTTGCAAGTTTAGCAAAACACCTAGATTTACATCTCCCGAAGAACCATAGGAGTATGGAGTGTTTGAGATTTGTAATGAAACTTTGTTTGACATGGTTGGATCAAAGGTGTTATTTATAAAACTGCCATTATGTTTTAAAAGATTAAAGCTTTAGAGACTTCCGCTTTTACACTAATGCAGTGAATCATCACTGAAAGTGATACTGTCAGTATTAAGATACTGACAGAAGATGAACATATCAAATTACCACATCATCAATATCAGATTACCATAGCATCAGATCAACCACATCATCATATCATCTAAGGATGACAAGAATCACTAAGGACAGAGAACACAATCCTCACTAAGCATCAATATCAAACCATAGCATCATATAATAAGCACCAGAGATGAACCCTAGTGTCAGTACAAACATAGAATAGAGATTGGCAACTAGACACACAGTGGAACTCGAAATAACTAGATACACCAGAGTTCACATGAGCACCACTCACCAGAGGTCCTCGTTGAAGAAACGAAGAGGAAGTAGAGGAGCTGACGAGCTCGTGGTGGAACGGGGAGCACCCCAGAGGGCGCTGCAACCCGCACCAGCCACGGAGGTGGCCATAGCAGCACACAAACACCGCACACCACCATAGGAGGATCAGCGGCGGCGATGGCAACACCCAACCCCAAACCGTAGGGTTCGGGAATGAGGCGAGCCTGGCCACAGGACAGCTCCGAAAGCAAATCAAAGCGGGGTAAATGAACAAGCGTAGTCGACAACCTCATCCTGCACCACGACAGCAGCCAGGGAGGGCCACGACGGCGAGCACCGCACAGCGGCGGCGCCATCACCCCACGGGGTCGAGGAGGGAGAGGAGATGAGGATGAGAGAGAGAGAGAAACCGTTGGAATGGGCCAGTAGGGCCAGAACCCCTTCGGGGTGTCCTTTTGGTCCAGGCCACTTGGGCCAAATCAGCCCAATAAGCCCAATTGAATCAGCTCAAAGACTCAAAAGAAGTTTTAAATGATTAATAAAAGACCAAAATACCCCTACACTTAAATAAATTATAGAAAATAAAATAAAAATCCAAAAAGTATAAATAAAATATATTTGGATTCATAATAATCCAAACTATTTAATAAAATTAAGAAATAAATTTTTGGTCAAGAATTTTATAATATATATTTCTGATGGAATTTTATAAAATTAAATAAAGAAGATAAAAATAAATAAAAAAATACTTTTATTATATATTAATATTGTAGTATTTTAGAAAAATACTAAATAAATGCTTAGAGCTATAAAGGAAATTCTTTTATATAAATGATAATTCTTAAAAGAATAAATAAATATAAAAATATAAAAATTTATAGTTTAATAAATAAATGAATATGATATTCAATAAATATTAAAGATTATTCTTTACAATAGAATCCTTTATTATTAAAGGAATTCTTCTAACTAGAATGATGGGTAAAACACACAAAGAAAATCAATGATAAATAATATATTGCATTACTATGCATATTCATTTTTGCCTCTTTAAATATTATCCTTATCGGACAATAATGATGTTTTGTAGACATAGAAGCTCAAGGTCCAGTGCAAGCATCCGACTTCACTACCTTGCAATCACAAGGCAAGTTCATCACTTGCTCATGTCCTTTGAAGAGTCTTTATCAAAGTATTTGCAAATTGTGTGTTATCATCTATGTTCCAAGGAAAGAAAATATTATTTTCCCAAATAAATGATATCATCCTAAGTGATGATATAATTGAGCAATAGAACTTAGGTTCTATTTTCAATAATGATAATCAACTAGGAACTTAACAACCCATGACATCAATGATTCTAGCGTCGTATATACCGCGTTAGCCATGAGATTTGGAATGGGACAGAGAAGTCAGCTGTATCATGTTCCTCTCGTATGGAGGCAAGACGACCTTAACGTGACATTGTGATTCCTTGTGTGGATCCAACATATGGGTGGGCACCCTTATGCCCCACACTTTTGGTGTCTAGATTATCTATGAGTGGTTTTTAGTGGTATAGTCCATTTGATATGGCACTTGCCATGGCATCACCAGGTCACAGAGTCTTTGGGAACTCATCAGGGTTTTAGTTTGCCTGGAAGGGGGCTTAACGGAGGTGAGCCAGACCCAAAGGATCGTGCAGACATATGAGGACACGGAGAGGCCAGTGATTGGCGTGTACCAACTACTGGGCCCCACATCATGGAATTGTGGACGGGAAAGTATGCCCGGTTGTGCAACAAGGAGTTGATCTCTCATGGGTAAAGTAACGCACCTCTGTAGAGTGTAAGAATTGTAACTTGTTACTCCCTGTTCCGGGAAGGAGCTACGAATGCGGCAGGAAAGGAACTCCATGAAAGTTTTGGTCAACCAGTGAAGGCTGATGGTCATAGATTTTCATAATAAAATCAATCTTCGAAGAAAGATTTATGAAAACTGCATAGTGCCAAGGACTTATAGTCCAAGGTGGGAGATAGAGCATCAAACTTCCCTCCTTGCATATAATGAACTTGTTGGGTAACGCTGTTACTCACCTTTTCTTTTGATCCCCTGCTTAGACTCTGAGGATCCCGAAGAAACCCCAATGTATGCAATTGAGAGTCAAGAGGAGGTCTTCTGCGAAGAGCCCAATATGTACGGTGCCGTGGAAGGAGTGGACTACGATGTCGTCTACGGAGGAGAGCACCAGGAGTCAGAATAATTCACATAATACTAGGAGCCAATTGAGCCGAGCAACATAAACAATATATAGCAATAAGTTGTTGAGCTCAATTTGGAGTTTAAGTCATCACTTTAAATATTCCGCTGAAACACTTTATATTTTGGTTTGTCAGTTGAATCTTTTGAAGTCTTGAACTTCTGGTATTGTAATAATAATGTGTGAATGTTTGTAATATGGACCCATAATGTTTCTGTTGTACCACTCTGAGGGATGTGATATTTCTGGAACAGTGTTCTGTGGATGTCATATCAACGACTATAGTGTACTACACATGCAGTGGTATGCTGGGTCACAGCAGTTGGTATCAGAGCAAATTGCTTTGACCTTAGGTTGGAAACCTAGTAAAGGGTATTACCTGTAGGAGTGTTCATCGACGATAAAGAATTCTCTAAAAAAATATAATGGGTATTCAAATGAGAATATTCCGTTATATGTTTTAGTGGGATAATTCTTTGTTATGATGCAATATATTATTGGTTACTAATAAAAATATTTTTTAATATACAGAGTTATGGCACCAAAGTTTCCAAAACAGACTTTGGTAAGGAAAGAGGAGACTCTCGATAACTACCAAGGAACATTCACGGATCAACTTCGTCAACTCTTAAAGATTTTTAGTTGTCCAACTAGAATTCTGGTGAATACCATAACCTATTATGATGGTCGGATGTTATCCAAGTATCGTGTGAGTATCCAACTTCCCGAGGAGCTTGGATTATATCACGATCTATCTATAGGTGAAGGTAGGAGTCATTTAGCAGCATATCATGTTGCTATCATGGAGGCAATAGCTAATATTCGGGAGTATAAAGCCAAGGAGTTAGAAGGGACCATATTTTCTGTGATTCCTCATGATTCTATAGACTCGGAGCCAGTACCGGATCATCTTACTTTGGTAAAGAAGCATCCGAAGTTAGCTTACAAGTTTATGGATCGATACCGAACACTTGTTGCGTCTTTTTATAAGACACATCAAGTGATTGTTGAAGATAAAAATGACATGTTAGATGATCTAACTGATACGGAAAGAAGGAAGCAGTTAGCATGCATGTTGGAAAGGGAAGCAAGCAGTAGTACGAAACCAATCTTTAAGGATATACCCATAGATCCCGAATCTTTTACACCATATCCTTATTCACCCAGACCTGAACCTATCTATGATCCTACTTTAGATATGAGGTATGCTGTGTTGGAATTATGCCCTAGAGGGAATAATAAAGATGTTATTATTATAATTCTTGTTCATGATAATGTTTATATTCCATGCTAGAATTGTATTAAGCGGAAACTTTAATACTTGTGTGGTTTGTGAATAACACCGTGTCCCTAGTACGCCTCTATGGACTAGATCACTGATCAATGATGGTTAAGGTTTCCTAACCATAGACATGAGTTGTCAATTGATAATGAGATCATATCATTGGGAGAATGATATGATGGACATACCCAAACTAAGCAAAGCAATTAGATCGTGTCATCGTGTTCGTCTTTGCGAAGCTTTTCTTATGTCAAATATTGTATTCCTTAGACCATGAGATAATACAACTCCCTGGTATCAGAAGAAAGCTTTGAGGTCATCAAACGTCATCCTATGAGAGGGTGATCATAAAGGTGTCTCTCAGGTGATCGGAAAGTATCTGTTGGGTTGTATGTATCGAGATGGGATTTGTCCCTCCCAAGTCGGAGAGATATACTTCGGGCCCACTCGGTAATCGATATCAACACCGCTTGCAAGCATGTGGTTAAGGAGTTAATCACAAAGTGATATTGGATTACGAAAGTAAAGTACTTGCCGTGGAACGAGATTGAACTAGGTATGATGATGCATCGACGATCGAATCTCGGCAAGTAAAATATCGCGATCTGAAGGAATATATATATGGGATTGATTGAATCTCGGCATCGTGGTTCATCCGATATGATCATGGATGAATGTGTGAGTCAATATGGGTTTCAGGACCATTTGTTGATTATTGATAGAAGATCATGTCGCATTTTCTCGAACCGAGGGTCACACACTTAACGTGTCTCGACGCTAGGATAGATTCGATAATTGGTTTATGAGTTTTGTTCGAGTCTCGGATGGGATCCGGACATCACGATAGGTTCCGGAGTGGTCCAAGAATAAGATTCATATAAGGCAGTTTTGGAGTTCGAATTGTTCGGGTTAATCGGTATTGTACGGAAGCTTCTAGAACCTTCCGGAAGGGGACCAACGTGGCCCCACCTTCCGGGAGGGGCATGGGCCTATGAGGGAGTGCCTTGGCGATTGGGCCAGGCACAAGGCCCCATAGGGCCCAGCCGCCTAGAGAGGTTTAAACTCGAGATAGACCTTCTAGAAGGGGTTTCCCCCACTCCTTATCCTTGGGGCCGCGGTTTGGGCTTGGGGAGGGCTAGGTCTCGCCACCCCTCTATATAAAGAGGGTGGGGCACCAACCCCCACACACCTTCCCTCCAACCCTAGCCGCCTGCCGCCTCTCTCCTCCCGATCGCCAGGCGAAGCCTCGCAGAAATTCTCCACCAATTGCACCGCGCCGTCGCGTTGTAGATCCAACCCATCTCTCCACCATACTTGCTGGACCAAGGAAGGAGGAGACGTCGAGGTGCCGCACGTGTGCATCTCACGGAGACATCGCCACTTGTGGTGCTAGATCGGATCGGATCGCGAGGAGGAGAAACGAGTACGACTACATCACCCACGCCCGAAACGTTCATTGTCGAATCTTCAAGGGTATGAAGATCTAATCCAATCTCTCTCGTTGTTTGCATCTCCTAGATTAGATCTTGGCTTCCCTCTGTTCGCATCTGTAGAAAATTTTGATTTACTATGCCGCGAAACCCATCAGTGGTATCAGAGCTAGATCTATGCGTAGATGTGTTTCACGAGTAGAACGCAACATGGTTCTTGCGGGCATTGATGTTTTCTGTTGCAAGCCTATTGTTTGTGTTCTTCTTATGACGCGGGATAGTGAGATTGAAGCGGTCCAGGCCAACCTTACGCGACGTCGTTCGCGAGACCGACTCTGCACTTGACGTGTGGCTTGTTCCACACATGCGGCTGGTGGATGTCAGTTTCTCTCACTATAGTTGTCATGGGATTAACACCGGAGTTTGGCAACCATAATATCACCGTTGTGGCTTTCAGTAGGTAAGAATCGTTCTTAGCATCTACTCCCATAAGCCACGTAAAACATGCAACAACAAAGTAGAGGCGTCTAACTTGTTTTTGTAGAGAGTGTTTTCTGTGATATGGTATGGCCCAAGATGTGATGTGTATAATGTATGCGATGATCATGTTTTGTAATGTTTCACGACTTGCATGTCGATGAGTACACAACCGGCAGGAGCCATATGGTTGTCTTTATAATTGTGTATGACCTGTGTGTCAACTTCTTATACGCCATGTAATAGTTTCACTTTATCGCTAAGTAGTTAGCAATAGTTGTAGTTGCTATTCGTGGTGGAGGCAATCATGGTGGAGTGATGGAGATCATGCCGGCACGCACAAGATGGAGATCATTGCGCGAAGATTGGCTATACCATGTCACATTAAAGTTATATGCATGTGATGTTTATCCTTATATGTATCTTATTATGCTTAGATCGCGACGGTAGCATTATAAGATGATTCCTCACTTAAAGATCAAGATAAAAACTGTGTTATCCCCAAGTATGCACCGTTGCGAAAGTTCATCGTGTCCAAGCATCACGTGATGATCGGGTGCTATAGACTCTACGCTCACATACAACGGGTGCAAGCCAGTTTTGCACACGCGGAAATACTTGGGTCTAACTTGACGAGCCTATCATGTACAGACATGGCCTCGGAACACAAGAACCGAAAGGTTAAGCATGAGTCATATGAATGATATGATCGACACTTCGTTGTCCACCATTGAAACCACATCTCTTCTCGTGATGATCGGATTAGGTGTGGTGAATTTGGATCGTGTTCACTAAACAACTTGAGGGATGTTGAATTTAGTGGGAGTTCATCTAGTAATTTGATTAAGTTGAACTATTTATCATGAACATAGTCTAAATTGTACTTGCAAATACTATAGATCATATGGCCAAGTCCAACTTCAACTTCAACGTTTTTGCTGAGATAGAAAAGCTTAGAAACAATGGGTCTAACTTCACCAAATGGTTTCGCATTCTGAGAATCATTCTCGCTGGAGGACAAAAGGACTATGTCCTTGAGAAAGCGCTAGGTGACGCCCCTGCTATAGATGCGCTGGCTGATGAAAAAGCTGTTTATCAGTCGCGCAAGGATGATTATGATTTGATTAAGATCGCCATGTTGTATGCTATGGAATCGGATCTTCAAAATCGTTTTGAGGAGTTCGCCGGGCCCTTTGAGATTCTCGAGGAGCTGAAAAACATGCTTCAGACTCAAGCCCGTTCTGAGAGATATGATATCTCTAAGAAATTCTTTAACTACAAGATGGAGGAAGGGAGTTCCGTTAGTGAGCACGCCATTGAGATGACGGGCTACACTCAACGCCTTGAGCAACTGGACTGCAAGATTCCAGAGGAGCTCAAGATTGACACTCCTAGCTACAAAAGTTTTGTAGTTGATCACAATCAGATTGGTTCCACTGATATGATCACTGAGCTCTTTGCTAAGATGAAAGTAGCGGAGGTGAACATCAAAAAGAATAATCATGTGTTGATGGTCAACAAGCCCCCCACCTTCAAGAAAGGTAAGGGTGCAAGGAAGCCCTTCAAGAAAGGCGACGGCAAGCGCGTTGCCCCTGCTGAGAAGAAGCTCAAGTCTGGTCCTAAACCGGACACTGAGTGCTTCTATTGCAAGGACAAGGGTCACTGGAAGCGCAATTGTCCGAAGTACTTAGCGGACAAGAAGGCTGGCACCATCAAAGGTATATTTGATATACATGTTATTGATGTTTTCCTTACTAGCCCTCGTTGTAGTGCACGGTATTTGATACCGGTTGCTAATATTTGTAACTCAAACAGAGCTACGGAATGAGCGGCTTGCGAGGGATGAGGTGACGATGCGCGTTGGCAACGGATCAAGAGTTGATGTGATGGCCGTCGGCACGCTCTCCTTAGTTTTACCTTCGGGATTAGTTTTAAACCTTAATAAGTGTTATTATGTCCCTGCGTTGAGCATGAAAATTATTTCTGGATCTTGTTTATTGCAATACGGTTATTCATTTAAATCGGAGAATAATGGTTGTTCTATTTATATGAGTAACATCTTTTATGGTCATGCACCTATTGTGAATGGTTTATTTCTTCTAAATCTCGAAAGGGATGAAACACACATCCATAACATTGAGGCTAAGAGATGCAAAGTAGATAGTGATAATACTACTTATTTGTGGCACCGCTGCGTCAGGTCATATTGGTGTAAAGCGCATGAAGAAACTCCATTCGATGGACTTTTGGAGTCTCTTGATTTTGAATCATTTGACACATGCGAACCATGCCTCATGGGCAAGATGATCAAAACCCCGTTCTCGGTATGATGGAGCGAGCAACGGACTTGTTGCAAATCATACATACCGATGTATGCTGACCGATGAGTGTTTCGACGCGCGGTGGATATCGCTATTTTCTCACTTTTACCGATGACTTAAGTAGATATGGGTATATCTATTTAATGAAACATAAATCTGAAACGTTTGAAAAGTTCAAAGAATTTCAGAATGAAGTGGAGAACCATCGTAATAGAAAGATTAAGTTTCTACGATCCGATCGTGGAGGTGAATATTTGAGTTATGATTTTCTCACGCATCTTAAAGCAAGTGTAATCGTTTCACAACTCACGCCACCCGGAACACCACAGCGCAATGGTGTGTCTGAACGCCGGAATCGAACCCTATTAGATATGGTCCAATCAATGATGTCTCTTACTGATTTGCTGTTATCATTTTGGGGTTATGCATTAGAAACCGCTGCATTCACTTTAAATAGGGCTCCATCTAAATCCGTTGATACGACACCGTATGAACTATGGTTTGGTGCTAAACCTAAGTTGTCGTTTCTTAAAGTTTGGGGATGCGAAGCTTGCGTCAAGAAGTTGATGCCGGACAAGCTCGAACCCAAAGCGGAGAAATGCGTCTTCATAGGATACCCTAAGGAAACTATTGGGTATACCTTCTATCACAGAACCGAAGGCAAAGTGTTTGTCGCAAAGAACGGTTCCTTTCTTGAGAAGGAGTTTCTCTCGAAAGAAGTGAGTGGGAGGAAAGTAGAGCTAGACGAGGTTATTGAACCTTCTCTTGAATTGGAGTGTAGCGCAGCACCTGAAATTGTTCCAGTGCCGCCTGCACCAACAATGGAGGAAGCTAATGACAAGGATCATGAAGCTTCGGACGATGCTGCTACTGAACGTCGCAGGTCGACAAGGTCGCGTGCCCCTCCTGAGTGGTACGACAACCCTGTCTTGACTGTCTTGTTAGTAGAAGACAGTGAACCTACGAACTATGAGGAATCGATGATGAGCCCAGACTCTGAGAAATGGCTAGAAGCCATGAAATCCGAATTGGGATCCATGATTAAAAACCAAGTATGGACTTTGGTGGACCCTCCTAGCGACCGAAAGGCCGTTGAGTGCAAATGGATCTTCAAGAAGAAAACGGACGCGGATGGTAATGTTACCATCTATAAAGCACGGCTTGTCGCGAAAGGTTTTCGACAAGTTTAGGGTGTTGACTACGATGAGACTTTCTCTCCCGTAGCGATGTTTAAGTCCATTCAGATTTTATTAGCAATTGCTGCGTTTCATGATTATGAAATATGGCAGATGGATGTCAAGACTGCTTTCCTCAATGGCAACATTGATGAAGAGTTGTATATGATGCAACCCGAAGGTTTTGTCGATCCTAAGGATGCTGATAAAGTATGCAAACTTCAGCGTTCCATTTATGGACTGAAGCAAGCATCTCGGAGTTGGAACCTTCTTTTTGATCAAGTGATCAAGAGCTTTGGATTTTTTCCAAATTGCTGCGAAGCTTGCATCTACAAGAAAGTGAGTGGGAGCTCGGTGACGTTTCTGGTACTATATGTGGATGACATATTGATTATTGGAAATGACATCAACATGCTTAACAATGTGAAGAGTTATTTGAACAAGTGTTTTTAATGAAAGACCTAGGTGAAGCTGCTTATATATTGGGCATCAAGATCTATAGAGATAGACCAAGACGCATGATAGCTTTAAGCCAGAGTACATACCTAGACAAAGTTCTGAAAAGGTTCAGAATGGATAAGGCAAAGAAAGGTTCAGTGCCTATGTTGTCAGGTAAGATATTGAGCAAGGCTCGGTCCACTACTGATGAAATGATAGGAAGCTATGAGCAAAGTGCCTTATGCCTCGGCCATAGGTTCCATCATGTATGCCATCTGTGTACTAGACCGGATGTGTCCAATGCTCTTAGTTTGACGAGCAGATATCGAGTGATCCAGAGTGGAACATGGACAGCCGTGAAGAACATCCTAAAGTACCTAAATAGAACTAAAGAAATGTTCTTAGTCTATGGGGTGATGAACAGCTCGTCGAAAAGGTTACGTCGACGCTAGTTTTGACAATCGACAAGGATGATTATAAATCTCGTGATACGTGTATATTTTGAATGGAGGAGCTGTGAGTTGGAGAAGCTGCAAGAAAAGCGTGATCGCGGATCTACATGAGAAGCGGAATACATGGCTTCGCGAAGCGTCAAGTGAAGGAGTTTGGATCAGAACTTCATCATCGAGCTTGGCGTGGTTCCAAGTGCATTGGACCCACTGGAGATATTGTGTGACAACACTGGCGCCATAGCACTCGCTAAGGAACAAAGATATCATCCAAAGACCAAGCATATCAACCGCAAGTTTCATATAATCCGAGATTAAATAGCAGATGGAGATCTGAAGATTAGCAAAGTACATACAGATCTGAATGTCGCAGATCCGCTGACTAAACCTCTTCGCGTAAAACATGATCGCACCTCGCCATGGGTGTGAGATTGTTGCCAAATGTAAACTAGATTCTTGACTCTAGTGCAAGTGGGAGACTGGAATTATTCCTAGAGGCAATAATAAAGATGTTATTATTATAATTCTTGTTCATGATAATGTTTATATTCCATGCTAGAATTGTATTAAGCGGAAACTTTAATACTTGTGTGGTTTGTGAACAACACCGTGTCCCTAGTACGCCTCTATGGACTAGCTCATTGATCAATGATGGTTAAGGTTTCCTAACCATAGGCATGAGTTGTCAATTGATAATGAGATCATATCATTGGGAGAATGATATGATGGATGCACCAAACTAAGCGAAGCAATTAGATCGTGTCATCGTGTTCGTCTTTGCGAAGCTTTTCTTATGTCAAATATTGTATTCCTTAGACCATGAGATAATACAACTCCACGGTATCGGAAGAAAGCTTTGAGGTCATCAAACGTCATCCTATGAGAGGGTGATCATAAAGGTGTCTCTCGGTGATCGGAAAGTATCATTGGGTTGTATGTATCGATATGGGATTTGTCCTCCCAAGTCGGAGAGATATACTTGGCCCACTCGGTAATCGATATCAACACCGCTTGCAAGCATGTGGTTAAGGAGTTAATCACAAAGTGATATCGATTCTGAGCAGTAAAGTACTTGCGTGAACGAGATTGAACTAGGTATGACGGTGCGACGATCGAAACTCGCAAGTAAAATATCGCGAGAAAGGGAATATATATATGGGATTGATTGAATCCTGGCATAGTGGTTCATCCGATATGATCATCGATGAATGTGTGGGAGTCAATATGGGTTTCCAGACCCCGTTGTTGATTATTGATAGAAGATCATGTCTGCATATTCTCGAACCCGCAGGGTCACACATAACGTGTCTCGACGCTAGGATAGATTGGATAATTGGTTTATGAGTTTTTGTTCGAGTCTCGGATGGGATCCGGGACATCACGAGAGGTTCCGGAGTGGTCCGGAGAATAAGATTCATATAAAGGCAGTTTTGGAGTTGAATTGTTCCGGGTTAATCGGTATTGTCGAAGCTTGTAGAACCTTCCGAAGGGGACCAACGTGGCCCCACCTTCCGGGAGGGGCATGGGCCTATGAGAGAGTGCCCTGGCGCATTGGGCCAGGGCACAAGGCCCCATAGGGCCCAGCCTCTGAGGTTTAAACTCGAGATAGACCTTCTAGAAGGGGTTTCCTTGCCCCACTCCTTATCCTTTGGGGCCGCGGTTTGGGCTTGGGAGGGCTAGGCTGCGCCCCTCTATATAAAGAGGGTGGGGCGCACCAACCCCACACCTTCCCTCCAACCCTAGCCGCCTGCTGCCTCCTCTCCCTCCCGACTGCTTGTAGGTGAAGCCCTGCTGCAGAAATTCTCCACCAATTGCACCGCGCCGTCACGTTGTAGATCCAACCCATCTCTCCACCATACTTGCTGGACCAAGGAAGGAGGAGACGTCGAGGTTCCGCACGTGTGCATCTCACGGAGGCATCGCCACTTGTGGTGCTAGATCGGATTGGATCGCGAGGAGGAGAAGCGAGTACGACTACATCACCCATGTTCCGACGAACGTTCCGCTGTGCGAATCTTCAAGGGTATGAAGATCTAATCCAATATATCTCGTTGTTTGCATCTCCTAGATTAGATCTTGGATTCCCTCTATTCGCATCCGTAGAAAATTTCGATTTACTATGCCGCGAAACCCATCATGCTGTACCACAGGGTTCAGAGGAAGGCTCTGATTCAGAACTTCCTAACAAGAATTATGATGGTTGGAGAATGGGATGATTTGAAGGATTCCAAGGAAATCAGATGTCCATTGATGGGTCTGACAGAATTGTTGGACAATCCAGCTGGATTGGTGCAAGAAACAATCCTAGTAACAGTAGTAGAAATACCATATTCATAGATGATCAGGATGAAGAAGATCCTGAGTAGAGAGTGTTTGAATCATCAACATCTTCTCAAAACCCAGGGAATATACATTATCCAGTGTTTAACTATCTTGCCCAACAGAGCACTTGGGGAACAGCAGAATCTGTGTATTCTGTTGACAACTCAAGGAATGAAGCTCAGGAGATACAAGTGGGTGATTATGTTGAACATGTTTCTAAAGACTTTTCAGCTGAGCTGGATGCACTAAGGTTGAGTAATGACTAAAGTCCTGACACTTCAGATACTGAGTATGTTACTTCTGGAAGGCCATTTGTTCCACAAACTGTGCGACGGACATCACGTCATCATGGTTGGACTTCAGGCATGTATGATGAGCGTCGTGGATACTAGAAGCAGGCGGCTTATTAGGAAGTATCGTGTATTGCGTATTGTAATCCGAGAAAATGATGTAGATAGAGAAATAAGGAAGTGTTGTTAAGTTGTTATTGTACCTATATGGTACAAGTATGACGACTATGTACTTTGTTATGAGGCTTGTATTGTATAATATGTGAAATGCATATTTGGATTTCATTTGGATTTTCATTGTGTGACTAGTTCTATGCAAAAAGTCGAGCTCAGAACACATGTGCATGATGTAATTATGAGTATTCGCTTTATGTTGTAGGACTAGGGGGTCATAGACACGGGGGTAGAAACCGAATCTAAGTAGCAGCGAATGGAACGTGAGGCCAAGGAGAAGGCCGATGCAAATGAAGAAAATCAAGGAACATTACCACCACCACCAATGAGGCCGTTAATGGAGCAGAACTTTATGCAGTATATGCAAATGATGCAAGAAAACCAGAACAAGTTCATGGAAGAGTTATTGGGACGAGCTGGAAGCCAGAGAGCACCTGAAGGTGGAGGAGTGAGTCTTTCTGACTTCCAGAATGTAAGGCCGTTACCTTTTGCATTAGCTCCTGAACCAATGGATGCAGAAGATTGGCTAGCAGATACTGAAAGAAAGCTAAAGACTGTAGGTTGTAATGATGAGGAAAAAATGAGGTATGCAACTCATCTTCTGACAAGACCTGCAGCATCATGGTGGGAAAATCAGTTAGCCATGCAACAGCCGGGAAGAGAGTATACTTTTGAAGAGTTCAAGCAAAGGTTCTGGGAGTATCATGTTCCAGAGAGTGTTATGGAGTTGAAGCGGAGAGAATTTGAGGAGCTTCAGCAAGGATATACTAGTGTTATGAAGTATATTCAGGAGTTTAGCCAACTGTCTCATTATGTAGAGGAGGAAGTCAATACTGAAGAAAGGAGGAAGAAGCGTTTTCTGCGAGGGTTAAATCCATTTGTGAGGATGAAGTTGAGGTTGGCAAATAAACAAACATATCAGCGGTTACTGGATGCAGCTATCACTTTTGAGGATGACTACAAGAATGTCCAAGAGGATAGAAAGAAGAGAGCTAAGAAGGAAACTAAGAGGATACAGGCAACCTAACCCCAATCTGGAATTCAAGCCAAGGAATAGACCTTATAACAGTAACAATTCCAACCGGAGTGCAAACTCAACCGGAAGGAATATTATATGCCATAATTGCAAACTTCCAGGACATATGAGCACGGATTGTTAGAAACCAGTAATAGTGTGCCATGCTTGTGGCCAAAGGGGTCACATAAAGCCAAATTGTTCGAGCAAACCTCAAGGTGATTGGCCTGTTAAAGATGGAGGACAAACTAGTGGAGGCAATGGGAAAACCAATAAAGGAGGAAATTTTGTCAAGAACAACAATGGAAAGAGGAACAGACCTACCGGGAAGCTGAATTGCGCAACCTTAGAGGAGGTGGATAACTCAGAGCATGCAGTGATAGGTATGCTCAATATCCTTACCAATCCTGGCAAAGTTCTATTTGATACTGGTGCAACTACTTCATTCATTTCTGAAGAATTCTGTGAAAAATTTGGGATTAGAAGGGCAACATTAGAAAACCCTATGACCGTAGTGACGACATGGGGAAATGTAGTTGTACGCCACATTAAACAAGATCAGGTTATCTCGATATGTGGTTGTACCTACTTTGCGGATCTTTATGTGATTCCTTTGAAGGGAATTGCAGTAGTATTGGGTATGGATTGGATGACTGAACATGGAGCCCAGATTAATTGTGAGGATAAAACTGTGTCAATAAAAACTCCAAGTGGAGCAAGGATAGTTTATCAAGCAGACAAGCACAATCATATCATGGTGGATCTTCAGTTGAACTCAATGAAGGAGGTCAAGTTGGAAGATATTCCTGTAGTAAATGAGTTTCCAGATGTTTTTCCAGCAGAGCTACCAGGAATGCCACCAGATCGGGAGATAGAGTTCACTATTGATCTGATTCCGGGAACAAAACCAATAGCTCAAACACCCTACAAGATGGGTCTAAAAGAATTAAAAGAACTCAAAGAGAAAATTGATGAGTTAGCCAGAAAAGGATTTATTCAAGAAAGTGTGTCTCCATGGGGAACACCAGCAATTTTTGTGGATAAAAGAGATGGAGGGAGAAGAATGTGTGGAGACTATAGAAATCTCAATATTGTTACCATCAAGAATAAATATCCATTACCTAGAATCCAGGATCTATTCGATCAAGTTAAAGGAGCCGGAGTATTTTCCAAGATTGATCTAAGATCCGGATACCATCATATAAAAATCAAACCAGAAGATGTTCCAAAGACCGCATTTGTCTCAAGGTATGGACACCATGAGTATATTGTCGCATCGCTTGGTCCCGATTAAGGCACCGCAATATTCATGAATCTGATGAACAAAATTTTCATGACATACTTGGACAAGTTTGTCAGTCTTTATTGATGATATTCTGATATATTCCAAGGATAAGGAAGAGCATGCTTGATCATTTGAGAATAGAATTGCAGATCCTAAGAGAACATAAGCTTTATGCTAAGTTTAGCAAGTGTGAATTTTGTCTAGGTGAGGTAGAATTACTCGGACATGTGATCAGTAAAGAGGGAATTGTTGTAAATCCATCCAAGGTTCAATCGGTATTAGAATGGACTGCACCAACCAATGTGAAACAAATTAGAGGTTTCTTGGGAATGGCTGGTTATTATTGGAGGTTCATTGAAGGTTTCTCCAAGATAGCTGGACCAATGACCAAATTGTTAAGAAAGAATACACCATTCATATGGGATGAGAAGTGTAGCCAATTTTCAGGAGTTAAAGACCAGATTAACTACCGCTCCAATTTTAGCAGTTCCAGAAACAGGGAAAGATTTTACAGTATACTGTGATGCATCTAAAGAAGGCTTAGTTTGTGTGTTAATGCAATATCAGAAAGTCATTTCTTATGGATCAAGACAACTGAAACCACATGAAATCAATTATTCAACTCATGATTTGGAATTAGCAGCAGTAGTTTTTGCTCTGAAAGGATGGAGGCATTTTCTTTATGGAGCCAGATGTGAGTTATATACTGACCATAAAAGTCTCAAATATTTCTTCACTCAAAAGGAATTGAATATGAGACAGAATCGTTGGTCAGAGCTAATCAAAGATTATGATTTAACAATCAACTATACCCCTGGAAAAGCAAATGTTGTAGCAGATGCTTTAAGCCGCAAAAGTGCAGATATTCAGCCAAGAAATAGGGAGCTACCAAAAGAGTTACAAATGGATTTGGAAAGGTTAGAGGTTCAATTTATGAGAACAGAGACTCTGGGAGGATTAGCTACTATGCAGGTTGTTGCAGAATAGAATAGTGTTCTTAAGCAAGAAATTTTTAGGCATCAAGTAGAAGATACTTTTATCTCGGAGGAAATTCGAAGGATGTCTCAAGGAAAACATCAGTTTTTCTCTTAGGAGATTATGAGTCTTTATGGTTCCAAGATCGTCTTTGTGTTCCAGATGTGCCGAAGATTTGTGAAGTGATACTCCGAGAGGCACATAAGACATCATATTCCATTCATCCAGGAATTACTAAGATGTACATGGATTTGAAAGAATTATTCTGGTGGAATAACATGAAAAGAGATATTGCAAAATATGTGTCAGAATGCCATACTTGCCAAAGGGTAAAAGTTGAACATCAAAGTCTAGCAGGACCGCTGCAACCTTTGGAAATTACCGAATGGAAATGTGAGGAAATTGGTATGGACTTTATCACAGGATTACC
Source organism: Avena longiglumis (assembly GCA_030063025.1). Taxonomy (NCBI): domain Eukaryota; kingdom Viridiplantae; phylum Streptophyta; class Magnoliopsida; order Poales; family Poaceae; genus Avena; species Avena longiglumis. The sequence continues at coordinate 213,912,082 of CP125979.1, forward strand.
CATGACACCTAAACGGAAGGATATGATATGGGTAATTGTTGATAGACTCACTAAAAGTGCACATTTTATTCCGGTAAATCAGAAGGACAATGCCGAGAAGTTAGTAGAAGTATACATCAAGGAGATAGTAAGTAAGCACAGAGTGCCCAAGAAGATTGTAACTGACAGAGGATCAGTGTTTACTTCGACATTTTGGAAGCAACTACTGAAGCACTTGGTTCAAAATTTGATTTTAGCATAGCTTATCATCCAGATACAGTGGGTCAAACTAAAAGAACAAATCAAATACTGGAAGACATGCTTAGGGATTGTGCATTAGATTTTGGAGGTTCATGGGAAGAGCATTTACCATTGGCAGAATTTTCCTACAATAACAGCTATCAGAGTAGTCTGAAGGAAGCTCCATATCAAGTACTATATGGAAGGAAATGTAGATCACCAATATGTTGGTATGAGCCTAGGAGTAGCAAAGAATTTGCGCCTGATTATATCAAAGAAAGGCAAGATATCATTGATATAATCAAGGATAGATTAAAGATAGCACAAAGTAGACAAAAAAGTTATGCTGATCTAAGTCGAAGATCATGGCATCCTGAAGTGGGAGACATGGTATATCTAAAAGTAAGCCCAATGAAAGGAGTTAAAAGGTTAGGAGTTAAAGGAAAACTAAGTCCAAGATATATAGGACCATTCAAAGTACTGAGTCAGGACAGGACCATAGCTTATGCTTTAGAATTACCATCAAGATTGGCTCAAGTTCATAATGTTTTCCATGTGTCACAACTCCGGAAATGTCTTAAAGTTCCCGATGATGCAATTACTGATCAAGAGATAGAGTTATAAGCAGACCTGACTTATATTGAAAAACCCTGTAAAATTCTGGAAGAAAATTGGAAAAGGTTGAGGGATAGGGCAATTAAGTACTACAAGGTATAGTGGGAACATCATCCCGAGAGAGAAGCTACATGGGAGAAAGAAGATGATTTGAGAAAGGCCTATCCAGAATTTTTCAGGTACACTTCAGCAAACTTCGGGACGAAGTTTAATTTAAGGGGGAAAGTCTGTAACATCCTAGCATTTAGGAGCAATAGAAGGGTAGATTTAGGAGATTGTGCATTTTCATGCATTCATCTGCAAAAATGTGGGTAAATTTTTTTCAAATAAAAACTTAAAGTGATCAAAGTTTCTTTCACTCTTTAAGATTAGGAATAGCCTTGGAGAATGATCATTATAAAATTTGACATGATCTTTATGAATCAGTGTGTTTTGGGGAAAGGAATTTGAATTCAAACTTGAGCTTTGGATTTATATTTTAAAAAGATTAGAATTATGCTTTAGGAATATTATTTAATCAAGAAATAATATTTAGTAATTGAAACTTTAAATAAAATAATACAATCAAGTAAACGAATATTTATTCTATATATTTATTCAATGAATAAGTTACAAAATGTAATTTATAAAGTTAATAAAGAATTTTTACAAAAGTGAAATTACAAAAAGAGGAAATTACATTTATTATTAAACTAATACATATTTCTTACAAAATAATAAAATAAAAATTACAAAGGATCTATTCTATCTAAAAGTAAACCTATTCTAATCTTGAAATTCAAATCTTGTACCTGCAAAACAAAGAACTAACAAAAAAGGAAAACAAAGGTTAAGATATTAATTTATACTCTCAGTTGAGAGCAGTGAGTTGCACTACTCAATTTTACATCATTGAGTAAATATAAAAGGGGCAAGTTTCACCAATATGAAAGAATCAAATCTTTCATAACAATTAATCCATAAGTCAAATGATCTCAATCAGTAAAAGGGGGAAGTTTCACCAGGCAGGTTAAAGGTAACCAGGTAAAAGGGTAGGACACCTCATGGAGCATATCCACAACTATGCAGCAGGCATACAAGCAGCTCAGTCACCAAAATGCATGGATGTGTTGTCGACACAACCACAGCTGCCTCCACAAGTAAAACATCCAAAAACAGCCGTGGGCAAGCACAAGTGCACCACTCCATTGCTCACACCACACCAGAATCAACAGCTTAGCCATAGCCCAGCAACAACCAGCAAGCAAAACTCCACACTTGATCAACGAAACGTCACCAGATGGTGACATAAGGAGGGGGATGAATCAGGTGGATAGCAAGTCCAAGCCACAGGAGCTAGGAGGAGCAGGCTAGATCAAGGCCAAGCACAGGAAACCAGGGAAACAAGAACAACATCAGGAGGTGAAGGACAAGATCCAACCATCAATCCAACATCACAACAAACTACTACCATCATCAGTTTGTGGTGAGTGTCATGAACCACCACATGATTTATTCATCTTATCCACATAGGTTCATGTGTTGTTTCATCAAACAACCTCTCAATGATCACCCTGGTGGGGTGAATCTATCCTAGAGGTTTTAAATTTAAAGAACATAATTAAACTCTAGCAAAAACACCAAGCTCTCAGACCAGCCTCATAGAATTGGTGATATCAAAGGCAACTTTTGCAATCTATCATTTGTTCTTACAAGATCAGGGCACATCTCCCAGAAGGAGTAGAACCTCAAATATTATAATTTACAAACAAATCCATTACTTAAACAACTAGGACCCTAGATCCTAGAGCCTTAGACCAGCATCATAGGCTTGATTAAACAATAAACTTTCCAACTATTAATCAGCATCTATCAAGTTCCAGTAATGACCATAGGTGAAGCCAGCAACAAGATCTACTTGTGTACCATTCTAAGAAGGTTTCACAAGTACTGATCTTACTAATAAAATCACCAAATAGTCCAATTCTTATAAATCAACTAGCAAATCATTTCCCTGAGACCAAACTCAGAGATCATACCATATATATTGAAGGGAATATGCCCGAGAGGCAATAATAAAGTGGTTATTATCATATTCCTTATTTATGATAAATGTTTATTTTACACGCTATAATTGTATTAATACGGAAACGTTAATACATGTGTGTTTAATAAACAAAAATGAAGTTCCTAGTTATGCCTCTCTTATAAACTAGCTCGTTGATTAACAAGATGATCAAAGGTTTCCTGATCATGGACATTGGATGTTGTTAATAACGAGGTCACAACATTAGTGTAATGATGTGATGAACAATCATCCGAAGTATAGCATTACGATCAAAGTCATTGAGTTTATATTGCTATAAAAACTTACGAAGTGATCCTAATCCTTAGACCATGAGATCATGTCAATCACTAACACCGGAAGAGTTTCTTGATAACATCAAACGTCACACCGTAACAGGGTGATTATAAAGATGGATTCAGAACTAATAAAGTGTTATGTTGAGGCCCATGGATCAAGAGTGGAATTTGTTCATCCTGATGACGGATAGATATGCTCTGGGCCCTCTCGGTGATATCACATTGATTAGCTTGCAAGCAAGTGATTTGATCACTACAATGTTATATCACGGGAACGATAAAAGAGTACATGTCAGTAACGAGATCAAACTAGGTATGAAGATACCGATGATCGACTCTCGGACATGTGATATATCGTGAAACAAAGGGATTAAGATACTAGCGTAAAAGGTTCCGACGATCACAAGAAAGTCATCGTTGAATGTGTGGAGTCATGGGTCTCGAGATCCCGCTCGATTATTGATCCGAGAGGGTCTCGATCATGTCCGCATTATTCACGAACCGTAGGGTGACACACTTAAGAGACACCGACATCCATTTGGAGCAAAAGTTTCATGCCGAAAAGAATAACAAGCAGGAATTTATTTCACTAGATACCAAAGCGGGTTTTGGTGAAATTGCAGAAAGTGTTTCGCATGTGAAATGAAATACTAGCAAGGGGTTATATGAGAATGTTTTTCATTAAAGTAATTGACAAAATTCTGAATAAATAAAAGGAGTTTTATTTAATGAGAGTTTGCATTAAATTTGGTGGAAATTTAATGGGAATTTGAGTGGGTTTTTGAGTGGAGGGAATTGAAAGGCATTTGAGTGAGGAGTCCACCCACATGAATGTGGAAGAGGTGGGGGCAGCCCCATGTCTGGGCGCATGGCCCCTTGGGTGCCTCCTCTCCCTATAAAAGGAGCCCCCTCCCTCTCTCTCACTCACACCTCCTCGTGAAGGATCTCTCTCCCCCTCTAGAATTTATCCCCCATGGTCTCGGACTAGCGAGATACATGTTCCCGGTGGCTATTCGGCAATAAAGCATTGTTCTTCCGCTGCATCGCTGGAGCGAGGAGGCGGAGGTTGCTCGGTGCCTCGAACGTGTGTGCGAGCACGGATGCGATGCTGTTTTGCGGCGCTAGGACTTCCTCTCGATCTTGAGATCGACAAGAGATCGTCTACATCAACCACGAGTTTGGACTCATTAATCTTTGTCGGTCTTCAAGGGTATGTTCTCTACGGATATACATCCGCCCGTTGTTTGTATCTAGTAGATAGATCTTGGTACATTGTTGTTCCCATCGTAGGAAATTTTTTGTTTTCTATGCTACGAACCCTACAGTGGTATCAGAGCCGGATCTATGCGTAGATACTTTTCACGGGTAGTACACATATGATTATGTGGGCGATGATGATCATTTTATTGCTTCTTAGTTGTACTTTGGATATTGGTGGCATAGTGGGATGAAGCAGCCCGGACAAACTTTACATGTCCTCGCACATGAGACCTGTTCCACGCTTGACATGCAAGTAGTTTTGCATAAGTGGCTAGCGGGTGTCTGTCTCTCCTACTATAGTCAATATCTAATTTGCAACGAGTTGTCAACAATTTTATTATCCTTGGTGTGGTTCATGTTTGTAGGTAAGAATGGTTCTATCTTCGAAATCCCTAAACCACGTAAAACTTGCAATGGATAAATTAGAGGCGTCTAGTTTAGATTGTTGCTGGGCTAGTGTTATGATATGGTGATGTTGTAAGTATAAGTATGAGATGATACTCTTACAACACACATAACGTGTAGTTTCCATAGACCTTGGCCTTACACATAAAGGTATGATAGATATCATACCACGATGCACATGATGGAGATCATATGCGGGAACCATATCATTTCACTTATTAACATGTGATGTTTGAATGCATCTTATATTGCTTGTTTGGCGTTTTATTAGCATAATAAGATGATCCCTCATTTAGATATCAATATAAGAATGTGTTCTTCCTTAAGTATGCACCGACAATGTTTCGTCGCTTCAAGACATCACGTGATGATCGGGTGTACTTGAATCAATGAGCATATCTCGGGTGTAAGACAGTTACACACGCGAATACTAAGGTTCTTACATGGCGAGCCTAGCATGTACAGACATGGCCTCGGAACACAGACCGAAAGGTTAAGCATGAGTCATATGTTTTGATATGATGACCATATGGATGCTCGCCTTTGAAGCTACACTGACTCACGTGATGATCGGACTTGGTGTAGTGGATTTGGTTCATGTAATCACCAAAAAGACACGAGGGATGTCGTTTTTCAGTGGGAGTTCATTTCTAATTTGGATTAGTAGAACTCAATTTATCATAAATTAAATCAAAGTGAATTTGCATAATTTGTTGTAGTCATTGGCATTCGTTCACCACTTTATGCTTAGTTGTAATTGAGATAATAGAACTATAGAATTCTGGATATTTACTTTTAACGGTATCGTATTGTGTTGAGTGTCAATCTAAAGTTTAAAGTCCTATTGCAAACTTTCGGAAAACTCTATTTACTCGTGAAATTTAATAGTTGGTATTAAATCGAGTAACAATTCGATGTTAGTATCTTAAGTATCATGTTTGCCTCCATGATTCTTGATTGTTTTAATATCAAGTTTATCTAGGAGCTGAAAGAATTGTTTCAGAAACCATCATGTGTGGCAGATATAACAATATCTGAAACAATGTTTTGGTTGCAATATGATAGAGTATAATATATGTTCTCATAGTGGATGAGAATGTACAAAGGTTGGAGATGCTAGACATCCTAATCATCCAAAAAGGGTTTTGGAAAGTAATGTTATACTCACGATTCACCTTTATAAGCTACAGTAGCTTGATCATGAAAGTCGTCATGATATGGATGAATAGAAGATGTATGTAAAGTGTTTACTACACTAATAGATTACTAAAGAATGGATTTTGAAAGAATACCGATCATTTTGATGATGGTGATCTACTTCAAAGTGCAGGTCCAAAGGTATTATTATTTGAATATACACGCTTTGGACTATGTGTCATGTATATGGCGCCACTTTTGATGTTGATAGATTATTTTAAAAAGGAAAAGGAAATGCTGAAAAAGAATCTATAAAATATATTTGGCAGAAAAGAAAAGATTGGAAATATCCAATTTAGGTATATATATGATATACATGTTATGGTTGTATTCTTTGCTTGTTAAACAATGTGGTTCTTGGGTATTGGATACCGAATTGGTTGGTACGGAATTTCATACGAAACGACGCAATTCATAAACCACAATGGCCTAAGTAACTAGCAAGAGAATATGTGATGATGTTCATCGAAAACAAACAAACCATTGTTTGTATTTCTCGTTGACATCAAAGCTTGACTTCAAGATTTGTTTTAATAATTGTTATTTGAATCAGGTATTATGAGAACAAAGGTTGTTCAAATAATTACCGTATTCCATATAAGATGGATGATTTACAAATCTAGTTGGAGAAATCACATCCAGAAAGCCTAATGCTAAAATGTCGCAAGACAAATGATTGGAAGATCACTTATGAAGTGACATCGCCGTTTAAATTATATTGGAAAGAAAACATGAAGAAACTCCATTTTCATGGATTTTTGGAGTCTTTGATTTGATCAAGTGACGCTTGTGGGACTTTCCTCGGGATAATTGAAAACTTTGTTCAAAGGCCAAAGAAGAACGAACGACTAAAATATTGGAATTTATACATATCGATGTATGTAGTCCATTATGTGTAGTCATAAGCGATGGATTTCAACTTCATATGCTTTCTACGGAAATTTGAGTGAATGTTCACTTAATGAGAAAGAAGTATGAAATATTTGAAAATGTTTCAAAGACTTTCAAGATGAAGTGAAAAATCATTGTAACAAGAAAATAAATGATTTATGATTTGATCATAAAGGGATTTATTTGAGTTACAAGTGTAACAAGAAAAATAAATGAATTATGATTTTATCATAAAGGGATTTATTTGAGTTGCAAGTTTAGCAAAACACCTAGATTTACATCTCCCGAAGCACCATAGGAGTATGGAGTGTTTGAGATTTGTAATGAAACTTTGTTTGACATGGTTGGATCAAAGGTGTTATTTATAAAATTGCCATTATGTTTTAAAAGATTAAAGCTTTAGAGACTTCCGATTTTACACTAATGCAGTGAATCATCACTGAAAGTGATACTGTCAGTATCAAGATACTGACAGAAGATGAACATATCAAATTATCACATCATCAATATCAGATTACCATAGCATCAGATCAACCACATCATCATATCATCTAAGGATGACAAGAATCACTAAGGACAAAGAACACAATCCTCACTAAGCATCAATATCAAACCATAGCATCATATAATAAGCACCAGAGATGAACCCTAGTGTCAGTACAGACATAGAATAGAGATTGGCAACTAGACACACAGTGGAACTCGAAATAACTAGATACACCAGAGTTCACAGGAGCACCACTCACCAGAGGTCCTCGTTGAAGAAACGAAGAGGAAGTAGAGGAGCTGACGAGCTCGTGGTGGAACGGGGAGCACCCCAGAGGGAGCTACAACCCGCACCAGCCACGGCGGTGGCCATAGCAGCACACAAACACCGCACACCACCATAGGAGGATCAGCGGAGGCGATGGCAGCACCCAACCCCAAACCGTAGGGTTCGGGAATGAGGCGAGCCTGGCCACAGGACAGCTCCGAAAGCAAATCAAAGCGGGGTAAATGAACAAGCGTAGTTGACAACCTCATCCTGCACCACGACAACAGCCAAGGAGGTCCACGACGGCGAGCACCGCACAGCGGCGGCGCCATCACCCCACGGGGTCGAGGAGGGAGAGGAGATGAGGAGAAGAGAGAGAGAGAAACCGTTGGAATGGGCCAGTAGGGCCAGAACCCCTTCGGGGTGTCCTTTTGGTCCAGGCCACTTGGGCCAAATCAGCCCAATAAGCCCAATTGAATCAACTCAAAGACTCAAAAGAAGTTTTAAATGATTAATAAAAGACCAAAATACCCCTACACTTAAATAAATTATAGAAAATAAAATAAAAATCCAAAAAGTATAAATAAAATATATTTGGATTCATAATAATCCAAACTATTTAATAAAATTAAGAAATAAATTTTTGGTCAAGAATTTTATAATATATATTTCTGATGGAATTTTATAAAATTAAATAAAGAAGATAAAAATAAATAAAAAATACTTTTATTATATATTAATATTGTAATATTTTAGAAAAATACTAAATAAATGATTAGAGCTATAAAAGGAATTTCTTTTATATAAATGATAATTCTTAAAAGAATAAATAAATATAAAAATATAAAAATTTATAGTTTAATAAATAAATGAATATGATATTCAATAAATATTAAAGATTATTCTTTACAATAGAATCCTTTATTATTAAAGGAATTCTTCTAACTAGAATGATGGGTAAAACACACAAAGAAAATCAATGATAAATAATATATTGCATTACTATGCATATTCATTTTTGCCTCTTTAAATATTATCCTTACCGGACAATAATGATGTTTTGTAGACATAGAAGCTCAAGGTCCAGTGCAAGCATCTGACTTCACTACCTTGCAATCACAAGGCAAGTTCATCACTTGCTCATGTCCTTTGAAGAGTCTTTATCAAAGTATTTGCAAATTGTGTGTTATCATCTATGTACCAAGGAAAGAAAATATTATTTTCCCAAATAAATGATATCATCCTAAGTGATGATATAATTGAGCAATAGAACTTAGGTTCTATTTTCAATAATGATAATCAACTAGGAACTTAACAACCCATGACATCAATGATTCTAGCGCCGTATATACCGCGTTAGCCATGAGATTTGGAATGGGACAGAGAAGTCAGCTGTATCATTTTCCTCTCGTATGGAGGCAAGACGACCTTAACGTGACATTGTGATTCCTTGTGTGGATCCAACATATGGGTGGGCACCCTTATGCCCCACACTTTTGGTGTCTAGATTATCTATGAGTGGTTTTTAGTGGTATAGTCCATTTGATATGGCACTTGCCATGGAATCACCAGGTCACAGAGTCTTGGGAACTCATCAGGGTTTTAGTTTGCCTGGAAGGGGGCTTAACGAAGGTGAGCCAGACCCAAAGGATCGTGCAGACATATGAGGACACGGAGAGGCCAGTGATTGGCTTGTACCAACTACTGGGCCCCACATCATGGAATTGTGGACGGGAAAGTATGCCCGGTTGTGCAACAAGGAGTTGATCTCTCATGGGTAAAGTAACGCACCTCTGTAGAGTGTAAGAATTGTAACTTGTTACTCCCTGTTCCGGGAAGGAGCTACGAACGCGGCAGGAAAGGAACTCCATGAAAGTTTTGGTCAACCAGTGAAGGCTGATGGTCATAGATTTTCATAATAAAATCAATCTTCGAAGAAATATTTATGAAAACTGCATAGTGCCAAGGACTTATAGTCCAAGGTGGGAGATAGAGCATCAAACTTCCCACCTTGCATATAATGAACTTGTTGGGTAACGCTGTTACTCACCTTTTCTTTTGATCCCCTGCTTAGACTTTGAGGATCCCGAAGAAACCCCAATGTATGCAATTGAGAGTCAAGAGGAGGTCTTCTGCGAAGAGCCCAATATGTACGGTGTCGTGGAAGGAGTGGACTACGATGTCGTCTACGGAGGAGAGCACCAGGAGTCAGAATAATTCACATAGTACTAGGAGCCAATTGAGCCGAGCAACATAAACAATATATAGCAATAAGTTGTTGAGCTCAATTTGGAGTTTAAGTCGTCACTTTAAATATTCCGCTGAAACACTTTATATTTTGGTTTGTAAGTTGAATCTTTTGAAGTCTTGAACTTCTGGTATTGTAATAATAATGTGTGAATGTTTGTAATATGGACCCATAATGTTTACATTGTACCACTACGAGGATGTGATATTTCGAACGGTTACGTGGATGTCATATCAACGACTATAGTGTACTACACATGCAGTGGTATGCTGGGTCACAGCAGTTGGTATCAGAGCAAATTGCTTTGACCTTAGGTTGGAAACCTAGTAAAGGGTATTACCTGTAGGAGTGTTCATCGACGATAAAGAATTCTCTAAAAAAATATAATGGGTATTCAAATGAGAATATTCCGTTATATGTTTTAGTGGGATAATTCTTTGTTATGATGCAATATATTATTGGTTACTAATAAAAATATTTTTTAATATACAGAGTTATGGCACCAAAGTTTCCAAAACAGACTTTGGTAAGGAAAGAGGAGACTCTCGATAACTACCAAGGAACATTCACGGATCAACTTCGTCAACTCTTAAAGATTTTTAGTTGTCCAACTAGAATTCTGGTGAATACCATAACCTATTATGATGGTCGGATGTTATCCAAGTATCGTGTGAGTATCCAACTTCCCGAGGAGCTTGGATTATATCACGATCTATCTATAGGTGAAGGTAGGAGTCATTTAGCAGCATATCATGTTGCTATCATGGAGGCAATAACTAATATCTGGGAGTATAAAGCCAAGGAGTTAGAAGGGACCATATTTTCAGTGATTCCTCATGATTCTATAGACTCGGAGCCAGTACCGGATCATCTTACTTTGGTAAAGAAGCATCCGAAGTTAGCTTACAAGTTTATGGATCGATACCGAACACTTGTTGCGTCTTTTTATAAGACACATCAAGTGATTGTTGAAGATAAAAATGACATGTTAGATGATCTAACTGATCCAGAAAGAAGGAAGCAGTTAGCATGCATGTTGGAAAGGGAAGCAAGCAGTAGTACGAAACCAATCTTTAAGGATATACCCATAGATCCCGAATCTTTTACACCATATCCTTATTCACCCAGACCTGAACCTATCTATGATCCTACTTTAGATATGAGGTATGCTGTGTTGGAATTATGCCCTAGAGGGAATAATAAAGATGTTATTATTATAATTCTTGTTCATGATAATGTTTATATTCCATGCTAGAATTGTATTAAGCGGAAACTTTAATACTTGTGTGGTTTGTGAACAACACCGTGTCCCTAGTACGCCTCTATGGACTAGCTCATTGATCAATGATGGTTAAGGTTTCCTAACCATAGACATGAGTTGTCAATTGATAATGAGATCATATCATTGGGAGAATGATATGATGGACAGACCCAAACTAAGCGAAGCAATTAGATCGTGTCATCGTGTTCGTCTTTGCGAAGCTTTTCTTATGTCAAATATTGTATTCGTTAGACCATGATATAATACAACTCCCTGGTATCGGAATAAAGCTTTGAGGTCATCAAACGTCATCCTATGAGAGGGTGATCATAAAGGTGTCTCTCAGGTGATCGGAAAGTATCTGTTGGGTTGTATGTATCGAGATGGGATTTGTCCCTCCCAAGTCGGAGAGATATACTTCGGGCCCACTCGGTAATCGATATCAACACCGCTTGCAAGCATGTGGTTAAGGAGTTAATCACAAAGTGATATCGGATTACGGAATGAGTAAAGTACTTGCTGTGAACGAGATTGAACTAGGTATGATGCATCGACGATCGAATCTCGGCAAGTAAAATATCGCGATCTGAAGGGAATATATATATGGGATTGGTTGAATCGGCATCGTGGTTCATCCGATATGATCATCGATGAATGTGGGAGTCAATATGGGTTTCGGACCCCGTTGATTATTGATAGAAGATCATACGCATTTTCTCGAACCCGCAGGTCACACTTAACGTGTCTCGACGCTAGGATAGATTCGATAATTGGTTTATGAGTTTTCTTGAGTCTCCGATGGGATCCGGGACATCACGATAGGTTCCGGAGTGGTCGGAGAATAAGATTCATATAAGGCGTGCAGTTTTGGAGTTGAATTGTTCGGGTTAATCGGTATTGTCGGAAGCTTCTAGAACCTTGGAAGGGTACCAACGTGGCCCCACCTTCCGGGAGGGCATGGGCCTATGAGGAGTGCCCTCGCATTGGGCCAGGGCACAAGGCCCCATAGGGCCCAGCCGGCCTAGAGAGGTTTAAACTCGAGATAGAGTTTCTCGAAGGGGGGTTTCCTTGCCCCCCACTCCTTATCCTTTGGGGCCGCCGGTTTGGGCTTGGGGAGGGGCTAGGGATGCGCCCCCCTCTATATAAAGAGGGGGGCGCACCAACCCCCCACACCTTCCCCTCCAACCCTAGCCGCACGCCTCCTCTCTCCCGATCGCTTGTAGGCGAAGCCCTGCTGCAGAAATTCTCAACCAATTGCACCGCGCCGTCGCGTTGTAGATCCAACCCATCTCTCCACCATACTTGCTGGATCAAGGAAGGAGGAGACGTCAAGGTGCCGCACGTGTTTATCTCACGGAGGCATCGCCACTTGTGGTGCTAGATCGGATCGGATCGCGAGGAGGAGAAACGAGTACGACTACATCACCCACGCTCGTTTAACGTTCGTCTGGGTAATCTTCAAGGGTATGAAGATCTAATCCAATCTCTCTCGTTGTTTGCGTCTCCTAGATTAGATCTTGGCTTCCCTCTGTTCGCATCCGTAGAAAATTTTGATTTACTATGCCGCGAAACCCATCAGTGGTATCAAAGCTAGATCTATGCGTAGATGTGTTTCACGAGTAGAACGCAACATGGTTCTTGCAGGCGTTGATGTTTTCTGTTGCAAGCCTCTTGTTTGTGTTCTTCTTATGACGCGGGATAGTGAGATTGAAGCGTCCGAGCCAACCTTACGCGACGCCGCTCGCGAGACCGGCTCGCACTTGACGTGTGGCTTGTTCCACACATGCGCCGGTGGATGTCAGTTTCTCTCACTATAGTTGTCATGGGATTAACACCGGAGTTTGGCAACCATAATATCACCGTTGTGGCTTTCCGTAGGTAAGAATCGTTCTTAGCATCTACTCCCATAAGCCACATAAACATGCAACAACAAAGTAGAGGCGTCTAACTTGTTTTTGCAGGGAGTGTTTTCTGTGATATGGTATGGCCCAAGATGTGATGTGTATAATGTATGCGATGATCATGTTTTGTAATGTTTCACGACTTGCATGTCGATGAGTACACAACCGGCAGGATCGATATGGTTGTCTTTATAATTGTGTATGACCTGTGTGTCAACTTCTTATACGCCATGTAATAGTTTCACTTTATCGCTAAGTAGTTAGAAATAGTTGTAGTTGCTATTCGTGGTGGAGGCAATCATGGTGGAGTGATGGAGATCATGCCGGCACGCACAAGATGGAGATCATTGCGCGAAGATTGGCTATACCATGTCACATTAAAGTTATATGCATGTGAAGCCTGAAATGCATTTCAATCTTAATGACTTGGCTGGTGATTGCTTAAGCCAGGAGGAAAAGGAAGCTTTGGAAAAGCCTTTCTCTGATGAGGAGATTGATGAAGTCATCACAAATTTGCCTAATGATAAGTCTCCTGGCCCTGATGGTTTTAATAATGAATTCATGAAGCTTTGCTGGCCTATTATCAAGGATGATGTGAAGCATTTACTTCTTGAGTTCTATGAAGGAAATGTCTCTTTAGAGAGCATTAATTCCTCTTTCATCACCCTCATTCCAAAAATTGCTGCTCCTCGCTGATTTTAGGCCTATTTCCTTGCTAAATAGTGTCCTTAAGATTATCACTAAGATTCGGCCAATAGACGCAAAAGTCATTCTTAAACTTGTTCACAAGAATCAATATGGTTTCCTCAAGCAAAGATCTATTCAAGACTGTTTAGGTTGGGCATTTGAATTTCTTGATCAGTGCCACAAGTCAAAGGAGGAAATTTTAATTCTCAAGTTGGATTTTGAGAAGGCTTTTGACAGAATTGAGCATTCTGCAATCATTGATATCCTTAAAGCCAAAGGTTTTGGAGTTAAATGGATTTCTTGGATTCAGATGATCTTTGGGTCTGCTTCTTCCTCTGTGCTTTTAAATGGTGTACCTGGGATTTTTTTTTACTATAGAAGGGGTGTCAGGCAAGGTGATCCTTTGTCTCCTGTGTTGTTTGTGCTAGCTGCTGATCTTCTTCAAAGCATCCTCAATAAGGCAATGAACCTGGGTCTCCTTTCTCTGCCCACTGAGAATGTATATTGCCCTGACTTCCCTGTGGTTCAGTATGCAGATGACACTTTAGTAATCCTGAAGGCTGATTCTGAGCAACTCTTATGTCTTAAAGCAATCCTACATACTTTTGCTATCTCCACTGGACTTAAAGTCAATTATTCCAAGTCCAGCATGATGCCAATTAATATGGATTCTGAGAGGCTTGGGCACTTTGCTAATACACTTTCTTGCCTCACTGGTTCCTTGCCTTTTACCTATCTTGGTCTGCCTCTGAGCTTGAATAAACCTGCTGTGGAACACTTCTTGCCTATTTTGTTCAGAGAATTGAAAGAAGGTTGTGTGGAATTGTTGACTTTCTGAATTATGGGGGGAAATTGCAGTTAGTTAAATCTGTGTTATCTTCTCTCCCCATATATTACATGAGCTGTTTTGATCTCCCTGTCACTATCAAAGGGCAGTTGATTAAATATATGAGGCAATGCTTGTGGAGAAAGAAAACTTCTGATGTTCAAGCTAGAGGTACTGATCTTGTAGCATGGAAGAAAGTTTGTAGACCCAAGAACCAGGGAGGATTGGGAGTTCTTGACCTTAATGTTCAAAATTCTGCTCTTCTTTTGAAGAATTTGGATAAGTTCTATAATCATAAGGATATTCCCTGGGTTCATTTGGTTTGGAACACTTACTATTGTAATGGTAAGCTCCCTGGAAGAAGTGTTGAGGGATCCTTTTGGTGGAAAGCTCATCTTAAGCTGATTGGCATTTTTAAAGGAATTGCAAAGTGCTTGGTTGGAAATGGGGAATCTACACTATTCTGGACTGATATGTGGAATGATAGTTGTCTACAACATAAGCTTCCTCACCTTCTTACATATGCAAAAAAACCTCACATTTACATGGTGAGTTCCGCATCGCAAATACTCAGGATCTCTTTTATCTCCCTTTGTCTCAACAAGCGTATCAGGAATATCAAAGTCTTGAACAAATTCTCAATTCTGGCAGGGAAGGGGAATCTGATTGTTGGTCTTACATTTGGGGTAGTAATTTTTCGGTACAAAAGGCTTACTGCTCTTTAGTTGGCTACCAACCGGTTCAGCCACATTTTTCTTGGATTTGGAAATCTTCTTGTCAACAAAAGCACAAATTCTTCTTCTGGCTTCTTCTGCTTGATCGACTCAACACAAGGAATCTTAAAAAGGAAATGTTTTTCTAGCATCTTATGACGTGTCTTCCAGAACGCCATATTGAAGAAACTAGTTTACATTTGTTTTGGGAATGCCCTTTTGCAAGAGCCTTGGCTGAAATCTCACAGTCAATATGGTGATCAAAGCATCTTTGAAGTTCTAGCCAGATTAAAAAGACCTCAAGGCCCCTTTTGCAATGGAAATTCTGATACTTGGAACTTGGAGCATCTGGATTTGTAGAAATAACGAAATTTTCAACAATCAGCATACGTCGGTGGAGACCTGGAAGGCTATTATAGCCCAGGAATTAAGATGGGTTCTTTATAGAATTAAGAAAAAGTATTATCAGGGCCTTAAGGATTGGATTGAAACCAATTTAGACAGGAGATAGCTGCTTAGAATGTTATCCCTCTTTTTTTGAGGTGGACCATGATTGTAAATAATCTTTTGTAACTCTACTTGATATATAAAAAGAAAAATTGCAGTGGGGTTTTTACCCTACTGTTTTACCCTAAAAAAATGTTTATCCTTTTATGTATCTTATTATGCTTAGATCGCGACGGTAGCATTATAAGATGATTCCTTACTTAAAGATCAAGATAAAAACTGTGTTATCCCCAAGTATGCACCGTTGCGAAAGTTCATCGTGTCCAAGCATCACGTGATGATCGGGTGCTATAGAATCTACACTCACATACAACGGGTGCAAGCCAGTTTTGCACACGCGGAAATACTTGGGTCTAACTTGACGAGCCTATCATGTACAGACATGGCCTCGGAACACAAGAACCGAAAGGTTAAGCATGAGTCATATGAATGATATGATCGACACTTTGTTGTCCACCATTGAAACCACATCTCTTCTCGTGATTATCGGATTAGGTGTGGTGAATTTGGATCGTGTTCACTAAACAACTTGAGGGATGTTGAATTTAGTGGGAGTTCATCTAGTAATTTGATTAAGTTGAACTATTTATCATGAACATAGTCTAAATTGTACTTGCAAATACTGTAGATCACATGGCCAAGTCCAACTTCAACTTCAACGTTTTTGCTGAGATAGAAAAGCTTAGAAACAATGGGTCTAACTTCACCAAATGGTTTCGCATTCTGAGAAACATTCTCGCTGGAGGAAAAAAGGACTATGTCCTTGAGAAAGCGCTAGGTGACGCCCCTGCTGTAGATGCTTGGTGATGAAAAAGCTATTTATCGATCGGCAAGGATGATTATGATTTGATTAAGATCGCCATGTTGTATGCTATGGAATCGGATCTTCAAAATCGTTTTGAGGAGTTCGCCGGGCCCTTTGAGATTCTCGAGGAGCTGAAAAACATGTTTCAGACTCAAGCCCGTTCTGAGAGATATGAGATCTCTAAGAAATTCTTTAACTACAAGATGGAGGAAGGGAGTTCCGTTAGTGAGCACGCCATTGAGATGACAGGCTACACTCAACGCCTTGAGCAATCGGATCGCAAGATTCGGAGGAGCTCAAGATTGACACTCCTAGCTACAAAAGTTTTGTAGTTGATCACAATCATTGGTTCCACCGATATGATCACTGAGCTCTTTGCTAAGATGAAAGTAGCGGAGGTGAACATCAAAAAGAATAATCATGTGTTGATGGTCAACAAGCCCCCCACCTTCAAGAAAGGTAAGGGTGCAAGGAAGCCCTTCAAGAAAGGCGGCGGCAAGCGCGTTGCCCTGCGAGAAGAAGCTCAAGTTTGGTCCTAAACCGGACCGAGTGCTTCTATTGCAAGGACAAGGGTCACCGAAGCTTAATCGTCCAAGTACTTAGCAGACAAGAAGGCACCATCAAAGGTATATTTGATATACATGTTATTGATGTTTTCCTTACTAGCCCTCGTTGTAGTGCTGGTATTTGATACCGGTTGATTGCTAATATTTGTAACTCGAAGCAGAGCTACGGAATGAGCGGCTGACTTGCGAGGATGAGGTGACGATCTTGGCGTTGCAGCGGATCAAGAGTTGATGTGATGGCCGTCGGCACTCTCCTTAGTTTTACCTTCGGGATTAGTTTTAAACCTTAATAAGTGTTATTATGTACTGCGTTGAGCATGAACATTATTTCGGATCTTGTTTATTGCAAGACGGTTATTCATTTAAATCGGAGAATAATGGTTGTTCTATTTATATGAGTAACATCTTTTATGGTCCTGCACCTATTGTGAATGGTTTATTTCTTCTAAATCTCGAAAGGGATGAAACACACATCCATAACATTGAGGCTAAGAGATGCAAAGTAGATAGTGATAATACTACTTATTTGTGGCACTGTCGTCTAGGTCATATTGGTGTAAAGCGCATGAAGAAACTCCATTCTGATGGACTTTTGGAGTCTCTTGATTTTGAATCATTTGACACATGCGAATCATGCCTCATGGGCAAGATGATCAAAACCCCGTTCTCCGGTATGATGGAGCGAGCAACGGACTTGTTGGAAATCATACATACCGATGTATGCGGACCGATGAGTGTTTCGACGGTGGATATCGCCATTTTCTCACTTTTACCGATGACTTAAGTAGATATGGGTATATCTATTTAATGAAACATAAATCAAAACGTTTGAAAAGTTCAAAGAATTTCGAATGAAGTGGAGAACCATCGTAATAGAAAGATTAAGTTTCTACGATCCGATCGTGGAGGTGAATATTTGAGTTATGATTTTCTCACGCATCTTAAAGCAAGTGGAATCGTTTCACAACTCACGCCACCCGGAACACCACAATGGTGTGTCTCAACAGGAATCGAACCCTATTAGATATGGTCCGATCAATGATGTCTCTTCGATTTGCCGTTATCATTTCGGGTTATGCATTAGAAACCGCTGCATTCACTTTAAATAGGGCTCCATCTAAATCCGTTGAGACGACACCGTATGAACTATGGTTTGGTGCTAAACCTAAGTTGTCGTTTCTTAAAGTTTGGGGATCTGAAGCTTACGTCAAGAAGTTGATCTAGCCGGACAAGATCGAACCCAAAGCGGAGAAATGCGTCTTCATAGGATACCCTAAGGAAACTATTGGGTATACCTTCTATCCAGAACCGAAGGCAAAGTGTTTGTCATGAAGCGGTTCCTTTCTTGAGAAGGAGTTTCTCTCGAAAGAAGTGAGTGGGAGGAAAGTAGAGCTAGACGAGGTTCTTGAACCTTCTCTTGAATTGGAGTGTAGCGCAGCACCTGAAATTGTTCCGGTCACTTTGCACCAACAATGGAGGAAGCTAATGACAAGGATCATGAAGCTTGGACGATCTTGCTCTTGAACGTCGCGGTCGACAAGGTCGTGCCCCTCCCGAGTGGTAATGCAACCCTGTCTTGACTGTCTTGTTAGTAGAAGACAGTGAACCTACGAACTATGAGGAAGCGATGATGAGCCCAGACTCTGAGAAATGGCTAGAAGCCATGAAATCCGAATTGGGATCCATGAGTGAAAACCAAGTATGGACTTTGGTGGACCCTCCTAGCGACCGAAAGGCCGTTGAGTGCAAATGGATCTTCAAGAAGAAAACGGACGCGGATGGTAATGTTACCATCTATAAAGCACGGCTTGTCGCGAAAGGTTTTCGACAAGTTCAGGGTGTTGACTACGATGAGACTTTCTCTCCCGTAGCGATGTTTAAGTCCATTCAGATTTTATTAGCAATTGCTGCGTTTCATGATTATGAAATATGGCAGATGGATGTCAAGACTGCTTTCCTTAATGGCAACATTGATGAAGAGTTGTATATGATGCAACCCGAAGGTTTTGTCGATCCTAAGGATGCTGATAAAGTATGCAAACTTCAGCGTTCCATTTATGGACTGAAGCAAGCATCTCGGAGTTGGAACCTTCTTTTTGATCAAGTGATCAAGAGCTTTGGATGTGTTCCAAATTGCTGTGAAGCTTGCATCTACAAGAAAGTGAGTGGGAGCTCGGTGACGTTTCTGGTACTATATGTGGATGACATATTGATTATTGGAAATGACATCAACATGCTTAACGATGTGAAGAGTTATTTGAACAAGTGTTTTTAATGAAAGACCTAGGTGAAGCTGCTTATATATTGGGCATCAAGATCTAAAGATATAGACCAAGACGCATGATAGCTTTAAGCCAGAGTACATACCTAGACAAAGTTCTGAAAAGGTTCAGAATGGATAAGGCAAAGAAAGGTTCAGTGCCTATGTTGTCAGGTAAGATATTGAGCAAGGCTCAGTGTCTAGCTACGGTAAATGATAGGGAAGCTATGAGCAAAGTGCCTTATGCCTCGACCATAGGTTCGATCATGTATTCCATGCTGTGTACTAGACCGGATGTGTCCAATGCTCTTAGTTTGACGAGCAGATATTAGAGTGATCCAGGAGTGGAACACTGGACAGCCATGAAGAACATCCTAAAGTACCTAAATAGAACTAAAGAAATGTTCTTAGTCTATGGGGGTGATGAACAGCTCGTCGTAAAAGGTTACGTCGACGCTAGTTTTGACACCGACAAGGATGATTCTAAATCTCAGACAGGATACGTGTATATTTTGAATGGAGGAGCTGTGAGCTGGAGAAGCTGCAAGCAAAGCGTTATCGCGGGATCTACAGTAGAAGCGGAATACATGGCTTCTGCAGAAGCGTCAAGTGAAGAAGTTTGGATCAGGGACTTCATCACTGAGCTTGGCGTGCTTCCAAGTGCATTGGACCCACTGGAGATATTGTGTGACAGCACTGGCGCCATAGAACTCGCTAAGGAACCAAGATATCATCCAAAGACCAAACATATCAACCGCAAGTTTCATATAATCCGAGATTAAATAGCAGATGGAGATCTGAAGATTAGCAAAGAACATACAGATCTGAATGTCGCAGATCCATTGACTAAACCTCTTCCGCGTGCAAAACATGATCAGCACCTCAGTGCCATGGGTGTGAGATTGTTGCCAAATGTAAACTAGATTCTTGACTCTAGTGCAAGTGGGAGACTGTTGGAATTATTCCCTAGAGGCAATAATAAAGATGTTATTATTATAATTCTTGTTCATGATAATGTTTATATTCCATGCTAGAATTGTATTAAGCGGAAACTTTAATACTTGTATGGTTTGTGAACAACACCGTGTCCCTAGTACGCCTCTATGGACTAGCTCATTGATCAATGATGGTTAAGGTTTCCTAACCATAGGCATGAGTTGTCAATTGATAATGAGATCATATCATTGGGAGAATGATATGATGGACAGACCCAAACTAAGCGAAGCAATTAGATCGTGTCATCGTGTTCGTCTTTGTGAAGCTTTTCTTATGTCAAATATTGTATTCCTTAGACCATGAGATAATACAAATCCCTAGTATCGGAAGAAAGCTTTGAGGTCATCAAACGTCATCCTATGAGAGGGTGATCATAAAGGTGTCTCGCCGTGATCGAAAGTATCATTGGGTTGTATGTATTGAGATGGGATTTGTCCCTCCCAAGTCGGAGAGATATACCGGGCCCACTTTCGGTGTCGATATCAACACCGCTTGCAAGCATGTGGTTAAGGAGTTAATCACAAAGTGATATCGGATTACGGAACGAGTAAAGTACTTGCTGTGAACGAGATTGAACTAGGTATGACGGTACCGACGATCGAATCTCGGGCAAGTAAAATATCGCGAGATGAAGGGAATATATATATATGGGATTGATTGAATCCTGGCATAGTGGTTCATCCGATATGATCATCGATGAATGTGTGGGAGTCAATATGGGTTTCCAGACCCCGCTGTTGATTATTGATTGAAGATCATGTCTGCATATTCTCGAACCCGCAGGGTCACACACTTAACGTGTCTCGACGCTAGGATAGATTGGATAATTGGTTTATGAGTTTTTGTTCGGAGTCTCGGATGGGATCCGGGACATCACGAGAGGTTCCGGAGTGGTCCAGAGAATAAGATTCATATAAGGTGCAGTTTTGGAGTTGAATTGTTCGGGTTAATCGGTATTGTCGGAAGCTTCTAGAACCTTCCGGAAGGGACCAACATGGCCCCACCTTCTGGTAGGGGCATGGGCCTATGAGAGTGCCTGGCCGCATTGGGCCAGGGGCACAAGGCCCCATAGGGCCCAGCCGGCCTACAGAGGTTTAAACTCGAGATAGACCTTCTAGAAGGGGGGGTTTCCTTGCCCCCCACTCCTTATCCTTTGGGGCCGCCGGTTTGGGCTTGGGGGAGGGCTAGGGCACGCCTCTATATAAAGAGGGGTGGGCGCAACCCCACACCTTCCCTCCAACCCTAGCCGCCTACGCCTCCTCTCTCCTCCCACCGCCAGGCGAAGCCTGCAGAAATTCTCCACCAATTGCACCGCGCCGTCACGTTGTAGATCCAACCCATCTCTCCACCATACTTGCTGGACCAAGGAAGGAGGAGACGTCGAGGTGCCGCACGTGTGCATCTCACGGAGGCATCGCCACTTGTGGTGCTAGATCGGATCGGATCACGAGGAGGTGAAGCGAGTACGACTACATCACCCACGTTCCGACGAACGTTCCGCTGTGCGAATCTTCAAGGGTATGAAGATCTAATCCAATCTCTCTCGTTGTTTGCATCTCCTAGATTAGATCTTGGCTTCCCTCTGTTCGCATCCGTAGAAAATTTCGATTTACTATGCCGCGAAACCCATCATGCTGTACCACAGGGTTCAGAGGAAGGCTCTGATTCAGAACTTCCTAACAAGAATTATGATGGTTGGAGAATGGGATGATTTGAAGGATTCCAAGGAAATCAGATGTCCATTGATGGGTCTGATAGAATTGTTGGACAATCCAGCTGGATTGGTGCAAGAAACAATCCTAGTAACAGTAGTAGAAATACCATATTCATAGATGATCAGGATGAAGAAGATCCTGAGTAGAGAGTGTTTGAATCATCAACATCTTCTCAAAACCCAGGGAATATACATTATCCGGTGTTTAACTATCTTGCCCAACAGAGCACTTGGGGAACAGCAGAATATGTGTATTCTGTTGACAACTCAAGGAATGAAGCTCAGGAGATACAAGTGGGTGATTATGTTGAACATGTTTCTAAAGACTTTTCAGCTGAGCTGGAGGGAGTCAATGCACTAAGGTTGAGTAATGACTCAAGTCCTGACACTTCAGATACTGAGTATGTTCCTTCTGGAAGGCCATTTGTTCCACAAACTGTGCGACAGACATCACGTCATCATGGTTGGACTTCAGGCATGTATGATGAGCGTCGTGGATACTAGAAGCAGGCGACTTATTAGGAAGTATCGTGTATTGCGTATTGTAATCCGAGAAAATGAAGATAGAGAAATAAGGAAGTGTTGTTAAGTTGTTATTGTACCTATATGGTACAAGTATGAAGAATATGTACTTTGTTATGAGGCTTGTATTGTATAATATGTGAAATGCATATTTGGATTTCATTTGGATTTTCATTGTGTGACTAGTTCTATGCATAAAGTCGAGCTCAAAACACATGTGCATGATGTAATTATGAGTATTCACTTTATGTTGTAGGACTAGGGGGTCATAGATACGGGGGTAGAAACCGAATCTAAGTAGCAGCGAATGGAACGTGAGGCCAAGGAGAAGGCCGATGCAAATGAAGAAAATCAGGGAACATTACCACCACCAATGAGGCCGTTAATGGAGCAGAACTTTATGCAGTATATGCAAATGATGCAAGAAAACCAGAACAAGTTCATGGAAGAGTTATTGGGACGAGCTGGAAGCCAGAGAGCACCTGAAGGTGGAGGAGTGAGTCTTTCTGACTTCCAGAATGTAAGGCCGTTACCTTTTGCATTAGCTCCTGAACCAATGGATGCAGAAGATTGGCTAGCAGATACTGAAAGAAAGCTAAAGACTGTAGGTTGTAATGATGAGAAAAAAATGAGGTATGCAACTCATCTTCTGACAAGACCTGCAACATCATGGTGGGAAAATCAGTTAGCCATGCAACAGCCGGGAAGAGAGTATACTTTTGAAGAGTTCAAGCAAAGGTTCTGGGAGTATCATGTTCCAGAGAGTGTTATGGAGTTGAAGCGGAGAGAATTTGAGGAGCTTCAGCAAGGATATACTAGTGTTATGAAGTATATTCAGGAGTTTAGCCAACTGTCTCATTATGTAGAGGAGGAAGTCAATACCGAAGAAAGGAGGAAGAAGCGTTTTCTGCGAGGGTTAAATCCATTTGTGAGGATGCAGTTGAGGTTGGCAAATAAACAAACATATCAGCACTTACTGGATGCAACTATCACTTTTGAGGATGACTACAAGAATGTCCAAGAGGATAGAAAGAAGAGAGCTAAGAAGGAAACTAAGAGGATACAGGCAACCTAACCCCAATATGGAATTCAAGCCAAGGAATAGACCTTATAACAGTAACAATTCCAACCGGAGTGCAAACTCAACCGGAAGGAATATTATATGCCATAATTGCAAACTTCCAGGACATATGAGCACGGATTGCTAGAAACCAGTAATAGTGTGCCATGCTTGTGGCCAAAGGGGTCACATAAAGCCAAATTGTTCGAGCAAACCTCAAGGTGATTGGCCTGTTAAAGATGGAGGACAAACTAGTGGAGGCAATGGGCAAACCAATAAAGGAGGAAATTTTGTCAAGAACAACAATGGAAAGAGGAACAGACCTACCGGGAAGCTGAATTGCGCAACCTTAGAGGAGGTGGATAACTCAGAGCATGCAGTGATAGGTATGCTCAATATCCTTACCAATCCCGGCAAAGTTCTATTTGATACTGGTGCAACTAGTTCATTCATTTCTGAAGAATTCTATGAAAAATTTGGGATTAGAAGGGCAACATTAGAAAACCCTATGACCGTAGTGACGGCATGGGGAAATGTAGTTGTACGCCACATTAAACAAGATCAGGTTCTCTCGATATGTGGTTGTACCTACTTTGCGGATCTTTATGTGATTCCTTTGAAGGGAATTGCAGTAGTATTGGGTATGGATTGGATGACTGAACATGGAGCCCAGATTAATTGTGAGGATAAAACTGTGTCAATAAAAACTCCAAGTGGAGCAAGGATAGTTTATCAAGCAGACAAGCACAATCATATCATGGTGGATCTTCAGTTGAACTCAATGAAGGAGGTCAAGTTGGAAGATATTCCTGTAGTAAATGAGTTTCCAGATGTTTTTCTAGCAGAGCTACCAGGAATGCCACCAGATCGGGAGATAGAGTTCACTATTGATCTGATTCCGGGAACAAAACCAATAGCTCAAACACCCTACAAGATGGGTCTAAAAGAATTAAAAGAACTCAAAGAGAAAATTGATGAGTTAGCCAGAAAATGATTTATTCAAGAAAGTGTGTCTCCATGGGGAACACCAGCAATTTTTGTGGATAAAAGAGATGGAGGGAGAAGAATGTGTGGAGACTATAGAAATCTCAATATTGTTACCATCAAGAATAAATATCCATTACCTAGAATCCAGGATCTATTCGATCAAGTTAAAGGAGCCGGAGTATTTTCCAAGATTGATCTAAGATCCGGATACCATCATATAAAAATCAAACCAGAAGATGTTCCAAAGACCGCATTTGTCTCAAGGTATGGACACCATGAGTATATTGTCGTACCGTTTGGTCTGACCAGTGCACCGGCAATATTCATGAATCTGATGAACAAAATTTTCATGACATACTTGGACAAGTTTGTCAGTCTTTATTGATGATATTCTGATATATTCCAAGGATAAGGAAGAGCATGCTGATCATTTGAGAATAGAATTGCAGATCCTAAGAGAACATAAGCTTTATGCTAAGTTTAGCAAGTGTGAATTTTGTCTAGGTGAGGTAGAATTACTCGGACATGTGATCAGTAAAGAGGGAATTGTTGTAAATCCATCCAAGGTTCAATCGGTATTAGAATGGACTGCACCAACCAATGTGAAACAAATTAGAGGTTTCTTGGGAATGGCTGGTTATTATTGGAGGTTCATTGAAGGTTTCTCCAAGATAGCTGGACCAATGACCAAATTGTTAAGAAAGAATACACCATTCATATGGGATGAGAAGTGTAGCCAGTTTTCAGGAGTTAAAGACCAGATTAACTACCGCTCCAATTTTAGCGATTCGAACAGGAAAGATTTTACAGTATACTGTGATGCATCTAAAGAAGGCTTAGTTTGTGTGTTAATGCAATATCAGAAAGTCATTTCTTATGGATCAAGACAACTGAAACCACATGAAATCAATTATTCAACTCATGATTTGGAATTAGCAGCAGTAGTTTTTGCTCTGAAAGGATGGAGGCATTTTCTTTATGGAGCCAGATGTGAGTTATATACTGACCATAAAAGTCTCAAATATTTCTTCACTCAAAAGGAATTGAATATGAGACAGAATCGTTGGTCAGAGCTAATCAAAGATTATGATTTAACAATCAACTATACCCCTGGAAAAGAAAATGTTGTAGCAGATGCTTTAAGCCGCAAAAGTGCAGATATTTAGCCAAGAAATAGGGAGCTACCAAAAGAGTTACAAATGGATTTGGAAAGGTTAGATGTTCAATTTATGAGAACAGAGACTCTGGGAGGATTAGCTACTATGCAGGTAGTTGCAGAATAGAATAGTGTTCTTAAGCAAGAAATTTTTAGGCATCAAGTAGAAGATACTTTTATCTCGGAGGAAATTCGAAGGATGTCTCAAGGAAAACATCAGTTTTTCTCTTAGGAGATTATGAGTCTTTATGGTTCCAAGATCGTCTTTGTGTTCCAGATGTGCCAAAGATTTGTGAAGTGATACTCCGAGAGGCACATAAGACATCATATTCCATTCATCCAGGAATTACTAAGATGTACATGGATTTGAAAGAATTATTCTGGTGGAATAACATGAAAAGAGATATTGCAAAATATGTGTCAGAATGCCATACTTGCCAAAGGGTAAAAGTTGAACATCAAAGTCTAGCAGGACCGCTGCAACCTTTGGAAATTCCCGAATGGAAATGTGAGGAAATTGGTATGGACTTTATCACAAGATTACCCATGACACCTAAACGGAAGGATATGATATGGGTAATTGTTGATAGACTCACTAAAAGTGCACATTTTATTCTGGTAAATCAGAAGGACAATGCCGAGAAGTTAGTAGAAGTATACATCAAGGAGATAGTAAGTAAGCACAGAGTGCCCAAGAAGATTGTAACTGACAGAGGATCAGTGTTTACTTCGACATTTTGGAAGCAACTACTGAAGCACTTGGTTCAAAATTAGATTTTAGCACAGCTTATCATCCAGATACAGTGGGTCAAACTAAAAGAACAAATCAAATACTGGAAGACATGCTTAGGGCTTGTGCATTAGATTTTGGAGGTTCATGGGAAGAGCATTTACCATTGGCAGAATTTTCCTACAATAACAGCTATCAGAGTAGTCTGAAGGAAGCTCCATATCAAGTACTATATGGAAGGAAATGTAGATCACCAATATGTTGGTATGAGCCTAGGAGTAGCAAAGAATTTGCGCCTGATTATATCAAAGAAAGGCAAGATATCATTGATATAATCAAGGATAGATTGAAGATAGCACAAAGTAGACAAAAAAGTTATGCTGATCTAAGTCGAAGATCATGGCATCCTGAAGTGGGAGACATGGTATATCTAAAAGTAAGCCCAATGAAAGGAGTTAAAAGGTTAGGAGTTAAAGGAAATTAAGTCCAAGATATATAGGACCATTCAAAGTACTGAGTCAGGACAGGACCATAGCTTATGCTTTAGAATTACCATCAAGATTGGCTCAAGTTCATAATGTTTTCCATGTGTCACAACTCCGGAAATGTCTTAAAGTTCCCGATGATGCAATTACTCATCAAGAGATAGAGTTATAATCAGACCTGACTTATATTGAAAAACCCTGTAAAATTCTGGAAGAAAATTGGAAAAGGTTGAGGGATAGGGCAATTAAGTACTGCAAGGTATAGTGGGAACATCATCCCGAGAGAGAAGCTACATGGGAGAAAGAAGATGATTTGAGAAAGGCCTATCCAGAATTGTTCAGGTACACTTCAGCAAACTTCGGGATGAAGTTTAATTTAAGGGGGAAAGTCTGTAACATCCTAGCATTTAGGAGCAATAGAAGGGTAGATTTAGGAGATTGTGCATTTTCATGCATTCATCTGCAAAAATGTGGGTAAATTTTTTCCAAATAAAAACTTAAAGTGATCAAAGTTTATTTCACTCTTTAAGATTAGGAATAGCCTTGGAGAATGATCATTATAAAATTTGACATGATCTTTATGAATCAGTGTGTTTTGGGGAAAGGAATTTGAATTCAAACTTGAGCTTTGGATTTATATTTTAAAAAGATTAGAATTATGCTTTAGGAATATTATTTAATCAAGAAATAATATTTAGTAACTGAAACTTTAAATAAAATAATACAATCAAGTAAACGAATATTTATTCTATATATTTATTCAATGAATAAGTTACAAAATGTAATTTATAAAGTTAATAAAGAATTTTTACAAAAGTGAAATTACAAAAAGAGGAAATTACATTTATTATTAAACTAATACATATTTCTTACAAAAGAATAAAATAAAAATTACAAAGGATCTATTCTATCTAAAAGTAAACCTATTCTAATCTTGAATCTTCAAATCTTGTACCTGCAAAACAAAGAACTAACAAAAAAGGAAAACAAAGGTTAAGATATTAATTTATACTCTCAGTTGAGAGCAGTGAGTTGCACTACTCAATTTTACATCATTGAGTAAATATAAAAGGGGCAAGTTTCACCAATATGAAAGAATCAAATCTTTCATAACAATTAATCCATAAGTCAAATGATCTCAATCAGTAAAAGGGGGAAGTTTCACCAGGCAGGTTAAAGGTAACCCGGTAAAAGGGTAGGACACCTCATGGAGCATATCCACAACTATGCAGCAGGCATACAAGCAGCTCAGTCACCAAAATGCATGGATGTGTTGTCGACACAACCACAGCTGCCTCCAAAAGTAAAACATCCAAAAACAGCCGTGGGCAAGCACAAGTGCACCACTCCATTGCTCACACCACACCAGAATCAACAGCTTAGCCATAGCCCAGCAACCAGAAGCAAAACTCCACACTTGATCAACGAAACGTCACCAGATGGTGACATAAGGAGGGGATGAATCGGTGGATAGCAAGTCCAAGCCACGGAGCTAGGAGGAGCAGCTAGATCAAGGCCAAGCACAGAAACCAGGAAACAAGAACAACATCAGGAGGTGAAGGACAAGATCCAACCATCAATCCAACATCACAACAAACTACTACCATCATCAGTTTGTGGTGAGTGTCATGAACCACCACATGATTTATTCATCTTATCCACATAGGTTCATGTGTTGTTTCATCAAACAACCTCTCAATGATCACCCTGGTGGGGTGAATCTATCCTAGAGGTTTTAAATTTAAAGAACATAATTAAACTCTAGCAAAAACACCAAGCTCTCAGACCAGCCTCATAGAATTGGTGATATCAAAGGCACCTTTTGCAATCTATCATTTGTTCTTATAAGATCATGGCACATCTCCCAGAAGGAGTAGAACCTCAAATCTTATAATTTACAAACAAATCCATTACTTAAACAACTAGGACCCTAGATCCTAGAGCCTTAGACCAGCATCATAGGCTTGATTAAACAATAAACTTTCCAACTATTAATCAGCATCTATCAAGTTCCAGTAATGACCATAGGTGAAGCCAGCAACAATATCTACTTGTGTACCATTCTAAGAAGGTTTCACAAGTACTGATCTTACTAATAAAATCACCAAATAGTCCAATTCTTATAAATCAACTAGCAAATCATTTCCCTGAGACCAAACTCAGAGATCATACCATATATATATTGAAGGGAATATGCCCGAGAGGCAATAATAAAGTGGTTATTATCATATTCCTTATTTATGATAAATGTTTATTTTACACGCTATAATTGTATTAATACGGAAACGTTAATACATGTGTGTTTAATAAACAAAAAAGAAGTTCCTAGTTATGCCTCTCTTATAAACTAGCTCGTTGATTAACAAGATGATCAAAGGTTTCCTGATCATGGACATTGGATGTTGTTAATAACGAGGTCACAACATTAGTGTAATGATGTGATGAACAATCATCCGAAGTATAGCATTACGATCAAAGTCATTGAGTTTATATTGCTATAAAAACTTACGAAGTGATCCTAATCCTTAGACCATGAGATCATGTCAATCACTAACACCGGAAGAGTTTCTTGATAACATCAAACGTCACACCGTAACAGGGTGATTATAAAGATGGATTCAGAACTAATAAAGTGTTATGTTGAGGCCCATGGATCAAGAGTGGAATTTGTTCATCCCGATGACGGATAGATATGCTCTGGGCCCTCTCGGTGATATCACATTGATTAGCTTGCAAGCAAGTGATTTGATCACTACAATGTTATATCACGGGAACGAGAAAAGAGTACATGTCAGTAACGAGATCAAACTAGGTATGGAGATACCGATGATCGACTCTCGGACATGTGATATATCGTGAAACAAATGGATTAAGATACTAGCGTAAAAGGTTCCGACGATCACAAGAAAGTCATCGTTGAATGTGTGGGAGTCAGTATGGGTCTCCAGATCCCGCTTCTGATTATTGATCCGAGAGGGGTCTCGATCATGTCCGCATTATTCACGAACCGTAGGGTGACACACTTAAGAGACACCGACATCCATTTGGAGCAAAAGTTTCATGCCAAAAAGAATAACAAGCGCATGAATTTATTTCACTAGATACCAAAACGGGTTTTCGGGTGAAATTGCAGAAAGTGTTTCTGCATGTGAAATGAAATACTAGCAAGGGGTTATATGAGAATGTTTGTCATTAAAGTAATTGACAAAATTCTGAATAAATAAAAGGAGTTTTATTTAATGAGAGTTTGCATTAAATTTGGTGGAAATTTAATGGGAATTTGAGTGGGTTTTTGAGTGGAGGGAATTGAAAGGCATTTGAGTGAGTGGAGTGTCCACCCACATGAATGTGGAAGAGGTGGGGGCAGCCCCATGTATGGGCGCATGGACCCTTGGGTGCCTCCTCTCCCTATAAAAGGATCCCCCTCCCTCTCTCACTCACACCTCCTCGTGAAGGATCTCTCTCCCCCTCTAGAATTTATCCCCCATGGTATCGGACTAGCGAGATACATGTTCCCGGTGGCTATTCGGCAATAAAGAGTTGTTCTTCCGCTGCATCGCTCGAGCGAGGAGGCGGAGGTTGCTCGGTGCCTCGAACGTGTGTGCGAGCACGGATGCGATGCTGTTTTGCAGCGCTAGGACTTCCTCTCGATCTTGAGATCGGCAAGAGATCGTCTACATCAACCACGAGTTTGGACTCGTTAAGCTTTGTCGGTCTTCAAGGGTATGTTCTCTACGGATATACGTCCGCCCGTTGTTTGTATCTCTTAGATAGATCTTGGTACATTGTTGTTCCCATCGTAGGAAATTTTTTGTTTTCTATGCTACGAACCCTACAGTGGTATCAGAGCCGGATCTATGCGTAGATACTTTGCACGGGTAGTACACATATGATTATGTGGGCGATGATGATCATTTTATTGCTTCTTAGTTGTACTTTGGATATTGGTGGCATAGTGGGATGAAGCGGCCCGAACAAACTTTACATGTCCTCGCACATGAGACCTGTTCCACGCTTGACATGCAAGTAGTTTTGCATAAGTGGCTAGCGGGTGTCTGTCTCTCCTACTATAGTCAATATATAATTTGCAACGAGTTGTCAACAATTTGATTATCCTTGGTGTGGTTCATGTTTGTAGGTAAGAATGGTTCTATCTTCGAAAGCCCTAAACCACGTAAAACTTGCAATGGATAAATTAGAGGCGTCTAGTTTAGATTGTTGCTGGGCTAGTGTTATGATATGGTGATATTGTAAGTAGAAGTATGAGATGATACTCTTACAACACACATAACGTGTAGGTTCTATAGACCTTGGCCTTACACATAAAGGTATGATAGAGATCATACCATAGTGCACATGATGGAGATCATATGCGGGAACCATATCATTTCACTTATTAACATGTGATGTTTGATTGCATCTTATATTGCTTGTTTGGCGTTTTATTAGCATAATAAGATGATCCCTCATTTAGATATCAATATAAGAATGTGTTCTTCCTTAAGTATGCACCGACAATGTTTCGTCGCTTCAAGACATCACGTGATGATCGGGTGTACTTGAATCAATGAGCATATCTTGGGTGTAAGACAATTACACACGCGAATACTAAGGTTCTTACATGGCGAGCCTAGCATGTACATACATGGCCTCGGAAAACGGACCGAAAGGTTAAGCATGAGTCATATGTTTTGATATGATGACCATATGGATGCTCGCCTTTGAAGCTACACCGACTCACGTGATGATCGGACTTGGTGTAGTGGATTTGGTTCATGTAATCACCAAAAAGACACGAGGGATGTCGTTTTTGAGTGGCAGTTCATTTCTAATTTGGATTAGTAGAACTCAATTTATCATAAATTAAATCAAAGTGAATTTGCATAATTTGTTGTAGTCATTGGCATTCGTTCACCACTTTATGCTTAGTTGTAATTGAGATAATAGAACTATAGAATTATGGATATTTACTTTACGAACTGGTATCGTATTGTGTTGAGTGTCAATATAAAGTTTAAAGTCCTATTGCAAACTTTCAGAAAACTCTATTTACTCCGTGAAATTTAATAGTTGGTATTAAATCGAGAGTAACAATTCCAGTGTTAGTATCTTAAGTATCATGTTTGCCTCCATGATTCTTGATTGTTTTAATATCAAGTTTATCTAGGAGCTGAAATAATTGTTTTAGAAACCATCATGTGTGGCAGATATAACAATATCTGAAACAATGTTTTGGTTGCAATGTGATAGAGTATAATATATGTTCTCATAGTGGATGAGAATTTACAAAGGTTGGAGATGCTAGACATCCTAATCATCTAAAAAGGGTTTTGGAAAGTAATGTTATACTCACGATTCACCTTTATAAGCTACAGTAGCTTGATCATGAAAGTCGTCATGATAAGGATGAATAGAATATGTATGTAAAGTGTTTACTACACTAATAGATTACTAAAGAATAGATTTTGAAAGAATACCGATCATTTTGATGATGGTGATCTACTTCAAAGTGCAGGTCCAAAGGTATTATTATTTGAATATACACGCTTTGGACTATGTGTCATGTATATGGCGCCACTTTTGATGTTGATAGATTATTTTAAAAAGGAAAAGGAAATGCTGAAAAAGAATCTATAAAATATATTTGGCAGAAAAGAAAAGATTGGAAATATCCAATTTAGGTATATATGATATACATGTTATGGTTGTATTCTTTGCTTGTTAAACAATGTGGTTCTTGGGTATTGGATACCGAATTGGTTGGTATGAAATTTCATACGAAACGACGCAATTCATAAACCATAATGGCCTAAGTAACTAGCAAGAGAATATGTGATGATGTTCATCGAAAACAAACAAACCATTGTTTGTATTTCTCGTTGACATCAAAGCTTGACTTCAAGATTTGTTTTAATAATTGTTATTTGAATCAGGTATTATGAGAACAAAGGTTGTTCAAATAATTACCGTATTCCATATAAGATGGATGATTTACAAATCTAGTTGGAGAAATCACATCCAGAAAGCCTAATGCTAAAATGTCGCAAGACAAATGATTGGAAGATCACTTATGAAGTGACATCGCCGTTTAAATTATATTGGAAAGAAAACATGAAGAAACTCCATTTTCATGGATTTTTGGAGTCTTTGATTTGATCAAGTGACGCTTGTGAGACTTTCCTCGGGATAATTGAAAACTTCGTTCAAAGGCCAAAGAAGAATGAACGACTAAAATATTGGAATTTATACATATCGATGGATGTAGTGCATTATGTGTAGTCGTAAGCGATGGATTTCAACTTCATATGCTTTCTACGGAAATTTGAGTGAATGTTCACTTAATGAGAAAGAAGTATGAAATATTTGAAAATGTTTCAAAGACTTTCAAGATGAAGTGAAAAATCATTGTAACAAGAAAATAAATGATTTATGATTTGATCATAAAGGGATTTATTTGAGTTACAAGTGTAACAAGAAAAATAAATGAATTATGATTTTATCATAAAGGGATTTATTTGAGTTGCAAGTTTAGCAAAACACCTAGATTTACATCTCCCGAAGCACCATAGGAGTATGGAGTGTTTGAGATTTGTAATGAAACTTTGTTTGACATGGTTAGATCAAAGGTGTTATTTATAAAATTGCCATTATGTTTTAAAAGATTAAAGCTTTAGAGACTTCCGCTTTTACACTGAAAGAGA
Source organism: Avena longiglumis (assembly GCA_030063025.1). Classification (NCBI taxonomy): domain Eukaryota; kingdom Viridiplantae; phylum Streptophyta; class Magnoliopsida; order Poales; family Poaceae; genus Avena; species Avena longiglumis. The sequence continues at coordinate 213,945,891 of CP125979.1, forward strand.
TCCATCTTGATCCGTTCAAATGACACCATATGAGTTATGGTTTGGGGTAAAACCCAAGTTGTCATTTCTTAAATTTTGGTATGCTAAACATAAGTAAGATGTTTATAACCAAAGTCGGATGAGCATGTCTTTGTAGGTTATTTCGAATAACAATTGGTTATTCCTCCATAACACCGAGGACAAAAGGGTTTGTCGCTTGAAATGTGAAGTTTCTTGAAAAAGAATTTTTTCGCAAAAGTTAAGTGGGAGGACAATAGAACTTTGATAAGGTTAACGAACCTTAGGTAAATGTGCTGAGTTGCGCAACACCGTAAATCGTTCCGGAGGCTACCATAATGCTCATAGATTATGTGCCTCAAAGGTTGTGGTCACGGAGATCTAAGTTCTTATTGAACCAAGTCGGTCGGATAAACAATCAAATATTGAGATTTAAGAGTAAATCATTATTGTTTGACAATGATGAACCGACTACAGAGAAGCGATGATGGGCCCTGACTCCGTCAAATGGCTTGAAGCCATAAAACCGTGATAGTTCCATACACGAGAAATCAAGTTTTGAACTTGGAAGACCCTCCGGAAAGGTGTAAAACCTATCGGTCATATTTGGATCTATAAAGAAACATACATGGATGTCTCACATCTATAAAATATTCGACATGTCGTAAAATATTTTATGACAATGTTCAAAGGAGTTGACTATGACAAGATTGGATCTTTCATAGCGATATTTAGTCTGGATGGATTAAAGTAGCAACCACTACATATAATTTGGTATATGGTAGATGAATAAACAAAACAAAATTCTTCTAATAGAATGGTTACCTAGGATGTGTACAAGACACGGTCCAAAGGGTTTGGTAAATTCAAAGGATGCTAAAAGGGCATGCAAACTTCAATGGTTGAAGTAAGCATCACAGAGTTGGAATCTTCACCGTGATGAAAAAGGAGTTTTCCTCTGGAGACGATGAAGATGCTTGCATTTGCAAGAAATTAAGTGGGAGCGCTGAGACATATTTCTAATACATTATGTGGAGGACATCTTGTTGATTAGAAATGATGTATGTTTTATTGACAAAGGTTAAAAATTTCATTTCGATGAAAAACTTAGGCAAAACCCGAATATTTAGCATGAATGTCTATAGTGGATAGACTGTGACGCTAATATGGTTGTGTCAAACGTACATATATGAGGTATTGAAGGAGTTCAATATAGAAACAACAAGAAACGGTTCTTGTCGCATGGAAAGGAATTGAATCAAGATTCAAGTGTATCGACACTTGATAAGTGAAACAAGATTCAAGTGCTTTGACACTTGATGAGTGAAATCACGAGAATGTTTTGATCAATCATACCATGATATGTACACATCCAGATATGTCTTATGCTCTAAGTGTTATGAGCATATACCAGCACTACAAGAAGACCCCCTCTACAGCAACGTATTTGTGTGTATCAAAATGCTCATATAGGCGTTGCTAGGGAGTTTACCAACGAATAAAAATGTGTTGCGTTTTTGGGCGTCGCTAAGGTAAGACGCAACGCATATATGTGCGTTGGTAACCACTGGGGCAAGCGTTGCAAAGTAGCTACAGAATAGAAGCAACGGTTGCATGCGTTGGTAGAGTCATCTTGTAGGTATTGAAAATTCTAATTCACAAAAATCTAATTTTTGTTTGATCACCTCAGAAGATGGCAGATACTATTTCTCAACGGGAGAACATAATTCATATGAGACATGCCTCATCATAAAAAAATTGGAGAATATGATTGAACTGTATCACATATAATTCAATATTTATTATTGTAACATCATACTGTACATGAAAATCATTTGAAGCATAGACAATTTACAATCTTGTATCAAAATATGATATTCTACCTGTCCTAATATATAATTTTTGAAAGACGGTTGCATACACGAAAACTGTCTAAACATTACATAGTTTACAATCTTGCATCAAAATATGATATTCTACCCATTCCATAATATTTCTTTCTAATATTTGGTCTAACATATCCAGAGCTGACATCAAGATAGCAAGTCTTGCTAATGTATGTGACTTGCAGATACAAATTTTGTTTTCAGTATCAGAATGAAAAAAAAGTCATGAAGGGTATAATGAATTGTACTAAGTACATGTTTAATAAATTGTGGGTATACTCACCTTTTTTTTTGAAACTAAATTGGCAGGTAAGAGATTTTTCTATCTCATCAGACCAACAAGTCACAGTGGTTACCATAGTCCACATAGATGAATACAAAAATATAATGGATATGAAGGATCTAACAAAACCGTGAAACAGAAAATCAAAATCTTTCAATTAACTAGATGGTCTGTTTAACAGGAGATCCAAATTATTAATTATCTAGTCAACTGGATTTTCAACCACGGTGCCATAGAGCAAAACAGTTAATCTGATGGGCATAAGTTCCAGAGCTAGTGAATACGGACAGTACATAAATCATGGAGAATTTATTAACTGCAGTTTTCTTTAAGAGACATACAACCACAGCATGATTTAGGGAAAGGAATACATATCATATTTGTAGCCTGATCGGTGCACTAAGAAAAAATAATAGAAACAATTAAAGATATGGAAGATAGTGCTTCAAAATCACCTGACAGCTCTACCTAATATCCCTGGTACGTACAACTCCAATGCGTCCAAACAGCAATGAAGCTATGCCATCGTTGCCGATCCTCTACACCCTGTCAAACACAAGAGAGATATTGGGAAACTTCCATTACTGATTGCCCATAAACTTGAATCGGTAATGTCTGATCTAGTACAGTCCGACTTATTTTTGAAGCCCCGGACTCAAACCAGACGTCTGCAATGGTCCTAAACTCGTAAGGCATCTAACGAATCCAAACAGAAAATTTAGGCTGCACGTGATGAGCTGCCGACTACGGGAAGGGGCACGAATGCACAAAAATCCTGAAAAACTGAAGGACAAGGGTCAAGCCAAGGGAAAATAAGAGAGTAGACTGACCGGGGAAAAAGATAAATTGTACCTGAAACCTGAATCTATGTTGTTACGCTGCGCCCCCTGTGCACCAACTCGCCGCCCCAGCTCTTCTAGAAACTACCACATTGTTGTGGAGTATCCTGAACACATCTGGCCACAGTGGAAGCATATCACGGATTTAGGGGATCTCAAGGCACGCAAACGCGAAGCTGTGGTCGATTCATCCCTTCGAGACGTCCTCGCTCCGAATCCTATCTATCAGAAGCAAGGAGTGGGAGGTCGCGGCGTGATCTGATCAACGGCGATGGAGGCCCTGCTCGCCCATGGCGCTTGAGGGAGCGGAGGGAGGCGGCTAGGTTTGGAGGAGGCTAGGAGTGGAACTGTCGGGTGCGGCGTGCGTCTATGGCAGCGTCTACATTAAGGGATAGGTAATGAGGGCTTAGTGAGCTGGGCTCGGTAGAATTGTTTTCTGCCGATTACAATATGTATAGCTAACAACGATGTAGTCTGCAACACATGTACGCATATCTAGAATAAAATTTTGCAACAAATATTTAAGATGTTGTTAAGTACGTATTGCTATAGAAAGGGTTTTGTTGTAGTGCAGAATGAATCATAAAATGATCATTGGACAATAGTGAGAATATTCTTATGATCTTTTGGAAGAACTAAGAATATATTTGTGTAGAGGTGACAAACAATTACAAATATTTCATTGTAAAGCGTTACATTGATACTAGTTTTGCCATAAGATACAAATTTAGTTTATATCAATTTAAACTATGGGTGGCACAATGAAATGGAAAGAAAGTTTCCATGATGGATTTGGAAGAGTTCCAAAGTTAAGACATTGTGACGAATACTACAACAAAAGTCTAAGTATATGACTGCTATAGTAGCAGCAAAGGAGGGCATTTGTGTCAAGTAGTTTGTTATCAAACTAAGGTGTGGTTTGCAATGGGCTAACACTAAAGATATATTGTATGACAATAGTATCGACATGATTTAACCCCAAGGAACTAAAGGTCTCACCAAAAGACCAAATTTATACAATGCTATCTCATTGGATAATGAGTGATGCGTGGAGACGCAAAGACATGCAAATACACACGGACCTGAAAGCGTCAGATCCGTAGATTATGTTAACCACTTGCAATTGCGTATATGGAACACCAGAAAGCCATAGGTGTTCAATACGCAAAGTTTTCAAACTAGATTATTGTCTCTAGTGCAAGTGGGAGACTGAAGGGAATATGCCCGAGAGGCAATAATAAAGTGGTTATTATCGTATTCCTTATTTATGATAAATGTTTATTTTACATGCTATAATTGTATTAATACGGAAACGTTAATACATGTGTGTTTAATAAACAAAAAGGAAGTTCCTAGTTATGCCTCTCTTATAAACTAGCTCGTTGATTAACAAGATGATCAAAGGTTTCCTGATCATGGACATTGGATGTTGTTAATAACGAGGTCACAACATTAGTGTAATGATGTGATGAACAATCATCCGAAGTATAGCATTACGATCAAAGTGATTGACTTTATATTGCTATAAAAACTTACGAAGTGATCCTAATCCTTACACCATGAGATCATGTCAATCACTAACACCGAAAGAGTTTCTTGATAACATCAAACGTCACACCGTAACAGGGTGATTATAAAGATGGATTCAGAACTAATAAAGTGTTATGTTGAGGCCCATGGATCGAGAGTGGAATTTGTTCATCCCGATGACGGATAGATATGCTCTGGGCCCTCTCGGTGATATCACATTGATTAGCTTGCAAGCAAGTGATTTGATCACTAGAATGTTATACCACGGGAACGAGAAAAGAGTACATGTCAGTAACGAGATCAAACTAGGTATGGAGATACCGATGATCGAATCTTGGACATGTAATATATCGTGAAACAAAGGGATTAAGATACTAGCGTAAAAGGTTCCGACTATCACAAGAAAGTCATCGTTGAATGTGTGGGAGTCAGTATGGGTCTCCAGATCCCGCTTCTGATTATTGATCCGAGAGGGGTTTCGATCATGTACGCATTATTCACGAACCGTAGGGTGACACACTTAAGATACACCGACATCCATTTGGAGCAAAATTTTCATGCCGAAAAGAATAACAAGCGCAGGAATTTATTTCACTAGATACCAAAACGGGTTTTCGGGTGAAATTGCAGAAAGTGTTTCTGCATGTGAAATGAAATACTAGCAAGGGGTTATATGAGAATGTTTGTCATTAAAGTAATTGAAAAAAATCTGAATAAATAAAAGGAGTTTTATTTAATGAGAGTTTGCATTAAATTTGGTGGAAATTTAATGGGAATTTGAGTGGGTTTTTGAGTGGAGGGAATTGAAAGGCATTTGAATGAGTGGAGTGTCCACCCACATGAATGTGGAAGAGGTGGGGGCAGCCCCATGGCTGGGCGCATGGCCCCTTGGGTGCCCCCTCTCCCTATAAAAGGAGCCCCCTCCCTCTCTCTCACTCACACCTCCTCGTGAAGGATCTCTCTCCCCCTCTAGAATTTATCCCCCATGGTCTCGGACTAGCGAGATACATGTTCCCGGTGGCTATTCGGAAAGAAAGAGTTGTGCTTCCGCTGCATCGCTGGAGCGAGGAGGCGGAGGTTGCTCGGTGCCTCGAACGTGTGTGCGAGCACGAATACGCTGCTGTTTTGTGGCGCTAGGACTTCCTCTCGATCTTGAGATCGTCTACATCAACCACGAGTTTGGACTCGTAAAGCTTTGTCGGTCTTCAAGGGTATGTTCTCTACGGATATACATCCGCCCGTTGTTTGTATCTAGTAGATAGATCTTGGTACATAGTTGTTCCCATCGTAGGAATTTTTTTGTTTTCTATGTTGCGAACCCTACATATATATATATCTATTTATTTTCATAGAATCATCAAACTCTACCGAATAAAGATTCAGACTATGAATAAACAGGCAAGTCACAAACACCAATGTAGTTAATCATCACTGACAGTGATACTGTCAGTATCAAGATACTGAGAGAAGATGAACATATCAAATTACCACATCATCAATATCAGATTACCATAGCATCAGATCAACCACATCATCATATCATCTAAGGATGGCAAGAATCACTAAGGACAGAGAACACAATGCTCGCTAAGCATCAATATCAGACCATAGCATCATCTCATAAGCACCAGAGATGAACCCTAGTGTCAGTAGAAACATAGAATAGAGATTGGCCACTAGACACATAGTGGAACTCGAAATAACTAGATAGACCAGAGTTCACAGGAGCACCACTCACCAGAGGTCCTCGCTGAAGATTTGAAGAGGAAGCAGAGGATCCGACGAGCTCGTGGCGGCACGGGGAGCACCCCAGAGGGCGCTGCAACCCACACCAGCCACGGCGGTGGCCACAGTAGCACACGAACACCGCACACCACCATAGGAGAATCAGCGGCGGCGATGATAGCACCCAACCCCAAACCCTAGGGTTCGGGAACAGGGAGAGCCTGGCCACAGGAGGGCTCCGAAAGCAAATCGAAGCAAAGGAGATGGACAGGCATAGTCAAAAACCTTATCCTGCACCATGGCAAAGGGCTGGAGGGCTGGCGAGCACTGACGGGCGGCGGCACCAAAGACACCTGGGTCGAGGAGGAGAGGAGATGAGGACGAGAGAGAGAAACCGTTGGAATGGGCCGGTAGGGCCAGAACCCTTTCGGGGTGTCCTTTTGGTCTAGGACACTTGGGCCAAATTAGCCCAATAAGTCCAATTGAATCAGCCCAAAGATTTAAAAGAAGTTTTAAATGATTAATAAAAGACCAAAATACCCCTACACTTAAATAAATTCTAGAAAATAAAATAAAAATCCAAAAATTATAAATAAAATATATTTGGATTCATAATAATCCAACCTATTTAATGAAATTAAGAAATAACTTTTTATAGATATAATTTTGGTCAAGAATTTTATAATATATATATATATTCCTTATGGAATTTTATAAAATTAAATAAAGAAGATAAAAATAAATAAGAATCACTTTTATTATATATTAATATTCTAGTATTTTAGAAAAATACTAAATAAATGCTTAGAGTTATAAAAAGAAATTCTTTTATTTAAATGATAATTCTTTAAATAATAAATAAATAAAAAATATAAAAAAATTATATTTTAATAAATAAATGAATATGATATTCAATAAATATTAAAGATTGTTCTTTACAATAGAATCCTTTATTATTAAAGGAATTATTCTAACTAAAATGATGGGTAAAACACACAAAGAAAATCAATGATAAATAATACATTGCATTACTATGCATATTCATTTTTGCCTCTTTAAATATTATCCTTACCGGACAATAATGATGTTTTGTAGACATAGAAGCTCAAGGTCCAGTGCAAGCATCCGACTTCACTACCTTGCAATCACAAGGCAAGTTCATCACTTGATCATGTCCTTTGAAGAGTCTTTATCAAAGTATTTGCAAATTGTGTGTTATCATCTATGTTCCAAGGAAAGAAAATATTATTTCCCCAAATAAATAAATTGTTGATATCATCCTAAGTGATGATATAATTGAGAAATAGAACTTAGGTTCTATTTTCAATAATGATAATCAACTAGGAACTTAACAACCCATGACATCAATGATTCTAGCGTCGTATATACCACGTTAGCCATGAGATTTGGAATGGGACAGAGAAGTCAGATGTATCCTTTTCCTCTCATATGGAGGCAAGACGACCGTAACGTGACGTTGTGATTCCTTGTGTAGATACAACATATGGGTGGGCACCCTTATGCCCCACACTTTTGGTGTCTAGATTATCTATGAGTGGTTTTTAGTGGTATAGTCCATTTGATATGGCACTTGCCAGGGCATCACCAGGTCATAGAGTCTTTTGGAACTCATCAAGGTTTTAGCCTGCCTGGAAGGGGGCTTAACGGAGGTGAGCCAGCCCCAAAGGATCATGCAGACATATGAGGTCACGGAGAGGGTAGTGATTGGCTTTGACCAACTACTGGGCCCCACATGTAACACCCAGGTTCTGAAAAGACCGTGACCTCTATGTGACATGCCAATCCCTGGATCGGTTCATTGGCCCACAATAGAGTAAGATAGATAACATAGAAAAATATCCGTGTATCATGAATAACGAAGATCCAGAGTACCATTATTACAATATAAGCTTAGCACAAAGCTAGCTCAAATTATTCAGGTAGCAACATAAATAAAGTAAATCCTTCATTCTTCAAATTGCCCACAAGTGAACAAGTGCCGAGTGGAGTACCGTGGCCTATAACGATTAATCAAAATTGGAATAACCTGCAACATGAAACGTAGCAGCCCCGAAGGGTCAATACATGGAATGTATGGCAAGTAGAGCTAGTAATGGAGACAATAGTACTAACATCTACATGCATATTTGGCAAGTGGAGCTGTGTCTGGCTTGCATTTGCAAATACATTTGTCCTACTTTCATAAACAGTTTTGATTTTCTTTGAAAAGATCCCAATTAAGTTAACCCAACAATATTAAAACAATTATGAAATTAGAATGAGCGAGAAACATGTCATGGAATCAATATCAAGCAACTCAGTTGTCCATAACCGGGGACACGGCTAATAGATTAGATTATACACCCTGCAGAGGTTTGTACACTTTACCCATGTGACTTGGCCAGTCCAGCTCGTACCATCACTCTCATTTTTGGGTGATGATAGGGAGAAGACCAAGAAGAGATTGTTCGGGAAGTAGCTTCTCAATCCCGACGCGCACCGGTCCAAGCTACCAAAATTCTACATCTCTGGATACGCGGGTTCGAGTTACCACAACCTACTAAGTCCCACCAACCGCCCATTCCATTATTGGCACATGGTTGTACACGTAAGCTACACAATGAAGAAGCCAATCATTCTCTCTTGATACCTGGGTGCCTTTCCGCAATGAAACCACCAAAAATTATCAATACCATCACACCCAGGGGATTCATTGATTAAGTTGTTTTAGTTTTCACAAACCAAAACTTTTAGGAACAAGTCTCAATGATGTAACCCAGCCCTCGTTCAACATAGCATGGCTAAGCACATCTACCAACGGTGGTTCATCTACAAGGAAAGCCCTACCACATAATAGGACATAGCATAGCGATAGTATCATCCTACACATGCATCTACAAAATACACGACAATGCATTGAAAATAGTAGGACGATATTATGAACAAAGTAGCATCTACTTGCCTTGGTTGTAGCGGTCGGAAGAACAATCCACACACGAGCAAGTGTTGCACTCGTCACAATCTACACGATACAATTGCAATCATAAACAATCAATCCACAAGCATATGCAACAATTATGATGCATGAAGGTATGCAAGGCAAGTGAGTTGGTGCTACAGCTGCACCACATAATCCTAATCAATAATACTACTGATTGCATGCATGGAAAATAGCTTTAGCGCTAGGAATACTATTACGCAAAAAGTAATACTCAAAACTAGAGCTAGAACTCGAATAATTCACTACCGGTAGTATATTGTTTGTAAATCGTGAGAAAATTCTACAGTATAGGCATCGCTGAATAGAAACAGTACCAATTGGAATTACTCAAAAAAGAATTATAAAACTCCCTGAGTAATTAAAACACTGCAGAAAGCCACTAGACAGTTTCTGCAGAAGTTTTTACTGTAAGCCTATCTTTTTAATTCACGATGAGATTCTCCTCGTTCCACTGAATCCAGGGACATATCATACGGGATTTTTGGAGCTACGGATCTTTTTCTACGAATTTATTACTCCGAAAAGGCCATTAACTAGTTTGATTAAACTGTACTAAACCTTGCTGCAAAAGCCTGAACCAAAGGTACAGCGAGATTCTACACGACTCACTTAATCTACACATATTTTATTTGTAATTTTTGGCCAAGCGGTTTAATTTCTACGCAATTTACAAGATTCTACCGAAATCTGTCAACTAAAAGGATTAACGAAATTAACCAGTCAACTGTGTCTGTTGACTGGTCAAAGCATCTGCTGACTGGGCGCTGACTGGGCGTCTGACTAGTCAACGCCTGAGTCTGACTGGTCAACGAACGATCTAAGCCGCCGATCTGAGATCTGACGGTGGCTGCAGTCTTACCGGAAGCAAACGACGAAATGGACGGCGGCGAGTTCCGGACAGCGGCGGCGATCGGTTCCGGCGTCGGGGTCTTTCCTGCACGGAGGGAGGCGGTCAACGAACGGTCCAAGATCGTTAACGCGCGCAAGGCGCAAGCGGCGACGCAGACGAAACGGCGCGACGCAAAACGGCGAAAGTGTGTACGCATGCATGCGCATGCGTGTGCACGCGAGGCGCAGCGGCATGCAGCGGCAGCAGCAATGGCGAAGGCGACGCTGGCGGCGGCGGCGCGGCAGATAGCGGGCGGGCGGCGCGACGGCGCTGCTGGGCGAGGCGCGGGGCATGGAGGGCGGCGATGGCGGCGCGCGCGGGTGGCGCGCGGCGTTGGTTGCAAGCGGCGAGGCGAGAGAGAGAGAGAGAGAGAGAGAGAGAGAGAGAGAGAGAGAGAGAGAGAGAGAGAGAGAGAGGAGAGAGGGCGCTTACCGAGGCGGTGGGCGCGACGGCGGAAGGGCGACGGCGGCGGCGAGGCGGGCGGTGGCGGGCGGATTTCGGCGGGCGCCGAGGCGGCGGGCGGCGGACGGTGGCGGCGATTGCCAGGTTTCGGCGCACGGGTACCGAGGCGAGGTGGGGGCGATCGGGTGCGGATCCCGAGGCCGGGTGGCCTCTTTATGTGGGGCCCCTTTGCGGGTCCTACTCTGATTCGGTGCAAAACTGGACACAAACTCGGAAATCGGTCCAAAAATTCGGACCGTTTTCCGGCGATTCACTAAATCGGCGACAACTTCTCCGTACGAGCTCCGATTCAAGCGATTCTTGCGCCTACGGGTTCGTATGGTCGAGGGGAACAATCTAGCGTCAAGGTTTGAGCGAAACCACTAATCTACAAGGGTGGTCAACGCTAGTCCTACTAAAGCTTCCCGCAGGAACCTCGTATTAAAATAGAATAGGGTTTTGCAAATAGCGTTTCGCCGAACCTTTTCACTCGACGGTTTTGCATGGAAAAGCATGATGCAATGACATGAATGATATGCAAGACCAAAACTAAAATTTGGGATGTGACAAGACTAACCCCCTTAAGATGAATCTCGTCCTCAAGATTCGGCGCGGCTAGCAAATAGGTGTGGGTAGTCCTCTCGGATGTCATCCTCACGCTCCCACGTGGCTTCCTCTTCTGTGTGGTGGCTCCACTATACCTTGCAAAACCTGATCGTCTTGGTGCGGGTAATCCTCTCCGCTGTCTCCAGAATCTTGACCGGCTTCTCCTCATAGGTCAAGTCATTCTCCAGCTGAACCTCCTCTAGCGGTACGGTGTCTCTCAATGGTGTATCCACCATCTCTGGATGGCACTTCTTCAGCTGGGACACGTGGAACACATTGTGAACAGCGGACAGAGCTTATGGCAACTCCAACTGGTAAGCAACTTCTCCTTTGCGTGCCAAGACCCGATACGTCCCAATAAATTGAGGTGCCAGCTTACCCTTAATTCCAAATCTCTTGATTCCACGAAGTGGCGACACTCTGAGGTATGCTCTATCACCTATCTCATACACCACTTCCTTGCGCTTGGCGTCAGCGTAGCTCTTCTGCCTTGATTGTGCTACCTTCAGCCTGTCCCTAATCAAGGCAACCTTCTCCTCAACATCCTTGATCAAATCAGGTCAAAACAACTGACGTTCCCCTACTCCATCTCATAGCAATGGTGTCCGGCACCGTTTCTCATACAGCACATCGAACGGTGACGTCTTGGTGCTGGTTTGATAGCTGTTGTTGTAGGAAAACTCCGCATACGGCAAATTCTCATCCCAACTAGAGCCATGAGCCAAGGCGCAAGCTCTCAGCATGTCCTCCAAAATCTGATTCACCCTCTCGGTCCATCGATCATGGGTGAAACACATGCTAAACTCCAATCTAGTACCAAGTGACTCGGTGGCGCCAGAAGTGTGAGGTAAATTGGGTGCCTCTATCAGATACGATACTCTTGGGAACTCCATGTAGGCACACAATTTTGTTCATGTAAATCTTTGCCAACTTTGCACTCGTATATTTCTTCTTCACCGTTATGAAGTGGGCTACCTTGGTCAAATGGTCGACCACTACCCAAATGGAGTCATATCGACTGGTCCCGGCACCCTGTGATAAAGTCCATTCCCACTCTATCCACCTTCCGATCCGGCAATGGTCATAGTGATCCTGGCTTCTGGTGTTCTGCCTTCACTCGGCTACATACATCGCATAGGGCAATATGTTTGGCGATATCTCCCTTCATGTTGTTCCCCCAAAATTTGCTCTTCAAATCCATATACATCTTTGTGTTGCCCGGATGTATGGAGTACGGCGAGTTATGAGCCTCCTGCAAAATCAACTCCCTTATCTCCAGGTCACTGGGAACACACAAACGATCTCCATACCACAAGGTACCATGCTCATCCTCGCGAATATCCTTTTCCCGATTCTCCTTCATCTTTTCCTTTATCTCCTCTATTTCCTTGTCTCCTACCTGAGCCTTTATGATTCTGTCCTGTAGCGTTGGCTGGACTTCCATTGTTGCCAAGTATCCTTCAGACACTACCTCCAGTCTAAGGTCTTTGAATTGCTTGCACAAATCCTCGGGCAATTCACCAATTGTCAAACCATTGGCATAAACCTTTCGGCTCAGAGCATCGGCTACTACATTGGCCTTTCCTGGGTGGTATTGCAAATTCATATCATAGTCCTTGATAAGTTCCAACCATCTCCTTTGTCTCATGTTCAGTTCCTTCTGTGTAAATATGTACTTCAGGCTCTTGTGGTCGGTGTACACATCACAGTGTTTTCCCATTAAGTAGTGCCTCCATACCTTGAGCGCATGAACCACTGACGCTAACTCCAAGTCGTGTGTGGGGTAATTCCGCTCATGGTGATTGAGTTGTCGTGAGGCATATGACACTACTCTCCCATCTTGCATTAGCACACTCCCAAGTCCACGAGAAGCATCGCAAAGACACTTGGAAATCCTTCAAGATCCGTAAACACGTAGCAGTGCGGTCACTAATCGACGCTTGGCCTCTGAAGCTGGCTTCACACACATCCGTCCATTCAAACTTCCTCTCCTTCTTCAGAAGTTCGGTCATCGGCTTTGCAATCTTGGAAAAGTTTTGAATGAACCTCCTGTAATATCCAGCAAGTCCCAAAAAGCTTCGAATCTCTCCCGCATTCTTGGGTGCTTCCCACTCAGTTACTGCAGTCACTTTGCTTGGGTCAACAGCGACTCCTTCTCCTGACACAATGTGTCCAAGAAACCCAACGGTGTTAAGCCAGAATTCACACTTGCTGAATTTGGCATAAAGCTTGTGTTCCCTCAGCTTCTCCATAATCATTCTCAGATGTTTCTCATGCTCAGCATCATCCTTAGAATATATCAGTATGTCATCAATAAACACCACCACGAACTTGTCCAAATACTCCATAAATACCTTGTTCATCATGGTCATGAAGTATGCCGGGGCATTCGTTTGTCCAAAAGACATAAGCGTATCGATATAAACCATACCTAGTGGTGAAGGCGGTTTTGGTACGCCTCCTCTCGGATCTTCAATTGGAAGTAGGCGATCGCAGATCAATCTTCTTGAACACCTTCGCTCCTTGCAGTTGATCAAACAAATCATTTATGTTCGAGAGGGTACTTGTTCTTGATGGTTACCTCATTCAATGGCGATAGTCCACTACTAATCTCTTGTCGCTATCTTTCTTCTCCACAAAGCAGGTGCACCCCATGACGATTTAACTGAATGAATGAACCTTTTCCAGCTGCTCTTTCAATCGCTTCTTCAATTCCTTCAGCTCATCCACATCCATCTTATATGGTTTCTTTGCTATAGGTCCTGTCTCGGCATCGTCGATAAGAAACTCTACATCCCTGTCAGGTGGCATCCCTGGCAGCTCTTCCGGAAACATGTCGGGGTAATCCCTAATCACTGGCACAGTATCCATGCTAACCCCCTTAAGAGAATTCAACTTACGCCTTCTTGGTCGTGCAGCCGACTTGAATCTAATCCTCTTACCATCCGGGGTTTTGAGTGAAACAGCTCGCTGTGCACAATCTATGTGTCCCCCATGCATAGACATCCAATCCATACCCAGAATAACGTCTAATCCCTATGAATCCAACACTACCAAATGTGCAATGAAGTTGTGTGTTCCAATCCTCACAGTTAAATCGCGACATCCTGCGCTCGCTATCATATCTCCTCCAGGTGACAATAGGATTCTATCCATGCATATGATCAATCCACAACAAACAATAGCAGACAATCACAAGCAAGCAACACATCAACAAACAAGCGATCCAGAGACATCCCAAGGGTTATCCTAGCAGTATATACCTACTGAAATGATTTTACAAGAGTTGTCATTGGTTAACTAAACAGTTGATCAACTAAACAACAAAAACAACAATCTGCCAGAACAGTCCAGCAGCGTTCACGAATTTTTCCGCCTGACTTAAACTCGTCAGAAAATTTAGCTGATTTTTACACATATAGTAGAGAGTTTCGCATCAGACCAATTTTTTTCAGATTTTTCCGAGTTACCAGAAAAATATGAAAAATCGCACAGTACTGCTGTATCAGCAGAAAAACTGCAGCGATAATAACACAAATGTTAACCAAACTTGCCATAACTCTTTAATAAAATTCGCACAAATAATTCCTGGGATATTGGAGTACACAAATAAGCAACTAAACACTCTTAAACTAACATGAACTAAGCTTCACAACGATCGAGACTAATCATAACGAATTTTCCTAACGTGGACTAATTGGTGGACTTCTATCTACTTCTTGAAGAGGTTGAGGTAGGTCCTTGCGGTCATGCGTTGACGCTTCGGCTCGCGGTACAACCATGGCGACGGAGTGTACACCTCTCCTGAATCATCACTTGAGATCTCAAACTCCACCTCTTCTGGATCCTCCTCTTCTTCTTCACTCTCAGCTGCAACTGCAACAGCTTCATCTCCTCCACCATCATCGTCTCCATCATCATCATCCTCGTCCTCATCATCATCATCATCATCATCATTGTCTCCACTGTCATCATCATCCCCATTGTTGCCATCATCTCCATTGTCATCATCAGAGGGTGGATTTAGCTGTGCTTGGAGAGCGGCAATCTGGGCTGTCATAGCTTCAATAGTTTGATCCCTTTCCTGGACGGTCCCTTGCAACTGTTGTATGTTCTGGTGTTCTCCTGCACAGTACCATGAAGATGAGCTATGGTTGCATCTCCGCTATCGGCATTCTCGAACCCCACAGCTTCATGCAGGGTGTCAATCTCCTGTCCTTGGACCACCATACCATTGCTAGTAAAATCTGCAATCTCCTTTATCATCCTCAGCTTCTCTGCTAGAGCTCCATTCTCCCTTTCCATGTCCTCTATGTGCCTCGACGGGCGGCATGTTGTTCTGTCGCCTGGGTAACCATAATGTTCCCATCTTCATCACTCCTCCCATAGTCACGGTAGGGTGAATCTGGCTGTGAGGTGTCGGACATAATGGTACTGGCGAGACAGGCTTCATGTATGGCCAAGTTGATTCCAAGTCCCCAGTTGCAGTATGTCTTGGTGTAGACCAAGTGCACGGGGTTTGGCAAGGCGGCATCCCTGAATATGAAGGTAGTGATCTCCCATGCATCCTCTCCATATCCATAGGTGTACAACCTTCTTACCTTGAACATGGGCAAAGTAATCCCAATGATCCAGAGCTGAGCTAACTGCCTTGCAAAGGGCCTTGGTGACTCCATGGTGACATACTCAGTCCTGACGTCTCCCATCTATTAAGTAAAAGAGGAAAGTGTGAGAATAGCATATGGTAATAATTTACGAGGGTGAAAGGCATAAGATGAAAGACAGAGTTAATATATGCTTTAATAATTCTATGGCTTCCTAATCCAATCCTAGGTCACGATCCTACAGTCGACACACGGGCTCTGATACCATCCTGTAACACCCCGGTTCTGAAAAGACCGTGGCCTCTATGTGACATGTCAATCCCTGGATCGGTTCATTGGCCCACAATAGAGTAAGATAGATAACATAGCAAAATATCCGTGTATCATGAATAACGAAGATCCAGAGTACCATTATTACAATAAAAGCTTAGCACAAAGATAGCTCAAATTATTCAGGTAGCAACATAAATAAAGTAAATCCTCCATTCTTCAAATTGCCCACAAGTGAACAAGTGCCGAGTGGAGTACCGTGGCCTATAACGATTAATCAGAATTGGAATAACCTGCAACATGAAACGTAGCAGCCCCGAAGGGTCAATACATGGAATGTATGGCAAGTAGAGCTAGTAATGGAGACAATAGTACTAACATCTACATGCATATTTGGCAAGTAGAGCTGTGTCTGGCTTGCATTTGCAAATACATTTGTCCTACTTTCATAAACAGTTTTGATTTTCTTTGAAAAGATCCCAATTAAGTTAACCCAACAATATTAAAACAATTATGAAATTAGAATGAGCGAGAAACATGTCATGGAATCAATATCAAGCAACTCAGTTGTCCATAAGCGGGGACACGGCTAATCGATTAGATTATACACCCTGCAGAGGTTTGTACACTTTACCCATGTGACTTGGCCAGCCCAGCTCGTACCATCACTCTCATTTTTGGGTGATGATAGGGAGAAGACCAAGAAGAGACTGTTCGGGAAGTAGCTTCTCAATCCCGACGCGCACCGGTCCAACCTACCAAAATTCTACATCTCTGGATACGCGGGTTCGAGTTACCACAACCTACTAAGTCCAACCAACCGCCCATTCCATTATTGGCATATGGTTGTACACGTAAGATACACAATGAAGAAGCCAATCATTCTCTCTTGATACCTGGGTGCCTTTCCGCAATGAAACCACCAAAAATTATCAATACCATCACACCCAAGGGATTCATTGATTAAGTTGTTTTAGTTTTCACAAACCAAAACTTTTAGGAACAAGTCTCAATGATGTAACCCAGCCCTCGTTCAACATAGCATGGCTAAGCACATCTACCAACGGTGGTTCATCTACAAGGAAAGCCCTACCACATAATAGGACATAGCATAGCGATAGTATCATCCTACACATGCATCTACAAAATACACGACAATGCATTGAAAATAGTAGGACGATATCATGAACAAAGTAGCATCTACTTGCCTTGGTTGTAGCGGTCGGAAGAACAATCCACACACGAGCAAGCGTTGCACTCGTCACAATCTACACGATACAATTGCAATCATAAACAATCAATCCACAAGCATATGCAACAATTATGATGCATGAAGGTATGCAAGGCAAGTGAGTTGGTGCTACAGCTGCTCCACATAATCCTAATCAATAATACTACTGATTGCATGCATGGAAAATAGCTTTAGCGCTAGGAAAACTATTACGCAAAAAGTAATACTCAAAACTAGAGCTAGAACTCGAATAATTCACTACCGCTAGTATATTGTTTGTAAATCGTGAGAAAATTCTACAGTATAGGCATCGCTTAATAGAAACAGTACCAATTGGAATTACTCAAAAAGGAATTATAAAACTCCCCGAGTAATTAAAACACTGCAGAAAGCCACTAGACAGTTTCTGCAGAAGTTTTTACTGTAAGCCTATCTTTTTAATTCACGATGAGATTCCCCTCGTTCCACTGAATCCAGGGACATATCATACGCGATTTTTGGAGCTACGGATCTTTTTCTACGAATTTATTACTCCAAAAAGGCCATTAACTAGTTTGATTAAACTGTACTAAACCTTGCTGCAAAAGCTTGAACCAAAGGTACAGCGAGATTCTACACGACTCACTGAATCTACACATATTTTATTTGTAATTTTTGGCCAAGCGGTTTAATTTCTACGCAATTTACAAGATTCTACCGAAATCTGTCAACTAAAAGGATTAACGAAATTAACCAGTCAACTGTGTCTGTTGACTGGTCAAAGCATCTGCTGACTGGGCGCTGACTGGGCGTCTGACTAGTCAACGCCTGAGTCTGACTGGTCAACGAACGATCTAAGCCGCCGATCTGAGATCTGACGGTGGCTGCAGTCTTACCGGAAGCAAACGACGAAACGGACGGCGGCGAGTTCCGGACAGCGGCGGCGATCGGTTCCGGTGTCGGGGTCTTTCCTGCACGTAGGGAGACGGTCAACAAACGGTCCAAGATCGTTAACGCGGCGCGCAAGACGGCGCGCATGCGACGCGGTACGGACGAAACGGCGCGACGCAAAACGGCGCGCGAGTGTGTACGTGCATGCATGCATACGCGCAGGCGTGTGTGCAGCGGCGGCGGGCGCGGCGCAGCAGGCGGGCGGCGAGGCAGCGGGCGGCCGCGGCGGCTGCGGCGAGGGCGTATGCGTGGAGGGCGCGTCTTGGTTGCAAGGCAAGGCGGCGAGAGAGAGAGGAGAGAGAGGGCGGCGCGCCGCTACCGAGGCGGTGGGTGCGGCGAAGCGACGGCGGCGCAGGCGAAGCGGCGGCGGCGGATTCCCGGCGGCGCGGCGCGACCGAGGCGGCGACCAGTGGCGGCGGCGACTCTGGCGCGCGGGTACCGAGGCAAGGTGGGGGCGATCAGGTGCGCATCCCGAGGTCGGGTGGCCTCTTTATGTGGGGCCCCTCTGCGGGTCCTACTCTGATTCGGTGTGAAACTGGAAACAAACTCGGAAATCGGTCCAAAAATTCGGACCGTTTTCCGGCGATTCACTAAAATGGCGACAACTTCTCCGTACGAGCTCCGATTCAAGCGATTCTTGCGCCTACGGGTTTGTATGGTCGAGGGGAACAATCTAGCGTCAAGGTCTGAGTGAAACCACTAATATACAAGGGTGGTCAACGCTAGTCCTACTAAAGCTTCCCGCAGGAACCTCGTATCAAAATAGAATAGGGTTTTGCAAATAGCGTTTCGCCGAACCTTTTCACTCGAAGGTTTTGCATGGAAAAGCATGATGCAATGACATGAATGATATGCAAGACTAAAACTAAAATTTGGGATGTGACACCACATCCTGGAATTGTGGACGGGAAAGTACGCCCGGTTGTGCAACAATGAGTTGATTTCTCATGGGTAAAGTAACGCACCTCTACAGAGTGTAAGAATTGTAACTTGTTACTCCCTGTTCCGGGAAGGAGCTACGAACGTGGCAGGAAATGAACTCCATGAAAGTTATGGTCAGCCTATGAAGGCTGATGGTCATATATTTTCATAATAAAATCAATCTCTGGAGAAAGATTTATGAAAATTGCATAGTGCCAAGGACTTATAGTCCAAGGTGGTAGATAGAGCATCAAACTTCCCACCTTGCATATAATGAACTTGCTGGGTAACGCTGTTACTCACCTTTTCTTTTGATCCCCTGCTTAGACTCCGAGGATCCCGAAGAAACCCTAATGCATGCAGTTGAGAGTCAAGAGGAGGTCTTCTATGAAGAGCCCAATATGTACGGTGTCGCAGAAGGAGTGGACTACGATGTCATCTACGGAGGAGAGCACCAGGAGTCAGAATAATTCCCATAGTACTAGGAGCCAATTGAGCCAAGCAACATAAACAATATATAGCAATAAGTTGTTGAGCTCAGTTTGGAGTTTAAGTCGTCACTTTAAATATTCTGCTGAAACACTTTATATTTTGGTTTGTAAGTTGAATCTTTTGAAGTCTTGATCTTCTCGTATTGTAATAATAATGTGTGAATGTTTGTAATATGGACCCTCAATGTTTCTGTTATACCACTCTGAGGGATGTGATATTTGCGAAACAGTGTTCTATGGATGTCATATCAGCGACTATAGTGTACTACACATTCAGTGGTATGCTGGGTCACTGCACCAGACTTATGTTGAAAAACTCTTTAAAATTCTGGAAGAAAACTGGAAAAGGTTGAGAAATAGGGAAATCAAGTACTGCAAGGTACAGTGGGAACATCATCCCGAGAGAGAAGCCACATGGGAGAAAGAAGATGACTTGAGAAAAGCCTATCCAGAACTATTTAGGTACCCTTCAGCAAACTTCGGGATGAAGTTTAATTTAAGGGGGGAAGTCTGTAACATCCCAGCATTTAGGAATAAACGAAGGGTAGATTTAGGAAATTGTGCATATACATGCATTCATCTGCAAAATGTGGGTAAATTTTTCGCCAAATAAAAACTTAAAGTGATCAGAGTTTCTTTCACTCTCTAAGTTTAGGAATAGCTTTGCAGAGTGATCGTTATAAATTTTGACATGATATTTATGAATTAGTGTGTTTTGGGGGAAGGAACTTGAATTCAAACTTGAGATTTGAGTTTATATTTTAAAAGATTAGAGTATGATTTAGTAATATTATTTAATCAAGAAATAATATATAGTAACAGAAACTCTAAATAAGAAATACAATCAAACAAATGAATATTTATTTCATGTATTTATTCCATGTATTTATTCCATGAATAAGTTACAAAATGTAACTCATAAAGTCAATAAAGAATCTTTACTGAAATAAAATTACAAAAAGAGGAATTTTTACATATTAATGAACTATTACAAAATTATTTACAAAAGAATGAAATAAAAATTACAAAGGATTACATCTGTCTAAAAAGAAACGTATACTAAACTTGAATCTTCAAATCTTGTACCTGCAAAACAAAGAACAAACAAAAGGGAAAATAAAGGTTAAGTTATTAATTTTTACTCTCACTAGACAGCAGTGAGTTGCACTGCTCAATTTTACATCATTGAGTAAATCTATCAGGGGCAAGTTTCACCAATATGAAATAATCTAATCTTTCATAACAAATAAGCCATAAGTCAAATGATCACATCAAGTAAAGGGGAAAGTTTCACCAAGCAGGTTAATAGTAACCAGATCAAAAGGTAGAACACCTCATTGAGCATATCCACAACCATGCAGTAGACACACAAGTAGGTCACTCACCAAAATGCATGGGTGTGTTGTCGACACAACCACAACTACTTCAACAAAAAAAGGACCAAGCACAGCCATGGGCAAGCACTAGTGCACCTCTCCATTGCTCACATCACACTAGAACAAGCAGCTTAGCCAAAATCCAAGCAAACCAGCCAACAAAACTCCACACTAGATCAACCCAAACATCACCAGATGGTGACATAAGGAGGGGGAGAATTAGGTGGACAGCAAGGCCAAGCCACAGGAGCTAGGAGGAGAATTCTAGATCAAGGCCAAGCATAGGAACCAGGGGAAACAAGAACAACATCAGGAGGTGAAGGACATGATCAAGCCAGCAACACCACTAGCACAATAAACCACTACAATCATCAGTTTTTGTGGTGAGTGTCATAAACATCCACATGATCTGTTCATCTTATCCAAACATAAATAGGTGTTGTTTCATAAGACAACCTCTCAATGATCACCCAAGTGGGGTGAACGTATCCTAGAGGTTTTAATTATAAAGGTCAGATCCAAACTCTATCAAAAACACCAAAAATCTCAGACCAGCCTCATAGATTTGGTGATACCAAATGCAACTTATATATTCAATCATCTGTTCTTATAAAATCTAGGCACATCTCCAAGAAGGAGTAGCACCTCATATTTTATAAGCTACAAACAAATCCATTAACTTTACCAACTAGGATCCAAGATCTATTAAGCAACTATGATGCCGTAGTCAATTTTGAAAGTGACAACAACATAGGAACTTAGTTCCTAGAGCCTCAGACCAGCATCATAGGCATGAAAAATAAGTGAACTTTTCAACTTATTATTAAGCATTTATCAAGTCTCAAGTAATGACCATAAGTGAAGCCAGCAACAAGATCAACTTGTGTGCCATCCTAAGATGGTTTCACAAGAAATGACCCTACAGCTAAGCCAACTAGATATTCCAGCTTTCATAAATAAACCAGCAGGACAATCTATATCATTTCCCTGAGATATACTCAGAGATCATTTAATTTATCCAAAGAATCATTAGACTCTACTAGTCAAGTTCAGTCTAAGGATAAACATATAAGCCAACACTTACTGATGTAGTGAATCATCACTGACAGTGATACTGCCAGTATCAAGACACTAACATAAGATGAACTTACCAAGTCACACCATCACCAATCAGAGACAAAGATATGAACCACTAGCATCAGATCCTACATTAGTCTTAGACCAACAACAACATAACATAATCAAAGGATGACAACAAGCACTGAGGTGCAGAGGATACAACTTTCACTAAGCATCATTACCAGACAAGCACTGAGGTAGCTAGATGCACTAGAGTTCACAGAGACACAACTCACCGGAGGTCCTCGCTGAAGAATTGAAGAGGAAGCAGAAGGGCCGACGAACTCGTGGCGGCATAGGGAGCACCCAGCGGGCGCTGCAACCAGCACCAGCCACGACGGCGGCCACAGCAGCGCACGAGCACCGCATATCACCACGGGAGGATCAGCAGCGGCAGTATAAGCATCATCCCCAAACCCTAGGGTTCGGGAATGGGGCTAGACTGGCGACAGGAGGGCCCCAAAATCAAATCAAAGCGGAGAAGATGGACGAGCGTGGTCGATAACCTCGCCCTGCACCACGGCAGCGGCCCGGGAGGACCACTGAGGCGGCGCCAGCACCCCACGGGGTCGAGGAGAAGAGGAGGTGAGATCGAGTGAGAGAGAGAGGCAGAGGTAATGGGCCAATAGGGCCAGAGCCCTTCGGGGTGCCCTTTTAGTCAGGTCACTTGGGCCAAATTGGCCCAATAAGCCCAATAGAACTAGCCCAAAAGTTAAAAGAAGTCTTAATAATTAATAAAAGACCAAAATACCCCTAGAGTTAAATAAAATCCTGGAAAATAAAATAGAAATCTAAAAATTGTAAATAAAATATTTCTGGATTTATAATAATCCAACCTATTTAATTAAATTAAGAAATAATTTCTATAAATATTATTTCTAGTCAAGAATATTACAATATATTCATTCCTTATGGAGTTTTATAAAATTATAGAAAGAGGATAAAAATAATTAAAAAATCACTTTTATTATATATTATTGTAGTATTTTAGAAAAATACTAAATAAATATCTAAAGTTATAAAAATAAATTCTTTTATTTAATTATTAAATCTTAAAAGAATTATTAAATAAATAAATATAGGAATTTATATTAATTTTTTCTAGAAAATAAATTATTATCATATAAAATGGCAAATAGGATATTCAATTAATATTAAATATTATTTTTTAATGAAATCCTTTATTATTATTTAAAGGAAGTCTTAGAACTAAAATAATGGGTAAAACAAACAAAGAAAACAAATGATAAATAATGCATTACATTACTATGAATATTTATTTTGCTTCTTTAGATATTGTCCTTACCGGGCAATAATGATGTTTTATAGACATAAAAGCTCAAGGTCCAGTGCAAGCATCCGACTTCACTACCTTGCAATCACAAGGCAAGTTCATCACTTGCTCATGTCCTTTGAAGAGTATTTATCAAAGTATTTGCAAATTGTGTTTTATCATCTATGTTTCAAGGAAAGAAAATATTATATTCTCAAATAAATAAATTGTTGATATCATCCTAAGTGATGATATAATGGAGCAATAGAACTTAGGTTTCTATTTGCAACAATGATAATCAACTAGGAGCTTAACAACCCATGACATCAGTGATTCTAGCGTCGTATATCACGCATTAACCATGAGATTTTGAATGGGACAGAGAAGTCAGCTATATCTTCTTCCTCTTGCATGAAGCCGGATGTGCAGGTCGTGGCTGTTATCACTCGTAGCGTGCATATTAATTGGTAATTCATAGAGGATATGTGTAGAGGTCCCAACCTTTAATAAGGTAGAGATCCCTGTGTTTACAATGCTAGTCCCTTGATCAATATCTAGCATCCACAGTTAAGATGTAATATCAAGAAACAAAGGTCATAATACAACTTTATAACCAGGAATAAAATAATTCATTACATCTTACGTAGCTCATTTGGCTATCTCATTACATTGCAGCAGAAATAACTATAACATGGAGTCCTTCATCTTCAAAGTGCCACAGGCAATCATGTTGGTTGTAGACTTGTAATCCTAATAAACACACTTTACTAATATCAAACAAACCTGCAACATAATAAGTTACAGCCACAAGGGTCAATACATTTGAATTGTATTGGCAAGTGATACTATGGTAGTATAGTGGTAACTATCATCTATATGCATTTGGCTAAGTGGAGCTTAGTCTTGCTTGCTCAAAATAGATTTTTTTCTTATCAATTGAAAACACTAAGTTTTTGTTTGTCAAAAATCACCCAAGGAACCACCAATAGAAATTGGTGAACCTTAAACCCTTGTTCAACCACAAGTTTTAACTTAGAAATTGGGATGAGGAGATTCTTGATAGCTTCCATGTCTTGATGCTCAAATTGTCCTTTGCCAGGGACATGGCTAAGTACTTAGATTTTAAACTCTGCAGAGGTGGTGCACTTTCCCCACAATACTTGGTTTCACCAAGACAAGATCTTTCAGAAGCCTTCCCTTAGACCAGAATGGACGCGTTCCAACCTATCATCCCCTACCACCAACTGTCCATTTGGATAAGTTATTGCAACCTATATGATCCAGGCAGAGCCCATAATGCTAAGTGGCTGCACTTGAAGCTTCTCAACATTTGACATCTCAAATCTCTTTGTTCCTGGGTGGCATTCCACAAGTGAGATACCAAGTCTTCCCCAGTATACTGGGCCTGGTGATGCCCAAGTTTTCCCCAGTATACTGGACTTGTGTAACCACTCAACACAAACCTTTCTTTCCATTCCACCCAGGTGATTCATTCACTTAGTTGTTTTATTAAACAAAACACAAGTCCTTGACTTAGAAATATTCCATAGCATGAATAGAATCCACCCTTGTTTTCTACTAGCTAAGCTAAGAATGATAGTAGTAGGAATCTTAACTTAGGATAATTCTACTAAGGTTTCATCTACTAGGATTTCCCATGGCATAGTTTATACTTAGCAAAAATTCCATGCAAGTCCTACTTAAAAAATATCACTAATGCATAGTGTAAATAATAGGATAAAAGTATGAAGCATCACTTGCCTTTTTGGTAGAGAATTATAAGTTCACTCCTTGATCTTGCAATAGTCACACTCTTCAAATTCCACTACAATTTTCAATCAACCAAGCAATATTCAATCTACCATTCAAGCAACCATCACATAAAATAATAAAAAACAAGGCAATGCATGCAAACCTGCCAAAGATTGTTTTATTTGAAAAAGTGGTTTCTAATAGGCTATAAACATTTGAAAACACCTATTGGTCATTTAAAAAAGTGGTAAAACCATTTGATATTAAGTTAGCAAAAATGGCCACTTTAAATCATTTTTGTTTTGGTAGAAAGGATTTAAATCCAAGTAATATTCTCTATTGTTTGGCAAACACATTTCTAAACACAAATGTTAGTGTTTTATGGTCAAGTGTTTAATATTAAAACCATTTGCAAAAGGTTTCACCTATAAACCATTTTTACTCCAAAAAAATATGTTGTTGGAAATGCCTTTTAGCAAAGTAATGATTTTATAGGGTTCATAAAATATATTTTTAAATCTCAAAACTTGGTGTTTAGGGTCAGAGAGTTTAAATCTAACCATTTTCCAAAGGTTTGACTCAAAGAGCACTTTTAACACCTAAACAATATTTTTATTTGACTAGAAAATGTTCTAATTCAAAGATTTATTCTTTAACTTCACAAAATACACTTTAATTTCCACAAGTTGGTTTATATGGTCAGTAGGTTCAAAACAAACCATTTGCCAAGGATTTTATCCTAAAAAACATTTCTTGAATAAATTTTATGTTCTAAATATGCCTACACAAGTTTCTGCAAAAACAACTATTTTACCAGAAGCAATTCACTAAACAAAGTGCATGGTTGGGTAGAGTTTGTTTTTCTGATTCCATTTATATAAAATTTGCAAAATTTGGACGTGTAGATTTAAAGTTATGCAATTTACAAAATCATACAATCAATAGAAATGTTTCTGGTTTTAATTCAAAACTCTGGCCACGTGGCTCTATCCTATTGGACGATACCGCTTCATTTGGATTGAGCTATACTGGACGCAGGATCTCATTTAAATCGCACGACACATATCGATGCATACCCCTTCGATTAAAATCTAATCCTATTCCTTCGATCCAGATCCAACGGACCACAATAGCTCGACCATGGACTGGCGGCGCCTGCGGCGGCGGACGGGGCACACGCTCAGACAGGGAGGTTGCTGAGGAACTAGGTCGCACGGGAGAGGGAGAGGATGCTCACCAGACTCGCAGGAGTGCGGCGACGCTCAAGGTGGGGTCAGTTCGTCGAGGGGCGCTCGGGGGTAGCGGTGATTGCTCACCAGAGTTCGCGGCGGCCCTAGGTGCTTCTGTTTGTCGACGGGGTGAGGTTACAGGCCACCCGAAGGAAAAAAGGGAAGCTACGTTAGATATGGGCGAGAGAGTAGATCGCAGGGGTTTCAACCAGAGAGGAGGGGACGGTCGGGTCTCACCGGTAATGCTCGTCGGAGCAGAGGCAGATGGCGGCGTTACATTGAAGACGGCGAGTGTCCAGCGGCGCGAGCGAAGCTACAGCTCTTGGCAGTACGCTGGTCTTTGGCGAGCACGCTTAAGTCAGGAAGGCAAGGGGCGATGAAGGCTGGCCAGAATCGACCGGAGGAGGTCGTCGGAGCAGTGGGGCGCGTGGAGAAATTCGTCCAGCCTAGGGGTTCCTGGGAGGCCTCGACTGAGGGGAAAGAGAGAGAATAGGGAGGCGTTTAAGGGAGCATGGTCAGGGGATGAGAATCACGCGACATTGATGCGAATTAAACAAGCGAAATCAACGCAGAAACTGGCAAGGAGATGAGGAAGAAGGGGTCCGCGAGGTTGAAGACGGCGACGTGGATGTGGGGTAGCGTCGTTAGTGAGTGAAAGAGGGGAGTGGTGGGGTCCAACAGTCAGGGACAGTGCGGGTTTGTTCTGCGGTGAGAAGAAAAACGCTTCGGGGGAGAGAGGTGGGCTTGCTGGGCTTAGTGGGCTAGCTGGGTTGGGCTGGCTCCTTTCTTTTTTTTTTGTTCTGGATCCTTCTCTTTTTCTGTTTTCATTTTTCTGTTTTGATTTTGTTTAAATGATTTCAAACCTTGTTTGAATTCAAACCTTTTTAAAATGTTCAGTATATTCCCATACTGTTTAAACATGTATTTTTAAATACTATTTTAGGAATAATTCTTTTATTTTTCTTATGGTTTTATTCTTTATTAAAAATAAGCATATGCCATTATTCAAATAAGATTAAATATATTTTCAAACCCTTATTTAAATTCCAATTTTTCACAAAACCTTTTCAGTAGGTTTATTTATTTAATGGGGTGTTAAATAATTCACTTTGAATTATTTAAAGTATTTTAATATGATTATTAATCATTTAATTTGGGCAATTTTGTCTTTATTCAAATAGGAATAGAATTTGGTTAATGCCACATTATTTTATTTGAATATTCTTTATCCATTATTTTATTTGGATTTGGATTAAATTCATTCCATTTATGGATTTGTCTAAGATTTAATTTGGCTTTTAAAATACTCCTCATTTAATAATTCTTTCTTTATCTTATAAAATCCATATCTTTTTATTTATAGATCCAAAGTTGGTGATTCCAATTTGTAAAATCTTGCTTATCCTTTTAAATATCTTTAGGATTATTTGCTCACCATTTGGTATGGCTTTTTAGATAGGTGATTTATTAGCTTTGGAAATTCAATTTCCTTATCTTACCAAATCCATAAGATTTTATCTATGGTTCCAAATTGAATGAAATCAATTTCTATGGCTTTAAAAATATTTCTAATTATCATTTTGATCATTTATAAATGTTTGTTGATAAATTTTTATATGGATCAAATCCTTAGTCTTAGAGTAATCTTGGAAATGATTTTCTCTCATTATGTTTTTAGAGTTTTGGTTTGACTTTTCCCAAGTGTTTAAATTTCAAGATGCATTTATGAAGAATGCACTTCACTTGATTTGAATTTAGTTGGATTCAAATTTTATTCAAAGTTTGTTCAAGATGGGTTTTTAAGTTTCCATTTAGAAACAAAAAGTTTCTTTTCACCCTAAATTTCAACAATTATTTATTTGTTTATTTATTTTTCACATTACAAAATTTGGAAAATTTTGGGATGTGACATGCTACCACCCTTAAAAGAAATCTCGTCCCGAGATTTGGGAAGGCTAGAGGTTACAAGTTGGCTTGAAAACAACTAGGGTACTACCACCCTTAAAAATTTTCCAACTAGATTACATCTTGGTTTGCTTAGGATCTTGATGAATCTTCTCTGGGCAAACATCTGCATAGTGTCCTTTATTTCCACACTTGAAACATGTGACAAGGCTGAGATCCTTCATAGGCTTGCTTGTCTTGTACTTCATCTTTTTTGGACAATTGCTTGCACAATGTCCTTGATCACCACAATTGTAACATGTGACAATATTGAGCTCTTCACGTATCTTCTGTGGACAAGTTGATACATAATCGCCTAGCTCTTTGCAGTTGTTGCACCACACTTGGCTAATTTCCTTATACTTCTTCTTCTTCTCTGGACATTCATTGGCATAGTGTCCCATCTCTTTGCAATGGCAACATTGCACTTGGGTTTTGTCCTTTTTCTTCTTGGGTTTCTCCAAAGCTAGGAGTTCTTCTAGTTCATGATCTTCATATCTCACCTCAAAGGTGGGAAAGTCTCCTGGTTTCCTTAATAGTTTCCTTGGATAATACATATGTTTCCTCTTTTGTCTGTTAATACTTGTGTGATTTGTAAACTAAATTAGAGTCCCTGGTAAAGCCTATTTATAATACTAGCTTGTTGATTAATAGATGATCGTGGTTTCTCGATCATGAACATTGAGATGTTGTTAATAACAAGATTATATCATTAGGATAATGGTATGATGGACATACTCCTATAGATAAGCGTAGCATAAAGATCAAGTCATTTTAATAGTTCGTTTGCTATAAGCTTTCTGATACATAGTAACCTAATTCCTTCGACCATGAGATAATGCTAATCACCATCGCCGGAAGAATGCTTTGATGACATCAAACAACACACCATAACTGGGTGGCTATAAAGGTGGCATTGAGTGTTGGGAAATTATGGGTTGAGGCACATGGATCAAGAGTGGAATTTGTCCATCCATATGACGGATAGATATACTCTGGGCCCTCTCGGTGGAATGTCATCCAATTAGCTCGCAAGCATGTGACTGGCTCACAAGGGATCACATATCATGGTAACGAGAAAAGAGTACTTATCGGTAACGAGGTTGAACTAGGTATGCAGAGATACCGACGATCAAAACCTCGGATAAGTAAACTATCATGAGACAAAGGGAAATTGGTATCGTATGTAAATGGTTCATTTGACCGCAAAGTAATCATAGAAATATGTGGGAGCCATATGAATTTCCAGATTCCTCTATTGGTTATTGATTGGAGAAGTGTCTCGGTCATGTCCGCATAATTCACGAACCCTAGGGGGACACACTTAAGGATTCGATGTTGTTATGTAGTTATGGAATGATGAGTAAGAGACCGAATGTTGTTCGGAGTCTCGGATGGGATCCAGGATATAATGAGGAGATCCGGAATGGTCCGGAGAATAAGATTCATATAAAGAAAGTCCTGTTTCGGAGTTTGGAAATGATTTTGGTGTTTTCACCGGGAATGTTCTAGAAGGGTCTGGAAGGTCCGGCACTCCGGAAGGGGAAGGGTACATTTTGAAGGGTTTCGCGGCATAGTAAATCAAAATTTTCTATGGATGCGAACAGAGGGAAAGCCAAAATCTAATCTAGGAGATGCAATCAACGAGAGAGATTGGATTAGATCTTCATACCCTTGAAGATTCGCACAGCGGAACGTTCGTCGGAACGTGGGTGATGTAGTCGTACTCGCTTCTCCTCCTAGCGATCCGATCGGATCTAGCACCACAAGTGGCGGTGCCTCCGTGAGATGCACACGTGTAGCACCTCGACGTCTCCTCCTTCCTCGGACCAGCAAGTATGGTGGAGAGATAGATTGGATCTACAACACGACGGCGTGGTGTATATGGTGGAGAATTTCTGCAGCAGGGCTTCGCCTACAAACAGTCGGGAGGGAGAGAGGAAAGCTAGCAAGGCGTCTAGGGTTTGGAGGAGAGGTGTGTGTGGTTGGTGCGCCCCCACCCCTCTTTATATATAGGGGGGGCTCAGCCCTAGCCCCTCCCCCAAGCCCAAAGGATAAGGAGTGGGGGGCATGGACTCTCCCCTCTTCTAGAAACCCTATCTCTAGTTTAAACGATTTAAACTCTCTAGGATCGGCTGGGCCCTATGGGGCCTTGTGCCCCTGGCCCAATGCGGCCAAGACACTCCCTCATAGGCCCATGCCCCCTCCCGGAAGGTGGGGCCACGTTGGTCCCCTTCCGGAAGGTTCTAGAAGCTTCCGGTACAATACCGATTAATCCGAAACAATTCCGAACTCCAAAACTGCCTCGCCTTATATGAATCTTATTCTCCGGACCATTCCGGAACCTCTCGTGATGTCCCGGATCCCATCCGAGACTCCGAACAAAAATTCATAAACCAATTATCCAATCTATCCTAGCGTCAAGACACGTTAAGTGTGTGACCGCGGAGTTCGAGAATATCGAGCGAACATGATCTTCTATCAATAATCAACAGCGGGGTCTGGGCACCCATATTGACTCCCACACATTCATCGATGATCATATCGGATGAACCACGATGTCAGGATTCAATCAATCCTATATATATATATTCCCTTCATCTCGCGATATTTTACTTGCCCGAGATTCGATCGTCGATGGCGTCATACCTAGTTCAATCTCGTTCACGGAAGTACTTTACTCGTTCGTAATCCGATATCACTTTGTGATTAACTCCTTAACCACATGCTTGCAAGCGGTGTTGATATCGATTAAAGTGGGCCCAAGTATATCTCTCCGACTTGGGAGGGACAAATTCCATCTCGATACATACAACCCAATGGATACTTTCCGATCACCTGAGAGACACCTTTATGATCACCCTCTCATAGGATGACGTTTGATGACCTCAAATCTTTCTTCCGTTTCCAGGGAGTTTCATTTTCTCATGGTCTAAGGAATACAATATTTTACATATTAAAAGCTTCTCAAAGATGAACACGATGAAACGATCTAATTGCTTCGCTTAGTTTGGGTCTGTCCATCATATCATTCTCCAATGATATGATCTCATTATCAATTGACAACTCATGTCTATGGTTAGGAAACCTTAACCATCATTGATCAATGAGCTAGTCCATAGAGGCGTACTAGGGACACGGTGTTGTTCACAAACCACACAAGTATTAAAGTTTCCGCTTAATACAATTCTAGCATGGAATATAAATTTTATCATGAACAAGAATTATAATAATAACATCTTTATTATTGACTCTAGGGCATAATTCCAACAGTCTCCCACTTGCACTAGAGTCAATAATCTAGTTTACATCTGGCAACAATCTCACACCCATGGCACTGAGGTGTTGATCATGTTTTACACGTGGAAGAGGTTTAGTCACTGGATCTGCGACATTCAGATCCGTATGTACTTTGCTAATCTTCAGATCTCCATCTGCTATATAATCTCGGATTATATGAAACTTGCGATTGATATGCTTGGTCTTTGGATGATATCTTGGTTCCTTAGCGAGTGCTATGGCGCCAGTGTTGTCACACAATATCTCTAGTGGGTCCAATGCACTTGGAACCACGCCAAGCTCAGTGATGAAGTTTCTGATCCAAACTCCTTCACTTGACGCTTCTGCAGCAGCCATGTATTCCGCTTCCACTGTAGATCCCGCGATCACGCTTTGCTTGCAGCTTCTCCAGCTCACAGCTCCTCCATTCAAAATATAAACGTATCCTGTCTGAGATTTGGAATCATCCTTGTCGGTGTCGAAACTAGCATCGACGTAAACTTTTACGACAAGCTGTTCATCACCCCCATAGACTAAGAACATTTCTTTAGTTCTATTTAGGTACTTTAGGATGTTCTTCACGGCTGTCCAGTGTTCCACTCCTGGATCACTTTGATATCTGCTCGTCAAACTAAGAGCATTGGACACATCTGGTCTAGTACACAGCATGGCATACATGATGGAACCTATGGCCGAGGCATAAGGCACTTTGCTCATAGCTTCCCTATCATTTATCAGTGGACACTGAGCCTTGCTCAATATCTTACCTGACAACATAGGCACTGAACCTTTCTTTGCCTTATCCATTCTGAACCTTTTCAGAACTTTGTCTAGGTATGTACTCTGGCTTAAAGCTATCAGGCGTCTTTGTCTATCTCTATAGATTTTGATGCCCAATATATAAGCAGCTTCACCTAGGTCTTTCATTGAAAAACACTTGTTCAAATAACTCTTCACATTGTTAAGCATGTTGATGTCATTTCCGATAATCAATATGTCATCCACATACAAGCATGTAAACGCCACCGAGCTCCCACTCACTTTCTTGTAGATACAAGCTCAGAGCAATTTGGAACAAATCCAAAACTCTTGATCACTTGATCAAAACGAAGGTTCCAACTCCGAGATGCTTGCTTCACCAATAAATGGAACTGAAGTTTGCATACTTTACTAGCATCCTTAGGATCGACAAAACCTTCGGGTTGCATCATATACAACTCTTCATCAATGTTACCATTGAGGAAAGCAATCTTGACATCCATCTGCCATATTTCATAATCATGAAACGCAACAATTGCTAATAAAATCCGAATGGACTTAAACATCGCTACGGGAGAGAAAGTCTCATCGTAGTCAACACCTTGAACTTGTCGAAAACCTTTTGCGACAAGTCGTGCTTTATAGACGGTAACATTACCATCCGCGTCCGTTTTCTTCTTGAATATCCATTTGCACTCAACGGCCTTTCGGTCGCTAGGAGGATCCACCAAAGTCCATACTTGGTTTTTGCTCATGGATCCCAATTCGGATTTCATGGCTTCCAGCCATTTCTCAGAGTCTGGGCTCATCATCGCTTCCTCATAGTTCGTAGGTTCACTGTCTTCTACCAACAAGACAGTCAAGATAGGGTTGCCGTACCACTCAGGAGGGGCACGCGACCTTGTCGACCTGCGACGTTCGATGAGACATCGTCCAAGCTTCATGATCCTTGTCATTAGCTTCCTCTATTGTTGGTGCAAAGTGACCGGAAAATTTCAGGTCTGCGCTACTCTCCAATTCAAGAGAAGGTTCAATAACCTCGTCTAGATCTACTTTCCTCCCACTCACTTCTTTCGAGAGAAACTCCTTCTCAAGAAAGGAACCGTTCTTCGATAAAACACTTTGCCTTCGGTTACGTGATAGAAGGTATACCCAATAGTTTCCTTAGGGTATCCTATGAAGACGCATTTCTCCGCTTTGGGTTCGAGCTTGTCCGCATCAACTTCTTGACGAAGCTTCGCACCCCCAAACTTTAAGAAACGACAACTTAGGTTTAGCACCAAACCACAGTTCATACGGTGTCGTCTCAACGGATTTAGATGGAGCCCTATTTAAAGTGAATGCAGCGGTTTCTAATGCATAACCCCAAAATGATAACGACAAATCAAGAAGAGACATCATTGATCGGACCATATCTAATAGGGTTCGATTAAGCTCGAGACACACCATTGCGCTGTGGTGTTCTGGGTGGCGTGAGCTGTGAAACGATTCCACTTGCTTTAAGATGCGTGAGAAAATCATAACTCAAATATTCACCTCCACGATCGGATCGTATAAACTTAATCTTTCTGTTACGATGGTTCTCCACTTCATTCTGAAATTCCTTGAACTTTTCAAATGTTTCAGATTTATGTTTCATTAAATAGATATACCCATATCTACTTAAGTCATCGGTAAAAGTGAGGAAATAGCGATATCCACCGCGCGTCGAAACACTCATCGGTCCGCATACATCGGTATGTATGATTTCCAACAAGTCCGTTGCTCGCTCCATCATACCGGAGAACGGGGTTTTGATCATCTTGCCCATGAGGCATGGTTTGCATGTGTCAAATGATTAAAAATCAAGAGACTCCAAAAGTCCATCAGAATGGAGTTTCTTCATGCGCTTTACACCAATATGACCTAGACGACAGTGCCACAAATAAGTAGTATTATCACTATCTACTTTGCATCTCTTAGCCTCAATGTTATGGATGTGTGTTTCATCCCTTTCGAGATTTAGAAGAAATAAACCATTCACAAGAGGTGCATGACCATAAAAGATGTTACTCATATAAATAGAACAACCATTATTCTCCGATTTAAACGAATAACTGTCTTGCAATAAACACGATCCAGAAATAATGTTCATGCTCAACGCAGGCACATAATAACACTTATTAAGGTTTAAAACTAATCCCGAAGGTAAAACTAAGGAGAGCGTGCCGACGGCCATCACATCAACTCTTGATCCGTTGCCAACGCATCGTCACCTCATCCCTCCCCATTGCCGTCTATTCCGTAGCTCTGTTTGAGTTACAAATATTAGCAATCGAACCAGTATCAAATACCTGTGCACTACAACGAGGGCTAGTAAGTAAAACATCAATAACATGTATATCAAATATACCTTTGATGGTGCCAGCCTTCTTGTCCGCTAAGTACTTGAACATTATGCCCAAAGGACCCTTGTCCTTGCAATAGAAGCACTCGATGTCGGGCTTAGGACCAGACTTGAGCTTCTTCTCGGCGAGGGCATTGCGCTTCCGTCCGCCTTCTTGAAGGGTTTCTTTGCTCCTTACCTTTCTTAAAGGAGGGCTTGTTGACCATCAACACATGATTATCCTTCTTGATGTCCACCTCTGCCGCACTTTACTGCGAAGAGCTCGGTGATCGTATCAGTGGAACCAATCTGATTATGAGTCACTACAAAACTTTTGTAGCTGGGAGGGAGTGATTGCAGAACCCTGTCAATCTTGAGCTCCTCTGGAATCATGCATTCCAGTTGCTCAAGGCGTTGAGTGTAGCCCGTCATCTTAATGGCGTGCTCACTAACGGAACTCCCTTCCTCCATCTTGCAGTTAAAGAACTTCTCGGAGATCTCATATCTCTCAGAACGGGTCTGAGTCTGAAACATGGTTTTCAACTCTTTGAGAATCTCGAAGGTCCCGGGATACTCTTCAAAACGATTTTGAAGCTCCGGTTCCATATCAAACAACATGGTGCTCTTAATCACACCATAATCATCATCTTTGCGCGACTGATAGACAGCTTTCTCATCAGCCGGCGCAGTTGCAGCAGGGGGGTCACCTAACGCTTTTCCAAGGACATAGTCCTTTTGTCCGCCAGACAGAATGATTCTTAGATTGCGGAACCAATTGGTGAAGTTAGACCCATTGTTTCTAAGCTTTTCCTTCTCAGCAAAAACGTTGAAGTTGAAGTTAGACTTGGCCATGTGATCTACAGTATTTGCAAGTACAATTTAGACTATGTTCATGATAAATAGTTCAATTTAATCAAATTACTAGATGAACTCCCACTAAATTCAACATCCCTTAAGTTGTTTAGTGAACACGATCCAAATTCACCACACCTAATCCGATCATCACGAGAAGAGATGTGGTTTCAATGGTGGACAACAAAGTGTCGATCATATCACTCATGCTTAACCTTTACGTTCTTGTGTTCCGAGGCCATGTCTGTACATGCTAGGCTCGTCAAGCTAGACCCAAGTATTTATGCGTGTGCAAAACTGGCTTGCACCCGTTGTATGTGAGCGTAGAGTCTATAGCACCCGATCATCACGTGATGCTTGGACACGACGAACTTTCGCAACGGTGCATACTTGGGGAGAACACAGTTTTTATCTTGATCTTTAAGTGAGGAATCATCTTATAATGCTACCGTCGCGATCTAAGCATAATAAGATACATAAAGGATAAACATCACATGCATATAACTTTATGTGACATGGTATAGCCAATCCTCGCAATGATCTCCATCTTGTGCGTTACGCATGATCTCCATCACTCCACCATGATTGCCTCCACCACGAATAGCAACTACAACTATTGCTAACTACTTAGCGATAAAGTAAAGCTATTACATGGCGTATAAGAAGTTGACTTCAGGTCATACACAATTATAAAGACAACCATATGGCTCCTGCCGGTTGTGTACTCATCGACATGCAAGTCGTGAAACATTACAAAACATGATCATTGCATACAATATACACATCACATCTTGGGCCATACCATATCACAGAAAACACTCCCTGCAAAAACAAGTTAGACGCCTCTACTTTGTTGTTGCATGTTTTACGTGGCTTATGGGAGTAGATGCTAAGAACGATTCTTACCTACGGAAAGCCACAACGGTGATATTATGGTTGCCAAACTCCGGTGTTAATCCCATGACAACTATAGTGAGAGAAACTGACATCCACCAGCCGCATGTGTGGAACAAGCCACACGTCAAGTGCGGAGCCGGTCTCGCGAACGACGTCGCGTAAGGTTGGCCTGGACCGCTTCAATCTCACTATCCCGCGTCATAAGAAGAACACAAACAAGAGGCTTGCAACAGAAAACATCAACACCCGCAACAACCATGTTGCGTTCTACTCGTGAAACACATCTACGCATAGATCTAGCTCTGATACCACTGAAGGGTTTCGCGGCATAGTAAATCAAAATTTTCTACGGATGCGAACAGAGGGAAAGCCAAGATCTAATCTAGGAGATGCAATCAATGAGAGAGATTGGATTAGATCTTCATACCCTTGAAGATTCGCACAGCGGAACGTTCGTCGGAACGTGGGTGATGTAGTCGTACTCGCTTCTCCTCCTCGCGATCCGATCCGATCTAGCACCACAAGTGGCGGTGCCTCCGTGAGATGCACACGTGCAGCACCTCGACGTCTCCTCCTTCCTTGGACCAGCAAGTATGGTGGAGAGATAGATTGGATCTACAACACGACGGCGTGGTGTATATGGTGGAGAATTTCTGCAGCAGGGCTTCGCCTACAAACAGTCGGGAGGGAGAGAGGAAAGCTAGCAAGGCGTCTAGGGTTTGGAGGAGAGGTGTGTGTGGTTGGTGCGCCCCCACCCCTATTTATATAGAGGGGGGGCGCAGCCCTAGCCCCTCCCCCAAGCCCAAAGGATAAGGAGTGGGGGGCATGGACTCTCCCCTCTTCTAGAAACCATATCTCTAGTTTAAACGATTTAAACTCTCTAGGATCGGCTGGGCCCTATGGGGCCTTGTGCCCCTGGACCAATGCGGCCAGGACACTCCCTCATAGGCCCATGCCCCCTCCCGGAAGGTGGGGCCACGTTGGTCCCCTTCCGGAAGGTTCTAGAAGCTTCCGATAATCTTGATTAACCGGAACAATTCCGAACTCCAAAAACTGCACCGCCTTATATGAATCTTATTCTCGGACCATTCGGAACCTCTCGTGATGTCCCGGATCCCATCCGAGACTCGAACAAAAATTCATAAACCAATTATCCAATCTATCCTAGCGTCAAGACACGTTAAGTGTGTGACCTGCGGTTTGAGAATATGCAGACATGATCTTCTATCAATAATCAACAGCGGGTCTGGGCACCCATATTGACTCCACACATTCATCGATGATCATATCGGATGAACCACGATGTCGGATTCAATCAATCATATATATATATATTCCTTCGTCTCGCGATATTTTACTTGCCGAGATTCGATCGTCGGTACCCATACCTAGTTCAATCTGTTCACAAGTACTTTACTCGTTCGTAATCCGATATCACTTTGTGATTAACTCCTTAACCACATGCTTGCAAGCGGTGTTGATATCGACACGAGTGGGCCCAAGTATATCTCCGACTTGGGAGGGACAAATTCCATCTCGATACATACAACCCAACAGATACTTTCCGATCACCGAGAGACACCTTTATGATCACCCTCTCATAGGATGACGTTTGATGACCTCAAATCTTTCTTCCGTACGTGGAGTTGCATTATCTCATGGTCTAAGGAATACAATATTTGACATAGGAAAAGCTTCGCAAAGATGAACACGATGAAACGATCTAATTGCTTCGCTTAGTTTGGGTCTGTCCATCATATCATTCTCCAATGATATGATCTCATTATCAATTGACAAATCATGTCTATGGTTAGGAAACCTTAACCATCATTGATCAATGAGCTAGTCCATAGAGGCGTACTAGGGACACGGTGTTGTTCACAAACCACACAAGTATTAAAGTTTCCGCTTAATACAATTCTAGCATGGAATATAAATTTTATCATGAACAAGAATTATAATAATAACATCTTTATTATTGCCTCTAGGGCATAATTCCAACACATTTATGTGTCATGACAATGTGGAATGGTTGCATCATATACTAGGTCACTTGGCTGGGCAATATGAAGAAAGAAATCAAATTCAAGTTTGAAAGTCAAACGCTAATTTTAAAAGTCAAATCCGAACATTGCTTGGTGGAGGGAGAGTAGGAAACCTACCTAGGGTAGGAATCCCACTCCCTCCACCCGCCGGCCAAGGAGGAGGAGTTGGAGGAGGACTCCCTCCTCCCAAACCGCCTCTCCCCGCCTATATAAGGAGGGGTAGGGCGCAGCCCTACCCCTTACACCCAAACCCTAGCTCCTAGGCGCCACCACCCCCCAAGTGCTTCCGCCGCCACCAGGGCCTCCTCCAAGTCGCCGACTTGGGCTTCTCCAAGCCCTAGCCGCCGGCCACACCACCTCCCCTTGGTGCCTCTAATCCGTAGATCTCCAAGGCCCTCTCTTACTCCACCATACTCGCCCCGGCTTAGGCGAAGCCCTGCGGGATCTTCCCTCTACTTCCGACACCATGCCGTCCTGCTACCAGAATCACGAGGAGAGAACTACAACCTCCGCTAACTGCTGGAACAAGGGAGAGGAAGGTCTTCATCGAGTACCGAACGTGTGACCGACTGCGGAAGAGCTGCCGGAACGCAGCGCCGGAAGGATCGTCTATGCGATCTTGTGATCGGCAAGTGTACGACTACATCACCCACGAGAATCTCCTCTCGTTAACCGCTTTGGAATCTTCGAGGGTGAGTGCTTTTATAGACTCGTTGCTACAACCTAGTAGATTGATCTTGGCTTGTTTGTGTGCATGCGGTAGAATTTTTTTGTTTTCCATGCTACGAACCCCTATAGTGGTATCAGAGCCGTGTCTATATGTAGATTTGTTGCACGAGTAGAACAAAATGGTCATTGTGGGTGGTGGTGCTTTTATTATCAATTGATTTTTGTGTACTTTGCATCTTGCGGTATGATGGGATGAAGCGGCCCGGGCTAACCTTACATGATATCGTTCATTAGACTTGCTCCACGCTCAACATGCAACTTGTATTGCATAAGTGGCTTTGCGGGTGTCTGTCTCTCCCATCATAGTATAGATTCAATTTACAATGGGCAATTGATAGTTCAAGCATCAACGTTGTGGTTCTTGTTCGTAAGTTAGAACGACACTTATTGAAAGCCCCAAACCACGTAAAATATGCAAAGAAAATTAGAGGAGTCTAACTTTGTTTTGCAGGGGTGTGCTGTGATGTGATATGGCCATGATTGTGATTATATATGATGTATGCAATGTTCCTTATTGTAAGTTGGCAACCGGCAGGAGCAATATGGTTGTCCTTTAAATTCCGTAAATACATGCGTGTCTATTCAAAGTAGTTGTAATAGTTGAAGCTGGTGGACGACAACCATGAAACAACGCCATTGACCTTGATGCCATACCGGTGATGATGGAGATCATGTTCGTGCTTGAAGATGGAGATCGGAAGCACAAGAAGAAAGGCCATATCATATCACATATTATGAATTGCATGTGATGTTAATCCTTTATGCATCTTGTATTGCTTAGTTTGCGGCGGTAGCATTATAAGATGATCCCTCATGCACACAATTTCAAGTTTTAAAGTGTTCATCCTTAGTAAGCACCGTTGCTAAAGCTCGTTGTTTCGAAGGACCACGTGATGATCAGGTGTGTTAGATTCTGCGAGTGTATACAACGTGAGCAAGCCAGATTTTCTCATGCGGAAGCTAAGGTTTGATCTTGACGAGCCTAGCTTGTACAAACATGGTCTCGGAACACGGATCACCGAAAGGTAAAGCATGAGTCATATAGTAGATATGATGAACATGTTGATTGTTCGCCATTGAAGCTACATCAACTCTCGTGATGATCG
Organism: Avena longiglumis; assembly: GCA_030063025.1. Classification (NCBI taxonomy): domain Eukaryota; kingdom Viridiplantae; phylum Streptophyta; class Magnoliopsida; order Poales; family Poaceae; genus Avena; species Avena longiglumis. The sequence continues at coordinate 213,986,260 of CP125979.1, forward strand.
GTTTTGATGTGGTGGATTTGGTTTTTGTGATCACTAAAACAATTTGAGGGATATTGTTTTGAGTGGGAGTTCACCTAGATTAATTTAACTATTAATTAGAACTCAATTTGTCATAAACTTAGTCTAAACTATTGCAAATATGTTGTAGATTAATGGTGGCCCCTACCATCAATTTTAATGCGTTCCTAGAGAAAGAAAAGTTGAAAAACAATGGAAGCAACTTCGCGGATTAGTTCCGCAATTTGAGGATTGTCCTCAATGCCGGTAATTTGACCTATGTGCTGGATGCACCGTTGGGTGACCCGCCTACAGCTACTACTACCGATGAAGTAAAGAATGTATACCTCACTCGGAAGAATCAGTACTCCATAGTTCAGTGTGCTATCTTGTATGGTTTGGAATCAGAGCTTGAGAAAAGGTTTGAGAACCATGACCCACATGATATTGTCCGTGAACTCAAAATGTTATTTGAGGCTCATGCGACAGTTGAGAGTTATGAGGCTTCTGAAAAGTTCTTTAACTGCAAGATGGAAGAGGGCAGCTCCGTCAGTGAGCACGTGCTTAAGATGTCTGGGCACGCAAGCAAACTCCAAAGCTTGGGTATAGTGATTCCTAATTCTTTGGGGATTCACCGTGTCCTCCAATCACTACCACCAAGTTACAAGAACTTTGTGATGAACTACAATATGCAAAACATGGACAAGTCATTGCCCAAACTCTTGTCCATGTTGAAATCTGCAGAAGTGGAGATCAAGAAGAGCACCAAGTTTTGTTGGTCAATAAGACCACCAAATTCAAGAAGCAAGGCAAGTCTAAGAAAAAGGGAAACTTCAAGAAGGGCGGTAAGAAAGTTGCCGCGCCGACGAAGAAGACCAAGGCTGGGCCTAAGCCTGATACTGAGTGCTTTTACTGCAAGGGAGAAGGTCACTGGAAGCGGAATTGCCCAAATTACTTGGCGGATTTGAAGAACGGCAACATCAAGAAGAAAGGTATATCTGATATACATGTTATTGATGTGTATCTCACTAGTACTCGTAGTAGTGCCTGGGTATTTGATACTGGTTCGGTTGCTCATATTTGTAACTCGAATGTCATCGCAAAATAAACGGAATCTAGCGAAGAACGAGGTGATGATGCGCGTAGGAAATGGATCAAAGGTTGATGTGATCGCGGTCGGCACGCTACCTCTTCATCTACCATCGGGATTAGTTTTATACTTAAATAATTGTTATTTGGTGCCTGCGTTGAGCATGAACATTATATCTGGATCATGTTTATTGCGAAACGGTTACTTGTTTAAGTCCGAGAATAATGGTTGTTCGATTTATATGAGTAATATGTTTTATGCACATGCACCTTTGATAGATGGTCTATTCTTATTGAATCTCGATTGTGGAAATACACACATTAATAACATTGAAGCTAAATGTTTGAAATTGAGCGATAACTCGATCTATATGTGGCACTGTCGTCTTGGTCACATTGGAGTGAAACGTATGAAGAAACTCCATTCCGATGGACTTCTTGAATCACTTGATTTCGAATCACTTGAAAGATGTGAAGCATGTCTGATGGGTAAAATGGCTAAGACTCCATTTTCTGGTATGATGGAGCGAGCTACGGACTTATTGGAAATCATACATACCGATGTGTGTGGACTAATGAGTGTAGCATCGCGCGGTGGTTATCGTTATGTTCTCACCTTCACGGATGACTTGATTAGATATGGGTATATCTATTTCATGAAACATATGTCCGAAACTTTCGAGAAGTTTAAGGAATTTCAAAATGAGGTAGAGAATCAACGCAACAAGGAGATTAAATTTCTACGATCTGATCGTGGAGGTGAATATCTAAGTTACGAGTTTGGCGAGCATTTAAAGAAATGCGGAATACTTTCACAATTGACACCGCCGGGAACACCACAGCATAATGGTGTGTCCGAACATCGTAATCGAACTCTCTTAGATATGGTTCGTTCTATGATGTCACTTACAGATTTACCGCTATCGTTTTGGGGTTATGCATTAGAAACAGCCGCATTCACTTTAAATAGGGCACCATCTAAATCCGTTGAAACGACACCGTATGAATTATGGTTTGGGAAGAAACCTAAATTGTCGTTCCTTAAAGTTTGGGGTTGCGAAGCTTATGTAAAGAAGTTACAGCCGGACAAGCTTGAACCCAAAGCGGAAAAATGCGTCTTCATAGGATACCCGAAGGAAACTATTGGGTATACCTTCTATCATAGATCCGAGGGAAAAATCTTCGTTGCCAAGAATGGATCCTTTCTAGAGAAGGAGTTTCTCACGAAAGAAGTGACTGGAAGGAAAGTAGAACTCGATGAGGTTGATGAACCTTCTCTCGAACTTGCGAGTAGCGCAGCACCGGAAGTAGTTCCTGTGGCGCCTACACCAATAAGAGAGGAAGCTAATGATGTTGATCATGAAACTTCTGTTGAAGTTAACACGGAACCTCGCAGGTCAACAAGAACTCGTACCACTCCTGATTGGTATGATCCCGTTATGAGTGTCATGTTGGTGGACAACACCGATGACCCTGCGACATATGAAGAAGCAATGATGAGCCCAGATTCCAATAAATGGCAAGAAGCCATGAAATCCGAGATTGGATCCATGTACGAAAACCAAGTATGGACTTTGGTGGACTTACCAGATGGCCTGAAGGCTGTCGAGAACAAATGTATTTTCAAGAAGAAAACAGATGCTGATGGTAATGTTACTGTCTATAAAGCTCAACTTGTCGCAAAAGGGTTTCAACAAATTCAAGGGGTTGACTACGATGAGACTTTCTCACCAGTAGCGAAGCTAAAGTCTGTGAGGATTATGCTAGCAGTCGCTGCATATTGTGATTATGAGATATGGCAGATGGATGTCAAAACAACTTTCCTCAATGGAGACATTGATGAAGAGTTGTATATGATGCAACCCAAAGGTTTTGTCAATCCTAAAGATGCTAACAAGGAATGTAAACTTCAAGGGTCCATATATGGATTGAAGCAAGCATCCCGAAGTTGGAATCAACATTTTGATAAGGTAATCAAAAGTTTTGGTTTTATACAAACTTATGGAGAAGCTTGTATTTACAAGAAAGTGAGTGGGAGCTCTGTAGCGTTCTTAATACTATATGTATATGACATATTGTTGATTGGGAATGATGTATACCTTCTTAATATTGTCAAGGATTATTTGAATAATAGTTTTTCAATGAAAGATCTTAGCGAAGCAACTTACATATTAGGCATAAAGATTTATAGAGATAGATCGAGATTCCTATTGTCATTGTCACAGAGTATATATTTGGACAAAGTTCTAAAGAGTTTTGGAATGGAAGATAGCAAGAAAGGGTTCTTGCCCATGTTGCCCAATACGACCTTGAGTAAAACTCAAAGTCCAGCAACGGCAAAAGATAGAGAAAGGATGAGTAAGACTCCCTATGCCTCAGCCATAGGATCTCTTATGTATGCCATGCTATGTACTAGACCCGACATTGCATATGCTGTTAGTTTGACTAGCAGATATCAAAGTGATCCAGGAGTGGATCATTGGACAGCGGTCAAAAACATCCTTAAGTACTTGAGAAGAACTAAGGATATGGTTCTTTCTTATGGAGGTGATGAACAACTCGTTGTTAATGGTTACACCGATGCTAGTTGGAACACTGATCCGGATGATTCTAAATCACAATCTGGATACATATTTACTTTGAATGGTGCAGCAGTTAGCTGGAGGAGTGCAAAGCAAAGCGTTGTGGAGAGATCTTCAACTGAATCAGAATACGTAGCTGCTTCGGAGGCTTCACAAGAGGCGATATGGATGAAGGAGTTCAGTATAGAGCTCGGTGTGGTTCCAAGTGCGCTGGACCCAATGTCTATCTATTGTGATAACATGGGCGTCATAGCCAATGCGCAAGAACCAAGGTCACACAAGAAGCTGAAGCATATCAAGCTATGTTTTCACGCTATTCGAGAGCATGTCCAAGATGGTAACATAAAGATTTGCAAAGTACACACAGATCTGAATGTGGCGGATCCGTTGACTAAACCTCTCCCGAGGGCAAAACATGACCAACACCAAACCGCCATGGGTGTTCGGTATATTACCATGTAATCTAGATTAGTTGACTCTAGTGCAAGTGGGAGACTGTTGGAGATATGCCCTAGAGGCAATAATAAAAGTGGTTATTATTATATATTTGTGTTTATGATAAATGTTTACATTCATGCTATAATAGTATTAACCGGAAACATTAATACTTGTGTGATTTGTAAACTAAATTAGAGTCCCTGGTAAAGCCTCTTTATAATACTAGCTTGTTGATTAATAGATGATCGTGGTTTCTTGATCATGAACATTGAGATGTTTTTAATAACAAGATCATATCATTAGGATAATGGTATGATGGACATACTCCTATAGATAAGCGTAGCATAAAGATCAAGTCATTTTAATAGTTCGTTTGCTATAAGCTTTCTGATACATAGTAACCTAATTCCTTCGACCATGAGATCATGATAATCACCATCACCGGAAGAATGCTTTGATGACATCAAACACCACACCATAACTGGGTGGCTATAAAGGTGGCATTGAGTGTTCGGAAAGTATGGGTTGAGGCACATGGATCAAGAGTGGGATTTGTCCATCCATATGACGGATAGATATACTCTGGGCCCTCTCGGTGGAATGTCATCCAATTAGCTTGCAAGCATGTGACTGGCTCACAAGGGATCACATATCACGGAAACGAGAAAAGAGTACTTATCGGTAACGAGGTTGAACTAGGTATGCAGAGATACCGAGGATCAAAACCTCGGATAAGTAAACTATCTTGAGACAAAGGGAAATTGGTATCATATGTAAATGGTTCATTCGATCGCAAAGTAATCGTAGAAATATGTGGGATCCATATGAATTTCCAGATTCCTCTATTGGTTATTGATTGGAGAAGTGTCTCGGTCATGTCCGCATAATTCACGAACCGTAGGGAGACACACTTAAGGATTTGATGTTGTTGTGTAGTTATGGAATGATGAGTAAGAGACCGAATGTTGTTCAGAGTCTTGGATGGGATCCGGGATATAACGAGGAGATCCGGAATGGTCCAGAGAATAAGATTCATATAAGGAAAGTCTTGTTTTGGAGTTCAGAAATGATTTCGGTGTTTTCATCGGGAATGTTCTAGAAGGGTCTGGAAGGTCCGGCACTCCAGAAGGGGAAGGGTACATTTATTTGTCATAACAATGTGGAATGGTTGCATCATGTACTAGGTCACTTGGCTGGGAAATATGAAGAGAGAAATCAAATTCAAGTTTGAAAGTCAAACGCCAATTTGAAAAGTCAAATCCGAACATTGCTTGGTGGAGGGAGAGTAGGAAACCTACCTAGGGTAGGAATCCCACTCACTCCACCCGACGGCCAAGGAGGAGGAGTTGGAGGAGGACTCCCTCCTCCCAAACCGCCTCTCCCCACCTATATAAAGAGGGGTAGGGCGCACCCCTACCCCTTACACCCAAACCCTAGCTCCTAGGCGCCACCACCTCCAAGTGATGTCGCCACGGCCAGGGCCTCCTCCAAATCACCGACTTGGGCTTATCCATGCCCTAGCCACCAGCCACACCACCTCCCCTTGGTGCCTCTAATCCGTAGATCGCCAAGGCCCTCTCTTACTCCACCATACTCGCTCTGGCTTAGGCGAAGCCCTGCAGGATCTTCCCTCTACTTCCGACACCACGCCGTCGTGCTGCCGGAATCACAAGGAGAGAACTACAACCTCCGCTGCCTGCTGGAACAAGGGAGAGGAAGGTCTTCATCGAAAATTTAACGCGTGTGACCAATCTGCTGAAACACAGTACGGAAGGATCGCTCACGATCTTGAGATCGGCAAGTGTACGACTACATCACCCACGAGAATCTGCTCTCGTTAACCGCTTTGGAATCTTCGAGAGTGAGTGCTTCTATCGACTCGTTGCTACAATCTAGTAGATAGATCTTGGCTTGTTTGTGTGCATGCGGTAGAATTTTTTTGTTTTCCATGCTACGAACCCCTACAATAATGAACTGGCTGGGTAACGCTATTACTCACCTTTTCCTTTGATCCCCTGCTTAGACTCTGAGGATCCCGAAGATACTCCAATGTATGCAGCGGAATGCCAAGAAGATGTCTTCTATGAGGATCCTGGCTTGTCAGGTGGTGTTGAAGGAGTGGATTACGAGATCTGATGTGGAGTAGATGACAACGAGTCAGCTTAGTTGCCCTAGTTATTAGTAACTAATGGAGCCGAGCAGCATGAACTTTATATAATAAGCTGCTGAGCTCAACTCTTAGTTGGAGTTGTTACTTTTAACTTCCGCTGGAACACTTTATATTTTGGTTTGTAAGTTGAATATTTTGAAGTCTTGAACTTCTGGTATTGTAATAATAATAATGTGTGTGTATGTTTGTAATATGGACCTGCAATGTTTCTGTTGTACCACTCTGAGGGATATGAAATTTACGGAATGGTATTCTGTGAATGTCATGTCAATGACTATAGTGTATTACACATGTAGTGGTATGTTGGGTCACCGCAGTTGGTATCAGAGAAAATTTCTTTGAACTTAGGTTGGAAACCTAGTAAAGGGTATTACCTATAGGAGTGTATAGAAACGATAAATAATTCTCTAAAAAAGGGTATACTGGGTATTCAAATGAGAATATTCCATTATATATATATTTTTTAGTGCGATAATTCTTTGTTATGATGCGATATATTATCAATTACTAATCAAACTATTTTTGAATATACAGAGTTATGGAACCAAAGTTTCCAAAACAAACTTTGGTAAGGAAAGAGGAGACTCTTGATGATTACCAAGGATCATTCACGGATCAGCTTCGTCAACTCTTAAAGATTTTTAGTTGTCCAACTAAAATTCTGGTGAATACCATAACCTATTATGATGGTCGGATGTTATCCAAGTATCGTGTGAGTATCCAACTTACAAAGGATCTTGGATTATATCACGATCTACCTATAGGTGAAGGTACGAGTCATTTAGCAGCATATCATGTTGCTGTTGTGGAGGCGATAGCTAATATTCGGGAGCATAAAGCCAAGGAGTTAGAAGGGAGCACTTTTTCTGTGATTCCTCATGATTCTATAGACTCGGAGCTAGTACTGGATCATCTTACTTTGGTAAAGAAGCATCCTAAGTTAGCTTCCAAGTTTATGGATCGATACCAAACACTTGTTACGTCTTTTTATAAGACACATCAAGTTATTGTTGAAGATAAAAATGACACGTTAGAGGATCTAACTGATCCGAAAAGAAGGAAGCAGTTAGGATTCCAGTTGGAAAAAGAAGCAAGCAGTCGTATGAAACCAATCTTTAAGGATATACCCATAGATCCCGAATCTTTCACACCATATCCTTATTCACCCAGACCTAAACCTATCTATGATACTACATTAGATATGAGGCATGCTGTACCACATGGTTCAGAGGAAGGGTCTGATTCAGAACTTCCTATCGAGAATTCTAATGGTTGGAGAATGGGATCATTTGAAGGATCCCAAGGAAATCAGATGTCCATAGATGGATCTGACAGAAATGTTGGACAATCCAGTTGGATGGATGCAAGAACCAATCGTAGCAACAGTAGTAGAAATACCATATTCATCGAAGATCAGGATGGGGAAGAAGATGCGGTGACCCAGCATACCACTGCATGATGTAGTATACTATAGTTGTTGACATAACACCAATGAAACACCGTTCACTAGTATTACATCCCTTAGAATGGCGCAACAGAAACACAGCGGGTCCAATACATGGCTAACGGTTACAACTCACTCTTTACACAAGATCCAGAGAACACTTTAGGTTAAAGAGAGAGAAGGAACTTCTTACAAAGAAGGATCAAAGATAAATAATGCACCGACTATTATACTTTTAAGTCTAATATTTTAACTAAGGGGTTGGCATTGCTATTATTGCAATGCAATACAGAATTAGGTTCTTTGGTTAGAGAGAGTATATTCCTATCTAATCAGTAACTTCGTCTTCACTTGAGTTGAGGTATCTTTTGACTTCCTTGTCTTTGTTGAAGAGCTTTAGCTTTTGATGATTCCTGGAGCATATCTTGGTGTAGACATCGTCTTAATGGATTTAGAATATAGCAAGGGTTAAGAAGATACGTTGAGTACGAGCGTACTCAGCAAGTTCACTAGAAAAGGAGTGTTTGATGCACTATATCTATAGCCACATACCATAGGTCGTAGGCAATGCAAGTTTTCATAAACATTTCTTCAAAGGTTGCTTTTATTTTGAAAAGCTATGCCCGTCAGCCTTCACGGGTTTACCAGAACTTTCATGGAGTTACTTTCCCGTCACGTTCGCAGCTCCTTCCCGGAACAGGGAGTAACAAGTTACAGTTCTTACACTCTGCAGAGGTGCGTTACTTTTCCCATGAGAGATCAACTCTTTGTTGCACAACCAGGAAACTTTTTCCCATCCACAATTCCATGACGTGGGGCCCAGAGGATGATCCAAGCCAATCACTGCCCCCTTCGCGACCTCGCATGCCTCCTTGGTGTACAACATGCCCACATATAGAATTACGGCAATGGTTTGTACAAACCGTTAGATGCCAGAACTATCGTGGGACGATGAGGGTTCCCACCCATATGCTGCATATCCTCTACAAATTACCAATTAATATGCACGCTACGAGGATAACAGCCACGACCTGCACATCAGGATTCATGCGAGAGGAAGAAGATACAACTGACTTCTCCATCCCATTCCAAATATCATGGTCAATACGTAATATACAGCGCAAGAATCACTGGCGACATTGGTTGTTAAGTCCTAGGTGATATAGTTCTGAGCAGTGGTATTCCCAGCTGTCAGATTTAATAGATTAGCTGATCACGCTGGATCAGTAACCAATAGTTCACATTATTATCAAAAATAGTGTTTTCTAATCTTTTTCAAATGCAGGTGATGACAACACTGGATTTGCAAAATACTTTACAGAAAATAATCAAAGGACATGAGCAAGTGTGAACTTGCCTTCTGTGATTGCAAGACTATGCACTCACGCTCTTCGAGTCAGTATAAGATCCAAAATCTGAAATCAGCATCATTGGTCCGATAAGGACTAATGTTAAAAGAGGCAATATGCTCTTATGCATAAGTAATGTGATGCACTTTATAAACGCGAATCCCGGGAATAACGTTGTTCTAGAGTTTGGATTCCAGAAATGGTTACTTTAGAATGTGTTGTCCCTTTTAGATAAGTTTCATTCTTGTGCTTCTTATTAAGGCTTGTGAGTGTGTGTGAGACAATCATAAATTTACAATATCATAAAACAATGGGAAACATACAAAAGGTGAAATGCTACTCAAGATTGTTTATATAAGAGTTCTTGTTTGAAGTGGCAAAAAGAATAACATTTGAAGAAAAGGTTTATTTTCTAAGGTCTAAACAAGCTTTGTGGTTAGTTGAGTCTGGTCGATGTTATTTGTGCTTGCTCAAATAGTTTGGGTTTGAGATGCTTTACGACTTAACTATACCAGACCAAAGTTAACTATAAAACATATAACAATGTTTATAGTATTATATTTAGATCCTTGTAGACTAAAGTTAACTTTAAAATATAGATAGTTTGAAAGTATAATGCTTATAACATTTGTACCTTGTGTATTTGGGAATGTTGCCTTAAGGTTATTTAAGAATGGTTATATTTTTACTTGTTGTAGTGGTTTCTTAATTTTATAATGGAATAGTATCATTTACCTTTTTAAGGATGAGTGGTTATATTTGGTAGTGGAACAAGATTTCTTGTTTCCTTATAAAGGTGTGATTGTGGTTTGTGGATAATTAAATAGTACTAGGGACTATTCATGAATTATCTTTGGATATAGTCCATTATAAGGTGGTATTTGATTTATATATCATTCTTGAAGATTTTAGAATTGTTAAAGATCTTTTTAGAATATAAATTATTCATATAGTAGAAGGATAATTCAATATAATAGTATTTATAATGTTTTGAATCATTATGACTTAATATTATTAATATTCAAGACTAATACCTTTTTTAGACTTGATTGAATAATTTTAGAAATATTAACAAATTTTATTTACCCTTATATGAATTTTTAAACTAAAGGAATAGGTTTAAATTCAAATTACTAAAGTATTAAGCTTTTATTTACTTTAAAAGTGGAATATTATATTTTTAGCTAGTAGATATTATTTTGTGATCATTTTGGTATATTACATTTATTTTTGTAATTTATAAATAATAAGATATGATTTTGACAATATTTATTACTTTATAAATACTTAATAAATAATAAATATTTAATTAAGTCAAATAATAATGCATGATTATAGTTTTAAATTGTAGTTCTTATGTTTCTAAGATTTTTGGTATTCTATTTATATTTTTAACTTTTACCATTATTAAAATATGAATTATCAAAGTTTTATTACTTATGAAACCTTTATTAAATAATATTTATTTAAATAATCATCATAATTATATTTGATAATAATTTTAAGTTGTAGATTTTATTTTTCTACAAATTTTCATATATTATACACATTTTTCTGAATTATGAATCAAAAGTTATTAATTAAACAAGATTTAATCATTTATTTGATTTCTGGAATATTAATAATTGAGCTTATAACATTTTATTTATTTCTTAAATATGAATTAACTTTTTACACCGCACCCACACTTAGCCCTAGTCACTGACCAGTGGGCCTCTGTCCACCTCAGCTCTCAGGTTAGTAAATGTATTTGTTATCGAGCCTGTCTCGACTCCCAGTCAATGACATATGGGCCCAAGGACACGTTATCTGCCACGTGAGACAAGGACCAGGTCATCATCCTGGCCTCCACCACCAGAGGATGGTCGCCGGCGGCGAACCACTGTGCTCCGGTGAACGAGGTCGATGCTATTGGACAGAGGGAACCAAGGCGAACCTATTGGTGGTAACACCGCTACCTAGTGGTCACCGTAAATACACCAGCGACGAGCTTCTGCGGCTGCCAATGGCGGTGCTCAACGAAACAAGGTCTACGGTGAGAATCAGCAAGCGAAATTAGGGTCCAAAGATGCGTAAGCTTACCCTGATGACGATAGAGAGGTCGAGGAGACTTGGGAAGGCGTGACGACGGCGAATCGACGATAATGTCCATGACGGCCGATGAAAGGAATGCTCGATTTCACATGATTCCCGGCGTGCGGGCTTCCGTGCTTGGTCCTAGGTGAGTAAGACCACGACGGCGCGTCCAACGGTGGCTACTACGAGGCGAGGGGTGGTCGGACCTGACCGGAACGACGAACTAGGGTTTCAGGTGAGGAAGGAATGTGGGTCTGGAGAGCGAGATTGAAGATGAGATTGGTATGAGAGGATAGAGGAGGACACGGAGATCTTATCTACTCCTCCCAAGGGCGGCGACATGCATCGTAGCGCGGCGGTCGATCGACGGCGGAGCTACGGCTAGCGAGCTGCTTCCAGTAGGCGAGGTAGACGACGAAGTCGATTTTGTAGAAAACCCCCTGGCGCTTCTTTCCTCTCAACCCGCAGTCCCTCTTCGGTCCCACCTGTCAGCCAGAGACGAGAACGAGGTGGGCTGGTTATTGGGCCTTTGTGGGATGCACAGGGGCGACAGGTAAGCATAGAGGAGTTGGGCCACGGCCATGATTTGTTTTTTATTTGTTTTCCTTTTTTCTATTTTCTGTTTTACTTTCAGATTTGAATTTTCCTTATTGTATTTGAATTCTCCTTATAGAATTGATTTTCTGAATAATTACAGCATTAATAAAGTATATTAAGGTTCTTTTATGAGTTTGTCATATAGTGGTATTATTTCTTTATTTGTTTTCTATCAAAACCCTTTTATATTATGTAGAAACCCTTATTATTCATTTTTATTTTTACATTAAACCATGGCTTTATTATATGATATATTATTATTTGTTTATAAAACTTAACTCTAGTTGTCTCATGGTTTGAATATAAATTTGTATATGTATAATGATCCTATATCATTATTTGATGCATGAAATACAAAAGAAATTAATATGGTTAATACTACTTTCATTAATTTAGAAAATGGTATTGTATATATATATATATTATGGAAAACATAGAAGTTTAGGGTTCTTAATTTACTTATATTTCTTTGTTGGTGTGAGAAAAGATTTAATAACTAAGCATATTGTCTTTTGTTTGTGATATTTGATGACATCACCTTTTAAAATAGAAAGTTATATCTTGAATGTTTTATAGAAAGGAATTGATAAAGATACTCTTAAGAACATATAATTATGATGGTTGGAATTGACAGAGATGTGCTTATGTGATTTGCTATAGGAGAATATTCCTATAAAGTGATATAGACATAAGATGATGGATCAATAACCTGAAAAGTATATTATGTTTGGTTTAAGATTTAGAGTTGGGTGTTTACCAAGAATGTCTATTTTCCATAATTCACAATCCTGGATTTCTAATTAAGGAATTCCTTTCCTAGATATACTACTTCTTCCTATCCATCATCATGGTTAACATGATGAGATTTACTTCATAAAAATGTTCTTATCCACCTATTATTCTTCTAAACTCATGGATGAATCCAATGAGTTTGATACTAAACCAGTTTTATAGTTTTTTCATATCCTTGCTTAGTTATACCCACTCCTCTACTGTTGATAATCTTCAATCCAACAAGTAGTTCTTTCAAACTTCACTCATAATCTTCCTTAATCATCCATCACTAATAGTTCCCATTAGATGTATACATCCATCTACCTTTCTCTAAAGCTTACTATTCTTTAAGATGGATAACATTACTTCCATAACTCTATGCTACACTAGCTTTAATTGATTCTTACTTTCTTACATTTACTTTACTCTAACAACACCTACTCCAACCTCACTTTATATTAATGTGACCTATAATAACTACTCTAGGATAACTTACCTATACTAAGGTTTCAATCATGTTCTACCAACCAATGTCACTTATACTAGATATAAGTATTCTATCTTGGTGAGCAAGGTATGATCATTTTAATCCTTTAATCATTTATAGCTTAGGTGCTTAGTTGGATAAGCAAGGCTTTATCAATACAACCTTATAATTGTATTGGAATTATCTTCTTAGTATCTTTAGTTGGATTAAGGTTGTTATTCATGGACTATGCCCACTTGATCCAATAGAATCACCACTGGTAATTATCTTTAGAGTTCATCCTTGTACTCTCCTTTACTACCAGAAAATTATATAAATTCCAATATCTCTTCTATCAAACTAGGAGTGAGTTTAACTCCATCAATTTAACACAATGATTTTATTATTTCTCAATCACTCACATCCTGTAAGTGATATCTAAAACTAGCATTACTATTTACCTCTTCTTAGTTGTTTCTTTATAGACACTTAAATGTAAGCTATGTTCTGGTCAAGAGTTGATAGATTGAGAATTGGTGAATCAATAGTTGATTCCTCAACATTGATGAACAACAGATATTGGAATATAACTCAACAGAGATGATAAAGTTTGATATGGAAAGAAAGATATATGGTGAATGATCTAAACTTAGTTTCTTTCCTACTCAATCTTACTTAAGAAGTAGGGTTAGGTATTACCATGATACTCATGGTATAAGTAGATGAGATTAAGATATAGTTCTTACATTCTTATTATTTGTGTTATATCCTTAACTTGGTACTCATGAGTGATTATAATGAATACTATGATATGATCACCTAAGGATCAAATATAAATCATAATGTATTAGGGTTTAACTTCTATTACATTTGATCTACCCTTAGATCAAATCTCCCTTACCCAAAATAAGGTTTTAGCAAAGGTCATATTGAAACTTATCGCAATCAACTTGATGATCTACTTCAATTCCATCAAGTTAAGAGAAGCTTCAATTACTTTGACAAGTTGTGTTCAAAAGCGCGAAAATTATTCGGATTTTCTATGCATGAATGCAATGCACACATCTGGGTTCAGATTATTTCTAGGCTCTAATGCTGGGATGTTACAAACTCTCCCCCTTAAAATAAACTTCGTCCTCGAAGTTCGCAAACTCTCACATTTCAGAGTAAGGAACTGACTTGTAGTGGTTGCTACATTTATCCACTCTACGGTGACCTTAAATGAAAATAATTTTAGCATTCTATATCCTAGTTATGTATCCTAATCCAACTCTTCTTATTTAATTATTGAAATTTCTTACTATATTATATCAGGTCTAGGAAGTCTCACTAAGCAGTGTTCCAAATTTTATTAAACAATATTTGTAATCAAAAGACTAATCTTTGATTTGTCATTAAATGATTTGTACTGGTACTCCTTCCAAGATTGGATTTGAACTCATTTAGTCTATACCCATTGGAATTTCTTATTCTCAATACTTGATGAATTGGGTGTTCTCAATTACTTTTTAAGGGTTACTTAAGAGTTGTTTCTTCTAGAATTAGTTGGTTAGGATTAACCATTATCACCTTCAAGCTTTTACTTTATTAAGTTTTTAGATAATCTTTCATTATTACCTATAGTACTTCTTCAACTTTCATTCATAATGTCTACTCTCCCCCTTAGGGTTTACTAATAGTCTTTAAATTGTATAGATAGCATTTATTGGCTTTATAACTAGAATGTTGGTCTCTGTTCAATTTATACTTTACCTAATTAGGGTTTGATGAAAGATTGTACGGTGTATCCACATAGTGGTGGATCTCCGAAGCAAATCTTTCAGCATTATATATCGTACTTACTATTGGACATTTTCGCTAGGATAAGTCTGACTTTGTGAAGCATCTTGAAACATGATCGCCTTTAAATTTCATACTTCTTTAGGTCTTACTTAGCTTAGGCCAAATTTTATGCTCTTTATGCAACTCTTAAGAATATCTGGTTAACTAAGTTAACCAAATACCAGCTGCGGACAAAATACCAACTGTGGATTGGAATACCGACTATGTATCAAATACCAGCTGTTGATCATCTTGGGTGTTAGGTATTACCTTACAATTTCCGACCTACTACTGGCATTCCCTCTGAATTGTCAGAGCTTCCATACTATTTTTCTCGACAACTTCATCTTTGCACTAATTCATGATGCTTCCATGAACTAGGGATTACTACTTTAGTATTCCCTTAGTAATATCACCTACTTGATTGAACCTTAAGTTCATCCCTTCTTGTTGTTCCATACATCTTCTACACTATACTCTCTTCTAAAGATGGCTAGAAATGAGCTATGCTTGATCTATCCTCCAAATTATGTTAATACTCCTTATCTTTTGCTTTATTTTTCAAATAAGTCTTCCTCTTGATCCTTGAAACTCGTCACTCCCTTACATGAATTCCCGTTCCTTCCTAGATCTATAACATCAAGTAATAACTGGGTGTTACATCATGCATTTGCACACCAAGTCACTTCATGTACAGATCTAGTAAATCAAGAAGATTCAAGAAAATCCAAAAGTCAATAAACAACAAAACATATACCATGTATTATACATAGGTTTTAAATAATTTACAAATGTACTAGATGTTCCAACGGTTTGCACCACACCTGTCACATCCCAAGATTTTCCAAATCTTGTAATGTGAAAATAAATTAATAAAATAAAACTTTGTTGATTTTCAGAGCCAGAAGAAACTTTTTGAATACAATTGGAACTTCAAACCCATTTGAATTAAAATAAACCTCAAGAGACTTAAAAAGATAAACATTTAATAAAAGGAAAATAAAAACATTTGGAAATACTATTTTGAAATAATTAAATGAGAAGATTTGTTTTAAAATGAAATAGAAGTTTTATAAATAAAGATTATTAAATAAAGGAAAATTAAACCTTGACCAAACCTTGGGAATTAAAACTTTTAGTTTAAATAAAAACAACAAAGGTTTATTTAAAATAAAATAATAAAAATTAATATCCAAACTTTATTTAAATAAGAAGTTTTACCAATTTAATTTAAACATCAAAGCTTGTTAAATTATTTTAAATAAGTTTTCATAAATTGGAATCACCAAGTTTGGATCTCTAAATAAAAAGATATGGATTTCATAAGACAAAAATGAAAATATTAATAAAGAATATTTACGGACCAAAACAAATCTTGGCCTAATCCATGAAGTAAATGGAGTGATGATTAAACCCAATTCAAATAAAAATATGAAATAAAGAATATTCCAAATAAAATAAAATGGAAATAACCATTCTATCCCTATTTTAAATAAGGACAAAGCTCTAAATAAAAATACATGAGAAAATGATATTTGGAATTAAAACAATTACCCAATCTTATATGATTAATAAATCACTTTGAATACTTTCCAAATAATTCAATATGAATTATTTGAACCAAATAAACAAATCCTAAATGGATTATTATCTAAGGACCATTTATTTAATTATAAATGGAACCTAAAATAAAAGGTTATTTTATTTTAAAACAAGATTTCCAAGCATCCTTAATTTCAAATAAAACCTACTGGTTTGATTATGAAAACAATTAGATTTCAAATGGAAATTTTATTAATAATCAAACCCTATTTTATTAAGTAACTAGTGATCCATTTTATTTAACTATTAGATGGATCCTAAAATAAATAAGAAAATTATTTCATTTTATTTCGAGATTTGGTTTATGTTGATAAATGTAACCAAAATTCAAAGTTCAAAGTTTGCTGAATGTTGATTTGATTTGAGTGTAAATTGTTTGTTTGGAAATTCAAAACAGAAATTGAAATTAGAAAAGGAAAAGTAAAATGACAGAAATAAAAAATAAACAGCCCAACAACCCCAGCCCACTAAGTCAATCCAGCCCAACTCTCTCCCCGCAGAAACGGTTCGAACCAACTAATCAACCCTCCCAAAGAATCGGTGGACCACTTGTCCTTTCGTTTCCCACGGCGGACCCCACCTCCATCGTTTCTCCTTCTTCCTCGCGACGACCACGCCTTCTCCTCTGCTGTCTGCTTTGATTTCATGAATCAATACGCCTAATGCCGAGCCTTTACCTCACCTTGATCACACGGATAGAAACGCCCAAGCCTCCTCTATAAGTTCCTCCGACACCCCAAGCCGGCACGCCTTAGACCGCCCCAATTTCTCCTCGACCGTCTGTCTCCGACGATGTCCTTAACGATTCGACGATACGACACTACCACGAGCCTCTTTGATCACCCCGACAGCTTCCCACTCCTGCACCTTCCTCCTGCACCATCCACTTGACCGCGGAAACCTCTGAGCCTCGCCAACGACAACATCTGGCCGCGCCGCCGCGTCTACCTTACTCCGGCGAGTCTTCCAGGTAACATCTGACCGCCCCTTCCGACTAGATGATGCCCACATACTCGCCTTCCGCCTACGAACCTAATCGTACCCTCCGTTTGTTTTAGGGCGCTTCCTATCCAAGTCCACGACGAGCACCGACGACCTCGCAACTCCGGTGAGTATCCCGATGGTTTTTCGTCCGCCTTTTCCACCCTAGCTCACACACACAACATTGCCTTGATCTCACGTCGACCGCACTGCTTTCGCTTTAGGGTGGTCTCCGGACGCCCTCGACCACGACAGAGCCGCCGTCGCCGATGCTGACTCGGCGAGATTCGTTCGACGCCGAGCGCCCGCTGACCACACGACGTGCTTCAGCCCAGCCTCGCGACCTCGGTGAACTTTCCTCCTCGTTTTGCATCCTGTTTCGCCACCGCCGTAGTCGACCGTCGCCGTTAGCCATCACCGCGCCCGCGAATGGCGAGCAAGCGAACACCGTAGGATGCAGATCCACCGCCGAGATAGAACGACTTAAACGCGAAGAGGTACTCGATCTGAGCCACACGATTGAGTTAGATCCAACGCATCTGGGCGTGATCCGCAGCGAAGCGGTACCCGCGAATAGGAAGCCGCCGCGTGTCCAGTGTTTGATTTAAATCAGAATTTGAAATCAGATTAGATTACAAACTTCAAACCCTTATATCTTTTGAACCACACGTCCAAATTTGACAAATTTTATATCAAAAGATTCAGGAGAACAAGCCCTAGCCAACCCTAACCTTAGTTTAGCAAATAATAACTGGTAGCTTGTTTAAATTTGCAGATTCTTTTGTGTGCTTGCTAACATTAGAAAAATCATTTAAAAATGAATTTTGAGATCAAACCTTTGCCAATTGGTTTGTTGTGACCCTACTGACCCTAGGAACCAACCCATGGTTTGGAAAAGGAATTTGGAAAAGTTTGGAATGGATTAATTAGTTTAGTCCATTTCTAGCCAAATAAAATTAGTGATTTTATTATGAAAATGTTTAAAGGAAGAAAACTTTGAGTAGATGGTTTGGACCAAACCCACTGACCCAAAAACACCAAGTTTTGCAATAGCAACTCATTTGGTGAACCCTATGGACTAATGCCTTAGTAAAAATATTTCCACACCACATAAAATAACACCTTGTTTTGAAAATGGTTTTAAAGTGAAACCTTTAGCAAATGACTTGGCCACTTTAGGAAATGACCATTAGATGTACCCAAATGACTATG
The DNA here is from genome assembly GCA_030063025.1 of Avena longiglumis. Lineage (NCBI taxonomy): Eukaryota > Viridiplantae > Streptophyta > Magnoliopsida > Poales > Poaceae > Avena > Avena longiglumis. Next base: position 214,004,858 of record CP125979.1, read on the forward strand.
ACCCACTAGGAACCACTTTTTCAAACAAAACCAAAGCTTGGCATGCATACATGCATTTCTTTGACTTTGTTATTTATGTGTGTTGTTATGCTTGATTGGTAGATTGAGATTGTGCCATACATGATTTAATTGTAGTGACTTGAAGAGTGTGATTGTTGCAAAGATCAAGAAGTGAACCTATACTCTACCAAAAAGGCAAGTGATGCTTCATAAATTCTGTCCCAATACTTTTATTATGCATTAGTGATTTTGTTAAGTAAGACTTGCATGGATTTTGCTAAGTATAGATCTTGCTATAAGAAAACCTTGTAGAAGAATCCTTAGTAGGATTTTCCTAAGATAGAGATTCCTACTACTACCAAGCTTAGCCTAGCTAATAGAAAACATGGGTGGAATATATATTCACACTATGGAAAAATATTCTAAGTCTAAGGACTTGTGATTTTGTCTAATAAAACAACTAAGTTAATGAATCACCTGGGTGGAATGGAATAGATTGGTGGAGAATGGTTGAGTGGTTCACAAGGCCATGGACTTGGATTGTGTATCTCACTTGTGGAATGCCACCCAGGAACAAAGAGATTTGAGATGTCAAACGTTGAGAAGCTTCAAGTGCAACCACTTGGCAATATGGGCTCTGCCATGATCATATAGGTTGCAAGAACTTAACCAAATGGACAGTGGGTGGTAGTGTTTGATAGGTTGGAACGCGTCCATTTTGGTCTAAGGAAGGTTTCGAAAGATTTTGTCTTGGGAAACCAAGTCTTGTGGGTAAAGTGCACCACCTCTGCAGTGTAAAACCTAAGTACTTAGCCATGTCCCTGGTAAAGGACAATTTGAGCATCAAGACATGGAAACAATCAAGAATCTCATCATTCCAATTTCTAAATAAAAACTTGTGGGTGAACAAGGGTTTGTGTGTATTCTTCAATCTTTGATGGAAAGATGGCTTGATATAAGGATCTTGAAATCTTGGATTGAGGAAAATGTTTTTACCAAGCACTTGTCTTTGATTTGTAGATGCCTCGAGAAGGATCTTCAGTCTTTGATTGAGAGAAGCATTGGAAAAGTTTTGACAAAACTATTTATTTTCAAAACGTTAAGGAGAAATCTATTTTGAGCAATGCAAGCCTCAACTCCACTTAGCCAAATGCATATAGATGATAGACTCCACTAAATATTCCATAGTATCACTTGCCAATACAATTCAAATGTATTGACCCTTTGTGGCTGTAACTTGTATGTTGCAGGTTTGATTGTTTTAAGTGAAGATTGATTGTTTAGGATTACAAAGTCTACAACCAACATCTGCCTGTGGCATTTTGAAGATGATGGACTCATACCTATTGTTATTCCGCTGCAATATAATGTAATAGCCTAATGAGCTAAGTTTGATGTAATAAAATTATGTTATTCCTGGTTATAAAGTTATATTATGACCTTTGTTTCTTGATATTACATCTTACTGTGGATGCTAGCTATTGATCCAGGGACTAGCATTGTAAAACACAGGAGGACTCTACCTTATTAGGTTGGGACCCTAACAGATGGTATCAGAGCATTGTGTTGCCTGTAGGATTGGTAAACCTAGGATTGGACAAAAACCCTTAGAAAAATAGGAGTGATATTTTGTTCCAACAACTTATTTACAAAACACTTGTAAACTCTTTCCTCAACCATTTTGGTTTCAGCTCTACATCTCTTCTACTTCAACTTGATGGAAAAGACTACCCCATGACCAAAGACTACCCCATGTGCAAAAGACTTCTTCAACATCTTCAGCTCTAATGATTTCAACATCTTCAGCATTCTCACCAAGGACTTCTAACTTGGAAACTACTAAGGACCACAAGTGAACAAGGACAAACTTACTCAAGATTTAGAGACTAAGGGAATGCAAAATAAGAAGGAACCACCAACAACTTTGAAGTATCATAACCAAGAGTTTTCCTAAAGGAAACCAAGATATCATGTAGAAAGAAGAACCAACCAAGAAAGAAAGGAAAATCACAAGTAAACCATTAGATGGACCACCATATTTTAGCTAAGACAAAACACACCAACTTATGTAACAAAAATGTTTTGTTGTCTAAGTATGTGCTTGAATCTTGTTTGAGTGAAATGTTTGTTTGTGTTTGCATGCACATTGCTTGTGTAAATTGTGATGTGTGTGATTAAGAGTGACTCCTTAGAAATATCTTGCCTATTCTAATCTCCCTTCAACCCCAAACAGATGACTACCCCAAAGGATTCCAAGGTTGATAACACCAACACCAACCAAGCTGACAGCCTTGGAGAACTCATAGCAACTCAACATCAATTGAATCAATTGACAGCTCAGTTCCTAGCCAACAATAGTAATGAAGATCCAGCATTACAAAGGTTTTTAGAGGAACAGTCCCAATTGATGCTTAAGGTGACTAATCAAATGATTTGCATGGAAGAAAACTTACCTAGAAGAGAGTATGATAGCAAGGATGAAAAGAATGTTGTTCTAGATGGAGCCCCAGCTTGCATTATTTGTGGAGACAAGGATCATACTTCCAAGGAGCATGAAGGACAATGCCCCAATTGTGATGAAGACCATCCTGTTGGAGAATGCCCTACCTCTCAAGCTACTTGCTATCTTTGTGAAGGAAGTGATCATACTCCTGGCCTATGTCCTATTTATGCCATGGTAGAACAAAGGAAACAAGAAGGATCCAAGTCTACCACAGGGAAAGGACCACTACTACTTCCAAGCAAGACAACCCAATTCAAAGGATCAAGGAAAATCAAGAAGCCCAAACAAGACATGAGCCTTGTACAATGTCGTAAATGTAATGAAATGGGACACTACTCTAGTGGATGCCCAGGGAACATAAAGAATAAAGGAATTGACCAAGTATGGTGTAACAACTGCAATGAACCAGGTCACTTTGTAGCAACTTGCCCAAAAGAGCAACGCAAAGAACTCAAGGACATTAATTGCTTCAACTGCAAGAATCCAGGACACTATGCAAGCAACTGTCCAGAAAGGATGAAGAACAAGTTGAACAAGCCTATGGAGAAGCTCAATCTTGGTCCATGAGTCAAGCATAGGAATAAAGCAAAAGTTTAACATAGAGAAATTCCAGGACCCAAGAAGGCCAATATGTAATTTTTGTTTGAAAATATTTTAAGGGTGGTAGTACCCTAGTTGTTTTGAACTTGCTTGTAACCCCAGCCTTCCCAAATCTCGGGACGAGATTTATTTTAAGGGTGGTAGCCTGTCACATCCCAAGATTTTCCAAATCTTGTAATGTGAAAATAAATTAATAAAATAAAACTTTGTTGATTTTCAGAGCCAGAAGAAACTTTTTGAATACAATTGGAACTTCAAACCCATTTGAATTAAAATAAACCTCAAGAGACTTAAAAAGATAAACATTTAATAAAAGGAAAATAAAAACATTTGGAAATACTATTTTGAAACAATTAAATGAGAAGATTTGTTTTAAAATGAAATAGAAGTTTTATAAATAAAGATTATTAAATAAAGGAAAATTAAACCTTGACCAAACCTTGGGAATTAAAACTTTTAGTTTAAATAAAAACAACAAAGGTTTATTTAAAATAAAATAATAAAAATTAATATCCAAACTTTATTTAAATAAGAAGTTTTACCAATTTAATTTAAACATCAAAGCTTGTTAAATTATTTTAAATAAGTTTTCATAAATTGGAATCACCAAGTTTGGATCTCTAAATAAAAAGATATGGATTTCATAAGACAAAAATGAAAATATTAATAAAGAATATTTACGGACCAAAACAAATCTTGGCCTAATCCATGAAGTAAATGGAGTGATGATTAAACCCAATTCAAATAAAAATATGAAATAAAGAATATTCCAAATAAAATAAAATGGAAATAACCATTCTATCCCTATTTTAAATAAGGACAAAGCTCTAAATAAAAATACATGAGAAAATGATATTTGGAATTAAAACAATTACCCAATCTTATATGATTAATAAATCACTTTGGAATACTTTCCAAATAATTCAATATGAATTATTTGAACCAAATAAACAAATCCTAAATGGATTATTATCTAAGGACCATTTATTTAATTATAAATGGAACCTAAAATAAAAGGTTATTTTATTTTAAAACAAGATTTCCAAGCATCCTTAATTTCAAATAAAACCTACTGGTTTGATTATGAAAACAATTAGATTTCAAATGGAAATTTTATTAATAATCAAACCCTATTTTATTAAGTAACTAGTGATCCATTTTATTTAACTATTAGATGGATCCTAAAATAAATAAGAAAATTATTTCATTTTATTTTGAGATTTGGTTTATGTTGATAAACAGAACCAAAATTCAAAGTTCAAAGTTTGCTGAATGTTGATTTGATTTGAGTGTAAATTGTTTGTTTGGAAATTCAAAACAGAAATTGAAATTAGAAAAGGAAAAAGTAAACAGACAGGAAATAAAAATAAACAGCCCAACAACCCCAGCCCACTAAGTCAATCCAGCCCAACTCTCCTCCCCCGCAGGAAACGGTTCGAACCAACTAATCAACCCTCCCAGCAACTGACTGGTGGACCACTTGTCCCTTTCGTTTCCCACTGACAGCGGACCCCACCTCCACTGTTCTCCTTCTTCCTCGCGCGACGACCACGCCTTCTCCCTCGCTGCCGTTGCTGCTTTGATTTCGCGGAATCAATACGCTCTAATGCCGAGCCTTTACCTCACCTTGATCACACGGATAGAAACGCCCAAGCCTCCTCTATAAGTTCCCTCTGACACCCCAAGCTGGCACGCCTTAGACCGCCCCCAATTTCTCCTCGACCGTCCCTGTCTCCGACGATGTCCCGGTAACGATTCCGACGATACGACACTACCCTGAGCCTCTTTGATCACCCTGACAGCTTCCCCACTCCCAGACCTTCCTCCCCGTACCATCCACTTGACCGCGGAAACCTCTGAGCCTCGCCAACGACAACATCTGGCGCGCGCGTCTTACCTTACTCGGCGAGTCTTCCGGTAACATCGACCGCCCTTCCGACTAGATGATGCCCACATACCGCCTTCCGCCTCTGAACCTAATCGTACCCTCCGTTTGTTTTAGGCGCTTCCTATCCAAGTCCGACGAGCACCGACGACCTCGCAACTCCGGTGAGTATCCCGATGGTTTTTCGTCCGCCTTTTCCACCCTAGCTCACACACACAACATTGCCTTGATCTCACGCGTCTGACCGCACCTCTGTTTCGCTTTAGGGTGGTCTCCAGCGACGTCCTCGACCACGACCAGAGCCGTCGCCGATGTGACTCGGCGAGAGATTCGTTCGGCGATGCGCCCGAGCCACGCTGACCACACGACGTGCTTCACCCAGCCTCGACCTCGGTGAACTTTCCTCCTCGTTTGCATCCTGTTTCGCCAAGACCGTAGTCGACCGCCGCCGTTAGCCATCACCGGCGCCGCTCGCGAATGGCCGAGCAAGCGAACACCGTAGGATGCAGATCCACTGGCTGAGATAGAACGACTTAAGCCGCGAAGAGGTACTCGATCTGAGCCACACGATTGAGTTAGATCCAACGCATCTGGGCGTGATCCGCAGCGAAGCGGTACCCGCGAATAGGAAGCCGCCGCGTGTCCAGTGTTTGATTTAAATCAGAATTTGAAATCAGATTAGATTACAAACTTCAAACCCTTATATCTTTTGAACCACACGTCCAAATTTGACAAATTTTATATCAAAAGATTCAGGAGAACAAGCCCTAGCCAACCCTAACCTTAGTTTAGCAAATAATAACTGGTAGCTTGTTTAAATTTGCAGATTCTTTTGTGTGCTTGCTAACATTAGAAAAATCATTTAAAAATGAATTTTGAGATCAAACCTTTGCCAATTGGTTTGTTGTGACCCTACTGACCCTAGGAACCAACCCATGGTTTGGAAAAGGAATTTGGAAAAGTTTGGAATGGATTAATTAGTTTAGTCCATTTCTAGCCAAATAAAATTAGTGATTTTATTATGAAAATGTTTAAAGGAAGAAAACTTTGAGTAGATGGTTTGGACCAAACCCACTGACCCAAAAACACCAAGTTTTGCAATAGCAACTCATTTGGTGAACCCTATGGACTAATGCCTTAGTAAAAATATTTCCACACCACATAAAATAACACCTTGTTTTGAAAATGGTTTTAAAGTGAAACTTTTAGCAAATGACTTGGCCACTTTAGGAAATGACCATTAGATGTACCCAAATGACTATGACCCACTAGGAACCACTTTTTCAAACAAAACCAAAGCTTGGCATGCATACATGCATTTCTTTGACTTTGTTATTTATGTGTGTTGTTATGCTTGATTGGTAGATTGAGATTGTGCCATACATGATTTAATTGTAGTGACTTGAAGAGTGTGATTGTTGCAAAGATCAAGAAGTGAACCTATACTCTACCAAAAAGGCAAGTGATGCTTCATAAATTCTGTCCCAATACTTTTATTATGCATTAGTGATTTTGTTAAGTAAGACTTGCATGGATTTTGCTAAGTATAGATCTTGCTATAAGAAAACCTTGTAGAAGAATCCTTAGTAGGATTTTCCTAAGATAGAGATTCCTACTACTACCAAGCTTAGCCTAGCTAATAGAAAACATGGGTGGAATATATATTCACACTATGGAAAAATATTCTAAGTCTAAGGACTTGTGATTTTGTCTAATAAAACAACTAAGTTAATGAATCACCTGGGTGGAATGGAATAGATTGGTGGAGAATGGTTGAGTGGTTCACAAGGCCATGGACTTGGATTGTGTATCTCACTTGTGGAATGCCACCCAGGAAACAAAGAGATTTGAGATGTCAAATGTTGAGAAGCTTCAAGTGCAACCACTTGGCAATATGGGCTCTGCCATGATCATATAGGTTGCAAGAACTTAACCAAATGGACAGTGGGTGGTAGTGTTTTGATAGGTTGGAACGCGTCCATTTTGGTCTAAGGGAAGGTTTCTGAAAGATTTTGTCTTGGGAAACCAAGTCTTGTGGGTAAAGTGCACCACCTCTGCAGAGTGTAAAACCTAAGTACTTAGCCATGTCCCTGGTAAAGGACAATTTGAGCATCAAGACATGGAAACAATCAAGAATCTCATCATTCCAATTTCTAAATAAAAACTTGTGGGTGAACAAGGGTTTGTGTGTATTCTTCAATCTTTGATGGAAAGATGGCTTGATATAAGGATCTTGAAATCTTGGATTGAGGAAAATGTTTTTACCAAGCACTTCAGTCTTTGATTTGTAGATGCCTCGAGAAGGATCTTCAGTCTTTGATTGAGAGAAGCATTGGAAAAGTTTTGACAAAACTATTTATTTTCAAAACGTTAAGGAGAAATCTATTTTGAGCAATGCAAGCCTCAACTCCACTTAGCCAAATGCATATAGATGATAGACTCCACTAAATATTCCATAGTATCACTTGCCAATACAATTCAAATGTATTGACCCTTTGTGGCTGTAACTTGTATGTTGCAGGTTTGATTGTTTTAAGTGAAGATTGATTGTTTAGGATTACAAAGTCTACAACCAACATCTGCCTGTGGCATTTTGAAGATGATGGACTCATACCTATTGTTATTCCGCTGCAATATAATGTAATAGCCTAATGAGCTAAGTTTGATGTAATAAAATTATGTTATTCCTGGTTATAAAGTTATATTATGACCTTTGTTTCTTGATATTACATCTTACTGTGGATGCTAGCTATTGATCCAGGGACTAGCATTGTAAAACACAGGAGGACTCTACCTTATTAGGTTGGGACCCTAACAACACCTATTTACACAACTATCTTACAAGAACTTCTTGTTCTTGTGAGTATATCCTCACATATTTTGGCAAACCTTTCAACTACAATACACATTACCCTCTATGTACATTATTGAAGCACTCATCCCTTGGGATGTCGTTCGTTTCTTACTTTCATCTTCCTCTAGTGCTTCCTAGAGTTATGTCCATTATGACGTGAGGTCCTACGATTGCCTTCTGGAGTGTACGAGCATCCAGGAAGTGCATATTCTTGATTAGAAGTACCGATACTGAGATTAGTCATTCAAAAATGACTAGAGTTGGCGTAATCTTCTACCGAATATTCCTGGTTTTCTGGCAACACTTCCTCAAAGTAAGTTGACTCCTTAGCCTTCTCCTGGATCCAGTCATACATACTGGTATAGTAGCTATCGGAATACTCTTCTAAGTTGATTGGATTGGTATCACCCCCATATGGTTAATAAGTCTCTCTATGGTTATAGCTAGTCTCTTCTTCGATACCTGTATCACAAGGCATTTTCTTTATGGAGCAAGATGTGAGTTATACACTGACCATAAAAGTCTCAAATATTTCTTCACTCAAAAGGAATTGAATATGAGACAGAAGCGTTGGTTAGATCTAATCAAAGATTATGATTTAACAACCAACTATACCCCTGGAAAAGCAAATGTTGTAGCAGATGCTTTAAGTCATAAAAGTGAAGATATTCAGCCAAGAAATAGGGAGCTACCAAAAGAGTTACAGGCCCCCTTCTTTTTAGCTTCTTGGCCAGCTTCTCCCAGAAGCTACCCTCGACCAGCTTCTCCCAGAATCTCATCTGCCAGAATCGTTTATACTTTTAAATTGACATTGAAACTACTAGTTAAGAAGTTTGAATGAATTTTGAAGATGAGATTCTTGTAAAAGCTGGTCGAGGGTAGCTTTTGGGAGAAGCTGACAAAGAAGCTAAAAAGAAGGGGGCCACAGATGGATTTGGAAAGGTTAGAGGTTCAATTTATAATAACAGAGACTCTTGAACAATATAACTATCACATAAAACATTCTTATCATGAGCCACATGCATAAGATGATAATTACTCTCCATATAAGCATAGTCATTCTTATTAATCATAGTGGGAGCAAATTCAACAAAATAGCTATCATTGTTATTCTCATCACCATAGTCATCAAATATAGGAGCCATATTGTAATCACAATTAATTTTCTCCTCAATAGTAGGTTGACTGAAAATATCATATTCATCATTGTAATCATCATATATTGGAGGTTTGGTATCATCATAAGCAATAGAATAGCTATCTTCCAAAGCTGGGGAACTAAAAAGATCATTTTCATAAAAACTAGCTTCCCCAAGCTTAGACTTTTCCAAAGCATTAGCAATAATGGTGTCCAAAGAATTCATACTAATAACATTGCTATTAGCATGCAAATAAAGTTCCATAGGTTTTTTAATTTTCTCTTCAAACACTTCATGTCCTAACTCAAGATAAACACTATAAAGCTCTGAATTTTGTTGTTGTTTTCCATTAAGCCTAACTAGTGAAAACAAGAAACAAAAAGACAAAATTACAGAATCTAAAGGAAATAACTTCGAGCACTCACACACCAAGAGTATGTGAGTACCTTTTACCTTACCTCCCCGGCAACAGCGCCAAAAAATAGCTTGATGTCTACCCACTTCTATTCTTGTAGACAGTTGTTGGGCCTCCAAGTGAAGAGGTTTGTAGAACAACAGCAAGTTTTCCCTTAAGTGGATCACCCAAGGTTTATCGAACCCAGGGAGTAAGTGGTCAAAGGTATTCCCTCTCAAGCAATCCTGCAATCAAGATACACCCAATACACTTGTTAGGTGTATAGGTGCACTAGTTTGGCGAAGAGATAGTGAAATACAAGTGGCAACGGTGCCAGAAAATAGCTTCTGACTTGTTGTTGACGTGGGAGAATGTGTGTGAGTGCCAAAAAATACTTTGATGGAGCTTGACGTGGAGGTAAAGACTAAAGCAAGCAAACATGCAACATATCTAGAAGCAAACGGTGTTTCAATGTTTATAAACAAGGCCTAGGGATCATACTTTCACTAGTGAACACTCTCTCATATAAATATCCTCACTTCATACTCTTAACTACTCTCTGTTTGGACACTCTAATCATCGGTAGGGCTATAACAGCACTCCTCAAAGTCCGCCTTCCCTAATCTAGATAACCCCACACTGTCACCTTGAGCGCTAGATGGTTCCAACAAACACCACAATTTCATAGAGACATCCAACTCCAAATATAACTCATAACAAATATTAAATCTAGCCAAAGTGCCACATACGGTATGCACGCTATCACTTTCACACACGTGGGGAAAAGCATAGATCTATTAAAGCACAAAGAGTATTTATGTAGACTCAAACCTAAGTGCCACCATGGCGTGCATGCTGTCACTTTCACACACATCGGGAGAGCGGAGATCTATTGAAGCACTTGAGTAGCAAGGTAGATCTACTTGATTACAAAGCTCATGATCACAACAATATCATGCATAAATAGAGAGATGAACACATAGATATCGGTAGAGCCCTTAGCCTCGAGGAAGAACTACTCCCTCCTCATCATGGGAATCAGCAACGGTGATAAAGATGGTGGTGGAGATTGATGGATATGGCTCTAGGGGCACTTCCCCGTCCCGGCAGGATTCTGGAATAGAGACTTTCTGTCCCCCGAATCTCCCTTTCGGTGGCGGTGATGCTACGGAGGTTTTTCTGGAAGTATGATGGATTGATTACGGTTTTCTCATCGGGGGCTTATTATAGGCGACAGAGGCAAGGTCGGTGGAGCGCCAGGGGGCCCACACCCTACCTAGGCGCGGGGCAGGGTCCACCCGCGCCTAGGGGGGTGTGGTGGCCCTGGTTCGCCTCTCCGTCTCCCCTCTGGACTTCGTGTCGCCCACGGTAAAATATTGACTTTGGCTTTTGTCCCGTCCAATTCTGAGAATATTGATTTTCTGCCTTTCTGGAACCAAAAATAGAAGAAAACATGCAACTGGCACTGTGGCAACTTGTTAATAGGTTAGTTCCAGAAAAGATATAAAAACACCTCAAAGTGTAGACAAAGCAAAGCAAAGTGGATACTAAACAAGCATGGAACATCAAAAATTATAGATACGTTTCCGACGTATCAACAGCCGTGGGCAAGCACTAGTGCACCTCTCCATTGGTCACACCACACTAGAACAAGTAGCTTAGCCAAAAGCCAAGCAAACCAGCCAACAAAACTCCACACTAGATCAACCCAAACATGACCAAATGGTGACATAAGGAGGGGGAGAATTAGGTGGACAGCAAGGCCAAGTCACAGGAGCTAGGAGGAGCAGGCTAGATCAAGGCCAAGCACAGGAACCAGGGGAAACAAGAACAACATCAGGAGGTGAAGGATAGGATCAAGCCAGCAACACCACCAGCACAACAAACCACTACAATCATCAGTTTTTGTGGTGAGTGTCATAAACATCCACATGATCTATTCATCTTATCCAAACAGAAATATGTGTTGTTTTATAAGACAGCCTCTCAATGATGACCCAAGTGGGGTGAACCTATCCTAGAGGTTTTAATTATAAAGTTTAGATCCAAAGTCTATCAAAAACACCAAAAATCTCAGACCAGCCTCACAGATTTGGTGCTACCAAATGCAACTTTTATATTCAATCATTTGTTCTTATAAAATCTGGGCACATCTCCAAGAAGGAGTAGCACCTCAGATTTTATAAGCTACAAATAAATCCATTAACTTAACCAACTAGGATCCAAGATCTAGTAAGCAACTATGATGCCTTAGTCAATTTTGAAAGTGGCAGCAACATAGGAACTTAGTTCCTAGAGCCTCAGACCAGCATCATAGGCATGAACAATAAGTGAACTTTTCAACTTATTATTAAGCATTTATCAAGTCTCAAGTAATGACCATAAGTGAAGCCAGCAACAAGATCAACTTGTGTGCCATCCTAAGATGGTTTCACAAGAAATGACCCTACAGCTAAGCCAACCAGATGTTCCAGCTTTCATAAATAAACCATTAGGACAATCTATATCATTTCCCTGAGATATACACAGAGATCATTTAATTTATCCAAAGAATAATTAGACTCTACTAGTCAAGTTCAGTCTAAGGATAAACATATAAGCCAACACTTACTGATGCAGTGAATCATCACTGACAGTGATACTGTCAGAATCAAGACACTGACAGAAGATCAACATACCAAGTCACAACATCACCAATCAGAGACAAAGCTATGAACCACTAGCATCAGATCCATCATTAGTCTTATACCAACAACAACATCACATAATCAAAGGATGACAACAAGCACTGAGGTGCAGAGGATACAACTTTCACTAAGAATCATTACCAGACCATAGCATCATTTTACAAGCACTAGGGATGAACCCTAGAATCAGTGCAAACACTAAATCTATATTGACCACTATATACACACAGAGGGACTCGAGGTAGCTAGATGCACTAGAGTTCATAGAGACACAACTCATCGGAGGTCCTCGCTGAAGAATTGAAGAGGAAGCTGAAGGGCCGACGAACTCGTGGCGGCACGGGGAGCACCCAGAGGGCACTGCAAGCCGCACCAGCCACGGTGGCGGCCACAACAGCGCATGAGCACCACATATCACCATGGGAGGATCAGCAGCGGCAGTAGCAGCATCATTCCCAAACCCTAGGGTTCGGGAACGGGGCTAGCCTGGCCACAGGAGGGCTCCGAAATCAAATCGAAGCGAATATGGACGGGCGTGGTCTACAACCTCGCCTTGCACCACGGCAGCGGCCAGGGAGGACCACGGCGGAGAGCATCGCATGGCGGCGGCGCCAGCACCCCACGGGGTCGAGGAGGAGAGGAGGTGAGGTCGAGTGAGAGAGAGACAAAGGGAATGGGCCAATACGGCCAGAGCCATTTGGGGTGCCCTTTTGGTCAGTTCACTTGGGCCAAATTGGCCCAATAAGCCCAATAGAACTAGCCCAAAAGTTAAAAGAAGTCTTAATAATTAATAAAAGACCAAAATACCCCTAGAGTTAAATAAATCCTGGAAAATAAAATAGAAATCTAAAAATTGTAAATAAAATATTTCTGGATTTATAATAATCCAACCTATTTAATTAAATTAAGAAATAATTTCTATAAATATTATTTCTAGTCAAGAATATTACAATATATTCATTCCTTCCGGAATTTTATAAAATTATAGAAAGAGGATAAAAATAAATAAAAAATCACTTTTATGATATATTATTATTGTAGTATTTTACAAAAATACTAAATAAATATTTAAAGTTATAAAAAGAAATTCTTTTATTTAATTGTTAAATCTTAAAAGAATTACTAAAAAGATAAATATAGGAATTTATATTAAATTTTTCTAAAAAATAAATTATTATCATATAAAATGGCAAATAGGATATTAAATAAATATTAAAGATTATTTTTTAATGAATCCTTTATTATTATTTAAAGGAAGTCTTAGAACTAAAATAATGGGTAAAACAAATAAAGAAAACAAATGATAAATAATGCATTGCATTACTATGTATATTCATTTTGCTTCTTTAAATATTGTCCTTACCAGGCAATAATGATGTTTTATAGACATAGAAGCTCAAGGTCCCGTGCAAGCATCCGACTTCACTACCTTGCAATCACAAGGCAAGTTCATCACTTGCTCATGTCCTTTGAAGAGTCTTTATCAAAGTATTTGCAAATTGTGTGTTATCATCTATGTTTCAAGGAAAGAAAATATTATTTTCTCAAATAAATAAAGTGTTGATATCATCCTAAGTGATGATATAATGGAGCAATAGAACTTAGTTTTCTATTTTCAACAATGATAATCAACTAGGAACTTAACAACCCATGACATCAGTGATTCTAGCGCCATATATCACGCGTTAACCATGATATTTGGAATGGGACAAAGAAGTCAGATGTATCTTCTTCCTCTCGCATGTAGCCAGATGTGCAGGTCATGGCTGTTATCACTCGTAGCGTGCATATTAATTGGTAATTCGTAGAGGATATGCAGCATACGTGTGGGAACCCTCATCGTCCCACGATAGTTCTGGCATCTAACAGTCTGTACAAACCATTGCCGTAATTCAATGGGTGGGCATGGTGTACACCAAGGAGGCATGCGAGGTTGCGAAGAGGGCAGTGATTGGCTTGGATCACCTATTGGGCCCCACATCTTGGAATTGTGGATGGGAAAGTATGCCCGGTTGTGCAACAAGGAGTGGATCTCTCATGGGTAAAGTAACGCACCTCTGTAGAGTGTTAAAAAACTGTAACTTGTTACTCCCTGTTCCGGGAAGGAGCTACGAACACGGAAGGAAAGGAATTCCATGAAAGTTTTAGTAAACCTGTGAAGGCTGATGGACATAGATTTTAATAATAAAATAAATCTTTGAAGAAAGATTTACAAAAACTGCATAGTGCAAGGACTTATAGTCTGAGGTGGTAGATAGAGCATCAAACTTCCCACCTTGCATATAATGAACTTGTTGGGTAACGTTGTTACTTACCTTTTACTTTGATCCCCTGCTTAGACTCTGAGGATCCCGAAGATACTCCAATGTATACAGCGGAATGCCAAGAAGATGTCTTCTACAAGGAGCCTGACTTGTCAGGTGGTGCTGAAGGAGTGGATTACGAGATCCGATATGGAGTAGATGACAACGAGTCAGCTTAATTTCCCTAGTTATTATTAACTAATGGAGGCGAGCAGCATGAACTTTATATAATAAGCTGCTGAGCTAAACTCTTAGTTGGAGTTGTTACTTTTAACTTCCGCTAAAACACTTTATATTTTGGTTTGTAAGTTGAATCTTTTGAAGTCTTGAACTTCCGGTATTGTAATAATAATATGTGTGTATGTTTGTAATATGGACCCGCAATGTTTCTGTTGTACCACTCTGAGGGATATGATATTTACGGAACGGTGTTCTGTGAATGTCATGTCAACGACTATAGTGTACTACACCTGAAGTGGTATGCTGGGTCACCGCACCACCCCTGCCCCTCCACTTAGTCTCCTTCCTGCCACTTCTTTCTCTCTCTCGAAAAACACCAGAAAATTTCTCAAAGCTCGAGTTCTTGCTGTTCTTGCTCCCGATTTTTGATCTCCTTGCTCAGCCCATCTTTGCTGCTGATTTTTGGAGGGATTGCTCTCCGATATGTACCTCCTCCGCTTGTTGATACGTCATAAATGTATCTATAATTTTTGATGTTCCATGCTTGTTTAGTATCAACTTTGGTATGCTCTATCTACACTTTGAGGTATTTTTATACATTTTCTAGGACTAACCTATTAACAAGATGGCGCAGTGCCAGTTGCCTGTTTTCTGTTGTTTTTGGTTTCAGAAAAGCTAGTAAGGAAATATTCTCGGAATTGGACGGGACAAAAGACAAAGTAATATTTTATCAGAATGAACATAGAGACCGAAGGGCGGCGAAGGGAGGGCACAGGGGGGTCACACCCTAGGGCCACGCGGGACCACCCTAGGGCGCGCCGCCCTATGGTGTGCGCCCCTGGCCGCCCTCCTGCCTCGTCTCTTCGCCTATAAAATCCCCCCGATGCAGAAACCCTAAGCACCTTATCAGATCTCCATGAAAGAGTCCGTAGCCGCCGCCACCATCATCCCTAGATCGGGGGGATCTGAAGCTCTTCCCGGCACCCTGTCGTAGGGGAGAGATCATCCCGGAGGCCTTCTTCATCACCATGCCAGCCTCCGGTATGTTGCTTGAGTAGTTCACCCTTGGACTATGGGTCCATATAGTAGCTAGATGGTTGTTTCTCCTCCTTTGTGCTATCATGTTTAGATCTTGTGATCTCCGTTCATGATCAAGATCATCTATTTGTAATCATACATGTGTTTGCGGGGATCCGATGGATATTGAGATACTATGTCAGATTAATTATTGATTCTATCATGTCTTAATGATTATTGATTCTATCATGTCTATGTTGTTTGTGATCTTACATGATCTCCGTTGCTAGTAGCTATGTTGGCCAAGTAGATGCTAGTGACTCCAAGAGGGAGTATTTATGCTCGATAGTAGGTTCATGCCTCTAGTAATCTTGGGAAGTGACAGGAATCTCTAAGGTTGTAGATGTGTTGTTGCTACTAGGGAGAAAACAACAATCTTTTGTTCATGGAACAATTGTATTGTTTACTTTACACACATTGCTTAATGCAGTTATCCGTTGCTTGCAACTTAATACTGGAAGGGGTTTGGATGATAACCTGAAGGTGGATTATTAGTCATAGATGTAGTTGGATGACGGTCTATGTATATTGTTGTAATGCCCAATAAAATCTCATAGGAATCATGATGTCTAGTACTTGTATTGTTATGCTTGCTCAGTCCTGTCAATTGCCCCGTTGTAATTTGTTCACCCAGCATGTTATCTATCTTAAGGAGAACACCTCTAGTGAACTATGGACCCCGGTCCAATCTTTATCATTGATACATCATCTACTATTATTGTTTACCTTTTATAAGCAACTATTACCTTCCACACTATATGTTTAATCCTTTGTTTTTAGCAAACCAGTGAGATTGATAACCTCGCTATAAGTTGGGGCAAAGTCTTGAGTTTGTGTTGTGCAGGATTTCAAGTTGCTAGCAACACCTTGGAGTTGTTTCCTTGCTCCTACTGGTTCGATAACCTTGGTTTCATAACTGAGTGAAGACTTGCCGCTGTGCTCATCACACCTTGCTCTTGGGGTCTCCCAACGAAGCTCTACAACCGAGTCACATCAAGATTTTCTGGCGCCGTTTTTGGGGAGTCAAGGACAGCTTTACAAGGGGAGTCTTTCACAACCATTCTTTTTACTTTGTTTTTCTTTTGCTTATTTCCTTTTGCTTTGTTTTGCTTGCTTATTTCTTTCAAAAATTTCAAAAAAATTAGTTTCATTTGTTTGCTTTTTCTTTCAAAAACACAAAAAAATAGTTCCTACTCTAGTTGCTATTGATGTTGGCTTGCTCCACTTTTGCAAAAATGAATTCTGCTGAGAACACCAAGTTGTGTGACTTCACTAGCACAAACAACAATGATTTCTTGTGTACACTTATTGCTCCACATGCTCTTTATGCTACCTTTTATGAAATTAAACCTGCTTTGTTGAATCTTGTTATGGAAGAGCAATTTTCCGGTGCTAGTTCTGATGATGCTGCTGTCCATCTTAATAACTTTGTTGAACTTTGTGAGATGCAAAAATATAAGGATGTAGATGGAGATATCATTAAGCTCAAATTGTTTCCTTTCTCCTTGAGAGGAAAAGCTAAATAATGGTTGCTATCCTTGCCTAGAAATAGTATTGATTCTTGGATTAAATGCAAAGATGCTTTTATTGTAAAATACTATCCTCCTGCTAAGATTATATCTATGAGAAGTGAAATAATTAAATTTAAACAACTTGATAATGAACATGTTGCTCAAGTTTGGGAAAGAATGAAATATTTGGTAAAGAATTATCCCGCTCATGGACTGACTACTTGGATGATCATCCAAACTTTTTATGCAGGGCTAAACTTTTCTTCAATAAATCTATTGGATTCTGCTGCTGGAGGTACCTTTATGACCATTACTTTTGGTGCTGCAACAAAGCTCCTTGATAATATGATGGTTAATTATTTTGAATGGCACACTAAGAGAGCTCCACATGGTAAGAAGGTAAATTATGTTGAAGAAACCTCCTCCTTGAGTGATAAAATTGATATTATCATGTCTATGCTTGTTAATGGAAAAGCTCATATTGATCCAAATAATGTTCCTTTAGCCTCTTTGGTTGCTCAACAAGAGAAATTTGATGTGAACTTCATTAGGAATAATAATTTTGGAAACAATGCTTATGGTAATAATAATTATAGGCCATTTCCTCCCAATAATGGCAATAATTATCATGGTAGATCTGGAGTGCCTAGTGAAGATAGGATTATAGAAGTTGAAAGATCCACTAAAAACTTATGCAAATAGAATATGAGCGGAACAAAATATTCACTAAAACTATGGAAGAACAGTTGTCACATCCCAAGATTTTCCAAATCTTGTTATGTGAAAAATAAATGAATAAAATAAAAACTTTGTTGATTTTCAGGGTGAGAAGAAACTTTTGATTCCAATTGGAATCCTTCAAACCTATTTGATCAAATAAAATCTTAAATGGATTTAAAAAGATAAGTAAATAATAAAGTTAAAAATATTTGGAATTACTATTTTGGATCTTTAATAAAAAGATTTGGTTTTCAAATGAAAAGGTAGAAATATAAATAAATACTATTTTTATAGAGCCAAATTAAACCTTGGCCAAGCTTTTGAAATAAAATATTTTGTTTTGATTAAAAGAGCAAAGGTTTATTTAAATAAAATAATGAGAGTTTATTAATAAACCAATTTTATTAAAGTAAAGGTTTTTCCCATTTTAATTAAACACCAAAACTTGTTAAATTATTTTAAACAAGTTTTCCAAGTATTTTATATTTTCAAATAAAACCTACTGAATTGATTTTGATATTATTTAGCTTTCAAAATGGAGATTTTAATAAAACAAATCCTATTTGAATTAATAACTAAGGACTATTTTATTTTAATTATTAAATAGATCCTTAAAAGAATAAAATTATTATTTTATTTTTGGACTTTGGTTTTGTGTTGTTAAACAGAACCAAAACTCAATGCAAAGTTTGGAGGAATTTTGATTTGATTTGTTGTTTGAATTGTTTGATTGAATTTCAAAACAGAAAATCAAAAGAGAAAAAGAAAAACAATCAGAACAGAAAAAAATATGAAAAGGAGCCAGCCCAGCCGGCCAGCCCAATAAGGCCCAGCAAGCCCAATCCCCACCCCACCAAGCATGAACTGCTTTTACTCGATTGAACCCACTAAGTCAATGACAGATGGACCCCGCTCTCCCTCTCCTTTTCTCACTGACGCTGGGCCCACAGCCAGGTCATCGTCGTCTTCACCCCGCGATGAACTCGCCTCTGACTGTTTCTTCCGCATCTTAATTCGAATCAATACAAGTTATTCTGCGAATTAAAATCCCCCGCGATCACGCTCGTTTAACCACCTCCCCATCCTCTTCCTTTCCCCCCAAACACCACGCCTCGAGAGCCACCAGGCTGCTCTAATTTCCTTTTGCACCGCCGCGGCTCCAACGCACTCCGGCGACAAATACGGTGATTACACACCGCCCCCTCCTCTCTAGTTCACGCTCACTGGATCTCCATCACTTTGCGCATCCACTGACCCCAACCACACTTCCTCTGGTGACCCAGAGCATCGGCAACCACCTCGACTGAGCGCCGCCACGGTCTGCTTCAACTCCAGCGAGCAATAGCCGACAAACCAGCGCGCCCCTTTCCCTCTGATGAGTTATTTCACACCCTAGGCAACCTTGCGCACCCTCCTGACACGTTTACTCGATCAGTTGCGACCCAGAAGCTCGCCTTCGACCACGGCCGTGCGTACCCGTGCCAGAGAGCAACTCCGGCGAGAGATTGCCGACCCGTCCGTGCGCCCCCTGCCCTGCGACAACCACGTTGAGCATCAGCAAGCTTCGGCGATTCTGGTGAGCTACCCCTTTGTTCCCCTTGCTTCCTAAATCACCGACGACCGCACCGTCTGAGCGCGCCGCCGCCAACCACCGCCGCCAGCGCCGCCACTTTGTGGTCAAATAGATCAGGGCCATTCAATTTAGATCGGACGCGTAGAAACAAGCAACCTAAGCGAAAGGGTAAGAACTGATCTGTGCCGCACGATCTCATTTTAATCCAACGCCTCGCAACGCTGGATCCGCACGAACCGTTATCGTCCAATGAGAAACAGCCACGTGGCTAGTCTGTTTGATTTAAACAAAATTTGATCTATTAGTTTTCCAATATTGAAAAATCCATAACTTTTGATCCACACGTCCAAATTTTTCAAACTTTATATCAATGGAATCAGTGGAACAAGACCTAGCCAATCATGCACTTTGTTTAGTAAAAATCTTCTGGTAAAATGTTTGTTTTTGCAGAAACTTGTGTATGCTTGTTTAGATTGTAAAATTGTTCAAAAATGATTTTGGGGATAAAATCTTTGGCAATTGGATTGTTTTGAACCTAATGACCATAGGAAACACTTTGTGGATTCAAAAATGTATTTGGTGAAACAAAAGAATGAATCTTGGATTTAAACCATTTCTAGTCAAATAAAAATATGGTTTATTTATTAAAAAATGGTTTTGGAGGAAAACCTTTGAGAAATGTTTTGGAAAATAAACTCTCTGACCCTAAACACAAAGTTTTATGGTTTGAAAACATATTTTGTGAATCCTATAGATTAATGCCTTAGTAAAAACATTTCTACACCACATAAAATGATACCTTGTTTTGAAAATGGTTTATGAAGTGAAATCTTTTGCAAATGACTTTTCCACTTTCTAAAATGACCATTAGGTGTTTTTAAAAGTTTATGACCCATTAGAACCACTTTTCAAACAAAACAAAGCTTGGCATGCTTGCATGCATTACTTTGACTTTATCATTTCAAGTGATGTTTTGCTTGATTGGTAGATTGAAATGTTGTTTGCTTGATTGAATTGTAGTGACTTGAAGATTTTGATTGTTGCAAGGACAAGGAGTGAACTTATACCCTCTACCAAAAAGGCAAGTGATGCTTCATACTTTTGTCCCATTACTTTCACTATGCATTGGTGATTTCTCTAAGTAAAACTTGCATGGAATTTTGCTAAGTATAAACATTGCTATGGGAAATCCTAGTAGATGAAACCTTAGTAGAAATTTCCTAAGTTAAAGATACCTACTACTATCATGCTTAGCTTAGCTAATAGAAAACAAGGGTGGAATATATATATTCACACTATGGAAAAATTTCTAAGTCTGAGGACTTGTGTTTTGTTTAATAAAACAACTAAGTGAATCAATCACCTGGGTGGAATGGAAAGAAAGGTTTGTGTTGAGTGGTTCACAAGGCCCATGTTTATGGTTTACCTTGTGTATCTCACTTGTGGATGGCAACCCAGGAACAAAGAGATTTGAGATGTCAAATGTTGAGAAGCTTCAAGTGCAACAACTTGGCATTATGGGCTCTGCCTGGATCACATAGGTTGCTAGAACTTAGCCATTTGGACAGTTGGTGGTAGTGGGATGATAGGTTGGAACGCGTCCATTTGGTCTAAGGAAAGGCTTCTGAAAGGTCTTGTCTTGGTGAAACCAAGTCTTGTGGGGAAAGTGCACCACCTCTGCAGAGTGTAAAATCTAAGTACTTAGCCATGTCCCTGGTAAAGGACAATTTGAGCATCAAGAGATGGAAGCTATCAAGAATCTCATCATCCAAATTTCTAAGTTAAAAACTTGTAGTTGAACAAGGGTTGAAAGGATCACCAATTTTTATTGGGAGATTCCATGGGAAAAAGATTTTGTCAAAGCAAAAACTTAGTATTTTCAAATGATAAGGAAAATCTATTTTGAGCAAAGCAAGCCTAAGCTCCACTTAGCCAAATTCATATAGATGATAGACTCCACTATACTACCATACTATCACTTGCCAATACAATTCAAATGTATTGACCCTTGTGGCTATAACTTGTTATGTTGCAGGTTTGTTTGATTTAGTGAAGTGTGTTGATTAGGATTACAAAGTCTACAACCAACATGTCTGCCTGTGGCACTTTGAAGATGAAGGACCCCATGCTTATAGTTATTCTGCTGCAATGTAATGTAATAGCCAAAAGAGCTATGTAAGATGTAATAAAATTATGTTATTCCTGGTTATAAAGTTATATTATGACCTTTGTTTCTTGATATTACATCTTAACTATGGATGCTAGCTATTGATCCAGGGACTAGCATTGTAAACACAGGGATCTCTACCTTATTAAAGGTTGGGAACCTTATAGATGGTATCAGAGCATTGTGTTGCTTGTAGGATTTGTAAACCTAGGATTGGACAAAAACCCTTAGAAAAATAGGAGTTGTATTTGTTCCAAAACTTATTTACAAACAATATTGTAAACTCTTTCCTCAACCATTTTGGTTTTGAATTCTACATCTCTTCTATTCTAACTTGATGGAAAAACCTACCCCATGACCAAAGACTTCACCATGTGCAAAGGACTTCTTCAACTCTAATGACTTCAACATCTTCAACTCTAATGACTTCAACATCTTCAACATTTTCATCAAGGACTTCAACCTTGGATATCACTAAGGACTACAAGTGAGACAAGAAATCTTGCTCAAGATTTGGAAACTAAGGAAACACAACTTAGAAGGAGCCATCAACACCTTTGAAGTATTTGTGACCAAGAGTTTTCCCAAGGAAACCATGATCTCATGCAAGAAGAATCAACCAAGGAAGATGGAAAGATCTCAAGTGAACCATATAGATGGACCACCATATTTAGTTAAGTCAAACACACCAACTTATGTGGTGTAACAAAAATATTTTGTTGCCTAAAAATGTGCTTGAACTTTGTTGTTTGAGTGAAATGTTTGTGTGTTATTGCTTGCACATTGCTTGAGTGAATTTAAATGTGTGTGATTAGAACTATTTCCTTAGAAATGTCTTGCCTATTATAACCTCAATTCAACCCAAACAGATGACTACTCCAAGAGATTCCAACATCAAGGTTGATGACAACAACAACAACAACCAAGAGGACAACATGGAAGAACTCATAGCAACCCAAAACCAGTTGAACCAAATGACAACTCAGCTTTTAGCCAACAACAAAGGACTAGACCCAGCCATACAAAGGATTTTGAAACTTCAATCCAAATTGTTGCAAGGATTGGTTACTCAAATGATCAACATTGGAGACAACTCTTCCCAAGGAGCTAATGACAACAAGGATGACAAAGAGGTTATTTTAGAAGGAACTCAAGCTTGCAATATTTGTGGAGACAAGGGTCACACTTCCAAGGAACATAGTGATCAATGCCCCAATTGTGAAGAGAAACATCCAGTTGGCCAATGTCCCACCTCTCAAGCTACTTGCTACCTATGTGAAGGAAATAATCATGTTCCTATCCAATGCCCCATCTATTCCCTAGTTCAACAAAGTAAACAAGGTGGAGTGCATCAACAGTTTGTAAACCCTCATGAAGGAACAACTTCTACCAAGAAGGATGAGGACAAAGGAAAATCTCCACTTGTACCTCCATGCAATATGACCCAATTTAAAGGACCAAAGAAGAGGCATATGAATTATCCAAGGAGCAATAGAAGGTCAAAGAAACCAGTAGACATTCCTACATATGATATAACATATGAAGATCATGAACTAGAAGCACTCCTAGCTTTGGAGAAACCCAAGAAAAAGAAGAAATGCCCCAACCCTAGCAAAAAGGATATTACTCAAGAACAATGTTACACTTGCAAAGAGATGGGACACTATGCCAATGAATGCCCAGAAAATAAGAAGAACCAAAGAAACAAACAAGAGGAAATGATATCAAAGGAAAATAAAGATATCAGCCAAGTGATGTGTTTCAAATGCAAGGAGCTAGGCCACTATTCAAACCACTGTCCAGAAAAGATGAAGCACAAGATAAATCAACCTATGAAGGATCTCAGCCTTGTCACATGTTTCAAGTGTGAAAACAAAGGACACTATGCAGATGTTTGCCTAGAGAAGTTTCCCCAGGATCCCAAGAAGGCCAATATGTAATTTAGTTGGAAAATTTTTAAGGGTGGTAGTACCCTAGATGCTTTGAGCCAATTTGTAACCCTAGCCTTCCCAAATCTCGGGACGAGATTTATTTTAAGGGTGGTAGCCTGTCACATCCCAAGATTTTCCAAATCTTGTTATGTGAAAAATAAATGAATAAAATAAAACTTTGTTGATTTTCAGGGTGAGAAGAAACTTTTGATTCCAATTGGAATCCTTCAAACCTATTTGATCAAATAAAATCTTAAAGGGATTTAAAAGATAAGTAAACAATAAAGTTAAAAATATTTGGAATTACTATTTTGGATCTTTTAATAAAAAGATTTGGTTTTCAAATGAAAAGGTAGAAATATAAATAAAGACTATTTTTATAGAGCCAAATTAAACCTTGGCCAAGCTTTTGAAATAAAATATTTTGCTTTGATTAAAATAGCAAAGGTTTATTTAAATAAAATAATGAGAGTTTATTAATAAACCAATTTTATTAAAGTAAAGGTTTTTCCCATTTTAATTAAACACCAAAACTTGTTAAATTATTTTAAACAAGTTTTCCAAGTATTTTATATTTTCAAATAAAACCTACTGAATTGATTTTGATATTATTTAGCTTTCAAAATGGAGATTTTAATAAAACAAATCCTATTTGAATTAATAACTAAGGACTATTTTATTTTAATTATTAAATAGATCCTAAAAAGAATAAAATTATTATTTTATTTTTGGATTTTGGTTTTGTGTTGTTAAACAGAACCAAAACTCAATGCAAAGTTTGGAGGAATTTTGATTTGATTTGTTGTTTGAATTGTTTGATTGAATTTCAAAACAGAAAATCAAACGAGAAAAAGAAAAATAATCAGAACAGAAAAAAAATATGAAAAGGAGCCAGCCCAGCCGGCCAGCCCAATAAGGCCCAGCAAGCCCAATCCCCACCCCACCCGCAGCGAACCGTTTTTACTCGCGATTGAACCCACTGAGTCAATGACAGATGGACCCCGCTCTCCCTCTCCTTTTCTCACTGACGCTGGGCCCACAGCCAGGTCATCGTCGTCTTAACCCCGCGATGAACTCGCCTCTGACTGTTTCTTCCGTGTCTTAATTCGAATCAATACGAGATATTCTGCGAATTAAAATCCCCCACAATCACGCTCGTTTAACCACCTCCCCCTCCTCTTCCTTTCCCCCCAAACACCACGCCTCGAGAGCCACCAGGCTGCTCTAATTTCCTTTTGCACCGCCGCGGCTGCGACGCACTCTGGCGACAAATACGGTGAGTACACGCCGCCCCCTCCTCTCTAGTTCACGCTCACTGGATCTCCATCACTTTGCGCATCCACTGACCCCAGCCACACTTCCTCTGGTGACTCAGAGCGTCGGCAACCACCTCGACTGAGCGTCGCCACGGTCTACTTCAACTCCAGAGAGCAATAGCCGACAAACCAGCGCGCCCCTTTCCCTCTGGTGAGTTCTTGCACACCCTAGGAAACCTTGTGCACCCTCCTGACACGTTTACTTGATTAGTTGCGACCCAGACGCTCGCCTTCGACCACGGCCGTGCGTACCCGTGCCAGAGAGCAACTCCGGCGAGAGATTGTCGACCCGTCCGTGCGCCCCCTGCCCTGCGACAACCACGTTGAGCATCAGCAAGCTTCGGCAATTCTGGTGAGATACCCCTTTGTTCCCCTTGCTTCCTAAATCACCGACGACCGCACCGTCTGAGCGTGCCGCTGCCAACCACCGCCGCCAGCGCCGCCACTTTGTGGTCAAATAGATCAGGGCCATTCGATTTAGATCGGACGCGTAGAAATAGGCGACTTAAGCGAAAGGGTAAGAACTGATCTATGCCGCACGATCTCATTTTAATCCAATGCCTCGCAATGCTGGATCCGCACGAACCGTTATCGTCCAATGAGAAACATCCACGTGGCCAGTCTGTTTGATTTAAACAGAATTTGATCTATTAGTTTTCCAATTTTGAAAAATCCATAACTTTTGATCCACACGTCCAAATTTTGCAAACTTTATATCAATGGAATCAGTGGAACAAGCCCTAGCCAACCATGCACTTTGTTTAGTAAAAAGCTTCTGGTAAAATGTTTGTTTTTGCATAAACTTGTGTATGCTTGTTTAGATTGTAAAAATTGTTCAAAAATGATTTTGGGGATAAAATCTTTGGAAATTGGATTGTTTTGAACCTACTGACCATAGGAAACACTTTTTGGATTCAAAAATGTATTTGGTGAAACAAAAGAATGAATCTTGGATTTAAACCATTTCTAGTCAAATAAAAATATGGTTTATTTATTAAAAAATGGTTTTGGAGGAAAACCTTTGAGAAATGTTTTGGAAAATAAACTCTCTGACCCTAAACACAAAGTTTTATGGTTTGAAAACATATTTTGTGAATCCTATAGATTAATGCCTTAGTAAAAACATTTCTGCACCACATAAAATGATACCTTGTTTTGAAAATGGTTTATGAAGTGAATTCTTTTGCAAATGACTTTGCCACTTTATAAAATGACCATTAGGTGTTTTCAAAAGTTTATGACGCATTAGAACCACTTTTCAAACAAAACAAAGCTTCGCATGCTTGCATGCATTACTTTGACTTTATCATTTCAAGTGATGTTTTGCTTGATTGGTAGATTGAAATGTTGTTTGCTTGATTGAATTGTAGTGACTTGAAGATTTTGATTGTTGCAAGGACAAGGACTGAACTTATACCCTCTACCAAAAAGGCAAGTGATGCTTCATACTTTTGTCCCATTACTTTCACTATGCATTGGTGATTTCTCTAAGTAAAACTTGCATGGAATTTTGCTAAGTATAAACCTTGCTATGGGAAATCCTAGTAGATGAAACCTTAGTAGAAATTTCCTAAGTTAAAGATCCCTACTACTATCATGCTTAGCTTAGCTAATAGAAAACAAGGGTGGAATATATATATTCACACTATGGAAAAATTTCTAAGTCTGAGGACTTGTGTTTTGTTTAATAAAACAACTAAGTGAATCAATCACCTGGGTGGAATGGAAAGAAAGGTTTGTGTTGAGTGGTTCACAAGGCCCATGGTTATGGTTTACCTTGTGTATATCACTTGTGGATGGCCACCCAGGAACAAAGAGATTTGAGATGTCAAATGTTGAGAAGCTTCAAGTGCAACCACTTGGCATTATGGGCTCTGCCTGGATCACATAGGTTGCTAGAACTTATCCATTTGGACAGTTGGTGGTAGTGGGATGATAGGTTGGAACGCGTCCATTTGGTCTAAGGAAAGACTTCTGAAAGATCTTGTCTTGGTGAAACCAAGTCTTGTGGGGAAAGTGCACCACCTCTGCAGAGTGTAAAATCTAAGTACTTAGCCATGTCCCTGGTAAAGGACAATTTGAGCATCAAGAGATGGAAGCTATCAAGAATCTCATCATCCAAATTTCTAAGTTAAAAACTTGTAGTTGAACAAGGGTTGAAAGGATCACCAATTTTTATTGGGAGATTCCATGGGAAAAAGATTTTGTCAAAGCAAAAACTTAGTATTTTCAAATGATAAGGAAAATCTATTTTGAGCAAATCAAGCCTAAGCTCCACTTAGCCAAATTCATATAGATGATAGACTCCACTATACTACCATACTATCACTTGCCAATACAATTCAAATGTATTGACCCTTGTGGCTATAACTTGTTATGTTGCAGGTTTGTTTGATTTAGTGAAGTGTGTTGATTAGGATTACAAAGTCTACAACCAACATGTCTGCCTGTGGCACTTTAAAGATGAAGGACCCCATGCTTATAGTTATTCTACTGCAATGTAATGTAATAGCCAAAAGAGCTATGTAAGATGTAATAAAATTATGTTATTCCTGGTTATAAAGTTATATTATGACCTTAGTTTCTTGATATTACATCTTAACTGTGGATGCTAGCTATTGATCCAGGGACTAGCATTGTAAACACAGGGATCTCTACCTTATTAAAGGTTGGGAACCTTAGAACAATCTACTATTTAAGAAATATTAGTCATCAACTTGAGAATTTGAATACGGAAATTCCTAGTTTGCAGTCCAAAATTCTGAATGCTGAGAAGATATTTCGTATTTGTCTGAAGCACAATCCTCCTTGATTAATAAAATGGCTGCTAAACCTGAAACCTTGTAAAGTACCTGTCACATCCCAAGATTTTCCAAATCTTGTAATATGAAAAATAAATGAATAAAACAAAACTTTGTTGATTTTCAGGGTGAGAAGAAACTTTTTGATTCCAATTAGAAGCTTTCAAACCTATTTTGATCAAATAAATAATAAAGGGATTTATAAGGATAAACAATTAATAAAGAAAGATTTTAATAAGTAGAATTACTTTTTTGGATCTTTAATAAAAAAGATTTGGTTTTCAAATGAAAAAGGTAGAAATATAAATAAGGATTATTTTATAGAGCCAAATTAAACCTTGGCCAAGCTTTTGAAATAAAATGTTTTGCTTTGATTAAAAGAGTAAAAGTTTATTTAAATAAAATAATGATGATTTATTAATATCCATTTTTATTAAAACAAAGGTTTTACCATTTTAATTAAAACATCAAAACTTGTTAAATTATTTTAAACAAGTTTTCCAAGTATTCTATATTTTCAAATAAAACCTACTGATTTGGTT
Source organism: Avena longiglumis (assembly GCA_030063025.1). Classification (NCBI taxonomy): domain Eukaryota; kingdom Viridiplantae; phylum Streptophyta; class Magnoliopsida; order Poales; family Poaceae; genus Avena; species Avena longiglumis. Next base: position 214,033,041 of record CP125979.1, read on the forward strand.
TTGATATTATTTAGATTTCAAATGGAGATTTTGAATAAATCAAAACCTATTTGATTTAATAACTAAGGTCCATTTATTTAATTATTAATGGGTCCTAAAAAGAATAAAATTATTTTATTTTGGGACTTGGAATTGTGTTGTTAAACAGAACCAAAACTCAATGCAAAGTTTGAAGGATTTTTGAATTGATTTGAATGTTTGATTTGTTGTTTGAATTATAAAACAGAAAATCAAAATAGAAAAAGATAAAGCAGTTAGAAAGAAAAAATAGAAACAGACTGGACCCAACCCAATAGGCCCAGCAGCCCAGTCCAACCCAAATAGCTCTCTTCCCCGCAGGAAAACGTTTCGCACCCCGAAACCTACCCACACCCTCACTGACGACAGGACCCCACCTGCACCTTCCTCTCTCGCTGACGAAGCTGCCCCACACTGCCCTGTCATCGTCTTCCTCCCCGCGTTGAACTCGCCGGCCGTTTCCTGCCGTTGATACCGCGAATGAATTCGCTTCAATGTCGCGTCTTAATCATGTCGTGACCACGCCCCCTTAAACGCCTCCCTCTCCTCTCCATTTCCCCTCTCTCGCCCAGCTCTCTCGGCCACTAGGCTGCTCGGAATCTTCTCTGCACCACCCTCAATTCCAGCGAGCTCACAGAGCGATTCCGGCTGAACCCTGTCGCCCCTTGCCTCCCTGAGCACACGTCCGTGACCCCCAACCTCTGGCGCTTCTCCCTGTGCCTCCCGTTCGTCCACACTCGCCCCAGAGCCTCGTCTTCGACAACCTCTGAGCGCCGCCGCGTCTGCTTCTTTCTCCGGCAACCTCCCCTGGTAAGCCAGACCACCCCGAGCTCTCTCTATCATACTCTCGTGAACCCCAGGACTGCACGCGTCTAACTGTGTCCTCATTTTGCCTCGGAGTGAACCACAGCGTCGCCCCAGACAATTACCAGAACGACCTGACGCCGCCACCCACTCCGGCGAGGAATCCCCGTCGCGTCTGAGCACCCCTCGACGAACCGACCACGCCTCGAGCTTCACCGCCACCCTGCGAGCATGGTGAGCACCTCCACTTCCCTCCTTGTTTCCTGTATCGCTGACTCCGCGGTAGACAGAGCGTGCGCCGCCGCCAGCCGCTGCTTTTGGGTCATTGCGTAAGAACCGTTAGATCTGAATCGGACGCGTAGGAATAGAATCAACTCGAAGGGGTACAAGTGGACCTGAGCCGTGCGATTGAACTAAGATCCAACGCACCAGAGAGGCTGATCCGCACGAAGCGGTACCGCCCAATAAGAACACGCCGCGTGGCATTGGATCTGTTTAAAAACAAATTTTGAATCTGATTTAGATGCAAATTTGTAAACCTCATAACTTTAATTCTACACGTCCAAAATTTGCAAACTTTATATCAATGGAATCAGTGGAACAAGCCCTAGCCAACCATGCAATTTGTTTAGTAAAAAGTTTCTGGTAAAATGTTTGTTTTTGCAGAAACTTGTGTATGCTTGATTAGGTTATAAAAATTATTCCAAAATGATTTTGAGGTTGAAATCTTTGCAAAATGGTTTGTTGTAAACCTACTGACCCTAGGAACTAACTTATGGATTTAAAAATGTATTTTGTAAAGATTAGGATTGAATAATTGAATTAGCCCATTTCTAGTCAAATAAAAATGTTGATTTTATTATGGAAATGGTTTTTGAGAAAAACCTTTGGAAAATGTGTTGATTCAAACCTACTGACCTTAAAACACCAAGTTTTGAGAATTAACAACTTATTTGGTGAACAACATAAAATTGTTGCTTTGCTAAAAACATTTTCCACCACATAAAATAATGATTTGATTTAAGAAATGGCTTATAGATAAAACCCTTTTGCAAATGACTTTGCCACTTTAGAAAAATGACCACTTTGAACCTTACAATGTTTAAGAGCCTAGTAGAAACCACTTTTGCAAATAAAATTATATTTTTCATGCTTGCATGCATGACTTTGTTTCTATTATTTTATGTGTCTTAAATTGTTTGATTATTGTTTGGAATGCTAGTTGAATCTATGTTTGCTTGATTGATTTGTAGTGGAGATAGAAGAGTGTGAAATTAGCAAGATCAAGAAGTGAACCAACATTTTCTACCAAAAAGGCAAGTGACACTATCATCCATGTCCTACTATTTTCATTATACTTAGTGGATTTTTGAAACATGCATGAAAAGGATTTCTATACTATATGCTATGCTAAATCCTAATAGGATACCCTTATACATTCCTTAGTGAAAACAATGTAGTTGTAAAATGCTTAGCCATGCTATATATTTTGAGAAGAGATACATGTTGAGACTTTATGAAGTTGAGAAAAGACTTATGTTTTTATATAACAAAACAAGTACTCAATGAACCACCTGGGTGGACAAGGATACTCAAGTTTTGTACAAGGTGGAAACAAGAGGAACCATGTTTATATGGCAATCTCTTTTTGTTGTGCACCAGATGAAAACCACCCAGGGAGTTAGAGATTGAACATGTTTCTCCAACAGTGGCTTCCGTGTACAGCCACATGCTAAAATGGCTCTGGCTTAGTCAACTACATTGGGAAGACCCATGCATTGGTCTTCAGGTTAACTAGAAATGAGGGAACTAGGAACCCTACATTGGTGCCTGAAGACAAGCTAGCATTATGTATGGGAGGACCCTATGGAAAGACTTCGTCACATTCTCAATCTGCTAGTACTCCATCTTGGTGAGTACTAATCCAGCGGCCACTGGTGGCAACAAGATGAGAGTTTGTCATGTGGGTAAAGTGTACAACTTCTGCAGAAGATAAAAATCTAAGTACTTAGCCGTGTCCCCGGTTATGGACATTACTGAGCAACTAAAGCTTGAAGCTATGGGAAATCTCGACATTCCAATTTCTAAAAGCAAAACTTTAAATATACAACAAAGTAATTGAAGCACTTGGGGTGTACCAAGGAGCTCAAGAGATTTTGACAATGACTTGAAGCACTTGGGGTGTACCAAGGAGCTCAAGAGATTTTGATAAAAACTTGAAGCACTTGGGGTGTACCAAGGAGCTCAAAAGATTTTGACAAAGACTTGAAACACTTGGGGTGTATCAAGGAGCTCAAAAGATTTTGACAAAGACTTGAAACACTTGGGGTGTACCAAGGAGCTCAGAAAGATTTTGACAAAAGATCAAAAACTATTTTTAAAAGATAGGATAAATCATTGCTTTCTGCAAATGAGCCTAAGACCCTACCTAGCCAAATATGCATGTAATGATAGGATCCACTTATTTCTACATAGTAGTGAAACTTGCCAATACAATTCAAATGTATTGACCCTTGTGGCTGTAACTTGTTATGTTGCAGGTTTGTTTGATATTAGTGAAGTTGATTGATTAGGATTACAAGTCTACAACCAACATGTCCTGTGGCACTTTGAAGATGAAGGACCCCATGCTTATAGTTATTCTGCTGCAATGTAATGTAACAGCCAAAAGAGCTATATAAGATGTAATAAAATTATGTTATTCCTGGTTATAAAGTTATATTATGACCTTTGTTTCTTGATATTACATCTTAACTGTGGATGCTAGCTATTGATCCAGGTACTAGCATTGTAAACACAGGGATCTCTACCTTATTAAAGGTTGGGACCCTTATAGTACCTTTGCCACTACTCATGCCATACAAGTTACAATTGATGAAAATGTTAGATTGTTAGCTAAATTGCATGCTAAGTGGGAAAGAGAAGATGAAATTGCTAGAAACAATAGTATTTGTACTATTACTACCACCAATGCTAATGTTAGCAAACCACAAGAAGTCCCCATTCCTTATACAACAATGCCTAAACCCAATAACAATGCTGAAATTTTTCGCTATGGGAAACAATAAGTCTACTACCTATGATGCTAAGTTTGATTTTGATCTTGATGGCTGCAATATTTCTGAAGTGATTATGTTCCTACAAAAGTTTGCTAGAAGTCCTAATGCTAGTGCATGAATATGGCTTTCACGAAACACATTACAGATGCTCTCATTAAAATTAAGGAAGAAAAATTGAAACATAAAGCTTCTATTCCTAGGAAAGTACAAGATAGTTTGGGAACCCATCATTAATATGCAAGTGAATGATTTTGATCTCAAAGATTTATGTGACCTTGGTTCTAGTGTCTCCATTATGCCTAGAAAGATTTATGAAATGCTTGATTTGCCACCTTTGGAAGATTGCTATTTAGATGTCCCACTTGATGATAATGCTAAGAAGAAACTCATGGGGAGTATTAATTATGTTCTTATTATGGTTAATAATTCCTATGTCCCTGTTGATTTCTATGTTTTGGATGTTCAATGCAATGCTTCTTGTCCTATTACTTTGGGAAGACCTTTTCTTAGAACTGTTGGTGCCATCATTGATATGAAAGAAGGCACCATTAAATATAAATTTCCATTAAAGAAAGGTATTGAACACTTACCTACGAGGAGAGAGAAGTTACCTTTTGCTCCTCTTATTAAAGCAAAATTTGATGTTAATGCTTCTTCATTTGAAAATACGTGATGCTTGCTTCTTATGACTAACTTAAAGGTGTTAAAGAAAAGTACTTCTTGGGAGATAACCCAATAGTTTTATTGAGTCTTGAAAGTTATTACTTCTGTAATAACCTCTCCTTATCCTTTTTGTTTGGTTTTTGTGCCAAGAATAACCTCTAATGAGAGAGAAGTAAGATTTGGGGAAGTTGTTGTCCCAAAACAGATTTTTGTGCTTCACTGTAAACATTCGTGTAACATCTATGTATGTCGGATTAAGCTGTAATTTTTTGAGTAAATGCCCTAGGTTGTTATATAGATTTCTTTAGTTCAACACTTTTTGATTTGAGCAACAGAAGGTCTTCAAAAAAATCGGTGTTTACCTGCTAGTCTGTTTTGATAGATTTCTGCCATTATTTGCATTTGCCTCTTTATCGTTTTCTTTTTGAGTTCTTCTTGATCACTTGAGATTTTTAAAGGAATTGCTACAGTATATTGTGTTTTTAATGAAAGTTTTGCTTTGTTGAAACTAAACCCAAAGTTTTATTATCTTGAATGCACTAATGTTGGTAATGAAGATTGTGTGAAGTTCTGTATGAAGGAAATTTTCAAGTGTAGGGGAAGAATGATATGATGAGATGAAGAATGGACAGAAGCTCAAGATTGGGGATGCCACTCCGTGTTACCCCAAGAAATATTCAAGAGTTACAAGCGTCAAATCTTGGGGATGCCCAAGGCATCCCCTTCTTCATCAATAAAAATCTCATGTCTCTTTCTAGACACTTCGTTTTTATTGTTTCATGCATTGTTGTGTTGTTCTTGGAGCATCTTAGTTTTCGTTTGCTTAGTTTTCTTGAATAAATTAGTTGGACCCCCGCTTTCATTGTGTTGTTACAAATAAGTTGATTGGTGTTGGAAAAGAGTAGAAAGTTCCATGCTTATGGTGGTACAAAAGGGAGCTTGTTTTGACTATGGCTTAGACTTTATCATGTCATGATATATGTTGTTTTGAAATTATTCTTAGTGATTATTGCTATAGCATGACTTGTTACAAATAATTTAGATTGCTTAGCGTGCCTTGAAAGAATCATGCGTTGTTTTAGCATACAAAAGCATAATATTGTGGTATTCTCCTTTGATGCTTTGTTTGGGTTGACTTGGCACATGATCACACCATATTATGACTATGAACCAGTCACCTTAGCCTCCATGATCATTTAGTTTTTAACTTGTGGTACTACTTTATGCTTTGATTGACAATGTGTTGTCGCTCTGCATGATTATGGCCATTATTGCTCTCTTAGTTGGTCACTCCCAGTCTTTTGCTAGCCTACAGTTGTATTGAGTAAGCTCTACACATGCATACAACTCCCAAGAAACCAAGCTATTCTAAAGAGTCCACTATAAATTCGTATGCATGGTGTGTACACCATTCCAAGTATATTCTTGTTTTATCTATCTTCCAAATTAAACTTGTTATGTGAAAATTAGTGATTTTGATGGCACAATTTATTTTTATTGCCCCTAATAAACTTGAACCATTGTGTCATCTATGTTGTATATGCTTGCACTTATAAGTTGGGAAATAGCAGAACCGTGTTGTCATGGGGAATGCTTTCAACACCTGTAAATATCTACCCAGTTGATATCGTGCTCTTTTGTTTATGGATGTCGGCGGTGTGAAATAAAAGGGGAGCCTGTAAGTTCATGGAGTATTATATATGTGTTAGAGAAACGCCTGAGCCGCTAGCCTAAGCCATGCCTAATCATGGTGGAAACTTGCAGCATCACCATAATGAGCAATCCATGAAGCATCCTCAGAAAAAAATATAGAAAAAAAGAGAGAGAAAAAGAAAAGAAAAAATATGCACCATGCTCATGGTAAATAAAAGGATTGCTGAGATGCTCATTGTCTGTTGTCTTGTCATTTTGATATGGGATAGCTCCTGTGTCATGGGGCAAGGGGTACCCCGTTGGCGGTTCTCTATGATACACATATACTTACAATGACAAGAACTTGCTTGTGACTAAAGTTGAGTAGCATGAGTAACGGCCCTCATACTCAAGGGACTGAGATTGCCAACTTATGATTTGTCAAGCATATACTCCATACTTTGTTCACTTTAACCTTAATCGCTTCAAGATGCTTATGATAGGGGCAATGAGAGCTGAAAGCTAACAAGTAGCATAATTTTTGGAAGCTCTTTATGAAACTTGAAATCCCTGCTTCCCTTTGAAGGACCCTTCTTCCTACTTTTATATTGAGTATCCACCTTCTATATTTATGCACCAACTAGGAGAGCATAGTTTTCATTCTTAGTTTTATGTGCATTGTCCCAAAACTTATAGATTGATTCATAATGTTGACATTGCTTGTTCTTGAACTATTTGTATCTAGTTACCCTTATGAACTTTGAAGGTGTCTTATGCATTTATATTTTGCTACTCCATGAGGGACAAGCTGAATACCACTATGTTATGTTTTCTATATGTGAAACAAACAAACATCTTTCAATGCATTGTTATTCATGATCTTTGTTTGTATCCTTTCATGCTGAAACATAGTTACTCTGTCCTATTGTTAGAACTTCATCTTTCATGATCATGTTTAGAGTACTTTGATCCCGGCTTTCAATGCTTTGCAAATGGTTTGATCAAGATTGTGATGGTGCATGTCACCTCAAAAATTATTCTTTTTATCACTTACCTACTCGAGGACGAGCAAGAGTTAAGCTTGGGGATGCTTGATATGTCGTAAACGTATCTATAATTGTTGATGTTCCATGCTTGTTTAGTATTAACTTTGCTATGCTTTGTCTACACTTTGAGGTATTTTTATACATTTTCTGGGACTAACCTATTAACAAGATGTCATAGTGCCAGTTGCCTGTTTTCTGTTGTTTTTGGTTTCAGAAAAGTTAGTAAGGAAATATTCTCGGTATTGTATGGGACAAAAGCCAAAGTCAATATTTTACCGAAACGAACACAGAGACCGAAGGGCAGCCGAAGGGGGGCCACACCCTAGGGCCGCGCGGGCCCACCCTAGGGTGCGCCTCCCTATGGTGTGCACCCCCTGGCCGCCCTCATGCCTTGCCTCTTCGCCTATAAAATCCCCCCGATGCAGAAACCCTAAGCACCCGATCAGATCTCCATGAAACATTCTGTAGCCGCCGCCACCATCGTCCCTAGATTAGGGGGATCTGAAGCTCTTCCCGGCACCCTGCCAGAGGGGAGAGATCATCCCCGAGGCCTTCTTCGTCACCATGTGTAACATCCCTAAAATCATGATTTCAAAGATTGCATATCATTCATGCATGCATATAATTTTGAGATCATTTTCCAACTATTTTCAAGAAAACAGAAGCACATAGTGCTATTATTTTATGTGAGCAAACTTAAATCAAATGACCATCCTCATGTGAGAGCATAAGTGTTTTAAACCAAGTTTTGTTGGCTTCCTTGTTGATTGGTTTGAATGTGGAGTTTGGATAAAAATTCATAGAACAAATGTGGTTTCAAAACATTTCCAAATCAAGTGCTATGTCACTGTTTATTTTTATTTTATTCTAAATGACCAAGCTAATTCTAAGTAACCACTTGATTTTATGCCCAGAAGTGTGAATGTTGCACCCTGCAAAATCCTGAAAAAGTTTGAATTCAAAAAAGCTTTTGAAACCATTTGAAATTCATTCCAGAAATTCAAAACAGAAAAAGAAAAAGAGAAAGGAATTAGAAAAGGGCCAGCGCCAGGATTCTGGCCCAACTGAGAAAGCAGCCCACTAAGCCCACCCGGGTTCCCTCTCTCCCTCACTGCAGACGCACTCAAAGAAGCGACGCCAGACCCCACCCTCTCGCTTATCTCGCACAATCGGGCCCGTCACGCCACCGCTGTCTTCCCCAAATCTCGCGAAGAACACGCCGCTGGCCGTTCTTGGCGTTGATTCCGCGCGTATTGCCATTGATTCTGCAGGCGTTTCCTGTCGAGCCACTGCCTACTTAAACCCCTCCCCCTCGCGGCCATTTTCCCCAACAAAGCCAACCCGAAGCGCCCCCAGGCTGCGAGTATTCCTCGCCGCAACCCCGCTGTTCCGACGACCTCGCCGACGAATTCCGGTGAGCACCGCACCCCCCTATGTCCGTGGTTCATGCTATCATGCTCTGCATCTCTGTGTGCATCCACTGACACTTCCCGTTTGTCTGCGCATGGCCTGTAGCCTCGGCAACGACAACAACTGAGCGCCGCCGCTCTCTGCTCGAACTCCGGCGACCTTTCCCCGTAAGTTCCAGCCTTCCCTTGCCCTCTGTTTGATACGCATAGGATCCTCAACGTCTTGCGCATCTAAAGGTGCCCTCCCCTTGTCTTAGCGTGGCTCAAAACATCGCCAACGTCGACGAGCCGAAGCCACAGCCGCCAAGGACTACTCCGACGAGTAATTCGTGACGACTCCGAGCGCCCCTTCGCCAACCAGGGACACGTTGAGCTTCACCTCGTCACTGCGGTTCTGGTGAGCATCCTCTCCCCTCCCCGGGCGACCTAGTTCGCCGGCTCCGCCACTAACAGAGCGCTCCGCCGCTCGCCGCCGCGCTAGCGCCGCTCATCTCTGGTCAAAGCATTCAGGAACGTTAGATGTAGATCTTGCGGCTAAGATTAGAACTTAAACGAAGAGGTATGAGCGCATCTAAGCCACTAGATATAACTTAAATCCTACGGCTCGCAGAGACCAATCCGCACGAAACGGTACCGGCCAATAGGATAGCGCCGCGTGGCAGTGATTTAGATTTAAAACAAGATTTTGAATCTGATTGTTATTCAAATTTGATTTGGCTATAACTTTTGATCCCCGCGTTAGAATTTGACAAATTTTATACTGTTGGAATCAGGAGAGCAAGCTCTTTTTAAATATCAATGTGTTTAATGTTTAGCTTCTGTTAAAAAGGTTTTATTTGCAGAAACTTGTGTAGGACTAATTAGAGTTTATGAAATGGTTAGGAAATAATTTAGGGTATAAATATTGGTTGTTTCGCAAGTTTTTAACTTGTTAGTGAATCAGTACTGTTTACTTGCTTGGTTGAATTTTAAAAATCATTATATACCATCTTGCATGCATGCATATATTTTTGATTGTATATGTTTTGTGTGTAATTTGTTGCTACCAATCTTTGTGTAGATTTTGGAGCTAGTGATTGTGATTGTGAGGAGTGCTACGCTCCCAACTACCAAGGCAAGTGGTACTTCATGAATATTATCATTCCTATGTTTTCTACTAAGCATTAGAAATATTTTGTTAGACTTGCATGCTATATTTTGCTTATATGCCATGTTGGGAAATCCTAGTAGTTGTAGAAATGCTAGGGAATTTCTAAGTTAAGTTACTATCTATGCCATGCTTAGCCTAGCTAGTAGCAACCAAGGCTTGGTGAAATATATACATGCTATGATGAAAATATTCCTAAGTCCTTTGGACTTGTGTTTTGTCTAATAAAACAACTAAGTTAATGAAACACCTGGGTGGAATGGAAGGAAAGGTTTATGTTGAGTGGTTACACAAGGCTCATTTCTATGGTTTACCTTGTGTATATCACTTGTGGTAAGCCACCCAAGAACAAAGAGATTTTAGAGGCCAAGTGTTAAGAAGCTTCTAGTGCAGCCACTTGGCAATATGGGCTCTGCCTGGATCACATGGGTTGCTAGAACTTAGCCATTTGGACAGATGGTGGTAGTGGGATGATAGGTTGGAACGCGTCCATTTGGTATAAGGGAAGGCTTCTGAAAGGTCCTGTCTTGGTGAAACCAAGTCTGGTGGGGAAAGTGCACAACCTCTGCAGATGGAAAAACCTAAGTACTTAGCCAAGTCCATGGCAATGGACAACTTGAGCATCAATACATGGAAGCTATCAAGAATCTCCTCATCCCAATTTCTAAGTAAAATTTGTGGGTGAACAAGGGTGAAGGACCTCAATGTCTATTGGTGGTTCCTTGCGAAAAGTTTTGACAAAGAAAAACTTAGTGATTTCAACTAATAGGCAAAATCTATTTTGAGCAAAGTAAGCCAAGCTACACTTAGCCAAATTGCATATAGTATCTAGTCCACTTAAAATTTTACTAAGGTATCACTTGCCAATACTATTCCAAAGTATTGACCCACTGTGGCTGTAACTTGTGATGTTGCAGGTTACTCTGATGAGGATTAGGTGTCATGAGTCTACACTCAACATGTTCGCCTATGGCACATGAAGATGAAGACTTTTATTTATTTACTTATCCAAACTCTTGTATTAGGCCTGTGGCCTTGGAGTTGTAAATACTATGTTTATCTCTGGAATGGCTGTAATAAATGACCTTTGTATCTGTGTACTTCATCTTAAACTGTGGATGCTAGCATTGATCCAGGGACTAGCATTGCAATCACAGGGATCCTTTTCCTTTATAAAGGAGGGATATTACAGATGGTATCAGAGCACTGTGTTGCCTGTAGGATTATGACCCTAGGATTGGAAACCACTAAGGAAAAAAAATTAGCAACTTCTACACTTGTCTATTCTTCTCGTAAACTTTTCTAATCTTCTTCCTCATCTCTATTTGTAGATGAACTCCATCAACTAAGCCGTAAGGAAAGGACCACTCATGACAATGACTTTGGAGTGTGAGACAGAATTCCCCAAGGCTCTCAAGGACCTCATGGTTGCATTAGAGATACAAGGTGCAGCTGTGTACAAAGGTTTTCCTATGATGGATGACGAAGTGGAATACTAGTGGTTGCAACTTCACTTGTATAAAAACAAGGAAGACAACCACCAGGAAAAAGAATACTGCATGTTCACCAATTCAGTGGTGCACACTACATTCTTTGAATCAGCAAGGGATGCAGCTTGGAAGACCATCAAAGAACTTGGTGATAGAGTCAAGTGCAGAATGCTTGTCACATCCCAAGATTTTCCAAATCTTGTAATGTGAAAAATAAATGAATAAAATAAAACTTTTTTGATTTTCAGAGCCAGAAGAAACTTTTGAATCCAATTGGGAATCTTCAAACCTATTTTGAACAATTAAATCCTAAAGGGATTTATAAAGATAAACATTTAATAAAGGCAAATAAAATGTTTTGGAATTACTATTTTGGATCTTTTAAATAAAAGGATTTGGTTCTCAAAGGAAATAGAAGTTTTATAAATAAATATTATTTTATAGATCCAAATTAAACTTTGGCCAAGCTTTTGAAATAAAACATTTTGTTTTGATAAAATAGTAAAGGTTTATTTAAATAAAATAATAAGGATTTAATATCCAAAAAAATTTAAATAAAGGCCTTTCCCATTTTAAATAAACACTAAAACCTATTTATTTATTTTAAATAAGTTTTCCAAGTATTTTATATTCTCAAATGAAACCTACTGAAGTGTTTTGGTTTTATTTTAGATTTCAAAATAAATAAATTAATAAAACAAATTCTATATGGATTATTAACTAAGGTCCATTGTATTTAAATATTAATAGAACCTAAAATAAAAATGTTATTTTGTTTTAAACAAGATTTCCAAATATCATATATTTTCAAATAAAACCTACTGAATTGGTTTTGAAAATATTTGGATTTAAAATGGAGATTTTATTAATTAAATCAAACCCTATTTTATTAATAACTAAAGATCCATTTTATTTAATTAGTGAATGGATCCTAAAATGAATAAAAAATATTATTTTATTTTGGAATTTAGGTTTATGCTGATAAACAGAACCAAGTTCAAAATTGTGAAGTGTGGTGTTTGTTTGAGTTGATTTGGTTGAATGAATCATTTGTTTGAATTTCAAATCAAGAATTGAAAATAGAAAAGGAAAAGTTTCGATGAAAAAAAATAGAGCAGCCCACCATCCGCCCAGCTAACCCAAAGCAGCCACCTAGCCCACCTGTTCCCACGCCATCTGAAATGTTTTCTTTACATGAAGCTACCCGCTAAATCACCGACGGTGGACCTCCTCCTTTCTTTTCCCACTGACCGGTAGGCCCACTTTCCACTGTTCTTCCTCCTCACCCGCACGACCCTGTCTCCCCCAAACCTCGCTGCCGTTGCTGCCATTCAAGCCGCGATCAATTCGCAGTAATGCCGCGCCATAATCTCGCCGTGACTACACGCTATTAAGCGCCAGCGCCTCCTCCGCCTTTCCCCTCTGTCGCCACTCCCTCTCTGCTCCGAGGATGCCTCGAATCGAGCTAGTACTCCCTCTGCTCCGACCACCATCTCCGAGCAATTCAGGCCAGTACACACCACCCCATGCCTCCCCGAGCACGCTAGGAGAATCCCCACTCCCAGACGTATCTCCCAGTATCACCCATTCGACCGGGCGGCCCCAGGCGTCGGCTTTGACAAGCTCTGACAGCGCCGCCGTCTGTCTCGTCTCTGTCGAACTTCCCCAGTAAGCCTCGACCGCCCCTAGCTTTTCCATGGATGCTCACATCATCTCCAGCTCCGTCCGCCTCTAACCGTACCGTTCATTTGCCCTGGGGTGAACTGCAGCATCTCCCCGTCGTCGACCAGAGCCGCCAGACGCCGTTGCAAGCTCCGGTGAGGAATTGCAGCAGACCCCGAGCACCCCTTGACCCAAGAACATCACGTCGAGTTTCCCCAGTCTCCTGCGATCTCGGTGAGCACTTCCCCCTCTTTCCTCGCTTCCTATTTCACCAGCGCCATTGCGCCGCCGCTGCCAAGACAACCACGCCGCCATGATTAATGGCCATTCGTTTAGGTCCGTTAGATCTAGATCGGGCGCGCAGGATTAGGTCACTTAAACGCCGAAGGGGTATGCTTCCAGAACCGTGCGATCTAATTAGATCCAACTCCCCACAGAGCGCGATCCACGCGAAGCGGTACCATCGAATGAAATCATGCCGCGTGTCAGGAGTGCAGTTTAAAAACAGATTTGAAATCTGATTGAATTGTAAATTTCAAACCCCTGTATCTTTGGATCCACACGTCCAAAAATTACAAATTTTATGTCGTTGGATTCAGGAGAGCAATACCTAGCCAACCCTGCCCTTGGTTTAGCAAATAGTATATGTTAGTTTGCTTGTTTTTGCAGATTCTTTTGTGAGCTTGTTTAGAGTAGAAAAATTGTTTAAAATTGATTTTAGGGTTAAAACTTTTGCAAAATGGTTTGATGTGACCTTAGTGACCCTAGGAACCAACCCATGATTTGGAAAATGAATTTGGAAAAATTTAGAATGGATTAATTAGTTTAGTCCATTTCTAGCCAAATAAAACTATTGTTTTGTTGTGAAAATAGTTTTGAGTAAAAACTTTGGAGGAAAAGTTTTGGACCAAACCTACTGACCAAAAACACAAGATTTAAGAAACAACAACTTAATTGGTGAAACCACTTAAGGTTGTGGTAAGAAAAATGTTTTTCACCACATAAAATGATGAAAGGATTTGAAAATGGATTATGGATAAAACCCATTTGCAAATGACTTTGCCATTTTGGTAAATGACCAATTTGGAAATTACAAAGTTTAGAAGCCTAGTGGAGACCATCCTTGCAATAGAACCAACATTTGCATGCTTATGCATGACTTAGATTCCATTACTTTGTGTGTGAAAAATTGTTTGTTTGACTTTGGTTTGGAATGTGGATTGAATTTGTGCTTGCTTGGTTGACTTGTAGTGAAGTGTGAGACTATCAAGATCAAGGAGTGAACCACCATTCCATACCAAAAAGGCAAGTGATGCTTCATACATTTTGTCCCATTACTTTCACTATGCATTAGTGATTTTGCTAAGTAAAACTTGCATGGATTTTGCTAAGTATAAACCTTACTATAGGAAAACTAGTAGATGAAACCTTAGTGGAAATCTTCCTAAGTTAAGATTCCTATTACTATCAAGATTAGCCTAGCTAATAGAAAACATGGGTGGAATATATATTCACACTATGGAAAAATATTCTAAGTCTGAGGACTTGCGTTTTGTTTAATAAAACAACTAAGTTAATGAATCACCTGGGTGTAATGGTAATTGCTTGGTGGTTTTTGGTTGAGTGGTTCATAAGGCCATGGACTTGGCTTGTGTATCTCACTTGTGGTATGCCACCCAGGCACAAAGATATTTGAGATGTCAAATGTTGAGAAGCTTCAAGTGCAACCACTTGGCAATATGGGCTCTTCCATGATCATATAGGTTGCAAGAATTTAGCCAGATGGACAGAGGGTGGTAGTGTTTGATAGGTTGGAACACGTCCATTTTGGTATAAGGGAAGGCTTCTGAAAGATCTTGTCTTGGGAAACCAAGTCTTGTGGGGAAAGTGCACCACCTCTGCAGAGTGTAAAATCTAAGTACTTAGCCATGTCCCTGGTAAAGGACAATTTGAGCATCAAGACATGGGAGCAATCAAGGATCTCATCATTCAAATTTCTAAGTTAAAACTTGTGGATTGAACAAGGGTTGTTTGAAATCTTCAATCTTTGATTGAGAGATGCCTTGTAAAGGATCTTCAATCTTTGATTGAGAAAAATGATTTTATCAAAGCAAAAATTTAGTATTTTCAAATGTTAAGGAAAAATCTATTTTGAGCAATGCAAGCCTCAACTCCACTTAGCCAAATGCATATAGATGATAGATTCCACTATACTACCATAGTATCACTTGCCAATACAATTCAAATGTATTGACCCTTTGTGGCTGTAACTTGTATGTTGCAGGTTTGATTGTTTTTAGTGAAGATTGATTGATTAGGACTGCAAATTCTACAACCAACATCTGTCTGTGGAACTTTGAAGATGAAGGACCCATACTTATAGTTATTCCGCTGCAATGTAATGTAATAGCCAAATGAGCTATGTAATGATGTAATAAAATTATGTTATTCCTGGTTATAAAGTTATATTATGACCTTTGTTTCTTGATATTACATCTTAACTGTGGATGCTAGCTATTGATCCAGGGACTAGCATTGTAAAACACAGGGGACACCACCTTATATTGTTGTAAGGTTGGGACACTCCCTCTACAATGTCAACCTCCAAAATGATCTAAAGAAAGAAAAGGAACATACCCAAGAGTTGGAAGCTACCAACCAAACCTTAAGAGGAGACATTATAGACTTAGTGATGGAGTCATGTGAGCAAGATAGGCTGATTGCTTCTAGAAACATTGTGTTATCCAACAGATCTAGTGAGATAGGATTGTAAACGTACTTCGTTAGTTGGACCACCACTTATCACCTTATATTCCAAAATGTGACTTTAAAATAAGTTGAACCTTGGTTGTTGTAATGGATCCATGTATGCCATGACTTGTGTGTTTGATTTCCAAGGTTATGTATGTGATTTTTTGTCTTTTGTTTTATCTTGAACTGTGTTGTTCTAACTTTTTCTATATTATAAATAGATGCCTACTGTTACCATCAGCACTGTTGAGGAGTTCCAGGTTACCCGCTTTGGTCCTCGTATTGTTGAGCTTACTACTTTGCTCAATCTCCCTCTTCCTACCATCATGGTGCTTCCCCTCACCAAGTTTGAGAGGAAAGACCTCTAGGGCTTCAAGGTCAACCAGCCCGGATGCCAGACAGAGCCTACCACAGAGGCCATCGTCTTCAAGCTCATGCATGATGACAAGGAGAGAGGCCTTGAGGTAGTTATGCAGGATCTGATAGGACGTCTGCTGGGGAGACACTCCCGACAGGTTAGAGGTACTCACTTCCACGTCTTCAGTAGACGTGATGAGGATGGAGAGTCCATCGACTTCGAGGACGATTCGAGGGACACAGAAGAGTCGATTCGCCTGTACCTCCAGGACTTAGAGTCTCTCATTAGGCACGTGGACACTGATAGGACCAATGTCATGCTCAACAATGACGAACTCCGGGTGCAGCTTCGCGAGAAGGACAAGCTCTTCGCGGAGCAAGATGAGATAGTCAAGGAGATGGAGGCGAAGTTCGAGAGCCAGGACAGGAAGTTCAAGAGTCAGGAGAAGCGAGTCCAGGATAGAAACAAGAATATCAGGGACATGACTGAAGAACTGCAGGCCAAGGACTTCGAGCAAGAGCATCATCGGACGGTGATTGAGAGGCTTCGTTCTCAGAAGAGGGCTCTCAAAGCCAAGATAGAGACCTTGACCACTAGTGTCGAGGAATACAAGACCGCGATGGAGAACGCAGGTATTACCTTTGTCGAGGAGGAGATTGATGCCGAGGAGTAGATTTGACTACTCATTTATCATTTATTATCATACTTGTTGTTTGAGAACTTGTTATTTGACCATCCGACATGTGGATGGCTTGCTACTTGTGTGTTTTACTTTGTGAACTTGTTATCTTGTTGTTGAACCTTTATATTTGTGTTGCATGCTTTCTGTTTGCTTATGTGATGTAATGTGCATGAAAGCATCTATGGGTATCTCATTCTTATCTCTATTGAACAAACCACAGATGCCTCCCCGTCGTGCAAACCCCAACCCCAACAACAACAACAAAATCACTCCAGAAATACAGCAAATGATGACCGCTCAAACTCAGCTGATGCAGATGATGACGACGTTCATCTAGAACCAAAACAACAACAATAACAACAATAACAACAACAACCCACCGGGTTTTGATATGCTTACCAGGTTCTTAAGATTGAGGCCAGCAAAGTTCTCAGGGACTACTGATCCCATGGTGGCCAATGATTGGCTACGTTCTGTGAACAAGGACTTGGTAACCGTGGGTTGTACTGATGCTGAAAAGGTCAGATTTGCAGCACATTTGCTGGAAGGAACAGCCGCCACTTGGTGGGATAACTTCCAGATCACCACTCCCATCGAAGATGTGACATGGGCTATCTTTGAAGATGGCTAGAACTTATCAAAGACTATGACTTAAGTTTGCAATACCACCCCGGTAAAGCAAATGTTGTAGCAGATGCTCTAAGTCGTAAGGTTTTTGTGAACGGCCTTACCAAAGGATAATTACCAGATGATTTGTGTGCCCAATTCCGAAAACTCAGATTGGAGATTGTGCCTGAAGGACATCTCATGTCTTTGGATGTTCAACCCACTTTGTTGGACAAGATCAAAGAAGCCCAGAAGATTGATAAGGAAATTGAAGAGATTAAAGAAAAGATTGGCAAAGGAAAAGCCAAAGGGTTCCATGAAGACGAACATGGTACTTTATGGCATGGGAAACGTATCTGTGTTCCACAAGATCCGGAGTCATGGAAACTGATTTTGCAGGAAGCACACAACTCACCGTATTCCATTCATCCGGGTAACACCAAAATGTACATGGACATGAAAGAAAGATTTTGGTGGAATAATCTCAAGAAGGACATCGCCGAACATATTGCCTTGTGTGATGTGTGTAGTAGAGTGAAGGCGGAACATCAGAATCCAGCAGGTTTGCTTCAACCACTACCTATTCCTGATTGGATGTGGGACAAGATTGGTATGGATTTCATTACCGGATTACCAAGGACCCGGTCAGGATACGATTCTATTTGGGTAGTAGTGGATCGCCTAACTAAAGTGGCTCATTTCATACCCGTGAAGACAACTTATACAAGTGCTAACTTAGCTAAAATCTACATGAGTAGAATTGTATGTCTACATGGAGTGCCCAAGAGTATTGTGTCTGATAGGGGAACCCAATTCACTTCCCATTTTTAGAGACAGTTACATGAGTCATTGGGAACGAGGTTGGAATTCAGTACTGCCTTTCATCCTCAAACCGATGGACAAACCGAAAGGACTAATCAAATTCTTGAGGACATGTTGAGGGCATGTGCCCTAGACTATGGAGCCAGTTGGGATGAAAGTCCTTTACGAATTTTCTTATAACAACAGCTATCAAGCCAGATTGAGATGGCACCATTTGAGTTTCTCTACAGAAGAAAGTGTACCACCCCATTGTTATGGAATGGTGTGGGAGAAAGAAGTTTATTCGGGCCGATCTTATCAAAGAATCCAAGAGAAGTTCAAGTTGGTTAAGGACAGTTGAAGATAGCACAGTCCGATGTAAAGCTACGCAGATCCTAAGCGTAGAGAAGTCACCTACGAAGTTGGTGATAGAGCCTATCTTAGAGTGTCACCACTTCGTGGAGTAAAGAGATTCGGAGTCAAAGGAAAATTGGCACCAAGATATGTTGGGCCATTCAAGATTCTGAGTCGCAAAGGAGAAGTTGCCTATGAAATTGAACTGCCAGAATCTCTGTCAGCTGTCCATGATGTGTTTCATGTGAGTCAACTTAAGAAATGTCATCCAGAAATGGAAGAAACTTCTTTGAAGGATACTATACCTTTGGAGGAGGTTTAGTTGGAGAGTGATCTCACTTATGAAGAGAAGCCTATCAAGATTCTTGAGACTGCAGAAAGAGTCACACGGACTAAGACTATCAAGTTCTGCAAAGTGCAGTGGAATCATCATTCCGAAGAGGAAGCAACATGGGAAAGAGAAGATGATCTTCGGAAAGACCACCCTCACCTATTTGCTAGCCAATCTGAATCTCGTGGGCGAGATTCACCTTAAGGGGGTTAGATTTGTAACATCCCTAAAATCATGATTTCAAAGATTCAATATCATTCATGCATGCATATAATTTTGAGATCATTTTCCAACTATTTTCAAGAAAACAGAAGCACATAGTGCTATTATTTTATGTGAGCAAACTTAAATCAAATGACCATCCTCATGTGAGAGAATAAGTGTTTTAAACCAAGTTTTGTTGGCTTCCTTGTTGATTGGTTTGAATGTGGAGTTTGGATAAAAATTCATAGAACAAATTTGGTTTCAAAACCATTTTCAAAACATTTCCAAATCAAGTGCTATGTCACTGTTTATTTGTATTTTATTCTAAATGACCAAGCTAATTCTAAGTAACCACTTGATTTTATGCCCAGAAGTGTGAATGTTGCACCCTGCAAAATCCTGAAAAAGTTTGAATTCAAAAAAGCTTTTGAACCATTTGAAATTCATTCCAGAAATTCAAAACAGAAAAAGAAAAAGAGAAAGGAATTAGAAAAGGGCTAGCGCCAGGATTCTGGCCCAACTGAGAAAGCAGCCCACTAAGTCCACACGGGTTCCCTCTCTCCCTCTCTCACTCGCAGACGCACCCAGCAAGAGACTGACGCCAGGACCCCACCCCCTCTCTGTTTCTCTCGCAGACAACTGGGCCCCGTCCACGTCACCGTCGTCTTCCCCAAATCTCGCGAAGAACACGTCGCCGCTGGCCATTGCTGGCGTTGATTCCGCGGCGTAATTGCCATTGATTTTGCAGGGGGTTCCTGTCGATCCACTGCCTACTTAAACCCCTCCCCATCGCGGCCATTTTCCCCAACAAAGCCAACCCGAAGTGCCCCTAGGCTGCGAGTATTCCTCGCCGCAACCCCGCTGTTTCGACGACCTCGCCGACGAATTTCGGTGAGCACCGCACCCCCCTCTGTCCGTGGTTCATGCTATCATGCTTTGCATCTCTGTGTGCATCCACTGACACTTCCTGTTTGTCCGCGCATGGCCTGTAGCCTCGGCAACGACAACAACTGAGCGTTGCCGCTCTCTGCTCGAACTCCGACGACCTTTCCCCGTAAGTTCCAGCCTTCCCTTGCCCTCTGTTTGATACGCATAGGATCCTCAGCGTCTTGCGCATCTAACGGTGCCCTCCCCTTGTCTTAGCGCGGCTCAGAACATCGCCAACGTCGACGAGCCGAAGCCACAGTCGCCAAGGACTACTCCGACGAGCAATCCGCGACGACTCCGAGCGCCCCTTCGCCAACCAGGGACACGTTGAGCTTCACCTCGTCACTGCGGTTCTGGTGAGCATCCTCTCCCCTCCCCGGGCGACCTAGTTCGCTGCCGCATCGACAGAGCGCCCGCCACCGCTAGCGCCGCTCATCTCTGGTCAAAGCATTCAGGAACGTTAGATGTAGATCTTGCGGCTAAGATTAGAACTTAAACGAAGAGGTATGAGCGCATCTGAGCCACTAGATCTAACTTAAATCCTACGGCTCGCTGAGACTGATCCGCACGAAACGGTACCGGCCAATAGGATAGCGCCGCGTGGTAGTGATTTAGATTTAAAACAGGATTTTGAATCTGATTGTTATTCAAATTTGATTTGGCTATAACTTTTGATCCCACCGTAGGAATTTGACAAATTTTATACTGTTGGAATCAGGAGAGCAAGCTCTATTTAAATATGCAATGTGTTTAATGTTTAGCTTCTGTTAAAAAGGTTTTATTTGCAGAAACTTGTGTAGGACTAATTAGAGTTTATGAAATGTTTAGGAAATAATTTAGGGTATAAATATTGGTTGTTTGGCAAGTTTTTAACTTGTTAGTGAATCAGTACTGTTTACTTGCTTGGTTGAATTTTAAAAATCATCATATACCATCTTGCATGCATGCATATATTTTTGATTGTATATGTTTTGTGTGTAATTTGTTGCTACCAATCTTTGTGTAGATTTTGGTGCTAGTGATTGTGATTGTGAGGAGTGCTACTCTCCTAAATACCAAGGCAAGTGGTACTTCATGAATATTATCATTCCTATGTTTTCTACTAAGCATTAGAAATATTTTGTTAGACTTGCATGCTATATTTTGCTTATATGCCATGTTGGGAAATCCTAGTAGTTGTAGAAATGCTAGGGAATTTCTAAGTTAAGTTACTATCTATGCCATGCTTAGCCTAGATAGTAGCAACCAAGGGTTGGTGAAATATATACATGCTATGATGAAAATATTCCTAAGTCCTTTGGACTTGTGTTTTGTCTAATAAAACAACTAAGTTAATGAAACACCTGGGTGGAATAGAAGGAAAGGTTTATTTTGAGTGGTTACACAAGGCCCATTTCTATGGTTTACCTTGTGTATATCGCTTGTGGTAAGCCACCCAGGAACAAAGAGATTTTAGAGGCCAAGTGTTAAGAAGCTTCTAGTGCAGCCACTTGGCAATATGGGCTCTGCCTGGATCACATAGGTTGCTAGAACTTAGCCATTTGGACAGATGGTGGTAGTGGGATGATAGGTTGGAACGCGTCCATTTGGTCTAAGGGAAGGCTTCTTAAAGGTTCTGTCTTGGTGAAACCAAGTCTGGTGGGGAAAGTGCACAACCTCTGCAGATGGAAAAACCTAAGTACTTAGCCAAGTCCATGGCAATGGACAACTTGAGCATCATGACATGGAAGCTATCAAGAATCTCCTCATCCCAATTTTTAAGTAAAATTTGTGGGTGAACAAGGGTTAAGGACCTCAATGTCTATTGGTGGTTCCTTGGGAAAAGTTTTGACAAAGAAAAACTTAGTGATGTCAACTAATAGGCAAAATCTATTTTGAGCAAAGCAAGCCAAGCTACACTTAGCCAAATTGCATATATTATCTAGTCCACTTAAAATTTTACTAAGGTATCACTTGCCAATACTATTCCAAAGTATTGACCCACGGTGGCTGTAACTTGTGATGTTGCAGGTTACTCTGATGAGGATTAGGCGTCATGAGTCTACACTCAACATGTTTGCCTGTGGCACATGAAGATGAAGACTTTTATTTATTTACTTATTCAAACTCTTGTATTAGGCCTGTGGCCTTGGAGTTGTAAAGACTATGTTTATCTCTGGAATGGCTATAATAAATGACCTTTGTATCTGTGTACTTCATCTTAAACTGTGGATGCTAGCATTGATCCAGGGACTAGCATTGCAATCACAGGGATCCTTTTCCTTTATAAAGGAGGGATCTTACACCATGATAGCCTCCGGTATGATGCATGAGTAGTTCACCCTTGGACTATGGGTCCATACAGTAGCTAGATGGTTGTTTCTCCTCCTTTGTGTTGTCATGTTTAGGTGTTGTGAGCTCCGTTCATGATCAAGATCATCTATTTGTAATCATACATGTTGTGTTTGCGGGGATCCGATGGATATTGAGATACTATGTCAGATTGATTATTGATTCTATCATGTCTTAATGATTATTGATTCTATCATGTCTGTGTTGTTTGTGATCTTGCATGCTCTCCGTTGCTAGTAGCTATGTTGTCCAAGTAGATGCTAGTGACTCCAAGAGGGAGTATTTATGCTCGATAGTAGGTTCATGCCTCTAGTAATCTTGGGAAGTGACAGGAATCTCTACGGTTGTAGATGTGCTGTTGCTACTAGGGAGAAAACAACAATCTTTTGTTCATGGAACAATTGTATTGTTTACTTTACACACAATGCTTAATGCAGTTATCCGTTGCTTGCAACTTAATACTGGAAGGGGTTCAGATGATAACCTAAAGGTGGATTATTAGTCATAGATGTAGTTGGATGACGGTCTATGTATATTGTTGTAATGCCCAATCAAATATCATAGGAATCATGATGTCTAGTACTTGCATTGTTATGCTTGCTCAGTCCTGTCAATTGTCCCGCTGTAATTTGTGCACCCAACATGTTATCTATCTTAAGAAGAAAACAAATGTTGATGGTAATGTTACTGTCTATAAAGCTCGACTTGTCGCAAAAGGGTTTCGACAAATTCAAGGAGTTGACTACGATGAGACTTTCTCACCGGTAGCGAAGCTAAAGTCTGTGAGGATTTTGTTAGCAATCGTTGCATATTAAGATTATGAGATATGGCAGATGGATGTCAAAACATCGTTCCTCAATGGAGACATTGATGAAGAGTTGTATATGGTACAACCCAAAGGTTTTGTCGATCCTAAAGATGATAACAAGGTATGCAAACTTCAACGGTCCATTTATGGATTGAAGCAAGCATCCCGGAGTTGGAATCAACGTTTTGATAAGGTGATCAAAAGTTTTGGTTTTATACAAACTTATGGAGAAGCTTGTATTTACAAGAAAGTGAGTGGGAGCACTATAGCATTCTTAATACTATATGTAAATGACATATTGTTGATTGGGAATGATGTAGACCTTCTTAATAGTGTCAAGGATTATTTGAATAATAGTTTTTCAATGAAAGATCTTGGCGAAGCAGCTTACATATTAGGCATAAAGATTTATAGAGATAGACCAAGACGCCTAATATAATTGTCACAGAGTACCTATTTGGACAAGGTTCTAAAGAAGTTTAGAATGGAAGATAGCAAGAAAGGGTTCTTGCCCATGTTGCCCAATACGACCTTGAGTAAAACTCAAAGTCCTACAATGGCAGAAGATAGAGAAAGGATGAGTAAGACTCCCTATGCCTCAGCCATAGAATCTCTTATGTATGCCATGCTGTGTACTAGACCCGACATTGCATATGTTGTTAGTTTGACTAGCAGATATCAAAGTGATCTAGGAGTGGATCATTGGACAGCGGTCAAAAACATCCTTAAGTACTTGAGAAGAACTAAGGATATGGTTCTTTCTTATGGAGGTGATGAACAACTCGTTGTTAATGGTTACATCGATGCTAGTTGGAACACCGATCCGGATGATTCTAAATCTCAATCTGGATACGTATTTACTTTGAATGGTGCAGCAGTTAGCTGGAGGAGTACAAAGCAAAGCGTTGTGGCGAGATCTTCAACTGAATCAGAATACATAGCTGCTTCAGAGGCTTCACAAGAGGCGATATGGATGAAGGAGTTCATTACAGAGCTCGGTGTGGTTCCAAGTGCGCTGGACCCAATGTCTATCTACTGTGATAACATGGGTGCCATAGCCAATGCGCAAGAACCAAGGTCACACAAGAAGCTAAAGCACATCAAGCTACATTTTCACTCTATTCGAGAGCATGTCCAAGATGGTGACATAAAGATTTGCAAAGTACACACAGATCTGAATGTGGCGGATCCGTTGACTAAACCTCTCCCGAGGGCAAAACATGACCAGCACCAAACCACCATGGGTGTTCGGTATATTACCATGTAATCTAGATTAGTTGACTCTAGTGCAAGTGGGAGACTGTTGGAGATATGCCCTAGAGGCAATAATAAAAGTGGTTATTATTATATCTTTGTGTTTATGATAAATGTTTACATTCATGCTATAATAGTATTAACCGAAAACATTAATACTTGTGTGATTTGTAAACTAAATTAGAGTCTCTGGTAAATCCTCTTTATAATACTAGCTTGTTGGTTAACAGATGATCGTGATTTCTCGATCATGAACATTGAGATGTTATTAACAACAAGATCATATCATTAGGAGAATGGTATGATGGACATACTCCTATAGATAAGCATAGCATAAAGATCAAGTCATTTCAATAGTTCGTTTGCTATAAGCTTTCTGATACATAGTAACCTAATTCCTTTGACCATGAGATCATGATAATCACCATCACCGGAAGGATGCTTTGATGACATCAAACACCACACCATAACTAGGTGGCTATAAAGGTGGCATTGAGTGTTCGGAAAGTATGTGTTGAGGCACATGGATCAAGCGTGGGATTTGTCCATCCATATGTCAGATAGATATACTCTGGGCCCTCTCGGTGGAATTTCATCCAATTATCTTGCAAGCATGTGAATAGCTCACAAGGGATCGCATATAACGGGAACGAGAAAAGAGTACTTATAGGTAACGAAGTTGAACTAGGTATGCAGAGATACCGACGATCAAACCTCGGATAAGTAAACTATCGCGAGATAAAGGGAAATTTGTATCGTATGTAAGTGGTTCATTCGATCGCAAAGTAATCGTAGAAATATGTGGGAGCCATATGAATTTCCAGATTCCTCTATTGGTTATTAGTCGGAGAAGTGTCTCGGTCATGTCTGCATAATTCACGAACCGTAGGGAGACACTCTTAAGGACTCGATGTTGTTTAGTAGATATGGAATGTAAGTAGGGAAACCGAATATTTTTCGGAGTCTCGGATGGGATCCGGGATATCACGAGGAGATCCGGAATGGTCCGGAGAATAAGATTCATATAAGGAAAGTCCGATTCCGGAGTTCGCGAATGATTTCGATGTTTTTATCGAAGAGGTTCTAGAACGTTCACCGGACCGGAAGGGGAATGGTCCATGAATGTGTCATGGGTAAGTGGAATGATTGGATCATGTCCTAGGTCACTTTGGTTGGGAATTTGCGAGAGAGAAATAAAGCTCTAAATTGAAAGTCAAAAGGGAGGTTTGAAAAGTCAAACTAGAACAATGGTTTCCTAGTGGAAGAAGGAAAGAGTCCTTCCTTCTATCCAACTTGGGTTTGGGTATGGATTCAAACTCCCCTCTCCCAAGCCTCCCTCCCTCTCATAAATAGAGGGGGAGGGCTGCCCCAAAGAGAACACAACCAACCCTCCCCACTCGTGTCGCGCCGCCGCCAGCCACCGCCCTGCGCTGTCGTGCCGCCGCCGGCTCGTCGCCGTCGCCCTAGCCGCCGCCGACACCTCCTCCTCCTCTCCGGCCTTCTAAACCTAGATCGCCGGAAACCCTATATCCACCATAACTCGCACCGGCTTAGGCGAAGCCCTGCGGGATCTTCCCTCTACTTCCGACACCACGTCGTCGTGCTGCCGGAATTGCGAGGGTAGAACTACAACCTCCGCTGCCTACTGGAACAAGGGAGAGGAAGGTCTTCATCGAGTACCAAACGTGTGACCGACTGTGGAAGCGCTACCGGAACGCAGTGCCGGAAGGATCGTCTACGCGATCTTGAGATCGGCAAGTGTACGACTACATCACCCACGAGAATCTGCTCTCTTTAACTGCTTTGGAATCTTCGAGGGTGAGTGCTCCTATCGACTCGTTGCTACAATCTAGTAGATAAATCTTGGCTTGTTTGTGTGCATGCGGTAGAATTTTTTTGTTTTCCATGCTACGAACCCCTACAAGAGATACACCTAGGAGGGCAAGGCCTTCGAGATCAGCCTCTCAATTTCGGCCATCATATAATGAAGATCTTATTACGCCGCGCTTTGGCAATGAGGTAGATGATGGAGATGCACACCCATCTACCTTCCCTTGTTTTGCCTTTTTGCAAGCTGCAGGGATCCTCGATGATTTCCTAATTCTTGTTCAGAGGGTTGGTCTAACCGCTTATATGCAGGATGAGAGTGAGCAATATGCTTTGCTCACCAAAACTTTTGTGGAAAGCTTCACTTTTACTAACACCCCTTTCAGTTCAAAATTTTCATTTAAAATTTATGATAGGCCTATCACCATGCCATTGGAAAGATTTTACAGCATTATAGGTATTGGCATGTATGGGACGGTGAATAAGATTCAAGGTCGACCCGCTGATTTTTTGGAGCTCTACCATGGGGTAACAAATGATGATGACCGCACAACCCAGCGCGGGAAGATAAGAAACATTCAAATCCCAGCTCTCAGATATTTTTCTTATTATCTTGCCACTAGCATTCTTGGTAGGGAGAACACTAGCAATATTTCCAGGATGATGTGTACTGACGGGGATGAGAGGAAAATTCCTTTGCCATAGTCTACTTTGTTCAGTATTTGTAGGAGGCCTTGGTCGTGCTCCAAGGAGGAGATGGATGATCAGCTCCGTGTGCTTGGTTTCCACGGGAACTACCCAGGGGATGCGCCCTCTTATGACTACTTTGCGCACTATACAGGGGCTTCCTCGAGCACGTACCAGAACGAAGGCGCCTCTTCGTCACATTAGGGAGGCACTCCTTGGCCAGGCTGGGATTGATCTCCACTTAGGCCAAAAGCCTAAGCTTGGGGGAGGTATACCGACAGCACACTCATCTACATATCTTGTTTCGTCGGTGCTTTGTATATCCATGTTTCGCTTTCTTTTTAGTTTTTGTTTTTGCTTTCCAAAACACAAAAGACCAAAAATATTTTTGTTGTTTCTCTTTGTTTCTTTCTTTGTCTTTTAGCTTTGGTTTTCTATAAGAAAAAAACAAAAAGATTTTGCTTTGTTTGCTTTTGCTTTGAGTGCTTGCTTAAAAAATCAAAAACCCCAAAATATTTTTTGTTCTTCTCTGGTTTGGTAAAGTTCGTTTTAGGGTTCAGCGGTCCTCGATGACTCCTTTGGAGTTTGTTTTCATGTTATTATTCAAGCCACACAAGTGAAAGGCAATAATGATGATTTATGACAACTCGAGGTGTGGTAAGAGGCTGGTAATGAACTATATTTGTCTTCTTTTTTGTACATATACTCATCATTGTGGGCATGCTTAGTTTGTTCATGTAAGGTGTATGTTATTTAATGGATGCTTAGTAGTTCTTGCTCTCTTATGATAAGCTCCAGCTTACTAATAATTTGTAGCATGTCACATGAATGTTTGCTTGCATTGTTCTATTCATAACTTGGTATGACATTGTGGTATCCTCCTTTGAAATGTTTCATTTGAATCGACTTGGCACATGCTCACGCATGCATATGACTGAACTAAAGTCAGTTAAGCCTCGATGATTTATTTTTCCTCGAAGTTCTTGTATCACTTTTATGCCATAATTAATTTTGTTTTGTTGCAAGCATGATTATGACCGTTACTGCTCTCTCGTTTGCCTCTCCCTTTCTATTGCTATCCTTCACTTGCACTGAGTATGAGCTCCACTCGTGCATCCAACTCCCCAAAACCAAAATTGTCAAAAAGTGTCCACCATATCTACCTATTAGCATCATTGCTATTCTATGCATATTTATTATGCCTTGTTTTCTTCCAAATAAAATGTTTGCTTGTTATGAGAAAGTTAGTTAGTAAAGCTCTCACGAACTTTATGGCACACTTTATTTTCTTGCGCTTAATAAACCTGAACATTGTGACTGTCCATGAAAGTTATATGCTTGCAAATTATAGGCTGGAAGTTAGCAGAACCGTGTTGTCACGGGGAACGCTTTCAACACCTGTAAATATTATCCAGTTGATATCATGCTCTTTTGTTTACGGATGTCGACGGTGTGAAATAAAAGGGGAGCTTGTAAGTCTATGGAGTTATGTATATGTGTTAGAGAAACGCCTGGGCGGCTAGCCTAATCCATGCCTAATCATGGTGGAAACTTGCAGCATAACCATAGTGAGCAATCTATGAAGCATCCTCAGAAAAAAATATAGTAAAAAAAGAGAAGAGAAAAAATATATGCACCATGCTCATGGTAAATAAAAGGATCGCTGAGATGCTCACTGTTTGTTGCCTTGTCATTTTGATATAGGATAGCTCCTGTGTCATGGGGCAAGGGGTACCCCGTTGGCGGTTCTCTATGATACACATACACTTACAATGATAAGAACATACCAGTAACTAAAGTTGAGTAGCATGAGGAATGGACCTCGTACTCAAGGGACATGAGATTTCCATTTTATGATTTGTTAAGCATATAACTCATAGTGGACCTCACTTTAACCTTAAACACTTAAAGATGCCTATGATAGGGGAAATGAGAGCTCAAAGCTAGTGAGTACCATACTTTCAGCATTTGGAAGCTTTTCAAACTTTTCAAAACCTTTTCACTTCTTTGTTGAGTCACCACTTATTCTATGAGCACCTTCTTGAGAGCATAGTTGTCATTCTTAGTGTAATGTGCTTGTCCCAAAACATGGTTAATTGTGACATAACTTTGATGCTTGTATCTTTGATATTTTTATCTCTAGTCTTCACTTGAACTTCAGAGGTGCCTTGGAATTTATGTTTTGCTCCACAATCAAAGGCAAGCGAGATACCACTCTATCATAACTTCTTATGAGCATTACAATGTTGCTTATGCTTATGTTTCATGCTGCTTATTATTATTGTGTTGGAATCTCTTCATAGCTTGCATGACTATTGACTAGACTTATTTGCATACTCTTTATTATGAATTGCCAAAGTATTTGATCATATGCTTAGAATATATACATCTTATGAAGCAAATGTGTTTGTGAAAGTTTATTTTATCGCACTCAGTTTTCAACTGAATGCTTGAGGACAAGCAATAAGCTAAGCTTGGGGGGAGTTGATATGTCCAAAACGTATCTACTTTCCCAAACACTTCTGTTATTGTTTCTCCTCTAATTTGTGTGATTTGGATACAACTAACACGGACTGACGTTGTTTTCAGCAGAATTGCTTTGGTGTCTAGTTTTTGTGCACGAAATCAAATTTCAGGAAAAATCTCAGAAAAGATCGCAAAACTCCTATTTTACTAGAAGACTCAAGGAGCCAGAAGACGAGATGGAGAAGGGCCATGAGGGGCCCACACCACCTGGTGGCGCGGGCCAGGCTAGGCTGCGCCAGGGGTGGTGTGGCCACCTCGGGCACCCCCTCGACCTCTCCATTCTCCTACATAATACCTCTGACCTAAAAATAGAGGGGGGTTCGACGTTTTTTTAGAGAGAGTTCCGCTGCACCGCCACCACCAGAAACCGCGATTCGGAACCAGAAACTCCGTTCCGGCACCCTATCGGGACGGGTAATTGGAGGAGATCATTATCGTCATCGACGCCTCTCCATCAACCATCCATGTTTCTGTAAGGTTCCCAACCTTTAATAAGGTAGAGATCCCTGTGTTTACAATGCTAGTCCATGGATCAATAGCTAGCATCCACAGTTAAGATGTAATATCAAGAAACAAAGGTCCTAATACAACTTTATAACCAGGAATAAAATAATTTATTACATCTTACATAGCTCATTTGGCTATCTCATTACAATGCAGCAGAATATAACAATAGCATGGGGTCCTTCATCTTCAAAGTGCCACAGGCAGACATGTTGGTTGTAGACTTGTAATCCTAATCAATAAACTTCACTAACATCAAACAAACCTGCAACATAATAAGTTACAGCCACAAGGGTCAATACATTTGAATTGTATTGGCAAGTGATACTATGGTAATATAGTGGAGTCTATCATCTATATGCATTTGGCTAAGTGGAGCTTAGGCTTGCTTTGCTCAAAATAGATTTTCCTTATCATTTGAAAACACTAAGTTTTTTTGCTTGACAAAATCACCCAAGGCATCTCCCAATAGAAATTGGTGATCCTTCAACCCTTGTTCAACCACAAAGTTTTAACTTAGAAATTGGGGTGAGGAGATTCTTGATAGCTTCCATGTCTTGATGCTCAAATTGTCCTTTACCAGGGACATGGCTAAGTACTTAGATTTTACACTCTGCAGAGGTTGTGCACTTTCCCCACAAGACTTGGTTTCCTAAGACAAGATCTTTCAGAAGCCTTACCTTAGACCAAAATGGACGCGCTCCAACCTATCAAACCCCTACCACCAATTGTCCATTTGGCTAAGTTATTGCATCCTATATGATCCAGGCAGAGCCCATAATGTCAAGTGGCTGCACTTGAAGCTTCTCAACATTTGACATCTCAAATCTCTTTGTTCCTGGGTGGCCATCCACAAGTGAGATACACAAGGTAAACCATAGAAATGGGCCTTGTGAACCACTCAACACAAACCATTCCTTCCATTCCACCCAGGTGATTCATTCACTTAGTTGTTTTATTAAACAAAACACAAGTCTTTGACTTGGAAATATTCCATAGTATGAATATATATTCCACCCTTGTTTTCTATTAGCTAAGCTAAGCATGATAGTAGTAGGAATCTTAACTTAGGAAATTTCTACTAAGGTTTCATCTACTAGGATTTCCCATGGCATAGTTTACACTTAGCAAAATTCCATGCAAGTCCTACTTAGAAATATCACTAATGCATAGTGAAAATAATGGGACAAAAGTATGAAGCATCACTTGCCTTTTTGGTAGAGAATATTAGTTCACTCCTTGTCCTTGCAATATTCACACTCTTCAAATCACTACAATTCAATCAAGCAAGGCACAAATTCAATCTACCACTCAAGCAAAACATCACATAAAATGATAGAAGCAAAGCAATGCATGCAAGCATGCCAAACTTTGTTTTATTTAAAAAAGTGGTTTATAATAGGTTATAAACATTCTAAAACACTTTATTGGTCATCTTATAAAGTGAAAAAACTATTTGCAAAATATATTACCTATAAACCATTTTTAAACAAAATCAATATTTTATGTGGTTGAAAATGCCTTTAGCAAAACAACAATTTTATGTGGTTCACCAAATACATTTTTAATTCATAAAACTTGGTGCTTGGGTCAGAGAGTTTATTCCAAAACATTTGCCAAAGATTTTCTCCCAAAAGCATTTTTAATAAATAAACATTACTTTTATTTGACTAGAAATGGTTTAAATCAAAAGTTTATTCTTTTGCTTCACCAAATATATTTTTGAAACCACAAATTTATTCCTATGGTCAGTAGGTTCAAAACAAACCATTTCCCAAGATTTTATCTCAAAAATCATTTTAGAACAATTTTTATATTCTAAACATGCATACACAAGTTTCTGCAAAAACAATCATTTAAACAGAAAAAATTTACTAAACAAAGTACATGGTCGGAAAGTGCTTGTCTTGCTGAATCCATTGATATAAAATTTGCAAAATTTGGACGTGTGGTTTGAAAGTTATGGATTTTTCAAATTGGCACATCTAATAGAACAAATCTTGTTTTTAAAACAGACTCTGGCCACGTGGAGCAATTTGATTGGCTGAAAACGTTTCGCGTGGATCGACAGACACAGACCACAGGATCCAACTTGATCGCACGGCACAGATCTCATACCCCTTCGTTTATAAGTGATTCTATCTAAGCCTCAGGATCAAGATCCAACGGTCCTAGTGTAATGACCTAGAACAGGCGACGCTGGACTCTGACGCGCGGCGGCGGCCTGGCAGTGGCATCGTCGGCGATGCAGGAAACGAGAGAGGGAAAGGAGATACTCACCGAGTTCGTGGAGTGATGCTGAAGCTCAACGTGCTTGCAGTTTGTCAAGGGGCGCACGGGATCAGTCGAAATTCCTCGCCGGAGTCAGTGACGGCGTCGGTCTCACTCAGACGTCGTTGGTGGCAAAGCTACAGGGCGTGCTAAGACGAGTGGAAGACACGGTCAGATGCGCAAGGTCGTGGCGCGCACAGGAGTATCAAAAATATGGGAAAGGGGGGTCAGAGCTCACCGTGTGGAGTCGCCGGAGTCGAGGCAGAGGGTGGCGGAGTTCAGTCGATGTTGTTGCCGAGCGTCTGAGGCGCGCGCGAGCGAGGTAAAAGCACTGGAAGGTGTAGGAGATGATGGCGAACAAGCTCGTGTGCTCTGGAGGCAGTGGGGCTAGCGGTGGTGGCCGGAATCGACGGAGAATCTCGCCGGAGCCGCGGTTGTTGCCGAGAGAAATTCGGGCAACCCTAGGGCGGAGGAGGTGAGGTGAGTGAGGGAAAAGAGGGAGAGAGGGCAGGCGCTTATGTACGCGTGATCGCGGGGCGGTTAAATGGCATCGTTACTGCATATTAACTCGAGGAAACAGTGACAGAACAACCGGGGAGGTGGTCAAGGCGTGGTCACCGCGGGGAGGACGAAGGTGAGGTGGAAGTGGGGTCGTTTCGTCAGCAAAGAGAGACAATGGAGGTGGGGTCCATCGGTCAGTTGCTGAGCGGGTGCAGGCGATGGTGCGAATCGTTTTTCTCGCGGGGTGGGTAGATGGGCTAACTGGGCCTTGTTGGGCTAGCTGGGTTGGTTGGGTTCGTTTCCATATTTTTTTGTTCTTGTTTCTTTTTCTTTTTCCATTTGATTTTTCTGTTTTGATTTTGTTTAGTCTATTCAAACATCTATTTGAATTCAAACTTCTCTCAAATTTTGTGTGGATTCAAACACTGATTAATATTTCACTCTGAAATCATTTTTAGAATAAATATCTTATTCTTTTAGTGTCTTTTAATTATTTAAAACAAGCCTTTGCTTTAATTCAAATAAAATCATATAAATTTTTAATCCTTATTTAAATTTCATTCTTTCCACAAAACCTTTTCAGTAAGTTTTATTCATTTATTATGGTGTCAAGTAATTCACTTTGGATCAAAAAGTTTTTAATATGATTTATTAATCACTTAAAATTGGATTTGTCTTTATTCCAATAGGATTTGATTTATGCCATTTTATTTGATTTTGGAAATTCTTTATCCTTTTATTTTATTTGGATTTTGGTTATATTCATTCCATTTGCTTATGGATTTGGCCAAGATTTGATTTGGTCTTTAAATATTCTTTATTTAATAATTCTTTCTTCAACTTATAAAATCCATATCTTTTTATTTAGAGATCCAAACTTGGTGATTCCAATTTGTAAAAATCTTATTTGATATTTATTATCCTTTTGAATATCTTTAGGATCATTTGCTCATCATTTGGTATGGATTTCTAGATAGGTGCTTTAATAGCTTTGGAAATTTAATTTCCTTATTTTATTATATTCATAAGATTTTATCTATGGCTCCAAATTAAGTGAAACCAATTTCTATGGCTTTATACTATTTCTATTTGTCTTTCTTGATCATTTGTAAATGTTTGTTGACAAATTTTTATATGGATAAAATCCATAGGCTTGGAGATAACTTGGAAATGATTTTTATTTCATTAGGGTTTAGGGTTTGGATTTATTTTCCAAGTGTTTAAATTTCAAGATACATTCATTGAGGAATGCATTCCTCTTGATTTGGATTTTGTTGGTTTCCAACTTTAATTAAAGTTTGTTCAAGATGGGATTTTAAGTTTCCATTTAGAAACAAAAGTTTCTTTTCAACCTAAAATTCAAAAATAATTTATTTTGTTTATTTATTTTTCACATAACAAGATTTGGAAAATCTTGGGATGTGACAGTTTCCCCCATCCATGAGTGAGTAATCCCCCGCAGTAGGCTATGGGGATGGTAGGGATTGGATGAGATCTATCATGTAATTGCATAAGATTGTTAGGGCATGGTGCCTAGTATCTTTGTTAGTGCTTTTTGACATTGTCGCAACTTGTTATGCTTAATGCTTGTCACTAGGGCCCGAGTGTCATGATCTCAGATATGAACATGTTATTGATTCATGATGATAATATTGTTTGTGATCTTACCTGCAAGTTGTTTACACATATCATTGTCCGGAACCCGAGGCCCCGAAGTGACAAAAATTGGGATAACCGGAGGGGATGGCTGTAATGTGAGGATCACGTGTGTTCACGGAGTGTTAATGCTTCCGGTACTCTATTAAAAGGAGTACCTTAATTGCCAGTAGATTCCCTTGATGCCCCGCTGCAACGGGTTGGCAGGACAAATGATGTTGTGCAAGTTCTCATTGCGAGCATGTATGACTATTTATGGAACACATTCCTATGATTATTTAGTACTTGGATGATTTATCTTATTTATCTGTAAATTCCCTTGATCTTGATATTACATGAATAGTCTTGTCCATGCAACGCCCGTCCATCCATCCCTATGCCTACCACACTCAAATCCCGTTGTTAGCTACTATTGTTACTACTGTCTTTATTTTACTGCTACTGTTACTTTGCTATTGCTACTACAAAACTGTTGCTACTGATAAACTACTGTGAGCAAGACTATTTTTAGGTGCAGCTGAATTGGCAACTCGGTTGTTAAGGCTTATAAATATTCTTTGGCTCCCCTTGTGTCAAATCAATAAATTGGGCTTTACTACCCTCGAAGACTGTTGCGATCCCTTATACTTGTGGGTCATCAAGTTCCATGTATTTGCTTTACCAATTCATGTGTGGCCTCGATAGCACACGCCACACACCTATAGATCACTCCAAAGTCATTGGGATGTGATCAAAGTGGCTTGTAGCTGTTGGAGTGGAGCTATGGATCAACAGAGTAATTACCCTCCAAGTGGTACACACATTGTTGGTTGTCATACGTTTTGGGAGTTAATTAAGGGTGATATGATAAACATGTTTAATAAATTCTAAATGGGGGAGTTACCATTATTTTACCTTAATTATGAGACCATTATATTATTACCAAAGAAGGAGAATGCGGTTCAAATTCAATAGTATAGACCGATATGTTTGTTAGATGTGATCTTCAAAATTTTCATCAAAGTGGGAACTAAACGAGTCACAAAGGTGACACAAGTAGTTATCAGACCTACTCAGATGGCTTTTATGCCATGCAGACATATTTTAGAAGGCGTGTTAATACTGCATGAGATTATCCATGAACTTCATAGGAAGAAAAATGGATGAAGTGTTACTTAAAATTGTTTTTTAAAAGGCTTACAATAAGGTGAAATGGCCTTTCTTATAGCAAGTTCTTCGAATGAAGAGTTTTGCCCCCAAATGGTGTCGATGGATTGAAAATTTTGTTAGTAGAGGTAGTGTGGTTGTAAAATTAAATGATGATATAGGACATTAGTTTAAGACTCATAAAGGTTTAAGGCGGGGGATCCATTGTCACCTATCTTTTTAACATTATTGCTGATATGTTGGAAATTATTATTGCTCAAGCAAAATAAGATGGTCAAGTCAGTGGTCTTATACCACATCTAGTGGATGGTGGTGTATCCATTCTCCAATATGTCGGTGATACTATCATTTTCATGGAACACAATATAGAAAAGGCTCTTAATATGAAGTTGATTTTTGTGCATTTTGAGTAATTATCGGGTTTAAAATAAACTTTCATAAGAGAGAGCTCTTTTGTTTCGGTAAAGCAAAGGAAATGCAGGACCAATATATGAATCTATTTGGATGTGGAATAGGAGCATTTCCATTTAAATACCTAGGGATTCCTAATCATTATAGAAAATTGAAAACGGTGAGTGAAAAACAGTAGAAAGTTGGAAAACTAAGGTGCCTTCTCCGTCGGCTACTCTTTGCCTTTAAATGAGAGGCTGGGTCCTGAAACCGTATAAGGATAGGTTACAAGTTGTAGGGTTCTTAGCTTGGAAAACAAAAAAATTCTATCACAATAACACATAAAACCAAGATCCAATCTATGGCAAAGCCAAGATCTAGTCCACGAGATCGGTGCAACGATATTGAAGAGAACTAACCCTCATAGATCCAAAGCGTTTAACGAGATCGGATCTCGTGGTTGATGTAGTCGATCACTTGCCGTGTAGGGGTTCATAGCATGGAAAATAAAAAAATTCTATCGCATGAACACACATAAGCCAAGATCTACCTACTAGATTGTAGCAACGAGTCGATAGATTACTAACACTCGAAGATCCAAATCGGTTAACGAGATCGGATTCTCATGGGTGATGTAGTCGTTCACTTGCCGATCTCAAGATTGCGTAGACAATCCTTCCGGTGCCGCGTTCCGGCAGCGCTTCCGCAGTCGGTCACACGTACGGTACTCGATGAAGACCTTCCTCTCCCTTGTTCCAGCAGGCAGACGAGGTTGTAGCTCTCTCCTTGCGATTCCGGCAGCACGACGGCGTGGTGTCGAAAGTAGAGGGGAGATCCCGCAGGGCTTCACCTATGCCAGAGCGAGTATGGTGGATTAGAAGAGGACCTCGGTGATCTAGGGTTTAGAGGTCGAGGGGTTTAGAGGTAGCCGATGGCTAGGTATTAGCTAGACGACGGTTTAGAGGAGATCTAGGGCAGCCGCATCTAGAGGGGGGCGATAGCTGATCTAGGGTTTCTTGTGGGGTGCAAGGGGGGCGCCCCTCCCCTCTATTTATGAGAGGGGGCGGTTGGGGAAGGGGAGTCCTTACCCAACTACACCTCATGTGTCCGGCGCAAGGGAGAGGGAGGAATCCTCCCTTACCTCCCTCCACTTGGAAACTAAAGTCTCACTTTGACTTTTTCAATCTGCCTTTATTTTGACTTTTAAACTAGAGTTTGATTTCTCTCTTCCAAGTGTCCAGCCAAGTGACCTAGGACATGATGGAACCATTCCACTTTGTCATGACACATCCATGTACCCTTCCCCTTCCGGATCGGTGGACCTTCTAGACCCTTCTAGAACATTTCGGTAAAAACATCGAAACCATTCCCGAACTCCGGAATTGGACTTTCCTTATATGAATCTTATTCTCTGGACCATTCTGGATCACCTCGTGACATCCCGTATCCCATCCGAGACTCTGAACTACATTCGTTCTCTTTACTCACTTTCCATATCTACTAAACAACATCGAATCCTTAAGTGTGTCTCCCTACGGTTTGTGAATTATGCAGACATGATCGAGACTCTTCTCCGATCAATAACCAATAGAGGAATCTGGAAATTCACATGGCTCCCACATATTTCTACGATTAATTTGTGATTGAATAAACCAATTACATACGATACCAATTTCCCTTTGTCTCACGATAATTTACTTATCCGAGGTTTGATCGACGATATCTCTACATACCTAGTTCAACCTCATTACCGGTAAGTACTCTTTACTCTTTCCTATGATATGTGATCCCTTGTGAGCCAGTCACATGCTTGCAAGCCAATTGGATGACATTCCACCGAGAGGGCCCAGAGTATATCTATTCGACATATGGATGGACAAATCCAACTCTTGATCCATGTGCCTCAACACATACTTTCCGAACACTCAATGCCACCTTTATAACCACCCAATTACGAAGTGGTGTTTGATGTCACCAAAGCATTCATCCGGTGATGGTGATTAACATGATCTCATGGTCGAAGGATTTAGGTTACTATGTATTGAAAGCCTATAGCAAGTGAACTATTTTAAATGACTTGATCTTATGCTATGCTTAACTATAGGAGTATGTCCATCACATCATTATCCTAATGATATGACCTTGTTGTTAATAACATCTCAATGTTCATGATCAGGAAACCATGATCATATATTAACCAACTAGCTAGTTTAACAAGAGTCTTTACTAGGGACTCTTTTTTGTTTACAAATCACACAAGTATTAATGTTTTCGGTTAATACAATTATAGCATGGTATATAAACATTTATCATAAGGATTAAGATATGATAATAACCACTTTATTATTGCCTCTTGGGCATATCTCGAACAGTCTCCCACTTGCACTAGAGTCAATAATCTAGTTTCAAACCTTTGTGCATTCAACACCTATGTCTTTCTGGTGTTGTACTTACACGATTGCTATTGGTTAACTGATCTTCGGATCCGACACTTTCAGGTCCGTGTGTAATTGCATGTCTTTGCGTCTCTACGCATCACTCATTCTCTAATGAGATGACATTGTATAAATTTGGTCCTTTGGTGAGACCTTTAGTTCCTTGAGGTTAAAACATGTTGATAATATTGTCGTACAATATATCTTCATAGTACTATCCTGTTGTGAACCACACCTAGTTTGATAACAAACTACTTGACACAAATACCCTCTTTTGCTGCTATACTAGCAGTCATATACTTAGCCTTTTGTTGTAGTATTTGTCATAATGTATTAACTTTGGAACTCATTCAAATCCATTATGGAAATTACTTTCCATTATATTGTGCTACCCTTAGTTTAGATTGAGATAAACTTAATTTGTACTTTGTGACAAAACTAGTATCAATGTAGTACTTTTGCAATGAACTAACCATCTATTTGTCACCTCTACAAAAGTAATATATTCTTAGTTCTTCCAAAAAATCATAAGAATGTCCATACTATCGTCCAATGATCATCTTATGAATCATTTTGTATATGCTCATAACATTTAGTGTATAGTACATATCTGGATGTGTACATATCGCAGTATGATTAAAAATGCTCTTTGTGTTTTCATTCATCAAGTATAAAAAAATACTCGAATCTTTGTTTCACTTATCAAGTGTCGATACACTTGAATTTCGATTTAATCCTTTTTGTGTAGCAATAACATTTCTTGGCATTTCCATATTGAACTCATTCAATATATCATCTATGTATATTTGGCATAACCATATTAGCATCTTGATCTATCCATATATATATTTTGATGCCAAACATTCGGGATTTGCCTACGTCTTTCATCGAGATGAAATTCTTAACCTGTGTCAATAAAAGATACATAATTTTCAATCAACAATATGTCTTCCACATAATGTATTAGAAATATGTCTTAGGGCTCCCACTTAATTTCTTGCAAATTCAAGCATCTTCATCGTCTCTGATGAAATTTAACTCTTTTAATAGTTTCATCGCGGTGAAGATTCCAACTCCTCGATGCTTACTTCAACCATTGAGGTTTGTGTATTCTTTTAGCATCATTTGAATTAACAAAACCCTTTGGATTGTGTCATGTACACGTCCTAGGTAACCATTCTATTAGAAGAACTTTCTTTGTTTATTCAACTACCATATAAATAATTTATATGTAGTGATTGCTACATTAATCCGTCTAGACTAAATATCGCTATGAAAGATCAAATCTTGTCATAGTCAACCCTTGATCATTGTCGTAAACTCTTTTCCCAACATGTCGACTATTTCATAGATGTGAGAGATCCATGTCTATTTCTTTATAGATCCAAATACGACTGTAAGGTTTTTACACCTTTCAGAGGGTCTTCCAAGTTCAAAGCTTGAATTTCTCGTGTATGAAACTATCACGGATTCTATGGCTTAAAGCCATCTGACGAAGTCAATGCCCATCATCGTTTCTTTGCATGTAGTCGGTTCATCATTGTCAAATAATGATTTAACTCTCAAATCTTGATATTTGATTGTTTACCCGACCTACTTGGTTCAATAGGAACTTAGACCTCCATGACCGTAACCTTTAAGGTACGTGAGCCATGAGCATTGTTGTTGCCTCCGAAACACTTTTTGGTGTTGTGCAACTTTGCACATATAGCTAAGGTTCTTTTAACCTTATCAAAGTTCTACTGTCCTCCCACTTAAATTTTCAATAAAAAAATTCTTCTAGAAGAAACTTAGAAGTTATAAGTGACAAACACTTTTGTCTTTGGTGTTATGGAGGAATACTCAACGATTATTCGAAATAACATACAAAGACATCTTCATCCGACTTTGGTTGCAAACATCTTTATTATGCATAGCATACCAATGTTTAAGAAAGGACAACTTGGGTTTTATCCCAAATCATAACTTTATATTGTGTCATTTCAACGGATCATGATGGAGCTCTTTTCAGTGTAAAAGTGGTAGTCCTTAAAGATTTAATCTTCAAAATATAATGGCAGTTTTATAAATAATACCGTTGATCTTACCATGTCAAACAAGGTTTTATTATACATCTCGATTACTCCATACTCATATGGTGTTTAGGTAAACGCAAATCCATGGAATAATTCCTCAAATCTTAGGTGTTTATGCTAAACTTGTAACTCAAATATCTTGCTTTATGATCCTATCATAAATTCTTTACTTAATTGTTACATTGATTTTCCACTTCATCTTGAAAAAACTTCAAACTTTTTAAATGTTGGAAGTTTCCCCCCTTTCCGACGTTGGACGACGCAATGCCGCTAGTCCCTGCTTCCATGCCTCGCTGACCCTGACTGCGTGATCGCTGCTCTGGTTCCTGTTGTAGCTAGGTAATTTCATTGTTACTCGAATTTTGAATTGTAATTCAGCTGGCTAATTGAATTGGATACTGATTATAATTTGACTCATTTGTATTGTTGGATTTGTTTGGTTGTTATTGATTTAACGTTGGAGGACATAAGATGTATTTCATACTCTAATTCTACTAGTTTATATAGTCATCTCTTATGTACGTTCTAGGATCGTTAAGTATGGATTTTAAATTATATGATTTTGTTTTCTATCGAACCAAAAAAATTGTGCTATTAAAAAAATTTATAGGTTTTTTACGCTTAGTTTTTAGCCCGGGGCCTACTCTATTCCTGGCTCCCCCACTGAGGGGCGGCTAGGGTTTGAGGCGCTAGGGTCAAGGGACAAGGGGGTGCGCCCCTACCCCTCTTTATATAGAGGGGGTGAGGCGGCCAAGGGTTCCCATCCATTGTTGAGTTCACCCCAACTCGGCGCACAAGGGGGAAGAGGTGGGAACTTGCCCCCCAAGTCTCCCCCTCCTTTCCTAATTAGGGTTTGACCCCAATTTCTTTGGTGCTAGCCAGTTGCCCCCCTTGGGTCATGGTGCGGCTGGCCCATGGCCCCCGCAACATACCCTCGGTCCATATGGCCCCTCCCAGGGTGGTGGGCCCACTGGTGGCCCCTCTAGAACATTCTAGAAGCTTCTGGTCAAAACACCGAAAACATTTTCGAACCCCAGAAAACGACTTTCCTTATATGAATCTTATTATCCGGACCATTCTGGATCTCCTCGTGATGTCTTGGATCCAATCCGAGACTCTGAATAACATTCGGTCTCCAACTCATATTCCATATCTACTTAAACAACATCGAACCTTAAGTGTGTCACCCTACGGTTCGCGAACTATGCAGACATGATCGAGACACCTCTCCAGTCAATAACCAATAGCAGGATCTGGAGATCCATAATGGCTCCCACATATTCAACAATGACTTCATGATCAAATGAACCATTCACATACGATACTGATTCCCTTTGTCGCACGATACTTTACTTATCCGAGGTTTGATCGTCGATATCTCGATACCTAGTTCAAACTCGTTATCGATAAGTACTCTTTACTCGTTCCGTGATATGACATCCCCTGTGACCTAGTCACATGCTTGCAAGCCAATTGATGACATTCCACCGAGAGGGCCCAGAGTATATCTATCCATCATTTGAATGGACAAATCCCACTCTTGATCCATGCTCTTCAACACATACTTTCAGAATACCCAATGCCACCTTTATAACCACCCAGTTACGGAAGTGACGTTTGATGTCATAAAAGTACTCATCTAGTGATGGTGATTAACATGATCTCATGGTCGAAGGATTAGGTTACTATGTATTTGAAAGCTTGTAGCCAAACGAACTTAATGACTTGATCTTATGCTATGCTTACTATAGGTGTATGTACATCACATCATTATCCTAATGATATGATCTTGTTATTAATAACATCTAATGTCCATGACCAGGAAACCATGATCATCTATTAATCAACAAGCTAGTTTGACAAGAGTCTTACTAGGGACTCTTTTATGTTTACAAAACACACAAGTATTAATGTTTCCGGTTAATACAATTATAGCATGGGATGTAAACATTTATCATAAACACAAAGATATAATAATAACCACTTTATTATTGCCTCTTGGGCATATCTCCAACACAAGTTACAATTACAGTACTAGTACTATGTCGGTTTGCACTTCTATCTTAATCGCCAAGCCAAGCTTCTGTCCATCGGATGCTTTCTAGACTCTTTAATCTTCATGGGCCTCATGGGCCATAGCTCTAGTACACCCAGGGCAACCAATCATGAGAACCCAATAAGTCATACCCATGTCAGTGATGGTCATAAGAGGAAGTATAGACTTACTCATTGGAACATCATCTATCAACCTAAGGATCAGGAGGGCTTGGAGTAGAGGTTTTAGAGATTAGAAATAAATGTCTACTTAGTAGATGGATTCTCAAATTATTGTCAGACATGGGGTCTAGCAGGAGTTAATTCAAAACAAATACCTCCATTACATATCTTTGTCTCAAGTGAAGGCAAAACCCAATGACTCCCCTTTTTGGAAGGGCCTCATGAAAGTGAAAGAAGAGTTTTTTGAGCATGGTTCCTTTAAGGTAGGTAATGGGGAAGCAACGCGATTTTGGGAAGATCCGTGGTTGGGAGATACTCCTTTAGCTCAACAATATCTATCACTTTATAATATTTCACAATAAAAACAAGTTTCGATTGCTAATGTTATGTCTCAAGTGCCACTAAATATAGGCTTTAGACAGGCACTAACGAGTAACAAAGGTCATAGATGGCTGCATCTTGTTAACTGCCTAACAGATATTAATTTAACCACGACTCCTGATGTATTCAAATGGAATTTGACCAACTCTAGTTCTTTCACAGTTAAGTCTTTGTATTTAGATTACATGAATGACAATACGAGGTTCTTTCATAATACATTTGGAAAATAAAAGTACCATTGAAAATTAGAATCTTTGTGTGGTTCTTGTATAAAAGAGTACTCTTGACAAAAGATAATCTCTTAAAAAGTAAATGACAGAGGAGTAAAAAATTGTTGCTTTTATTACCAAGATGAAATAATACAATATTTATTTATACCATGCCCTCTAGCAAAAGTTGTCTGGCGCGTTATATATATGGCTTTTGATATATTCCCTCCAAATAATATCACTAATCTTTATGATAACTGGTTGTCTAGAGTTACAAAGTATAAAAGTACTGACCCGAGTGGATGCATGTGCTTTGCTTTGGGTCATCAGGCATGTCAGAAATGGCTATATTTTTAACAATACAAAAACAACTTCTTATATGCAGGTTATACTACGAGCTACGCACTGGATCCGTTTGTTGTCCTACCTACAGCCAACAGAGCGACGACAAGATCTAGTTACTGAGTGCAACCATTTGGAGATGGTCGCTAGGGACTTATTCACTCGATGCAACTGGGTTTTGATCATAGAATAACATGTTGATGCAGAGTCATTGCATGTGCTGTTTTGCTTTTAGATGGTTGATTCATATGTCCACCATGTGTGACCCATGATGTATCTTTTGTAAAACCTGAATTTCAATAAGTTAATAAAGGCCGCATGCATCCTATCGATACAAAGAGACCGGGGAGTTTTGTCCCCATTTCAGAAAAAAGTAAGTTTTTTATTGCATTGTTTTTGTGTGCATTGGTTGGAATGTATGTGATCAAATGCAATTCCTTTTGATTGTAGGATCATCTTGCTCAAGAGAGACAAAGGGGTATGAAGGGCTCCAAAAAATAAGATGTTCATGCTTCATCATTGTTTGAAGTTACTTTAGCGTAGCGAGAAACAAAAATTGAGGGAGCAAGAAGTTGCACTGAAAAAGAGGGCAATGATACAATTGGATGATGATAAAAGTGATGTAGGGAGAAACAAGAACAAGACAGAAGGAAATAAGAAGGCGAAGGAGAGAATTAGGAAGCAAGACGAGGCATCAAGCTCAAGGGAAAAGATCGATGACATGATGAAATCGAAAGAGATTTTGACGACCAAGACATTAGAAACAAAGAGTCTCATTGCAGAGAAAAAGAATCAAGAGAAGCAAGCAAGGTGGCTAACACTATGGAAACATCAACTAGGGAGAGTGTCCTTGGACAAGATAAGAGCCTGTACCGAGGAGAAGAAGGCCATTGCGGAGGAGAAAGGGGCCATGGTCGACCTCATTATCGAGAACAAGACCATGATGATGGATCTGAATACTGTGGACTTTTTCACAAAGGAGTGGTGGCATTTGGCAAGGATGGATATCTTGGAACAAAGAAGTCAAACGTATCTTGGAACAAAGAAGTCAAGCTATTTTTGGTGGTGGTGCGGCTAGTGGGCTAGTGGAGGTGGATGTGATGGTGGAGCTACAGCTAGTGGTGGTCTAGGTGATGATGGTGTCAGCTCCGTCAATCTTTGCGAGGACCGTGATGCTTAATGGTGCTTCCTTCGGCGTTTTAGTCATCCTTTTAGCGAAAACTATGACGACGATATAGTGCAAAATCGATTTGGCTATTTAACACTATGTTGTCTATTGTTCGATTTAGTTTGCCTATGATAAATTTTTGTTAAGGTCTAAACCAAACGATAGATG
This sequence comes from Avena longiglumis, assembly GCA_030063025.1. Classification (NCBI taxonomy): domain Eukaryota; kingdom Viridiplantae; phylum Streptophyta; class Magnoliopsida; order Poales; family Poaceae; genus Avena; species Avena longiglumis. Next base: position 214,077,881 of record CP125979.1, read on the forward strand.
TAACCTACTTGGCCACAATCCAACGGAGCCTTTATAATGCACTTTGTGTGGCTATTATCCAAGTTTAATAGAGCCGTCATAATGCGCTTTCTATGGCATTTATCCAAGTTTTAAAGGTAGACGATATAAGAGGACAGCTAGAGATACTCCAACGGACCCCCTCCCCTACCCTCGGTCCAAGGCCCAATGCGCCCCCCGCAAATGGACCGTTGCCATGTTATTATCCAATTGGCCCCCATTTCTAGCCCAAATTTGGGTTGATATGCGTGGACGCAAACTGACTGTGTCCTCCCATGGCATGCAATTCCGCAAACATTTTTTCGTTCATTTTATTGGATGAAGTTTTACGGCTAAAAAAGTAAACCTAAGATAGCTAGGGCGCCCATGGGCTACCCACATCTGTGTAGCTATCGACGACAGCATTGAGATAGCTTTCTTGGCCCTCGCCGGCCACGATGTCGCAGCTCCCTTGGCCCTCGTAGACCACCTCGCGTGACGGGGCTTCCATGTTCCTCTAGTCTCACGTCGCCGTGCCACCTTGCGTGCCAGGCCACCGTGGCTTCCTTGGCTCGGCGGTGACTCTCGGCAGCCGCACGATGCTTGTTGAGCCAGGCGAGGCTCATGCAAGCTCGCCCTACCGCCTGCCAGTCCCTCTTCGCTTCCGCCGTCGCCAGCATCGCTACGTCTGCCTCCACTCAGGCTTCATTGGCCGCCAGCAGCTCAGGCCTATGCGCCTACAGCATATCAGTTGCCACATACGTGGAAGCGAGAGCAGTCTACTGCCAGCGCGCCTCTTTCACCTCCATCTTGGCAAGGAGGGCGTCGCATGCGCGCGACGCGTCTCTTCTGCTTGCCGACATGTCTCCTGGTGCGCCCAGCGCTGCTCGTCTTCCAAGAAACGGCGACCACGCTCTTCTAGCTTGGTGGTCGCGCACGACATATCGATGACGGAGGCCTCAATCGGTGCATTGGAGGCCTCCAGGACGTGTTGTCGTGTGGTCTCTGTAAGAGGACAACCTGCTCCTCGGTAGTCAACACCCGATAGGATCCTCCTCCACTCCTTCCTCCTAGTCCACCTCGTCGTCCTCCTCTTCTTCGCTCGCCTCTAGGACGGGAGTGTATGAACTAAGATGCGCGTAGGTGGTGGGAAGACGACGAACCATGGTGGTTGCGACAATTCTGTCGTCTAGCTCCCCTGGCAGACCGGTCTTTATAGGAGCGACTACCCTTGGGTGGGAAACGATACGACCGGGCAGGAAATGACTCGCGCAAGCAAGAAACTGGGCAGAATGGACAAAAATAACCCAAAATGAAAAGAATTTCACGAAATGACCTCTTTGGATAACTATTTCACTAGACTAACCCTTTGGGTAACGCCCAACAGCTAGGCGCTACACTCTACAGTGTAGCGCCTTTCAGCTAGGCGTTATGCCCCCTGCCAGCATGGCACCGCCTGGCCCCTTCCTGGCTGTGTGACGCCCAGGCGCTATGACCAAGGTGTATCGCCTATCTGATAGGCGCTATGCTCTGAGGTTTTCCCCAAAACTAACAGGAGCATACTGAGAGCAAACCGGGTGGTCGCTGGCGGGGGAAAACTCTAAGTCAGAGTGTAGCGCCTGTCTGCTAGGCGCTATGCTCTGAGGTGTAGCGCCTATCAGACATGCGCTACACTCTGAAACTGCACTAGTTTCAAACAACATATACTCAAACAACACCTGTTATACTAGTTTCAAACAACATATACTCAAACTGCACATATACTCAAACAACATCAACATAGTCTCAAACAACATCAACATATTGTCATACATCAACATAGTCTTAAACAACATCAACATAGTGCCATACATGAACATAGTCTTAAACAACATCAACATAGTGCCATACATTGTGCCATACATGACCTACTTCCGTCCACGCGTCCTTGGGCCTCGGCCCCTCCTTGGAGGTATCTTCTTTGTCACCTCCTCTTCTTGCGACTCATCTTCATCATCATACCGTAGGCCTCTCGTCCTCCTAGTCTCTCTTGACCTCCATGGTGGCTCGTCCTCGACAATATTGGCCTTTCCCTTGTTATGGAAGTCGTCTGGCATCCAGCGATTGAACTGTTTCCTTGGCTTCAGCTGGTATGCGGAACGAATCCAGTACTCCTCCTCAGTCTCATTCTCCATATGAGGCAGCTACATGTAAGATTGTATGGCTATGAGAAATGCATGGGAAACAGAAAGCACTAAATGCATGTAAGGTTGTCCAATACCTCATCTTTCGAACGAATCGCCGAAGTGGTGTCATCCTACATCATCCTGAAGATGGGCCGACAGATCAGTAGTCGACTTGGACCTAGAACCGGACGGGGTTGTGTACTCGGGATCGCGGCAACCTAGCACGTTAGATAACCGACGCATCTTTTGGGCCGAGCGCTGTAACAAATAACAACATAAGTCAAACCAATAACATGTCTATCTTGAAAAAGTCTCGCATCCATACCTTAAGGAAGTTTCGTATCATGCCTTCTCACTTTTTCCCCTTAGGGGCAGCAAAAAGAATCGCCTCGGCATCGTCGGCATATTTCTTTACCTCCGTTCTCTACAGAGTCAAGAACAAGAACATGTTAGGCAAGAAAGAGATGAGAGTGCAAGGAAAGTAATGCAAAGGCAACGATAACTTTACCGCAAAGTTGAGTGAGGAAGAAAGCGGGATGTCGATCCCCTCCCTGACCTGCCGGTTGTACTGAGTGTAGCCAAGGTCATCGAACTGGACTGGCTCGTCCAATATTTCTTCCTCATAGGACGGCGGGCAAATGGAGACACGGATACTACCAAGAAACCAATGGATGTAGTTGTTAAATGCAACCGGGCAATGAGCTCTTCCACTATTCCATTCCGTTCGTCGAGCATTCTCCACACAAATGAGGAACTCCATGACGTGCCTCCTATGATGGTGATCCCAATTCTTGATCTTCCTCTGCCTCTTTCTGTCCAACCTGAACAACAACAAAGAACCATGTTAGTACCATCCAAAGCAATTGAGCATAAGTTCTCATGCTAACTAACCAATGAAGCTCATTGTCGATGTCCTTCCACACGGGAGGGTTGCACTGAAACAACCCGAACTGCCTCATCACCCGTTGTGGCATATGAAACTCAACCGCCCAATTGCAAATCAATGGGTAGCACATGAGCCAGAGAGATTGTTCCTCCAAGCACTTCAGGTTAATATCAAACCCGGGAGCAATACCAAACTCGTCCCCACAACCATAAGGCTCCCACTCCACCTGCAACATATCACAAGAACATGTTTGGTATAGATTTTGACTCGTGAAGTAAATATTATGGATAGTGACGTATAGATAAACATCTACCTGCTCAGGCGTAATCGCATCGAACCCGTTCGTGTACTTGAGGTACATGGCATCTACATCGCTTGTCATCTCCGATACCACGTCCCACTTGTAAGCCCAAGTCGGGAGGCGTAGAGGGTTTCTATTATACGCTGGCCAAGGATGGTGGCCCACCTCTTTGGGACGCCCAACTGGTAAGCGTTCCCAGCTCCATATCGAGAGAAGAACCATAGCACCACCTATTCCGGCATTTTCGCCTGCCCTACGACAGCATCGTCCAACTACAAGTGAACAAAAAAGAGGTCAGTATAGCATATGTGTGGACTCGACATATACAAATGAATGTAGAGTGCACAGGTGATTACCTGCCGGTACAAGTAGGCAAGAGTCGCCAAACCCCAGCTGATATTGCTATCCCAGTTTGCTAGTGCCTTCAGCCACATCCCAATGAGCGGTCCTACCTCCGCTGTCCGCAAATAGAGTCCTAGAAAGGACATACCACACGTACACTCGAGCATGTGTCTCGATCACCTCAACCTCGGCGGGGTTCGGGCATTCCGCAAAGTTCTCCACGATCCACGCATATGCCGCGCCTGCTGGGACTCTATCTTCGCTCTTATCTTCAAGTTCTTCAGGAGCCATGCCAATAATTAGCTGCATCGCATTGCGCCACCCATCGGAATCTGTGCTCATACAGAGAGGCTCCCCCGCGATAGGAAGTCCAAAGATCATGGAAACATCCTGAAGAGTAGGAGTGATCTCGCCGGTCCGGAGGTGGAAAGTGTGCGTCTCAGGCCTCCACCGGTCGACAAGTGCGGTGATAGCAGCCGCGTTGAGGTTCGGCGTTGACCGGCTCACAAGCGTGATGAAAGGGAGGAAGCCTAGCCGCTTGATGTACTCGGTGTACCGCTCGTCGTACGACATGTCATTCGAAGACGCGCCATGAGACCGAAGCTTGAGGGGACGAAGCCTCTGCATACATACAAGATCGAACATTATGCTTTTTCCAACACAAATGAATCAATAGAAAAATAAAAACAAAGAAGCTCAACCATGGTTTTATTACCATATGCTTCTCCGCCATCAAGTTTGCCCGGTGTTGATGATCATAGTAATCCTCAAGTAGCCACACCATCCTACATATATATTCCAAACATCAATAAAATGTGTGTGGTATGTGGCCATTGTTTCAATTTATACAATAAACTACAAAGAATATGGGAGCATATTATTCACACATCCATACAAATCCATATAAAACCATCATACACAATGCAAATCAACAACACACTTCCATTCCCCATCAAATACAACTAATATATAACTTCCAAATAACCAAAAACATACACAAATAGGTCATATTATGAATCCAACTAGACCTAGGGTTTGAGGATAATGTGCAAGATTCATTGGATGAAAGAGAGGGAAAAGGAGGGGATTACCTTGAGGGAGGTATGGGGAAGCAAATCCACGGTGAAATCTCTCAGATCTGATGGATTTGAGGAGTGGATTTGAGAGAGAGGGGAGGAGGAACCGTCGTTGCCCTCTCTGTGTTCTTCCAGCGACTGAGAGAGTGAATGGGTCGGGGTGGGGAGGGGGCTGCGGGCTGCTCAGTATGTCTCAAAGTGTAGCGCCTATCTGCTAGGCGCTACACTTGGCGCTACACCTTGGGCATAGCGCTGGCGCATCGCCCAGGGAATAGCGCTTAGGCCACCGTCCGGTGGGCCAGCGGTGCCTGCTGGCAGGGGACATAGCGCCTAGCTGAAAGGCGCTACATTGTAGAGTGTAGCGCCTAGCTATTGGGCGTTACCCAAAGGGTTAGTGCGAGTAAAATAGTTATCCAAAGAGGTCATTTCGTGAAATCCTTTTCATTCTGGGTTATTTTTGTCCATTCTGCCAAGAAACTGTGGGTGTGGGTCACAAACACACTAAATCATGGCTATCCGAAATAAAGTCGTCCGTTGGAGCCTTAGAGCATCTTCACTCGTTGGCCGAACCCAGGCCGAAAATTGGTCCGTTTTTTGGCCAAACGGAACTAGTTTTCGGCCTAGGTACGCCCATTTTCCTACTCGCGTACCCAGTCCGTGTTCCTAAGTTCGGCTAAAATTCATCAAAGATGGACGAATTTCATTAAGTTGGGCGAATATAGGAGAATTACATCAAATTTAAACTAAACTACTACATAATAAACTTAAAAAAGCCGCCGCCATAGCCTACGTCGGTTAACTCGACGTCCTACATGCCGAAGTTGGTGTAGAACGTCGTGTAGTCGGGGTCAGCGCGGCCGTCATCCTCGCTGCCGCCGTCGTCGTCGTTGCTCGACGGCTGGTTCTGGCGGGAGCTCCTCGCCTGGTCGCCGCACTCTGTGGCTGGTAGGACGAACTGCGTCCGCCGCCGCCCGTGACGTAGCGAGGCATCCCGGTAGGCGAGCTCACGATTGACAACGCCCGACGACGGCGACTTGCCTCGGCTCCGCCGCAGCGAGGATGAGCCGCCGCCCGCCACCCCGCCCCTTCCTAGACCACCTGTGATGTCCGGCGAGGAGGGCTCAACCGGCGGGGGCTGCAGCGTCTGCGGCGGGGCCTCGCGGAGCGACTGCTCCAACGCCATCTTCAAGGCGGCGTCTTCGGCCGGCTTCGAACCTTCTACCTTGGGGCGTGAGGCGAGGTGGCGGTTGAGACGCCGCCGCCTCGCGGATGACGATGCCATGAGCGTCCGCGGCAGCGCGACAGCGACTCCGCCTCGCAGCGGCGGCGCGTGCGGCCGAGCCGGAGGAGTGGGAGGCCGAGGCGGAGGAGGATGAGATCATGCTCGCCATCCTCCTCGGCATCCAGTTCGGCGGAGGACGCCGGCCGGACCTGGCCGCCGGCGTCGGCGTGAGCGGGAAGCCCAACCGCGGCTCGTTCCCGCGGTTGATGTGCTCCATCACCGCCTCGAGGGTCCGCCCTGGCGCACTCCACCAATGCCGGCGGCCCGCCGAGTGTTGCGCTTCAGCGACGACTCGTTGGGCGGCCCCTCGTGGTGGGCGAGCTCCTGCTCGCGGCGCTCGGCGAAGAACTGCTCCTAGTGGATTAGGTTGTCGGCGCTCTCGGCTTCGGCGGGGTCAGCCATGTCGTTGATGTACTCCTGAACATCATACGACAGCTCTTCAGCGCCGCACGGCGAATAGGATGCCGCGCTCGCTTCAGATCGGCGGCATCCGCATGTCCGGTGGCGCCATATAGCCGGCGTCGTGCAGGAGGCGTGCCTCCCAGGCCTACAGGGTGCGCCGGCCGAAGCCGTTCGCCGCAGCTCCATCGCCGGGGTACCTTGAGGCCATAGCTGGGAAGGGGAAAGCGGTGGAGATTCGCCGGAGTTTGTGGGTGGGGGAGTTGTGTGAGAGTGTGGAGATCTCCGGCGAGGGGTACGGCTTATAAAGGCCGAGGCTGACGGCGAGGGCGGGAGGGGTGTAGCGGCGAGGGCGGGAAAAGGGGAAACGACGAGAAGTTAGTGCCCGCCAGTCCGTCGCGGGAGACGATGCGGCGATGGTGGCACCGTGAATCGGCGACGTGTGGCCGACGCGACAGGCAATTATTGCCCGGCGGTCGCCACGTGGTTTCGAGGATGAGGACGACTCGGCTTCCTTCACTGACTCGGCGGGTCCACGCGCCGCTTTGATTTTTTTCGCCGATTTCGCTAAGTCCGGCATCCCCTACCCGGAAACCTGGGTTTGTCCTGAGTAGTCCGAACCAAAAATGGCTCAAATCCAGCCGAAAATAGGTGATTGGTACACGACTAGGCCAATTTTCGGCCTCCGGACCAAATTTCGGCGTCCTGGATACGCAAGTGGAGATGCTCTTATCTAGGTTCAAGGCTACCTTATGTTAAAAAAATAGTGGGGATTTTGATACACCGGTTATTCAAAATTTAAGATGTTTCAGCTTTTTTATAAAACATATATATCTAGATGTCTTTTAGTAAATTTAAGATGTTTTAGTCTTTTTATGAAACATATATATTTAGACGTCTTTTAGTAAATTTAAGATGTTTTAGTTTTTTTATGAAATACATGTATCTAGGCGTCTTTTAATATGTAACGGCACAATGCTTCGAACCTACTTCCTCCGTTTCAAAATATAAGATGTTTTAGATTTGTGAAGAAAATGAATCTAGACTTCACCATTTTACATGATTCAGCTCCAACCTGTGTGCTGGCAATTATCACAAAAGATTGCAAGACTATTATGCCTAATTAATAAACCTCACGCTTCCTGTAAAAGAATATAGTACCCAGTGCATCAAAATTCCCGCTCTTTGGTCCAGGCTTCTTCTCTCTTGAATTGCAAGACACCGATGTTAATGCTCTATTATCGTATAAGCAAACTGGCAACATCCTTTGGGCACATAAAACATGTCAATTTGAACACCAAGATTAACACATGTTAGACATTTATGTTTCTCCTTAAAACCAGCAACAAGTAGATCTCTCGATTAGCTAAATAATGGACATGAATGGATTAAGATCCTAGCATGTAAGCAAAATATTAAACAAAAAGAGATAATGCAGTTCTAAAAAAAGAGAGGATATCGTTACGGGTGAATGACGGTCAGCATCAAATAGGAACTGGAGGTAGCACAAAGCAGAAGGTTCTTTTTTTTGCAAACAGTAGAAGAGGAGCAAACCAGCAGAGGAACACATACATAAGTCTGCTACATTTCCGAATGTACAGTGCCCAATATGCATATTCGAGTATTCCATCTCCGAATAACTTATCAATTAAATAGTTGGATTCAAATGCATGGTTTGGAAAGAAAGAATTGGATTCAGAAAAAGCAACAGATGAACTTTACTGTTAGAAAACAAAACCAGCTATGCTAAGCTTGTTCTTTAACAAAGCCTCACATACTTAGCCTAAATGTGCTATCCACCCTAACAACATAGCTAACACATAAGTTGGATCAGCTATATCAAGAACAAATAAAATTCGTACAATGTGGACTTTCGTTATAAGATGTAGACCATGGTTATCTAGGTCCCTGATGCATACATCAACCAATAAGGTGATGATCATTTAATCAGAATAATAGATAAAAATAAGTATATTTCTTTAGATGGTAGAATGTCAAGCCATGTAATACTTATGTTTTGGTTACTGAACCACTGTCACCTCTTTCAAGATCTACACATTAGATTCTTTAAAACTAAAACACAACATAATATTGCACAAAAACTTCTGACATAATATCTTTAGCAACCCTCCATAGCCCAGTAAGTTCGATAAAATAATAATATTGCATCTTATCATCATGAATATTAAGTGCAGTATCTGTTCTCATTAGCATAAAAATAGCAGAAAAGGCAAGTTTGTGCTTTTAGAAGTTGCTACCAATCTCCCAGAACAGGCAAAGGGTATGAGGCTATTTTGGAAACATATTAACCATATCTGTCCACTTAGAAGATATAATTATTTTTCCAAAAAGGGAAGATATAATTATTCGTGGATCATAACTTTGAGGTGTGAATGTTGCACGCTTGGCTATTTACATCTCCTGCAAGTACTAAACTAGTACTCCCTCTGACCCATATTAGTTGACTCAAATTTGTCTAGATACGGATGTATCTAGCACGAAAACTTGACTAGATACATTCGTATCAACTAATATGGGTCGGAGGAGTAATGTTTCTGAAGCAGAGCAAGTGCAACACCAGCAGCAATTTCTGAAGGTCTGAAAATCCAGCTTCTGGAGTGGAAATTATCGAACTTCAGAAATTAATCATTACCAAACTAAATATAACTGGGTGCCATAAAATCTGAATGGTGCCACCAGCTTCTGATCTAGCCAAGCAACATGTCCCTTAGCAACTACTACCTCCGTCTAGAAATATAAGACGTTTCAGCTTTGTGAAACGAATGTATCTAGATGAGTTTTGTGTATAGATTCGGAGTGAACCTATACACTAAAAGACATCTAGATACATTTTTTTCACAAAGCTAAAATGTCTTATATTTCTAAACGGAGGGAGTATGTCTCACTCACCGAATCTAAAAGCAAGGTCAGAAAAATTATATGCATCGATCAGCACACACTACTCCATGGGTACTGACATCCTTGCAAGCATGTTTAGATAAAATAAGCTTACAAATGCTCTATGCTATGCAGGTTTGTTGCACACGAATAGAAGTGCCCATTGAATATTAATCTTACAACAAGACATGGGCAATTTTCCATTATTTTTGTTTACAATTCAACTACTGTGTTGATTCTCCTCGCACTTGCCAAGCTCATGTGCAAGGCTTGACCCAGATGGCCAATCAATTTAGTTACTATACAAATTATCTGACTGACAAAAAATGAAAAGGTAGAAAATTGCCAAATCATAGAAAATGCAGAAAAAGACCACGGAGCATTATGCAGTACACAAATATATGATTAGCCAATATATGATCAGCTTGATCTAAGGATTGTTATGATGACTGTGTTTTAACCAGAAATCAGGCAACTGGTCAGTAGGTAGGGGTAGTCCCTATGTTTGCAAGAAACTCGTAATTCCCTCTCATATATTCTGATTCTGCAAATGTGAACTATTGTATGTTAGCCCGTTGCAATATAAAATGTCTAAGAATCACCCAAGAAGTACTTTCATCACTACTGCCTGTAATTATTGGCAAACAGGAAACAGCCTACAATATAAAAACGCTACTACATGAAGAAAATCTGCAAGAATGAACAGACAAATCAGGCGACTGGTCAGTAGGTAGGGGTAGTTCCTATGTTTGCACGCAACTCGTAATTCCCTCTGTTAAATTCTGATTCTGCAAATGTGAAACTAATGTATGTTAACCCGTTGGAATAAAAAATGTCTAAGAATCACCCAAGAAGTACTTCCATCACTACAGCCTGTAATTATTGGCAAACAGCCTACAGTATAAAAACACTACTACATGAAGAAAATCTGCAAGAACGAACAAACAAATCATGCAGCAAAGGGATATAAATAAGATACTGCCATACAAACATTTTTGCAAATACTGTTACAAAATGTCATAGCATAAGCATACAACATCCAAGCCCTAGAATGCTCAGTATTTGTGTTCACCAGAAGGACAACTACTCGTCATTGTGTAGAGAAGATCTGAGAATAAATGGCTGGGAGCTAACATCTAAGCTGAACTGGTCAAGGATGCTACACATCATAGTTTGATCAGCTCAGATGGATAACTATTCTTAGTAATGTAGGTAAAGTTATCATGGCCTTAGCGCATGGCGAAATAACCAAATTAGCTTGCATATTAGGATTCAAATTTCACAACTTCAGAAAGAGATAAACCATAAAGAGCTGCCACAAATATTGGTTGGGCATATCAATGCAAGTCAATTAGAATAAGCAACTGCACAATATGCAATCACCAACAATCTTCTGCCAGCTGGAAATAATTTTTCATGTAACATCATGATATAATGAGATTTGTATGACAGTAAACAGGACATCACTAATTCTCACCACATAATTTCATCCGTTTAGCGCGAAAGCATGCAATGTAACACCATTGTCATCAGATGACAGCTAGCTAATGGAACCGCATCAAACAGAAATACAGTGGTCCATAATTGCCAAACAAAAAACAATGCTTGCAACCGAACGGTAGTAGTGCATACAACCAACAGTACTACAAGACTTAAGCTAATCATTCTAGCAGAACACGGAGGCTGGAGGAATCTTCAAACACTGAATACAAATCTCAAAAGGTTTCTTGCATGTACATACCGGAGCATCAGAGTAGTGAGCAAAAGGGTCGCGGACAGAAAAATCAGAACCTCTCTGGAAGCTCCGAATGCAACCTCCTTGACGATCAGAACAGACAGTGACCAGACCCGAGGAGGCTTCGCTGGCCCGTCTCATTGACCACAGGCTCTCCACTTTGGAATGCACCTCTTCCATCGAAGTGAAACCAGCATCCAACAGAATCTTCACCTCCTCCAGCACCAATGCACTCTCAAAGAAAAATTTGAGGAATGCGGTCTCACTTTGGCCTCCTTGGAAATCATGGAAATGGAGCCGCTTAATGCGCGACTGGATGCAATCTATGGTACCAGACTCGTGCCAGAATTTCAGGTTGAGCTTGCCAGCAGATTGATCGGTTTTCGTAGACTGAAAATTCAATCAAGTAAATGCACATGTAATTCATCAGCTATTGATAGCAATTAGCAATAGTATGCTAGTACATGATGGTGCAAATGAATGCCAAAAGAAGTGTCAGAGGCTTCACCCAGATGTGGAGGTCCTCAACATTAGGGAAACATCTGAGGAAACTGGGAATCATCTTGACATCATTGCGGACTCCAAAACGGACATGCATACAGAGAAATGTCACGCTTGGTACCATGGTGTGGGGGCTCGCGGTTGTCTTATCCTGCATTTGCAATCACAATGCACCCAATTGAGATAAGAAAGATAAAAAATTTACACTGATCGTGTAAGATAAAATAAAATAAAATAAATTGAATGATGAGACACCTTGATGATGATGTCGCCGATATCTAGGTCGTGATATTTTGGATTCAGAAATCCCAAATAGCCCAATTTGGGGGCATGGCCGATCTTGATCTTGGAGCGATTGCGACCAGGGGTACAAACTTCCGAATGGATGAGCTGGTCAAGGCACGGGGCATCTACCACGAAGATTTCTTTGATGAAGGAGCAGACGAGACCCACCTGCCGAAGGCTTTGGCTGACAAGGCGGATGGGAAACTCTAATACATTGCCTTGGATAAAGAGCTTCTCCAACACGGGGCTCCTGTCGAGGATGAAGTCCAAATCCCTGCTCCCCATGATGACGTTGCAGAGCTCGAGCTCACGGAGGTTAGGGAAAAATGTTTTGCGTGGAAGGCCGACCGTGCAGGGGAACTTCCAGAGGCCGAGGTAGAGGCGGGTGAGGGTGGCCATGCCTAAGAAGGTGGCGGGGAGATCGAAGTCGAGCGGCCACCGGCGATTGACGAGGACGAGTTCCTGGATGCCCTTGTCGGCGAGGAGCTGGAGCCAGCGCGTGAGCAGGCCATGGAACTCCACCATATAGCTGCTGGTGAGGTGGACGCATCGGATTGGCCCCGGGTGCGCAGCGAGGACGCTGGAGACGGCGGAGGTGGCTGGAAAGAGGTCGGCGTCGACGAGGACGAGCGGGGCGGAGCGCCAGACCCCACGCCAGCGGCGGGAGAGCGCGGCTGTGCGCGCGGCGTCCTTGACGGGGAGGCGGGAGACGATGTCGCCGAGGAGCGCGTCCGGGAGGCGGCTGACCCGGTCGACGGCGTCGTTGGGGGGGAGGGCGAAGAGGCGAGCGGCGGGGGAGGCGGGCGGGTTGGGAACGCTGCAGACGGGCGGGGAGAACAAGCGGGCAAAGAGCGATGGCCACTCGTTCGGGTGCTTCCTCAGGAAGTCGGTCGCCACTGCCATTGCTGGGCCGAGCGGCCCTAGGGTGTCAATGGACCCCGCCGCCGCCCGCAGGGAGATGCCTTCTACATCGTCCGCGTCAAGGCCTAGGCGCCGGAACTCAGCCGCCATGGCGGAGTTCGTAGGAGCGGGCGACCCTTGGGTGTCCATAGCCGCCGCCGGAGGGAGGGGCCACGGTGGGGGCGAGGGTTTTGACTGATCGCCGCGGGCTCCCTGCTATCTGTGGAGTGGAGCAGAGCAGCTACGGCGGAACGAAAGGGGAAAATGCTTACGAGCTGTGGGAAGAAGCTAGGCGGGCCTAAATGTTCGGACCGATCGCTCGTGGCCCACGAATCAGTAACGCAGTTGTTGACTTGCTTCTGTCTCGTTTCACAAGAAAAAATTAAAAATCAGAAAGAAAAAAATACTACATAAGTTATTCATAAAACGTCGATCGCTCTCGAATTATAGGTTGTTAGGTAGATAAAATCTTCCCAGCAGCAGATTATACATGCTCTAATAAAACACCATAAAATTCCTTTTAATTCGGTTTCTCCACGAAGACTCAGAACCCGAATAAAATAGCTACGCACTTGGTGACTCCATGGAGACTCGAACCCGAATAAAATAGATACGCACTTGTCACCAAACTAACGCTTGGTGCTCTACTAAATTAATTATTGCAATTTCTAAAAGAGATATAGCTGGATAAAGAATCTATGTTCGATTTTATTTTGCCTTGGCTTAATTTCTTCATTGTTTGCAAATCTGTGAAGGTAGGCCCGCTCCTACCATATGCGGGTAACAAAATTGCTTCAACCAGGGAAACGATCTGCTATTGACATAACAGCATTTTCATCCATGGTTCCAGAAGAGCGGTTTTAGAGGTTTTTTCATCCGGACGGTAAAATTTCGCTCAGTCGCGTTCTCGGAATGCTGAATTATGTTGAATTTGGCCAAACTTTCATCCGGCGTTTCCATGCCGAACCCGGAGCGCTGGAAATCGCCTGGGAACGCCGGACGAAGCGAAAAAGGGATGGGACAATCCTGTCGGTGAGACAACCTCATTCTCCACCACCACTCGCCTCTCCCGCGGCAGAGAGTTTTCGCCCAGCTGCCCTCGCCGCCATGTCGTCGGCGGCGAAGCCCAACCCCGCTAAGCCGAATCCAAGCCTGTATATAGGTTTGTCGTCGTCGCCGCATCCTTTCCCCTTGGCCTAGGCCTTGTTTCACCACATCTCGGCTTCGATCCGAGCTCCGTCACCTTGCCCGCCAAGTGTTCGACATTTTTTCCATTCGGCCATGGACTCCGACGACGAGGAGATGTTTGTCCTGTTGCTGGAGGAAGAGACCGCCGCAGCCGCCGAAGATGCAGAGCACATGCCGATATGCCGAACATTGCTCTGTATTATATTTATGCCAAACTATGCTGAACTCTTGTCGAATTTGAGATGAATTTGGGCAGAAACTCGCCAAGTTTGCGTCGCCTGAAAACTCGGTCTGGTAACGCGAGTGAGAAACTGAGCGTTCCCAGGTCAAAATTTATATCCGTCAGGCGCTCAATAGCGCCGGATTTCGGTCTAGGAACTCCCAATAAGTGGAGGTGCTCTAAAGTGTTACTCCCTCTGTTCAGATGTTTTATTACTCCCTCTGATTTTATTATGGATCGACTGAGTAGGTTTTTCTAATGCACATGTATGTAAACAAGTTTTACCCCCGCAAAAGAAAAGTAAACAAGTTTTACCATGTAGTTTTACTTATTTTGATTCGTATATAGTCCATACAGAAATATGTAAAACATTGTCTAATTGTGAACGGAGGTTGTATTCCTTATTTTTTTCCTATACATATTGCTGTTGTGTTAAAAATTATAAGAATCTTTTTTTTATTAACACAATAGTGTCCAAATCAGGTTTACTTTTGGTTCGTGATTGCTTAGATTTTATAATTGAACTGTTTAGCAGTGGTTGTGAACAAATTGGAACCTGAGGTGAAGAATGCAGACGATTATCGTGGAATCTTCTTACAGCAGCACTGATATACTAGTAGCATCCCTGCATTTTGGGTTTTCGGGATTGCTAGTTCTGCAACGGGTGGCCAAATGCTGATATACACAGCTGTGAACTTATTTTTGGAATTGCCAGTTCAGCATCAGTCACTGTATTGGAATGTTCAGGTTATGTTCTATGAAATCCTAGAGATTTACTATTCTTTGATGGACTTTTAACATTTTTGTCATTGTCACCGACCTCAATCTCAGTTTTGTCATTTGACCGGTCAAAAACTCCTATATCACTGCTCCATTACAACACTTATCGGTTTTGCCATCCCGTTATCTCTGTTGTGAGTCTATAATTAGTTTTGCCATTTGCAGAGTTAGGCAGTGAGAAACACATTCAATATGTCAAAGGTGCATACAGTTCGATGTTTGAAATCACCGACAAAAGACTGGACAATGTTCTTTCTACAACGACGCATTCCACAAACTCATTCATTTGGTCTAACAACTTTTGTTGCTCGTATGCATTAATTGAGTTAGCCTAGAATTTGAGGAGCTGACAGAATATGAAAATGCTAGCTCGATAGTTTTATTTTTTCAAAAAAAAGTGATAACCCTAAACCTTTACACTGGTTGATACACACAACTATATACTACTTCCGTTTCAAAATATAAGATGTTTTAACTTTGTAAAGCAAATATATCTAGACTTATTTTAATATGTAGGTTTACTCAGATCTAGAGTAAATTTACATACTAAAACAAGTCTAGATACATTTTATTCATAAATCTAAAATATCTTATATTTTTATATTTTGAAACAGAGGGAATATCATTCATTGTTCAAAAGCCAGGCAATGTCATGCGTAGAAGGTGAACAAGTCGATTCAAAATGGGGTATCGAAAGTGATAGAATCTCTTGGCAAGCAGGCATGATTTGGATTTTAGCCGAAGATAAACATGAGACTTCCATATCTATTGTTAGAGCATCACTAGCAGCACCCGTAAACAGGCATGAACTCGTAAAATTCCGGCGAGTTTATGGGTCGTGCGCTTACACCGCGAGCTAGCAGTGCACCTACTCGGGCCGGCCCGTAAACAATTTTTACGGGTGCATGTGAATGAGCTCGCCCGGCCTCTACATATAGGGGCACGAGAGGGGAGTAGTGGTACGAACCCTTACTCCTTCGCACACCCAACCCTAGCGCTGTCGTCGCCATCTACAATTCCGGCGAGCAATTTAGCGGCCATGTCGACGCAGGGGCGCGGATCTGGCATCGGGGGAGGCTGCAGCGGAGGGGGTTGTTGCCGATGCGAGGGAAGCGGCACGATGGAGGCGGGCGGCGGCCGACACGGAGCGAGGATTTCCATAGCTCCGTTGCGCGTTCAAGGGTTGCCTCGGTCGCTGCGACGAAGCGGGCGAGCCGCAAGTACACCCGTGTCGGCGCACCGGTACCGCGGAAGCTCCGGTGGTACTATGAGGAAGACGTCTCCGACTCCGACTCCTCCGACACAGAGGCGGTCCGTGCTCCTCCAACGCATGTGACGCTGCTGCATGCCCCAAGGTACGCTAGGGATAGCTCGTAGGGGAGAGCTCGCAGATGTGGGCGCTGACCGAGGACGACTGGCCGAGCAGCAAGGAGCAAGAACTAGAGTTGCTGCAGCGCGCCTTCACAACGTCGGAGGAGGCCCGTGAGGCCGAGCTGTTAGGGTTCGTAGCATGGAAAACAAAAAAATTCTAACGTATGCACACAAACAACCCAAGATCTATCTACTAGATTGTAGCAACGAGTTGATTAGACTACTCACCCTCGAAGATTCCAAAGCGGTTAACGAGAGCAGATTCTCGTGGATGATATAGTCGTACACTTGCCGATCTCAAGATCGCGTAGACAATTCTTCCGGCGCTGTGTCCGGGCAGCGCTTTCATAGTCGGTCACACGTTCGGTACTCGATGAAGACCTTCCTCTCCCTTGTTCCAGCAGGCAGTGGAGGTTGTAGTTCTCCCCTCGTGATTCTGGCAGCACGACGGCGTGGTGTCAGAAGTAGAGGGAAAATCCTGCAGGTCTTCGCCTAAGCCAGAGCAGGTTATGGTGGATCTAGGGTTTCCAGTGATCTAGAGTTTAGACGGCCAGAGAGGAGGAGGCGTGGATGGCGGTGGCTAGGGCGGCGCCGGTGAGCCGGCGGCGGCGGCGCTGCGAGGGGGGGCGGTGTTGGCGGCGCGGCTAGGTGGGAGGGGCTGGTTGTGTGGTCTTGGGGCACCCCTCCCCTCTATTTATGAGAGGGAGGGCAGCTTGGAAAAGGGGACTTTGTATCTTTCCCCAACTCCCTCTCCTTGTTGGCTTGTGGTGGAGGGAAAGAAGGATTCTTTTCTTCCTCCACTAGGAATCATTGTCCCAGTTTGACTTTTCAAACTTTCCTTTTGACTTTCAATTTGGAGCTTTATTTCTTTCTTGCAAATGCCCAACCAAGTGACCTAGGACATGATCCAATTATTTCACTTATCCATGACACATTCAGGTACCCTTCCCCTTCCGGTCCGGTGAACCTTCTAGACCCTTTTAGAACTTTTCCGATGAAATCATCGGAATCATTCCCGAATTCCTGAATTGGACTTTCCTTATATGAATCTTATTCTCCGGACCATTCTGGATCTCCTCGTGATATCCCGGATCCCATCCAAGACTCTGAACAACATTCGGTCTCCCTACTTACATTCCATATCTACTAAACAACATCGAATCCTTAAGTGTGTCTCCCTATGGTTCGTGAATTACGCGGACATGACCGAGACACTTCTCTGATCAGTAACCAATAGAGGAATCTGGAAATTCATATGGATCCCACATATTTCTACAATTACTTTGCGATCGAATGAACCACTTACATACGATACCAATTTCTCTTTGTCTCGCGATAGTTTACTTATCCGAGGTTTGATCGTCGGTATATCTGCATACCTAGTTCAACCTCATTACCGATAAGTACTCTTTTCTCGTTCCTGTGATATGTGATTCCTTGTGAGCTAGTCACATGCTTGCAAGCTAATTAGATGACATTCCACCGAGAGGGCCCAGAGTATATCTATCTATCATATGGATGGACAAATCCCACTCTTTATCCATATGCATCAACACATACTTTCCGAACACTCAATGCCACCTTTATAGCCACCTAGTTACAGTGTGGTGTTTGATGTCATCAAAGCATCCATCCGGTGATGGTGATTAGCATGATCTCATGGTCGAAGGATTTAGGTTACTACGTATCTGAAAGCTTATAACAACTGAACTATATTAAATGACTTGATCTTTATGCTATGCTTAACTATAGGAGTATGTCCATCACACCATTCTCCTAATGATATGATCTTGTTGTTAATAACATCTCAATGTTCATGGTTAGGAAACCATGATCATATATTAACCAACAAGCTAGTTTAACAAGAGGCTTTACTATGGACTCTTTTATGTTTACAAATCAAACAAGTATTAATGTTTCCGGTTAATACAATTATAGCATGGTATGTAAACATGTATCATAAGCATAAAGATATGATAATAACCTATTTATTATTGCCTCTTGGGCATATCTCCAACACGAGCTCCGCAGGGATCGCAAGGAGTTGTAGCGGGGCCTAGCCATGATCCCCGCTATGGAGAACACTTGTGAGGGCGCAACCGCCAGCGAGCCTATAGTACCCTTCGTCGTCCTCGACGATTAGGCGGCGCCATCCATGGCGTCGCGCTCGTGGAGCTTCGGCGATGCTTGGATTTTGGTCAACATGTGCCTCGCCGCCGTCCCCTTAGTATGTAGTTTTGGGTAGTTTGTGATGGGGATGCGCCTACCGGGGTATACCCAGCAGGACGTTTCCGACTGGCCCAAGACCTAGCGAGTGGGCCTGCAGGACGGCGACTGGATCAAGGCCCGGCGTGGATCCAAGCGACTGGAAGCTGAAGGCCCAGGCGAGTAGATAGGCCTAGTCGGATTAGGTTAAACGAGTACCGAAGCTTTATCTGATTCGGTTGAGATATGTAAACCCTAGGGGAGGTGAGTCTATATAAACCTCCCTGCAGGGCATGTAGAGATACGTTCCATCATACACCCAAGCGACTCGCCGCCTAGCCGCCGAGCTCGCCCATTGTACCACCTCCATAATACAATCTAGCAGGAGTAGGTCTTTACCTTCCGGGGGGCCGAACCTGGGTAAACCCTGTGTCTCCGCCCTCATCTCGCAACGCAGATGGCTGGCCGCCCTTGCCCCTCGTTCTACTACTCGCTGCCGATTGCAGCATCTGCCGTGACCGTTCCCACGACAGTGGCGCCCACCGTGGGGCCTGGCCGGTCTGGCCGGTGTTCTGCGGCGAGATACAATCTTACCATCAACGAGACGGTCGCCACCGGCCGCATGATAGCGATCGGCGAGATGCTCCAAATCTTGCCGAGCAGCTACGTCCCGGCGGCGCGACCCATCACGCACAGCGTGATCCTGACGGTCGGCACGATCAGCCTCTTCGTCGGCCTCACCGACGTCATCGTCTCGGAGGACTCGGCTCGCATCCGCGAGTCGCCGCCACGCGATCGGCTCTCCGAGAGCCAGATCCGCACGATCCATCGCCTCGCCTCCGAGTACAACTCGGCCCACAGCGACGTGGCCGAAAACTCAGCGGCCGCAGAAGACGCGGCCCTCAACGACGACGCCGACTCGGCGACCCCGGCGTCACTCGCCGGGTCCATCACCGCGGCTTCACCCGCGGGCTCCATCACCCAGGTCTCCAACGTGGGAGACTTCGAGGACCCCTCCATCCTCGGGATCTTCGAATTCGATTCCGGATCGGAAAACTCCGCCGACCTCCGCGACGGAACCGGTCGCCACGCCGCGACCTACATGGCGACCGGCACCGAGCCGCCGGAGGACCCCTTCTCCACCCCAATTCCTCCTAACGCCACGGCGACGGAGGTCGAGGAACTCCGCTGGCGGCGGTACGCAAGGAACAAGCCGGCGAAAAATTTCGCCTCGGCGGTGGCGCAGGAACTATCGCGCTACCATCAGCAGCGGATCAGGTCGCGCCTGAACCCCACCGTTCAGGGGCGCGCCCTGAACTTCGACGGCGAAAACGACCCGGCCCGCGTGGCCGACCGCGCGATCTGCGAGAACGCGCCACCAGGAGGAAGCGCCCGACCCCCGCCAGGGTCGACGGCGATGGGCGCTGAAGGGTTTCGCGGCATAGTAAATCAAAATTTTCTACGGATGCGAACATAAGGAAAGCCAAGATCTAATCTAGGATATGCAAACAACGAGAGAGATTGGATTAGATCTTCATACCCTTGAAGATTCGCACAGCGGAACGTTCGTCACAACGTGGGTGATGTAGTCGTACTCGCTTCTCCTCCTCGCGATCCGATCCGATCTAGCACCACAAGTGGCGATGCCTCCGTGAGATGCACACGTGCAGCACCTCGACATCTCCTCCTTCCTTGGTCCAGCAAGTATGGTGGAGAGATGGGTTGGATCTACAACTCGACGGCGCAGTGCAATTGGTGGAGAATTTCTGCAGGCTTCGCGCCTGGCCGGGAGGGAGAGGGCAGCAAGGCGGCTAGGGTTGGAGGGGAAGGTGTGGGGGTTGGTGTGCCCCCACCCCTCTTTATATAGAGGGGGGCGCAGCCCTAGCCCCTCCCCCCAGCCCAAACCGGCGGCCCCAAAGGATAAGGAGTGGGGGGCAAGGAAACCCCCCCTTCTAGAAGGTCTATCTCGAATTTAAACCTCTCTAGGCCGGCTAGGCCCTATGGGGCCTTATGCCCCTGGCCCAATGCGGCCAGGGCACTCCCTCATAGGCCCATGCCCCCTCCCGGAAGGTGGGGCCACGTTGGTCCCCTTCCGGAAGGTTCTAGAAGCTTCCGGTACAATACCGATTAACCCGGAACAATTCCGAACTCCAAAAACTGCACTGCCTTATATGAATCTTATTCTCCGGACCACTCCGGAACCTCTCGTGATGTCCCGGATCCCATACGAGACTCCGAACAAAAACTCATAAACCAATTATCCAATCTATCCTAGCGTCGAGACACGTTAAGTGTGTGACCCTACGGGTTCGAGAATATGCAGACATGATCTTCTATCAATAATCAACAACGGGTGCAGGCACCCATATTGACTCCACACATTCATCGATGATCATATTGGATGAACCATGATGCCGATTCAATCAATCCCATATATATATTCCCTTCGTCTCGCGATATTTTACTTGCGAGATTCGATCGTCGATGCATCATACCTAGTTCAATCTCGTTCACAGCAAGTACTTTACTCGTTCCGTAATCCGATATCACTTTGTGATTAACTCCTTAACCACATGCTTGCAAGCGGTGTTGATATCGATTACCGAGTGGGCCCGAAGTATATCTCTCCGACTTGGGAGGGACAAATCCCATCTCGATACATACAACCCAACAGATACTTTCCGATCACCTGAGAGACACCTTTATGGTCACCCTCTCATAGGATGAAGTTTGATGACCTCAAAGCTTTCTTCCGATACCAGGGAGTTGTATTATCTCATGGTCTAAGGAATACAATATTTGACATAAGAAAAGCTTCGCAAAGACGAACACGATGACAGGATCTAATTGCTTCACTTAGTTTGGGTCTGTCCACCATATCATTCTCCCAATGATATGATCTCATTATTAACTGACAACTCATGTCCATGGTTAGGAAACCTTTGAAGGGTTTCGCGGCATAGTAAATCAAAATTTTCTACGGATGCGAACAGAGGGAAAGCCAAGATCTAATCTAGGAGATGCAATCAACGAGAGAGATTGGATTAGATCTTCATACCCTTGAAGATTCGACAGTGAACGTTCGTCGGGCGTGGGTGATGTAGTCGTCTCGCTTCTCCTCCTCGCGATCCGATCCGATCTAGCACCACAAGTGGCGGTGCCTCCGTGAGATGCACGTGCAGCACCTCGGCGTCTCCTCCTTCCTCGGACCAGCGAGTATGGTGGAGAGATAGATTGGATCTACAACACGGCGTGGTGTATATGGTGGAGAATTTCTCTGCAGGGCTTCGCCTACAAACAGTCGGGAGGAGAGAGGAAGGTAGCAAGGCAAGGGCTTGGATGAAGGTGTGTGTGGGGGAGGCACACCCTCTATATATAGAGGCGGCCAGCCCTTGCCCCTCCTCCAAGCCTATCTCTAGTTTAAACAATTTAAACTCTCCCTTATCTAGAAATCCTATCTCTAGTTTAAACGATTTAAACTCTCCCTTATCTAGAAATCCTATCTCTAGTTTAAACGAGTTTAAACTTATCCAGGATCGGCTGGGCCATATGGGGCCTTGTGCCCCTGGCCCAATGCGGCCAGGACACTCCCTAATAGGTCCATGACCCCTCCCGGAAGGTGGGGCCACGTTGGTCCCCTTCCGGAAGGTTCTAGAAGCTTCCGGTACAATACCGATTAACCCGGAACAATTCCGAACTCCAAAAACTGCACTGCCTTATATGAATCTTATTCTCCGGACCATTCCGGAACCTCTCGTGATATCCCGGATCCCATCCGAGACTCCGAACAAAAATTCATAAACCAATTATCCAATCTATCCTAGCGTCGAGACACGTTAAGTGTGTGACCCTGCGGGTTCGAGAATATGAGACATGATCTTCTATCAATAATCAACAGGGTGCAGGCACCCATATTGACTCCCACACATTCATCGATGATCATATCGGATGAACAACGATGCCAGGATTCAAACAATCCCATATATATATTCCCTTCGTCTCGCGATATTTTACTTGTCCGAGATTCGATCGTTGGTACCGTCATACCTAGTTCAATCTCGTTTACAGCAAGTACTTTACTCGTTCCGTAATCCGATATCACTTTGTGATTAACTCCTTAACCACATGCTTGCAAGCGGTGTTGATATCGATTACCGAGTGGGCCCGAAGTATATCTCTCCGACTTGGGAGGGACAAATTCCATCTCGATACATACAACCCAACAGATACTTTCCGATCACCTGTGAGACACCTTTATGATCACCCTCTCATAGGATGACGTTTGATGACCTCAAAGCTTTCTTCCGATACCAGGGAGTTGCATTATCTCATGGTCTAAGGAATACAATATTTGACATAGGAAAAGCTTCACAAAGACGAACACGATGACACGATCTAATTGCTCTGCTTTGTTTGGGTCTATCCACCATATCATTCTCCCAATGATATGATCTCATTATCAATTGACAACTCATGTCTATGGTTAGGAAACCTTAACCATCATTGATCAATGAGCTAGTCCATAGAGGCGTACTAGGGACACGGTGTTGTTCACAAACCACACAAGTATTAAAGTTTCCGCTTAAAACAATTCTAGCATGGAATATAAACTTTATCATGAACAAGAATTATAATAATAACATCTTTATTATTGCCTCTAGGGCATAATTCCAACAGTCTCCCACTTGCACTAGAGTCAATAATCTAGTTTACATTTGGCAACAATCTCACACCCATGGCACTGAGGTGTTGATCATGTTTTACACGTGGAAGAGGTTTAGTCAATGGATCTGCGACATTCGAGATCCGTATGTACTTGCTAATCTTGATCTCCATACGCTATATAATCTCGGATTATATGAAACTTGCAGTTGATATGCTTGGTCTTTGGATGATATCTTGGTTCCTTAGCGAGTGCTATGGCGCGGTGTTGTCACAATATCTCTCCAGTGGGTCCAATGCACTTGAACCACGCCAAGCTCGATGATGAAGTTTCGATCCAAACTCCTTCACTTGACGCTGCGGCAGCCATGTATTCCGCTTCTCTGTAGATCCCGCGATCACGCTTTGCTTGCAGCTTCTCCGACAGCTCCTCCATTCAAAATATAAACGTATCCATGTCGAGATTTAGAATCATCCTTGTCGATGTCGAAACTAGCATCAACGTAACCTTTACGACAAGTCGTTCATCACCCCATAGACTAAGAACATTTCTTCGTTCTATTTAGGTACTTTAGGATGCTCTTCACTGTCCAGTGTTCCACTCTGGATCACTTTGATATCTCGTCAAACTAAGAGCATTGGAAACATCCGGTCTAGTACACATGGCATACATGATGGAACCTATGGTCGAGGCATAAGGCACTTTGCTCATAGCTTCCTATCATTTACCGTGGTAATGGACACCGAGCCTTGATCAATATCTTACACGACAACATAGGCCTTTGAACCTTTCTTTGCCTTATCCATTCGAACCTTTTGAACTTTGTCTAGGTATGTACTCGCTTAAAGCTATCGAGCGTCTTTGTCTATCTCTATAGATTTTGATGCCCAATATATAAGCAGCTTCACCTAGGTCTTTCATTGAAAAACACTTGTTCAAATAACTCTTCACATCGTTAAGCATGTTGATGTCATTTCCGATAATCAATATTTCATCCACATACAGTACCAGAAACGTCACCGAGCTCCCACTCACTTTCTTGTAGATACAAGCTTCGTAGCAATTTGGAACAAATCCAAAGCTCTTGATCACTTGATCAAAACGAAGGTTCCAACTCCGAGATGCTTGCTTCAGTCCATAAATGGAACGCTGAAGTTTGCATACTTTACTAGCATCCTTAGGATCGACAAAACCTTCGGGTTGCATCATATACAACTCTTCATCAATGTTGCCATTGAGGAAAGCAGTCTTGACATCCATCTGCCATATTTCATAATCATGAAACGCAGCAATTGGTAATAAAATCCGAATGGACTTAAACATCGCTACGGGAGAGAAAGTCTCATCGTAGTCAACACCTTGAATTTGTCGAAAACCTTTTGCGACAAGCCATGCTTTATAGACGGTAACATTACCATCCGCGTCCGTTTTCTTCTTGAATATCCATTTGCACTCAACGGCCTTTCGGTCGCTAGGAGGATCCACCAAAGTCCATACTTGGTTTTCGCTCATGGATCCCAATTGTTCATGGCTTCCAGCCATTTCTCAGAGTCTGGGCTCATCATCGCTTCCTCATAGTTCGTAGGTTCACTGTATTCTACCAACAAGACAGTCAAGACAGGGTTGCCGTACCACTCAGGAGGGGCACGCGACCTTGTCGACCTGCGACGTTCGATGGCGACATCGTCCAAGCTTCATGATACTTGTCATTAGCTTCCTCTATTGTTGGTGCGGTGACCTTGGAACAATTTCAGGTCGCGCTACTCTCCAATTCAAGAGAAGGTTCAATAACCTCGTCTAGCTCTACTTTCCTCCCACTCACTTCTTTTGAGAGAAACTCCTTCTCAAGAAAGGAAACGTTCTTTGACAAACACTTTGCCTTCGGTTACGTGATAGAAGGTATACCCAATAGTTTCCTTAGGGTATCCTATGAAGACACATTTCTCCGCTTTGGGTTCGAGCTTGTCCGGCATCAACTTCTTGACGTAAGCTTCGCATCCCCAAACTTTAAGAAACGACAACTTAGGTTTAGCACCAAACCACAGTTCATACGGTGTCGTCTCAACGGATTTAGATGGAGCCCTATTTAAAGTGAATGCAGCGGTTTCTAATGCATAACCCCAAAATGATAACGGCAAATCAGTAAGAGACATCATTGATCGGACCATATCTAATAGGGTTCGATTCCGGCGTTCAGACACACCATTGCGCTGTGGTGTTCCGGGTGGCGTGAGTTGTGAAACGATTCCACTTGCTTTAAGATGCGTGAGAAAATCATAACTCAAATATTCACCTCCACGATCGGATCGTAGAAACTTAATCTTTCTGTTACGATGGTTCTCCACTTCATTCTGAAATTCCTTGAACTTTTCAAATGTTTCAGATTTATGTTTCATTAAATAGATATACCCATATCTACTTAAGTCATCGGTAAAAGTGAGGAAATAGCGATATCCACCGCGCGTCGAAACACTCATCGGTCCGCATACATCGGTATGTATGATTTCCAACAAGTCCGTTGCTCGCTCCATCATACCGGAGAATGGGGTTTTGATCATCTTGCCCATGAGGCATGGTTCGCATGTGTCAAATGATTCAAAATCAAGAGACTCCAAAAGTCCATCAGAATGGAGTTTCTTCATGCGCTTTACACCAATATGACCTAGACGGCAGTGCCACAAATAAGTAGTATTATCACTATCTACTTTGCATCTCTTAGCCTCAATGTTATGGATGTGTGTTTCATCCCTTTCGAGATTTAGAAGAAATAAACCATTCACAAGAGGTGCATGACCATAAAAGATGTTACTCATATAAATAGAACAACCATTATTCTCCGATTTAAATGAATAACCGTCTTGCAATAAACATGATCCGGAAATAATGTTCATGCTCAACGCAGGCACATAATAACATTTATTAAGGTTTAAAACTAATCCCGAAGGTAAAACTAAGGAGAGCGTGCCGACGGCCATCACATCAACTCTTGATCCGTTGCCAACGCGCATCGTCACCTCATCCCTCACAAGCCGTCGTCTATTCCGTAGCTCCTGTTTCGAGTTACAAATATTAGCAACTGAACCGGTATCAAATACCTGTGCACTAGCGAGGGCTAGTAAGGAAAACATCAATAACATGTATATCAAATATACCTTTGATGGTGCCAGCCTTCTTGTCCGCTAAGTACTTCGGACAGTTGCGCTTCCAGTGACCCCTGTCCTTGCAATAGAAGCACTCAGTGTCCGGCTTAGGAACAGACACAGCTTCTTCTCGGCAGGGCATTGCTCTTGCCGCCCTTCTTGAAGGGCTTCTTTGCTCCTTACCTTTCTTAAAGGAGGGCTTGTTGACCATCAACACATGATTATCCTTCTTGATGTCCACTGCAGCCTTGACTTTGCGAAGAGCTCGGTGATCGTATCGATGGAACCAATCGATTATGAGTCACTACAAAACTTTTGTAGCTGGGATGGAGTGATTGCGAACCTGTCAATCTTGAGCTCCTCCGGAATCGTGCATTCCAGTTGCTCAAGCGTTGAGTGTAGCCCGACATCTTTATGGCGTGCTCACTAACGGAACTCCCTTCCTCCATCTTGCGATTAAAGAACTTCTCGGAGATATCATATCTCTCGAGCGTGCTTGAGTCCGAAACATGGTTTCGGCTCTCGAGAATCTCAAAGGGCCGGATAGGTTTCAAAACGATTTTGAAGCTCCGGTTCCATAGCAAACAACATGGTGCTCTTAATCACACCATAATCATCTTTTCGCGACTGATAGACAACTTTCTCATCAGCCGGCGCAGTTGCAGCGGGGGGGTCACCTAACGCTTTACCAAGGACATAGTCCTTTTGTCCGCAGTAATGATTCTTAGATTGCGGAACCAATTGGTGAAGTTAGACCCATTGTTTCTAAGCTTTTCCTTCTCAGCAAAAACGTTGAAGTTGAAGTTGGATTTGGCCATGTGATCTACAGTATTTGCAAGTACAATTTAGACTATGTTCATGATAAATAGTTCAACTTAATCAAATTACTAGATGAACTCCCACTAAATTCAACATCCCTCAAGTTGTTTAGTGAACACGGTCCAGATTCACCACACCTAATCCGATCATCACGAGAAGAGATGTGGTTTCAATGGTGGACAACAAAGTGTCGATCATATCATTCATATGACTCATGCTTAACCTTTCGGTTCTTGTGTTCCGAGGCCATGTCTGTACATGCTAGGCTCGTCAAGTTAGACCCAAGTATTTCCGTGTGCAAAAGCGGCTTGCACCCGTTGTATGTGAGCGTAGAGTCTATAGCACCCGATCATCACGTGATGCTTGGAAACGAACTTTCATAGCGGTGCATACTTGGGGAGAACATAGTTTTATCTTGATCTTTAAGTGAGGAATCATCTTATAATGCTACCGATGCGATCTAAGCATAATAAGATACATAAAGGATAAACATCACATGCATATAACTTTATGTGACATGGTATAGCCAATCCTCGCAATGATCTCCATCTTGTGTTCGGCATGATCTCCATCACTCCACCATGATTGCCTCCACCACGAATAGCAACTACAACTATTGCTAACTACTTAGCGATAAAGTAAAGCTATTACATGGCGTATAAGAAGTTGACTCATGAGCCATACACAATTATAAAGACAACCATATGGCTCCTGCGGTTGTGTACTCATCGACATGCAAGTCGTGAAACATTACAAAACATGATCATCGCATACATTATACACATCACATCTTGGGCCATACCATATCACGAAAACACTCCTGCAAAAACAAGTTAGACGCCTCTACTTTGTTGTTGCATGTTTTACGTGGCTTATGGGAGTAGATGCTAAGAACGATTCTTACCTACGGAAAGCCACAACGGTGATATTATGGTTGCCTAACTCGGTGTTAATCCCATGACAACTATAGTGAGAGAACGACATCCACCAGCCGCATGTGTGGAACAAGCCACACGTCAAGTGCGGAGCGGTCTCGTGACGACGTCGCGTAAGGTTGGCCTGGACCGCTTCAATCTCACTATCCCGTCATAAGAAGAACACAAACAAGAGGCTTGCAACGAAAACATCAACGCCGCAACAACCATGTTGCGTTCTACTCGTGAAACACATCTACGCATAGATCTAGCTCGATACCCTTTGAAGGGTTTAGCGGCATAGTAAATCAAAATTTTCTACGGATGCGAGCGAGGAGGAAAGCCAAGATCTAATCTAGGAGATGCAATCAACGAGAGATTGGATTAGATCTTCATACCCTTGAAGATTCGCGGTGAACGTTATCGGGCGTGGGTGATGTAGTCGTACTCGCTTCTCCTTCTCGCGATCCGATCCGATCTAGCACCACAAGTGGCGGTGCCTCCGTGAGATGCACTGCGTGCACCTCGGCGTCTCCTCCTTCCTCGGACCAGCGAGTATGGTGGAGAGATATATTGGATCTACAACACGACGGCGTGGTGTATATGGTGGAGAATTTCTGCTGCAGGGCTTCGCCTACAAACAGTCGGGAGGGAGAGAGGAAGGTAGCAAGGCTGCTAGGGCTTGGAGGAAGGTGTGTGTGGGGAGGCGACCACCCTCTATATATAGAGGGGGGGCGGCCAGCCCTTGCCCCTCCTCCAAGCCTATCTCTAGTTTAAACAATTTAAACTCTCCCTTATCTAGAAATCCTATCTCTAGTTTAAACGATTTAAACTCTCCCTTATCTAGCAATCCTATCTCTAGTTTAAACGAGTTTAAACTTATCCAGGATCGGCTGGGCCCTATGGGGCCTTGTGCCCCTGGCCCAATGCGGCCAGGACACTCCCTCATAGGCCCATGCCCCCTCCCGGAAGGTAGGGCCACGTTGGTCCCCTTCCGGAAGGTTCTAGAAGCTTAGACAATACCGATTAACCGGAACAATTCGAACTCCAAAAACTGCCTTATATGAATCTTATTCTCCGGACCATTCCGGAACCTCTTGTGATATCCCGGATCCCATCCAAGACTCCGAACAAAAATTCATAAACCAATTATCCAATCTATCCTAGCGTCGAGACACGTTAAGTGTGCGACCCTGCGGGTTCGAGAATATGCAGACATGATCTTCTATCAATAATCAACAGCGGGGTCTGGGCACCCATATTGACTCCCAAACATTCATCGATGATCATATCGGATGAACCACGATGCCAGGATTCAAACAATCCCATATATATATTCCCTTCGTCTCGCGATATTTTACTTGCCCGAGATTCGATCGTTGGTACCGTCATACCTAGTTCAATCTCGTTCACAGCAAGTACTTTACTCGTTCTGTAATCCGATATCACTTTGTGATTAACTCCTTAACCACATGCTTGCAAGCGGTGTTGATATCGATTACCGAGTGGGCCCGAAGTATATCTCTCCGACTTGGGAGGGACAAATTCCATCTCGATACATACAACCCAATGATACTTTCCGATCACCGAGAGACACCTTTATGATCACCCTCTCATACGATGACGTTTGATGACCTCAAAGCTTTCTTCCGATACCGGGAGTTGCATTATCTCATGGTCTAAGGAATACAATATTTGACATAGGAAAAGCTTAAAAGGCGAACACGATGACACGATCTAATTGCTCTGCTTTGTTTGGGTCTATCCACCATATCATTCTCCCAATGATATGATCTCATTATCAATTGACAACTCATGTCTATGGTTAGGAAACCTTAACCATCATTGATCAATGAGCTAGTCCATAGAGGCGTACTAGGGACACGGTGTTGTTCACAAACCACACAAGTATTAAAGTTTCCGCTTAATACAATTCTAGCATGGAATATAAACTTTATCATGAACAAGAATTATAATAATAACATCTTTATTATTGCCTCTAGGGCATAATTCCAACAACCTTAACCATTATTAATCAATGAGCTAGTCCTTAGAGGCGTACTAGGGACACGGTGTTGTTCACAAACCACACAAGTATTAAAGTTTCCGCTTAATACAATTCTAGCATGGAATATAAACATTATCATGAACAAGAATTATAATAATAACATCTTTATTATTGCCTCTAGGGCATAATTCCAAAAGTCTCCCACTTGCACTAGAGTCAATAATCTAGTTTACATTTGGCAACAATCTCACACCCATGGCACTGAGGTGCTGATCATGTTTTACACGTGGAAGAGGTTTAGTCAATGGATCTGCGACATTCAGATCTGTATGTACTTTGCTAATCTTCAGATCTCCATCTACTATATAATCTCGGATTATATGAAACTTATGTTGATATGCTTGGTCTTTGGATGATATCTTGGTTCCTTAGCGAGTGCTATGGCGCGGTGTTGTCACACAATATCTCCAGTGGGTCCAATGCACTTGGAACCACGCCAAGCTCGATGATGAAGTTTCGATCCAAACTCCTTCACTTGACGCTGCAGCAGCCATGTATTCCGCTTCTCGTAGATCCGTGATCACGCTTTGCTTGCGCTTCTCCACTCACTCCTCCATTCAAAATATACACGTATCCCGTAAAGATTTAGAATCATCCTTGTGATTGTCGAAACTAGCGTCGACGTAACCTTTTACGACGAAATGTTCATCACCCCATAGACTAAGAACATTTCTTTAGTTCTATTTAGGTACTTTAGGATGTTCTTCACGGATGTCCATGTTCCACTGGATCACTTTGATATCCGCTCGTCAAACTAAGAGCATTGGACACATCGGTCTAGTACACAAGATGGCATACATGATAGAACCTATGGCCGAGGCATAAGGCACTTTGCTCATAGCTTCCCTATCATTTACCGTAGCTGGACACTGAGCCTTGCTCAATATCTTACCTGACAACATAGGCACTGAACCTTTCTTTGCCTTATCCATTCTGAACCTTTTCAGAACTTTGTCTAGGTATGTACTCTGGCTTAAAGCTATCAGGCGTCTTTGTCTATCTCTATAGATTTTGATGCCCAATATATAAGCAGCTTCACCTAGGTTTTTCATTGAAAAACACTTGTTCAAATAACTCTTCACATCGTTAAGCATGTTAATGTCATTTCCAATAATCAATATGTCATCCACTTATAGTACCAGAAACTTCACCGAGCTCCCACTCACTTTCTTGTAGATACAAGCTTCGTAGCAATTTGGAACAAATCCAAAGCTCTTGATCACTTGATCAAAACAAAGGTTCCAACTCCGAGATGCTTGCTTCAGTCCATAAATGGAACGCTGAAGTTTGCATACTTTATCAGCATCCTTAGGATCGACAAAACCTTCAGGTTGCATCATATATAACTCTTCATCAATGTTGCCATTGAGGAAAGCAGTCTTGACATCCATATGCCATATTTCATAATCATGAAACGCAACAATTGCTAATAGAATCTGAATGGACTTAAACATCGCTACGGTAGAGAAAGTCTCATCGTAGTCAACACCTTGAACTTGTCGAAAACCTTTCGCGACAAGCCGTGCTTTATAGACAGTAACATTACCATCCGCGTCCGTTTTCTTCTTGAAGATCCATTTGCACTCAACGGCCTTTCGGTATCTAGGAGGGTCCTGTTGGAATTATTCCCTAGAGGCAATAATAAATATGTTATTATTATAATTCTTGTTCATGATAAAGTTTATATTCCATGCTAGAATTGTATTAAGCGGAAACATTAATACTTGTGTGGTTTGTGAACAACACCGTGTCCCTGGTACGCCTCTAAGGACTAGCTCATTGATCAATGATGGTTAAGGTTTCCTAACCATAGACATGAGTTGTCAATTGATAATGAGATCATATCATTGGAGAATGATATGATGGATGACCAAAACTAAGCGAAGCAATTAGATCGTTTCATCGTGTTCATCTTTGCGAAGCTTTTCCTATGTCAAATATTGTATTCCTTAGACCATGAGATAATGCAACTCCCTGGTACCGGAAGAAAGCTTTGAGGTCATCAAACGTCATCCTATGAGAGGGTGATCATAAAGGTGTCTCTCAGGTGATCGGAAAGTATCATTGGGTTGTATGTATCGAGATGGAATTTGCCCTCCCAAGTCGGACGGATATACTTGGGCCCACTCGGTAATTGATATCAACACCGCTTGCAAGCATGTGGTTAAGGAGTTAATCACAAAGTGATATCGGATTGAGCAGTAAAGTACTTTTGTGAACGAGATTGAACTAGGTATGATGCAGTGACGATCGAATCTCGGGCAAGTAAAATATCGCGAGACAAAGGGAATATATATATGGGATTGATTTAATCCTGCATCGTGGTTCATCCGATATGATCATCGATGAATGTGTGGGAGTCAATATGGGTGCCTAGACCATTGTTGATTATTGATAGAAGATCATGTCGCATATTCTTGAACCGCAGGTCACACATAACGTATCTCGACGCTAGGATAGATTGGATAATTGGTTTATGAATTTTTGTTGAGTCTCGGATGGGATCCGGGACATCACGAGAGGTTCCGAATGGTCGGAGAATAAGATTCATATAAGGCGGTGCAGTTTTGGAGTTGAATTGTTAGGATTAATCGGTATTGTACCGGAAGCTTCTAGAACCTTCCGGAAGGGTACCAACGTGGCCCCACCTTCCGGGAGGGGTCATGGGCCTATGAGGGAGTGTACTGGCCGCATTGGGCCAGGGGCACAAGGCCCCGTAGGGCCCAGCCGATCCTAGAGAGTTTAAATCGTTTAAACTAGAGATAGGGTTTCTAGAAGAGGGGAGAGTCCATGCCCCCCACTCCTTATCCTTTGGGCTTGGGGGAGGGGCTAGGGCTGCGCCCCCTCCCCTCTATATAAAGAGGGGTGGGGGCGCACCAACCACCTACACCTCTCCTCCAAACCCTAGCCGCCTTGCTAGCTTTCCTCTCTCCCTCCCGACTGTTTGTAGGCGAAGCCCTGCTGCAGAAATTCTCCACCATATACACCACGCCGTCGTGTTGTAGATCCAATCTATCTCTCCACCATACTTGCTGGTCCGAGGAAGGAGGAGACGTCGAGTCTTTGCCGTGTGCATCTCACGGAGGCACCGCCACTTGTGGTGCTAGATCGGATCGGATCGCGAGGAGGAGAAGCGAGTACGACTACATCACC
The DNA here is from genome assembly GCA_030063025.1 of Avena longiglumis. Classification (NCBI taxonomy): domain Eukaryota; kingdom Viridiplantae; phylum Streptophyta; class Magnoliopsida; order Poales; family Poaceae; genus Avena; species Avena longiglumis. The sequence continues at coordinate 214,111,169 of CP125979.1, forward strand.
CACGTTCGACGAACGTTCACTGTCGAATCTTCAAGGGTATGAAGATCTAATCCAATCTCTCTCGTTGATTGCATCTCCTAGATTAGATCTTGGCTTTCCCTCTGTTCGCATCCGTAGAAAATTTTGATTTACTATGCCGCGAAACCCTTCAGTGGTATCAGAGCTAGATCTATGCGTAGATGTGTTTCACGATGTCACATCCCAAGATTTTCCAAATCTTGTAATGTGAAAATAAATGAATAAAATAAAACTTTGTTTGATTTTCAGGGCCAGAAGAAACTTTTTGAATTCAAATGGAACCTCAAACCAATTTGAATCAAATAAATCCTAAAGAGATTTAAAAAGATAAACTTTTATTAAAGGAAAATAAAAATATTTAAAATACTATTTTGGATCTCTTAATAGAGATTTGGTATTCAAAAGAAAAGATGGATTTATAAATAAAGATTATTTTGTAAAGCTAAATTAAAACTTGGCCAAGTTTTGGAATTAAAACATTTTATTCTAAATAAATTTAGCGAAGGTTTATTTAAAATAAATTAATAAGGATTTAATATCCAACTGTATTTAATAAAAGGCTTTACCATTTTAATTAAAACATCAAAACTTATTAAATTATTTTAAAGAGGTTTTCCAAGTATTTTATATTCTCTAATAAAAACCTACTGAAGTGTTTTGGCTTTATTTTAGATTTCAAAATAAATATCTCAATAAAACAAATCCTATTGGATTTAATAATGAAAGTCTATTATATTAATTAATAATGGACACTAAAATAAAAGGTTATTTTGTTTTAAAACAAATTTCCAAATATTATATATTTCCCAAATTAAACCTACTAATTTGATTTTGAAAATATTTAGGTTTCAAATAAAGATTTTATTAATAAAATCAAACCCTATTTGATTTAATAACTAAGGTCCATTTTATTTAATTATTAATGGACCCTAAAGTAAAAGGATTATTTTATTTTAAACAAGTTTTCCAAATATTCTTTATTTCCTAATAAAACCTACTGATTGGGTTTTGAAAGCATTTGGATTTCAAATGAAGATTCTATTAAATAAACCAAACCTTGTTTTATTAATAAACCATGGACCATTTTATTTAATTAATAAATGGAACCTAAAAAGATTTAAAATATTATTTTATTTTGGAAGTTGGTTTATGCTACTAAAACAGAACCAAAAACTCATTACAAGTTTGAATTGTTTGAATGGTTTGCATTGTTGATTGAATCATTTGTTTGAATATCAAATCAGAAAATAGAAATAGAAAAGAATAAAACAAAGTAAACAGAAAAAAATAAGAGAAAACGACCAGCCCACCATCTGGCCCAACAGCCCAACTCGCAGCCCACCTCCTCTTTTCCCTGAAGCGTTTTCTTTCACCACATAAACAACCCGCATAACCTATGACTGGTGGACCTCCCCCTTTCTCTCCTTTTCTCACTGACACCAGACCCCACCACCGGCCCTCTTCTTCCTCACCCGCCGTGGACTGGTTCTTCCCCCTCTCCTCGTCGTTGTAGACTTAATTTCTCGGCTTGATTACGCCTTAACGCGACAATCTTTACTCGCAGTGATCGCACACCTTAAAGCGCCAGCCTCCCCTCTTCCGTTTCCCCCAGACGCCCCTCCTCGACACGCCTCCAGGCCGCCACAATCTCTCCTCGACTGCCTCGGCTCCGACCACCGTCTCCGGCCAATTCAGGCCAGTACACGCCACCCCCTGCCTTCTCGAGCACCCTAGCAGCTTCCCCACTCCCAGACACTCCTCCCCGTACCACCCGTTCGACCACGGACACCCCTGAGCCTCGCCAACGACAACCTCCAGTACCGCCGCCGTCTGCCTCTACTCCGACGACGCCCACAGGTAAATTCCGACCACCCCGTGTCTTCTAGATCACGCACACATCTTTGCCATGGTCTTGCGCAGCTAACCCAGTCCTCCGTTTGTCCTCCCGTGGACCACAGCGTCGTCCTCGACCTCGACCGCGCACGTCCATCGCCAGAACCAACTCCGGCGAGAAATCCTGCCCGTCCCCGTGCGCCCCTTGCCACGACGACCACACGACCAGCATCACCTCATCCTCACAACCGCGGTGAGCTTGCTCCCTCCCTGTTTCTCGCCTCACCAGCCGCCAGTCACTGGCGCTCGCCTCGCCGTTGTCATCGCGCCGATCCTTGGCAGCGGCAAGAATCGTCGATCTTGATCCAGCGACTAGGAAAGAAAGTGAGCGAAGGGGTATGCGTCGATCTGCACCGCACGTTTTCAGTTAGATCCAACGCACCCCAGTAGCCGATCCGAGCGAACCGTTATTGCCCAATCAGAAGCAGCCACGTGTACAGGATTCGATTTAAAACAGAATTTTGATCTGATTAAAATACAAATTTGTAATTGCTATAACTTTCAAACCACACATCCAAATTTGGCAAATTTTATATCAATGGATTTAGTAGAACAAGCCCTATCCAACCATGCCCTTAGTTTAGCAAATAGTATCTGTTAGCTTGTTTGAATTTGCAGAAACATTTGTGTACTTGTTTAGATTAGAAAAATTGTTTAAAAATGATTTTTGGATTAAAACCTTTGCAAATTGGATTGTTGTGACCTTACTGACCCTAGGAACCAACCCATGGTATTAAAAATGATTTTTGTAAGATTTAGGTTGGATTACTTGACTTAGTCATTTTCTAGCCAAATAAAAAGAATGGTTTTTGTTATAAAAATGTTTATGGAAAGAAAACTTTAAGGAAATAGTTTGGACCAAACCTACTGACCCAAAAACACCAAGCTTTGCAATAGCAACTCATTTGGTGAACAACTTAAGAGTTTTGCCTTAATAAAAACATTTTTCACCACATGAAATGATGAATGGATTTAAAAAAATAGTTTTTGGACAAAACCCTCTTGCTAATGACTTTGCCACTTTGGTAAATGACCAATTTGGATCTTACAAAGTTTATAAACCCCATAGAGACCCCTTGGCAAAATAAAACTATCTTGTGCATGCTCCCATGCATGAATTGGTCTCCTTTGTCTTGTGTGTGTGAATTTGTTTGAGTGATTATTGGTTTGGAATGTAGATTGAATTAGTGTTTGCTTGTTTGACTTGTAGTGAAGTGTGAGACTAGCAAGATCAAGGAGTGAACCACCATTCCCTTCCAAAAAGGCAAGTGATGCTTCATACTTTCTATCCCAATACTTTCACTATGCATTAGTGATTTTGCTAAGTAAACTTGCATGGATTTTGCTAAGTATAGATCTTACTATAGGAAAACCTAATAGATGAATTCTTAGTAGGATTTTCCTAAGCTATGATTCCTACTACTACCAAGCTTAGCCTAGCTAATAGAAAACATGGGTGGAATATATATTCACACTATGGAAAAATATTCTAAGTCTGAGGACTTAGGTTTTGTTTAATAAAACAACTAAGTCAATGAACCTCCTGGGTGGAATGGAAGGATTGGGATATGTTGAGTGGTTCACAAGGCCATGGACTTGGATTGTGTATCTCACTTGTGGATGGCCACCCAGGAAACAAAGGGATTTGAGATGTCAAATGTTGAGAAGCTTCAAGTGCAACCACTTGGCAATATGGGCTCTGCCATGATCACATAGGTTGCAAGAACTTAGCCATATGGACAGTGGGTGGTAGTGTTTGATAGGTTGGAACGCGTCCATTTTGGTCTAAGGGAAAGCTTCTGAAAGATCTTGTCTTGTGAAACCAAGTCTTGTGGGTAAAGTGCACCACCTCTGCAGAGTGTAAAATCTAAGTACTTAGCCATGTCCCTGGTAAAGGAAAATTTGAGCATCAAGACATGGAAGCAATCAAGAATCTCATCATTCAAATTTCTAAAGTTAAAACTTGTGGATTGAACAAGGGTTGTTTGAAATCTTCAATCTTTGGTTGATAGATGCCTTGGAAAGGATCTTCAATCTTTGATTGAGAAAAATGAGTTTGTCAAGCAAAAACTTAGTATTTTCAAAATGATAAGTAAAAATCTATTTTGAGCAATGCAAGCCTCAACTCCACTTAGCCAAATGCATATAGATGATAGATTCCACTTTACCAATATAGTATCACTTGCCAATACAATTCAAATGTATTGACCCTTGTGGCTGTAACTTGTATGTTGCAGGTTTGATTGATTTTAGTGAAGATTGATTGTTTAGGATTACAAAGTCTACAACCAACATCTGCCTGTGGCACTTTGAAGATGAAGGACCCCATGTTTATAGTTATTCCGCTGCAATGTAATGTAATAGCCAAATGAGCTATGTATGATGTAATAAAATTATGTTATTCCTGGTTATAAAGTTATAATATGACCTTTGTATCTTGATATTACATCTTAACTGTGGATGCTAGCTATTGATCCAGGGACTAGCATTGTAAACACAGTAGGGACCAATCTTATTAAAGGTTGGGACCCCTACACACGAGTAGAACGCAACATGGTTGTTGCGGGCGTTGATGTTTTCTGTTGCAAGCCTCTTGTTTGTGTTCTTCTTATGACGCGGGATAGTGAGATTGAAGCGGTCCAGGCCAACCTTACGCGACGTCGTTCGCGAGACCGGCTCCGCACTTGACGTGTGGCTTGTACCACACATGCGGCTGGTGGATGTCAGTTTCTCTCACTATAGTTGTCATGGGATTAACACCGGAGTTTGGCAACCATAATATCACCGTTGTGGCTTTCCGTAGGTAAGAATCGTTCTTAGCATCTACTCCCATAAGCCACGTAAAACATGCAACAACAAAGTAGAGGCGTCTAACTTGTTTTTGCAGGGAGTGTTTTCTGTGATATGGTATGGCACAAGATGTGATGTGTATATTGTATGCGATGATCATGTTTTGTAATGTGTCACGACTTGCATGTCGATGAGTACACAACCGGCAGGAGCCATATGGTTGTCTTTATAATTGTGTATGACCTGCGAGTCAACTTCTTATACGCCATGTAATAGCTTTACTTTATCGCTAAGTAGTTAGCAATAGTTGTAGTTGCTATTCGTGGTGGAGGCAATCATGGTGGAGTGATGGAGATCATCTTAACGCACAAGATGGAGATCATTGCGCGAAGATTGTCTATACCATGTCACATAAAGTTATATGCATGTGATGTTTATCCTTTTATGTATCTTATTATGCTTAGATCGCGACGGTAGCATTATAAGATGATTCCTCACTTAAAGATAAAGATAAAAACTGTGTTCTCCCCAAGTATGCTCCGTATCGAAAGTTCGTCGTGTCCAAGCATCACGTGATGATCGGGTGCTATAGACTCTACGCTCACATACAACGGGTGCAAGCCAGTTTTGCACACGCAGAAATACTTGGGTCTAGCTTGACGAGCCTAGCATGTACAGACATGGCCTCGGAACACAAGAATCGAAAGGTTAAGCATGAGTCATATGAGTGATATGATCGACACTTTGTTGTCCACCATTGAAACCACATCTCTTCTCGTGATGATCGGATTAGGTGTGGTGAATTTGGATCGTGTTCACTAAACAACTTGAGGGATGTTGAATTTAGTGGGAGTTCATCTAGTAATTTGATTAAGTTGAACTATTTATCATGAACATAGTCTAAATTGTACTTGCCAATCTTGTAGATCACATGGCCAAGTCCAACTTCAACTTCAACGTTTTCTTTGAGAAAGAAAAGCTTAGAAACAATGGGTCTAACTTCACCAATTGGTTCCGCAATCTAAGAATCATTCATACGGCGGACAAAAGGACTATGTCCTTGGAAAAGCGTTAGGTGACCCCCCTGCTGCAACTGCGCCGGCTGATGAGAAAGCTGTCTATCAGTCGTGCAAAGATGATTATGGTGTGATTAAGAGCACCATGTTGTTTGCTATGGAACCGGAACTTCAAAATCGTTTTGAAACCTATCCCGGGCCCTTTGAGATTCTCGAGGAGCTGAAAACCATGTTTCAGACTCAAGCCCGTTCTGAGAGATATGAGATCTCTGAGAAGTTCTTTAACTGCAAGATGGAGGAAGGGAGTTCCGTTAGTGAGCACGCCATAAAGATGTCGGGCTACACTCAACGCCTTGAGCAACTGGAATGCACGATTCCAGAGGAACTCAAGATTGACAGGGTTCTGCAATCACTCCCTCCCGGCTACAAAAGTTTTGTAGTGACTCATAATCAGATTGGCTCCATCGATCACCGAGCTCTTCGCAAAGTCAAGGCTGGAGGTGGACATCAAGAAGGATAATCATGTGTTGATGGTGAACAAACCTCCTTTAAGAAAGGTAAGGAGCAAAGCCCTTCAAGAAGGGCGGCAAGCGCAATGCTCTCTGAGAAGAAGCTCAAGTCGGTCCTAAGCCGGACATCGAGTGCTTCTATTGCAAGGACAAGGGTCCTTTGGAAGCGAATCGTCCAAGTACTTAGCGGACAAGAAGGCTGGCACCATCAAAGGTATATTTGATATACATGTTATTGATGTTTTCCTTACTAGCCCTCGTTGTAGTGCACGGGTATTTGATACGGTTCGTTGCTAATATTTGTAACTCGAAGCAGGAGCTATGGAATAGACGGCTTGCGAGGATGAGGTGACGATGCTTGGCGTTAACGGATCAAGAGTTGATGTGATGGCCGTCGGCACGCTCTCCTTAGTTTTACCTTCGGGATTAGTTTTAAACCTTAATAAGTGTTATTATGTGCCTGCGTTGAGCATGAACATTATTTCTGGATCGTGTTTATTGCAAGATAGTTATTCATTTAAATCGGAGAATAATGGTTGTTCTATTTATATGAGTAACATCTTTTATGGTCATGCACCTCTTGTAAATGGTTTATTTCTTCTAAATCTCGAAAGGGATGAAACACACATCCATAACATTGAGGCTAAGAGATGCAAAGTAGATAGTGATAATACTACTTATTTGTGGCACTGTCGTCTAGGTCATATTGGTGTAAAGCGCATGAAGAAACTCCATTCTGATGGACTTTTTGGAGTCTCTTGATTTTGAATCATTTGACACATGCGAACCATGCCTCATGGGCAAGATGATCAAAACCCCGTTCTCCGGTATGATGGAGCGAGCAACAGACTTGTTGGAAATCATACATACCGATGTATGCGGACCGATGAGTGTTTCGACGCGCGGTGGATATCGCTATTTTCTCACTTTTACCGATGACTTAAGTAGATATGGGTATATCTATTTAATGAAACATAAATCTGAAACATTTGAAAAGTTCAAGGAATTTCGAATGAAGTGGAGAACCATCGTAATGAGAAGATTAAGTTTCTACGATCCGATCGTGGAGGTGAATATTTGAGTTATGATTTTCTCACGCATCTTAAAGCAAGTGGAATCGTTTCACAACTCACGCCACGGAACACCACAGTAGCAATGGTGTGTTCGAGCATGAATCGAACCCTATTAGATATGGTCCGATCAATGATGTCTCTTACTGATTTGCCGTTATCATTTTGGGGTTATGCATTAGAAACCGCTGCATTCACTTTAAATAGGGCTCCATCTAAATCCGTTGAGACGACACCGTATGAACTGTGGTTTGGTGCTAAACCTAAGTTGTCGTTTCTTAAAGTTTGGGGATGCGAAGCTTACGTCAAGAAGTTGATGCCGGACAAGCTCGAACCCAAAGCGGAGAAATGCGTCTTCATAGGATACCCTAAGGAAACTATTGGGTATACCTTCTATCACAGAACCGAAGGCAAAGTGTTTGTCGCAAAGAACGGTTCCTTTCTTGAGAAGGAGTTTCTCTCGAAGGAAGTGAGTGGGAGGAAAGTAGAGCTAGACGAGGTTATTGAACCTTCTCTTGAATTGGAGAGTAGCGCACTGAAATTGTTCCAAAGGTCACTGCACCAACAATAGAGGAAGCTAATGACAAGGATCATGAAGCTTGGACGATCTCTTCGAACGTCGCAGTCGACAAGGTCGCGTGCCCCTCTGAGTGGTAATGCAACCCTGTCTTGATTGTCTTGTTAGTAGAAGACGGTGAACCCACGAACTATGAGGCGATGATGAGCCGGACTCTAAGAAATGGTGGAAGCCATGAAATCAATTGGGATCCATGAGCGAAAACCAAGTATGGACTTTGGTGGACCCTCCTAGCGACCGAAAGGCCATTGAGTGCAAATGGATCTTCAAGAAGAAAAGACGCAGATGGTAATGTTACCGTCTATAAAGCACGGCTTGTCGCGAAAGGTTTTCGACAAGTTCAAGGTGTTGACTACGATGAGACTTTCTCTCCGTAGCGATGTTTAAGTCCATTCAGATTTTATTAGCAATTCTTGCGTTTCATGATTATGAAATATGGCGAGATGGATGTCAAGATCGCTTTCCTCAATGGAAACATTGATGAAGAGTTGTATATGATGCAACCCGAAGGTTTTGTCGATCCTAAGGATGCGATAAAGTATGCAAACTTCAGCGTTCCATTTATGGTGAAGCAAGCATCTCGGAGTTGGAACCTTCGTTTTGATCAAGTGATCAAGAGCTTTGGATTTGTTCCAAATTGCTACGAAGCTTGTATCTACAAGAAAGTGAGTGGGAGCTCGGTTCGTTTACGGTACGTATGTGGATGACATATTGATTATCGGAAATGACATCAACATGCTTAACGATGTGAAGAGTTATTTGAACAAGTGTTTTCAATGAAAGACCTAGGTGAAGCTGCTTATATATTGGGCATCAAAATTTATAGAGATAGACAAAAGGCACTTGATAGCTTTAAGCCGGTACATACCTAGACAAAGTTCGAAAGGTTCGAATGGATAAGGCAAAGAAAGGTTCAATGCCTATGTTGTCGGGTAAGATATTGAGCAAGGCCCGGTGTCCACTACGGTAAATGATAGGGAAGCTATGAGCAAAGTGCCTTATGCCTCGGCCATAGGTTCCATCATGTATGCCATCTGTGTACTAGACCGGATGTGTCCAATGCTCTTAGTTTGACGAGATATCAAAGTGATCCAGAGTGGAACATCGACAGCCGTGAAGAACATCCTAAAGTACTGAATAGGACTAAAGAAATGTTCTTAGTCTATGGGGTGATGAACAGCTTGTCGTAAAAGGTTACGTCGACGCTAGTTTTGACACGACAAGGATGATTCCAAATCTCGATGAGGATACGTTTATATTTTTAATGGAGGAGCTGGAGTGGAGAAGTCGCAAGCAAAGCGTGATCGCGGGATCTCTGATGGAAGCGGAATACATGGCTGCCGAGCGTCAAGTGAAGGAGTTTGGATCGAAACTTCATCACTAAGCTTGGCGTGGTTCCAAGTGCATTGGACCCTGGAGATATTGTGTGATAACACTGGCGCCATAGCTCGCTAAGGAACCAAGATATCATCCAAAGACCAAGCATATCAACCACAAGTTTCATATAATCCGAGATTATATAGCGGATGGAGATCGAAGATTAGCAAAGTACATACGGATCGAATGTCGGATCCATTGACTAAACCTCTTCCACGTGTAAAACATGATCAACACCTCGATTGCCATGGGTGTGAGATTGTTGCCGATGTAAACTAGATTATTGACTCTAGTGCAAGTGGGAGACTGTTGGAATTATGCCCTAGAGGCAATAATAAAGATGTTATTATTATAATTCTTGTTCATGATAAAGTTTATATTCCATGCTAGAATTGTATTAAGCGGAAACATTAATACTTGTGTGGTTTGTGAACAACACCGTGTCCCAATGCGCCTCTAAGGACTAGCTCATTGATCAATGATGGTTAAGGTTTCCTAACCATAGACATGAGTTGTCAATTGATAATGAGATCATATCATTGGAGAATGATATGATGGGTAACCAAACTAAGCGAAGCAATTAGATCGTTTCATCGTGTTCATCTTTGAAGCTTTTCCTATGTCAAATATTGTATTCCTTAGACCATGAGATAATGCAACTCCTGGTACCGGAAGAAAGCTTTGAGGTCATCAAACGTCATCCTATGAGAGGGTGATCATAAAGGTGTCTCTCGGTGATCGGAAAGTATCTCTGTTGGGTTGTATGTATCGAGATGGAATTTGTCCCTCCCAAGTCGGAGAGATATACTTGGGCACTCGGTAATTGATATCAACACCGCTTGCAAGCATGTGGTTAAGGAGTTAATCACAAAGTGATATCGGATTACGGAACGAGTAAAGTACTTGCTTGTGAACGAGATTGAACTAGGTATGACGGTACCGACGATCGAATCTCGGGAAAGTAAAATATCGCGAGACGAAGGGAATATATATATGGGATTGATTGAATCCTGGCATCGTGGTTCATCCGATATGATCATCGATGAATGTGTGGGAGTCAATATGGGTGCCCAGACCCCGCTGTTGATTATTGATAGAAGATCATGTCTGCATATTCTCGAACCCGCAGGGTCACACACTTAACGTATCTCGACGCTAGGATAGATTGGATAATTGGTTTATGAATTTTCGTTCGGAGTCTCTAATGGGATCCGGGACATCACGAGAGGTTCCGGAATGGTCCGGAGAATAAGATTCATATAAGGCAGTGCAGTTTTTGGAGTTCGGAATTGTTTTGGATTAATCGATATTGTACCGGAAGCTTCTAGAACCTTCCGGAAGGGGACCAACGTGGCCCCACCTTCAGGGAGGGGGAATGGGCCTATGAGGGAGTATCCTGGCCGCATTGGGCCAGGGGCACAAGGCCCCATAGGGCCCAACCGATCCTAGAGAGTTTAAATCGTTTAAACTAGAGATAGGGTTTCTAGAAGAGGGGAGAGTCCATGCCCCCCACTCCTTATCCTTTGGTCTTGGGGGAGGGGCTAGGGCTGCGCCTCCCCCTCTATATAAAGAGGGGTGGGGGCACACCAACCCCCCACACCTCTCCTCCAAACCCTAGCCGCCTTGCTAGCTTTCCTCTCTCCCTCACGACTGTTTATAGGCGAAGACCTACTGCAGAAATTCTCCACCATATACACCACACCGTCGTGTTGTAGATCCAATCTATCTCTCCACCATACTTGCTGGTCCGAGGAAGGAGGAGACGTCGAGGTGCTGCACGTGTGCATCTCACGGAGGCACCACCACTTGTGGTGCTAGATCAGATCGGATCGCGAGGAGGAGAAGCGAGTACGACTACATCACCCACGTTAACGCGAACGTTCATTGTCGAATCTTCAAGGGTATGAAGATCTAATCCAATCTCTCTCGTTGATTGCATCTCCTAGATTAGATCTTGGCTTTCCCTCTGTTCGCATCCGTAGAAAATTTTGATTTACTATGCCGCGAAACCCTTCAGATCCACCAAAGTCCATACTTGGTTTTCGCTCATGGATCCCAATTCGGATTTCATGGCTTCTAGCCATTTCTCAGAGTCTGGGCTCATCATCGCTTCCTCATAGTTCGTAGGTTCACTGTCTTCTACCAACAAGACAGTCAAGACAGGGTTGCCGTACCACTCAGGAGGGGCACGCGACCTTGTCGACCTGCGACGTTCAGTAGCAGCATCGTCCGAAGCTTCATGATCCTTGTCATTAGCTTCCTCTATTGTTGGTGCAGGCGGCACTGGAACAATTTCAGGTGCTGTGCTACTCTCCAACTCAAGAGAAGGTTTAATAAACTCGTCTAGCTCTACTTTCCTCCCACTCACTTCTTTCGAGAGAAACTCCTTCTCAAGAAAGGAACCGTTCTTTGCGACAAACACTTTGCCTTCGGTTCTGTGATAGAAGGTATACCCAATAGTTTCCTTAGGGTATCCTATGAAGACGCATTTCTCCGCTTTGGGTTCGAGCTTGTCCGGCATCAACTTCTTGACGTAAGCTTCGCATCCCCAAACTTTAAGAAACTACAACTTAGGTTTAGCACCAAACCACAATTTATACGGTGTCGTCTCAACGGAGTTAGATGGTGTCACATCCCAAATTTTGGATTTGGTCGTGCATATCATTCATTGCATCGCATCATATCTTACCATGCATTACCGTCGAGTAGAGAGGATCGACGAAACGCTGTTTGCAAAACCCTACTTCTACTCGCTTCGAGGTTCCTGCGGAAGACTTCAGAGGGACTTGCAACAACCACCCCTGTAGGTTCGAGATTTCGCTCAAACTTCGACTGAAGGTTGTTCCCCTCGTCGATACGAACCCGTAGGCGCGAAAATCGCTCCAATCGGAGTTCGTATGAAAAAGACTCGAACGTTTTAGTAAACCGCCGGAAAATGGTCCGAAAATCCGGACCGATTTCTGAGTTGTAGTCCAACTGCGGACCGATTCGGTTCAGGATTTTTTTTCTTTCTTTTCTCACGTGAAGGACCAAATAAAAAGAGGGCCCGCTGCCCTCGGGATCCGTGCCACACCCGCCGCCTCCCAGACTCCTCCCTGGCGCGAATCCTCCCTGGCGCCGCCATCGCCCAGGCGCCCGCTGTCGCCGCCGCTTCTCCTCGCCGCCGCCGGCCACCCCTCCTCCGCCGGCCATCGCCGCGTCTGTTGCCGGGTTCGCCTCGATCTCCTCTTTCCGTTCCCGTGCTCCGCGTCTCCATCCGCCGCCATCTGCGCCTCGCAGATCGCCGCGTCTGTAGCGTGTTTATTGTTCCGGAGCCGTAGTTGACCGTGTGTGTACGTGCAGGTATAACCACGACGGAACCGACTCGCCGCCGTCGGAGCTCGCGGAGTTTGTTTCGCATCCGATTCGGTAAGACAGCAGCCACCGCCGATTTCAGATCAGCGGCTTAGATCGTTCGTTGACTGGTCAGCACTCCAGACGTTGACTAGTCAGGCCTCAGACGTTGACTGGTCACGCCGATCAGCGCCAGTCATCGAACACGATTGGTGGGTCAATTTCGTTAATCCTATTAGTTGGCAGATTTCGGTATAATCTTGTAAATTGCGTAGAAATTCAACCGCTTGGCCAAAAATTGCAAATAAAATATGCACGAGTTCAGTGAGTCGTGTAGAATCTCGCTGTACCTTTGGTTCAGACTTTTACCGTCAAGTTTAGTACAGTTTAATCAAATGAGTTAATGGCCTTTTCAGAGTAATAAATTTGTAGTAAAAGTTTCGTAGCTCCAAAAATCGCGTGTGATATGTCCCTGAACTCGTATGAACGAGGGGAATCTCATCGTGAAATAAAAAGATAGGCTTACAGTAAAAACTTTTGCAGTATTTGTCTAATGGCTTTCTGCAGTGTTTTAATTACTCGGGATGTTTTATAACTCCTTTTTGAGTAATTCCAATTGGTACTGTTTCTTATCAGCGATGACTATGCGGTAGAATTTTTCCAGGATTTTACGAACTGTTTACTACCGGTAGTGAATTATTTAAGTTCTAGCTCTAGTAGTGATCACCACTTTTGGTTAATAGTTTCCCTTGCGCCAAATCTATTTTCCATGCATGTATTCTGTAGTAATATGCATTAGTATTATGTGGTGCAGCTGTAGCACCAATTCACTTGCTGTTCTTGCATTCATGCATCATCTTTGTTGCATGTGTTTGTGAATTGTTTGTTTATGAATGCAATTGTGTCGTGTAGATTGTGTGGAGTGCAACCCTTGCTCGTGTGTGGATTGTTCCTCCGACCGCTACAACCAAGGAAAGTAGATGCTACTTTGTTCATGATATCGTCCTACTATTTTCTATGCATTGTCGTGTATTTTGTAGATGCATGTGTAGGATGATACTATCGCTATGCTATGTCCTATTATGTGGTAGGGCTTTCCTTGTAGATGAACCACCGTTGTAGATGTGCTTAGCCATGCTATGTTGAACGAGGGATGGGTTACATCATTGATACTTGTTTTCTCAAAGTATTTGGTTTGCGAAAACTAAAACAACTTAATCAATGAATCCCCTGGGTGTGATGGTATTGATAAATTTTGGTGGTTTCATTGCGGAAAGGCACCCAGGTATCAAGAGAGAATGATTGGCTTCTTTATTTTGTAGCTTACGTGTACAACCATGTGCCAATAATGAAATGGGCGGTTGGTTGGACTTAGTAGGTTGTGGTAACTCGAACCCGCGTATCCAGAGATGTAGAATTTTGGTAGGTTGGACCGGTGCGCGTCGGGATTGAGGAGCTACTTCCCGAACAGCCTCTTCTTGGTCTTCTCCCTATCATCACCCAAAATGAGAGTGATGGTACGAGCTGGGATGGCCAAGTCACATGGGTAAAGTGTACTAGCCTCTGCAGAGTGTATAATCTAATCGATTAGCCGTGTCCCCGGTTATGGACATCTGAGTTGCTAGATATTGATTCCATGACATGTTTCTCGCTCATTCTAATTTCATAATTGTTTTAATATTGTTGGGTTAACTTAATTGGGATCTTTTCAAATAAAATCAAACTGTTTATGAAAGTAGGACAAATGTATTTGCAAATGCAAGCCAGACACAGCTCCACTGGCCAAATATGCATGTAGATGTTAGTAATATTGTCTCCTTTACTAGCTCTACTTGCCATACATTCCATGTATTGACCCTTCGGGGCTGCTACGTTTCATGTTGCAGGTTATTCCGATTCTGATTGATCGTTATAGGCCACGGTACTCCACTCGGCACTTGTTCACTTGTGGGCAAATTGAAGATTGGAGGATTTACTCGCTTTTGTTGCTACCTGAACAATTTGAGCTAGCCCTATGCTAAGCTTTTACATTGTAATAATGGTACTCTGGATCTTGTAGATCATGATACACGTTTATTTGCTATGATTATCTATCTTACTCTATTGTGGGCCAATGAACCGATCCAGGGATTGGCATGTCACATAGAGGCCACGGTCTTATCAGAACCGAGGTGTCACAGGATGGTATCGAGCCGTGTGTCATTGTAGGATCGTGACCTAGGATTGGATTAGGAAGCCATAGAATTATTAAGCCTATATTAACCTTGTCTTTCTCTTATGCCTTTCACCCTCGTAAATTCTTACCATATGCTATTCTCACACTTTCCTCTTTTACTTGATAGATGGGAGACGTCAGGACTGAGTATGTCACCATGGAGTCACCAAGGCCCTTTGCAAGGCAGTTAGCTCATCTCTCTCAGTCATTGGGATTGCCACTGCCTATGTTCAAGGGAAGAAGGTTGTACACCTATGGATATGGAGAGGATGAATGGGAGATCACTACCTTCATATTCAGAGATGCCGCCTTGCCAAACCCCGCGCACTTGGTCTACACCAAGATATACTGCAACTGGGGACTTGGAATCAACTTGGCTGTACATGAAGCCCTGTCTCGCCAGTGCCACTATGTCCGACACCTACTGCCTGCGGATTCACCCTACCGTGATTATGGAAGGCGTGATAAAGATGGGAACATTGTGGTTACCCCGGGCGACAGGAACAACATGCCGTCCTGTCGGAGGCACATAGAGGACATGGAGAGGGAGAATGGAGCTCTAGCAGAGAAGGTGAGGATGTTGAAGGAGATAGCAGACTTTACTAGCAATGGAATAGTGGTCCAAGGACAGGAGATTGACACTTTGCATGAAGCTGTGGGAGTTCTAGAGACTGCCCTGATAGCCAGAGATGAGACCATAGCCCATCTTCATGGCACTGTGCAAGAGAATACCCAGAGCATACAACAGTTGCAAGGGACCGTCCAGGAAAGGGACCAGACCATTGAAGCTATGACAGCCCAGATTGCCGCTCTCCAAGCGCAGCTGAATCCACCCCCGGATGATGACAATGGAGACGATGGCAACAATGGGGATGATGATGACAGTGGAGACGATGATGATGATGAGGACGGGGATGATGATGATGGAGACGATGATGGTGGAGGAGATGAAGCTGTTGCTGTAGCAGCTGAGGATGAAGAAGAAGAGGAGGATCCAGAAGAGGTGGAGTTTGAAGTCTCAAGTGATGGTTCAGGAGAGGTGTACACTCCGCCGCCATGGTTGTACCGCGAGCCGAAGCGCCAACGCATGACCGCAAGGACCTACCTCAATCTCTTCAAGAAGTAGATAGAAGTCCACCAGTTAGTCCACGTTAGGCGAATTCGTTAGGATTAGTCTCGATCGTTGTGAAGCTTAGTTCGTGTTAGATTAAAAGTGTTTAGTTACTTATTTGTGTACTCCAATATCCCAGGATTTATTTGTGCGAATTTTAATGAAAGAGTTATGGCAATTTGGTTATTATCTGTGTGTTTTTCGCTGCAGTTTTTATGCTGATACAGCAGTACTGCGCGATTTTTCATATTTTTCTGGTAACTCGGAAAAATCTGAAAAAAATTGGGATGATGCGAAAATCTCTGCGCCATATGTAAAAAAATTGGCTAATTTTTCTGACGAGTTTAAGTCAGTCGGAAAAATTCGTGAAAGCTGCTGGACTGTTCTGGCAGAATTGCTGTTTTGTTGATTAGTTGATCTATTGTTTAGTTAACCATTGCCAACTCTTGCAAAACTATTTCAGTAGTTATATACTGCTAGGATAACACCTGGGATGTTGCTGGATCGCTTGTTTGTTGATGTGTTGCTTGCTTGTGATTGTCTGCTATTGTTTGTTGTTGTTTGATCATATGCATGGGTGGAATCCTATTGTTGTAGTTGATTCTTTCTAAACTTACCTATGTTGAACCGCAGATGCCTCCCCGCCGCCAACCCACTGAGATGGAGAAGCTCATGGCAGCTCAGGCACAGCTGACCCAAGTGATGACTCAGTTCATGGCAAATAAGAACAACAACAATAGAAACAATCAGCCTCAGGGAGATGCTCTCACCAGATTTCTGAGGTTAAGGCCAGCTAAGTTCTCTACTGCAACGGAACCAATGGTTGCTCTCGATTGGTTGCGTTCAGTCAACAAGGATCTAGTAACTGTCGGATGCACTGATGCTGAGAAGGTGAGGTTTGCCGCTCACCTACTGGAGGGACCAGCCGCTTCTTGGTGGGACACGTTTCAGATCACCCACCCGCTGGATACCGTGACTTGGGCAATGTTTGAGAAAGGTTTTAGGACCAACCACATGTCTTCAGGAGTTCTGAGCCTGAAGAGGAAGGAGTTCCGCAACTTGCGCCAAACCAATCGCACCGTGGCCGAGTACATTGAGGAGTTCAACAACCTGTCCCGTTATGCACCTGAGGATGTTGACACTGATGCCAAAAGGAGGGAGAGATTCCTGGATGGCCTCAGTGATGAGCTTTTAGTACAGCTACTTGTGGTTTACTGCCCCACTTTCCAGGAGCTTATGGACAAGGCCAGGATCTTGGAAGGGAAGCACAAGCAGGTGGAGAACCGCAAGAGAAAGAGCAATACTCATCACTCTGGTTCACACCACAAGTCTCGCACTTCATATGATGGATACTCCAAGCATGGAGGAAGTGACCATGGGATCCATGACCGCCGCGATGGACATCGCCATGACAACCACAGGAGCAACCACCACAACCATAAGGGAGGACACTCTCACCACTCTGGAGGACACGGTGGACATGACCGCAACCGTGATCGCAACTTCGTGAAGAAGGATCTGAGTGAGGTGACGTGCTTCAAGTGCAAGCAGAAGGGACACTATGCTGACAACTGTCCGGAGAAGAAAGGACTCAAGCCAACCAACGGTGAGAAGGCCACAGTGAACCACATGAATGTGGAGGAGATTCCAGATGAGCCTGACCTTGTGATTGGTAAGTTCCCAATCAACACTTACCATGCAATTATACTTTTCGATACTGGTGCATCGCATTCATTCATATCAAGGGCATTTGTGGATAAGTATAAGTTACCTACTGAGTCTATGAAAAGGTCTATTAGAGTGAGTTCACCTGGAGGAGATATGATAGCTAGTGCGGGATGCCGCGACTTAACTGTGAGGATTGGAACACACAACTTTATTGCACATCTAGTAGTGTTGGATTCACAGGGATTAGATGTCATTCTGGGTATGGATTGGATGTCTATGCATGGGGGACACATAGATTGTGCACAGCGAGCAGTTTCACTCAAAACCCCGGATGGTAAGAGGATTAGATTCAAGTCAGTTGCACGACCAGTAAGGTGTAAGCTGAATTCTCTTAAGGGGGTTAGCATGGATACTGTGCCAGTGATTAGGGATTACCCCGATGTGTTTCCGGAAGAGCTGCCAGGGATGCCACCTGATAGAGATGTAGAGTTTCTTATCGACCTGATGCCGGGAACAGGACCTATAGCAAAGAAACCATATAAGATGGATGTGGATGAGCTGAAGGAATTGAAGAAACAGTTGAAGGAGCAGCTGGAAAAGGGTTTCATTCAGCCTAGTGCGTCGTCATGGGGAGCACCAGTTTTGTTTGTGGAGAAGAAATACATCACCAAGAGATTAGTGGTAGACTATCGTTCGCTGAATGAAGTAACCATCAAGAACAAGTACCCTCTGCCAAACATAAATGATTTGTTTGACCAACTGGAAGGAGCAAAGGTGTTCAGCAAGATTGATCTGCGATCTGGCTACTTTCAATTGAAGATCCGGGAGGAGGATGTATCGAAAACCGCCTTCACCACTAGGTATGGTTTATATGAGTATACAATTATGTCTTTTGGACTAACGAATGCCCCGGCATACTTCATGACCATGATGAACAAGGTATTTATGGAGTATTTGGACAAGTTTGTGGTGGTGTTTATTGATGACATACTGATATATTCCAAGGATGATGCTGAGCATGAGAAACATCTAAGACTGATTATGGAGAAGCTGAGGGAACATCAGCTGTATGCCAAATTCAGCAAGTGTGAATTCTGGCTTAACACCGTTGGGTTTCTTGGACACGTAGTGTCAGGAGAAGGAATCACTATTGATCCAAACAAGGTGGCGATGGCGAGTGGGAAGCACCCAAGAATGCGGAGAGATTCAAGCTTTTGGGACTTCTTTGGATATTATAGGAGGTTCATAGAAAACTTCTCTAAGATTGCTAAGCCGATGGTGAACTTCGAAGAAGGAGAGGAAGTTTGAATGGTCGACGTATGTGAAGCCAGCTTCGAGAACTGAAGCGTCGACTAGTGACCGCTTTGTTCTATGTTTACGGATCTTCGAAGGATTTCCAAGTGTCTTGTGATGCTTCACGAGGACTTGGGAGTGTGCTGATGCAAGATGTGAGAGTAGTGTCTTATGCCTCGCGACAACTCAAGCACCATGAGCGGAATTACCCCACACACGACTTGGAGTTAGCGTCAGTGGTTCATGCGCTCAAGGTATGGAGGCATTACTTAATGGGAAAACACTGTGATGTGTACACCGACCACAAGAGCCTGAAGTACATATTTACACAGAAAGAACTGAACATGAGGCAAAGGAGATGGTTGGAACTTATCAAGGATTATGATATGAATCTACAATACCACCCAGGAAAGGCCAATGTAGTAGCGGATGATCTGAGCCGGAAGGTTTATGCCAATGGATTGACAATTGGTGAATTGCCTGAGGATTTGTGCAAGCAATTCAAGGACCTTAGACTGGATGTAGTATCTGAAGGATACTTGGCTACAATGGAAGTCCAACCAATGCTTCAAGACAGAATCAAGAAGGCTCAAGTGGGAGACAAAGAGATAGATGAAGTTAAGGAAAAGATGAAGGAAGGTCGAGCAAGGGAATTCCGCGAGGATGAGCAAGGTACCTTGTGGTATGGAGATCGTTTCTGTGTGCCCAACGATCCGGAGTTAAGGAAGTTGATTATGCAGGAAGCTCATGACTCGCCATATTCCATACATCCGGGCAATACGAAGATGTATATGGACCTAAAGGACAGATTCTGGTGGAACAACATGAAGGGAGACATCGTAGAGCATATCGCCCTATGTGATGTATGTAGCCGAGTGAAGGCGGAACACCAGAAACCAGCAGGACTGCTACAGCCATTGCCCGTGCCGGATTGGAAATGGGATAGAGTGGGAATGGAATTTATCACAGGACTGCCCAGGACCAGGTCAGGATATGACTCTATTTGGGTAGTGGTCGACCATTTGACCAAGGTAGCCCACTTTATACCGGTGAAGACGACCTATACGAGTGCAAAGTTGGCCAAGATTTACATGGACAAGATTGTGTGCCTACATGGAGTTCCCAAGAGTATCGTATCTGATAGAGGCACCCAATTTACCTCACACTTCTGGCGCCAGCTGCACGAGTCACTTGGTACTAGATTGGAGTTCAAGACGTTTCACCCATGATCCAGACGGACCGAGAGGGTGAATCAGATTTTGGAGGACATGCTAAGAGCTTGCGCCTTGGCTCATGGTTCTAGTTGGGATGAGAATTTGCCGTATCCGAGTTTTCCTACAACAACAGCTATCAAACCAGCATCGGGCGTCACGCCACCGTTCGACGTCTTTGTATGGGGAAAGTGTCGAACACCATTGCTATGGGATGGAGTAGGAGAACGCCATTGTTTGGACCTGATTTGATCAAGGACGCTGAGAGGAGAAGGTCGCCTTGATTAGAGATGATGAAGGTAGCACAATCAAGCGGAAGAGCTACGGCGTAAGCGCAAGGAAGTGGTGTATGAGGTAGGTGATAGAGCATACCTCAGTATCGCCGCCGTGGAATCAAGAGATTTGGTATTAAGGGTGGTGGCACCTCGATTTATTGGACCGTGTCGAGTCTTAGCAAAGGAGGTTGCTTATTAGTTGGAGTTGCCAGAGGCTCTGTCTGCTGTTCACAATGTGTTCCACGTGTCCCAGCTGAAGAAGTGCCATCCGGAGATGGTGGATACACCATTGAGAGACACTGTACCGCTAGAGGAGGTTCGGCTTGAGAATGATTTGACCTATGAGGAGAAACCGGTCAAGATTCTAGAGACAGCAGAAAGGACTACCCGTACCAAGACAATCAAGTTTTGCAAGGTGCAATGGAGTCACCACACCGAAGAGGAAGCCACTTGGGAGCGTGAAGATGACATCTGAAAGGACTACCCACACCTATTTGCTAGCAGCGCCGAATCTCGAGGACGAGATTCATCTTAAGGGGGTTAGTCTTGTCACATCCCAAATTTTGGATTTGGTCTTGCATATCATTCATTGCATCGCATCATATCTTACCATGCATTACCGTCGAGTAGAGAGGATCGACGAAACGCTGTTTGCAAAACCCTACTTCTACTCGCCTCGAGGTTCCTGCGGGAGACTTCAGCGGGACTTGCAACAACCACCCCTGTAGGTTCGAGCTTTCGCTCAAACTTTGACTGAAGGTTGTTCCCCTCGTCGATACGAACCCGTAGGCGCGAAAATCGCTCCAATCGGAGTTCGTATGCAAAAGACTCGAACGTTTTAGTAAACCGCCGGAAAACGGTCCGAAAATCCGGACCGATTTCCGAGTTGTAGTCCAACTGTGGACCGATTCGGTTCAGGATTTTTTTTCTTTCTTTCTCATGTGAAGGACCAAATAAAAAGAGGGCCCGCTGCCCTCGGGATCCGTGCCACACCCGCCGCCTCCCAGACTCCTCCCTGGCGCAGCCATCGCCCAGGCGCCCGCCGCCGCTTCTCTTCACCGCCGTTGGCCACCCCTTCGCCGCCGGCCATCGCCGCGTCTGTTGCCGGGTTCGCCTCGATCTCCTCTTTCCGTTCCCGTGCTCCGCGTCTCCATCCGCCGCCGCCATCTGCGCCCTGCAGATCGCCGCGTACGCGCGCGCGTTTATTGTTCCGGGAGCCGTAGTTGAACGTGTGTGTACGTGCAGGTAGAACCACGACGCCGGAACCGACCGTCGCCGCCGTCCGGAGCTCGCCGGAGTTCGTTTCGCAGTCCGATTCCGGTAAGACAGCAGCCACCGTCAGATTTCAGATCAGCGGCTTAGATCGTTCGTTGACTGGTCAGCACTCCAGACGTTGACTAGTCAGACGCCCCAGACGTTGACTGGTCAGACGCCGATCATCGACGCATGATCGGGTCAATTTCGTTAATCCTATTAGTTGGCAGATTTCGGTAGAATCTTGTAAATTGCGTAGAAATTAAACCACTTGGCCAAAATTGCAAATAAAATATGCACGAGTTCAGTGAGTCGTGTAGAATCTCGCTGTACCTTTGGTTCAGACTTTTACCGTCAGGTTTAGTACAATTTAATCAAATGAGTTAATGGCCTTTTCGGAGTAATAAATTCGTAGTAAAAGTTTCGTAGCTCCAAAAATCGCGTGTGATATGTCCCTGAACTCGTATGAACGAGGGGAATCTCATCGTGAAATAAAAAGATAGGCTTACAGTAAAAACTTCTGTAGTATTTGTCTAATGGCTTTATGCAGTGTTTTAATTACTCGGGATGTTTTATAACTCCTTTTTGAGTAATTCCAATTGGTACTGTTTCTTATCAGCGATGCCTATGCGGTAGAATTTTTCCAGGATTTTCCGAACTGTTTACTACCGGTAGTGAATTATTTAAGTTCTAGCTCTAGTAGTGATCACCACTTTTGGTTAATAGTTTCCCTTGCGCCAAATCTATTTTTCATGCATGTATTCGGTAGTAATATGCATTAGTATTATGTGGTGCAGCTGTAGCACCAATTCACTTGCCGTTCTTGCATTCATGCATCATCTTTGTTGCATGTGTTTGTGAATTGTTTGTTTATGAATGCAATTGTGTCGTGTAGATTGTGTGGAGTGCAACCCTTGCTCGTGTGTGGATTGTTCCTCCGACCGCTACAACCAAGGCAAGTAGATGCTACTTTGTTCATGATATCGTCCTACTATTTTCTATGCATTGTCGTGTATTTTGTAGATGCATGTGTAGGATGATACTATCGCTATGCTATGTCCTATTATGTGGTAGGGCTTTCCTTGTAGATGAACCACCGTTGTAGATGTGCTTAGCCATGCTATGTTGAACGAGGGCTGGGCTACATCATTGATACTTGTTTTCTTAAAGTATTTGGTTTGCGAAAACTAAAACAACTTAATCAATGAATCCCCTGGGTGTGATGGTATTGATAAATTTTGGTGGTTTCATTGCGGAAAGGCACCCAGGTATCAAGAGAGAATGATTGGCTTCTTTATTGTGTAGCTTACGTGTACAACCATGTGCCAATAATGAAATGGGCGGTTGGTTGGACTTAGTAGGTTGTAGTAACTCGAACCCGCGTATCCAGAGATGTAGAATTTTGGTAGGTTGGACCGGTGCGCGTCGGGATTGAGGAGCTACTTCCCGAACAGCCTCTTCTTGGTCTTCTCCCTATCATCACCCAAAATGAGAGTGATGGTATGAGCTGGGCTGGCCAAGTCACATGGGTAAAGTGTACTAGCCTCTGCAGAGTGTATAATCTAATCGATTAGCCGTGTCCCCGGTTATGAACATCTGAGTTGCTAGATATTGATTCCATGACATGTTTCTCGCTCATTCTAATTTCATAATTGTTTTAATATTGTTGGGTTAACTTAATTGGGATCTTTTCAAATAAAATCAAACTGTTTATGAAAGTAGGACAAATGTATTTGCAAATGCAAGCCAGACACAGCTCCACTAGCCAAATATGCATGTAGATGTTAGTACTATTGTCTCCTTTACTAGCTCTACTTGACATACATTCCATGTATTGACCCTTCGGGGCTGCTACGTTTCATGTTGCAAGTTATTCCGATTCTGATTGATCGTTATAGGCCACGGTACTCCACTCGGCACTTGTTCACTTGTGGGCAAATTGAAGATTGGAGGATTTACTCGCTTTTGTTGCTACCTGAACAATTTGAGCTAGCCCTATGCTAAGCTTTTACATTGTAATAATGGTACTCTGGATCTTGTAGATCATGATACACGGTTATTTGCTATGATTATCTTACTCTATTATGGGCCAATGAACCGATCCAGGGATTGGCGTGTCACATAGAGGCCACGGTCTTATCAGAACCGGGGTGTCACAGATGGTGCCCTATTTAAAGTGAATGCAGCGGTTTCTAATGCATAACCCCAAAATGATAACGGCAAATCAGTAAGAGACATCATCGATCGGACCATATCTAATAAGGTTTGATTCCAGTGTTCAGACACACCATTGCGCTGTGGTGTTCCGGGTGGCGTGAGTTGTGAAACGATTCCACTTGCTTTAAGATGCGTGAGAAAATCATAACTCAAATATTCACCTCCACGATCGGATCGTAGAAACTTAATCTTTCTGTTACGATGGTTCTCCACTTCATTCTGAAATTCTTTGAACTTTTCAAACGTTTGAGAATTATGTTTCATTAAATAGATATACACATATCTACTTAAGTCATCGGTAAAAGTGAGAAAATAGCGATATCCACCGCGCGTCGAAACACTCATCGGTCCGCATACATCGGTATGTATGATTTCCAACAAGTCCGTTGCTCGCTCCATCATATCGGAGAACGGGGTTTTGATCATCTTGCCCATGAGGCATGGTTCGCATGTGTCAAATGATTCAAAATCAAGAGACTCCAAAAGTCCATCAGAATGGAGTTTCTTCATGCGCTTTACACCAATATGACCTAGACGGCAGTGCCACAAATAAGTAGTATTATCACTATCTACTTTGCATCTCTTAGCCTCAATGTTATGGATGTGTGTTTCATCCCTTTCGAGATTTAGAAGAAATAAACCATTCACAAGAGGTGCATGACCATAAAATATGTTACTCATATAAATAGAACAACCATTATTCTCCGATTTAAATGAATAATCGTCTTGCAATAAACACGATCCAGAAATGATGTTCATGCTCAACGCAGGCACATAATAACATCTATTAAGGTTTAAAACTAATCCCGAAGGTAAAACTAAGGAGAGCGTGTCGACGGCCATCACATCAACTCTTGATCCGTTGCCAACGCGCATCGTCACCTCATCCCTCGCAAGCCGCCGTCTATTCCGTAGCTCCTGTTTCGAGTTACAAATATTAGCAACTAAACCGGTATCAAATACCCAGGCACTACAATGAGGGCTAGTAAGGAAAACATCAATAACATGTATATCAAATATACCTTTGATGGTGCCAGCCTTCTTGTCCGCTAAGTACTTGGACGATTGCGCTTCGTGACCCTTGTCCTTGCAATAGAAGCACTCGGTGTCCGGTTTAGGACCAGACTTGAGCTTCTTCTCGGCAGCAACGCTTGCCGCCTTTCTTGAAGGGCTTCCTTGCACCCTTACCGTTCTTGAAGGTGGGGGGCTTGTTGACCATCAACACATGATTATTCTTTTTGATGTTCACCTCCACTACTTTCATCTTAGCAAAGAGCTCAGTGATCATATCAGTGGAACCAATCTGATTGTGATCAACTACAAAACTTTTGTAGCTAGGAGTGTCAATCTTGAGCTCCTCTGGAATCTTGTAGTCCAGTTGCTCAAGGCGTTGAGTGTAGCCCGTCATCTCAATGGCGTGCTCACTAACGGAACTCCCTTCCTCCATCTTGTAGTTAAAGAATTTCTTAGAGATCTCATATCTCTCAGAACGGGCTTGAGTCTGAAACATGTTTTTCAGCTCCTCGAGAATCTCAAAGGGCCCGGCGAACTCCTCAAAACGATTTTGAAGATCCGATTCCATAGCATACAACATGGCGATCTTAATCAAATCATAATCATCCTTGCGCGACTGATAAACAGCTTTTTCATCAGCCGGCGCATCTATAGCAGGGGCGTCACCTAGCGCTTTCTCAAGGACATAGTCCTTTTGTCCGCCAGCGAGAATGATTCTCAGAATGCGGAACCATTTGGTGAAGTTAGACCCATTGTTTCTAAGCTTTTCTATCTCAGCAAAAACGTTGAAGTTGAAGTTGGACTTGGCCATGTGATCTACAGTATTTGCAAGTACAATTTAGACTATGTTCATGATAAATAGTTCAACTTAATCAAATTACTAGATGAACTCCCACTAAATTCAACATCCCTCAAGTTGTTTAGTGAACACGATCCAAATTCACCACACCTAATCCGATCATCACGAGAAGAGATGTGGTTTCAATGGTGGACAACGAAGTGTCGATCATATCATTCATATGACTCATGCTTAACCTTTCGGTTCTTGTGTTTCGAGGCCATGTCTGTACATGCTAGGCTCGTCAAGTTAGACCCAAGTATTTCCGCGTGTGTAAAACTGGCTTGCACCCGTTGTATGTGAGCGTAGAGTCTATAGCACCCGATCATCACGTGATGCTTGGACACGACGAACTTCATAGCGGTGCATACTTGGGAGAACACAGTTTTATCTTGATCTTTAAGTGAGGAATCATCTTATAATGCTACCGTCGATCTAAGCATAATAAGATACATAAAAGGATAAACATCACATGCATATAACTTTATGTGACAGGGTATAGCCAATCGTTTCGCAATGATCTCCATCTTGTGCGTTCCGGCATGATCTCCATCACTCCACCATGATTGCCTCCACCACGAATAGCAACTACAACTATTGCTAACTACTTAGCGATAAAGTAAAGCTATTACATGGCGTATAAGAAGTTGACTCGCAGGTCATACACAATTATAAAGACAACCATATGGCTCCTGCCGGTTGTGTACTCATCGACATGCAAGTCGTGAAACATTACAAAACATGATCATCGCATACAATATACACATCACATATTGGGCCATACCATATCACAGAAAACACTCCCTGCAAAAACAAGTTAGACGCCTCTACTTTGTTGTTGCATGTTTTGCGTGGCTTATGGGAGTAGATGCTAAGAACGATTCTTACCTACGGAAAGCCACAAAGGTGATATTATGGTTGCCAAACTCCGGTGTTAATCCCATGACAACTATAGTGAGAGAAACTGATATCCACCAGCCGCATGTGTGGAACAAGCCACACGTCAAGTGCGGAGCCGGTCTCGCGAACGACGTCGCGTAAGGTTGGCCTGGACCGCTTCAATCTCACTATCCCGCGTCATAAGAAGAACACAAACAAGAGTCTTGCAACAGAAAACATCAACGCCCGCAACAACCATGTTGCGTTCTACTCGTAAAACACATCTACGCATAGATCTAGCTCTGATACCACTGAAAGGTTTCGCGGCATAGTAAATCAAAATTTTCTACGGATGCGAACAGAGGGAAAGCCAAGATCTAATCTAGGAGATGCAAACAACGAGAGAGATTGGATTAGATCTTCATACCATTGAAGATTCGCACAGCGGAACGTTCGTCGGAACGTGGGTGATGTAGTCGTACTCGCTTCTCCTCCTCGCGATCCGATCCGATCTAGCACCACAAGTGGCGATGCCTCCATGAGATGCACACCGTACGGCACCTCGATGTCTCCTCCTTCCTTGGTCCAGCAAGTATGGTGGATAGATGGGTTGGATCTACAACGCGACGGCGCGGTGCAATTGGTGGAGAATTTCTGCAGCAGGGCTTCGCCTACAAGCAGTCGGGAGGGAGAGAGGAGGGCAGCAGGGCGGCTAGGGTTGGAGGGGAAGGTGTGGGGGTTTGGTGCGCCCCTACCCCTCTTTATATAGAGGGGGGGCGCAGCCCTAGCCCCTCCCCCAAGCCCAAACCGGCGGCCCCAAAGGATAAGGAGTGGGGGGCAAGGAAACCCCCCCTTCTAGAAGGTCTATCTGGAATTTAAACCTCTCTAGGCCGGTTGGGCCCTATGGGTCCTTTTGCCCCTGGCCCAATGCGGCCAGGGCACTCCCTCATAGGCCCATGCCCCCTCCCGGAAGGTGGGGCCACGTTGGTCCCCTTCCGGAAGGTTCTAGAAGCTTCCGGTACAATACCGATTAACCCGGAACAATTCCGAACTCCAAAAACTGCACTACCTTATATGAATCTTATTCTCCGGACCACTCCGGAACCTCTCGTGATGTCCCGGATCCCATCCGAGACTCCGAACAAAAACTCATAAACCAATTATCCAATCTATCCTAGCGTCGAGACACGTTAAGTGTGTGACCCTGAGTTCGAGAATATGCAGACATGATCTTCTATCAATAATCAACAGTCTGGGCGGCACCCATATTGACTCCCACATTCATCGATGATCATATCGGATGAACCACGATGCCAGGATTCAATCAATCCCATATATATATTCCCTTCGTCTCGCGATATTTTACTTGCCCGAGATTCGATCGTGTACCGCCATACCTAGTTCAATCGCTCACACAAGTACTTTACTTCCGTAATCCGATATCATTTTGTGATTAACTCCTTACCCACATGCTTGCAAGCGGTGTTGATATCGATTACCGAGTGGGCCCGAAGTATATCTCTCCGACTTGGGAGGGACAAATCTCATCTCGATACATACAACCCAACAGATACTTTCCGATCACCTGAGAGACACCTTTATGATCATCCTCTCATAGGATGAAGTTTGATGACCTCAAAGCTTTCTTCCGATACCAGGGAGTTGTATTATCTCATGGTCTAAGGAATACAATATTTGACATAAGAAAAGATTCGCAATAACACGACATGAGCAATTGCTTCGCTTAGTTTGTCTCGCCCACCATATCATTCTCCTAATGATATGATCTCATTATTAAACTCATGTCCATGGTTAGGAAACCTTAACCATCATTAATCAATGAGCTAGTCCTTAGAGGCGCATTAGGGACACGGTGTTGTTCACAAACCACACAATTAAAGTTTCGCTTAATACAATCTAGCATGGAATATAAACATTATCATGAACAAGAATTATAATAATAACATCTTTATTATTGCTCTAGGCATAATTCCAACACCACCTCCACCCAACCGCAACCTCCTGTGGACCAGCTGATAGTAGTCTCTCACGGAGCGAGAAAACGGCCTCCCGCATTCACCTCCATGGATGGGACAATACCTCATGGCGGCAGGCCAACACCGATTCGATCACGGACCACGGCGGCGCACGCCTATAGATCCAAAGAATCACCCGAGGCGTCGCCGCCAGCCGCCGAAAGCGACCCTGAGGGCGCCGACTGGCCAGGGACCGAGCGACACCCGTGCCGCGCCGCCCAAGGCGGCGCCATCGCTAACGCGTCGGCATCCACCCGACACCGCGCACTGCTCGCATTAACTTCGTCGCCCAGTAAACACTCGATCAACCGTGAGATCGATCCACACCTCCGACGCCGACCGCAAATCCTCTATCGACTCGCCAGGCGGACGCAACGCCGACCAGGCCTGCTTCTAACAACTCTACACCCCGACCAGACGATGGCGACCGGTAAGATTTTAGAAATTCGAGCAGAGTGACCAGGACAACTGGGCTAATCAGGACAGGTCAATCTGACAAAGTGGCCACTCAAAGCCACATTCCGAGAAGAACGCGCCGAGAACGAGTCGCCGCGTCGCCGCCGCCGCGCCAGCCGTGGCCAAGCGGTTCGCTCAGCGGTTCCTCAGCGGTCGGAGCAGCCATCACTGGATCCGCCAAGACCACTTGCCACGATCGAGTACCCGAGTCCGAGTACGGTGGCTGCTAAGGTCGGCGACTCTGGCTCCCAAGACATTGATGACGGGCCAGCTCCATCAACATCCTACTGGACACCTTGAGGCAGCTGCGGCTCCCGCAATCGATGATCGAGGCGACCCACACCACGTTCCATGCGCGCCGTCCCGGTCGGAAAGCGTACCCGATCGGCAAAGTCACGCTGCCGGTCACCTTGACACCAAACTTCCGCACGGCGGATCGTCTTGGTGGTGCCCCGACAGCCCTACTGCGTCTGGGGCGCGGTGCGTCGCCAAGTTCATGGCGACCCGCTCTGGCGTCTGGCGATGAAGCTCCGGGTCGTGCGGCATCATCACCATCAACGGTGACCCGACATGGCCGCCGGTGCGAGGCCAAAGGCGAACTCGGCCGACGCCGTCATCGGCGGAGACCAACCACGCCGATGAGATCGCAAAATGCGCGGGGTCAACAATGACGACCCCACCATACTCAAGAAGCCCAACTCGGGCGCAAACACCTCAACCTTCGAGGCGACGACACCGCACCGCCGAGCTGGTCCCAGCGACTCGGCCAGACGGTGATGATCGGGACGGGCATGAGCCCAGCATAGGAAGGCGCGCTCATCGAGTTCCTCCGTGAGAACAGGGACATCTTCGCATGGAAGCCCTCTGACATGCCTGGTGTCCCTAGGGAGCTCGCTGAGCACAAGCTAAACGCCGACCCCAAAGTGCGACCCGTCAAACAGTCGCTGGGGCCCTTCAATGAAGAGCGCCGCCGAGCAATTGCCGAGGAGGTGCAGCGTCTACTCGCTGCAGGCTTCATCCAGCCAATTAAATACTCCAAGTGGCTGGCAAACCCAGTCCTGGTCGAGAAGAAGAGCGGGACCTGGAGGATGTGTATCGACTACACAAACTTAAACAGCGCCTGCCCAAAGGAGCAGTTCGTCCTCCCGCGGATCGATCAAATAATCGATTCCACCGCGGGCTCGGAGTCGCTATGTTTCCTCGACGCCTACTCTAGGTACAACCAGATCAAAATGGCTGTCGAAGACGAGGAGAAGACGGCGTTCATCACGCCATTCGGAGCCTTCTGCTACACCGCCATGACCTTCGGCCTCAAGAACACCGGGGCGACCTACCAGCGGTGCATGCAAGAGTGCCTCGCGAGCCAAATTGGCCGCAACATCCACGTCTACATCGACAACGTGGTCGTAAAGTCCGCTCGCCAGGGTGACCTACTCGCCGACCTGGCGGAAACATTCGCCAACTTGCGAAAATACAAGATAAAGCTTAACCCAGGCAAATGCACCTTCGGTGTACCAGCAGGACAACTACTGGGGTACGTCGTCTCCAAGCGAGGGATCGAGGCGAACCCCACAAAAATCGACACGATCGCCCGGCTCGGCAAACCCGAGTGCCTGCGCGACGTCTAGAAACTGGCCGAACGAGTAGCGGCTCTCAGTCGCTTCATCCCCCGCCTGGGCGAAAAGGCGATGCCCCTATACCGCCTGATGCGCAAGAACCCCACCTTCCACTGGGACAACGAGGCGGATGATGCGTTCCGTGACCTCAAGAAGGTGCTACTCGCCGCACCGCTACTCGCCGCACCGCTACTCGCCGCCCCCGCCGACAAAGAACCCATGCTGGTTTACGTCGCGGCTTCCGAGCGCGTCGTCACGGCCGTGATGGTTGTCGAGCGACCGGAGGAAGGAAAGGAGCGCCCAGTACAGCGACCGGTGTACTACATCAGCGAGGTCCTTACCGAGTCGCGCCAGCGGTACCCGCAGTACCAAAAGCTGGTATACGCGGTCTTCAGAGCTCAGCGGCGCCTGCCGCACTACTTCCAGGAGCACCCGATCACGGTCGTTTCCTCAGCACCACTGCAAGACATCATCCGCAACCGCGAGGCGACCGGGCGGGTCGCCAAGTGGGCCGTCGAGATCGGCGTCCACAACATCAAATACGAGCCACTAAAAGCGATCAAGTCGCAGGCCCTAGCGGACTTCATTGCCGACTGGGAAGAGGCCTAGCAGCCAGAGAATCTGCCATACCTCCATTACTGGAGCCTGCACTTCGACGGCTCCAAGAACGCGGACAGCGCAGGCGCAGGGATCGTTCTAACTTCACCGAAGGGCGACAAGCTCCGCTACATCCTCTGCCTCGACTTCACACCCTGCACCAACAACATGGCCGAGTACGAGGCCTTGCTCCACGGCATGCGAGCTGCCAAGGAGATGAATGTCAACCGCCTACGCTGCTACGGAGACTCCGACCTCGTCGCGGGGCAAGTCGCTGGCACCTGCGACGCTGTCTCCCCCACCATGGCGCATCGCCAAGCAGTGGACAAGCTGGGCGGACACTTCACAGGCTACTCCGTCGAGTGGATCGACAGGCGGAAGAACGAGGAGGCCGACGCCCTCTCTCGCATTGGGTCGGCTCGACTCGCACCACCCGCCGGCGTCTTCCTCGACACAATAACCAAACCATCAGTCTCTCCCCCGAGGGAGATCGACATCGGAGTCCCGTTACAGCCGGAGGCAGCCCTGGTCGCACTCATCACCGAGCCAGACGACTGGACCAAGCCCTACATCGCCTACCTGGAGGCCGGCACCTTGCCGGCAGACGAGACGGATGCTCGGATGATCGCCCGCCGATGCAAGTCCTACACCATCATCGACGGCGATCTCCACAAGTGCAGTGTCACCGGCATGTTCCAACGCTGCGTCCAACCCGTCGAAGGACGCAAGATCCTCCACGACATCCACTCCGGTGACTGCGGCCACCACGCCGGCGCCCGCTCTCTGGTCGCCAAGGCTATGCGGCATGGCTTTTACTGGCCCACCGCACACGCCGGCGCTGTCGACATTGTCCAGCGGTGCGCCTGGTGCCAGAAGTACGCCAACCAGACGCACGTGCCGAGCTCAGCGCTCAAAACAATCCCCATCACCTGGCCATTCGCTGTGTGGGGCATGGACATGGTAGGCCCCTTCAAGAAGGCTCCCTCCGGCTACACCCACCTGCTGGTCGCGGTCGACAAATTCACAAAGTGGGTGGAGGCCAAGCCAGTTCGGAAATGCGACGGGAAGACCGCCACTAAATTCCTACGCGAGCTCATATATCGCTACGGGTTCCCAAAAAGCATCATTATGGACAACGGCACCAACTTCACCAAAGGAGCCATGGCCGAATTCTGCGAAGAGCACCACATCCGGCTCGACCTCGCGTCGGTAGCCCTCCCGGAATCCAAAGGCCAGGCGGAACGGGCCAACCAAAGCATCCTCCACGGCCTGAAGCCGCGACTCCAAGTACCACTCGAGCGCACCGCCGGGTGCTGGGTCGAGGAACTGCCCTCCGTCATCTGGGGGATTCGCACCTCGGTCAACAGGTCGACAGGATTCACCTCCCTTCTTCATGGTATACGGCGCCGAGGCAGTCATGCCCACCGACCTCGAGCACGACTCGCCACGGGTCGTCCACTACACGGAGGCTGCAAACGAACTCGCCCGCCAAGACGGAGTCGATCAGCTCGACGAGGCACGTGACCTCGCTCGGTCACGCACCGCCATCTACCAGCAGGGACTCCACCGCTACCACAGCCGGCGGGTGAAAACTCGCACCTTCCAAGAAGGCGACCTGGTGTTGCGCCTCATCTAGGACAATAAGGGCATGCACAATCTCTCCCCTCCGTGGGAAGGGCCATTCGCCATCGGGCGTAGTCGCAACGACGCCATCGCCTCATCGGCGTCGCGGGACGGCGAACTCGACATCAAGCGACCATGGAATGTAAACCTCCTACGGAAGTTCTACTCCTAGAACCCCACATGTGTACTCCCCAGTCACTATGAAATAAAAAGAATCGGTTACCGCAAATTGCGCCTACTCTCCGTGTCTTGTGCCACTCGCACTCGTAATAACAGCGTCAAGCTAACCGCAGAAGTCAACCTTTGGTATAGCGATCGGCACGGCTAAGTAGTGCGGTGCGAGAGCACTGAGTCACCTCAGGTATTGCATCGTCCATGAAAAACGCCTACCCGGAGCCCCATTGGAGTCGCCCAGCCCGACTGGCTCTATGAGCCAAGACAACTGCATTCGCTTCTTACAGCGACCATGGTCCTCCGCATCCTCGACATAGCGACTCGAACGGCCAAGTACCACGCTCAGGGACTGACGACCAGTTCATCACGAGCGGCTCGGGAAAACGCCAAGTAGGAGAGCATGCCCAGGACTCGCCACGCGACTAACCCAACGGGCCAGGCAGGAGTGATGCGCCCAAACTAACGCGCCAAGTCCTCACCCACCCTCGAGTCGCGCCTAGAACAACCAAGTACCACGCTCGGGGACTCGGCCACCCGACCTCGTTCGCGCACGGGAAAATGGTGAAGTACAGAGCGTTCAAGGGAGTCGCCCTGCGACTGGCTCTTCGAGTCCGGGCGAGTAGACCACAATAAAAAAACATTCAAAAACAACAAACATATCACACACGAGGTAAACCCCACAAAAGGGCGGACGCGCTCGGGGACTCGTTCAAACCTCAGTCACAAAACACATGAAAAATCCCAAAACAGACACGATGTTTCATTCAATAGCATGTCGCATTATCTCAAATTACAAAATATGCCCGTACGGCAGACTTGCTACTAACGCCACAGGTCAAACTACCCTATTCTGCAGGCTTCGACGACGACTCGCCAACACCCCGGCGATTGCGGATGAACGGCGTGTATGGGTTTGACGGGTACGTCGTCAGCTCACCCGCCATCGCCACGCGGAAGGGCTGCTCGACCTTGAAATCCCGGTGCGGTGGCTCGGGGTCGTTGGGCGCGACGCCTCTCTGATGCGGAGGTCGCCCATTGCCCAGACACGCTCGGAGTACATCGCAGCGCGGTCCGTCAACTTGAGCACCTCGGAAAGCTCCACCGCGCCAGTCGACGAAGGGTAGCCACTCGTCACATCGTCGAGGTCGAAGTCCTCCGGGAAGTGAGCAAGTCCAAGGCTAAGCGCCGTCGCTGCTCCGCGCCGAAATGCCGATCGTGTCATGAAATCAACAACCGAGGGCGCCTTCTCCAAGTACTTCCACACCTCGACGAGGTCGCTGGGAATTACCTCTGTGGGTGATATTTCCTGGAGGTAGGCTCGGATGCACGTCGCCGATAACGTCGCCGAGTCGACGAGCGTGGCCACACACTGCCGCGCGTCGAACGAGCTCGCCTCTTCCGCACTATCAATGATGCGACCTGCGAGTAGAAGACAACAGTGAGTACGTCGGACAAAAAAAAACACACGCTATTGGCAGCGGCAGATGCACTTACCAATCAACGGGCGGGCGAGGTCCGTGATGAAGCGTTGAAGTGAAGTATGGTCGTCCTGAAGCCCAGCAACAAGGGCGTCCGACACTTTACAATCTTCTTTGGCGGCCGTAATGGCGGCCTTGGCTCGCCCATCAGCCGAGCTCGCTTCCTCCTTCGCCTCCCACAGCTCGCGCTCGAGATCGGCGATCCGCTTTTCAGCCGAGCTCAAAGCCGATTGCGCCGCCGCCAATTCACCCGCGGGGACAAGTCCCTGGCGAGCTTCCTCCTCCTTCGCGGCAACCGCCTGAAGCCCCTTATTCGCTTCTTGGACGG
The DNA here is from genome assembly GCA_030063025.1 of Avena longiglumis. Lineage (NCBI taxonomy): Eukaryota > Viridiplantae > Streptophyta > Magnoliopsida > Poales > Poaceae > Avena > Avena longiglumis. The sequence continues at coordinate 214,146,035 of CP125979.1, forward strand.
TGGCCAGTTCCTTCTCCGCGCGGTGCTTCGCTGCCAATCGGTCAGCTGATTCACGTTCGAGACCACATCGTTTAAGCTTAGCCAAAGCGAAATCCTAAGTGCCCACCCGCTGAAATTCAGCGAGTGCGCACTCGGGGACTGGCGATCAAAAAACTTCCTAAGTGCCCACCCGCTGAAATTCAGCGAGTGCGCACTCGGGGACTAGCAATCAAAACTTCCTAAGTGCCCACCCGCTGAAATTCAGCAAGTGCGCACTCGGGGACTGGCAATCAAAAACTTCCTAAGTGCCCACCCGCTGAAATTCAGTGAGTGCGCACTCGGGGACTGGCAATCAAAAAAATTCCAAAGTGCCCACCCGCTGAAATTCAGCGAGTGCGCACGCGGGGACTGGACGCGCAAAATAACAATTACACACCAAAAGGATCAGACCGCTGCAAAACACTGACCTGATCCTCGGGGACTGGACATACCTGGATGGCTGCGCCAAGCATGCCATGGAGTTGTATTGCGTCCACGGACGCAAGGAGAGCTGGCGTGTGCCCACGACGCTGCTCGACTTCCGCATCGGCGACTCCAGGTGCACGGCTCGAGGGCGAAGTTCCACTCGCCGTGGCCGCTTTGGCCATGAAGCGCGGGAATGTCGCGATGGAGGCACCCGCCCCAAAGGAGGTCGGATCGGCCGCTCCAGGCAAGGGAGCGCCCTCCTTCGTGGACGCGGCCGCCTCGGTTACGGGCTCAGTCGGCGCGACCGTCGTGTCGTCAGAAATCGTGACGACGTCATCGCCCTTGGCCTTTTTGCCGCCATCCGTAGGGACGACAACCTCGTCCGCCTTCCTCTTACGGGAAGGATCCTCCTCGCTGACGACGGATGGCACCTTATCCACGGTCGGGTGGCCCATCCTCTTCACTCCGGTCCTGTACATCAATCATGTAAGCAAGATAATCCAAGCTGCTATGGAAGACAAAGGAAGGTGAGTGTACTCACTTGGCGACGCGAATGAAGCGTAGCCCCGTGCGGAGGCCGGCCGGCTTCTCCAGTTCAGGGCCCAGTCGGCGGCTAAGCCCCATCTCCAGGACGTCGCGTGCCCAAGACACGGACGGCTTCTTTGTCGTCGAGGCAACCGAGCCTCGGGACATCTTCGGCGAGCCTCCTGCGGCGCCGTTGCAGCCGAGCATCCCAGCCCAGGCCCGGGGAGAATGGCGGAGGCATCGAAGATGGCACCTCGACGGGCGGCCGTGTCCAAAGACAGATTGTCGTCGGCCTTCGCCCTTGGCTGGGGGCGTCAGAGCTGCTCGCCGAGTGCGGTGGCGAGGCTGGCCTCGTCGGTTTATTCTTCTTCTTCGGAGGGGCCTTTGCCTCCTTCTCTTTCTTCTTCTTCTTCGACGGAGTAGCCTGGCGGCGCGAGGTGGTCTCCGGAAGTTCGTCGTCGTCATCGTGACGCTCGAGACTTTTACTCGCCTCGAGATCACGTTGTTGCTGCCCGCGGGTCTTGCGAACCACCAGGGCGACCTCCTCCTCGGACTCTTCGTCGTCATTGTTCTCGTCACTCCCAGAATCGCCTTTGGCGGGAGGCGACTCGCCCATGTCCTGGACGGACGAGCTCGAATTCTCGTCGTCCGAAGGCGGGAGCCATCCTTCCACCACTTGGAAAAGCTGCAATGAACGCAAGATGAAATTAGAATTACCGCGACTGCAAAAACTGCGACTGCGAATGAAGCGAGGTGATTACCGTTGGGGCTGGACGCTTTGCGGTGTAGGGGGCGACCCCAGCTTGTGCGTCCAGGTACACTGCCTGGGTGATCTTCTTCAGTGCTGGGATGTAGTCCTCGAGCTTCCACTCGGCGAGGCAGGCCTTCGTCGAGTCCTCCCGGCCCGTGTACTGGTACATATAGTGGTCGCGTCGAGCCAGAGGGACGAGCCGCCGCCCGAGCCAGCAGTTGTATAGGTTGATCGTTTGGAGGCCCTTCTTCTTCAAACCGCGGATAGTTTGGAGCATTTCGTCAACGACCATCTGCTGGTCGCTGGGGAGCTTGCCGACTTGAAGACGGCGCGGTTCGGACCGGTTGGCGGAGTACCGTGGGATCGCCGTCTCGCCCTCCGGGGTCGCCTCGGCAACATAGAACCACGACTTCTTCCAGTCGCTCGCTGCCTTGGCGGGCAGCATCAAGTCGAAAAATGAAGCCTTCGACTTCAGCTGGAAGGTTAGGCCGCCCGCGGCGAGCATTGGGCCACCCGCCTCCTCGCGGCTGATCCGTCCGTGGAACAGATCTTGCCATAGAGGTAAGTAGGGCCGGAAGCCCAAGTAGCATTCGCAGAACGCCACGAAGATGGCGAGCTGCTCGATGCTGTGGGGACCCAGATCCGATGGCTGGATCCCGTAGTAGGCGCAGAAGCGCCGGAAGAACAGGGACGTGGGGAACCCTAGCCCCCTTTCTAGATGACTGGTGAAGCAGATGAATTCCCTCTCTCGCGGGCTCGGGTCACCTCTCCGGCCGCGGGGATGCGCCAGCAGCCGGCTCGCAGGATCCCGACCTCCTCAAAGGAAGCCAGTTGCGCCCTCGTGCACTTAGATCTACCCCAAGGTTCGGTGGAGAGGGCCATGGCGGAAAGATTTGTGGGGGATCGGAGGATTTCTGGTCGGCTGGATCGCGATGCGAAGGGAGGTGAAAGTGCGCGCAGTCGGAGGAAATGGCGAGAAGGTGGTCCTCTGATCGCCTGCCATTCCCCTTATATAGCGGTTGTTACCCGCCAAATCAGGGAGCCGTTACTACGCGGTGATTACGCCAAAAGTTACCGTTGGATTACCCCAACGGCTAGTTTGACCACGTTTAACGGTCCAACTTCAGCCATTATTTCGCCGACCCGACAATGTTGCCGACTCGACTCGCCAAAGCTGCGATCCGGATGATTAGTTTTCTCCTTTATACAGAGCCCGACGATTCATTTGGATGTCTACTCGAAGCGTATACTCGGCGCGGCCACCTCGCCTAATCGACGACGGCCTCGGGGACTCGATGGGGATGCGCTGCGGTATACCCAGCAGACGTTCCGACTAGCCCAAGACACGAGTGGGCTGCAGGACGGCGGCGGATCAAGGCCGGCGTGGATCCAAGCGATCGAAGTCAAGGCCCAGCGGTAGATAGGCCCAGTCATAGGTTAAACGAGTACCGAAGCTTTATCTGATTCGATTGAGATATGTAAACCCTAGGGGAGGTGAGTCTATATAAACCTCCCTGCAGGGCGTGTAGAGATACGTTCCATCATACACCCAAGCGACTCGCCGCCTAGCCGCCGAGCTCGCCCATTGTACCACCTCCATAATACAATCTAGCAGGAGTAGGTCTTTACCCTCCAGGGGGCCGAACCTGGGTAAACCCTGTGTCTCCGCCCTCATCTCGCACCGCAGATGGCTGGCCACCCTTGCCCCTCGTTCTACTACTCGCTGCCGATTGCAGCATCTGCCGTGACCATTTCCACGACAGTTTGTATAGACTTGCTATGTGAATTACTGATTTGGGTTTGTTGAAGTGATAACATGTATGTCCAACCAACAGGTGAGATATTAAATAAACAAAAAGTGATGGAGAATCTGAAATGGGAAAACTAATTATAGACTAATGGTAAAGAGAAGTTAGAATGGCAAAACCGAGGAGTGTTATACAAAGCAGTGGAATTGGATTTATTTTATTGGTCTGGCAAAACTAAGACGGGTCGGTCATAGTGGTGATTATACCAAAAAGCCACCTATGGTCTTTGGAAATGAATATTTTTTAAACGATCTTTGGAAATGAATTGACTAGTGATAAGGTGAACCTTTAAGGGTGGTCCGATCTTCATAGATCTCATGGTAGAAATCGTAGGAATAGCATGGAAAGGGAAGATGTAGAGGAAGCAGACACGCACCATGCAAGGAATGCGAGGAACTCTACACAAACACAACACGATACATAGCCAATTTCTCTCGTAAGTGGCACTGATCAAATAGAATCCCTGCAACAAAAGATTGAGCAAGACGTTCCCTCAATCCCAATCGGAGAGGGATGAACACCTTGGTGAGGTCCTTGACAACCGTCTACTCATGATCATGCAAGAGAAGGCCTTGTACATCTCATTGATTTAATCTATAGAGGCCTTGGATAAAGACTCCCTTAGTAAGCGATATGAGGCACAACTAGGAATATCCAAGTTAGGGTTTCTAGTCTTATCAATGTCTAAGGGGAAAAATGATGAGCCATATGGCTATTTATAGTGCAAAGGGCAAAGTGGTATGTAGGCGAAAGTGAAGAGAATGTTTCAGGGCATCGAACCCAATTTTGCAATATTGGTGGTAAGTCGCTAGGATCGACTCCAAACCAATGATGTCGATGGTTAGGTCGGTGAACCGACGGGTAGACCGATTTGGTACTAGATGTCATATCGGTGGGTGTCAGTGGAGGCATCAGTGGCTACCGACTGTGTCGGTAGGGTTGTCAATCGACCGATGCTGGCACCGATTTCTCAGCTTCTTCTCTTCCTCTTGTCCATCTTCCGGGCTAGCGTGTGGATGATCTTGGGCTCCAAACCTGAGTGTGCAAAGGGTGTTGGTATGAAGTAGAAATTCATCCAAGGGGATATTGAAGTCACATATAGATAGGAGCGAGTTCACCTTATCATGAATGACTTCGGCTCGGGTGCAAGTCATAGGTCCACTTGAAGGACTTGGCGGTGTCGAGATAGAGTTGTCCGTAGGGCGGGCTGTATCAACTAGTCGCGAGCGAGTTCACCTTATCATGAAGGAGTTTGGCAGTCATAGGCCCACTTAGGTACGTGGCGTTGTTGAGATAGAGTTGTCCGTAGAGCAGGCTGTATCTACATCGGTATACTGCGAGTGTTGAGTAATTTGTTCTCTATAGTGTGTTGTATATCCCCATTTTACTTGCTAATCTTCAGTTTTGCTTATGGTTCATGAACTGGATCACTTGCAGCTACTTGAACGGCATGACCGTTGCCTTCCCACGGGCCACGGGGAGGGTGAGAAGCACCAAGTATGGCTTCAAGGGCAGTCGTCAGGAGAAGGAAATCATCTTTTAGATCATGTTAACGTACACCTATTCTGTCATCCTCCTCTACCTTCCAGCATGGGACTTATGGTTTCAGCCAAGAATAGCACAACCTTTTCTCCAGCAAAGCCTAGGGCCAGGGGACTCAAAACGTGATTCTCATGAGTCATGATAGTTAAGAAACTGGATGGAATGAATCCGCGTTGCCTTTTGGAGGTAGAGGTTTGTTGCGTACTTGCAGCCCAGTTGCAGACGCAGAAATGAATTGGAGGGTGGACACACTCTAATTTTTTTTTGCGCTGACTCATGTGAAATACAAAATCTTCCTAAAAAATAAAGTAAATAGCACAGTAAAATTTCATAATATTATAGTTCTATAATATGTTCTAATTTTTAGGTCAAAAATATATTTTCATTTTATAAGTTAGGGTACACCATAGACAAGTAAATAGTAAAATTAAACAATTAGAATAATGATGCTTTTTAGCTACTGGACATGTGTAAGTAGAGTTTATCCTTGCTAGATTTTTTTTACAATAACCCATGTGACACACGAAATCTGTCTAAAAAGTCTTGTATTGTATACATTGATAGGGGATTATAGAGTTTATATACTCCCTCCGGTCCAATTTAATGGACTCAAATCTATTTAAATATGAATGTATTTTGCAGTAAATATGTCTAGATATTCATATCTAGACAAATCTGAGTCTATTAGTTTCGATTGAAGAGAGTAGTACATGTGATGATTGTCTAAAAGGTGTTATTTGCTAGAATACGCCGACGGTAGTAAAGGATGTATGGTTTGTATGTTTAGTAAAAACTACTGGCCCGACTTAAATCTCTTCCACCCTCGGTAGATCCTAATTTTCCCGAGGTCCCGCGACTTCCACCATCCGGGTCCCTGCGTGCGTGCAACGTTTGCATTCGTGGTGGGCCTCCTGGAACCTCATCTCCTCCACAACTCCAATGAGGCTCTTAAAAAATGTCTTTGACAAGATATGTTTTTTAATTTTTTTGTCCCATGTGTAAACTTTTTTGCTACATACAAAAGCGGGACATTTTATAGAAAAAAATAATATATTTTGTAGCAAAAGCGGGGTTTTGACAAAAAGTACAAGACAAGCCAGGACGATGGCAGCATGCCATCAATCCAGGACGCTTAGTATTGTCCCTATTTTTATGCAATCAACTATTCCTATGGCTTTTCGCAAAAATAAAACTATTCCTACGACTGGAAAATGAATACTCTTGAACATTAAATTAGTGATAGTCTATTTATTCTCTAGAATTGTGGAAAATGAATACTCTTGAACATTAAATTAGTGATAGTCTATTTATTCTCTAGAATTCTGGGTGACCCAGCCCCACCCCTGCGTACGCCCATGTTGCAGCCAGTTCGTATAGCATCAACTGCAACCAATGGGCAACCCAAGTTGGATGTTCAAGAAGAACAGAGTGGATGGTCAGAAGCAGAGTAAAAGGAAGGAGAGAGGCATCCCCAGAAGAATGTGATCAGGCTGTGTCAGGCCTAAATCACTGCAGAAGCTATGGCTTCGATGAGAAGGCACTGTATACTGTATATTACTTTTCCTCGCACTCAAAATATAGGACATCTGCTTTCTGACCCCATTTCCTGTCATTTTAACAGCTCGTCTTACTTCTGTCTGATCTTTCTAGCAGCATTTTGGGCACTGCTTCTTCTACAAATTACCCCTTTTTTTGTTCGTCTGTGTAGATCTGATTGGACTGTAACGCTGAAGCATTGTAAGGATGAATTCATTTCTACACTGCAGCATTATTGGGTAGGAACAAAGCTACTCTGGGCTATATTTCTTCACGATTGCTGGTGGAACTTTCTGCTGAACAAAATCCTCTCAAGGAGGGAGAGGCAGAAACTTACCCGCGCAACAGCAAAGATCTTCAGGCTGGTACTATGTTCATCCTTGTTCCATTCATCCTCAAGTTGCTTCCAGATATGTTTAGGTAGTATTACAATTCTCAGCATGCCAATATGCTACTGATTGCGTATTTATGTTCCAACCAATACATGTTAATGTAGCCAACAAAATGAATTGTTGCAAACGAACAGGTTGTGACATATCATACCGAAGGCAGGCCCAGAAGAGATCCGAATTTGGTTAATTGTGCTCATTTCTGTAAGATATTTCTGTTACTTCTCAAATACAAGTGCTCACAACTGGCAACTGCTATATCTTAATTCCTGTAAAAAAAAATGTTACAGTATATCTTAGCAGTACTAGAGTATGAATGAACAATTGCTTTTGATGAGCCGCCAAAAGCAAACAGAAGCTTAATTATACGAGTACAAAACAAAATTGTATGACTGCCTTTAGTCAACCAATTTTGCATAAGATCATGTCTACTCCTTTTTCTTTTTTCTGTGGATAAATTCATGCTGTTAACTGTCCAAACTTCATTTTTTTTGTAAATCAAGCAGGTCCAAACTGTCAAAACATGCAAAATAAATAAATATTTAAATGCATGCAAATTAATCGACTCACTTTGCATAGAAAGTGCACATCAAGATTCACATTTCACAGTAGCAAAATAGTGTACTATATAGCCCTTGCTAGTACATGCATCTGAGAGTGAATGGCAAGGCTTGGAGTTTAAGCCACAATTCCTCACATAATATCTTTACCAACCCTCCATAGCCCAGTAAGCTAGATAAAAAAACAATATTGCATCTTTTTATATGATCATGAACAGTAAGTGCAGTATCTGTTCTCATTAGCATACAAAATACTAGCAGAGAAGGGCAAGTTTGCACTTTTAAAAGATGTTACCACCCTCCCAGAATACTCAAAAGGGTATTAGGCTATTTTGGAAACAGATTAACCCCATTTTCCATTCAGAAGATATAATTATTCGTATATCATAGCTTTGAGGTGTGAATACCTCAGTTATATGGTTTCAGTCTTAGCTATTTATAAAAATGGTTGGAATTATCAAACTTCAGAAACTAATCGTTGCCAAACTAAATAAAAATGGTTGCTAAAAAAATCTGAAACGTGCAACCAGCTGCTGGTCTATCCTACCAACATGTCCCCTAGCAACCATGTGTTTGGAATAACTTTGAGAACAATTAAGTGTTTGGAATAACTCATCCATATCAACCTTAAATTCTGGAACCATGAAAATAGGTTCTTTATAATGATCAATAAAAAATCTTGCTGAAAAAAGGGAACATAACAAAATTGTTGTCATTAGCTGAAATAAGAGGGGTAAAGGAAAAACAATGTAATTTCAAATATAACCTTCATCCGTTCCTCTTTCATGTATTTTGTCAATAAATACATGAAATGCTCCAAGCTTCAATCACTTAGCAGTGTCTCAGTGAAATACCACTTGTACAGAATATTAAATCTGTGCTTTACTAGATAACTAACACTTGAAGGTAATATTGCATGCCAAAAATACAGTGGAGATAATTTAGTAAAGAAGTTTACAAATAATAAAAAGTTATAGATAGACTAATAGAAAAGGTAGCATGTGTGTCCTCACATAATAGGCAAGTAAATCTTTACCCAGGGAATTTTGAGCTGAAAAAAGCATAGAAGTATAAAACCACATAAGAGACAGGCCTTCTCCATTCATAAAATCCAGTGAATTATGTTAAACTTATTCACATTTATTTCTGCATAGTCAACCTCCCAACTTAGTGAGAAACCTTCCAAGCGATTTGCTTCATGCATGACTATGACACACTACTACACAGACTTTCATCTAAATCTTCTGAAACTGGACTGAAATGAATTGACATAGCATGATATAGAAGTATTCAAACATAGTAGGAAAGACCATAGATTACTCATTTACACAAAATGCTGGGTCCCGGAAGCTCTCCAACGAACAAATGATAACCAAAATTCAAAGCATCAGAACATTTTGAATCTACAAAATCCCATGCTGACAAAATACCCAAGCCTCTACTCTCTGGAATACCTCCAATGCAAGGATTCTTGTCCTAATTAAACTTACAGGGTCATTGGAGATAAATAAGATAATGCCATAACAAACATTTCTTCAAATGCTGTCAAAATGTCAAATCACATTCAGAGAACATTAGCATGACAGTTAACAGAACATCAAATTAGCTGACACATCCTAATTCTCACCAGGATAAAGCCCCGGTCTGTTTATCAAAAACCAAGCAATGTAGCACGATTGTCATCAGATTACAGCCAGCTAATGCAATTGCATGAAACAAAGATACAGTGGTATGTAACTGCAAGCAGAAAAGCTAGAGTGCAACAGAATGGTAGTCATGCTCGTGCGGATCAACAACAGTACTACGATACTTAAGCTAATAATACTAGCAGAACCCAGAGGCGGGCCAATCCTCAACCACTGAAAACAAATATTAAGCGGTGTCTCACATGTGCATACTGAAGCAACACGGCATTAACAACTAGCAGAACAATTTACTTTGCATCAACGACACCTGCTGTGACTTCAGCAGTTATCAAAGGGTCACGCACAGAAAAATCAGAACCTCTCTTGAAGCTCCGAATGCAACCTCCCCGAGGATCAGAACACCAAGTCATAAGCACTAAGGAGGCTTCACTGGCCCATTTGATGGACTCCAGACTCGCCACTTTGGAATGCACCTCTTCCATCGAAGTGAAACCAGCAGCCAACATAACCACCACCTCCTTCAGCACCAATGCATTTTCAAAGAAAAATTTGAGGAAGGCGAGCTCACTTCGACCCCCATGGAAATCACGGAAAACGAGCAGGTTGATGCGCGATCGAATGCATTCTATGATACCAGACTCGTGCCAGAACTTCAGATTGAGCTTGCCAGCGGATTGATCAGTTTTTCCACACTGCAAATTCGATCAAGTAAATGCAAGTGCAGTTCATCAGCTATTGATAACAAACAGAAGTAAGGTGCTATTACATGGTGCAAATGAATGCCAAAAAAAATGTATGGGGCTTCACCCTGATGTAGAGCCTGTCAACATTCGGAAAGCATCTCAGGAAACTGGGAATCATCTTGGCATCATTGCGCACTCCGACACGCACCTCCATAGCCAGGAATGTCACACTTGGAACTATGGTGCTTGGGCTCACCCTTGTTCCAGCCTGCATTTGCCCTCACAATGCACCGAATTAAGAGAAGAAAAATCACAAATTTACATGGATCATGTAGGATTCAACAAATGGAAAGGTAATGCACCTTGATGATGGTGTTGCCGACATCTAGGACGTGATTTTCTGGATCCAAGTATCCCAACCAGTTCAGCTTGGGAGCATGGCCAATCTTAATCTTTGTGCGGTTGCCATCAGGGGCCCAAACATGCGAATGGACGAGCTGTTCAAGGCGTGGGGCATCCAAAACGAAGATTTCTTCGATGAAGGACGAAAAGAACTGCACGCACGTGAGGCTTTGGCTGACAAGGCGGAGGCGAAGCTTGAACAGATTGCCTTTGACAGTGAGTGTCTCCAGCACGGGGCTCCTGTCGAGGATGAAGTCCAAATCCCTGCTCTCCACAAGGACGTTGCAGAGCTCGAGCTCCCGGAGGTTAGGGAAACAGGTGGAGCGCGGGCGTCCGGCCGTGCAGGGGAACCTCCAGAGGCCGAGGTAGAGGCGGGTGAGGGTGGCCATGCCTAAGAAGGTGGCCGGGAGAGCGAAGTCGAGCGGATACCGGTGGTTGACGAGGACGAGTTCCTGGATGCCCTTGTCGGCCAGGAGCTGGAGCCAGCTCGTGAGCAGGCCAGGGAACTCCGCCATGCGGCTGCTGGTGAGGTGCACGCAGCGGAAGGGCCCCGGATGCGCGGAGAGGACGCTGGACACGGCGGAGGTGACAGGGAGGAGGTCGGCGTCGGCGAGGACGAGCGGGGCGGAACGCCAAACCCCATTCCAGCGGCGGGAGAGGGCGGCTGTGCGCGCGGCATCCTTGATGGGGAGGCGGGAAACGATGTTTCCGAGGAGCGTGTCGGGGAGGCAGCTGACGCGATCGACGGCGTCGTCTGGGGGTAGGGCGAAGAGGCGAGAGGCGGCGGAGACGGGCGGGGTGGGAAGGTCGTAGTTGGTGGGGAAGAACAAGCGGTCGACGAACTTTTCGTACTCGTTCAGTTGGGTGTCCAGGAACTCGCGCGCCACCGTGACCATTGGCGCGAGCGGCCCTAGGGTGTCAATGGTCGCCGCCGTCGCCCGCCGGAAGAGTCCTTCTGGCTCGTCCGGGTCAATGCCTAGGCGCCGGAACTCGGCCGCCATCGCAGGGTTCACAGGAACTGGCGACACTCGGGTGTCCATGGCCGCCGCCGGAAGCACCGCGGTGTGGCCGTGTGGGGGGCGCCTGGCGAGGGTTCTGAGCACGACGGCGGAAGGGAAGGGGATTTTTTTTTTTTTAGAAAACCGCACCCGCGGTCCCAAATGTTTGCGGGTTGCGTCAGTTTGGTCCCTAATCTTTGAAATGGAACATTTAGGTCCTAAATGTTTCATAAGTGAGCACGTGCGGTCCTAATTCGGTCTGACCCGCGCCACGTCGGCTGCTGGTCGTTAGGCGGGAGATTTCCCGCGGCTGGCTGATGGATATTTTGCAACTGAACCCCTATAAGTATCTGTCTTCTCCTTTCCCACGCCCTAGACCTTCTCCCCTCCTCTGTTTCTTCTCCAGCCACTGCCCATCGCCATGAGTGCCACAGCAAGCTCATCTGAGTGGATTCGGCCGAGGAGGAAGCCATCTGCTCCATTCCCGTCGCAAGAACTCGCTGTAGCTTCTCTCCCGCCGCCGCTACCTGCTGGAACTCTGCCGTTGGTGCCATGTCCGTCTTGTCGATTTCGCAGAACCATTCGTCTTGTCTCAAAGTCGAGCTCCAATCCTGGGCGTGTCTTCTACAAATGCCCCAACCATCGGGTAAGATGTTGTTCTTAGGACTAGCAGATTCATTTCCCTCCCATTTTCTTATTTCTTTCTCTGATTTATATCTCAGGTTACTCCTAACCCTTGCAACCACTACTACTGGGAAAATGGAGAAGACAACTATGTTGATTTTCTGGTTAGGAATGGGTACTATGCAGGAGAAACAGAGAAGGGAGAAGAAGATGTTGGACAGAGGGACATGGTGGCTGTACTGAAGAAGATGGATCAGCTACTTGTCATTGGCAACAAAGTGTTAGCGACAATTGTTTGTCTAGTTATGGTGATGGTGTATGTAGCGGTTGCTAAGTAGATCAGGGTGATGTAATATGTGAATGGAAATGAATGCTAGTTTCTCTTTCAAATGCAATGTACGAAATGTTAGAATCTTGGTGATTTCAACAAGTGGTAGCGATAATCTCTAGATCATTACATCCAAAAGAAGTCTTGTTGGCAGATTTAACAAGTGGTAGTGATCATCTCTAGATCATTACATCCAAAAGAAATACTAATGGCAGATTTAACAAGTGCACTCTTGCACTTACATGGTTTGAGTGAAACCGAGCTACATCTCGAGCATCGGGTTTACATCAAACCTAGCCAAAATATGAGTTTGTTCTCCAAAATATACAACCTATCTTCTAAAGATGTCCAAAATATACAACTATCTCGAGCATCGGGTTTCATCAAACATCATTTGGCACCTTGTTCTCCTTCTTTTTCCCAACATTCCTCTTCTTAGCTAAACCAAGGGTTTTGATTGGTGGTCTTGGAGGTGGTAGATCATCTCTGCAGCTGGCAATAAACTGTCTTTCAGGGAGATGATCTGGTGGTGCAGCCTGAGACTGTTGAGTGGCTGCTGCCTGCAAATTCAGAAGAGAGCAACAAAAAAAGAAGGGAGATCATCTCTGCAGCATGGTTGCACAGTTTTAGAAGAGAGCAACAAAAAAGAACTCACTTGTTCTGTAGAGAACGAAACACACTAGATGATGTAACATCATAGTTCATTGCAGATGCCACAATGCTAGCTGTTGCACTAGTCTCCATTTGTGGTAAAACCTTTTTCTAGCAGATAGAAATGTACAAGTAAACAATAGATAGAAATGTGCAAGTAAACAATAGATAGAAATGTGCAAGTAAACAAAAGATAGAGATGTACCTTGGCACTACTACTTCTTTTGACTGTCATTTTCTTTGGAGGTTGTGGTTCATCTTCAAGATCATCATCAGGTAGTACAATTTGAATTGGTTCTGGCTGTGCTGTAGCTGCTGCTAGTTTTGCTGTTTCCATACGACCAGCACAATTTGAATTGGTTCATCTTCAAAATAAAACCAAACTGGCGAGGCCTCCCTGTTTCCATACGAGAAAACCGCATGGAAGTAAGCTAGAAAGGGCCAGAAGGATTGCATTGAAGCAGATCCATGGAGATGAACTGGCACAGTACAATTTACTGTGGGATTTTGCCCAAGAAATAAGAAGATCAAATCCTGGCAGCACAATGTTTGTGACTCAAACTGCAGGAGTGTTCAAGAACTGTTACATGTCACTAGATGCATGCAAGAGAGGCTTCATGGCAGGATGTAGGCCCATTATTGGAATTGATGGGTGTCATATTAAGAACAAATTTGGAGGTGTGTTGATGGCAGCTGTAGGAGTAGATCCAAATGACTGTATTTTCCCTATTGCCATTGCTATAGTTGAAGTGGAAGATACTAACTCATGGAAGTGGTTTCTGAGCACACTTAAAGATGATCTTGGCATAGAGAATACAAGACCCTGGACATTTATGAGTGATAGACAAAAGGTGACAATTTACATGCAATTCATCCACATATTACATAGCTTGACATTATAATTGCTTATGGCCTGATGCTTGACATTACAATGTAGGGCTTGATCAATGCAGTGAATGCATTATGGCCTGATGCACAACACAGATTTTGTGTGAGGCATCTACACCAAAACTTTGCTAGAAATGGGTGGAGAGGTGACATTTTCAAAAACAAGTTGTGGCAGATTGCAAGAGCTACTAGAGAGTGTGATTGGCAGAGGTATATGGATGAGATGAAAGCATTGGACCAGGATGCATTTGAGTATCTGAATGCAATTGATCCAAGGCAATGGTGCAAGGCATTCTTTGAGGAACTGCCTAAATGTGATTTGTTGCTGAATAACATCTGTGAAGTGTTCAACAAGTAAGTTTCCTTGATTCAGTACTAGATTCTTTGTTTCAGTACTAGCTTTGCATGTTTCCTTGTTCCAATAGTAGTTTCCCATGTAGGTACATACTTGATGCTAGAGAACTGCCTATAGTGACCAGCTTGAAAAAGATCAAAGATCAACTCATGGTTAGGTTTTTTAACAAGAATAAGGAAGTAGATGAGATGTGTGGCACAATTTGTCCTAAAATTAGGAAAAAACTAGATAAAAACATTGATTTTGCCAACAATTATGAAGCAAAGCCTGCAGCAAAGCATCTGTTCAAGGTGAATGGGTTGTATGGTGAATATGAGGTGCACATTGACAAGATGGAGTGCTCATGTAGAGCCTGGCAGCTTTCTGGAATCCCATGTAGGCATGCATGTGCAGCTTTTAGGCATGAAAGGATCAAACCAGAGTCAGTGGTGCACAAATGTTATAGCATAGATGCATTCAAAGCTGCATACACTGGTGTAATTATGCCATGTAGTGACCCTAGAATGTGGAAGAAAATGAAAGGGCCAGAAATTAGACCACCAAAGTTTGACAAGCAAGTTGGGAGGCCAAGCAAAAAGAGGAGGAAGTGTCCACTTGAGGAGGATGGTGGCACTAGGCTAAGCAGGCATGGAACAATTGGCCATTGTAGTGTGTGCAATGAACCTGGCCACAACAAAAGAAAGTGCCCAGCTCTTGGCAGAGATGCAGCAAGTAAAGCAAAAATAGCAGCAGATGCGGCTCTACAAGAAACTAGCAACTACAAAGCCAGAACCAATTCAAATTGTACTACCTGATGATGATCTTGAAGATGAACCACAACCTCCAAAGAAAATGACAGTCAAAATAAATAGTAGTGCCAAGGTACATCTCTATCTTTTGTTTACTTGCACATTTCTATCTATTGTTTACTTGCACATTTCTATCTATTGTTTACTTGTACATTTCTATCTGCTAGAAAAAGGTTTTACCACAAATGGAGACTAGTGCAACAGCTAGCATTGTGGCATCTGCAATGAACTATGATGTTACATCATCTAGTGTGTTTCAGGTTCTACAGGAACAAGTGAGTTCTTTTTTGTTGCTCTCTTCTAAAACTGTGCAACCATGCTGCAGAGATGATCTCCCTTCTTTTTTTGTTGCTCTCTTCTGAATTTGCAGGCAGCAGCAACTCAACAGTCTCAGGCTGCACCACCAGATCATCTCCCTGAAAGCCAGTTTATTGCCAGCTGCAGAGATGATCTACCACCTCCAAGACCACCAATCAAAACCCTTGGTTTAGCTAAGAAGAGGAATGTTGGGAAAAAGAAGGAGAACAAGGTGCCAGCCTGATGTTTGACAGAAACCTGATGCTCAGATAGTTGTATATTTTGGACATCTTTAGAAGATAGGTTGTATATTTTGGAGAACAAACTCATATTTTGGCTAGGTTTGACAGAAACCTGATGCTCAGATGTAGCTCTGGTTTCACTCAAACCATGTAAGTGCAAGAGTGCACTTGTTAAATCTGCCAGTTAGTATTTCTTTTGGATGTAATGATCTAGAGATGATCAGCTACCACTTGTTAAATCTGCCAGTCAGTACTTCTTTTGGATGTAATGATCTAGAGATTATCAGTTACCACTTGTTGAAATCTGCCAGTCAGTTTCTAACATTTCATACATTGCATTTGAAAGAGAAACTAGCATTCATTTCCATTCACATATTACATCAGTCCTGATCTACTTAGCAACTGCTACATACACCATCACCATAACTAGACAAACAATTGCTGCTAACACTTTGTTGCCAATGACAAGTAGCTGATCCATCTTCTTCAGTACAGCCACCATGTCCCTCTGTCCAACATCTTCTTCTCCCTTCTCTGTTTCTCCTGCATAGTACCCATTCCTAACCAGAAAATCAACATAGTTGTCTTCTCCATTTTCCCAGTAGTAGTGGTTGCAAGGGTTAGGAGTAACCTGAGATATAAATCAGAGAAAGAAATAAGAAAATGGGAGGGAAATGAATCTGCTAGTCCTAAGAACAACATCTTACCCGATGGTTGGGGCATTTGTAGAAGACACGCCCAGGATTGGAGCTCGACTGAGAGACAAGACGAATGGTTCTGCGAAATCGACAAGACGGACATGGCACCAACGGCAGAGTTCCAGGCGGAAGCGGCGGAGAAGCTACTGAGTTCTTGCGACGGGAATGGAGCAGATGGCTTCCTCCTCGGCCGAATCCACTCAGATGAGCTTGCTGTGGTACTCATGGCGATGGGCAGTGGCTGGAGAAGAAACAGAGGAGGGGAGAAGGTCTAGGGCGTGGGAAAGGAGAAGACAGATACTTATAGGGGTTCAGTTGCAAAATATCCATCACCACCATGGAAATCTCCGCCTAACGACCGCGGCCGGCGTGGCGGGTCGGATCAATTAGGACCGCGCGTGCTCACTTATGAAACATTTAGGACCTAAATGTTCCATTTCAAAGATTAGGGACCAAACTGACGCAACCCGCAAACATTTGGGACCGCAGGTGCGGTTTTCTCTTTTTTTTTTTGACAGGAAGGGGATTTTTTTTTAGAGAGAGAGAGCATAAGTGAAATCCTATACACCTCCCACTGCGGCGCAGAGCGCGTCCAAACCTGCCCAACTGCCGCCTCCTGACGGGCCGACACGTGGACACGTGAAAAAAGTCCAACACAGGCACGGTCCGGCCCGTCGGAAGTGTCGCGGTGTGGCTGTGTAGGGGCGCCCGGGCGAGGGTTCTAAGCACGACGGCGAAAGGGAAGGGGATTTTTCTTCGAGAGAGAGAGCAGAAGGGAAATCTTATACACCGCCCACTGCAGCGCAGAGCGCTTGCGTCCAAACCTGGCCAACGGGCCGCCTCTTGATGGGCCGGCACGTGGGCACGTGAAAAAAGCCTAGCACAGGCATGGCCCGCCCCGCCGGAAGCGTCGTGGTGTGGCCGTGTGGGGGCGCCTGGGCGACGGTTCTGAGCACGGCGAAGGAAGGGAATGGGATTTTTCTTTGAGAGAGAGAGAGAGAGAGCGAAAGGGAAATCCTATACACTGCCCATCTTGGCGCGAAGCGCTATAACCTGGCCACGAGCCGCTGGCCGACGGGCGTGCGTGGGCACGTGAAAAAGCCTATGCACGGCCCGACCCGTGAAGCGACGCGGGCCGGCCCGACACGGCCTGTCAAGATCACATGTGTTGATGTTTTAGAAAATATAGTGCAAAAAGTGTCCACCCATGAATCAAACCGGCGACCTCGCCCTCCCAACTCGTCACCCCAACCACCAGGACACGGGGACTGTGCTGTTTTAGTATAGATTCGGTTTTATTAGACAGGCCAGCAAAACAATGACAGGCCCGCGTGCCTAACGTGCCGCGGGCCGGCCCGTGAAGAGTCGGGGTCGGGCTCGGGCCGCCAGGCGGGGCACGCGTGCCGGCCTGGCATGTCACGTGGCTTGGTGGGCCGGCCCGTTTGGCGCGTGACGGGCCGGCCCGTTTGGCCAGATTTGCTCGCGTCGCAGCGGGCGTTTGGGCTTCAACTAAAAAGCGCGGTTGGGTTCTTTTTCCAAGGTTTTATGGTTTTTCTGTGTGGTTTTGTTTTCTATTTTATTCCTAGTTCTACAGTTTTTGGCCGGTTTTCTCTATTTTTTAAGTTTTGTTCAAATTTTGAAAAATGTTTTAGATTTCAAAATTGTTCAGATTTAAAAAGTAGATTTTATCTTTTTAATATTTGAATTTTGTTCAGATCTGAAAAATGCTTTGAAGTTCTAGACATTCAACAGAGCAAGAAAAGTACTCCCTCCATCTCAAAATAGATGGCGCGGGTTTATCAAATTTTGAATGAATGTGTCTAGATTCATCTAAATTTTGATAAATTTGTGACATCTATTTTGAGATGGAGGGAGTAAGTGATTCGAATCAAGGTAATGGCACAACAAACGGTGTGTAAGATGGATATTTTCCAACCAAGTTGTTATATCATAACCAGATGAACATGCAAGTCCCGGAATTCATATAGTGTACCATATAGCCGTTGCTAGTGTATCTCTGAGAATGCATGACAAGGCTTGGGGACTTGGGGTTTAAGCCATAATTGATCATGTTACATATCATAAACCGGTCAAGTGTGCCTGACCATGTAACTGATCATGTTTTATATGTCAAAAAGTTCAGTATTTGAAGTCCTTGATCTTCGTCACGATCATCATGTAGTTCTTCGCTAGATCCTGAAGCACCTCTACTTATCCAGAATTGGATTAGTGGTTTGAGAAGTTACATACTACAAGGTTTTGATACAGTTAAGCAGTTTTTCCTGTGCTAATAAGACTCGAGCTTAATTAAGTGATCTTGAAGGTTGAAATAAAAGTCTGAGCAGCCCGGGCACTTTGTAGGAAATTCTCTGAACATATCTTGAGATTCTTTGTTTACCCAATCTAGATAAATGGGTATAAATTTGTGTAATTACCAGCGGGAGATCAGACAATTAAAGAAACCAGAATTCAACAGAGAAACAAGGTTTTAGAGTTCTGCTGAAAGGCGTGTACATAGCCCCCGTTTCTAATAATTTCTCTTATTATGTAATACAGTACTGCACTATATAGTAGTGGTAGCAGGTTAGATCAGTATGCAATTTTGATTCCCTGCTGTAATCTGGTCCATCGTCCAAACTTAGATATGGATGCTCCAACATGAACTGAATAAATAGATAAGGCTATAGCTGTCTCTAAGGTTCAGACTTCTCTCATTCAGACTTTGTCTTATTGTCAGATTTGCGCACTGAACGGCGCCGATTAAGAAGAGCAGTCTGACACATTATCAGATATAGGGAGGTCAATGTGGAGTTATTTTTTTCAAGATGATAGGACCAAAATGATGACACAAATACTTCCTCCGTTTCAAAATATAAGATGTTTTAAGTTTGTAAAGAAAATGTATCTAGACTTTTTTAGTGTGTATGATTCACTCCAAATCTTAGTAAACCTACATACTAAAATAAGTCTAGATACATTTACTTCACAAAGCTAAAACATCTTACGGGGAGAGTATTATATATGGCGTAGAGTTCGGATTGAGGGATTGATCCATGTGCACAAGGGGAAATTGAACACTTCATGTGAGCTAACTTGAAGGGTTCAGATAGAGAGAAGGGCGTGTCGTGGATCTCATGGTGAAGCCTCCTCAAAGAGTGTGATTCAGTTCCAGCCTCAACCCTAGGACTTTTCCTCCACCTCCTTTCTCCAATATATAGTGTGTGTTTTTCTCCAGACAACAGATTTACAGGAATATTAAGTGTTAATGCGAAATTAGCAGCACTATAGTTGTTTATAGCATTATGTACACACTTTCATAGAAATGCTTGGAGAATAAATTTATTTGCATACTTCAAAAAAAAAAAAATTGCAGGTGTTCCACAGGAAACAGTTGAGTTTCAACATAAAGGGGCCTCCTGTTGCAGAAGGAAAATAGGGGGAAACAATGCCAGCGAAATATTCGAATGGAAGTACAGAAGGCTGCATAGGTTTTCATCTTCATACCTGAGAAATCTATGCAGTAGCGCTCCCTGAATGACAGCAAAAATGGTACTCACAGTTTAGTCTTTCAGCATTTGAATTTGACCAAATGCAATGTGTAAGAAATTAAGAACTGAAAGCAACAGAAATTGATAAGTAACCTATCTATGGTCAACTGCAGATTCATATTAGCTAAGTTCAAGTCGAACATGTGCATGTAACACAAGTTTATAAGAGCCAGGTGGACAGGCAGAGTCATCCATCTTAACCCTGAAACTGAAAAGTTACAAACACGACAATCTTATTTGACCTTTAATTTTACAAAAACAAAAACTAGAACTGCTCCTTGGTGCTTCCAGGTTTCAACAATCAAATTCGGTTGATACTGCACTAATTAGGTTGGGTTTTCTGTTATTTTATAAAGAAATTTGATCAGAGGTTAGGACGTTTGTATGTGCATACTAACACTAGCCATAGGAAAGGTACAAAAGGGCCACAACGGATTATACAGTACCCAATTATATGATTAACCAATATATGATCGGTTTGATCTAATGGCTGGTATGTTCGACCTTGTTTTGACCAGAAATCAGGCTGGTCAGTAGGAAGTCTATGTTTGCAAGCAGCTCGTAGTTCCCCGTGTTTCTGATTCTGCAATTGTAAAACAAATCAATGTTATCCCGTTGGAATATAAAAGGTCTAAGGACCATACATGCGAACTCCCATCTCTATAGTGAAGAATTATTGGTAAACAGACTACACTATAGAAACACTCCAGCATGAAGAAAATCTGCAAGCACAAACAGACAAGTCAAGAAAGCAAAGCAATGTAAATGAGATAATGTCATAACAAACATGTGTGTAAATACTGTTACAAAATGTCATAGCATATGCAGACAAGATGCAAGCCCTAGAATGCTAAGTATTTGTCTTCTCTAGAAAAACTACTCGTCACCATGTAGAGAACACCTGAGAAAAAATGGCAGCGGGGCTAGCATTTTAGCCTAACTGGTCAAGGATGCCACACACCAGTTTGATCAGTCCAGATGAACAACTATTCTTAGCAATGTAGCTAAAGTCGCCATGACCTTAGCACCGTCGAAATAACCAAATTAGCCTGCATATTAGGATTCAAATTTCACAACTGAAGAACAAGATAATAAAACATAAGAAGCTGCCACAAATATTGGGTAGGCATATCTATGCAAATTAATAAGAATACACACAACTGTGCAATCCACCAGAACCAAAAATCTTCCACCAGCTGGAAATAGTTTTTCATGTAACAGATTTGCATGACAGTAAACAGAGCATCAATTAGGTAATCTCATCACTAATTCTCACGAGCATAAAGCCTCATCTGCTTAGCAAAACCATGCAATGTAACACAATTGTCATCACATCACAGCTTGCTAGAAATTACATGAAATAAAGATACGGTGGACCATAAGTGCCAACTACAAAACAATAATTGCAACAGAGGGAAGTCGGCGCATCAACAATGGTACTATGACACTTCAGCTAATTATACTAGCAGAACCCAGGGGAATCTTCACACACTGAAAACAAATCGCAAAGTTTGTCTTTCAAGTACATACTGGATCAACAGAAAATGAACAATTATCAGAGAAATTTACTTCGCATCATAAAATGCATAGGCACCTGCTGTAACTTCAGTGGTTAGCAAAAAGGGCCGAGAACAGAAAAATCAGAAGCTCCAAACGTAACCTTCTTGAGCATCAGAATAGCAACTGACCAGAACTGAGGAGGCTTGACTGGCCCGTTCCACAGACCATAGACTCTCCACTTTGGAATACACCTCTTCCGTCGAAGTGGAACCGGCGGCCAACTGAATCATCACCTCCTCCAGCACCAATGCGCTCTCAAAGAAAAATCGGAGGAAGGTGAGCTCACTTCGCCCCCCTCGGAAATCAAGAAAAACGAGCCGCTTGACATGCGATTGGATGCATTCTATGGTACCAGATTCGTGCCAGAATTTCAGGTTGAGCTTGCCAGCAGATTGATCAGTTTTTCCACACTGCAAATTCGATAAGTTAATGGACATGCAGTTCATCAGCTATTGGTAGCAAATAGCAATATGATGCTAGTACATGATGGTGAAAATGAATGACATAAAAAAGTGTCAGGGGCTTCACCTTGATGTATAGCATCTGAACATTCGGAAAGCATCTGAGGAAACTGGGAATCATCTTGGCATCATTGCGAACTCCGAAACGTGCCTCCATAGCCAGGACTGTCACACTTGGAACCATGGTGCTTGGGCTCACCCTTGTCCTAGCCTGCGTTTGCAATTATGATACACCCAATTAAGAGAAGACGAATTTACATTGATCGTGAAAGAAATAAACTGAAAGATCAGGCACCTTGATGATAGTGTTGCCGAACTCTAGGACCTGATTTTGTGGATCCAAGTATCCCAAAAACTGAAGCTTTGGGGCATGGCCGATCTTGATCTTGGTGCGATTGCCATCAGGGGTCCAAGCTTCCGAATGGATGAGCTGCTCAAGGCGTGGGGCGTCCACCACGAAGATTTCTTCAATGAAGGACGCCATGAGGCGCACGTACTGGAGGCTTTGGTTGATAAGGCGGAGGCTTGAACAGATTTCCTGTGACAGAGAGTGTTTCCAGCACGGGGCTCCTGTCAAGGATGAAGTCCAAATCCCTGCTCTCCACAAGGACGTTGCAGAGCGCGAGCTCACGGAGGTTAGGGAAACAGGTGGCGCGCGGGTGTCCGGCCGTGCAGGGGAACCTCCAGAGGCCCAAGTAGAGGCGGGTGAGGGAGGACAGGCCTAGCAAGGTGGCAGGGAGAGCGAAGTCTAGTGGCCACCGGCGGTTGACGAGGACGAGTTCCTGGATGCCTTTTTGGGCGAGGAGCTGGAGCCAACGCGTGAGCAGGCCATGGAACTCCTCCATGCGGCTACTGGTGAGGTGGACGCAGCGGAAGGGCCCCGGATGCGCGGCGAGGACGCTGGACACGGCGGAGGTGACAGGGAGGAGGTCGGCATCGGCGAGGACGAGCGGGGCGGAGCGCCAAACCCCACGCCAGCGGCGGGAGAGCGCGGCGGTGCGCGCGGCGTCCTTGACGGGGAGGCGGGAGACGATGTTGCCGAGGAGCGCGTCGGGGAGGCGGCTGACGTGGTCGACGGCGTCGCTAGCGGGAAGGGCGAAGAGGCGAGCGGCGGCGGAGACGGGTGGGGTGGGAAGGACGTAGTGGGTGGGGCGGAACAAACGGGTGAAGAACTCTTCGCACTCGTTCAGTTGGTTCTCCAGGAACTCGTTCGCCACCGCGATTATTGGCCCGAGCGGCCCTAGGGTGTCAACGGCCGCCGCCGCTGCCCGCCGGAAGAGGCCTTCTGCCTCGTTCGGGTCAATGCCAAGGCGCCGGAATCCGGCCGCCATCGCAGGGTTCACAGGAACGGGCGACAACCGGGTGTCCATGGCCGCCGCCGGAAGCGCCGCGGTGTGGGACGAGGGTTTTGAGCGGCGCGTAGTGTGTATGTCGAGTGGAGTGGGAGGCGGAGCAGGAACACGAAGGGGGAAATTGGTTTTTTTTTTCGCCCGCTACCTGGCACGACGATTCGAGTTCAGCAAGTACATGGCTAAATTTTTTTAAATAATACATTTTTTTATTGAATTTCACAAATAATACACAAAACGGACAATTGAAATCTGTTGGCCGGTCGGCCGTTCAACAGACGAAACACTGCCTTCGTCCGTTAACGGACGAAACACTGTCTTCGTCCGTTGACACGCAGCCTTCGTCTGTTCACGGAACGGACGAGACACATGCTGTCAGCTGTTTGGTAAAGGAGGGGTGTGTCGTCCGTTGAACGGACGAAGGCTGTGTGTCGCCGTTGAACGGACGAAGGCTATGTTGTCCGTCAAACGAGTCTGTCGTCTGTTGAATGGCCGACCGACCAACAGATTTGCAATTTGTCCGTTTTATGTATTATTTGTGCAATTCAATAAAAAATGTATTATTTAAAAAAAATTAGCAAGTATATGCATGATGTATTGCTAAGCACTAAAGGACAAGATTTCTAATTAGTCAGCTCAATTTAAAAAGAAAATTTAAAATATTTTCTAGGTCAAACAGTTTGTCCGAATTAAGATCCGTTTTCACTGTTAGGCTAGTCGTGACGAGATCTTTAAAACTAGATCTCATGTTGGTATATTCTGATAACTTTTTTTGGACCAAAAGTTATACACCCCTAACACGCAAGTTATCCGGGTTTTAGCATGTAAGTTATCCACCACTATAAAATTTACTCACGAATCACATGCTTAGGATGGGTAACTTTTTCTGTTTACCCAGAGGTTATCCATCAGTAACACGAGAGTTATTCAGGCTTTAGCATGTAAGTTATCCACCACTATAAAATTTTATCCATATATAGAATATAAAAAGTTATTATAACGGCTTGGCCTCGTCGTCAGTCGCCACTCTCACAGCATACGAAGTACTCAACCTCGAAAGACTAACGCGTCAAACATCAAACATATTTTTTTAAAGGAACTAAATCTAATCTTCTTTTGCATAGGATATAAATAAATGTGGTCTTATGCTCACCCATCATGCAACCAGTAATCTAGCTGCTCGACTTTGTCTTTCGTCCCGTAAAATACGGATGACAAAGACTCGAAGGGTGTTAGATTACCGAGTCTTAATCGCGTCGACGCTAACGCATTAATAATAATAAAGTCTCAGTGTCCTAATAACTAGATTACGATGTTTCAATTAAACTTGCTCAATACGTATGTGAGAACACCCCACTAACATGTTTATATGATGGGTAACTTATGTGTTAATGAGTTGATAACTTATATATTATGATATGGATAACTCATGTGTTTAGGATGAATAACTTTTTTCTCCGAATTTTTTTCCTCGAAACATATCAACATGGGATCTAGTTTTGAAGATCTCGTCGCGACTAGCCCAATGGTAAAAACGGATCCTAAATCGGACAAATGGTTTGATTTATAAGACATTTTAATTTTTCGATTTGTTTTTTTTTTTTGCTAACTTTGATTCATTTTGTAGTTTAGTGGACATGGTATGGCAGCGCACCGCAAGTATGTCCGCCAAGTTTTTACTTCCACCGACCGGTCAGTGTCTAGATTTTCCCTTTTTTTTACTGAGAAAAAGCGGTAGGGAAGGGAAATTTTCATATTCCCTCCAATCATGTACGGATCCTGCATGGGGCAAGGGTGTAGAAAAAGCTCTTATTCTTATATAGTTATACGGTCGATATACAACACTAGTTGCATTTTTTCTCTAATATATATAGTATTTTCCCAGCTACAAACTAAGTAAAAATTCTATAGTTTATTACTCCTGATGAGTGTCCTACATTTGTCTAGATACGCATGTTTAGCCATGTTTTAGTGTGCAACTACATATGTATCTTAATATATCTGCGATACTTATTTCCGAAAAAAAGTGCAGTCTAAGTTGCAAGCGGCCCATTAGGTAGTATCCCTTGTATATCTTTTTCAAGAAACATTTCTACCATTAACAAATTTGTGTGATGATTTTGTGATTTTTATTACTTACCCGTTCAAAAGAAAAATACTTATAGACTCAATCATCACTTTTTTCCATTCGAGAAAAAGATGATCCAAGCATTGGACTCACAAAACTACACGTGACGGGTGGCATCGAAGCGGTAGAATCGATAAAATTCTGTTTTTTTATTATTTTCTGTAATCTCTGTCACCTTTTAAGATATTTTTCTCAAAAAATCCTAATATATTGTCCTACAATACATAAATTATATTTTTACCTATGTTACCACTTGATCTTTATGTTTCGTGTTAGTTAAAATTTGTACACCCAAAGCTGAAATTCTAGATCCGTCCGTGCCTTCGATCCATATTAGTTGACTTAGATTTATCAAAATTTGGATAAATCTATGTATAAATAATATCTAGATTTATCTAAATTTAAACAAACTTGAGTCAACTAATATAGATCAAAAAGAAGTAGTTTTTTTATCATTTTTGTCAACGTGACCAACACCAACATCAATTTTGCCATTTAACTGATCAAAACTTCAGTTTTATCATTGCTCTGTTACAACGCCCTTCAATTTGTCATTTTGTTATCGCTCCCCGTTAGTATATAATTACTTTTGCCATTATAAGTTCCTTATCCGTTTCTCTTTATTTTGGTTGGATCTACATGTTTTTGACAAAATCCAAAAAAAAAAGTAATTCACCATGCCGGATGTCTCTAGCCAGATGCAAGAATAATGTTATTTATAACAATTTGCATCATGTGGTTGATTAGTAGCTTACGAGAGTAGTAATAGATATTGAAGTCTTCTATTTATCTTTGGTTAAAATCTAAACTTTTATGGCTGCTTGCCAAAAGATTTTATGACTACCCGTAAAAAAAAGATTCTATGACTCATGTATCCTATTTTGAGTAGACTTGTTTAGCTTTGATGCCGAATGTGTCTTACTTTAACATGAATAAGTATGTGGTTATATGCATTAACAACGTAAAGGCTGAAATTGTCCTCCTTTTCATAAATTAATTGTTGTGCTAGCATTCTCATATGCTAACCGAGAGTCCTCAAATTAAGGCCTATTCAATTTATGCATACCAATAATAATAGTTCCTAGACAAGTTGATGAATTTTGTGGATATGTGTCTTTGTAGAATGAACATTGCCCAATTATTTGTTGATAATTTTAAACATTGAACTATTTGCACAATTGACATATTAGATGTGTTTCTGACTGTCCCGCTCTCTTCAGATAGCAAAACTGATTATAGACTAACAATGGAAAAATGACGGAATGACAAAACTGATGAGCGTCGTAACAGGGTGGTGGTAAAATAGGAGTTTTGATCGATCAAATGGCAAAACCGAGTTTGGGGTTGGTCATAGTGGAAGAAATTATAAAAACCCATTTTTATTTCGGAGAGAGAACTTCGTGCTCACTTTATCAAAAGTTTATACTCCCTCGGATCCATAACAAGTGTTGTCGATTCAGTACAACACTTATGCATCGGAAGGAGTAATAATTACCGGAATGTTTAACCAACCGGAGGGTTTGAGAATCAAACACGACGACCTATAGTCAAAGTAGTAGCCATGCACGCCAACTTGTGTGCTACCGTGTTGGAGCCCCGACATCCATGGCGGAAGGGAATTCCACCCCTCATCCACTCTTGTTTTGATTTCTTGCATAATCTGGCTGAAGATGTCCAGGTTCTTATCCTGCAATCCTTTCACGACCTTCATGCAGTCTAACGCAATCACTTCGTCGCCTACATTCAGATCAACTGCTAGGGCAAGTGCCTCTCGACATGCCATTTCCTATAGGCACCTAGGGTGGATGATCCCATCAAGGGCCCCACCGATGCGCCTAGATAGATGTCCTTTGATGATCGACAAATGACCCCCATAGCTACATGGATTGTTGTTTTGACCACCACCCCATCCACGTTAATCGTGTATCTCCCACTGGCAGTGGCATCCATATTGGCGAGGGAGCGCCCCGAGGACCAGTTTGCCATGGGACTCTGATACACCCCGTGAATCACTTTTCGCCTAGCATGCCAACTTCCCCACATGGTGAAAAACATCTGATTGAGGTCAGGTCCTTCTACATCGTGTTCATCATGGCGAACAACCACTGACACACCACCGGTTCCATTGGCAAAATAATGTGCTCAACAATCACAGGATCCACAAGCACCCACACGCATTGCGATATGTTTTAAATGTGGAGCCAGAATAGGAACGACGCAAGGAAAGGGGGAGATGGTTTTTTTGGATAAAAATAATGGAAGGGAAGGGGAAGTGAATGAAGTGATCCTCAATTGCGGGAAGAAACCTAGGCGGGCTTAAATGTTTGAGACTGATCACTCTTATGGACTATGAGTTGGTCACCAAGAGTTATTGAATTTCCCGCTAAAAATACATTTATTTGTAGGTAAACTAGTTGTTGATTTCCTTAAAGTTGGGATCCTATAAAAAACTTATTGATTGGAATTTCAAACAGATATCGTTGGATGAAGAATAAATTTTCAAAATGTTGACCATGTGTGTTTTAAATCAGATGAAACTTTACTAAAGATTTTAATATATGCTTATTTTAATTGCAAATAGTGTAGCCAAGAAGTGAGAGATGAACTATTGCAACATATAATACCGCAATCCAGGCCCAAAAGAAATCCCAATTTGGTGGATTGTGTTGAGCCTTAAATTTTAATAGGTTAGCGAAAGCTTTGATTGTTTCTGTAAACATCTCTCACATCTCAAAAACAGGTTATCCCAACTAGTAACTGTTATAACAATGTCATATCTTAATTCCTATCATAAAAATGAGCCTCCAACAGCAAACAAAGGCCACCCTTTCAAGATCCGTCTGTATTCATGCATTCAAGACATGACATCAAGATTCACATTTCACAACACAAGAGTGTAGGAATTGACTTTCTCAACTTAATCAACCAGGAAAGACCAGATACTTACTGGAGCACGCTAAAGGAAATTGGTAAAAACATTAAGCAAAAGCTCAGATATCTCTGTTTCTCTAGTAATATACTATCTGAAACTTGCACTAGTCTGAAACTTAGAACTGAGCATTTTTATATGCCTCTTAACAACAACCACACTTTGACGCTTAGGAAACAATACACCGTGAAAATTCTAGACATTCAATTCCAACAAACTTGTCCTGGAATAACCAGATTAACATGCATGCAACTCCAGCTCCCTGTTTTCAAATAATGTACTCTATAGCCCTTGCTAGCATATGCATCCGAGAATGAATGACAAGGCTTGGGGTTTAAGCCATTGGTCATGTTACATATCATAAAGTTGTAAAGTGTGCCTAAACATGTAAATGATACACCTTAAGGCATGTCTAGTTAATGCAAGTGCATATTAGTACTCACATTAGAAGAAACCATAAAATGATAGAG
Source organism: Avena longiglumis (assembly GCA_030063025.1). NCBI lineage: Eukaryota > Viridiplantae > Streptophyta > Magnoliopsida > Poales > Poaceae > Avena > Avena longiglumis. Next base: position 214,174,635 of record CP125979.1, read on the forward strand.
CTAGTTGTGGCAATAAGGTACTCGACAGGTTTATGCAAAATCAATTAGAATACACAAAGGCATAATGTTGAAGATATAAAATCTACTTCTAGATGGAAACAAGCATTTCATGGAAGTGAGAAACATGTTTAAGGAAATTTGTAACATAGCTAGCACCTTAAAGCTCATGCTTAAAGAAATTTCATTATTGCTTTTAATGAAAAAAGTGCACCTTAAAGCTCGGGAGCCTAATACTGGTCATAGTAGGAGTATCAGGTATCATGCAATCCATGTCATCAAAAAGATGATATGACAAAGTAATTAATGATGAAAGAGATGCTAGTGGTAGCATGTTACGATATGGTATCATAGCGCATATACCTATAAAAGTCAATAGCAAATAACTCTTGTACACAAATTTTCATTGACATTATACAAAATAATAAATAGTATAATATTATGATATACTATATGATTCTATGCATTATAGAGGTTGTATCATACACTAGTATCATGTGCATGCTACATGATACTAGTAATATGATACTCCCACTATAACCAGTCTAACATGCGCACTAAACAAGGGTCTATATGCTCACTTTGGTCAAAAGAAACGGTCAACTTATTAGGTGTAAGAAAGCAAACTATGAGATTTCGACCGAATTTGTATACACTAACCATGTTTATGCACATTACATCTTTGCAGAAAGCTAATACAAGATGATATTAATTAATTCTATGCGTACCCATGGTTGTATGTATAATCTACGGAATGAAGGTAATACTTTTTGTGAACATCATGTTATTTTTAGGAACATGCATTGACACCCGCTCTCACATTGATGCCATATACATGGGTCATCAAGGGCATGTGCGAAGATGAAATATAGTTTATTTAAAACACAATAATGGACAACAATGTTCATGACTTCAAATTCAGTTACGACCTTGGAAACTAGTGTATGAAGCGAAGGCTAGAACTGATTGCACTAGCATCCTTAACACCAGCTGGTTACATCATGCCCGTCCGCTGTAGCAAAATTTAACCCGAAAGAATTCTAAAGTAGTAATAATTGGAACTATACATTGGTCAACAACAGTCGATATGTCCGAGTGGTTAAGGAGACAGACTTGAAATCTGTTGGGCTTCGCCCGCGCAGGTTCGATCCCTGCTGTCGACGATTTGTTTTTTTTGTCCCCCTCCCTCCTCTCCTCTCCCATATGATCCTTCTTTTCTAAATATAAAACGTAATCCTTCTTTCTAAATACAAAACATTTTAAGAGTTTAAATCAAAGTTTAAAAACTATTTCGTATTTAAGAATATAGGGAGTACTCGATAATCAAGACATACACGTGACATTACAAAGAGGGAGCACCATGTATTTGGCTTGGCGTTGAGTATGAGTAGAGGGTAGGGCTTCAGTAGTTTCCTAGAGTACACGCGCGAGGTTAGTTAGTGTACAGTACACACTTGTAAGAGAACCGAATATGCCAAGATTAGCATATTGCCGCCGCACACGGCCGGAGTTAGTCTTCCTTAACCGCCTCCACTTCTTCCCCTCCACGGATCCAAATCCTCCACGCCAGCGCCACCCAGCCCAGGCCGAGCCGGAAAGCGACGCCAATCAACAACAATTACCCGCCTCGCCCACGCACGCAGACCGTAGTAGTAGTAGTATTTAATCCCATCCGGCTTCAATAATCGCGTGCGCACAAGCATAAAAATCACGGCGACTTTCCCCGACGCACCACCACCTGCTCCGCTCCTCCTTCCCGGCGGCTTCGCTCCGCAACCGCAAGGTCGATTTGATTCTCCTCCCTTCTGCCTGCCTCCAATTCCTCTGGATTTTCGGTTGTGCTGTTCGATTCATCTAGTAGTGTTTTCGCGCCTTTCCCCGACCGATTCGCTTCCTCCTCCCGTCGATTCCCCGGCCCCGATCGATTTTACCTCGCTATCGTGGTTCCTTGCCTCGCTGGCTTCGTACCGTCTTCTTCTTTTTTCCAGAATTGGTTCGGCGAACATACAAGGCTCAGCTGTTGCGTGTGAGACTAGTTCCCCATCCCTCTTGCGTCTCTCTGTACGTTTCCTGATAATTTGTATTGCAGGTCAACGAGTCGCGCGATGGGTCTGGGACTTATTAGAGCGCCCTTCTTTCTCCTCGCCTTGCTGCTCCTCAGCCTGGGAGCTGCACAAGCCCGGAGCACAGGTATGTCTCAGTCTCACCCAATAGCCCTTCCATGCTGCTACCTATATATGCTCTTGTCTTCTGTGGTAGGGACTGGAAATTTGGAATTGGGGATATCCTGCTCTGAAATCTTATTGTGCTAGATTGCTAGGTAGCAACTTTACTTTGGTATCAAAATACAAGCGTGCCGTATCTTCCATCTGCTTTCATAAACAGCTTAATTGGAGTGTGCCAATGTAGCAGCAGCATGATAGAATTTCCTTTTCTAAACCTAAAACCATGCATGATTGTATAAGGATAGTATTTTTTTTACATCTTATAAGGATAGTCTTTGGATAGCAAATTTTAGTTTCGTAGTTAACATTGATTGTTTGAATGGTCACAGTTAACATTGTTAAGTTCTCTCATGAGTTAATGCCTAGTTTTGTTAGTTTGTTTACGTAATTCAAGGCCTAAATCAGGAATGTACATGAACAAGATACACCCGTGATACTGCATAACCCGGCCTATCTAGATTCATGGAATTGTTCCTCCTTGCGTCCGCAATTGTTCTTTGGCCAGTAATATCTGATTTATTGCTTCACAGTTTTTCTTCATATCGAGAAGGAGGACCGAGGCTATGGTCAAATTTCCAAGGAGGAATTAACTTCGAGCAAAATTCCTGTGCATGTTAACAGGGGTATCCCACTATGCTCAGCGTGTCAGAACTTCACAACTGAGGCACTTAGCTATGTTAATGAGAAACAGTCACAGGATAAGGTGATGCAGGTCCTTCATCATGCTTGTTCTCAGACATTATCACTGGAAAAGAAGGTAATCGTTTTCAACACTCTGGTCTGTTTCTGTAATCGGTTACATGCTGAGTTCTATGTACTACAGAAAATTACCAGCATTATTAAAATGTATTAAAGCACAGTACTGTATTTTATTGCTAAATGCTGTGGTGGGAAAATAACTCCCAAAACATAAATCTGTACATGGATTATCTTAGCATGGACATTCTCTCTCTCTGCAGTGTGTTGAGTTGGTGGACTACTATGCACCTCTCATCTTTGCCAAGATCGCTGAGATCAAGCCAGACGAGTTGTGCAAACAATATGGCTTCTGCAACTCTCTTCTGTCTGGTGTGAGAAGTGAGAGTACATGCGTGCTTTGCCACCAAGTCATGGATGAAATTGAGTCCAAACTGAAAGATCCTGATGCTGAGGTAATTCCTTTGTTTTACTTGATTGTTGCTTTGCTTCTGCCCTGACTTTTTATTCTGTCTGCCCCTAATATTTTCCATGTGATATCTGTAGTTTGAGATAATTCAACTTCTCCTCAAGGAATGCAACAAGCTTCAAGGTCATGTGCAGCAGGTAAGCTATCTATCTCTTCTAATGAAAAGAATGTATCCCAAAGGAGATATTCAGCTTCTTCAGTTAACTTTCATTATATAGCATGCAAAGGCTACACGTCTTGACATTTTCCATGTTTGACAGTGCAAAAGATTGGTCCTGCAATACATCCCTCTCATTCTGGTCAATGGAGAGAAGTTCCTTGAGAAGAATGATATATGTGAGATCCTTAAAGCCTGCGACGCCGGCAAAAAGAAGATGGTTGGATCATTCTCCGAAGGGGGATTGCTGAGCGATGCATGATGGTAGGAAGTTTACACCAAGCCGTGTAAACCCGGCACGGTCAGAACGCGCAAGTTCTTTGTTGTACATAAGGATAAGGGTTTAAAATTTAATTGCCTTTTTGTCTCCATGTTGCTCCTGCATTCCTTTGGATGCCTTGTGTATTATAAACGAGCGTTATGAATAGGCTGTACTCTGTCTAGTCAACTTGGTGCTTATACATAGATTTATACTATTATCATCTCAATTCAATCTAGTAAATATATTAAGCTATGTTGTACTTGTTACTCTGTCAGTGATTAATTTGTACTTACATCTACCTACTATAATGGTCTAGAGTCATATGGCCTGTTCTGGTGATCAGATTTCAGTACTAGTGTCTTCTTAACAATATTTGATCTTGGAAATCATATGATTGTTAAGAAAATAAGAAGGTTGTTTTGAATTTTTGCAGCTGTGATTTTGCAACACAAATTTTGCTACTAATAGAGATGGGCTTTCTTTCTAAAGAAAGATGCTAATTTGATTAATATCAGAAAATGGAATGAATTTATGCTTCACTAATTGAATGATAAATGACTACAAGCGAAGGAGATAGGCGGTTTAAAAAAAAATCCAAATTTCAAACATGTAAGTTGTCAATGCTTAAGATTGTATGGCATTTTGGGGGAGAAATTTGAATGGTTGTTGTAGCAAGTTTTGACATCCACGGTGTACTCACACATATTTGAACATGTCCTGACTGGTACGCCTTTCAGTCTACTCCACTGAGTATATCAGCAGAGATTACAGGGGATGGCCCCAAAGAGATTTGCTAAAACTCCTTACTTCACCCACCTTGTAATCGTGCATATGCAATGCACATGTTAACTAACATAACATTGCTAGACACAAAAAATACTAGTAACATAATTCACTTCAAAAAGGTGTAAGCATAACTTGATTTGTGGTCTTATTATGATGATTATTCGTATCCTCATTTGAACACCATTTAAAAAATGAGGACTTCTAAGACAGAAACATAAATTTTCATAGCATTTACCGGTGCATTAGAAAATCAAGGGCATGGAATTAGCCAATATCCTAGGTATAAACAGCACCTAATAGTACAAACTATCTGCGGGGAGAAATTAAGCTAGGGAATCTCTGTCTTGAAGAGAAGATCATAAGTGAGGCGAGGTCAAACCTTGCGACTTGACAAAATTTCCGCAGATCATCTTCTATTGCCGAGCACACAGCAGGACGCCTCCACATCTTTTGATCGAAATAGCTGAAACTTTTCCGAAAGATGAAAAATGCAAGAACATGACTCTATTATCAAAAAATAGGCTGGAGTTTCTATAACTATATTGAGTTCTACTTATAGACACACTCAAATTTCTGGATTTTTGCTTGACCGTTGCTGGACGAATGGTACCACCGATAAGAAACTCCGTCCAAGAATTGTGACATATATGCATTGCATTGTACAGTTTGACAGAAAGCCAATTGTATGGATTGCTAAGCAGAATTTATCTATGCTTCATCTTTCGTCAGGTAGCGGTCACAGATCCTGACCATCCATCCGACTCTCTAGAAAAATGCATTTTGATTTTCCCATCTGAAATCTGCTTGCTCAAAGTTCTCGTTCCACTACAGGGTACACCTATTTATTCCCGAGCCATCGCCATCACGCCACCCTCCACGCGAGGCCGCCACCGCCGCGGGAGACAGCACACCCGCCGTCACGGGAGACAAGAGACAGCACACCCGCCGCCACGGGAGCCTGTGTACCACCTTGATCTGGTATGATTGCCAGAAAGAGGATCGGATGCTTTCGTGAGGAAGGAGTAAGAAATTTCGAACAGAGAGAGAGGTAGGATAGAGTTTTCTTCTTTCTCATTACTCGCATAGTTATCACGTTACATGACTTGGGTTTAAGTACCCCACACCGCCCCGGCCCAAGGTCCACACGACAACGCGACACACCACGACATGACTCACACGTCACACTTTGACACGTAGGCGCTAAGGAGATACATCAGCTGGAGGAAAACTTGCTTGCCCCCAAGCAAGGACAGAAGGAAAACGAATCTTCAACACTTCCCAGTCTTCCCATGTAGCCGAATCCTCAGGCATCCCGTGCCACTTGATCAATACTTGGGTTATTGCTGCGTTGCCTTTCTTCACCATCCGTCTATCAAGAGCTTTCTCAGGCAAAATGTCCTTCAGGTCAAGCGCTGGTACCGTAGGTAGTTCGGCAAAGACTGGCGTGTAGTCTGACATGTGCTCCTTGAGTTAAGATACGTGGAACACCGAATGAATTAAGCTTCCTTCAGGCAGCTGCAACTTATATTCTACCTTCCCAATACGCTCGAGAATCTCAAAAGGTCCAAAATACTTGTAAGCTAGTTTGGGAAATGGTATGTTGACCACGGATTTCTGCACATAAGGCTGAAGCTTGAGCAGTACTTTTTCACCCAACTGGAACTCCTCTGTTCTGTTCTTGTCAGACTTTTGCTTCATGCAATTTTATGCGGCAGCTAGATTAACCTTCAGTTGTGCCAATTGAGCAGCCCGTTCTGTCAACATATCAGGGACAGTGGCATCCGCCAGCACTGGAATAGATGGCATGGCCCCTAAGTTTGGTTCGTGACCATAGAGAGCCTTGAATGGCGACATCCCAATAGAGTTGTGAATAGAAAGAATTATACCAGAATTCTGCCAAAACAATCCAGCGCCGCCACTGAGTTGGGTTGTCCTGAATGCTGCATCTCAAGTACATTTCCAGACTCTGATTCACACGCTTCGTCTGCCCGTCAGTCTGAGGGTGGTATGTTGTTGTAAAGTTGAGCTTGGTTCTTAACTTGGCAAACAACTGTTTCCAAAAATGACTTGTAAAAATGGCTCCCCTATCAGACACAATGGAATGCGGCATACCATGGAGCTTGACCACTGAATCAATGAAAACACGAGCTACTTGAGGTGCTGAAAAAGGACGCTTCATTGGAATAAAGTGGCCATATTTGGTAAATCGATCCACCACAACCAGAATTGTGTTTGCCCTTTCTGATAGCGGCAGACCTTCCATAAAATCAATTGTTATAACTTGCCAAGCTCCTTCAGGAATAGGAAGAGGCTGGAGGAGCCCTTGGGGATGCTGGTTCAGGTGCTTGGCATGTTGACAGACATCGCACTGTTTGATAAATTCAGACACAGCAAGTTTCATACCTGACCAAGCAAAAAGCTTCTTCAATCTTTGGTAGGTTGTTTCTGTGCCAGAATGTCCCCCAATGGCGCTCGCGTGAAACGCTGCAATCAACTTAGTTTGAAGTGCTGAATTTGCGCCAATAAAAATTCGCTCATGTTGTAACGAGTAACCATGTTCATCAGGACTGGAAAGCGCAAGTTCCTGTAAGCGCCTCTAAGCAGCAACATCTTTGGCATACGAGTTAACCACCTCTTGCAGCCAGGCCGGCTGAACCTCAGAACAAGTCTGAATCGTAAGCAGATGACCCACATGGAACAATGAATCAGCGGCTTGATTTTCAACACCCTTTCGGTACACAATGCGAAATTGCAATCCCATGAGACAAGCCATTGCCTTGCGCTGCAGTGGGGATTGCAGTGTCTGATCCTCGAGGTAACATAGAATGTGATGATCTGTCTTGATGACAAATTCACCACGCTGGAGGTACGAACACCACCTGTCCACTGCCATCAGTAGAGCAAGAAACTCCTTCTCTTAAATGGAGAGCTGGCGATGCGAATTTCCCAGTGGTTTGCTCAAAAAAGCGATAGGATGATCCTCCTGCATCAACACTGCGGCAATGCCCGTGTCACAGGCGTCTGTTTCGACCACAAACATTTTCTGTAAATTGGGCAATTGTAGGACTGGTGTGGATGTCATTGCTGCCTTTAGTGCCCGAAATGCCTGAGATGCTTGATCATCCCAGGAAAAGGCTTTCTTCTTCAGCAAATTGGTAAGGGGACGAGCGATGATTGCATGTTTTTTTGACAAATTTACGATAGTACCCTGTGAGACCAAGGAAACCACGAAGCTCTGTCACTGTAGTCGGCTGTGGCCACTATATCATTGATTCAGTTTTCTTGGGATCAGTGGCAACGCCATCAGCTGAAATTATATGCCCCAAATATTCCAAACTAGAACAGTAAAAAGAACACTTGTTGTCTTTCACATATAACTGATGTTGTCGCAACAGTTTAAGGACCTCAGTGAGATGACGGATATGTTCTGCCAAGGACGAACTATATACCAAAATGTCATCCATAAACACAAGCACTGATCTCCTTAAACAGGGATGGAGGACTTGGTTCATCACACATTGAAATGTTGCGGGAGCATTGCATAGCCCGAATGGCATCACTCGAAACTGATAGTGTCCTTGATGTGTTTTGAACGCTGTCTTGTGCTCATCAACCGGTAGCATTCTAATCTGGTGATATCCTGCACGGAGATCAAGCTTGGAGAACAGTTTAGCCCCAGCTAGTTCGTCCAGAAGCTCATCTATAACTGGCATGGGAAATGTGTTTTTGATTGTCAAGTCATTCAACCGCCGATAGTCCACACAGAAACGCCAAGTGCCATCCTTCTTTTGGACCAAGAGCACAGGAGATGCAAAGGGTGACATACTAGGAGAAATAATGCCAGCTTTCAACATTTCAGCCACCTGTTTTTCAATTTCATCCTTGTGTGCAGGTGAATATTTGTATGGCCTGGAATTGAAAGGAGAAGCATCATGTTTATGGGGTATTGCATGGTCATATTGCCTCTCAGGTGGCAATTCAGAGGGTGTGACAAACACATCACTGAATTCTTGCAATATTGTTTGTATTTCTTCAGGTACAGTTTCTATTCCCTTAGAATGTTCAGTCTGTACAATGGCCAATGCCCAAACCTCATTACCTTTGTAGCATTTAATCAGCTGTTCAACAGGGAGTTCTTGTACAGTTTGGAGAGCAGGTGCCAATATACCTTGTAATTTTACAAGCTTATTGTTATACTGAAAATCCAGACGATGGTTGAGCCAATCAGTTACCATAGGACTGTGTTGTTGGAGCCAATCCATACCTAAAATTGCATCATAAGCCCCCAATTCCAAGATTCTCATATCTGTGGTGAAAGTCTCCCCTTGACACCACCAAGATAATGTTGTCACCATTTTGTTGCATTGCATACATTCTCCATTTGCTACCTTTACTGGAGTTGCAGAGATATCTTGGACTGTACAATTGATTATGTCCAACATGTTAGCATTAATAAAGCTATGACTACTTCCTGAGTCAACCAATATCAAAAAAACTTGGTTACCCACTAATGCTCTCAACTGCGTGTTTGTGCTTCACCAGTTCCTGCCAAGGCATGAATAGATAAACTAAGCTGCTCAGCATGTGCCAAGTCCTGCATTTCCAACATATTCAGTATTTCTTCAGGAAGTTCAGGAGTGTCTTCAGTTTGCACTACATGAAGTTCTGCTCCTTGTTTCTTGAGACACTGATGTGTGGGATCATACTTTTCTCCACATTTAAAACATAATCCATTAATGCGCCTATAATCTCGAAGTTGCCTATCCTTCCACATATCCCCTCCTATTCCGATAGCTAGCTTAGGTGCCTCCCCTTTGGTAGGAACAGCCTCTGCTTTTGCATAGTGGCCATGTCTCTGTCCCCAGTATTTGGAATCTGCACACACTTCCTGTTGCACGACAGCTAGAAGAATGGCCCTCTCTACAGTTTTTGGAACCTGAGCCTCCACTGCTCCCCGAAGTTCAGGTTTCATCCCTCTGACAAACTGAGACACAAAAAACTGTTCATCATAGTGTGGATTTTGCAAGGATATCTGGTAGGACAAGGTCTCAAACTGTAAATGATATTCCTCAACTGTTCCTTTTTGCTTCAGTGCCAGAAATTGCTTTATATATTTGCGATGATCATCAGCGCCGAACTTGTCTTCCACTGCTGTCATCAGTTCAGGCCAAGTGTTGATCGAATGCCACAATCTATACACCTTAAGCCATAGTGATGCATTACCATCCATATGCAGAGTCGCAGATACTAACCACAGAGACGCATGGACATTGAACAACCTGAAATAATCAAGACATTTATCCTACCATATACGCGGTTGATCACCATCAAAGCATGGGAATGACATCTTCAAATTATGCTTCACAGGATCAGTGTTGCAAGTGGTTCTACCGCCGTCTGCTCCGCCAATTCTACTGCCCCCTGCGCCACCAATCACTCCAGCACCAGCGCCACCCCCGCCCCCAGAATGCACCCCCGATCCTGGGGAAACCAGGCCTTCCCCACTCCCAGTCAGAATCTGAGCTGACGCAGATGCACCTGGCGCGTCGCCCGACCAAGTAACCTGAACGGTTTGAAGAATGCTCTTACCACCCAGGATAGAAACGCCTAGATTCGGATCGTCCTCCTCGAGAGATGGAGAGCGCCGCATCTAGCGTTCGATGCGTTCCACCGTGACCGTCAGCTTGTCGTGCAGAGCCTAGAATTGGAGTGTCGTGTCCGCTTGTGCCTTGCCGTTCGCCTCCACCGCCTCTGCCACCAACCCGAGCTGTGCCACCAGCCCTTGCTGCGTTGACTCGATGACGGCAACGCGGCCATGAAGCATATCCATCGCTTGCCTGCACTCTGTGAGAGACTCGATTGCTCATGTCGTTGCTTCCCCCATCGCTGCGAGCACCAGGGATGTCTGCGGAGAAGCTTTAGTCAACGCCATGATGAACTCATCACCCACTGGTGCCAACCGGTCCTCGGATTTTTACGGCACCACGGCGGTGAATTGGGAGGTCCACGAACTGTGCCGCCATGGGGATGAGGATATTACCAAGAGAGCGATCCAAAGACGGCCTCCTGAACCTGTCGAACCCGTGGAGCACGCCCAACGATCGGTGAATCTGATACCAAATTGTACCACCTCGATCTGGTATGATTGCCAGAAAGAGGATCAGATGCTTTCGTGAGGAAGGAGTAAGAAATTTCGAACAGAGAGAGAGGTAGGACATAGTTTTATTGTTTCTCATTACTCGCATAGTTATCACATTATAGGACTTGGTTTTAAGTACCCCACACCGCCCCGGCCCAAGGGTCCACACGACAACGCGACACACCACAAAGTGACTCACACGTCACACTTTGACACGTAGGCGCTAAGGAGATACATCGGCTGTGATAGCCTGCATGTCGCCGGAACACCCCGTCAGAGACGCAACCCGTCGTCAGAATCTCTGTCTTATCCTCATCCTAGCAGCTGCCGAACCCGCCGAGTTCAAAGGCGGGATCCACCGCTACTGCCCCGCGCGATCCCACGCCAAGGCCGCCAGCGATCCTCATGCTCGCCCTGTCTGTCGCGATTCGAAGGCGACGGGTACGTAATGAATCGGTTCCCCTGGTGTATAAGTGTGAAATGTCTATCCTTGGTATCACTTCAAATTTTGCAAAAGCATCTACACAACGGATGATTCCTTTGAACAAGAGGTGTAAGAAACCCAAATCAAGGCAGGTAAAACTAAATGTAGATGCATCATTTCGTGTGGATAAATGTGCATGTGCTATTGGAGCTGTTCTACGAGATTATGATGCAAACTTCATTGCCGCTTCGACTATCTATCTCCCATTCGTGGCATCCCCGACGATGGCGAAGGCTAGGGCGATGAGAAAAGGATTAGCGCTAGCTTCAAGACTAGGATGCAACAATATTATTGCAGAATCGGATTCGATTGAAACCATTGAAGCATGCACTCTGATGGGCATTGGTGGAATGAATCTGCCGCGGTGTTTGCTGAATGCATGGATATGATGTATTTAATTCAAACCGTGGTGTTCAGTCATTGCCCAAGGGAAGAAAACGGGGTCGCCTATGATCTAGCAAGGTGTTTTTCTGATATGAACTCATGTAATTGGGTCAATGATCCTCCTAGTTTTATTTTAGATAAACTCCTGCACAATGTAACACTGTAACTGTTGGTTTTGTTCGGAGCAGCAAGTTTCAGACGCACTATTTTCCTTTCAGGATACCTAAGTGGGTTGGAAGGTTTTTAATGAGGTGGATTTCTTGCTCAATATATTGGTTTAAAAAAAGCATAAAGGATACTTGTGGTTTTTCAAATACTCAACACTAAAAGAACTAAAGTCGGGCTACAATAGGAACATAAAAATTACCCTATTGTAAAAACATACTCCCTCTATTTTATATTACTCTACATATTAGGTTTAGTCAAAGTTAAACGTTATCGAGTTTGACCAACTATAAATTTAAAATTATAATGATTTACAAAATTAAATTAATACTATTGAAAACATAATGAACCATTCATAGCATATACGTTTAATATTATAGATATCGATGTTTTATATGTTATACTTGTTTAAATATTATAGATATTGACTGACTTGGTCAAAGGTGTGGAGTAATATGAAATGAAGGGAGTGACATCTTCGCTAGGTAGCTACTTCTTAGTTTCGAATCATTTAGATTTTTTAGTTGTCGGATGCTCTAAAAACTAGATACAATAAAAAAATACCCCCGTGCTCGAGCTGTGTTGCCCCCTACCCCCACTGCACCCGGGCTTATAGCTCCCATGCGACGTCTTTACTCGGAATTGGAAGGAACACGACATTGTTGAAAAGAATAGCTCGCATGCGACACTTCTGAAGCGGCTAATAGCCCAGGGCCACACGGGCCATAAAACGGTCGATAAGGACACATTTAACTATGTTTCAAGATTAGGGTTAAGCCAAACCGGTCGGTTGGGACAGCCAGTCAAGCCAACCGCTTCCGACCGAGAGCGCGCGTCACACTGACTGTAGCTTCCCCGGCGGTGGTAGCGGACCTCACCCATCGTTCTCGGTGCCGGTGGTGGCAGGGAAATTTTTTTAGGCGACAACGCTTTTCGTTCGACGGCGAAGGTGGTGAGTGCCATTTGAAAGCTAATTCCTCTCCCATTCTTCTCAATTCGAGATCTGAGCGTGCCCATTGATGCTAGATTGTGGAGGCCGGGGTATGCTGAACGGGGCGAGGGGGAACGAGATGGAGCATGGATAGGGGACTTCTAATCAATATATCCCGCATCTCTGCACTTAATTTCTCTAAGTTTGAGCTATTTGTTCGCTTCCGCTAGCTCACAGTGCCCGCCAAAAATAGGGGAGACGATGTTGCGCGCCAAACCTTCGAATTTCGCATCAATTTCTTTCCCTCTAGGGCTGTTTTAGTTGATGGCAACACGTAGATCACTGAGAAAGACACGGTTGTTAAATAGGAGGTGGAATTAGAACATGTTGATCCCCAAGAGCTAATAAACATGGGAGAGGAGGCGGTGAGGAAAATGGCGGCAAAAATTGGGGATATTGTGGTTTGGGGGCCAGAGCAAGAAGTTTCTTTGTTACGATTTGATGATTGCAAATGTGACTATGTTAGGGTTGAGACAGGGGATCATATAGTTGATGAAATCGATGAGCGAAACGGTTGGACAAGCAAAACTGTTCTGTTTTTAGCAGAGCTCATTGATCTGAAACCTGATTCGAGGGTTGGATATGTGGCCTCGAAACTGGCTGCTCAGATGGTCGAGGATGATTGGGCTGCACAAAGGCAAGTAATACCTATACTTACTGAGTTGGAAGTTTTAACAGTGGAGGATGATGCTAATGCACAAGGGGAGGCTGCAGATGCTAATGCACAAAGGATTGTAACTGTTGATTGGAATTCAGTTGAGATACATGACCGGACTGATTTGGTCATTGCACAAATAGATGACATTGAAATTACAAAGCTTTTGGGCATTCCTATAGATGATAGAGACAAGGAGAAGAAGAGGGATGAAGTTGCAAATGATGGTGACAACCATTTAAGAGATGAAGAGGCCGATATAGATCTAGAGTTGTTGGAAAATGCTGCAGTTCATGTAGATGATGCACATGATGATGAGCTAGTAACAGTTTATGACAAAGAGGACCCAGTTATTGAAGTTGGGAGATTGTTTCCAAGCATGGATGAATTCAGGATGTGTTTCAGGACATATGCAGTCAAACATGAGTTTGCTACCAAGACTATGTGGACTGATAAAAAGAAGTTCTATGCAAAATGCGTAGGTTATGATGGTGGCGCCAAGCCTTGCAAGTGGTATATATCTGCTAGATGCCAACCTGATGGAAGGACAATAAGAGTGAATCAAATTCCAAAACCTCATACTTGCATTACAAGTTCTCAAACAGTTACAAAGATGACATCACAATTATGGGCTGCAGAAAAGATCAAGCCCATTTTAGCCACAACACCAAATAGCACTGCAAAGAGACTGAAAGTAGACTTGGAAAAGCAGTACCCCATTAAGCTGAATTATACTACAGTGTGGAAGGCAAAACAAAGGGCAATGAAAGAGCTATATGGTGATTGGGAAAATACCTTTCGAATGCTTTATAACTTCAAAGCAGAAGTAGAGAAGAGGTCACCTGGCAGTGTTGTGGAGATAGATACTGAGGTAATAGATGATGGGAAAGTCTTCTTCTCTAAATTCTTCATGGCTTTAAAGCCTTGCATCGATGGCTTCAAAGCAGGGTGTCGTCCATATTTGAGTATAGACTCATCTTTCTTGACTGGAAAGTGGAATGGTCAACTAGCAGCATGCAATGCTTTAGATGGACACAATTGGATGTTCCCTGTAGCTATTGGCATGTTTCAGTCTGAGAGAGAGGCATCATGGACATGGTTCATGATGCAGTTGAAAAGATGCATAGGGCCAGTCTCTCCATTGGCAGTGCACACAGATGCAGGTAAAGGTTTAGAAAATGCAGTGAAGATTGTTTTCCCTCATGCTGAGCAGAGGGAGTTCTTTGGCCATATGTGGATGAATTTGATCAAAAAATTCAGAGGAGATGATTTTGGACGCATGTGGCCAGCAGCAAGATCTTACACCAAACAGACACATTCATATCACCTTGAGAAGATTAAGGAGGCATGCTCTGAGGAGGATAGGGTCAAGTTTTGTACATGGTTGGAAACCTATCATTCTCTTTTATGGTACAGGTCAGGTTTTAACACTGCCATCAAATGTGATCATATCAACAATAATTTGGCAGAAAGTTTCAACAACAAAGTGAAGGAGTTAAAAGACTTGCCTGTCCATGACATGGTTGACCAGATCATGATCATGATCATGAGTTTGTGGGAATTGAGAAGAAGGATTGGTGATGTTCTTCAAGGATATAAGCTTCCTGATGTTGTGCAGTAGGTGGTCAACAGGAGTAGAAATCTTGAACATTTGCGTGTTGAGAAATCCTCATTGTGGGGTGATGAAGTCAGATATACAAAGACTGGCAGGAGGCATGTTGTTGACAGTCAATTGCATGAATGCACATGCCTTGAGTGGCAACACACTAGGAAGCCTTGTGAGCATGTCATACTTTTCTTGGCCTCTAAACACAAGCTAAATATGCTCCCATATTTGCATGAGTATTATTCTGTAGCAAAATTCAAGGCTGCATATGGAACACCAATTCCAACACTTACAGATCAGTCTTAGTGGCCTAAAGTGGACATTCAGTTCTCCTTGTGTACTCCTTTGATGAAAAGAAAGGCTGGCAGACCCAAGCAGAGTAGATTCAAGGCTTGGTTTGAGAAAGGTGGGAGCAACAAGAAGGGAAAGAAAGATGCCAAGCTAAAAAGGGCCCAAAAAGGTAACAAGAATAGATGCAAACTCTGTGAAGAACTTGGACACCGAGCTGGATCTACCAAGTGCAGATACACTGCTGAAAATCCAAAGTATGTTCATCCAAAATCTATCCCATTTCTTGTTGATGATTTTCTCCCCCAGCTAACTTGCTTGTTTTCAGGAGGAAGCGTGGAGAAAAAGGCCCACCTCTTGTTGTTGAAGAATGCTGGCCAGTGAAAAGGGCAAGAATCAATGGCCAAAGAAAGAAGAGAACTAACCAAATCATGTTTGGTGCTGCTGAGGTGCAATCTGAACTTGTTTTGGAGGATGATGTGCAAACTGTTGAGGCTTTAGGGCACACCATTTCTGATTTGGAAGCTCTGGTGCAAAATGAGGGGCAAAATGAGCATGTTGTTGAGGCTTTAGTGCAAAATGAGCATGTTGTTGAGGCTCTGGTGCAAAATGAGCATGTTGTTGAGGCTCTGGTGCAAAATGAGCATGTTGTTGAGGCTCTGGTGCAAACTGACCATGTTGATGAGGCTCTGGTGCAAAGTGACCATGTTGAGGAGGCTCTGGTGCCAGATTGTGTTGTTGAGGAGGTGCAGGAGGTGAAGGAGACTCTTGGACGTGTTGTGGGGAGGCCAGATGGTTATGGTAAGAAAAAGAAGAGCATAAACCTGTTGTGTGGTGTGAAACTTGTGAAGGAGAATAAATGAGGGGTAAGAAGAGCCAAAAGAAATAGACTTTGAATTTGGCACTTGTTGTTGTTGTAAACATTTGTTATTGTAATAATTTGGCACTTGTTGTTGTAATAATTTGGCACTTGTTGTTGTAAACATTTGTTATTGTAATAATTTGGCACTTATTGATAATTTGGCCGAAATTCAAATATGATGGTAAATTTGAATTTCAACCAATGTAGCTATGTGTACTTTTATCCGTTTGTATGAGCTTCCAACGTTTTTCTCATATGTAGAGTACAACTCATCCTCACCCTGATCCCTTTTGTGAAGTACAACTCACTCTCACCCAAAATGTGGTAGAAATGGGCTCCAAAGCTAGGGTAAACCACCCCATTTCTAAGCAAGTTTTTTTCGACCATTTCTAAAACCAAGTTTGATATTTTTCCTCACAACTATGTCACATAACATGACACCATGCGAAGGTTTTGTATTTTTTTGATTTTTTTTGAATTAGTTATGCACATTTGAATGTCTGGTCAAACTTTTTGAAGGGTTTTCATAAATATTCTTAGCTAGGGGATGAGGCTCACAAAACTAGCATTGGATCTCTGATGAATAGCATGTTGTGAACCTAAAAATGATTTTTACAAAAAATCATCAGCATGAAATCATGTACTTGTAGTTCATATCTTACCCACTTCCAACCGATTCGGCAGGATTTGTCTTTTTCACCAGGGATGGAATAAAAGGTTTGAGATACTCAAGTTGGGACATTGTACATGCTAGTTTGGTCTAGTATTTTTGAAAAATAGGATGTTACCATTTTAAAACTTCAATTTGGTGGTTGCTTCATAAATCCCCTCCTCTTTCGGCACTCAGAAAATAGAAAATGGATTTTCTATGCGTCGAAAAGGAAAACTTTGTACTAAAACATTGTTAGTCATCCCATTATACACATGCATGCCCAATATGGGCACATTATCACAAACTATGCCTTGATTCTAGCTATATCATTGGTTATTTGACCCGAAAGCCAGAAAACCTCGGAGGAGATAGGTCATTTTGTGAAGGGTTTTTTGAAATATGATCAATATACCAATTTTGATATTTTTCCTCACAACTATTTCACATAACATGACACCATGCGAAGGTTTTGTATTTTTTTGATTTTTTTTGAATTAGTTATGCACATTTGAATGTCTGGTCAAACTTTTTGAAGGGTTTTCATAAATATTCTTAGCTAGGGGATGAGGCTCACAAAACTAGCATTGGATCTCTAATGAAATATCATGTTGTAACCTAAAAATGATTTTTACAAAAAATCATCCGCATGAAATCATGTACCTGTAGTTCATATCTTACCCACTTCCAACCGATTCGGCAGGATTTGTCTTTTTCACCAGGGATGGAATAAAAGGTTTGAGATATTCAAGTTGGTACATTGTACATGCTAGGTGGTCTAGTATTTTTGAAAAATAGGATGTTACCATTTTGAAACATTAATGTGTGGTTGCTTCACAAATCCCCCCTCTTTCAGCACTCAAAAAATAGAAAATGGATTTTCTGTGCGTCGAAAAGGAAAACTTTGTACTACAACATCGTTAGTCATCCCATTATACACATGCATTCCCAGTATGGACACATTATCACAAACTATTCCTTGATTCTAGCTATATCATTGGTCATTTGACCCGAAAGCCAGAAAACCTCGGAGGAGATAGGTCATTTTGTGAAGTTTTTTTTGAAATATGATCAATATACCAAGTTTGGTAATTTTCCTCACAACTATGTCACGTAACATGACACCATGCGAAGGTTTTGTATTTTTTTGATTTTTTTTGAATTAGTTATGCACATTTGAATGTCTGGTCAAACTTGTGAAAACCTCATTGACTGCATCCTAAACCCAGCTAACCCTAAGTCCGAATAAGAAACGTAGATCTAAACCTAGCGCGGCATTGTGGCCGTCCGATCGCGTCTTCTAGAAGGATTGCGTGGGTGGCTCTGGGCGATCCGTGGGAGGGCTTGTTCTGCAACCTGATTGGTTGGCGTCTCTTAGAAGGATTTCGCGGCTAGCTCTTGGCGATCCGTGGGATGGATGATTCTGGAATCTGATTGGCTCGTATCGTTTTTCCATGAATAGATAAGGTACAGCGTAGCACACTCCATTGACCGTTGGACCGAGCGTGGTATGCGAGGGCGCTGGGCGGGACAGGCTGCACCATGCATGCATGCCATGCAGCTGTCTCTCGCGTCGCAGTTTAGCTATTTTGCGTAGAGCCTACCGACGCAGCAGCGCTGCAGCATATTTACTCCATTCGTCGCATTAAATAAGTGTACGTCTAACAACTTTCTTCAGTCAAACTTACTCCCCTCCGGTTCATGCGCCATAGAAAAAGTCAATATTTATAAACTTTGACTACGTATATAAGAAAAAAATATCAAAATCTAAAATATGTAATAAATATAAGATACAACGTGACACACTCTATTAACTGTTGGACCGAGCGTGGCAAGCGAGGGCGCTGGGCGGGGCGGCCTGCACCATGCATGCATGCCATGCAGCTGCCTCTCGCGTCGTAGTCTAGCTATTTTGCGTACAGCCAACCGACGCAGCAGCGCTGCAGAGTATTTACTCCCTCCGTCGCATTAAATAAGTGCATGTCTTACAACTTTCTTCAGTCAAACTTACTCCCCTCCGGTTCATGCGCCATAGAAAAAGTCAATATTTATAATCTTTGACTACGTATATAAGAAAAAATATGAAAATCTAAAATATGAATAAATATAATTAGATTCACCATAACACATACTTTTATATTATAAATGCTAGTATTTTGTTTTTAAACTTAGTTTCATACTCCCTCTATTCTGGATTATAGGCTTATATATGCATTGATTTCTCCAATTGACATCCCTGTGATTACTCCCACCGATTTTTCTTCTCACCCGTTGAGTTTCCATGTGTGTGTTTGTTGCATGCGGTGTATAAAAACGAATGAGTTTGTTGCATGTCGTGTGACAACTACCTTGGTCCTAGATTCCTACATTTATTACCGAGTAAATCAAGACCAAATTCTATTTTCTCTTTTATTTTTCACTGTCAATGAACAACTACCTTGGACGTTTTTTCTCTCTTTCCCATTAATGCATGCATGCAGGGGCGGGGGCGACGGTGCAGGGCAGAGTCACGTCACATCCTAGCAATTTTTTTGCACTGACCGTATTGATCACACGCTGCAGCGCTACGCTGCCTACATAGCCTTGGCCGCGCCAACGCAAGATTCCCACGCCGCCATTCACGCTGAGCCCTCAATAAATAGGCAAAACGCCTTTCCCTCCTCATCTTCAACCTTGATCCCGAGTCCCTTTGCCTCCTCCCAGCCCCAAAAAACACCTCTCCGGCGACCATGGCGACCTTCCCCCCGCTTCCCTTCGGAATTCGAGGTCAGCGACGAGGACAACCACCCGGACCACAGGCAGGTCTGCACGCGCCGGAGGCGTGGCAACAAGGGGGGTCGACGCAAAGCCCCGGCCTACCCCTGGGCCCAAGGCCACTTCATCCACAACCTCCTCCCCAGCGTCGGTGGCAACCTCCCCGACTCCGGCCCCTCCGACGAGTATTGGAAGACGACAGAGGAGCAGGAGGCGAAGGAGCTGGCTGCTGCCGCGAAGTAGGAGGAGAAGAAGGACGCGCACGCCCTGAAGAAAAGGCGGAAATGGGAGGAGGAGGACCGAAAAGAGGCAAATCGCTGGGCCTTTCACGAGAAGCAGAGACGACGAGATGCACGGGAGAGGGCGGTGGCTTGGAATGCGGCGGCAACATCTTGGAGGGCGGCGGCGGCACCTCCCCCACTGCCGATGGAGTAGGGCAGCCTCCTAGCGGCGAGGTTGGCCGGCAGCCCTAAACCCACGTAGTAGCTAGGGTTAGGGTTTAGCCTAGGGTTTAGGCGTCGGGTCCTTAGGATTAGTTTCCCTTAGGGTTTATGTAATGTGGGGCCCCTCTCTATATTGTACCCATCTCTATATTGTACCCCTTATGTTATCTAATATATTATATATGTGATCGACTTGTGTTTTATTGTATTGTCATTTATCAAAACACCCAAAACAACAAGTGCATAAAACAAAAGACACACAAAAAAGTTCTCATATAATACTCGTGCAATACTTATAAAATGAGTGAAATTACAAAAGCTCAAAAGGAAGAATAAGTTAATGTTATGATGGTTTATTATTTTCAAACAATACATGCAACACATGGTTCATTTTCAAACAACACATTTACATATTTACATAAGTTAAAGGGGATCCCAAGTTAAAGTGCTCGACTTGTTAGTTAAATGGATGCCCTTGGCCTTCATTTATATATTTACTTTCGCAAAAAAATAAAAGATTGCGACCTGAGCACGAGTATCTACAGATCCACACTTCCCTAGTTAGATTGTAACGTGAGTACTTTTTTTTGCCCAATCTACAAGTAGTTATTATTGGGCCTGGATACAACCATTTTGGCCTAGCTAAGTTCTAGTTGGGCCTGGCCTTTTTCAATCACTCCTCGTCAATTATTTTTTTAACTTTTCAACCCCTCCCCCTCCCCAACACACTGATGAAACTAAAGGAACGCTGATGAAACTGAAGGAACACTGATTTCGAAAACAGAGCAACTCAAAATTTGCCCGAATTTGTGTTGCATTTTATTCAAGCCAAAGACATAGACCATTACATCCATCTCTGCAGGTTCTACAATAACAAAGCATCACTCGAACACTGATTGCGCTGTCTAATGACTAATGATCAGGAGATAAACAAATCCGAGAGAAATTACACAAAAATAAAAAAAACAGCCATCAGATTGTCCTGCTTCTTCAATTCGATGATTTGCCTTAGCTGCTTGTTCATCTTCTTTAGCTCGGCCTTCACTTCCGCATCCACCATAGTACCAGCGGAAATGGGGTTGCCAGATCCCAATTGCTCCACCACGGACGGGTTTTCGGGCTCCCGGGATGCTACCTCCACCCAAATTCGCTCGATGTACTCATCAAGCCACTCAAAATGCCCACATTTTGGCAGTTCCTGAAATCGTAGAGATGAACCCTAAATCCCAAATTCGATGAAATGCATGAAATTTCAAAAGAAAAGCGAGAAATTAGCGCTCGAAACACTCAGATCTCACCTTTTGACGAGGTTTAATCTCGTCAATGCCCATTGTTATGGACTTGGGTTTTGGAGAAGATGGGGATGCTGGAGATCGCGGAACGGTTAGCAAATAAGCAACACGGGGACACGAAGTTTACCCAGGTTTAGGCCCCCGGAGAGAAAACCCTACTCCTGCTTGTCTGCTCTGATTATGGTGGAACCGATGGTTACAGGGGTGCGCCGATGCAATCTGGCGTGGAGGTGTGTATGCGGTGGTGTGCGAGAGATTGTAAGAGAGCCTCCTCGTCGTGCCCTCCTGGACTTTATATAGAGGCATGCAGGTCCCAGGCACAGATGGAGTCGGTTACAGGTTTTAGGGTTTACCCCTTTGAATTTTCTATCTACTCTAGTCTTGCTCTCCAGGGATCCAAAGGCGTCATGGGCCCTAGCCACCCGAAAGTCTTCATGGGCCGGCGTATATTTATCGTGGGCCTTCCTTGGGCTGGACCAGATATGCTAAGGTCGTGTACCCGTAGGGGATAACCATGTCAGTATCCCTCCTCATTCTTTCGGGTGCGGCCATCTCTGTTTGCTAGAGAATGATCTGAGTGTGTAGGGATTGTTGATGCGTGTGCCTGACTCTCCCGACGGATTAGGGTCAGTTAACTATCTTAGGACAAAGCAACACGATCTTCTTCAGATTCGAGTCCCTCAACTCGAATCCGGAACATATGCTGGCGCAATTCGACTCAGGCCATGGAGGACTTACATGAGTGGAATTCCAGTAAATTTAAATAATGTACCCAACGCGTCCGTCGGGATTTTCATCGCGCCTGCTGGCACGGGTTCCCACTAGCAGAGCGCAGTCTCTGCATCGGATCGGGCGTTGATAATGTCGTCGCGTCGGAAAACACCGGAAGGCACGAGAAGGAACAGAGAGAAGTCCACCAGACGAAGGATTCCTCGGATAGCATGAAGACCATATGTAGCAACACCGTTACCAAAGGAAGAAGTGAAACCCTGAAGGTACGACGGAACCCAACCATGAGAAATCCTGGACTCGAAGAGAGAGAAGAGAGCGGATCCAAAATACGTAGAGGTAAGAGGAGAATAGAAGAGGGGTAAGGAGTAAAATCAGACCTAATCAGAACTATCCAACCGATTTTGCAAAAATAGTTTTGACACTCTACTTCGGCCGTTAGCTAGGTTATCCTACAGGCTGGACTTGTGGGGTATCGCAACTGCTGAGCTCTGATACCACTCTGTAACACCCTCCGAATTGGCCCTATGCAAGTTTTAGCGAAACCCGCCAAACCCGCATAGAAACGATTCAAAGGTGCCCACCAGGCACTTTCGTGCGGGTGGAAAACGAAGTAATATCATTACACAATAGTCCACGATGGAACCCACATAACAGATATATACAATAGCGACTCAAAGAGTCAAGAATACAGATATAATATACAAAGATCCAAATCACCTTTAAAATGATAGAGCGTCCGACTACGGACAAGATGCAAATGGGCTAAGATCCCTGAAGAATAACCAATGGCATCCATAACCCTGCCCAGGCCAAGCCGGAAGGGTAACCCTACTAACGGCGTCGATCCCAAAACCTGCTTAAACAAAAGGGGTGCCGACAACGGGCAAAGGAAAAGAGGAGCGTCGATCGAGGCGATGCACGGCGAGGCTAGAATTCGGCGGTCCTCGCCTACATAGGTATGGTGGACTGAAGCGGCAGCGGCAGCATGCACTAAACAACCTATAGAGACTCGATACAACTGACGGCAATCAGAGAGGGTGAAGAAAGACCTACTCAGAACCAAGCTGATACTACCACCAGTCAAACCCATCCTGGCGTTTCCCCCTCGAGACCAAACGAGGAAGTCAACCGAGGAACTCACACAGTTGGCAGTTTTACTTATTCGGTTATTGTTGCAGCAATTACTAGTCAGGTATAGATAGTCATCATGATAAAATAAGCAGTGGGCACTTTTAGTTAACCATTCCGTGATAGTTGCAACACTTACTAGTCAGATACAATTAACATGAGATAATCCCAAAACCCAACAGTTGTTGGTACTTTTATTTAGCCATTCCGTTGTAGTTGCAATACTTACTAGTCAGATTCAATTGTCGCAAGCGACAAACCAAACAAGCAATTGTGGGCAGTATTATTTAGCCATTCCATTATAGTGAAGCTGATTACTAGTCATGATAAAGTCAAATTTATAGTACTACTTTAGTTATAGTTGTCTATGATCGAGATACTGTGCTCCAAGTCGTCCATAATCGCGGACACGGATTTCAGAAAGTTTTACCCGGCCGGGGTGCACCAATAGCAACACACGCTCGATCAACCTCGGAAAAACCAAATCAAAACCCAACGAGGCCTTCACGACAAAGCAATCACAGGATTCAGAAATATTTGAGGCCACCCTTGAGTACACCATGAAGTTAATGACTCGAGACGGACCCGAGGTTTGGGTGGGCCAGTGTGAGCATCGGGAACCCAAAACTGGGCTTGTCGACACCGGAATCGTGTCCCGATCCTAAACAGATGTGCTCCTCGCTGTCGTAAATACTGATAGTAGCATGGCATAAGTACAAGATAGTAAATAAAACCTCAAACTAGTTTGTGGCCCCAAGAAATAAGATGAATCAAGCTCGCTCGGGGTCCCATAATCCTCCCGGATGTGGATAGCGCGATAAATCAAGGAACAGGTATCAAGCACTCGGGGTCCTACGGGACACAAGTGGGCGGTCGGAAACCAAATATTATCTATCACCCACCGATGCCTCTGCTTACTTACTCCAATTTTAGTTGTTAAACAGGAATTAAAGTGAGCGATAAGTAAAACCATGATCATCTCCAACATCAAACATGCGGCAATACACCAACAACTGTGGCACTTGACGACACGCAACAACACTTGAGCAAGCGACTACGACGCGCAAGTCCAACTAGCTACCAAACAACAGGTAATGGGATGTGTCCAAGGCAATATAAGGCTGCACGGGATATCAAGGGTATGAACACTAGACCATCGCAACACAGATAGCAGTAGATCAACTGGAGGGAGTAAATACTATAAAAGTAAGATAGGTAGAAAGGGGGAGATGCTCGCCTGAAAAACATTGTCGAAGGTTCAACCGAAGATCGGGGCGAAGCTCACATCAACTCAACGGCCTTATCCGCGAAGGACCAAAACACTAGAATAACACCGGATGCAGTATTTAATACTACGGCAAAAGATCGGGCATGATGCATGTATGATGTATGGCATGGCAAGGTGCGATGCAATTAGGTCATATTAAGCGGAACCGGGGTCCCGACATTTAATTAGGTGGTTCATGTTGTTTAGCTACCCCGCAATTTAAATGTTGCATTATCAAGACAAGAGATAGCACCCGTTCACTACACAAATTTAAATGAGGCCAATATAAGACTAGATTTGCCCGCATATGGGCCCCATATTTAATTATAAGGTGAATCGGCATAGGGCCCCCAACCCACAACAAGCATGCATGCAAGATGAATGATTAATATGCAACAGGTTTTATGTATAGTATTTATAAAATAGGGTTCGGGAAAAGGTTCACACATTAGGGTGGTCTCGACGAACTTGGTTCCGGGGTTCGGGGTCCGGCCTCAGGGTTCGACGGGATCGTTCTCGGATAACAGAGGTTGGTCTTGTCGCATCCGGGAAGAAGGGCTTGGGTCGGCGTCGGTGCGCTTCGGGCTCGCCCTGGTCGGTGCCGATCTTGTCGTTGCGAGAACTTGTCGGGTCCTCGAATCAGATCGGTCTTGGCGTTCGTGGTGAAGATCTTGGCGTTCCCGAGGGAGTACTTGGTGTATCCGTGTCGTGGTTCTTGTCGGGGTTCTCGGCTTCGGGCGCCGGGAGGGAGAACTTGCCGTCCAGGGTCTAGGTGTCCGGGGCGAAGTACTCGGCGTCCTCGAGGGTGTACTTGTCGTATCCGGGGAGATCTTGATTCAGCTTCGGTCGAAGTGTTCGGAAGCCGATCTTGGTGTAGGGACGGTCCTTGTCGGCGATTCTTCGGGTTCGGGGTCCGGGTGCGGCGAGATCGGCCTTCGGGGTCTCGGACGCGGGATCGTCTTCGAGTTTCGCGAACTTGGCGTGTCGAGGTCAGTTTTGTCGGGCCCGGCGCCGTGGTTTCTCTGGTACATCGAATCCTCGTACTGGCTATACTGAACATCAGCAACCTCCCTTCACAGACTATTCCTGGAACAGAGCATTACCCCATCGGTGTTCATGTAACTCCAGGCCACGCACGGAGGGAACAGTGCCCGGGGTCCACGCTGCAGTCATCTGCGGCCGGCGCGTCGAGGACGGCGGCCTGCAGAGGCGAGTTTGGCGGGCGCTTCGGCAGAGACGGGCAGCTCGGGAGGCGGGCGCCGTGAGAGGGGTCGGAGAAGCGAGGCCGGGCTTGCAGAGGGCGACGGCATGGGCTGGCAGCGAGGTGGAAGGCAGGCGCCGGAGACGGAGCAGGAAGGCGCCGCAGCGTCAGCGTCGAAGGCGCGAGGAGTTTGGCGTAGGGCGGCGGAGGTGGGCTCGTCGGAGAGAGGCGGGGCGAGGCGGAGGGTCGAGGGCGACGCTGGGACCGGCGAGGCGCGGCCGCATGGCTGCAGAGGAAGGTCGGCATGGACGACGAGGGGAGAGGAACGGAGGGGCGGTGGAGCGGAGCCCGGACCGGAGGGAGACGGGAGGCGAGCTGGCGGGGTGCCCGAGGGTGGCGGCAGGTGGGAAGGCGGTCCGTGGCGGGAGGCGGAGGCGCCGGAGGAGCAGCGAGGAGGAGCGTGGAGGAGGCGGTGAGGAGGGCGTGGAGGAGGAAGGGCGGCGCCACGCTGGCCGAGAGGAGCTCCGGCAAGAGGGGACCCGATGCGGCGGGGCGCGTCGGTGGGTGAGCATGGAGGGAGAGGGAGAGGGAGGAGACGGGCGCGGGGTGGGGGTGGTCACGTGGGGCGAGTGGGTGGGAGGCGTCAGGTGGGCCTGGAGGGGGAAGTGGGACCCGAGGGGCAGGGAGGATGGCGCGTGGGTGGGGTGGTTGTTGGGTGTGTGTTGGGGTGGCGGTGTGGTGGGGCCAGGGAGCAAAGTGGTCTGGGTGTTGAGTGTGTGTGTTTCGAACGGGTAGGGCCATGTGGCAGCGTGGGAGTGGGTAGGGGAAGGGAGAGGGTGAGGTGGCAGCCAGAGATTGGTGGGGGTGAGGTGGCTGGAGGGGTGGGTAGAATAGGATTGGTAGAAAAAGGTCTAGGTTGGAACGATTTATTCTGGGGGTGGTCGTTCGGGTCGAATCGGCCCGTTCGAATGCCCCCACTAAAATAATATAACTTTTATTTAATTTGCAATAAACTATTGTAAATAGTTTTTAGACAAACAAAATATCCGGAAGCATCCGGGGTTTAATTTGAAATAGAAGGAGGGCTAGTTTCGGAAAACAGTAGACTTTCGCAACATAGTTTCAAGTAAAATAATATGCATGATGATGACGATGATCAAATGCAATGTGGCATGATGACAAGAGCATGCGGTCATGATGATGCAATGCACAAAAACAACGCGATTTTCTAGTAGTGGTTTTGCGGGATGCCACAATTCGACACCACTAACAATGGATCTCGCCCTCGAGATCCGCCTCATGGTACCGGAAAGAAGGTCGGTGATCTGCATCTTCTCGCTTCGTGTGGATCTTCGCGACACCACTAACAAGAGGTCGTTGTCCATGATCGTCGAGAGAACACTCCGGAAACAAAAGGTCGAAGGCAGAGGTATCAACAAATAAAGCCACCTCTAGCTTCCGGGGAATGAGTGAATTCACATTAATTCACCAATTCGATGTACAAGAGCGAATGATAAGAGTAGTGGTATGGTAGCTACTCCATCCCGCACTAAAACCATTACTCTGCACACGAATAAGCGGATTATGCAACCAAGTCTCGGAATTCAGACTGAAGATCTCGACCAACGAGGTCCAGAAGCAAAGGAGTAATGCAGACTCTGCATCGGATCGGGCGTAGATAATGTCGTCGCGTCGGAAAACACCGGAAGGCACAACAAGGAACAGAGAGAAATCCAACAGATGAAGGATTCCTCTGATAGCATGAAGACCAGATGTAGCAACACCGTCACCAAAGGAGGAAGCGAAACCCTGAAGGTACGATGGAACCCAACCACGAGAAATCCTGGACTCGGAGAGAGAGAAGAGAGCGGATTCAAAACACGCAGAGGTGAGAGGAGAGCAGCAGAGGGGTAAGGAGTAAAATCAGACCTAATCAGAACTATCCAACCGATTTTTCAAAAATAGTTTTGACACTCTACTTGCCGTTAGCTAGGTTATCCTACAGTGGACTTGTGGGGTATCAACTGCTGAGCTCGATGCCACTCAGTAACACCCTCGAATCGGCCCTATGCAAGTTTTAGCGAATCTCGCCAAACCCGCATAGAAAGCGATTCAAAGGTGCCACCAGCACTTTCGTGCGGTGGAAAAGCAATAATATCATTACACAATAGTCCACGATGGAACCCACATAACAGATATATACAATGACTCAAAGAGTCAAGAATACAGATATACAATACA
This sequence comes from Avena longiglumis, assembly GCA_030063025.1. Lineage (NCBI taxonomy): Eukaryota > Viridiplantae > Streptophyta > Magnoliopsida > Poales > Poaceae > Avena > Avena longiglumis. The sequence goes on from CP125979.1 coordinate 214,202,508, forward strand.
AAGATCCAAATCACCTTTAAACGATATAGCGTCCGAGTACGGACAAGATGCAAATTGAGCTAAGAGCCCGAAGAATAACCAATGGCGTCCATAACCCTGAGCCAAGCGGAAGGGTAACCGCTAACGTCGATCCCAAAACCTGCTTAAACAAAAGGGGTGCCGACAACGGGCAAAGGAAAAGAGGAGCGTCGATCTTGAGGCGATTACGGCGAGGCTAGAATTCGGCGGTCCTCGCCTACATAGGTATGGTGGACTGAAGCGGCAGCGGCAGCATGCACTAAACAACCTATAGAGACTCGATACAACTGACGGCAATCAGAGAGGGGGAAGAAATACCTACTCGGAACCAAGCTGATACTACCACCAGTCAAACCCATCCTGGCGTTTCCCCCTCGAGACCAAACGAGGAAGTCAACCGAGGAACTCACACAGTTGGCAGTTTTACTTATTCGGTTATTGTTGCAGCAATTACTAGTCAGGTATAGATAGTCATCATGATAAAATAAGCAGTGGGCACTTTTAGTTAACCATTCCGTGATAGTTGCAACACTTACTAGTCAGATACAATTAACATGAGATAATCCCAAAACCCAACAGTTATTGGTACTTTTATTTAGCCATTCCATTGTAGTTGCAATACTTACTAGTCAGATTCAATTGTCGCAAGCGACAAACCAAACAAGCAATTGTGGGCAGTATTATTTAGCCATTCCATTATAGTGAAGCTGATTACTAGTCATGATAAAGTCAAATTTATAGTACTACTTTAGTTATAGTTGTCTATGATCGAGATACTGTGCTCCAAGTCGTCCATAACCGCGGACACGACTTTCAGAAAGTTTTACCTGGCCGGGGTGCACCAATAGCAACACACGCTCGATCAACCTCGGAAAAACCAAATCAAAACCCAACGAGGCCTTCACGACAAAGCAATCACAGGATTCAGAAATATTTCAGGGGGCCACCCCTTGGAGTACACCATAACGGTTAGCCGACTCGAGACGGACCCGAGGTTTGGGTGGGCCAGAACGACTGGGAACCCAAAACTGGGCTTGTCGACACCGCGGAATCGTGTCCCGATCCTAAATAGTACAGTGTGCTCCTCGCACAATCGTAAATACAGTAGTAGCATGGCATAAGTACAGGATAGTAAATAAAACCTCAAACTAGTTTGTGGCCCCAAGAAATAAGACTGAATCAAGCTCTGGCTCAGGGGGGTCCCATAATCCTCCCGGATGTGGATAGCGCGATAAATCAAGGAACAGGTATCAAGCACTCGGGGTCCTACGGGACACAAGTGGGCGGTCAGAAACCAAATATTATCTATCACCCACCGATGCCTCTGCTTACTTACTCCAATTTTAGTTGTTAAACAGGAATTAAAGTGAGCGATAAGTAAAACCATGATCATCTCCAACATCAAACATGCGGCAATACAGCAACAACTGTGGCACTTGACGACACGCAACAGCACTTGAGCAAGCGACTACGACGCGCAAGTCCAACTAGCTACCAAACAACAGGTAATGGGATGTGTCCAAGGCAATATAAGGCTGCACGGGATATCAAGGGTATGAACACTAGAGCATCGCAACACAGATAGCAGTAGATCAAAAGGAGGGAGTAAATACTATAAAAGTAAGATAGGTAGAAAGGGGGATATGCTCGCCTGAAAAACATTGTCGAAGGTTCAACCGAAGATCGGGGCGAAGCTCACATCAACTCAACGGCCTTATCCGCGAAGGACCAAAACACTAGAATAACACCGGATGCAGTATTTAATACTACGGCAAAAGATCGGGCATGATGCATGTATGATGTATGGCATGGCAAGGTGCGATGCAATTAGGTCATATTAAGCGGAACCAGGGTCCCGACATTTAATTAGGTGGTTCATGTTGTTTATCTACCCCGCAATTTAAATGTTGCATTATCAAGACAAGAGATAGCACCGGTTCACTACACAAATTTAAATGAGGCCAATATAAGACTAGATTTGCCCGCATATGGGCCCCATATTTAATTATAAGGTGAATCGGCATAGGTCCCCCAACCCACAACAAGCATGCATGCAAGATGAATGATTAATATGCAACAGGTTTTATGTATAGCATTTATAAAATAGGGTTCGTGAAAAGGTTCACACATTAGGGTGGTCTCGACGAACTTGGTTCCGGGGTTCGGGGTCCGGCCTCAGGGTTCGACGGGATCGTTCTCGGATAACAGAGGTTGGTCTTGTCGCATTCGGGAAGAAGGGCTTGGGTCGGCGTCGGGGCGCTTCGGGCTCGCCCTGGTCGGTGCCGATCTTGTCGTTGCGAGAACTTGTCGGGTCCTCGAATCAGATCGGTCTTGGCGTTCGTGGTGAAGATCTTGGCGTTCCCGAGGGAGTACTTGGTGTATCCGTGTCGTGGTTCTTGTCGGGGTTCTCGGCTTCGGGCGCCGGGAGGGAGAACTTGCCGTCCAGGGTCTACGTGTCCGGGGCGAAGTACTCGGCGTCCTCGAGGGTGTACTTGTCGTATCCGGGGAGATCTTGATTCAGCTCCGGTCGAAGTGTTCGGAAGCCGATCTTGGTGTAGGGACGGTCCTTGTCGGCGATTCTTCGGGTTCGGGGTCCGGGTGCGGCGAGATCGGCCTTCGGGGTCTCGGACGCCGGGATCGGTCTTCGCGGGTTTCGGCGAACTTGGCGTGTCGAGGTCGGTTTTGTCGGGCCCGGCGCCGTGGTTTCTCTAGTACATCGAATCCTCGTACTGGCTATACTGAACATCAGCAACCTCCCTTCACAGACTATTCCTGGAACAGCAGTACCCCATCGGCGTTCATGTAACTCCAGAGGCCACGCACGGAGGGAACAGGTGCCCCGGGGTCCACGCTGCAGGTCATGCGCGGCCGGGCGACGCGTCGAGGACGGCGGCGGCCTGCAGAGGCGAGCTTGGCGGGCGCTTCGGGCGAGACGGGCAGCTTCGGGAGGCAAGCGGCCGTGGCGAGGGGTCCGGAGGAGAGCGAGGCCGGGCTTGCAGAGGGCGGCAGCGTGGCTGGCAAGGTGGAAGGCGGCGGGAGACGGGAGCCTGTCAGCGCCGGGCGTCGCAGAGGAGGCTGCAGGCGGCGCGAGGAGTTCGGCGTAGGGCGGCGGAGGTGGGCTCGTCGGAGAGAGGCGGGGCGAGGCGGAGGGTCGAGGGCGACGTCGCGGGACCGCCCGGCGGCGGCGGCCGCATGCGCTGCAGAGGAAGGTCGGCGGCGGACGACGAGGGGGGGGCGGAGAGGAACGGAGGAGGGGGCGGTGGAGCGGAGCCCGGCGACCGGAGGGAGACGGGGAGGCGAGCTCGGCGGGGTGCTGCCGAGGGTGGCGACGAGGTGGGGAAGGCGGTCCGGCGGCGAGGCGGGCGGGCGGAGGAGGGGCGTGGAGGAGTGGCCGGGGAAGAGGGGAGGCCGGCCGAGGGCGGCGCCGCGCCGGGCCGGGGAGAGGAGCTCCGGCAGGAGGGGACCCGATGCGGCGGGGCGCGTCGATGGGTGAGCATGGAGGGAGATGGAGGAGACGGGCGCGGGGTGGGGGTGGTCACGTGGGGCGAGTGGGTGGGAGGCGTCGGGTGGGCCTGGAGGGGGAAGTGGGACCCGAGGGGCAGGGAGGATGGCGCGTGGGTGGGGTGGTTGCTGGGTGTGTGTTGGGGTGGCCAGGTCGCGGGTGGGGCCAGGGGGAACAGGCGGGTCTGGGTGTTGAGTGTGTGTGTTTGGAACGGGTAGGGCCATGTGGCAGCGTGGGAGTGGGTAGGGGAAGGGAGAGGGTGAGGTGGCAGCCAGAGATTGGTGGGGGTGAGGTGGCTGGAGGGGTGGGTAGAATAGGATTGGTAGAAAAAGGTCTAGGTTGGACCGATTTATTCTGGGGGTGGTCGTTCGGGTCGAATCGGCCCGTTCGACTGCCCCCACTAAAATAATATAACTTTTATTTAATTTGCAATAAACTGTTGTAAATAGTTTTTAGACAAACAAAATATCCGGAAGCATCCGGGGTTTAATTTGAAATAGAAGGAGGGCTAGTTTCGGAAAACAGTAGACTTTCGCAACATAGTTTCAAGTAAAATAATATGCATGATGATGACGATGCTCAAATGCAATGTGGCATGATGACAAGAGCATGCGATCATGATGATGCAATGCACAAAAACAACGCGATTTTCTAGTAGTGGTTTTGCGGGATGCCACATAGGAGTAGCCCCCGAGTAATTAATCGAATTGTAGATTCGAGTGAGTACTCTTAGCTATGTAGCCGAAGAATTGTAACTATTGCTAGTATAGCTTTTATGACATTCAGTGATGACGATCGATGACCTCAAGCGTCTGCGGCGCCAGAGATGACTTGACTGGACGAACATGGGTCCCACCTTCTGACTTCGAGTTGACTGGTCACGCGCGACGTGGAGATAATTATGGCGTCACCTCGATTTCCGTGCGTAGTGGACGGCGTGTTAGCGAGGGTTCGCTGCTGTGCTGACACGTGGACGGCCAGATCTTAATGTTGGCTCTAGGTCTTCCCGATGGACGGTCATCGTGCATCGTCCTCGTCCTTATAATCATTGGGGAAAAGGTGAATTTGTTTTCACCGCAGCCATTCTTGTTTCACTGCTCCCATCTTCTCTGAGTGTTCTCACTGCGCACTGGAATTTCCTCGAGCTTTTCCTTCCTTGATTATGCGTGCTCAACGCCGACATCGCCGCGCTGCAATGGGGAAGCCCAAGAAGTCCTCCTCTGTAGTTGGTACCAGCGCCGCCGCTGGTGGCAAGAAGGGTTCCGCCACCACCCGTGTCACCGATGGTGGCTGGCGGCGATCGGAGACGCGTGAGAGTGATCTCCGCAAGCTCCATGAGCGGGGCCTGATCCCGGAGGATAGGGAGACCGTCAAACTCCCCAGCAACGAGGTAATTCCCCGTCCTCACGCTGGGTTTCGGGTTATGTTCCTCGCCTTTGTCCTTCGGGGCTTTTCCTTCCCAGTCCATAATTTCCTTCGTGGATTGCTTTTCCTGTATGGTATCCAGCTGCATCATCTTTCTTCCAACTCTCTTCTTCATGTTGCTTGTTTCGTCACTTTCTGCGAGTGCTGGCTCAGTATCGAGCCGCACTTTGGCCTCTTCCGGAAACTCTATTCCGTGAAGAGGCAATCTGGCTCCGATGGTGTTTATCCCATTAGGGGTTGCATCATTTCCCTTTGATCCAATCTTCTTTTCTTCTCCTTTTCTACTCCACGGTGGTTGGGCAGGGTTTTGGTCTTGCTCCTTTCGACCCCTCCCAAAAAATCGAGCCGAAGAGGTCCTGGAAGAACCAAATCTTGGATGGCGAGGTGGCGGAGATTGAGGGGCTCTATCATCGGGTGAAGGATCTCCAGCTGATTCCGGATAAGGAGGTGAACGGTGTGGATATCATCCGCACTTTTCTCAAATGTCGGGTGCAGCCGCTCCAGGCTAGGGCGCACCCAATGTTCCTTTATTCTGTTCGCCGCGATCCGACTAGGGTTTCGGCTGAGGAGTTTTCCAAGGGGGATCTCGACGGGATCCTTCGTCTGATGTTGAAGTTCAAGGTTGGCAAGGATATTCCAGGGAGGTCGCTGACCCCTCCATTCGCTGCTTCTCATCCGATTCCGTAGGTGTAGATCTGGGACGTGTGCGTAGCACTTATTTCGACTGCGTTTTTCCTTGTATTTGCCTGTGTTCTTACAAATTTGCTTCTATTGCACATGAGTTCAAGGTGCCGGGCATGTCGCCGCCACTCCCCAAATTGTTTCCGGCTACACCGGACAATGAGGTGGTGGACTCCATGTCGGAGCTTCCTTTGGCGCGGTCGCTGGCTGAAGAGACCGTCGAGTCCAGCGAGGAGCAGAATGGAAAGCGGACGTGGAGTTCCAGCGAATCATCGGATGCATCGACTCCACCGACGCCTAGGAACCCGTTGTTCCTTGAGCGCCACAGTGGGGGTCATGGGGGCTCTTCCTCTCCTCCTCCGGCCGTTCCCGTGCGGGCTGTAGCGCCGTAGCCGCCGGCAAAGCGGAAGAAGGAAGAGAAGAAAGAAGAGAAGAAGTAAGAAAAGAAGGGCAGGAGGACCCCACCTGTCTTCGACTTGAGCGATCTCGACTCGTAAGTTTGTTCGGTTGCCTTTTGCTTTCCTTGTATTTCACGTGATTGTTTTTGTCAGATGTTTTCTTTTGCAGACACTCTTCCGATAGATCCTCCAGCAATGGCGCTCGGGAGATGGTGGGGGAGTCGAAGATTCCTTCTCCTCCTCCTGAGGCGGTGGCCACCTCTGAGGGCGCTGCTCCGAGGTCTTCTCCGCAGGAGGCTCGGGTGGTGGTCCCTCAGAAGACTGCAGGCGAACCTTCGGAGTCGCCGTCTATCCATGTAAGTAATTCTGTTTTCTGCCGCATGGGAATCCCTCGAGCCTTTTCGGATGATCTGGTGATCATTGTTTCTTCTTGCCTTGGGGGGAGCCCCCGAGCATCTGTAGGATGATCTGTTGCTCGTTTTTTCTTCAAGGCTCGGGGGTTTTATTATGTGTAACTTGTTTTTGCTCGTTCTTTGGGCCTAGCCCCCGAGCCATTCTTTTGACGAGTAATGCCTTTTGCGGCCTTTTGTGCAAGGTGCCAACCAGCTGGTGCAGCAGCACTTGGCATTGGAGGCCAGTTTCAAACAGCTTCAAGGTACGTTCACGAGTTAATCTTTTTGCTGCTCTTTGTACTTCTTTGCCCTGCGATCTGATAGGTGTTCTACTGCTTGCAGAGGACAACGATACCACCCTCTGTGAGCTTGATGCTCTCAAAAAGAGCCTTGGGCGAGCGGAGAAGAAGGCTGAGGACGCCGTTGGTGCGAAGGAGCGCCTCGAGCTGGAGCTAACCAACGTAGCCGCGTCCAAGGAGCGCCTGCATCAGGAGGCGATGGATCGCGAGGAGCAACTCGCCACCGCCGCGGCTTCGCGCGAGAAGGAGGTAGCCGACAAGCTGATGGCGGCTGCCAAGGCTATTTCGGGTGAGTTGCTTTCTTCCTTTTTTTGGATTCCCTGTTGTAACACCCTCAGAATCGGACCTATGCAAGTTTGGGCAAAATTCACCAATCCCGCATAGAAACGATTCAAAGGTGCCCACCAGGCACTTTCGTGCGGGTGGAAAACGAAGTAATAACATTACACAACCGTCCTCGATGGGACCCACAAAACAGATATATATAACAGCGACTCAAGGAGTCAAGAATACAGATATAATATACAAGATCCAAATCACCTTGAAAACGGTAGAGCGTCCGACTACGGACAAGAAGCAAATGGGGCTAAGAGCCCTGAAGAATAATCAATGGCGTCCATAACCCTGCCCAGGCCAAGCCGGAAGGGTAACACTGCTAACGGCGTCGATCTCAAAACCTGCTTAAACAAAAGGGGTGCCGACAAAGGGCAAAGTAAAAAGAAGGAGCGTCATTACTGAGGCCAGTACACGGCGAGGCTAGAATTCGGCGGTCCTCGCCTACATAGGTATGGTGGACTGAGCGGCAGCGGCAGCATGCACTAAACAACCTATAGAGACTCGATACAACTGGCGGTTATCAGAGGGGGGGGGGTGAGAATGACCTATCCGGATCCAACCTGAAGCTAACACCAATCAAACCCATCCTGGCGTTTCCCCCTCGAGACCAAACGAGGAAGTCAACCGAGGAACTCACACAGTTGGCAGTTTTACTTATTTGGTTATCGTTGCAGCAATTACTAGTCAGGTATAGATAATCATCCTGATAAAATAAGCAGTGGGCACTTTTAGTTAGTCATTCTGTGATAGTTGCAACAATTACTAATCAGGTACAGATAGCATGAGATAAACCCCAAAACCCAGCAGTTGTTGGTACTTTTATTCAGCCATTCCGTTGTAGTTGCAATACTTACTAGTCAGATACAATTGTCGCAAGCGACAACCAACAAGCAAATTGTGGGCAGTATTAATTAGCCATTCCATTATAGTGAAGCTGATTACTAGTCATTATAAGTCAAATTTATAGCAGTAAACTTTAGTTATGCTTGTCTATGATCGAGATACTGTGCTCCAAGTCGTCCATATCCATGACACGGCTTTGAGAAAAGTTTTACCGGCGGGTGCAATAGCAACACACGCCGATCAACCTCGGAAAAACCAAATCAAAACCCAACGAGGCTTTCACATTGAACAATCACAGATTCAGAAATATTTCAGGGGCCACCCTTGAGTACACCGAACGGAGTAAGCAAGCTCGAGACGGACTCAAGGTTTGCGTCGATGGTACATGGCAATGAGTCCCCAATCGGGATCGTCGATACATGAAAACATCCCGCTTACCTAAGCAAGATGCGATTACCTCGCACAATTTAAATCTGTAAAAGTAGCATGGCATAAGTACAGGATAGTAAAACACCTCAAACTAGTTTGTGGCCCCAAGAAATAAGACTGAATCAAGCTCGCTCGGGGGTCCCATATACCTCCCGGATGTGGATAGCGCGATAAATCAAGGAACAGGTATCAAGTACTCGGGGTCTTACGGGACACAAGTGGGCGTTCGGAAACCAAATATTATCTATCACCCACCGATGCCTCTGCTTATTTCAATTTTAGTTGTTAAACAGAAATTAAAGTGACGATAATTAAAACTAGAACCATCTCCAACATCAACATGCGGCAAAACATCAACAACCGTGGCACATGACGACACACATCAGCACTTGAGCAAGCAACTACGACGCGCAAGTCCAACTATCTACCAAACAACAGGTAATAGGGTGTGTCCAAGGCAATATAGGGCTGCTCGGTATATCAAGGGTACGGAAACTAAAGCATCGCAACACAGATAGCAAAAGATCAACAGGAGGGAATAAAGACTATAAAAGTAAGATAGGTAGAAAGAGGGAGATGCTCGCCTGAAAACATTGTCGAAAGGTTCATCCGAAGATCGGGGCGAAGCTCACATCAACTCAACGGCCTTATCCGCGAAGAAGCAAAACACTAGAAGACACACCGGATGCAATATTTAATACAACGACAGAAGATCGGCATGATGCATGCATGATGTATGGCATGGCAAGGTGCGATGCAATTAGGTCAGATTAGGCGGAACCGGGGTCCGACAATTAATTAAATGGTTCAAGTTGTTTAGAACCCCCGCAGTTTAAATGTTGTTTAGCAAGACAACAGATGGAACCGGTTCGCTACACATGTTTAAATGAGGCCAATATAAGGCTAGATTTGCCCGCATATGGGCCCCATATTTAATTATTAGGTGAATCGGCATAAGGCCCCCAAACCAATACTATGCATGCGGGAATGACAATTTAATGTGCAACAAATTGACATGTTATAAAATAGGGTTCGAGTAAAAGGGGTCACACATCAAAGGGGCTCGACGAACTTGGGGGTTCCGGGGTTCGGGGTCCGACAGGGTCCAGGGTTCGACGGTCTCGGCGGTATCGTTCTCGGATATCGGGGGTAGATCTTGTCGCATCCGCGATGGTCGGCCATGTTGTCGGTCCTCTCGTTCGGGTTGAAGCACTTGTCGCATCGGGGTCTCGGCGGACTCGGTGTCCGGGGTTCGGTCTTGGATCGGTAGTTCTTGTCGCATGTGCCCGCCAAGTAGATCGTGAGTCTGCCTTTTTGTCGGTGATGAACTTAACCGCTGGTCTTGGTCCGGAAGGAGCACTGGCGCCCGGGTTGGCGATCATGGTGTTCCGTGACGGAGATCTCCGGGTTCGGACTCCGGGTTCGGTCTTGGCGTGCCTAGAATTCGGTCTTAGAGGATCGGTCTTCGGGTACGGGGTTCTTGGCGACCTTGGCAGCTCCGAGGGGTCCTTGCATCCGAAACTACGTGGAGTTCTTGGCGGTTTTTCTTGAAACCCTTGGTCACATCTCCAAAAGATCTGTGGTACTTGGGCTAGCAACACGGAACACAGCCTACGAACGAAACGGTCGGAGAGGGCGCAAGCGGCTTGCAGGGGCCAGGCGGGGCATGAGCGGGCAGGCCACTCGGGAGCTCGGCGGGGACGGTCATGGCGGGTGCGATGAGGACCGCGGCTCGGGCGGCGAGGTCGCCGGCGGCGCGGGTCGTGGGCGGCGCGGCGTGCGGTTGACGAGCAAGCGGCGCGGGGCTCGCGGGTCGCGCGAAGACGGGCACGGCCCGCGCTGGGACCCGGCGGAGGGAGCGCGGCACGCTGGAAGCGGGCGTGTGGCGCGGAGGGGTCGCGGCCGTGGAGACGGTTGGTGTCGGGCGGGGGCCGGGCAGCGAGGAGGGAGCTTCACGGCGGGCAGACGGACCACCGGCGGAGGCGGTTCGCGGTGAGCGAGCAGGGCGTGAGATGGTCGTCGGGCGAGCGGCAAGGCGAGGTGGTGGGGACGGGCTGGGCGGAGGGTCGCCGATACTGCACGGGCTCGAGGCGGGATGCGGGGCGTGGGGGCGCGTCGGCGAGGGGAGCGGGAGCTGGCGCAAGCAATGGCCGGGCAGCGGAGGCACTGAGGGCGGCCGGGCTGGGGTGGGCGAGCGCGAGAGAGGAGGAGAGCTTGCGGGGAGAGAGGAGAACGGGGCACCTGGGAAGAAGGGGTGGGAGGACGACGCTGGGGAGGCAGGTCCAGCGTGGCTGTGGGACAAGCGGCCAGGAGGCGGGTCAGCGTGGGAGCTGGGGCGTGTGGTCGGCGTGAGTGGGGGTGGGTCTGGTGTGAGGGTGTGAGGGAGAGAGAGAAGAGAGAGAGGGGGCTGGTGAGGTGGCAAAGTCTGATTGGCTAGGGGGAAAGGGAAGGGTGATGTGGCAGCCTGGTATTGGAGGGGGTGATGTGGAGGTTTGGGTGAGGGTAGACTAGTTGGTAGGAATAGGATTAGAAGGGCGGTTCAGCTGGACCGTTTTAAAAACAGGGGTGGTCGTTCGGGTCGGGTTGGCCCGTTCGACTGCCCCTACAAAAAATAATTAAAGTTTTTATTTATATCAAACAAGACTTTTTGCAAACCGATATCGGGCAAACAAAATATTCCGGGGACCCGGTTTTCGGTGTTAGAATAAGATGGGGCGTTTTTAGAAAACAAAACGGGCTTTGCGAAAATAGTTTTGGCAAAAAATGCATGATGATGACGATGCAATGCACAAATTCAACGCGATTTTCTAGTAGTGGTTTTTGCGGGATGCCACACCTGTCTTTCCTTGTTGTGCTTGTATTTATGTTGCCCCTTCTCTTTCTTTAGATGCCGCTGGCATCGAGTTTGACCGCGGTGTCCTGGAGCACGGAAGAGCTCTGGATGATGCCACTGCGGCAGTCGAAGACCGCTGTGGTACCGTGGTCGGCTCGCTTGCCAAGGCCAAGGAGGTTCTTGGGCACTTCTACAAGGAGCTCGTCCCCAAGGGCGTCGCCCTCGAAGATGTCGATGCCTTGGTAGATGCGTTGTCAGCCGAAGCACTGCGGCAAGCATAAGGCATCGGTGCATCCGCATTTGGCGATGGCCGTTCCCGAGCAAGGTCGGATCTTCATCAGGTCACCTCCCGGATGCCAACGGCTGCTGACGAATCCAAGGTAGCCTTCGCCATCAATGCTGCTCACTGTAAGATTTATGGGTCGAAGTTGATTGACTTGCTGGCTGAGTACGCGTTGAAGCAGCAGGGAGAGGCCAAGGGGAGACAGTCCGGCTCCGAGGCTACTCAGGATGCAGCCTCTTAGGTCTTGTAGTTGTAGGATAGCTTTTGTTTCCAGCTTTTGTAATTATGTTTATGAACAATCCCTGTGCCACGTAGTGTCTTTTTGCTGTACATAATGAATTTCCAAGTTCTGTGTTCATTCGTCTACTTGTTCATATCCTTGTCTTCTTTTACTCTAGGATCCTTCGGGTGATGATCCCGTTGATACTTCGTCTGCACCACAGCTGCGGCCATCCTTGGATGGTGCGTCGCAGCTTGTGTTTCTTCAGATAGCATCCGTAGTCTTGAGAAGGAATTGCTTGGAGTCTGTGACCACACTAATGTTTGGAAGTCAAAGGCAGAGCGAGGAACTGCCCGAGAGGAATATTTGATGGGGGAGTTGCTTCGTCTGGCCGAATAGCTTGAATGTGAGTTTTTCGAGCTGCTGCTCATTGTTTCGGATGCGCCTATTGGCCTTGCATCTTACATTTGCAAGTATTGCAGGTGCTAACCTTGCTCCAAAGGAGGAAAAAGAGCACGTTCCTGCTCGGATTAACTGCTTGACCCAGCAGGACATGGAGGCCGGCGGGTTCTTCTGGATGGGCCGTGATCGTGCCATGGTCCTTGCGACGGTGCAGGATCGTGTCCACGAGGTATCGCGGGTGCTTTGTCAGGTGCAGTCTTTGTTGGCGTCAGTTCTGCATGTGATGTTTCCGCTGGATGGGAAGCCGTCGACTCTCTCTGGCCTGCTGACGAAGTTTCAAAATGTTCACCATGTCAAGGAACTGGTGCGACATCAGCTTGTTGCGAGGGTGAAGGCCGCGCTTTCCCTTGTGCGGTTGCATCGTCCCGATGTAGATCTGTCTGTTGTAGCGGATGCGCCGCCTCTTCGTCTGGATGGTGGTGAGTGGGATATGCGTCCGCATTATGCGGCTGTAAGGCAGTATGCCGAACAGATTGTAGATCTGTTTGAGCAGCGTGCGCAGGCTATTGTGCAGAATAGGTAGAACCTGTAAAAAAGATAGATGTAAAATTTGTATATATTTGATTGGGCGTGTTATGCCCTTTATTATTGTAAAGGTTTATTGTTGTGTAGCACGTGGTGCTTTGTTTTTATACGTGTCCTTTTCGTTAGTCTGACGTGGTCAGCTACTCAGGATGCACGTGCTATTCTCAGTCAACGAAGTCGTGAGGTAGGGGAGCCCCCGAGTGTGTTGTAATATGGAGTAAAATGCAGATAATAAACAAAAGTTTTTGGGGCGAGACACTTAGCTTTATTCATATCATAAGAAGGAGGTACATTGTTCGGCTGAGTAGCCTTGGCTGGATAGCCTTATTGAAAGTAAAAGGGGGGTAGCTAGGGGTAGAAGCGTCGCAGCTGTGCGACGTTCCATGGGTTGGAGTATGCGACTCCGGACTCCACGTGCTTGAGGCGATAGGCGCCACCTGGGATGACTTCAGTGATGATGTAGGGTACTTCCCATGGCGACTCGAATTTCTTCGGTCGCTCTTGCTTGAGTCGCAAGACTAGGTATCCTTCGACGAAGGACCTTGGGCGTAGCCGTCGGCTGTGGTAGTTGCGGAGACTCTGTTGGTACACTGCTGACCGAGTTGCTGCTATGTCACGTGCCTCGTCGAGTGTGTCGACAGCGTCTTCGAGTGCGGACGTCGATTCGGCTTCGCTGTAGGCGAGGACCCGTGGGTCCTTATGGCGTACTCTGCTGGCAGCACGGCTTCGGCTCCGTGCACCATGAAGAAAGGCGTGTAGCCAGTTGAGCTATTTGGCGTTGTGCGCAGGCTCCACAGGACCGAGGGTAGCTCTTGTGTCCAGGCTCCTGCGAGTCACTCGAGTGGGATCATTAGGCGCTTCTTGATGGCAGCGCCGACGAGGCCGTTGGCCTTCTCGACCTGCCCATTCGTTTGCGGGTGCGCCACAGAGGCATATGTGATGTTGATTCCGAGGTCTTCGCAAAAGTCCTGGAATGCTTTGGATATGAAGTTCAACCCATTGTCGGTGATGATGCTATGCGACACGCCGAACCTGTAGACAATGTATTCAAAGAACTTGACGGCAGTTTTGCCCTTTTGGTTAGTGATGGGCATGGCCTCAATCCACTTGGTGAATTTGTCGACTGCGACCAGGAGGTAAACGTGACCTCCTTTCGAGGACCTTGGCAGTTTGCCAATCATGTCGAGGCCCCATTGGGCGAAGGGCCATGCCAAAGGTATGGGCCTGAGCTCTGATCCGGGTGCGTGCGGTTTATCAGCGAACCTTTGGCACCCGTTGCATCTTCGGACGATGTCCTTGGCGTCGTTCATGGCCGTTGGCCAGTAGAATCCAACTCGTAGAGCTTTGGCGACATGGGCGTGGCTGCCCGCATGATGGCCGCAGATGCCCTCGTGGATGTCTTGGAGGATGGTTTTGCCGTCACCGATGGTGACACACCTTTGGAGTACACCCGAAATGCTGCGCTTGTATAGCTCGCCATTGATGATGGTGAATGCCTTTGACCGGCGAGATATGCGCCGGGCATCTGTCGGGCTATCAGGCAGCTCGCCGTCTATCAGGTACCTGAGGTATGGCCATGTCCAAGTTTCTTCGACTGCCATGATCTGCATTAGGTTGACCACTGCAACCTATGTGTCGAGCTTTTCGGGTCCTTCCTGCCCTTCGGGTAGCGCAGTCCCCGAGTGTTCTGCTTCTTCGGGTGATCCCTTTGGGAATTTCCGTTTGATGGATGACACGCAGATCTGTTCGAGGAACACACCTGGTGGCACCCGTGCACAGGTGGAGCCGATGTTGGTGAGTCTGTCGGCCTCCTCGTTGCTTTCTCTCACAACATGCCGAAGCTCGCAGCCGTCAAAGTATCCTTCGAGTGAGTTGTAGAGTGCACAGTACGCGATCATGTTGGCGGCGTGTGCATCGCACTCGTTCATTGTCTGTTGGACGACGAGGTTCGAGTCTCCGTAGATGACCAGGCACATTGCGCCGCAGATCTTTGCCATCCTCATGCCGTGGATGAGGGCTTCGTATTCGGCCTCGTTGTTAGAAGCTCGAAATTTCATCCATAGGACGTACTTCACCTTGTCGCCCTGCGGGGAGGTCAGTATGACCCCGGCTCCTGCTCCGGCTTCGCGCTTGCAGCCGTCGAAGTGCATCGTCCATGACTGTGTCATGTTCGGCGTGTCTGGCAGCTGCAACTCCATCTAGTGGACAAGGAAGTCCGGGAGGACCTGAGACTTGATCGTGTGTCGCTTCTCGTAGACGATGTCTAGAGGTGACAGCTCGATGCCCCATAGGGCCACGCGCCCTGTGGCCTCTGGGTTGTTCAGGATGCTGTTCAGTGGTGCCTCATTGACGACCATCACCTGGTGCTCCTGGAAGTAGTGGCTCAGCCGACGATCCGTCATGAACAAGCCGTAGGCAAGTTTCTGGTAGTGAGGGTACCTCTGCTTTGTCGGCGTCAATACCTCGCCGAGATAGTAGATTGGGCGTTGGACCCCATGGGTCTTGCCTTCTTCGGGTCGTTCGACCACTAGTACGGTGCTTACCACTTGATGTGTGGCTGCTATGTACAGCAGTAAAGTCTCGTGCTCCTTTGGCGTGACCAAGACAGGCGAGGTAGAGAGCAGCCGCTTTAGATCTTCGAATGTGTCGTCCGCCTCGGGCGTCCACTCGAATTTGTCTGCCTTGCGCAGCAGCTGATAGAACGGCAGGGCTTTTTCGCCCATGCGGATGATGAACCTGCTCAATGCCGCGATTCGCCCGGGAAGCTGCTGAACGCCCTTGAGGTTCTTCGGCTTCTCCATGGCCATTATGGCCCGGATTTTCTTCGGGTTCACCTCGATCCCTCGCTGGGAGATGAAGTAGCCTAGCAGTTAACCAGATGGGATGCTGAAGGCGCATTTTTCTGGGTTTAGCTTGATCTTGTATCGGTCGAGGTTATCGAACTTCTCGAGGAGATCGTCGATGAGAGTCTTGGCCTCCCTTGTTTTTATGACTATGTCGTCGACATAGACTTGGATGTTGCGGCCGATCTGGTCCTTCAGGCATGCCTGCATGCATTGTTTGTACGTGGCGCCTGCGTTCTTCAGCCCGAAGGGCATTGTGTTATAACAAAACACTCAGAACGGCGTGATGAATGCTGTTTTCTCCTAATCTTCGACCTTCAGCCGAATCTGGTTATAGCCTGAGTAGGCGTCGAGGAAGGAGAGTTTTTCGCATCTTGCAGTCGAATCGATGATCTGATCGATCTGAGGGAGAGGGAAGTGATCCTTCAGGCAGTGCTTGTTCAGCGATGTGAAGTCCACGCACATCTGCAGGATGTCCGTGTCCTTTTTAGGGACCATCACGGTGTTGGCAAGCCACTCGCTCTCCTTGATCTCCCTGATGAAGTTTGCGTCGAGTAGTCTGTTGACTTCGACTCCAATTGCTTCGGCCCGTGGTTCAGACAGTCGTCGGATGGACTGCTTGACGGGCTTGGCGTCTGGAAATACGTTGAGTGCGTGCTCGGCGAATTCCCTGGGAACTCCTGGCATGTCCGCAGGACACCAGGCGAAGATTTCCCAGCGCTCACGGAATAATTCGACGAGCGCACTTTCCTATGCGGAACTGAGGTCGTTGGTGATCAGCGTCGTCTTGGAGGCATCCGTCGGATGGACCTGCACCTTCTTTGTGTTGACGGTGGAGTCGAATGACATCTCTGGTGCGTTCTGTCGTGCGACTGGGGGTGCCCCGTTGTCCGTCACCTCGCGGAGCCTTACGAGCTCCTCCTATATGCCGAATGACTGGGAGATTCTGTTGAAGTCCCTGTCGCAGTGGTCCGATCGGGTGAAGCTCCCGTGGACCGTGATGACTCCCTTGGGTCCTGGCATCTTGAGTAGCAGGTACGCATAGTGTGGTACTGCCAGGAATCATGCGAATGCTACGCGTCCAAGGATGGCGTGGTATTGTGATGGCCAGTCCACCACTTCGAACTCAAGTCGCTCGCATCGGAAGTTGTCGGGTTTGCCGAAGATGACGTCGAGCCATATTTTTCCTAGGGGGAAAATGCCCTTCCCTGGGACGATGCCGTGGAACGTTGTGTCGGATTGTTCCAGGCTGCATAGCGGGATCCGCATTGCTGCTAAGGTACTGGCGAACATCAGATTGATGTCGCTGTCGCCGTCCATGAAGACGCGGCACATGTCGAATCCTCCGATCTGCGCCTCAAGCACCAGTGCAGCATGACCTGGGCGAGGGACTTGGCAAGGGTGATCCGAACAGCTGAACGTGATGCAGGACTCCGATCCGCTGAGGTACTCAGGGATGGCGGGTGGAGCAGTCACAGCCAGGTTGATCTGACGGGTGATTTTCTTCTGCACCATATTCGTTGGGCGCCCTTTTTGGATCATCAGTGATCCTTTGGGCGGGGGGTACCCGTGCCCACCGTTATTCTGCGCGGGTGCGATTGGGTGGTTTGGAGGTCCCGTGGGTGGTGGTGGAGGAGCTCCATGTGCGATCTCGCTTTGGCGGTGCGTTCCGTATCGTGGTTCGGGGCTTGCTGCCTCATCTGAGCCATGCTCTCGCTGAGTTTCTGGAACTCGCGGTAGTCTTTGAGCATGTGGCTTGCCTTCTTCTTGCCATCCTGTTTGTCGATGTAGAAGTGGATGGTGCATGGGCCCGACAGTTTGTCATATGGTGAGGGCCCGTCGTCACGGCCACGACGTTGCCATGACTATGTTGGGCGTCCTCCGTCGCGGAAGTTACTTCCCCAGTATCCGCCGTTGCTGCGGTTGCCGTCGCTGCGGCGGTCGGTGTAGCAAGCCGCGACCATGTCGGGTCCATCGCGATCGTCGTAGACGCGCGATCTTCTCTTACTACGGCGTTCACGTCGCCGTCCATAGTCGTCTTCCTCCTCCGAGTGTGCTCGGTGGACGGAGTCCTCGCCGTCGGCCCACCTGTTGGCGATGTCCATGAGGTGGTCGAGTGTCTTGGGCTTGACGTGCCCAAGCTCTTCTTTGAAGTCCTGCATTTGAGGCCGTCCTTGAAGGTGTCTATAGCTCTCTCCTCGGAGATGTGCGCCGTGGAGTTCTTGGTGTTGGACCAGCACAGTATGTATGAGCGAATGGATTCGCCCATTCGTTGGGTGCAGGCCCGCAGCTCCTCGATCGAGGCAGGCCTCTTGCTGGTGCCCTTGAAGTTTCGGACGAAGCTGTACGCCAGCTCCTCCCAGCTTCGGATGGATCTCGAGGATAGGCTGCTGAGCCAGATTCGGGCTGCGCTTGTCTGCTGCAGCTGAAGGCATTGCATGGCGGTTTCCTTGTTCCCGCCGTGTAGCTTGACGGACGATAGGTGGTCGCTGATCCACTCCTTGGGGTCCTGTGTACCGTCGAACTTCGGAGTGTCTGAAGGAAGCTTGAAGTTCCGTGGCATCCACGTCCGCCGAACGGATCTACTGAAGCATCGGGCTCCGCAGAGTTCTCCTTCGTCGTCATCCTCTTCGGATTCGGACGAGCATACGCGCTTAGCGCGCTCTTTGTAGATTTGCGCTGGGTTAGCTCGTTTCGAGTGTCGTAGTCACGGCTGCGACGACGCGAGCTCTTGTGCCTTCGAGGAAGGTCGTGCTCTTCATCCTCGGATGAGGGCGTGGGGCTGTGGTTGAACCTGACCACAACCTTCTTCTTTGGCTCCACAGGAGCTTCTCCGTGGAGTGCGGCTCCAACGAGTCCGAGTCCGGTGAGCGCGGACTTGTGCATAGCCCTTTTTGGGTCCCCCGAGGAGGTGGATGGGGCAGGTGTGAGTGGCTGCCATGATCGCAGCTTGAGGCGTCTTCGGGATGACGTTGTCGTCGGCATCTATCTCCATGAAGGATGCGTTGAGGGCTCTAGTCACCTCGTGGCGTGCCTTGGGATCCATGTTCTCTGTGCGAGAACGGTGCTTGTTGCCATGGTTCCCATGCGAGCTAGAGCCGATGCCCATGGCGGAGAGCGCAGCTCGCCACACACTGGACTCCGAGGCTGCTTGCTTGCGCTTGTCGAGCACCTCTTGCATCCTCACTTGCTTCTTGTGCCCCTCGATGAGGAGCATGTGGTATGACATCAGCAGGTCCCGTGAGGCATCTGCGGGCAGGATCTTGTTGCCTGCTATGGCTTCGCGTGCTTGAGACCATCCCTCCTCGCTGAGGTGGATGCCCCGATCAGTGTTGTCCTCGTTGGGTGGGGGACTGGCTTCTTCTGTTCCCGCCGTTTCTACCCTGCGGGTTGGGTGGCGGGTTGTGCTCCTGATCCACGTCACTCAGGATGACCGCAGCGCATTGGTAGCGCTCGTAGATCGGATTGCTGCTGCCGCAGCTTTCGGATCAGGAACCGTAGGTCCCTTCATCCGATGGTGGATCACACAGATCTGAGTTGCAGCTGCTGCTGTCATAGGACTCATCTGTCAATGGTGATGTGCGTAGCATGGGGTGTGGAGCCCACGAAGCAGGCCTGATCGATGGTATAGGCACCCGCTCTGGGTGGCGGAGAGTGCCGGTCTGCCCCACCTAGAAGCAGAAGTTCCTGAACAGGATCTCGAGTCTGTCGCCAACGGGATTGAAGTCCTTCAGGGTGGCCGTCTGTAATACCCTCAGAATCGGCCCTATGCAAGTTTCAGCGATTCCCGCCAAACCCGCATAGAAACGATTCAAAGGTGCCCACCAGGCACTTTCGTGCGGGTGGAAAACGAAGTAATAACATTACACAACAGTCCTCGATGGGACCCACAGAATAGATATATATATACAACAGCGACTCAATGAGTCAAGAATACAGATATAATATACAAAGACCCAAATCACCTTGAAAATGATAGAGCGTCCGACTACGGACAAGATGCAAATGGGGCTAAGAGCCCTGAAGAATAACCAATGGCGTCCATAACCCTGCCCAGGCCAAGCGGAAGGGTAACCCCTAACGACGTCGATCTCAAAACCTGCTTAAACAAAGGGTGCCGACAAAGGGCAAAGGAAAAAGAGAGCGGTCAAGATCGAGGCGATTGCGGTGAGGCTAGAATTCCGGTCCTCGCCTACATAGGTATGGTGGAGCGGCAGTGCATGCACTAAACAACCTATAGAGACTCGATTCAACTGGCGGCTATCAGATAGGGATAAGAAAGACCTATTCGGATCCAACCTGAAACTACCACCAAACATACCCATCCTGGTGTTTCCCCCTCGAGACCAAACGAGGAAGTCAACCGAGGAACTCACACCGTTGGCAGTTTTAGTTATTCAGTTATCGTTGCAGCCATTACTAGTCAGGTTTAGATAGTCATCCTGATAAGATAAGCAGTGGGCAGTTTTAGTTAACCATTCCGTTGTAGTTGCAACACTTACTAGTCAGATACAATTAGCATGAGATACCCAAAACCCAGCAGTTGTTAGTTGTGGCATCCCGCAAAAAACCACTACTAGAAAATCGCGTTGAATTTGTGCATTGCATCGTCATCATCATATGCATTGTTTGCATAAAAACTATGTTTGCAAAGCCCGTGTTGTTTTCTAAAAACGCCCCATCTTTATTCAAACGCCAAAACCCGGGTCGCCGGACTATTTTGTTTTGTCTGTTATCGGGTTGCAAAAGACTTGTTCGAAATAAATAAAAATATTTATTATTTTAGCGGGGCGGTCGAACGGGCGTATCGACCAACGACCACCCCATATTTCAGATCGCCCACCCTTGTTCCTACAAATACCCGAAAACTACCCACACCCAGTGCCCACATCATCCCACCCAATCGCAGCACGCCACGTCACCTCTCCCCTCCCCTCTAGCCTATCAAACCCTGCCACCTAATCCTAACCCACTCCCTCTCCTCTCCCACCAGCCACACCCCACCCCAGCAGCCTCACACGCCAACCCACTCCCACCACACACTGCCTGACCCCCACCTCTCACTCACCCTGGCCCCACCCACAGGCCTGCGGGACCATGGCCCTGCCCCCTCTTCCTTCTCCCATCCTGCACGCGACCCCCACACTTGGCTCCACCCTCCGCTCGCCGCCTCCCTCTTCCGTCGCTGCCCGGCCTCCTCCCTCGCCTGCGGCCCGGCCGCCTCCTGCCCGTCCTCGCCCGCCCTTGGGACCCGGGCACGCCTCCAACTCGCCTCCTCCCAGAGACCCCTTGCCAAGCTCGGCCGCGGTGCCCTCCCGCTGGCCGGCTGGCCTGGCGCCCGCCAAGCGCCCTCCCCAGCGTCGCCTCCCGCTCCGTCCAGCGGTGTGGCCAGCCACGTCCCGCCGAGCCGCCTCGCTCCGTCCAGCGCTCGCCCCTCCGCCTCGGCCTTCCCGCTCCGTGGCGCCCGCTGGCCGACCTCGTCCCGCTTCGCGTCACGGCCTCCGCGCAGCACGACCCGAGCTCGGCCCGTGCTCCTCCTCTCTGGCGCGCCGGGCACCGGCCTTCTGGCACCCGGCGTCGACCCGCCGTTGGTGCCTCCTCGAGGCGCCGCCGCGTCCGCTGTCATCCGCCCCTCCCGGCTCGACCCAGCGGCCCGCTGGTTGCCGCCTGGTGACCCGTCGCCACGGAGCCTGCAAGCTCGCCTCGGTGGTTACCCGAGGCCGCCCTCTCTCGGTGTCGCCAAGATCTTCCGAGTCTGGATCGGCAAGTTCTTCCACGTGGACCCATTGAATCAAGACCGACCCGTGATTGGTGCATCGACCGACCGAAGATGCCCAGAACACAAGTTCGCCTTCTCGAACGCCAGGAACTCCTTCATGGACACCGATGAGCGAACCCCGGTGCGTCAAGCTCTCCTTCCCGACCGTCAGGGTCCACGACATGGAATCGCCAGGATCATCCCCAGAACGCCAAGATTGCCACGAGAACGCCCCGAATGTTGACACCGAATCGATGGCGCGAGCCCGACAAGATCCTCGCAACGGCAAGATCGACCCCGTGGGGCCCGACAAGATCGGCACGACGACAAGAACGGCATCCGACCGGAAGAATCCGATGCGCCCCCGACAGCGACCCAAGTCCTGCTTTCCGGACGCGTCAAGACCTACCTCCGATAACGCTCCCGCCGAGACCGAATCGTCGAACCACGGACCGAGACCAACCCGAACCCGGAACCCCAAGATCGTCGAACCCTAATGTGAACCCCTTCCGAAAACCCTATTTTATAACATAATATAACAGCGCATAATAATTGTCTTGCATTCATACTTGCCATGTGGTTTGGGGGCCTTATGCCGATTCACCTAATAATTAAATATGGGGCCCATATGCGGGCAAATCTAGCCTTATATTGGCCTCATTTAAACTTGTGTAGCGAACCCGTATCATCTTTTGCCATGTAATACAACATTTAATTTGCGGGGGTTTCTAAATAACTCGAACCATCTAAATAACTGTCGGGACCCCGGTTCCGCTTAATATGACCTAATTGCATCGCATCTTTGCCATGCCATACATCATACATGCATCATGCCGATCTTCTGCCGTGTATTAAATATTGCATCCGATGTTTATTCTAGTGTTTTGGTTCTTCGCGGATAAGGCCGTTGAGTTGATGCGAGTGTCGACCCGATCTTCGGTTGAACCGACAATGTTTTCAAAGAGCATCTCCCTTTTCTACCTATCTTACTTTTATAGTATTTATTCCCTCTGTTGATCTATTGCTATCCGTGTTGCGATGCTTTAGTTTCGTACGTGATATACCGTGCAGCCCTATATTGCCTTGGACATCCTATTACACGATGTTTGGTAGATAGTTGGACTTGCGTCAGAGTCGCTTGCTCTAGTGTTGTTGCGTTTGTCGAGGCCACGATTGTTGATGTATTGCCGCATGTTGATGATGGAGATGATCATAGTTTTACTTATCGTTCACTTTAATTTCTTTAACAACTAAAATTGAAATAAGCGAGAGGCATCGGTGGGTGATAGAGAATATTTGGTTTCGAGCCCACTTGTGTCCCGTAAGACCCCGAGTACTTGATACATGTTCCTTGATTTATCGCTATCCACATCCGGAGGTATATGGGACCCCACGAGCGAGCTTGATTCAGTCTTATTTCTTGGGGCCACAAACTAGTTTGAGGTTTTATTTACGATCTGTACTTATGCCATGCTACTTTGTATTTAAATTGTGCGACAGATAGCACCTTTATCTTTATTTAGGTCAGCGGAGTGATTACGCGGTATCGACACCCGAAGTTTTCGGGTTCCCGATCGCTTCTGACCATTGACGCAAACCTTGAGTCCGTCTCGAGCTTGCTTACTCCGTTAAGGGATCTACTCAATGGGGTGGCCCCTGAAATATTCGAATCCTGTGATTGTTGGGTCGTGAAAGCCTCGTTGGGTTTTGATTTGGTTTTCGAGGTTGATCGAGCGTGTGTTGCTATTGGTGCACCGGCGGGTAAAACTTTTTCAAAGCCGTGTCCGCGGATATGGACGACTTGGAGCACGATCTCGATCATAGACAAGCATAACTAAAGTTTACTGCTATAAATTTGACTTTATAATGACTAGTAATCAGCTTCACTATAATGGAATGGCTAAATAATACTGCCCACAATTGCTTGTTTGGTATGTCGCTTGCGACCATTGTACCTGACTAGTAAGTACTGCAACTACAACGGAATGGCTGAATAAAAGTATCAACAACTGCTGGGTTTTGGGCTATCTCATGCTAATTGTATCTGACTAGTAAGTGCTGCCACTATAACGGAATGATAAACTAAAACGGCCCACTGCTTATTTTATCAGGATGATTATCTATACCTGACTAGTAATTGCTGCAACGATAACTGAATAAGTAAAACTGCCAACTGTGTGAGTTCCTCGGTTGACTTCCTCGTTTGGTCTCGAGGGGGAAACACCAGGATGGGTTTGTTTGGTGTTAGCTTCAGGTTGGATCCGGATAGGTCATTCTCATCCCTCTCTGATAACCGCCAGTTGAATCGAGTCTCTATAGGTTGTTAGTGCATGCTGCCGCTGCCGCTTCAGTCCACATACCTATGTAGGCGAGGACCGCCGAATTCTAGCCTCGCCGTGTACTGGCCTCAGTACTGACGCTCCTTCTTTTTCCTTTGCCCTTTGTCGGCACCCCTTTTGTTTAAGCAGGTTTTGAGCTCGACGTCGTTAGCAGGGTTACCCTTCCGGCTTGGCACAGGCGGTTATGGACGCCATTGGTTATTCTTCAGGGCTCTTAGCCCCATTTGCATCTTGTCCGTAGCTGGACGCTCTATCGTTTTCAAGGTGATTTGGATCTTTGTATATTATATTTGTATTCTTGACTCATGGAGTCGCCGTTATATATATATCTGTTCTGTGGGTCCCATCGAGGACTGTTGTGTAATGTTATTACTTCGTTTTCCACCCGCACGAAAGTGCCTGGTGGGCACCTTTGAATCGTTTCTATGCGGGTTTGGCGAATTTTGCTCAAACTTGCATAGGTCCGATTCTGAGGGTGTTACAGAGTGGTATCAGAGCCCAGCAGTTGCGATACCCCACAAGTCTAGCCTGTAGGATAACCTAGCTAACGGCCAAAGTAGAGTGTCAAAACTATTTTGGAAAATCGGTTGGATAGTTCTGATTAGGTCTGATTTTACTTCTTACCCCTCTGCTGTTCTCCTCTTACCTCTACGTGTTTTGAACCTGCTCTCTTATCTTTTCTTCGAGTCCAGGAATTCTCGTGGTTGGGTTCCCGTCGTACCGTCAGGGTTTCGTTTTCTCCCTTTGGTAACGGAGGTGCTACGATCATCAATCTGCAACTTGTCTGTTGTACCCTTCATCCAATCTTTTGTTCTTGAGCTCTTTGTCTATATGTGTTCCTTGCCGGATGTCAGTGTCGTTGAAAAACATATGAGAAGGACGAGCATTGGTGAAGTTGGAGTATACCTTGAGCATGTGTTGTTCATGCCAATGGAACCATCGCGAAACCTAATCATTGTGTCTTTCATACGATTTCTGTTAGCAACATTCCTTTGTTCCGGATACCACCTATGAAGATCTTCAGTCTAAATCTCGAGAGTTGAGTTGCCTGATTCTCCTACTCATGTATAGCGTTGATAGTGTGGGTACGGGATGGACTGATCACCCTACCCGACTCTTACTGTTCGCTCTGTACATCGAACTGGTGGATCAATGTAATTTTTCCCTCTTCTTATGGAAGTTCGAGGTGGCCTTATCGTTTGACGCCTCTATCTTCGTCCTTTGTCCTCCGGAGTGTTCTCTCGACGATTAGTAACAACGACCCTATGCTGGTGGTGTCGCCGATTTCCAGATGAAGAAGGAACCCTCATTAGTGGTGTCGCGAGGATCTACACGAAGCGTGAAGTATCAGACCGCCGGCCTTCTTTCCGGTACCACGAGGCGGATCTCGAGGGCGAGATCCATTGTTAGTGGTGTCGAATTGTGGCATCCCGCAAAAAACCACTACTAGAAAATCGCGTTGAATTTGTGCATTGCATCGTCATCATCATATGCATTGTTTGCATAAAAACTATGTTTGCAAAGCCCGTGTTGTTTTCTAAAAACGCCCCATCTTTATTCAAACGCCAAAACCCGGGTCGCCGGACTATTTTGTTTTGTCTGTTATCGGGCTGCAAAAGACTTGTTCGAAATAAATAAAAATATTTATTATTTTTAGCGGGGGCAGTCGAATGGGCCGTATCGACCCGAACGACCACCCCCATATTTCAGATCGGCCCACCCCTTATTCCTACAGCTACCCAGAAAACCACCCACACCCAGCAGCCACATCATCCCAACCAATCGCAGCACGCCACGTCACCCCTTCCCTCCCCTCTAGCCTATCAAACCCTGCCACCTAATACTAACCCACTCCCTCTCCTCTCCCACCAGCCACACCCCACCCCAGCAGCCCCACACGCCAACCCACTCCCACCACACACTTGACCACCTCTCACTCACTCCTGGCCCCACCCACAGGCCCTTGGACCCGGCCTGCCTCTCTTCCTTCTCCCATCCCTTGCGACCCCCACACGCTGCTCCACCCTCCCGCCGCTCTCCTCCCTCTTCCCGTCGCTGCCTCCTCCGGCCTCGGCCGCGGCCTCGCCTCCCCGTCTGGCCGCCATGGACCCAGTGCACGCCTCCACAACCTCGCCTCCTCCCAGACCCGCTAAGCCAAGCTCGGCGCGGTGCCCTCCCGCCGCCCTTAGCCGCCGCCGCCCGCCAGGCGCCCTCCCACCGTCCTGCCTCCCGCTCGTCTGCTGTGGCTGCCAGCCACGTCCGCCTGCCGAGCCCGCCTCCGCTCTCCGTGGCCGTCTCGCCCCGCCTTCGGCCCCTTCCGCTCGGCGGCGCCTCCGGCCGACCTCTGCCGCTCCCGGCGTCACGGCCTCCGCCGCAGCCCACCCGAGCTCAGCCGTGCTCCTCCTCTGCGCCCGGGCTGCGCCCCTGCGGCACCGCTCGGCCCGTCGACCCGTTGGTGCCTCCTCGAGCCTGGCCGCGTCCGCTGTCCGCCGACCCTCGAGCTCGACCCGCGCGGCCCGTCGGCCGCCGTCACTGGTGACCCGTCGCCACGGGAGCCTGGCTCGCCTCCGTGGTTACAGGGCCGCTGCCCGCTCTCTCGGTGTCGCCAAGATCTTCCGAGTACAGATCGGCCAAGTTCTTCCACGTGGACCCATTGAACGAAAGACCGACGTGGCGAAGTGCATCGACCCCGACCAAGATGCCCAGAACACAAGTTCGCCTTCTCGAACGCCAGAACTCCTTCATGGACACCGATGAGCGAACCCGGTCGTCCAAGCTCTCCTTCCCGACCGTCGTGGTCCACGACATGGAATCGCCAGATCATCCCGACGCCAAGATTGCCACGAACGCCCGAATGTTGACACCGAATCGATGGCGCGAGCCCGACAAGATCCTCGCAACGGCAAGATCGACCCCGTGGGGCCCGACAAGATCGGCACGACGACAAGAACGGCATCCGACCGGAAGAATCCGATGCGCCCCCGACAGCGACCCAAGTCCTGCTTTCCGGACGCGTCAAGACCTACCTCCGATAACGCTCCCGCCGAGACCGAATCGTCGAACCCTGGACCCTGAGACCAACCCCGAACCCCGGAACCCCAAGATCGTCGAGAACCCTAATGTGTGAACCCCTTCCCGAAAACCCTATTTTATAACATAATATAACTTGACGCATAATAATTGTCTTGCATTCATACTTGCCATGTGGTTTGGGGGCCTTATGCCGATTCACCTAATAATTAAATATGGGGCCCATATGCGGGCAAATCTAGCCTTATATTGGCCTCATTTAAACTTGTGTAGCGAACCCGTATCATCTTTTGCCATGTAATACAACATTTAATTTGCGGGGGTTTCTAAATAACTCGAACCATCTAAATAACTGTCGGGACCCCGGTTCCGCTTAATATGACCTAATTGCATCGCATCTTTGCCATGCCATACATCATACATGCATCATGCCGATCTTCTGCCGTGTATTAAATATTGCATCCGATGTTTATTCTAGTGTTTTGGTTCTTCGCGGATAAGGCCGTTGAGTTGATGCGAGTGTCGACCCGATCTTCGGTTGAACCTTCGACAATGTTTTCAGGCGAGCATCTCCCCCCTTTTCTACCTATCTTACTTTTATAGTATTTATTCCCTCCTGTTGATCTATTGCTATCCGTGTTGCGATGCTTTAGTTTCCGTACCTGTGATATACCGTGCAGCCCTATATTGCCTTGGACACATCCTATTACCTGATGTTTGGTAGATAGTTGGACTTGCGCGTCGTAGTCGCTTGCTCTAGTGTTGTTGCGTTTTCAACCCACGATTGTTGTTGATGTATTGCCGCATGTTGAT
The DNA here is from genome assembly GCA_030063025.1 of Avena longiglumis. Taxonomy (NCBI): domain Eukaryota; kingdom Viridiplantae; phylum Streptophyta; class Magnoliopsida; order Poales; family Poaceae; genus Avena; species Avena longiglumis. Next base: position 214,229,937 of record CP125979.1, read on the forward strand.
GATGGAGATGATCATAGTTTTACTTATCGTTCACTTTAATTTCTGTTTAACAACTAAAATTGAAATAAGCAGAGGCATCGGTGGGTGATAGAGAATATTTGGTTTCCGAACGCCCACTTGTGTCCCGTAAGACCCCGAGTACTTGATACCTGTTCCTTGATTTATCGCGCTATCCACATATGGGAGGTATATGGGACCCCCAGCGAGCTTGATTCATCTTATTTCTTGGGGCCACAAACTAGTTTGAGGTTTTATTTACGATCTGTACTTATGCCATGCTACTTTCGTATTTAAATTGTGCGACAGATAGCACTGTCTTTATTTAGGTCACGGAGTGATTACGCAGTATCGACACCCGAGTTTCGGGTTCCCGATCGCCATGACCATTGACGCAAACCTTGAGTCCGTCTCGAGCTTGCTTACTCCGTTGCGGGATCTACTCAATGGGGTGGCCCACGAAATATTCTTGAATCTGTGATTGTTCATCGTGAAAGCCTCGTTGGGTTTTGATTTGGTTTTCGAGGTTGATCGGCGTGTGTTGCTATTGGTGCACCCGGGTAAAACTTTCTGAAAGCCGTGTCCGCGGATATGGACGACTTGGAGCACAGTATCTCGATCATAGACAAGCATAACTAAAGTTTACTGCTATAAATTTGACTTTATAATGACTAGTAATCAGCTTCACTATAATGGAATGGCTAAATAATACTGCCCACAATTGCTTGTTTGGTATGTCGCTTGCGACCATTGTACCTGACTAGTAAGTACTGCAACTACAACGGAATGGCTGAATAAAAGTATCAACAACTGCTGGGTTTTGGGCTATCTCATGCTAATTGTATCTGACTAGTAAGTGCTGCCACTATAACGGAATGATAAACTAAAACGGCCCACTGCTTATTTTATCAGGATGATTATCTATACCTGACTAGTAATTGCTGCAACGATAATCGAATATAAAAAGCGCCAACCGTGTGAGTTCCTCGGTTGACTTCCTCGTTTGGTCTCGAGGGGAAACACCAGATGGGTTTGTTTGGTGTTATCTTCAGTTGGATCCGGATAGGTCATTCTCATCCCTCTCGATAACCGCTTGAATCGAGTCTCTATAGGTTGTTAGTGCATCTTTGCCGCTTGATCCACATACCTATGTGGCGAGGACCGCCAATTCTAGCCTCGCCGTGTCTTGGCCTCGATCTTGGCTCCTTCTTTTTCCTTTGCCCTTTGTCGGCACCTTTTGTTTAAGCAGGTTTTGAGCTCGGCGTCGTTAGCGTGGTTACCCTTGGCTTGGCACAGGCGGGGTTATGGACGCCATTGGTTATTCTTCAGGGCTCTTAGCCCCATTTGCATCTTGTCCATAGCTGGACGCTCTATCGTTTTCAAGGTGATTTGGATCTTTGTATATTATATTTGTATTATTGACTCATGGAGTCGCCGTTATATATATATCTGTTCTGTGGGTCCCATCGAGGACTGTTGTGTAATGTTATTATTTTGTTTTCCACCCGCACGAAAGTGCCTGGTGGGCACCTTTGAATCGTTTCTATGCGGGTTTGGCGAATTTTGCTCAAACTTGCATAGGTCCGATTCTGAGGGTGTTACATTGGTACTTTTATTTAGCCATTCCGTTGTAGTTGCAATACTTACTAGTCAGATACAATGGTCGCAACCGACAACCCAAACAAGCAATTGTTGGCAGTTTTATTTAGCCATTCCATTATAGTGAAGCTGATTACTAGTCATTGTAAAGTCAAATTTATAGCACTACTTTAGTTATAGTTGTCTATGATCGAGATACTGTGCTCCAAGTCGTCCATAACCGCGGACACGACTTTCAGAAAGTTTTACCCTGCAGGGGTGCACAAATAGCAACACACACTCGATCAACCTTGGAAAAATCAAATCAAAACCCAACGAGGCTTTCACGACAAATCAATCACAGGATTCAGAAATATTTCAAGGGGCCACCCCATTGAGTACACCATAGAACGGTTAGTGACTCGAGACGGACTCAAGGTTTGCGCCAATGGTCAAACGATCGGGAACCAAATCGGGCTTGTCGATACCGCGAAAACACTCCGCTTACCTAAATACAGGTGCTCCTCGACAATCGTAATAATGCAAGAAAGCATGGCATAAGTACAGATAGTAAATGAAACCTCAAACTAGTTTGTGGCCCCAAGAAATAAGAATGAATCAAGCTCACGGCTCGGGGGTCCCATAATCCTCCGGATGTGGATAGCGCGAATATTCAAGGAACAGTATCAAGTACTCGGGGTCCTACGGGACACAAGTGGACGATTAACAACAAATAACATCTATTGCCCACTTGCCTCTGCATTTACCTACTTCAATTTTAGTTGTTAAACAGAATTAAAGTCTTGATCATCTCCAACAATAAACATGCGGCAATACTCCAACAACTGTGGTACTTGACGACACGCGCGACTTGAGCAAGCGACTACGACGCCACGGTCCAACTATCTACCAAACAACGGTAATAGGATGTGTCCAAGGTAATATAAGGCTGCAAGGGATATCACGGGTACGAAAACTAGAGCAACGCAACACAGATAGCAATAGATCAACAGGAGGGGAATAAATACTATAAAAGTAAGATAGGTAGAAAGGGGGAGATGCTCGCCTGAAAACATTGTCGAAGGTTCATCCGAAGAACGGGCGTCACTCGCATCAACTCATCGGCCTAGTCCGTGAAGAAGCAAAACACTAGCACAAACACCGGATGCACTATTTAATACTACGGCAAAAGATCGGGCATGATGCATATATGATGTATGACATGGCAGGCATGAGATGCAATTAGGCAATATTAAGTGGAACCGGGGTCCCGACATTTAATTAAACGGTTCAAGTTATTTAACTACCCCGCAATTTAAATGTTGCATTATCAAGACAAAAGATAGCACCGGTTCGCTACACAAATTTAAATGAGGCCAATATAAGACTAGATTTGCCCGCATATGGGCCCCATATTTAATTATATGGTGAATCGGCATAAGGCCCCCAAACCACATGACAATATGCATGCGAATATGACAATTTAATATGCAACAAGTTTATATAAAGCATTTATAAAATAGGGGCTCGGGAAAAGGTTCACACATCGGGGTTCGGAAGATCTTGGTTCAGGGGGGGGTTCGGGGTTCGGACTCAGGGTTCGACGGGGATCGATCTCGCATCCGGGAAGGACTTGGTTCGGTGTCGGGGCGCATCGGATCCGCCCTGGTCAGTGCCGATCTTGTCGTCGATGGCGAACTTGAGTGGATCGGGTTCCGGGGTCTTGGGATCCGTGGAGTAGATCTTGTCGCACAGTGCCCGCGAAGTAGTTCTTGTCGTAAGGTGTCGGTGATCTTATCATCGATGGCAAACATGGTTCCCGACTCGAGGGTCTTGTCCATCGAGGGGGTTCGAAGAGCTTGCCGGAGTCTTGTTGACCTTCAATTCACTTCGCAGACGCATGATAGCATCTCCACAACTCTAGCAGGTAACACCATCTGGCATCATCGAAGCCAAAATGTCTTGATGAAAAGGAGCGGAACACGCACATGCAAAACAGATACATGGTGGACACGCGGTACACAGAGAGGCACACACGCGTAGCATGACAAGGAAGCAGCAGGGTCGGCGGTGGGTGGTGGTGAGCTCGACGCCGGTGAGTGTTGGAATTATGCCCTAGAGGCAATAATAAAGATGTTATTATTATAATTCTTGTTCATGATAAAGTTTATATTCCATGCTAGAATTGTATTAAGCGGAAACTTTAATACTTGTGTGGTTTGTGAACAACACCGTGTCCCTAGTACGCCTCTATGTACTAGCTCATTGATCAATGATGGTTAAGGTTTCCTAACCATAGACATGAGTTGTCAATTGATAATGAGATCATATCATTGGGATAATGATATGGTGGATAGACCCAAACAAAGCAGAGCAATTAGATCGTGTCATCGTGTTCATCTTTGCGAAGCTTTTCCTATGTCAAATATTGTATTCCTTAGACCATGAGATAATGCAACTCCCTGGTACCGGAAGAAAGCTTTGAGGTCATCAAACGTCATCCTATGAGAGGGTGATCATAAAGGTGTCTCTCAGGTGATCGGAAAGTATATGTTGGGTTGTATGTATCGAGATGGAATTTGTCCCTCCCAAGTCGGAGAGATATACTTCGGGCCCACTCGTGTCGATATCAACACCGCTTGCAAGCATGTGGTTAAGGAGTTAATCACAAAGTGATATCGGATTACGGGCAGTAAAGTAATTGCTGTGAACGACATTGAACTAGGTATGGCAGTCGACGATCGAATCTCGGGCAAGTAAAATATCGCGAGGCGAAGGAATATATATATGGGATTGATTGAATCCTGGCATCGTGGTTCATCCGATATGATCATCGATGAATGTGTGGGAGTCAATATGGGTGCCTGACCCCGTTGCTTATTGATAGAAGATCATGTCTACGCATATTCTCGAACCCGCAGGTTACACATAACGTATCTCGACGCTAGGATAGATTGGATAATTGGTTTATGAATTTTTGTTGAGTCTCGGATGGGATCCGGGATATCACGAGAGGTTCGGAATGGTCAGGAGAATAAGATTCATATAAGGCGATGCAGTTTTGGAGTTGAATTGTTCGGGTTAATCGGTATTGTCTAAGCTTCTAGAACCTTCGGAAGGGACCAACGTGGCCCCACCTTCCGGGAGGGGCATGGGACTATGAGGGAGTCCTGGCGCATTGGGCCAGGGGCAAACCCCATAGGGCCCACCGATCCTAGATAAATTTAAACTCGTTTAAACTAGAGATAGGATTTCTAGATAAGGGAGAGTTTAAATCGTTTAAATCTAGAGATAGGATTTCTAGATAAGGGAGAGTTTAAATTGTTTAAACTAGAGATAGGCTTGGAGTAGGGGCAGGCTGGCGCCCCCCTCTATATAGAGGGTGGTGCGCCTCCCCACACACACCTCTCCTCCAAACCCTAGCCGCCTTGCTACCTTCCTCTCCTCCCGATTGTTTGTAGGCGAAGCCTGCAGTGAAATTCTCCACCATATACACCATGCCGTCGTGTTGTAGATCCAATCTATCTCTCCACCATACCGCTGGTCCGAGGAAGGAGGAGACATCGAGTCTTGCGTGTGTGCATCTCACGGAGGCACCGCCACTTGTGGTGCTAGATCGGATCGGATCGCGAGGAGGAGAAGCGAGTACGACTACATCACCCACGTTAACGAGCGTTCCGTCTTGAATCTTCAAGGGTATGAAGATCTAATCCAATCTCTCTCGTTGTTTGCATCTCCTAGATTAGATCTTGGCTTTCCCTCTGTTCGCTCCGTAGAAAATTTTGATTTACTATGCCACGAAACACTTCAGTGGTATCAGAGCTAGATCTATGCGTACATGTGTTTCACGAGTAGAACGCAACATGGTTGTTGCGGGCGTTGATGTTTTCTGTTGCAAGCCTCTTGTTTGTGTTCTTCTTATGATGCGGGATAGTGAGATTGAAGCGGTCCAGGCCAACCTTACGGCGTCGTTGAGACGGCTCCGCACTTGACGTGTGGCTTGTACCACACATGCGGCTGGTGGATGTCAGTATCTCTCACTATAGTTGTCATGGGATTAACACCGGAGTTTGGCAACCATAATATCACCGATGTGGCTTTCCGTAGGTAAGAATCGTTCTTAGCATCTACTCCCATAAGCCACGTAAAACATGCAACAACAAAGTAGAGGCGTCTAACTTGTTTTTGCAGGGAGTGTTTTCTGTGATATGGTATGGCCCAAGATGTGATGTGTATATTTTATGCGATGATCATGTTTTGTAATGTTTCACGACTTGCATGTCGATGAGTACACAACGGCGAGAGCCATATGGTTGTCTTTATAATTGTGTATGACTGCGAGTCAACTTCTTATACGCCATGTAATAGCTTTACTTTATCGCTAAGTAGTTAGCAATAGTTGTAGTTGCTATTCGTGGTGGAGGCAATCATGGTGGAGTGATGGAGATCATCGGAGCACAAGATGGATATCATTCTTGAGGATTGGCTATACCATGTCACATAAAGTTATATGCATGTGATGTTTATCCTTTATGTATCTTATTATGCTTAGATCGCGACGGTAGCATTGTAAGATGATTCCTCATAAAGATCAAGATAAAACTGTGTTCTCCCCAAGTATGCACCGTTGCGAAAGTTAAATGTTTCCAAGCATCACGTGATGATCGGGTGCTATAGACTCTCGCTCACATAGCGGGTGCAAGCCAGTTTTGCACACGGAAATACTTGGGTCTAACTTGACGAGCCTAGCATGTATGGACATGGCCTCGGAACACAAGAACCGAAAGGTTAAGCATGAGTCATATGAATGATATGATCGACACTTTGTTGTCCACCATTGAAACCACATCTCTTCTCGTGATGATCGGATTAGGTGTGGTGAATTTGGATCGTGTTCACTAAACAACTTGAGGGATGTTGAATTTAGTGGGAGTTCATCTAGTAATTTGATTAAGTTGAACTATTTATCATGAACATAGTCTAAATTGTACTTGCAAATCTGTAGATCACATGGCCAAATCCAACTTCAACTTCAACGTTTTCTTTGAGAAGGAAAAGCTTAGAAACAATGGGTCTAACTTCACCAATTGGTTCCGCAATCTAAGAATCATTCTCTGGCGGACAAAAGGACTATGTCCTTGGTAAGCGTTAGGTGACCCCCCTGCCGCAATGGCGGCTGATGAGAAAGGCATCTGTCGATCACGCAAAGATGATTATGGTGTGATTAAGAGCACCATGTTGTTTGCTATGGAAGAGCTTCAAAATCGTTTTGAAACCTATCCGGGCCCTTTGAGATTCTCGAGGAGCTGAAAACCATGTTTGAGACTCAAGCCCGTTACGAGAGATATGAGATCTCCGAGAAGTTCTTTAAGCGCAAGATGGAGGATGGGAGTTCCGTTAGTGAGCACGCCATAAAGATGTCGGGCTACACTCAGCATGAGCAAGCTGGAATGCACGATTCGGAGGAGCTCAAGATTGCGAGTTCTACAATCACTCCTCCCGGCTACAAAAGTTTTGTAGTGACTCATAATCAGATTGGTTCCATCGATCATCGAGCTCTTCGCAAAGTGAAGGCTGCGGAAGTGGACATCAAGAAGGATAATCACGTGTTGATGGTCAACAAGCCCTCCTTTAAGAAAGGTAAGGGAGCAAAGAAGCCCTTTAAGAAGGGTAAGCGCATAATGCCCTCGAGAAGAAGCTCAAGTGGTCCTAAGCGGACCGAGTGCTTCTATTGCAAGGACAAGGGTCCTTTGGGCGAATCGTCAAAGTACTTAGCGGACAAGAAGGCTGGCACCATCAAAGGTATACTTGATATACATGTTATTGATGTTTTCCTTACTAGCCCTCGTTGTAGTGCACGGGTATTTGATCGGTTCGGTTGCTAATATTTGTAACTCGAAGCAGGAGCTACGGAATGAGCGGACTTGCGAGGATGAGGTGACGATGCGCGTTGGCAACGGATCAAGAGTTGATGTGATGGCCGTCGGCATGCTCTCCTTAGTTTTACCTTGGGATTAGTTTTAAACCTTAATAAATGTTATTATGTGCTGCGTTGAGCATGAACATTATTTAGGATCATGTTTATTGCAAGACGGTTATTCATTTAAATCGGAGAATAATGGTTGTTCTATTTATATGAGTAACATCTTTTATGGTCATGCACCTCTTGTGAATGGTTTATTTCTTCTAAATCTCGAAGGGATGAAACACACATCCATAACATTGAGGCTAAGAGATGCAAAGTAGATAGTGATAATACTACTTATTTGTGGCCTTGTCGTCTAGGTCATATTGGTGTAAAGCGATGAAGAAACTCCATTCGATGGACTTTTGGAGTCTCTTGATTTTGAATCATTTGACACACGAACCATGCCTCATGGGCAAGATGATCAAAACCCGTTCTCGGTATGATGGAGCGAGCGGACTTGTTGGAAATCATACATACCGATGTATGCGGACCGATGAGTGTTTGACGCGGTGGATATCGCTATTTCCTCACTTTTACCGATGACTTAAGTAGATATGGGTATATCTATTTAATGAAACATAAATCTGAAACATTTGAAAAGTTCAAGGAATTTCGAATGAAGTGGAGAACCATCGTAATGAAAGATTAAGTTTCTACGATCCGATCGTGGGGGCGAATATTTGAGTTATGATTTTCTCACGCATCTTAAAGCAAGTGGAATCGTTTCACAACTCACGCCACCGGAACACCACAGTAATGGTGTGTCGAGCAGGAATCGAACCCTATTAGATATGGTCCGATCAATGATGTCTCTTCTTGATTTGCCGTTATCATTTTGGGGTTATGCATTAGAAACGCCGCATTCACTTTAAATAGGGCTCCATCTAAATCCATTGAGACGACACCGAATGAACTGTGGTTTGGTGCTAAACCTAAGTTGTCGTTTCTTAAAGTTTGGGGATCGCTTACGTCAAGAAGTTGATGCGGACAAGCTCGAACCCAAAGCGGAGAAATGCGTCTTCATAGGATACCCTAAGGAAACTATTGGGTATACCTTCTATCACGAACCGAAGGCAAAGTGTTTGTCATGAAGAACGGTTCCTTTCTTGAGAAGGAGTTTCTCTCGAAAGAAGTGAGTGGGAGGAAAGTAGAGCTAGACGAGGTTCTTGAACCTTCTCTTGAATTGGAGAGTAGCGCACACTGAAAGTGTTCGGTGCTTTGCACCAACAATAGAGGAAGCTAATGACAAGGATCATGAAGCTTGGACGATGGTGCTCTTGAGCGTCAGGTCGACAAGGTCGTGTGCCCCTCCCGAGTGGTACGGCAACCTGTCTTGTTGTCTTGTTGGTAGAAGACGGTGAACCTACGAACTATGAGGAAGCGATGATGAGCCCGGACTCGAGAAATGGTGGAAGCCATGAAATCCATTGGGATCCATGAGCGAAAACCAAGTATGGACTTTGGTGGACCCTCCTAGCGACCGAAAGGCCGTTGAGTGCAAATGGATTTTCAAGAAGAAAGCGGACGCGGATGGTAATGTTACCGTCTATAAAGCACGGCTTGTCATAAAGGTTTTCGACAAGTTCAAGGTGTTGACTACGATGAGACTTTCTCTCTGTAGCGATGTTTAAGTCCATTCGGATTTTATTAGCAATTGTTGCGTTTCATGATTATGAAATATGGCGGATGGATGTCAAGATCGCTTTCCTCAATGGGAACATTGATGAAGAGTTGTATATGATGCAACCGAAGGTTTTGTCGATCCTAAGGATCTTGATAAAGTATGCAAACTTCAGCGTTCCATTTACGGTGAAGCAAGCATCTCGGAGTTGGAACCTTCGTTTTGGTCAAGTGATCAAGAGCTTTGGATTTGTTCCAAATTGCTCTGAAGCTTGTATCTACAAGAAAGTGAGTGGGAGCTCGGTGGCGTTTACAGTATGTAGATGACATATTGATTATCGGAAATGACATCAACATGCTTAACGATGTGAAGAGTTATTTGAACAAGTGTTTTCAATGAAAGACCTAGGTGAAGCTGCTTATATATTGGGCATCAAGATCTATAGAGATAGACAAAGGCCTGATAGCTTTAAGCGAGTACATACCTAGACAAAGTTACGAAAAGGTTCGAATGTATAAGGCAAAGAAAGGTTCGGTGCCTATGTTGTCGGGTAAGATATTGAGCAAGGCTCGGTGTCCATTCTAGTAAATGATAGGGAAGCTATGAGCAAAGTGCCTTATGCCTCGGCCATAGGTTCCATCATGTATGCCATCTTGTGTACTAGACCGGATGTGTCCAATGCTCTTAGTTTGACGAGATATCAAAGTGATCCGAGTGGAACATGGACAGCCGTGAAGAACATCCTAAAGTACCTAAATAGAACTAAAGAAATGTTCTTAGTCTATGGGGGTGATGAGCGACTTGTCGTAAAGGTTACGTCGATGCTAGTTTTGACACCGACAAGGATGATTCCAAATCTCGAGACGGGATACGTTTATATTTTGAATGGAGGAGCTGTGGTGGAGAAGCTGCAAGCAAAGCGTGATCGCGGGATCTACAGTAGAAGCGGAATACATGGCTGCTGCAGAAGCGTCAAGTGAAGGAGTTTGGATCAGAAACTTCATCACTGAGCTTGGCATGGTTCCAAGTGCATTGGACCCACTGGAGATATTGTGTGACAACACTGGCGCCATAGCACTCGCTAAGGAACCAAGATATCATCCAAAGACCAAGCATATCAACCGCAAGTTTCATATAATCCGAGATTATATAGCAGATGGAGATCTGAAGATTAGCAAAGTACATACGGATCTGAATGTCGCAGATCCATTGACTAAACCTCTTCCACGTGTAAAACATGATCAACACCTCAGTGCCATGGGTGTGAGATTGTTGCCAAATGTAAACTAGATTATTGACTCTAGTGAATGTGGGCAAATGTTGAAATTATGCCCTATAGGCAATAATAAAGATGTTATTATTATAATTCTTGTTCATGATAAAGTTTATATTCCATGCTAGAATTGTATTAAGCGGAAACTTTAATACTTGTGTGGTTTGTGCACAACTCCGTGTCCCTAATGCGCCTCTATGGACTAGCTCATTGATCAATGATGGTTAAGGTTTCCTAACCATAGACATGAGTTGTCAATTGATAATGAGATCATATCATTAGGAGAATGATATGGTGGACAGACCCAAACTAAGTGAAGCAATTAGATCGTGTCATCGTGTTCATCTTTGCGAAGCTTTTCCTATGTCAAATATTGTATTCCTTAGACCATGAGATAATGCAACTCCGGTACAGTGCGGAAGAAAGCTTTGAGGTCATCAAACGTCATCCTATGAGAGGGTGATCATAAATGTGTCTCTCGGTGATCGGAAAGTATCATTGGGTTGTATGTATCGAGATGGAATTTGTCCCTCCCAAGTCGGAGAGATATACTTGGTCCCACTCGATAATCGATATCAACACGCTTGCAAGCATGTGGTTAAGGAGTTAATCACAAAGTGATATCGGATTACGGAGTAAAGTACTTCGTGAGCGAGATTGAACTAGGTATGGCTACCGACGATCGAATCTCGGGCAAGTAAAATATCGCGAGACGAAGGAATATATATATGGGATTGATTGAATCGGCATCGTGGTTCATCCGATATGATCATCGATGAATGTCTGGAGTCAATATGGGTGCCCAGACCCGTTGTTGATTGTTGATAGAAGATCATGCGCATATTCTCGAACCCGCAGGTTACACATAACGTATCTCGACGCTAGGATAGATTGGATAATTGGTTTATGAATTTTTGTTGAGTCTCGGATGGGATCCGGGATATCACGAGAGGTTTCGGAATGGTCCGAGAATAAGATTCATATAAGCAGCGCAGTTTTTGGAGTTCGGAATTGTTCGGGTTAATCGGTATTGTAGGAAGCTTCTAGAACCTTCGGAAGGGACCAACGTGGCCCCACCTTAGGGAGGGCATGGGCCTATGAGGAGTGTCACGGCGCATTGGGCCAGGGGCACAAGGCCCCATAGGGCCCAGCCGATCCTAGATAAGTTTAAACTCGTTTAAACTAGAGATAGGATTTCTAGATAAGGGAGAGTTTAAATCGTTTAAATCTAGAGATAGGATTTGTAGATAAGGGAGAGTTAAATTGTTTAAACTAGAGATAGGCTTGGAGTAGGGGCAAGGGCTGGCCGCCCCCCTCTATATATAGAGGGGTGGTGTGCCCCCTCCCCCCTACACACACCTCTCCTCCAAACCCTAGCCGCCTTGCTACCTTCCTCTCTCCCTCTCGACTGTTTGTAGGCGAAGCCCTGCAGCAGAAATTCTCCACCATATACACCACGCCGTCGTGTTGTAGATCCAATCTATCTCTCCACCATACTCGCTGGTCCGAGGAAGGAGGAGACGTCGAGTCTTTGCGTGTGCATCTCACGGAGGCACCGCCACTTGTGGTGCTAGATCGGATCGGATCGCGAGGAGAAGCGAGTATGACTACATCACCCACGTTCCGACGAACGTTCCGCTGTTCGAATCTTCAAGGGTATGAAGATCTAATCCAATCTCTCTCGTTGTTTGCATCTCCTAGATTAGATCTTGGCTTTCCCTCATTAGCTCCGTAGAAAATTTTGATTTACTATGCCGAAACCCTTGATGAGAGAGGCCTTGGCGGCAGCTGGGACTGCTTGAGGCGGGAAGGAGAGTCGCGGCCTCGGCGGTGAGAGCAGGGGCCACGGAGGCGGCGCAAGCCTTGGCCCAGGAGGAGGCTCGGCGGCAGAGAGTGTGGCGGCCTGACGAGGTCGTTCTGGCGGAAAGCGGGCGGAGATGAGGAGGCGGCGCAGGCGTCCGGCGTCGGTGGAGGCGGCCTTGCGGCGAGGGCAGGCGGCGGAGGAGGAGCGACGAGGGTAGGTGGAGGCGGCCGAGCGCCGGGAGTGCGGGGACGGACGGAGGAGGGCGGCGGATCTTGTGGAGGGGACGCCGGAGGCAGGGCTCGGGGAAGGCCCAGCGGCGGCCGCGACGCCAGAGAGGAAGGTGGAGGCGGGAGAAGCGAAGAGGAGAGGGCGGGGCGAGCGGGCAGGATGGGCGGTGGTTGTCGGGAGGAGGAAGGAGGCAGGAGGAGTGTGCGGGGGTGGGGATCGGTGGGGCGCGGGCCCAGGCTGGGGCCGGCTCGCGTGGGGTTGACCGCGAGGGTCGGGTGGAGTGGGGTACGGTGCGTGTGTGGGGCGGCAGGGGTGAGGGAGTGGGGCTGTGGGGAGAGGGAGGGAGGCAGTTGGGTGAGGTGGCAGGGTTTGATTGGGTGGGGATTGGACCAGGGTGACGTGTCGCGCCGTGATAGGAGGGGGTGATGTGGAGGGGGGCTGGGTAGGATAGAGCTAGGTAGGAAAAGGGTTTAGGGGGGCTGGTTTTTGTACTGGGGGTGGCGTGCAGGTCGGATCGGCCCGATGCCCCTAAAAATAATTAAAATTTTATTTACTTAAAACAGGGCTTTTGCAAAACCGCGGGTAGACAAACAAATATTCCGGAGACCCGGTTTTGGATTTGAAATAAAGACGGGGTGTTTAGAACACAAAACCAGTCTTTTTCGAAAATAGTTTTATGCGAACAAATGCAAGGTGATGGCGATGCTCAAATGCAATGTGGCATGATGACATGAGCATGCGGTCATGATGATGCAATGCACAAAAACAACGCGATTTTCTAGTAGTGGTTTTGCGGGATGCCACAATTCGACACCACTAACAATGGATCTCGCCCTCGAGATCCGCCTCATGGTATGGGGGAAGAAGGCCGACGGTCTGAATCTTCTTGCTTCGTGTAGATCATCGCGACACCACTAAAAAGAGGTCGTTGTCCCTGATCGTCGAGAGAACACTCCGGAGAAACAAAGGACGAAGGTAGAGGTGTCAAAAGATAAGGCCACCTCTAACTTCCATGAGAAGAGGGAAAAAGTTACATTGATCCCCCAGTTCGATGTACAAGAGTGAACAGTAAGAGTCGGATAGGGTGATCAGTCCATCCGTACCCAAACTATCCACTCTATACATGAATAGGAAAAATAGGCAACTCAACTCTCGAAATTTAGACTGAAGATCTTCATAAGCGGTATTCGTAACAAAGGGATGATGCCAGCTCTGCATTGGATCTGATGTAGATGAGGGCATCACATCGGAAAACACCAGAAGATACCAAAGGAATTTATGAAAATACATAACGATTAGGTTTCACAATGGTTCCATTGGCATGAACAACACATGTTCAAGGTATACTCCAACTTCACCAATTCTCGTCCTTCTCATATGTTTTTCAACGATACGGATATCCAGCAAGGTGCACATATAGATAAAGAGTTCAAGAACAAAAATATTGGATGAAGGGTACACCAAACGAGATGCAGATAATATGTTTGTAGCGCCATCGTTATAATAGGAAAGAAGCGAAACCCTAAATGTACGACAGAAACCCAACCACGAGAAATCCTGGACTCAAAGAAAAGATAAGAGGTGGGTTCAAAACGCGTAGAGGTAAGAGGAGAATAGCAGAGGGGTAAGGAGTAAAATCAGACCTAATCAGAACTACCCAACCGATTTTGGGAAATAGTTTTGACACTCTACTTCGGCCGTTAGCTAGGTTATCCTCTGATTTGGACTTGTGAATATCGCAAGCTTTGAGCTCGATACCACTCAGTAACACCCTCAGAATCGGCCCTATGCAAGTTTCGATTCCTCCAAACCCGCATAGAAAGCGATTCAAAGGTGCCCACGACACTTTCGATGCGGGTGGAAAGCGAGTAATAACATTACACAACAGTCCTCGATGGGACCCAGAACAAATATATATACAACAAGAACTCAATGAGTCAAGAATACGGATATAATATACAAAGACCCAAATCACCTTGAAAATGATAGGCGTCCGACTACGGACAAGATGCAAATGGGGCTAAGAGCCACGAAGAATAACCAATGGCGTCCATAACCTGCAAGCCGGAAGGGTAACCACGCTAACGACGTCGATCTCAAAACCTGCTTAAACAAAAGGGTGCCGACAAAGGCAAAGGAAAAAGAGAGCGGTCGATCTTGAGGCGATGCACGGTGAGGCTAGAATTCGGCGGTCCTCGCCTACATAGGTATGGTGGACTGAAGCGGCAGCGCAGCATGCACTAAACAACCTATAGAGACTCGATTCAACTGGCGGCTATCAGATAGGGATAAGAAAGACCTATTCGGATCCAACCTGAAACTACCACCAAACATACCCATCCTGGTGTTTCCCCCTCGAGACCAAACGAGGAAGTCAACCGAGGAACTCACACCGTTGGCAGTTTTAGTTATTCAGTTATCGTTGCAGCCATTACTAGTCAGGTTTAGATAGTCATCCTGATAAGATAAGTAGTGGGCAGTTTTAGTTAACCATTCCATTGTAGTTGCAACACTTACTAGTCAGATACAATTAGCATGAGATACCCAAAACCCAGCAGTTGTTGGTACTTTTATTTAGCCATTTCGTTGTAGTTGCAATACTTACTAGTCAGATACAATGGTCGCAAGCGACAACCCAAACAAGCAATTGTTGGCAGTTTTATTTAGCCATTCCATTATAGTGAAGTTGATTACTAGTCATTGTAAAGTCAAATTTATAGCACTACTTTAGTTATAGTTGTCTATGATCGAGATCATGCTCCAAGTCGTCCATAACATGGACACTTTCAGAAAGTTTTACCTGCGAGGTGCACAAATAGCAACACACACTCGATCAACCTCGGAAAAACCAAATCAAAACCAACGAGGCTTTCACGACAAAGCAATCACAGGATTAGAAATATTTTAGGGTCCACCCCATTGAGTACACCATAGCGAAGTTAGGCGACTCGAGACGGACTCAAGGTTTGCGCCGGTGGTAAACGATCGGGAACCCAAAAGCTGGGCTTGTCGATACTGCGAAAACACTCCGCTTACCTAACGATGCAGTGCTCTCGCACAATCGTAATAAAGCGATAAATCATGGCATAAGTACAGGATAGTAAATAAAACCTCAAACTAGTTTGTGGCCCCAAGAAATAAGAATGAATCAAGCTCGCAGGGGTCCCATAATCCTCCGGATGTGGATAGCGAATATTCAAGGAACAGTATCAAGTACTCGGGGGCCTATGGGACACAAGTGGACGGTTAAAAACCAAACAACATCTATTGCCCACCTGTGCCTCTGCTTACTTCCTTCAATTTTAGTTGTTAAACAGTAATTAAAGTCTTGATCATCTCCAACAACAAACATGCGGCAATACTCCAACAAGCTGTGGTACTTGACGACATAGCGCACTTGAGCAAGCGACTACGGCAGCGGTCCAACTATCTACCAAACAACAGGTAATAGGATGTGTCCAAGGTAATATAAGGCTGCAAGGGATATCACGGGTACGAAAACTAGAGCAACGCAACACAGATAGCAATAGATCAACAGGAGGGGAATAAATACTATAAAAGTAAGATAGGTAGAAAGGGGGAGATGCTCGCCTGAAAACATTGTCGAAGGTTCATCCGAAGAACGGGCGTCACTCGCATCAACTCATCGGCCTAGTCCGTGAAGAAGCAAAACACTAGCACAAACACCGGATGCACTATTTAATACTACGGCAAAAGATCGGGCATGATGCATGTATGATGTATGACATGGCAGGCATGAGATGCAATTAGGCAATATTAAGTGGAACCGGGGTCCCGACATTTAATTAAACGGTTCAAGTTATTTAACTACCCCGCAATTTAAATGTTGCATTATCAAGACAAAAGATAGCACCGGTTCGCTACACAAATTTAAATGAGGCCAATATAAGACTAGATTTGCCCGCATATGGGCCCCATATTTAATTATATGGTGAATCGGCATAAGGCCCCCAAACCACATGACAATATGCATGCGAATATGACAATTTAATATGCAACAAGTTTATATAAAGGATTTATAAAATAAGGGCTCGGGAAAAGGTTCACACATCGGGGTTCGGAAGATCTTGGTTCAGGGGGGGTTCGAGGTTCGGACTTAGGGTTCGACGGGGATCGATCTCGCATCCGGGATGGACTTGGTTCGGTGTCGGGGCGCATCGGATCCGCCCTGGTCGGTGCCAATCTTGTCGTCGATGGCGAACTTGAGTGGATCGGGTTCCGGGGTCTTGGGATCCGTGGAGTAGATCTTGTCGCACGGCGCCCGCGAAGTAGTTCTTGTCGTAAGGTGTCGGTGATCTTATCGTCGATGGCAAACATGGTTCCCGAATCGAGGGTATTGTCCATCGAGGGGGTTCGAAGAGCTTGCCGGAGTCTTGTTGACCTTCAATTCGCTTCGCAGACGCATGATAGCATCTCCACAACTCTAGCAGGTAACACCATCTGGCATCATCGAAGCCAAAACGTCTTGATGAAAAGGAGCGGAACACGCACATGCAAAACAGATACATGGTGGACACGCGGTACACAGAGAGGCACACACGCGTAGCATGACAAGGAAGCAGCAGGGTCGGCGGTGGGTGGTGGTGAGCTCGACGCCGGTGAGGGCCACCTTGGCGGCGTGCGGCTGCGGGGACTGCTGACGGAGGCGGGAAGGAGAGTCGCGGCCTCGGCGGTCGGAGAGCAGGGGCCCACGGGAGGCGGCGCACGCGACCGACGCCGCTGGGAGGAGGCTCGGCGACGGGCAGAGGTGTGGCGGCGAGCGACAGGTCGCCGTGGAAGACGGGCGCGAGACGAGGAGGCGGCAGCAGGCGTCCGAGCGTCGGTGGGCGGCCTCGGCGGCGGGCAGAGGCGGCCGGAGGAGGCGGCGAGGTAGGTGGAGGCGGCGGCCGGAGTGCGGGACAGACGGAGGAGGCGGATCTTGTGGAGGGGACGGAGGCGAGGCTCTGGAAGGCCGCGGCGCCAGAGAGGAAGGTGGAGGCGGGAGAAGCGAAGAGGAGAGGGCGGGGCGAGCGGGGCACGCGGGATGGGGCGAGGCGCGGCGGTGGTTGTCGGGGAGGGTAGGAAGGAGACGGGGAGGGGAGTGTGCGGGGCAGGAGGGTGGGGATCGGTGGGGCGTGGGCCCAGGCTGGGGCCGGCTCGCGTGGGGTTGACCGCGGGGGTCAGGTGGAGTGGGGTACGGTGCGTGTGTGCTGTGCGTGTGTGGGGCGGCAGGGGTGAGGGAGTGGGGCTGTGGGGAGAGGGAGGGAGGCAGCTTGGTGAGGTGGCAGGGTTTGATTGGGTGGAGATTGGACCAGGGTGACGTGTCGCGTCATGATAGGAGGGGGTGATGTGGAGGGGGGCTGGGTAGGATAGAGCTAGGTAGGAAAAGGGTTTAGGGGGGCTGGTTTTTGTACTGGGGGTGGCCGTCTGGGTCGGATCGGCCCGGTTTGGCTGCCCCCTAAAAATAATTAAAATTTTATTTACTTAAAACAGGGCTTTTGCAAAATCGCGGGTAGACAAACAAATATTCCGGAGACCCGGTTTTGGATTTGAAATAAAGACGGGGTGTTTAGAAAACAAAACCAGTCTTTTTCGAAAATAGTTTTATGCGAACAAATGCAAGGTGATGGCGATGCTCAAATGCAATGTGGCATGATGACATGAGCATGCGGTCATGATGAAGCAATGCACAAAAACAACGCGATTTTCTAGTAGTGGTTTTGCGGGATGCCACAATGTCGAGTGGGCGGTGAAGTTGAAGGCGCCGAAGAGGAGATGACTCTCTATCGCCGCGGAATTGTAGATCACTTTGGTTGGGACCGTCACGATCGCACAATCAGCGCCCCTAGTCCCCATAGACGGCGCCAATTGACGAGGTTTGATCTCGTTAATGCCCATTGTTATGGAATTGGGTTTTGGAGAAGATGGGGATGCTGGAGATCACGGAACGGTTAGCAAACAAGCAACACGGGGACACAGAGTTTACCTAGGTTCAGGCCCCCAGAGGGAAAACCCTACTCCTGCTTGTCTGCTCTGATTGTGGTGGAACCGAAGGTTACAGGGGTGCGCAGATGCAATCTGGCGTGGAGGTGTGTATGCGGTGGTCTGCGAGAGATTGTAAGAGAGCCTCCTCGTCATGCCCTCCTGGCCTTTATATAGAGGCAGGTAGGTCCCAGGAAAAGATCGAGTTGGTTACAGGTTCTAGGGTTTACCCCTTTGAATTTTCTATCTACCCTAGTCTTGCTCTCAAGGATCCGAAGGTGTCATGGGCCCTGGCCACCCGAAAGTCTTCATGGGCTGGCGTATATTTGTCGTGGGCCTTCCTTGGGCTAGACCAGATATGCTAAGGTCGTGTACCCATAGGGTATAACCATGTCACCTTTCCCGGCTCAGGCTTGCTCTCACACTTCACAAATTCCTGGCCAATGTTACCGTTATTATCGGTGGATGTGACAAGCCGCTTCAGGGGCGCGGTACATGGGCAATCGGGGCACCTCCTCATCGGCACCGCACCATACCATGGCCATGAGCGGAGGGAGGTTAAAGTAGAGCTCGACATCCCTCGCCGGTGTTGCCGCACTTGCTCGCCGGAGAAGAAAACGGAAGGGGATGAGATGCTGGAACGGTGGCAGGAGTGCTCGGGTGCGGGGACGGATCGGGCCAACAGCTCTCTTCTACCACAGCGTGGGTCCCACGATATGAGGTGGACATCAGGTGGGTTCCGCCGTGACGTGGAGAAGCTGTGGGTCCTGCTCTACTCAGCTGATTCGAATTCGTTGACGGTCTCGTGAGGTTAAGTGGAAGTGTCGCACGTGTAACATCCCAACATTAGAGCTTAGAAATAAGTTGAACCCATATGTGTGCATTGTATTCATGCATAGAAAATCTAAATAATTTTTGCGCTTTTAAACAAAACTTGTCAAAGTGATTGAAGCTTCTCTCAACTTGATGGAATTGAAGTTGATCATCAAGTTGATTGTGATAAGTTTCAATATAACCTTTGCTAAAACCTTATTTGGGTAAACATGATTTGATCTAAGGGTAGATCAGATGTAATAAAATGTTACTCATAGTACATTGCTTAAATAATTAATCTGATCCTTAAGGGATCATACCATAATATTCAGCACAACAACTCATAAGTGCCAAGTTAAGATTACAACTAAAGTAATAAAAATGTAATGACCAATCCTGACTTACCTTATTCTTATCTATTCTTAGTATGGGTATAATGGTAATACCTAACCTTAAATCGTTAGTGAGATTGGGAAGGGAAGAAACTAAGTCTAGATCATTCACCATATATCTTTCTTTCTGTATAAATCCTTATCATCTCTATTCAGTTATATTCCATTATCTGTTGTTCATCAATGTTGAGAAATCAACTATTGATTCATCAGATCTCAATCTATCAACTCTTGACCATATCATAGTTTACACTTAAGTGCCTATAAAGAAACAACTAAGTAGAGGTAAATAGTAATGCTAGTCTTAGATATTATCTATAGGATGGGAGTGATTGAAGAAGAATAAAATCAATGTGATAATTGAAGGAGTTAAACTCACTCTTGGTTGGATAGGAGAGTTATTTGAAATGAGTTATAGGTGGTAGTAAAGAAGATTACTAGGATGAACCTTGAATATAGTTACCAGTAGTAATTCTATTAGACCAAGTGGGCATAGTCCATGAATAACAGCCTTAATCTAATTAAGATATTGAGAAGATAATTTCAATACAAATGTAAGGTTGTATTAATGAAGTCTTGATTAGCCAATTGGAAACCTAAGCTATAAATGATTAAAGGATTATAATGATCATACTTGCTCACCAAGATTGGATACTTATATGAAGTATAAGTGATATTGGTGGGTAGAACATGATTAAAACCCTAGTATAGATAAGTTATCCTAGAGTAGTCATTACAAGCCACATTAATATAATGTGAGGTTGGAGTGTAAGTTATTAGAGTAAAGTAAATGTAATATAGTATGATTCAATTAAAGCTAGTATAGCATGGAGTTATGGAAGTAGTGTTATTCATCTTAAAGGATAATAAGCTTTAGAGAAAGGTAGTTGTATGCATACATCTATTAGAGATATATTAGTGATGGATGATTAAGGAAGATTATGAGTGGAGTTTGAAGGAACTACTTGTTGGATGGAAGGTTATCAACAGTAGAGTAGTGGATATAAACAAGTATGGATATGAGGAAACTATAAAAGCTTCAATGTCAAGCTCGTTGGATTTATCAATGAGTTTAGAAGAATAATAGGTGAATAAGAATATTTTTTGTGAAGTAAAGCTCATCATGTTAACCATGATGATAGATAGGAAGAAGTAGTATATTTAGGAAAGGAATTCCTTAATTAGAAGTCTAGAATTATGAATTGTGGAAGGTAGTAATTCTTGGTAAACAATCAACTTTAAGTCTTAAACCAAGTATAATATCCATTTCATATTATGAATTCCTCATCTTATATCTATATCTCTTAATAGGAATATTTTCTTATAGCAAATTACATAAGCACATCTTTGACAATTCCAATTATCATAATTATATGTGCTTAAGAGTATCTTTATCAATTCTTCTCCATAAAACATTTTAGATGTAACTTTCTATTTTAAAAAGGTGTTATCATTAAAGATCACAAACAGAAGACATTATGCTTAGCTATTAAACCTTTACTCATATCAATAAGGGAATATAAGTAAATTAAGAATCCTAAACTCTAGGGTAAGCACTTCCAATTCAAACCCTAACTTCTATGTTAATTATAATAAAATATATATCCATTGTTATTTCCTAAATTCATGGGAATAATATTAATCATATTAATTTCCTAGAAATTCTATTTATCAAATAAAAATAAAGGATCACCATATAAAAATCTCCTAAATATTATGAGTTAACGAGAATCAAATCTCATGAGTTAATAATAGTGCATCCTATAATAAGTTTATGGATATTATCTCGATTAAATGCATATTAAAAGCCTTACAAATAATAATAGGAAAAGTATATTCATAAAGAAAATAAAGAAAACATAACATTATACAATAAAAGTTCACAAATGATACTAAATACATTTTAGTATTACTACAATTATCCAGCAAATTAATTCTACAAAGAAAAGTTCAAATTAAAGATTATATACAAATATGAAAAGGAAAACAGAAAATAGAAAAAGGGAAAACAAATAAAAACAAAACCTGGCCGTGGCCCAACTCCTCTTTCCTTATCTGACGCCCATGTGCAGGCCACAAAAGCCATCAGCCAACCCAACTCGTTCTCTTCAGTGACAGACAGGTGGGACCAAAGCAGTATCGCGGGTTGAGAGGAAAGAAATGCCAGGGGGTTTTCTGCTAAACCATCGTCGTCGTCTTCCTCCAGCTGGAAGCAGCTCGGTGGCGATGCTGAGGTCGTCCACCGTCGTCCTTGTGCCAATATCCATGCCGCCGTCGCCAGGAGTGGATAAGGAGGCCACGGCGACTTCCTTGCTCGTCCTCATCCCCATTTCCTCCTCTGAAATCCTCTCTCTCTCTCTCTCTCGAGTTCTTCTTCTTCACCGAAAACCCTAGCTCGAAGGTGAGCCGGTGTCGGCGATTCCGTGCTCACCTCGGCCAAATAAGACCACGGTGGAGACCGCCGTGCTCTTCTCGTTTGATTGCCCCAACTCGCACTAGCGGAGGAGGCACAAATCAACCCAATCGCACCCTCAGTTCCCGGCGTTATTCGTCGACCTCACCGTCGTCTCCGACTTCGCCTCTCCCTATCGACCACACCATCGTGTTCCTGGCGAGTCACTCAATCTCCTCGTATGTGTAGATGCTTCGTTTGCTTCCTAAATCCATGCCACCATGATCACCCGCAAGCACCGCCGCATGAGCTCGTCGCTGGTTGTCCTCCGGTGACCAAAATAGGTCGGCGCCACCACCAATAGATTCCTCGGGATACCCTCTTTCCAATGAGCTTAACCACATCCCCGCGCACGCACCAAATCATCTGATCCATCATCGATCTGAGAGGATCAAGTTCAGATGACGGCATGCCCACGTCACCCTCAGCCTAGTCAGCCAGTTTGACCCAGTCTTTGTCTCGCGTGGCAGATGACATGGCCTTGGGACCATATGTCATTGTGTGGGAGTAGAAATAGGGTCGGTAACAAAGACATTTAATAACCTGAAAGCTAAGGTGGCCTCTGGCCCACTAGTCAGTGACTAGGGCTAGGTATGGGTGTGGTGTAAACAGTTATTTCCTGTTTAAGAAAGAATAAAAGATATAAATCCAAATATACATATTCCAGAAATTAAATAAAATGATTAAAACTTGTTAAACCTATAACTTTTGTTTTATAGTTCAGAAAAATATGTATAATATATGAAAATGTTTAGAAAAATAAAATATATAACTTAAAAATATTATTAAACATTATTATGTTAACAATTTAAATAATAACTATTTAATAAAGATTTTAAAGGTAATAAAACTTTGATAATTCCTATTTTAATAATGGTAAATGTTAAGAATATAAATAAATACCAAAAATCTTGGAAAAATAAAAACAATATTTTAAAACACTATAATCATGTATTATTATTTCACTTAATTAAATATTTATTATTTATTAAGTAATTATAAAGTAATAAGAATTGTCAAAATCATATCTTATTATTTATAAATCACAAAAATAAATGTAATATACCAAAATGATCATAAAAATAATATCTACATGTTAAAAATATAATATTACACTTTTGAGTTAAATAAAAAAATTCAAATACTTTAATAACTCAAATTTAAACTTATTTATTTAATTGATAATTCATATAAAGGTAAATAAAAATTGCTAATATGTCTAAAATTAAACAATTGAGTCTAATAAATAGTATTAGTCTTCAACATTAATAATATGAAGTCCAAATAGTTTAACACATTTTAATTACAATTTTATTGAATTCTCCTCAACCATAGGTGTGTAATATTTTCTAAAGAGAATCCTTATCAAATATAAAATCATCAAGAATAATTTGTAGTTAAATAAAAACTTATTTCATTTACTTTAATCACAAGTTTATCGACATACTAAAACACTATAATGAACTCATAAGCAATCAAGTAACATTACTCCATGATTTACAAACTATGACCACTCATCCATAAAAGGGGTAAGTGATACTAATCCATTATAAAGTTAATAAAACCACCACATCAAAGAAAAATATAACCATTCTTAAGTAACCTTAAGGCAACATTACCAAGTCCACAAAGTACAAATGTTATAAGCATTATACTTTCAAACTATCTATGTTTTAAAATTAACTTTAGTCTACAAGACTCTAAATATAATACTATAAACATTGTTAGACGTTTTATAGTTAACTTTGGTCTGATATAGTTAAGTCATAAAGCATCTCAAGCCCAAACTATTCAAGCAATCACAAATAACATCAACCAGACTCAACTAACCACAAAGGTTGTTTAGACCTTAGAAAAGAAATCTTTTCTTCAAATGTTATTCTTTTTGCCACTTCAAACAAGAACTCTTATATAAGCAATCTTGAGTAGCATCTCACATTTGTGTGTGTCCTATAGTTTTAGGATATTGTAATTGTATGATTGTTTCACACACACCCACAAGCCTTATTAAGAAGCACGAGTATAAAACTCATCCAAAAGTACAACACATTTCAAATACATCATTTCTAGTACCCAAACACTAAAACAACGTTATCCCCGAGATTTGCGTTTATAAAATGCATCACATTACTTATGCATAAGAACATATTGCTTCTTTAAACATTAGTCCTTACGAGACCAATGATGCTGATTTCAGATATTGGATCTTATATCATCTTGAAGACCGTGAGTGCATAATCTTGCAATCACTAAAGGCAAGTTCACACTTTCTCATGTCCTTTGGTTATTTTCTATAAAGTATATTACAAATCCGATGTGGACATCATCTACATTTGAAAAAGGTCCGAAAACACTATTTTCATAATACTGTGATTATAGGTTATAAAAGTTCCGGTGGTAAAGGAACATATTATCTAAAACTTAACAACCAATGTCGCCAGTGATTCTTGCATGAAGCCGGATGGGACGGAGAAGTCAGCTATATCTTCTTCCTCTCGCATGAAGCCGGATGTGCAGGTCGTGGCTGTTATCCTCGTAGCGTGCATATTAATTGGTAATTCGTAGAGGATATGTAGCATATGGGTGGGAACCCTCAACGTCCCACGATAGTTCTGGCATCTAACGGTTTGTACAAACCACTACCGTAATCCAATATGTGGGCATGGTGTACACCAAGGAGGAGGCATGCGAGGTCGCGAAGGGGGCAGTGATTGGCTTGGATCATCTTCTGGGCCCCACATCATGGAATTGTGGACGGGAATAAGCTGCCCGATTGTGCAACAAAGAGTTGATCTCTCATGGGTAAAGTAACGCACCTCTGTAGAGTGTAAGAACTGTAACTTGTTACTCCCTGTTCCGGGAAGGAGCTGCGAACGCGGCGAGAAAGGAACTCCATGAAAGTTCTGGTAAACTCGTGAAGGCTGACGGACATAGTCTTTCAGAATAAAAGCAACTTTTGAAGAAATGTTTATTAAAACTTGCATTGCCTACGACCTATGGTCTGTGGCTGTAGTTATCGTGCATCAAACACTCCTTTCTAGTGAACTTGCTGAGTACGCTCGTACTCAAAGTATCTTCTTAACCCTTGTTAGATTCTGAAGCTGGGATAGACAACATCTACATCAAGTTATGCTCCAGGAATCATCATCCAAAGCTAAAACTCTTCAACAAAGACAAGGAAGTCAACAAATACCTCAACTCAAGTGAAGACGAAATTACTGATTAAATAGGAATATACTCTCTAACCAAAGAACCTATTTCTGTAGTGCATTGGAGTAACAACAATGTCATACCTTTAGTTAAGATACCATTCTTAGTAGCATATTAGTTCTTGTGTTGTTCGTCTTTGATCCTTCTTTGTAAGAAGTTCTTTCTCTCTCTTTAACCTAGAGTGTTCTCTGGATCTTGTGTAAAGAGTGAGTTGTAACCTTTAGCCATGTATTGGACTCGTTGTGTTTCTATTGTGCCATTCTGAGGGATGTAATACTAGTGAACGGTGTTTCATTGGTGCTATGTCAACGACTATAGTATACTACATCATGCAGTGGTATGCTGGGTCACCGCATCACGGGAGCTATTTTCCGCTTCAGAAGTGTCGCGTTCGAGCTATTCTTTTCAACGATGTCGTGTTCCTTCCAATTCCGTGTAAAGACGTCGCATGGGAGCTATAAGCCCACTGCACCTGCACCCAAAGCTGACATAGAGGTGACTCCCGTAGACCGTTGCTCGGAACCCTCAGGCGAGCTCACATCACCACCGCCGGCACCTGTCTTACTGGCGGTGCCCCGCCGCCTAAGGTCGCGGGGAGTACTCTTCTCCATCTGTCAGGGCCACTGGAGGCCGGTGGCACTACTGTGGCGCGGCGATCACCCTATAGCTTGTCTGCTCTTCTTCAATGTAGCGCGATGGTGTAGAGGGGCCACAATGGAATATCTAGGCAGAGCGGATCCGGGGATCCAACGCTCATATCTGACGACTGCGGTTGGTGCGCGGGCTGTGGCCTTGTCCACACTCTCGAGTTTGGTTGTGAAGCCCGCAACAGTGTGCTCTTCCCATGGTGCCTGGAGTTGCGGGGACGCTAGGGCAGCGGCCTCAGAACGAAGATGCATCATGAAGTTGTTGGATGGCGTTTTTGACAAGAACAAGACTATGCGCGGTTTGGTCCTGGTAGGCGCGGGGTTCATTGTGACAGGAGGTTCTGCAATGGGCTACCATGTCATGATGTGTGATGGGAGGTTACAGAGGCTCCCTATGCAACTTGATCTGGCGCAGAGTTCCTCGGGTGGTCCTTTTCGACAAGAGAAGGATTTCTGGCGAAAGCTTTGCCCCAGTAGTGGTCAGGGTTGCCCACAGGGCGCCTACGGGTGTTGTCTTCCTCCTTAGAGGCATTATCGTGGAACTCCATTTTCTCTCTTCTCAAAGGATTGTGGTCTCTGAGTGAAAACCTAGCTCTAGAGCGAGCGTGCAGCAACAACTACGTCGTGACCTCCTTGGAGGCATCGTCTTCGAGACAGCTTGTATCAGTTGCATAGTTTTCCTCCATTTTCAGGTTTGGTGGATTCAGAGCAGCGACTCTGGGCAGTTGGTGTGTGCCGAGGCGGTAGCCAGCCCCGTCTCCGGGATTTGGGGGCCCCGGTACGACTTATAAAATGGGGCCTATTTTTTGTTCAAACTCAATAACTAGTAAACAAATCATATATTTACTTTAATTATAAATATGCTATTCCACACAATGTTTGGAAATATTATTCTATAGCTTAAGTTTGAAAAAAAGCAAGTGCTCTCAAGCCATCAGACGCGATGCTAACGTTGCCTTGTGGGCCTCCCTACCTCTACTCCACGCATATATTGACTATCCCAGACTTGATGATGGTTGTGGGCCTTTGTGGCTTGCCTTATTACGCATGCGCTATGCCTCGGGCATGGAAGGGCAGCTGGCATGCAGTGAGCGCTGGTCGGACACACGTTCGCTTGCCAATTCATCTGGTGCAGTGACAAGATTTTCTAATGTTTCCTCTGCGACCAAAAATTCCCAACCAGTCTCCCTCGGTCTTCCCTCCAGGGCTCTCTTCTTCCTCGCATGATCTCCCTCGCAGAGCAGCGGCGCTAGGGTTGGCGCCCCGACGCTGCCGATCTCCTCCAGTGTCATGAGCATCCTCTCCGGCAACATCAGAACTCGCTAGCCTATAGAAGCAGTTGTGCTAGGATTGGCACAACCGGCATCCAGCCTCCACCGTTGTCACCCGCCTCCTCTGTGCTCTGCCCTTGGATCTCTGTCCAGGTCCCTACCTCCATCCTCCGCTCCTCCTTGTCGTGAGCGACTGTGGAAGAAGGATCACACTGCCTTGGAACAGGATGCAACACCACCCTACTCCCTCCTTCTCCGTCCAGGTCGCTGGCTCCATCCCCAATCCCTCTTCGTCGCGAGTGGCAGCGAAAGAAGGACCACATCGCCTTGGACCAGGAAGCATCATATCCGAGCTCTGTCCTTCTTCGGCCAGGTTTCCTCCTTCATCCTCTGTTCTTTGCGAGCGGTGGCGGAAGAAGGACCACACCGCCTTGAACCAGGCTGCAACACTGGAAGCAGAAGCAGAGACCATTGTCATGTGCATCTCTCCCTGTCTCTGTTACACACATACAAACACACACATCTAATCTCCTCCCTCTCACTCTGCATCTCAATCTCAACTCGCCTCACCTCTTTGATCCGCTCTGAGCAAGCACCAACATCACTCCAAGATGTCGTCCATGGCGAGTTTCTATGCGAGGGAAATAAGGCTGAAATCTAAGATAAATGGTGTTAGGATTTTTTTTTCCGCAACACGCAGTGTCGCAGTTGAGCTCAGGCTGCAAAAATGCAAGGCAGATTCTAGCCCCTTTTGTGCGGAAAATATATCGTTGATGATTTGCTTGCTCTATTTCACACATCATGTTTCTGCTATTCTTAATCTTGAAATTTCTACGCAAGGCAATGTCTCGCCCTCTTTTAGAAAAAAATATTGTTGTCACTTTCTTTGTTTAACATATTGTGCTATTGTTATTGTTATGGCTGCTATCATTTATATGGTTTTAACATAATAGTTTATTTTAAGTTTGTGGTAGTGAGAGTGTTGTTGTTTATTCATTGGGCCAAGCTGGAATAGTGTCGTATTGTGATTTGAACTTCTGCTGTTGTAGTGCTCACTGCCTACTGTGACCTACTCCATTTATTTTGGTAGACACCAATTACATAAATGGGTTACTCAGATGTGCTAATCTGCGAAATATCTCATGGATGAATCAGGACAACTGGAATACCTGCAGCCACTGTTCAAAAAATAGGCTGAATCAACGATTAATAGGCCGATTAATCGCTACTAGGGACCTGACTGTGTCGATTGCTACTAATCCTTTGTGTTAATCGTTTAGCCCGATTAATAGGTCCGATACTCCGATTACTAGGTATGTTTCCGATTAACCACTACACTTGGTCAAAAAAGTTGCAAAATTATCAACACATATCACCCATCTATCCGCTAGCCCGCCCCAATAAAGTAGGTTTTGCGAAGCTCCCGTTCGACCCCTGCCTCCAGGAGCTTGATTTCAGCCATCACCAACTAGTTCATTGACGTTGTTGACCAGTTCCTTGTAGTTGCCGATGTGGCATCCCGCAAAACCACTACTAGAAAATCGCGTTGTTTTGTGCATTGCATCGTCATCATCATGCATTGTTTGTCTGCATTATTTCGAAAAGCCTAGTTTTGCTTTGTACAATACCCCTCTTTGTTTCAAATGCAAAACCCCGATCGTATCGGATATTTTATTTACCTAAAAACTATTTGCAAAGTAGCCTTGTTTTAAAATAAACAAAACCAAACAAACACATATTTATAAAACCTAAACTCTAAATCTTATACCTACCCAATCCTATCCTACCCACCAACCACAGCACGCCACCTCACCCTCTCCCCCAATTCCTACCCACCTGCCACCTCACCGATCCACCACCCCTTTCTCTATCTTTCACCCAGCCCCCTCCTACCCCTCTCCCTTACAGCCTGGCCCCACCTGCCACCTCACCCCCCAATTCCTTATCTCACCTGAGCCAGCCCGCACCCCTCTCTCTTTCCCCTGGGCCCCGCCACTTCCTCTCTCCTCCCCACCGAGCCAGCTCCCCCTCCTTACCCAATGCCCACCACCCACCCCACGCCTGGACCCGGTCCACACCCAGCCACCCTGTGGACCCGCCCTGGCCCACCCGACCCCGCTGTCCCCAACCTCTCTTCCTCCCGCTCTCTCTCCCCGCCTCCCTCCTCTCTCACCACCGACGCCGCCCGCCTCCTCTGCCTCTTCCTCCTCGGCCTCCACTCCCTCTCCTCCGCCACTGTGCCGCCTCCACTGTCCTCCAGCGCCAGCCCCATCGCCCTTCCACCTCCTCTCTCCTCGCTGCACTGCCCCGCCACCACCTTCTCCTCCTCCTCCCGGCCTCCTCCGCGCCTCGCCTCGCTGAAGGCTTTTCGCCCCGGCCCTCAGCGCTGCTGAGCGTGCTCCGCCGCCCGGCCATGGCGCCACCGCCCAGCCGCCTCCTGCAGCCCGCCTCAGCCGCCCGCTCTCGCCGAGCCGTCCTGCTTCCTCCTGCTGCTCGCGCCGCACGGCGAGCCACCACCTTCTCCACCTGGCGTTGCCGCCCTCCTCCGTGGCGCGCTCTGCCTTCGCGCGTGGCGTCGCCGCTGCCGACCTGCCGCCACCGCGCCGCCTGCCGCCTGCCGCCGCCGCGTGGCGCGCGTGGCCTCCGACCGCCGGCGTTCGAGGATGGTCCGCCTGCGCCTGGCGGCGGACCCGCCGCTCCGGCCACCACCATCCCAAGCTCGCTGCCGGCCTCCTGGCGCTCCGCCAGCGCCTCCTCCGCTTCCCCGTGGACCCCGCTCCGGAGGCCATCCGCTCCGCTGCAAGGCCGCCGCCTCGGCGTGCTACCGGCCCGGCTCGCAGTCGAACCGCGTGTCCGCACCTCTGGCCCACGTGTGTTTTTGTGTGTTTGTGCGATGTTCCCCAAAAACGCCCGAGTCCAACGACAAGATCGGCATCGGCAAAACCAAGAGGGAACCCCAAGATCTTCGGGAGAAACCTCGGCTTTAGACCAAGTGCGCCAACCACACCGAGAAACCACTTGCAGGAGATCGACACAGGACTGAAGCACCAAGGCCTCCTTCATGGAATCGCCAAGATCCACCGGCGCCAAACCCAAGACCGACATCGTCATCCAAGAACTTCGACAATGACGCCAAGCTCGTCGGAATCCCAGACGCCAAGTACTCCCTCGAGGACGCCGAGTACTTCACCCCGGACACCGAGACCCTGGACGACAAGTACTCCTTCCCGGATGCGATGCTCGAGAACATGGCCGGTAAGGACACCGACGCAGAACGACAAGCACTTCACCCCGGAAGCCAAGTCCGTCCCGATACACGGACCCGACAAGATCTGTGCGACGGCAAGACCGACCGCTTGGACCCAAGTTCTCCATCTTGAACCGAACCCTGCCGTTCCGTCGAACCCTGAACCCTGAGACCGACCCCGAACCCCGGAACCCCAAGATCTGCCGAACCCTAAATGTGTGACCCCTTTACTCGAACCCTATTTTATAAATGAAATAACAAATTGTTGCATATTAATTGCCATACTTGCATGCATATTTGTGTGGTTTGGGGGCATTATGCCGATTCACCTAATAATTAAATATGGGGCCCATATGCGCGCAAATCTAGTCTTATATTGGCCTCATTTAAATTGGTGTAGCGAACCGGTGCTATCTTTGGCCTTGTTAAGACAACATTTAAAATGCGGGGTATCTAAACAACTAGAACCATATATTTAATTGTTGGGACCCCGGTTCCGTTTAATATGTCCTAATTGCATCGCATCTTTGCCATGCCATACATCATAGTTGCATCATGTCCGATCTTTTGCCGTAGTATTAAATAGTGCATCCGGTGTTTGTTCTAGTGTTTTGCTTCTTCGCGGATAAGGCCGTTGAGTTGATGTGAGCTTCGCCCCGATCTTCGGTTGAACCTTCGACAATGTTTTCAGGCGAGCATCTCCCCCTTTCTACCTATCTTACTTTTATAGTATTTATTCCCTCCTGTTGATCTATTGCTATCTGTGTTGCGATGCTCTAGTTTTCGTACCCGGGATATCCCTTGCAGCCCTATATTGCCTTGGACACCTCCTATTACCTGTTTTTTGGTAGACAGTTGGACTTGCGTGTCGTAGTCGCTTGCTCGAGTGTTGTTGCGTGTCGCCAAGTACCCCAGCTGTTGGAGTATTGCCGCCTGTTGATGTTGGAGATGATCATGGCTTTACTTATCGTTCACTTTAATTCCTGTTTAACAACTAAAATTGAAGTAAGTAAGCAGAGGCACCGGTGGGTGATAGATAATATTTGGTTTCCGACCGCCCACTTGTGTCCCGTAGGACCCCGAGTACTTGATACATGTTCCTTGATTTATCGCGCTATTCACATCCGGGAGGATTATGGGACCCCCCTGAGCTAGAGCTTGATTCAGTCTTATTTCTTGGGGCCACAAACTAGTTTGAGGTTTTATTTACGATCATGTACTTATGCCATGCTTTACTGATTTATTTAAATTGTGCGAGGAGCACATCGCTTAGGAAAAGGAGTGTTTTCATGTATCGATAAGCCCAGCTTTGGGTTCCCGATCGTTCTGACCATTGTCGCAAACCTTGAGTCCGTCTCGAGTCACCGCTTCGCTATGGTCTACTCAATGGGTGGCCCCCAAATATTTCTGAATCCTGTGATTGCTTTGTCGTGAATACCTCGTTGGGTTTTGATTTGGTTTTTCCGAGGTTGATCGAGTGTGTGTTGCTATTTGTGCACCCCGGCCAGGAAAAACTTTCTGAAAGCCGTGTCCGCGGTTATGGACGACTTGGAGCACAGTATCTCGATCATAGACAACTATAACTAAAGTAGTGTTATAAATTTGACTTTATAATGACTAGTAATCAGCTTCACTATAATGGAATGGCTAATTAAAACTGCCAACAATTGCTTGCTTGGGTTGTCGTTGGTGACCATTGTATCTGACTAGTAAGTATTGCAACTATAACGGAATGGCTAAATAAAAGTACCAACAACTGCTGGGTTTTGGGTTATCTCATGCTAATTGTATTTGACTAGTAAGTGTTGCAACTACAACGGAATGGTCAACTAAAATGGCCCACTGCTTATTTTATCAGGATGATTATCTATACCTGACTAGTAATTACTGCAAAACAATAAATGAATAAATAAAACTGCCAACGGTGTGAGTTCCTCGGTTGACTTCCTCGTTTGGTCTCGAGGGGGAAACACCAGGACGGGTTTGTCTGATGGTAGGTTCAGGTTGGATCCGAATAGGTCTTTCTTACCCCTCTCTGATAGTCGCCAGTTGTATCAAGTTTCTATAGGTTGTCTAGTGCATGCTGCCGCTGCCGCTTCAGCCCACCATACCTATGTAGGCGAGGACCGCCGAATTCTAGCCTCGCTGTCTTGGCCTCGATCTTGACGCTCCTCTTTTTCCTTTGCCCTTTGTCGGCACCCCTTTTGTTTAAGCAGGTTTTGAGATCAACGTCGTTAGCAGGGTTACCCTTCCGGCTTGGCCTGGGCAGGTTATGGACTCCCATTGGTTATTCTTCAGGGCTCTTAGCCCCATTTGCATCTTGTCCGTAGTCGGACGGTCCATCTTTTCAAGGTGATTTGGATCTTTGTACCGTATATCTGTATTTTTGACTCATGGAGTCGTGTTGTATATATATCTGTTCTGTGGGTCCCATCGAGGCCTGTTGTGTAATGTTATTACTTCGTTTTCCACCCGCACGCAAGTGCCTGGTGGGCACCTTTGAATCGTTTCTATGCGGGTTTGGTGGGAATCGCTGAAACTTGCATAGAGTCGATTCTGAGGGTGTTACAGCTGACCAGACCTCAGATACAAGAGCTCGAGCGTCTTGAGGATCTCATCCGGGAGCTTAAGGCTGAGGATTTATACGTGTTTTAGGTGCTAATTTTTTAGGCTTCACCGATTAATAGCCGACCGATTAAATCAGTTAATCGTCCGAATTCCGATTAATCGCTACTCCTAAGCCAACCGAGCAGCTAACGATTACCGATTTCCTTAACATTGCCTGCAACAGAGGTGAGGCGAGTCGGCCGAAGGATTATCTCATGGATGAACCAGGACAACTGGAAGACCTGCAACAGAGGTGAGGCGAGCAGGCCGAAGGATCTACTCAACCGTGTGCTCTCAAGTGCAAGGCTACTCCCCCAACTATTGAAACAAAAACTGAACCTTCTTAAGAAAATCACAGATCAATTTATTTTTCTTCTTTTTTGGTTGATGTTCAATCCAGGGGAGATTCATCATGTCGCTTGCACCCAGGGGAGGTGAGTGACAACTATTGAAATCGTAAATGAGTGTGTGACAGGTGAACACATATTTAACGGTTTATGACCGTGATTTAATTTAGCAGTGCATGACAGTGAACACAAATTGCATATACCACATGATGAGTGCCTAACTATATATAGGCTGGAATTGAAATGCCAAGTCCTTTTTGGAAAATTATATTGTTAACTATAGTCCTCTTTGGGAAATCTCTAATTGCATGTAGCGATATTCCGTTCACTTAAACTAATCTTACATGTTGAATTTGTAACTTATTTAAATAACCGAAAGGTTCTTTTGGCTCTTTAGAAAACAAAAGGCTACAACCTGCATCTCCCAAATAAAGTACAACATTCAGACCATTTAAGCTTAAATCTAGAGCCAAATTTCTTTCAATACAAACCTGCTTTAACAGTGTTTCCATGTTAAGAATGTATGAACACATTGTACACTTTCCAGAGCTTGGATTTTTCTTTTGCAGAGCACACTTCATAGATAGACTTCAGGATATGCTAAGTAGAAGAACTGGCATGATATGAAATAGTGCAGATCAGTTCTACATGACTGGAGTCAGGAGTGATGGAATAAGGATTGTAGGGAGTGGTCATAATTTGCAGAAACATGCACACTGAATTCTGGTTCTTGCCAATAGAGTATACTACATTATTATTTTATGTACACAAGTTTGTACGTATAAGTTACTTTTCGTGGTTTACTTAATTTCATGTTCACATATGTACATAATTTCTATTTTAATGTAAGTCATCAAAACAATCTATATAAACTAACCTGAAAATATATGCCTTGAATGTGAATTTTTCCCGGATAGATTCTCTAGTTTTGTCTTTTGTTGTTGATATTCAAATGTCTTTCTGTATTGCAGGTTCCAATGTGCCATCTTCATTGGGTATTACTAGCATTCACGGTAGTTTTTCTATATATTCTGCTGACTTTGACCTGGAGGACACTGTCACTTATCTGCCTGCTACCGGCATTCGTTGACACACATGGTACATCCTCTATATCTTCTGGTTTTTCTTCTTCAGTTTTATGCTTTTCATCCATATAATTATTGTATCACTTTGGTTGTTCTCTCTGTAGTCCTGCTGTTTCTTTGATTAGGCTTTTCTGCATACGGTTGCAGGCAGTCCTTTTTCTCATACACAGGCTGCTCTTTACTGTTGTAGGTGAATGTTCATTCAGAAGTAACGGCCACTGTTGTACGCGTGTCAGTGATGCCTTATACTACTTAAGGGGTTCAGGAGAGGTATTTATACTTTTTTGTCCTAAAAACAAAATAATGAAAAGAAGATGCCACTCCTAGAGTTTCTTTCTATAAATTACCAAGGATACATTTATGACTATATCAATAGGTTGTATGAATATGCTTGAACTTTGTCTTGTGCAATTGTGATTGACTGGAACCAAGGGGAAAGTAAGGTTTAAGTGGAACTGAAGACATTCTTTTTGTGTATATTTGAATTGACAAACCTAGTGAAGACCATTCAGAGGCCGTTTTGTTTGGTTATTCATTCATTGGACATTACCTTTATCCAACACTCCCAATGTCGGTACAAGGCATTGCAAGAACACCTCCGATTTGCCATCCTATGATGTTAACTTTTTTTTATGAGAGATCTCTAGGTTTTTCTTGGCTGCCTACAAATACTTGAAAGAATTACGAATTCTATCTTTGTCAACATATATGCAACATAAAATTCACGCTTCCCCATGATTTGGGCTAAAAGTGTAGAAACTGAATATTCACATTTGATCTTCCTTCTACCGTAGTATCATGACCTTTGTGCCGGCCTGATGCCTCCATCTATACAAGAATAGATAGGTCCGACAAGTGACCATTCCAGTACAAATCTCAAGCAAGTGAATCAGATGTATGGAACTGTGTGTATGTTGCTGACTTTCTTCACTCCATTGTAAATTTGAAGCTCTTACTCTCAAAAAGGATGTACAAACTGAATCTGCAGTTTTGAGCAAGGCTCCATTCAGATCTATGATTCTGGGATTCAGGTACATACTCTTTTTTATGTATCTATCGGTAGAAATCTGAAGCTATAACTCTTATGAAGGCTCATGTATGGTATAAGTGCTTAGATAATCTGCTTTTACTACATAGATGATATCTGGACATTTGAGACATATTTGTTCATCACATGTTGATTCTTTATCTAGAACTCACATTGTTGTCCCATGGATATTTATAAGCTACGTCCCCTCTAAATGGATAATTACTGCAATATTAAGATCCAGTTGTTAATATGTATAGTTCAAGGATTCTTTACATGATCGGATGGAAACAGGTCAATTCCATAATGTTAGAAGCCATTGCATAATTGTGAGAACGGGGAGAAGTAAATCATTTGTATGATGAAAATGTTTGACTTTTGAGCGATCCTAAAATCACTAATGAATGTAACCCTCTGCCCTGAGATAGAGGCACGTCGGAGATGGAAACATATTTTAGAGAAGGGGCAACATACACTATTGATCAATGAATTTCGCATTATTAAGTAATAAACACATTAAAGAACTTTTTTAGTGGTAGCTCCAGCAAGATCTGTGTTGGCATCACCTTTATTTCCAGGTTTTTTGGTACTATACGTTACATTGTATGTTGTTGATTCTACCCTGTTTTATTGTTATGTTCCTACAAATATAGTGAGCATCTAATCTTAATACGTAGAAGCTATTAGGCACTCAGGCAACACATAATAAATCATGTCCACCAGCATATGTTATGATCCCAAGAGACCAAAGGAAGAGAGAAGATATCTTTGTAAGAAAAGGAAGAGATGGGAAGTGAGTAGGACCGGAGCAAAAATGAAGTGTAGGTTACGTGGTCCCATCCTATATATGTATGTTATGCACATGAAGTAGTATTGTTTGTATGCTATAGAAGAAGAATCTTCCTATACTCTGGTGTTATACTCTAGACTAGAGTAGAAATTTGCTAAGCAATTATTTATATTTTTTAAGCTTTGTATGCAATGAGTTTTGACACTTCTTTATGGAGATAAGTGTTGGTACTTCGACCAAACAAAAAAATTCAGATTAAGTCACGTAACTAATGACTTCCCATTACAATGCCTGCATGCGGTGAAGCATGTAACTCGTGATAGCTGCGGAGGGAGAAATGACGGTGAATCTACCATGTTGGCCACGCCATGCCAAAGCAAGATGTAGGTGGCGAGGCGAAGCTCGTCCGTTCATCTAGTATCAAGTATTTCTGCACCATGAGCCCTAGGATCATGCTCAGTAGATAAGTCACTTTTTAGGACCCTTTGCACCAAAATGTCAATTATTTTACGATCAAGATCATCTCAATATATTGGATCAAACATACTAAAAAAATAATTCAAACAATTCAACATGACAAGATAAACTAGTTATCGAGTTGCAATGGCCATACCTGATCGGCAGCCTCGTCGGGCAAATGGTGAAGCAGGGGGCACGCCCAGACAAGGACTAGAATTCCATGAACAATGCGGTGTTTAGACTTTAAAAATTCATCAATCTATCATTTTCAAAATAAAAAAAATCAATCTATATGCTGCTCCCAAATTCCAATACTGTCAGGGAAAGGCGTTAATTCCTAAGGTTCAAAAAGAAAAGAAGAACAACGATGAATCTAGTAGATGGATGGGCTATCGGATCGATTGAATCTACACAGCCACACACGAGCGCCATTCACCAAAAGTGCAGCCTAGGGCCTGACCGCCTAGGCTATCCGATCGATTGATGGATGGGCGATAGAGGATGGCGGCTTCAGATTTGTCGAGGCGTCGAGTCGAGCCAGCCTCACGGGAACCGCCGCGTCGAACAAAACTATCTGATGATCCATCGCTGATCGGTCAAGAGAATACTCTAATGGTCTTTAGCTAAACGGGGGCCCTAGAATTTGGCGGCCCTGTTCGGTCGCTCACATGGAACTGCTCATCGACGGGCCTGGCGGTAGCCTTGGGATGCAATGTGGTAGCTGCTTTGTAGGGTAGGGCGACTATTTGACATGGCTTGGGTGACAACTTTGAGTGGCATGGATGCAGGGTTGTTCTCGATCTCTGGCAGGTTTGTGGGTGTTCGCCTTGTTTCGTGTGAGTGACCTATCCTCGATCTTGGTTGTAGGCATGTTAGGTGTCATTTTTCACGCTAGGTCTTGTGGAGTGCCGGTTTCTCTACCTTTGCGAGAGTGTCCCGTGTCTACTCCTCTAATCAGTCATAATCTCTTCCCTCTGGGGGTGGTGTGAGGCCGACATGTGATAACTTTCGTGTGAGAATATACACTAGTGTGCAATAGAATTTTTTTCTTCAACTGCTCCCTTCATACCAGATTATTGACCTAAAATATAGCAAAACTATAGGACCTAGGTGGCTACCGATTGGCTATGAGAAAAACAGACTATTATTACATTGATTGATGTTGAAGTTAAAATCGGAAGTCATGCATGACCACTCTCTCCTTCTTTTTGGTAAAAAATTAATGCATGTATTAGTTAGTTTTCTATCCATAAATGGTACTTTCTCTGTCCTAATTTAAAGAACACGTGTTGGAAATCATGCAATCCTTTTGACACATAATCATTTAATTTCAGAGAAAGAGTCAATTAGAGAATTAGTTAGACCCAATCAAAAGACGCCTATGGCTTAGAGATTTGCTATATGTGCCCTTTAAACTGGAATAGAGAGAGTAGAACTAATGGTTGGAGAACAATTTTAGGCAATTAATACACATGTTAGCCTAATATATCGATATCTCTCCAAAATCTCCATTAGCCCAACAATCCAGAAAAAGATACAAATTAATACTTTGCCAAAAGGAAAATGATACATATCATCTTGGGGGATTATGTGCTGGTAGCAGTGATACGTGCGACGTCGAGGTTTGCTATATCCGGCGTCGAGTTCTGCTACGTGCGGTGGGGCTACGAGCAGTAACAATTTCGGCTACGTGTCGTGTCGACGTCTGCTACGTGCGGCCTACTATGGCCTATGTATTTTCCGGCATATAATTTTTGCTGCAATGCTTATGTAGATTTGCGGCATGGAAGAAATTGTTTTGCTACATACCCTTTTTGGACTTGCATAATAGAAACAAATTTTTGCTACAACTTATGAAAGTTTTTTGCAATCGTTCTTGTGTTTTGCTACAATACTATACGATTTTTGTTACAAGATCTCCGACAAGTATCTCCGACAATATCATCGTCGATGTCTCCGCGAAATCGGGTTTTGTTATATTAACACAAGCTACGAAGTCTCTGGCGGGGTTCTCGGTGAGATCTGCGGTGCGGTCAATGCGGGCCTGGGGATCGGATGTTTTGATCCCTAGAGACGCGTAGTACTATCTTTGCCAAAAGTTATACTTTCTATTCTAAATTATAAGACGTTTTAGCCTATCCAAATGTCTTATAATTTGAAACATAAGAGATATTTAGGAAAGGAAGTCTGTGATATTGGGAAATGTTTCAGTTAGAATGCGATCAGATTAAAATCCCACAGAATCCCAATCATACACGGGTAACGAAATCGAGTGAATGAGAGATGGGCGGCGTGACAAGAAGGGAAGGGAAGCAGAGGCGAGTCAACTCTAACCCGCACGGTCGCCGGCAGGAGGGGAGGATGTCGACGACGACGACGACGACAACGCCCCACCGGCTCCGTGCGCGCGTCGAGGAGGCGGTGGCGTCCCTGGTGGCCGTCCGCCCTCACGAGATCGCCCCGCTGATGAGCGCCGCCTCCACCTTCTTCTTCGTAAGCCATCCCTCGCGGAATCCGCCTTCCAGGATCAGTCATCAAAGGAAAAGTGAAAATTGATCCTGTCGGTGATGCAGATCCTGAGCGCCTACTTCGTGGTGCTGCCGCTGCGGGACGAAGGGGCGATTTCGCTGGGCCTTGGCGCCCTCCCGGGCCTCTTCGCCGGCTCGCTCGTGCTCACCGTCCTCGCCGCCCCTGTCGCCTCCCTCGTGTTCTCCCTCCCCTCCATCCCCAAGAGCAAGGTCCGTACTCTCCTCAATTGGGTCGTTTTAGCTTGGAGAGCTCACTGAGTTCACTCTTGATAAATGTAGAGAAATTGCATTAGGTTCTCACGAATGTTAAACATGATCTGGCTCAACTAAGTTCAAATAGCGTGTGTTCCAGTGCTGGTCCAGTTCAAAAAAATCGGCATTGGATTTTAGTCTTGGTTTCCTGCAGTCAAATTAGGCCTATGAACTGCAATCTTTGTGTGCAAGCTGAAAAACAAAAATGTATGCTTCAGATATCTTTGTACTGAGGTAATCTGCACTTGCTTCTGCTGTAAATTTCTATGTAGCAGAGAGAATAGATACCTTTGTAGTGACCTGCCCTCTCATGCGGTTTAGCCAATTTTGCTGGGGCTAGAAGTCAACTTTAAAAAATACGCTTCTGTTTTTTCTTTGACTAGACCCTGTTTTTATTCAAATATAATTTGTGGTGATTTTATGAACTCAATTTATCTGGCAGTCATTTTCCTTCACTGACAGAAGCTAATTTTATTATTGATACCTGGAATTTCAGGCTTTGGTTTTGATACACAGGTTCTTCAGCGTATCCCTTCTTGTATTTTTTGTGCTTTGGTTTGCCTCAAAGCATGGCTCCGCGTCTATCTCCCAGGTAACAGGCACTGATAATATGGTGGATTATTTTTATTTTTGTGTGCATGATTATGTTTTCCTAGAATTTGCGTCTATGGGTGTGTTTGGATTACAGCCAAACTGTACCATACCAATATTTTGGTCATGACCAAAATGTTGGCTTTTGTTTGGATTGTTGCCAACTTTTTGGCATGCCAATGCTTCACTACCAACTCTAGTTCAATTTTTTAGCCAATGTTGGCCAACTTGTGGGCAAGCAAAGGCTTAACCAAAATTTTGGCTAGCCAAATATTTGGTAGGGCAATTTTGGGCATAAACCAAACACACCCTATGTCATCCTGGTAATCTCCTGGAACTTTACTAATATGTTTTTAGATGCATCTATTGTCTTGCATTGTGGCCACTTGTTTCTAAATTTTCTGATTGAAGAAGACTTAGCCAAACTTATTTTTGTTTATTTTCTTTGTGTTATGATCAGTCAACTGAAGATAGTTCAAATAAACCTGCCGGGTGGGGAAACCACAGCTGGTTCTACATAGTTGTGAGAATAAGCTTCTTTCTTTGGGTAAGCCCTTTCGTATTACAGGATCATGTTCATATTTTGAGACTCAAGCTGTTATTCATTTGAAATACTATCTTGGTCTGAAGGTTGCCTTGCTTAATCTCATTACAATATCATCCACTTGGGCAAGGGTAATTGATGTCATGGACAGTGAGGTATCATTTGACAATTGCACCGTAAAATATTGGTAACTCCTAAGACTTTTGCCTTTTTCTTTTCAAATCCTTATTTCTATTTTTATTTAGTCAGGTTCAAGATTGTTTGGTTTTATCGGGGCTGGTGCTACGCTAGGGCAACTTATTGGTTCTTTGTTTGCTGCAAGCTTGGCATGGATGGGACCCTGTACGTATGTTTTTCTAGGACATTCCTGTGCATAACACAATGACCTCCTGTCTGTTTTTTCATGGATACAGTGTCATTTTTTTTTGAATTTTCCTCAGTTCTGCTCCTGTTTTCCTCCATCTTGATGGAACTTGCTGCAATGTCATCAAAAGGAATTTGCACCGATGCTAGTCATGGTTCAACAGAACTTCCATCAATGGGGTATGCAATCTTTCTGGACATGGGTTACAAGTTCTTATCCTCTTAATTTTTGCATGAGCAACCTGTGTATTCTATATACGTATTTGCGGTCTTTATTACCCTTAGCGAACCTCAAATCTCATCCTTTCTTTACTTCCAGGTTACAAGTTCTTGAATGCTCCATTTTATGACCAACTTTATTTTTTATTGATTTCAACAATTTATAATAAAAAATGAGTTAAATGATTACCTTTCATGAGAACTAATCAATTCACAATAATTTTGTAATTTTTCTTGATGATTTGATTTGACTTGTTGGTGGTTCCTTGTGTTCGTAAGAATTTAAGACCTCCCAATACATTGCCAACTGCAGAACAGAACAGAGTCCAAATACCGAACTTGGTGATGAAATATCTTCACTGGTCACTTCACCTAGAACACCTTCCGATTCTCAGAAGACCAAACCTGGGTTTTTTGTGATGTTTGAAGGTTTCTGGCTGATCATGCGATCGCCCTACCTGATATACATATCTCTATTTCTATGGATGAGTGCAGTTGTCTCATCCTTCTTTTACTTCCAGGTATGATATATCTCTATCTGTGTATTGACATATAGATAACAAATTCTGTAATGCTGTGAGCATGTTGCTTCCTTAAATAAATAGTCAGAATACAAAGGACT
Organism: Avena longiglumis; assembly: GCA_030063025.1. Lineage (NCBI taxonomy): Eukaryota > Viridiplantae > Streptophyta > Magnoliopsida > Poales > Poaceae > Avena > Avena longiglumis. The sequence continues at coordinate 214,271,854 of CP125979.1, forward strand.
CCTATTTACTCCCCCAATACCTTTTCCCCCTATTTTCCAGAAAGTAACAATAGTTGCTACTACAATATCAAGTCCAGCTGCAAGAAGGAGAACATTTGCGCTGATAAACAGCTTTATAGCAGTTTTTATTCTTGCCGGACAGCTCACTTTGACGGTATTATGTCCATCTCCAAATTATCTTCATTTTGCTCTACTTTGTTAATCCCTTTTCCAGTGTGACTAAGTGCATATTAGCCAAAAAAAAATCACCTGTTAGAACAAATATGCCGTATATCATGGACAAAGAAGTACCTTTTATGGCACTATGCATTGTGTAATTGTAGTAGCAGGTATATATAGTATAGTCGATTGAGGCACCTGATCGAAGGTTGTTTGATTTTCTGTTAAATTACTAGTACATATTACGGGGATTTTCATCAACAAGACGGTGATCTAATCCATCCATTAGCATCTGCATGCAAGGGTTACCATGTACAATATTATTTTGTCGATTGTTATCTTTTAATTAGCACCCATCATATATATTAAAAAGGTGCATAAATATAATCACACTTATATCACAGGCTCTTCATATCTATGATGTTCGTGTCCTTAACGGATATCATAATTGTAAAATGTAACCTTGTCATACGTTACATTTCAAGATCAGTTTTTGCATTGCACATCCAACATTGTAAATTATAAACAAGAATTGAATTAAACTTGTTGTGCATCTCAATTTTTTTACTTCTTTTGTATACTGCATCGATCTGCTTGATGTGGTGGTATAGTCTGTGTATACCACCTGTTACTATTTTCAACAAAATAACCTTCTATCATTCCATTGAGTCTCAATTGTTTTCTGCTTCCAAATTAATTCCCATGCACCGAAACAATTTCTAGTTAGATACATAAGACTGTCGTCCAACTGGTGCATTATGTGTCTCACCTATCTAACTATTCAACAACGATATTCATGTTGAATAAAACAACACAAATCAGAAAATCAAAATATTTCTTAGTCAAATGGTAGTTAGAAGACTCCGCAATGACCAACATAGATTATTTTTTCCTTTTTATCCTTATGGTAATCACAACATTCTTGGGTTTCTATCAGTTCATGATATGGTTTAAACGAGTATCTATTTCAGGGCCATATCCTTACAATAGCTGGTATAACAGTTGCTATTTGTGCATCTCCATTCATTGCTGCCTCAAATATGGTTGCCCTTGCTGTATGGCCAACTTGGGTTGCTGTGGCTGTCACTGAAACTATTCGAAAGGTACCAATAGACACACTCTAATTGAGGTTTTATTGCAATCACTGTTTTTCTTCTACTCCCTCCGTCCGGAAATAAGTGACTTAACTTGTCTAGATTAAAATGTATCTATATACTAAACATGTCTAGATACACACGAATCTACACAGACTGAAATCACTTATTTCTGAATGGAGGGAGTACCATTAAATATTGGTATGAAAAGACACATCTCAAATGGTAATGCGTATCCAAAAGCTGAGTAGTTATGGCCATTGTATATGCACAAAGACACGTTATATCTTGAACTTTTATTTAGTACCTCTACCTCTAGTGTTTTTGTGTGAAAGAGCTTGTGTCTTGCAGTATATTTTTCTTATTGGTAATACTAAGCTGAGAAATCATCATTTGCAGGATTGATTTACGTTACATTTCGAATATTAGTACAGCTTCATTCAGTTGCAGCTTAATCGATGCATGATTGTAGTTTCCTGCTATGATCAAAATTTACTTCTTAGTTCCTTTTTGCCATCAATATGTTAACACAAAAGCATTAGTTCTATTATTGTATACTAGCACAAAACCCGTGCGTTGCTACGGCACAACACCAAATCAAATTAATAATGTTTCATATCGTCAAATCCGCAGTCGAATCCAAATGTCATGGAGTCTTTGATTGATATTTCATTTGTACCGCACAATGGCATAGGCTCGTAGCCGTGCCGAGGCTGTCGTCTAGCCTGCAACGCAGTCGGCGCCCTCTGTAGATCGATGTTACTCGTGAAGTTTGAGATTGGAGGACAGGTCCAGCGACTCTAGCCGCACACGCGTGTTGAGATCGGCATCGAGCCCGCCTTTTGGATCAGTAGGTGTGCCTGCCTTCCCCTACTCTGTGTTGATTGCGACAATAGATCCACGGGATCGTACTGAAGCTGGACGCTATCGCTGCCGTTACAGCAGGCGTCGTCTGGCTGTGTGCGTCTAGGGCAAGCCTGGCTGTGTTGCGGTCGTTCATGCATATTGGATGTGCAGACTTTTTCATTGAAGACCGGACGTTTGGCTCTCGCATCTGCCGATCGACGAACACCTCTGACGTCTTGTTCCTGTTCATGTCGTCGTCGAGATCAGTACTCAGGACCGACGCGGAGCTCAATCGCCTAGCCTGCTGCTGTCTCTGTACATCCAGCGTTGACCTTTTGTCCATGGGATCACGGATCGGGTGCACTAAGCCATATATATAAGCGTGTAGTTCAAGGAGACTCATCGAGACTTATTTTTTGTGGACTCACCAAGGTCACGTGCATCCATAGGATTCGATCAGGAAAGCTAAGGAATGATCAGGACACAATTTGGAAGCCCACGACACGCACAACTCCAAGTCGGTTACTACTCCGATAGCTCTCGTCCAGGTTTACGTAGGAAAACCAGCCAGGAAGAAAACGCTGATCAAACGAAAAACGAACACGCCTTTGACATACGGACGAAAGCGTATTGCGACGGACGAAGAGAGAAACGCTCCGTACTTTATTATTAGGTATAGATATATATCAAATATGATTATTTTGTCAATGGTTTGTGACATGATTTTTTGGTCAAGGGTTTATAGCCACAATAGATTTCATCATCTACCAACACTGATTCAGGGCACATCATCTAGAAAAAAACACTGATTTTGGGCATACTGAATAGCGTTCTATATTAGGAGAAGCCTGTTGGGTACCTGCTCACTATTGTATTTTACTCCATGTTATTATTCGTATATCCATGTATACTTGTTCTTTTTTTTTGCTATACATGATTATCTAATTTGCCATTTCCCATTTCTACATTGCAGGTAACCGCTTATGTTGTGACGAGACCTGGAAGGGAGTTGTTATTCACAGTTGTCTCACAAGACGAAAAGTACAAAGCAAAGGTAGAAGACTCCTTACCTAATGATAACCATTAGGAAACATAATGGAACATAGTGTGATACTCTATAGATGATCAAAGCATAATAGAATACAAATGAGATGTCAACTTTTGGCACTCATTTTGACCGGTTTCCACCTGAGTGTATTTGGAGCGAGGTCCACCAGGTGCCCACTTGGGTCCAGAATGATTTTCATAACTTGGATCGCCGCAGAAGGAATCAGTATGATTTTTCTCCCAAAATATGATACTTGGTGTCAAGTGAACAATTTGAGAATTTAACATTTGTCCATTTCTAATTAACTATGGTGCACTAGAGCTATACTTCTCTCCTAAACATAAAGCCGGAGTACCTATGATTGAACTAAAAAAAAATTCTAATTTCAGAGATAGTAGATGCCTACTGAGAGAAAGCATTTTTGCAGTTAACTGCTTACCTTTGTTGCGAATATCTGATTCTTTTAAAGCATCTTTTTTTTGAGGAATTTCTTTTAAAGCATCTTGCCGGATATTGGCAAAGCATGTGAATATGATCTTGTTTCTCCACCCATTTTGCATAATTAATTTGCATTTTCCCTTGTAGGTATGTATAGATGTTATTGTTCAAAGGCTTGGTGATGCGACAGCTGCTGGAATTTACAGGTTGCTGTTCAGCAGCTTTGAGAAGAAAACATCCATGGTCAACCTCTATGGATTGCCGGTACGAATCATGTTTGTGGTCATTTACTTGCTCGTTTGCTTGCTGTATGGTATTGTCTGTCATGCATGGTAGTTTATCTCTTAATTAAAAAGATAGCTCTTGGCTTGTAGTCTGTTTGATTGTGCCTCAGGAGGTAATTTGTGATACAGATGATTGCACTCTACTTTGGTAAGAACTAAATTGTGATACACTCAGAATCCTCCTATGAAGATGCTTTAAGTGTAAAAATTTTGTGGCTGGAGATTTAGGTGCTCAAAAGTGTGTAGTCTCACCAGAGTAGGATGGAGGAGTCTAGAGAGTTCTTGGGAACTTTGCTTGCTGAACTGCTGATCAGATTGAATATTGGAATTCATACTGAAAATTAGAATATGTTGCTTTGAACCTATCTCTACTTGTACATAAAAGCTTGGTTAACTTTTGCAACTACTGGCTAAAACTTCTTCCATTTCCAAAAAAACTACTGGCCAAACCTTCTTTCTGGGTAGCTAGTAATAATTGCCAGATAAATAATCTTGGGTGTTACTGGGAAGCAGAATTTTATAGTATTTATTTTAGGTCTTGGGAGATATCACTAACAAATTTTGCTTATCCCTTGTGATACGATAGCTCTGCTTCCTCTGGCTTCTCACTGCATTTCATTTGGGACGGCTCCAGACAAATCTTGCCAAGCTTCAGGCAGCTTCTGACCTATCCTAGCTCTGAACAGTAACAGGTACCTGGAGACCTTAAAAATAAGTACAGAGTATCATCAAATGAGCATTGCTGTCGTGCTTCTTGATATGTTTCCGTGTTCTTGCTGAATAGAGCTGTTTGTGCCTTACCTTTACTTCTCTAGGATATTGACTGAATACAAGTGGAGGGCTTCCAGAATGCAGAAACATGGCATGTCGAGAAGTCAAGTTGCCACTCGCATTGATTTTGTCTGCACATTTCGAGGATACTGTAAATTGGGTGAGGAGCCTTGGAATATAACACCAGATATAAACTGCAGGAAGAGTCAGTCAGAGGACATAAATAGTATCAGCATAGAGTAGAAGAATACACGATTTTTGTATCTGATTTTTAGTTGAACCATTCATGGCAGAAAATTGTGTCATGCAAACTGTGAGCGTATGCGATTGTTTACCTGAAAAGTAGGTCTGGTTCTGTTGGGCATTATTCTGCTCTGCTGCGGAAAACTCTGCAGTGTCCAGTAGCGCACCAAGACTGCATGCTATTTGCAGATATGTTTAAGTGTAATACTTACAAATTTAAATGCAATCATCTGAGCCTCTAATATTCATGGTACAATGAAATATTTCTGTATATTTTGTGTGTGGGGATTGAACTGTCGTTCCTGTGAAATTCTTGCCAAATTTGTATGTTCCAACAGGGCAATATTTACACATCAAAATCACATTCACATTGCATACCTATCCAAAATGATAATATGCTAGTACTACCTACTTCGATTTTTGTAATGCTCACATTCTGCAACACGTACACCTAAAGAGGGCTTGCGTTTCTTTAATGTCAGATCTTTTAAGTGGTAAAAGTTAATGTCACAATCCCCGCAAAAAAAAAAAACAAGGCACGATCTTTGTGCTGGTCATTTGAAAATTACGCATGGCTCGAAAGAATCGAGAGAGATATAAAATGGCGGGAGGAAGAAGAGGAGAGCACCATCGATCGATCGGCCGTGTGAGCATTGCTCTTTGCGCCTCTTCGTACAACTCCGAATTTGGTACTAGTAGTAGGTAATAAGAGAAGAAGAAGGTGGCAATGGCAGCGTCGAAGGAGCGCAGCAGCGTCGTCTTGCTCGCCGTGGTGGTGGCGGCGGTGGCTGTGGCAGCGCTGCAGCTGGAGCCGGCGGAGGCGTTGAGGGGCAGGTCTCGCGTGCTCTGGTTCCCCCCGAGCAACAGACAGCGCAGCGGTTACCCGGGTTTCCCCCGCGGCAGGCCGTCGCCGCCACCTTCGGGCAGGCAGTCGCCGCCGTCGGTGCCCGCCGGCAGGCTCACACCGCCGTCGCCGTCGACTCCGCCCGCGCCTGTCGGGTCCCCGACGTGCGTCGGCGGGGGGCAGCAGCAGGCGCCGCTGCCCGGGTTCCCCGGGTTCCCCGGCATGCCCGGTGCCAGCAGCGGGTCTCCGCCTTCGTCGCCGACGGACTGCGTGACGCCGCTGGCTGGGCTGATGACGTGCACGTCGTTCCTGACGGGGAGCGAGGCGGACACGCCGACCCCGCAGAGCGAGTGCTGCGGCGGGCTGAACATGTTTTTGAACAGCTCGGCGGCGGCGGACGACCGGTCGCTCCGGTGCCTGTGCCCGGTGATCCTCGGCGACGTGAACCGCATGCTCCCCAAGCCCATCGACCCCGTCCGCATGATGTACCTCCCCATCGCCTGCGGCGTCGTCCTCCCGCCTCAAGTCCTCTTCATCTGCTTCAGTACGCCAACCACGCCATTGCCAATCTCTCTCCTACACTCTCACTCACTCCCTCTCTCGTGGGTCATGAATCATGATCATGATGATTTTTTTTTTTTGAATGCAGCTGGGCAGCAGACGCCGCCGGTGGTGACGCGGATCCCGGAATCCTGGGAGAAATCGTCTTCTTCAGGTCAAAACTACTCACTAGTAGTACTAGTACTTCTGAATTCTTTTTTTTTTCTAACCTTGTTCATCGTTAAGCTTGGCTGCTTCCTGAATTCTGATGTCTCCACATGCTTTTGCAGAATCGTCGCCTTGATTCGGCCGGCGCCGACCGATCGGATTTGGTTACTGCTCGTCGACACACATACATAACTAATCTACTCTCAGATATATCTATGTACTGTACTACTGGCTAGTATCAAGTTTAAGATTACGGCATCAGAAAATAGTACTGTAGTTACCCACTTGCAACCATCAGAATCTATCATGTCAGAGTCGTGGTGTAGTGCTGCTGATCCATGTACGGAGTAATAGCTAGCGTGCTTTCTTTTTTTCTCATCGTTGAGATATAATACAAACAAACAAATATATAAGGTCAGATTGCAGTGAACTCTTTACTAGTACGTGGTTTTTCTTTGGCGAGATTTCTCATGCTGATTTCGTATTTGGAATGTTCATCTAGCGCTTGCAAATTTACATGCTGATTTCGTATTGGAATGCTGATTTTACATGTGTGAAACCTCAACGAAGCATTTTTGTGCGGTTGAGATATTCGTAGAATATATGGCTTATATCCAACAGATCAGCCGTTCAGGGTAGCAACTAGCAATCAAAGAAGTTTCCGTGATCCCCCACTTAGGCCTTGTTTGGTACTAGTGTGTTGGGGAAATTACCGGTTATCCCTTAATTATGATTAGCACATTCTTAACTGTGATCTAAAAATACGCAGCAAAATTAGTGTAAACTTCAACACCACTTGTATGCTAATTCATGGATCGTTGCTCTTCGCGGAAGGAAACATATGCATCAAACATATATGGAGGAAACAAGACATTTCACGGTGCCTCTCTTTGGTGAGAAGCTCTCTGTTGACCCTAGACAATGTCCATGGTGCCATGTCGAACTTCTTTAGCGAAAATATACATTTAATCTTTATGTAGATCCAAGTGTATAACATGCAACTATGTGCCCAACTCCGCTTCTTGCCATTTTAAAGAACAAACTCAACTCTGGTTCAGCCAACCAGATCCTTGGGTCATATTATGTCGAGTATACAATATGGTTGTATGGAAAAACCTATGACTGGGGCATAGGTGATGTCATGCATCTCTTTCTTTCTTTTAACCATAGTTGTAATACTGAGACTAACTCAATGCTTAAGAACTTCTTTCTTCACCTTGTTCCATTCTGAACTCCTTCAGAATCCTACCTAGAACATTCTGAACATCTTCATAATCAAGTCTAGGAAGCATTCAACAATAATGTTTATTAAACTTCCCAATCTATCTCGATAGATTCCATTGTTTAATAACTTCTTCAAATTTATCCATATTTACTAGATTAAATATTATTAATATCAATCACATCATTCATATATGTCATCCACATATTTCAGAACGATGACACGCTCCCACTCAAATATGGTATCCATATATGAGATCTAGGGATTTCACTTAGCTCCCACTCAAAATATGTCTCCTACATATTGAGTCTTAGCCAAGCCATCAAGCTCCCACCCAAATGCAAGTCATCTCAATAATCTTGGAAATTCAAAAATTCTTTGATCATCATCAAATTGAGAATTCCAGCTGCGAGTTCTCAATATCCATATATTGTTGGTGTAAATCCAATAGAATCAAGCATCGCTACATATGTAGTCAACTCCTTAAATTTGTCCAAACTTACTTTTGTGACAAATCGAGCTTTATGTATTTCACTAAGTTTCATTTCTTTCTTATGACATGCAGTCATTTAGAAATATTAAGTAACCATATTTACTTAATAAGATCAAGTAACACCTTAATTTTCAATCTTAAATGTAACTTAACACGGGATTTTATGACTCCTAGTCATTTATCGTATTTAGGTCCATCACGCTTCTTTGTATTTCGTAGGTATGTCTTGTTCAAAATAACATGACAAGTGAATCAATAATATAATTCCGCTAACTTGCCAAATATATATTCTTGAATCCTACTTTATTTAGTAAAAGTATTTGCTGAAACTTTATGATCATTATCATTAGTTTCTCCTGTATTTGTAGAATTTGGTTTCACGAAACAAATTTCACCGCGCCACTCAACAATCAGGAGGTGAGGTCAAATACCTTGTTTTTGGACTTTTAATTTCTTCCACTTGTATCTTCATTAAGACACATCAAACCTTATGACAACATCAGGTTTGCCCTTTATGGAACATGTATTCCTAGGAATACACTACAAAGACTTGTTTTATTCGCCACGATTTTGAATTATCGAAATCTCCAGAAACTCGAACATGCCATAACTCTTATGATGTTGTTTCCACGAATCTTTAGATGTTCCTTTGTATTTCAAAACGAGTGTTTGCTTATTTTGATATTTAACTCTAAACGATAACTATAACCTTGATAAGAGATAATATTAGACCATGTGTATTTAATACAAAACAATTATGATATCTAGACATATCAACACCTTGAATTTTTTGAATTATCATAATTTGTGAAACATCTTTCACAAGCCTCTTTATTATAATACTTAACTTAAATACTTTAGCCATATCAATCAAATCAAAGAGACTTTGTATTCTTGTTAATTTCATATCCCACTTTGTTTTAAACTTGTTTGAGCAATTCAAATCATTTCAAAACTTCTGTTTCATTAAGTAAATACACTTATTCACTTAAGTCCACAATGAAATAATGATTCCCACTATTTGTTGAAAATACAATACATCACCATGTATAAAATTCAAGATTTCTTCGCATATTACCGTTTTACCAGAATGCAGAGTTTTAGTCATCTTTCCAAATGAGGCATGGTTTTGCAAAGTCATTAGATCAAATATCTAAGACCCCGATTTTCATCTAAGTGAAAAACATGCAATAACCACCACGACTTAAACAATAGTGTCATTTCATTATTAACTTTGGATATATTTTAGCATTCTAATCCTTTATAAATTGTTAACCTATTATCATTAACATAGTGATGATAATAACTCATTTATAATCATAACATGACCATAAAGGTATTACTCATAAGAACAGTACAACTGGATTGTAACTTATTCATATGAATAATCGTCTTGCCAAAAGCAAGACACACAAACAAGAATTATAAAATTATATTCAAGTTTGCTAATCCAAATGATAATCTCCGAGGGAAGGAGTGATGTTGGCCATTAACTAGTTTATTTGCCATCAGCAAGCCACATTGCCTCAATTACAACAATTCTCAAGCATACCATCATGTTTTCCACAAAACGAGACAAATATCCAATACTTTGTAAACTGCAATGAGTTTTATTAGAATCACATTTATAACTTTGTATATCTGACATATATCCTTTTCATCTCTAACCTCCATTACAATCAAGTCCTTCTGATATTTCTCAACTCTAATGCAAGATTGCTAAGAGGTCGTTTGGTATCCATCATTTGGACCCGAAATTTCAGAATTCATTTTGCAATTCCATCCTTTTGTTGTTTGGTTGGCAGGGAATTAGACCGTCATTTCATTTGCCAAATCCATCAAAATGATTTCGATCTGAGATGCGTCATTTGCCTGGTATCTCGGCCTCATCCTCCCCGCCGCAGCATCGCCTCTCCCCCGACTCCGCATCGCCACCTCCTCCTCCCACCGCATTGCCGCCTCCGTCCCCGATCACGTATTGCATCTCCTCCTCTCACCGCAAGCCTCCACCTCTCTCGCTCGCCCCCCCCCCCAGAACCCTAACCTCGTCCCCTACCTCTCACGCGGAAGCTCAAGATCACAGGAAGCCTACAGGTTTGGATCACAGGAAGCTCAAGATCCCCGGATCTAGACGTCGGAAACACCCTTGACCTCGTCCCCTACCTCTCACGCGGTCCCTCCTCGTCCCCAACCTCTCACGGTATGCTCTCCAACACATATCTCTCCCATTATTTTACTCTCTGTGATTCTTGTTGATGTGGTGTACTAAGAGTCTGAGATGTAGATTGCTCCTCTGTTAATTTCGACTTGATGAATTGATGTGGTGTACTGAGAGTCTGAGTCTGAGATATAGATATAGTTCGTGCCTCCTCTGTTAATTTTGACTTGATGAATTGCATGCTTACAACGCTGAAAAAGTATATAGAATGCTACTCTGTTAATCCTCTGTATATAGATTGGTGTTAACAATTAGCTCGTATATTTTCAGGCTTACAACGCTGAAAAAGTAGTATCTTGTAGTCATGTGATCAATCAGGTTGGTCACAAATTGTGGGTATTATTAGGAATTCCTACCCGTCCGTCCATGTAGCTGTTATTTTTTATTTCAACATATATGTAACTGTTCTACTCGTGGTTCTGATCATATTCTGTAATTGCTTCTTCATAGTACCCCCCCTTCTCCGATCTTGTCAGAGTTGTTTTCAACACAAATGACAATATGTATCCTAACAGGGTGATTGCTACTGAATCTTCTAAAATTGTTTAGCATGAGAGGCACTGGATTCTTTAGCAGCGTGCAATGAATGTATCAAACAATACGAACTTATGAACATTGCTGGAGCCCCTCGCTCCATTTTTTAACCTGATTTTGGAGGAAGAAAAGTGAAGTTTACAGAAAAGAGGTATGCTTATGGTTCGTTGTTACATACTGCGATTTGTTTGGTTATATGTTTGCATAAATAGAACTATATGTATAAATAGAACTATGTGTAGATACTGATCCCTCTTGTCTAGTACAGTAGTACAGTAAGTGTCGTGACCCAGCATACCACTGCATGATGTAGTACACTATAGTCGTTGATATAACACCAATGAAACACCGTTCACTAGTATTACATCCCTCAAAGTGGTACAACAGAAACACAGCAGGTCCAAGACATGACTATAGGTTACAACTCAACTCTTTACACAAGATCCAGAGAACACTCTAGGTTAAAGAGAGAGAAAGAAACTTCTTACAAAGAAGAATCAAAGATTAACAACTCCAAATCCATCATACTAATAAGACTAGTATATAAAATATTGGGGCTTCCATTGCTGTTATTGCAATACGCTACAGAAATAGGTTCTATGGCTAGAGATTATGTCGTGGTGGTGGCACGGCAGATGCCATGGGTAGGCTAAAGTATGGGGCCAATGGATGCTAGAGGGATCTGGGAAGGGAAGATGTAGTTGATTCTACACACAAAAGACTAAGGTAAAGATCTTTATTTCTCCTTCCTTGGGCTACAAGTGCTCCTTGAGCTGCGTACAAGAAGAAAGAGAGAACTTTACCAGCCTAACGGTACTAAAATGAGCCGATCCCCTCCTCAGGGTCCAAGCCTCCCCTTATAAAGGAGAGCCTTGGGTTCCTTTAGGGCTGACATGGCAAGCATATTCGAGGAATATGCTTGTCCCAATATAGTAGTTTGGCGGCCTCCTTTCCCTGTCGCCCCTCTAATGACGGCAAGGTTCTAGAGGGCCCCTCCTGCCTCGGCTTCAGGATCACCACCTCCGTGACCTCCTTCGCCTCCGCCTCTGCGCGTTTGTCCCTTGTGCTTGGCTCTGCTCAGATTCTCCCTAGCCCGTGGCTAGAGTTTGACTTTAGGCTTCTTCTTATCCTGCAAGCTTCGTATCATTCGGCCCTGCCTCTCATAACTCGGCTCGTCCTTCACCTGCATTAAGATTACTCGGGCTAACCCGGCCGACTTACGCAGTATCTTGGCCGGGTAATGCCTTGCCATTATCATAAGGGTCCTGCACTTTCCTATCTCGGCCGACCTCTACAGGACTCTGCTGACTCAGACTATAACTCGGAAACTGGACAGGGAACATCCTTTCGTCTTGCCCCGTCTTTACCCTATCCGATGTCATCTCCCCAACATTAGTCCCCGAAGCTGGTATGGCCCTGCCAATAACTTCGGCCGGGCCGTATCAGTTTCATGATATTCGTTCCGCATTGTTTCCAAGTTATCTTTTTCTCGTTTGAGGTATCATCATATCTTCTCGCGTACGCCTCGTCCTACGTGTCATTCTCATCATTGTTTCTCTAGTTTTTTGTTCCTCTACAGTATCGATGTGCACGATTATTAATCGCCTATCGCGTCACCGCGACGCCTCGTGTCGCTTCGCCGGGATCGTGACCTTCTTTTCCACCGTGTGGTCCTTGGTGCGGTTCCACTTAGCGGCGTGCGGTCATGCGGCACACACGATCTACACGGTCAACCGCCACACCCACGATCCCACTACCTCGCAGGCGGCCTGGTTATAAAGAGGGGCGCGGGGCTGGGAGATTCACTTTCCCCCTCCGCTCACCTGCACCCTTCTTCTTCCTCTCGCCTCTGTGCCCGTTCGTGATTCCGCCGCCGTGCGTTCATCTGGGTCTCCGATGGCAGGGATCCCGCCGCACTGCTCCGTCTGCCTCGTCCCTGTTCGTTTTCTCCGGCGTCGTCGCCGGTGAGTTCTTCCGGTCCCATCGCCTAGGCTCTCCTCTAGACTCCTCTGTTTCCCTTTCGTTTTAGCGCGGTAGCTCCTTCGCTGCTCCATCACCGTTTCCGCGTAGAATCACGACGGGGCCGTGTAGTTCTGAGTTTTCCTCCACCGCTAGTTCTTCCTCCGTAAATTTCTCCGGAGACCCCATGTCGAGCTCTGTCAGCGGTGCCCTTATCGAGGATGACGATGCTGCCTCTGGGCCCGAGCGGGGCTCGTGGCAGGGCTCTTCTGTCACCCGCCGAGAGGTTGAGTGGCTAATCCGAACTCGCTGGATTCCTGCTGAGGTAGCTTGTCGCTTACCCGGCAGCGAATCCTCTCCAGTTCTTAGGGAGGGCGAATATGTAGTCTTCATGTCACATTTTGCTCGCGGGTTTGGTCTCCCTCTCAGCGATTTCGCTAGGGAGTTCCTTGGTTACTTTGGCCTTCAGCCGCATCATCTTCCTGCTAACGCCATCGCCTCTCTTTCTGCCTTCATCTCCGCATCGGAGGGATAACTTCGTCCTATGTCCATCTGTGCATGTTTGGTCAAAGTTTTTTCAGATTCGATCCAATGTCGTCCCAGACAAATCTCTGCAACCCTCCGAGAAATTGCTCACCCAATGCGGTGCCGCGTCCATCACACCTCAGAGGAAATCTGTATTTCCTCGTGTTGCAGGTCTAGAATCATGCAAGAAGTGGCATAAGTCATTCTTTTATGTCAAGAACTCTGGGAGCGAAGATAAGATTCGGCTCCCTGATTTTTCCATCGGCCCTCCTTCCAAGCAGAACTGGACCTATAATCCGAGCAAGAGTCATGCTCTGGCCGAGTCTTTTGAGATTCGGCTGAAGGAACTAATCCGCTCCGGGCTACGCGGTGAGGATCTGATGACTACCTTCATCAGCAGCCAGATCTGCCCATTCCAGAAACGCACACACAAGCTCTGCTATATGAGCGGTCCTCTCGATCCCAACCGAGTCTCGACGGTGGAGCTGGACAACTACCTCATCTTCAAGCGTGTCCGGGCTATCTTTAAGATGGAGATGCTGGAGGATTGGGCCTGGGGATTGAAGCCGTTCACCCGCGAGCATCCCCCTCCTGAAGTAAGTTTACGCATTAGTGTTTTGCTTCCTAATCGCGTTCGTAACTCTTTTTGCTATTTTTTCTCTTTCTTGTCCTGTAGAGGTTTGAGGAGCAGAAGACTGAGGATGCCGAGGTTTTGTCACTCCCGTGGCCTGCGGATCGGAATACTCCGGACAGCGGGGAGCCGGACTCAGAAGAGTTCGTTCCCAAGTCGGATGTCGCTCCGGCTCGCGCTCGCGGCAAGACCCCGGCCCACGAGGAGGAAGGTGATTCATACGAGGTCCAAGTTCTAGAGGTAGTTGCCGCAATGCCTATTTCTTATGCATTTACGGCTTCTACTTTCTCAGCTAATCCGGCCGGTCAGGTTCACAACGCCGAGCCTCTCGCCTCCCAGACTCCTGTTACCTCGGGGAAACGTAGCGCTCCAGTTGGTGCCTCAGAAGCGACTCCTAGGAAACGAATAAATAAGTCAGCCCAGCACCCTCCGAAGCGCAAAACTATGCCCGGGGTTACTGGGTGAGTTGCTTTTGTTTGTATTTCTTGTTTCTCTCTTTCTACCTTCTGACCAGACTTTTTCTGTCTTTGCAGGGCTCCTCTTTCTGTTAAGCCCAGTGGTCCCAGCATGACGAGTCGTACGACTCGGCCGCCTTATCCTCCGCCTCCTGAGGATACCAGAGTTCCGAGTCCTGCTCGCGTTGCTTCTCCTCCTTCTCCAAATCAGACGCCACCTCGCCATGATGCGCCTAAGATTTCTCCTGTTGATGCCGATACACCTCGGCCCACAGATATTCCTACCGAACCCGTTGCCTCCTCCGTGAACCCCGATGTTTCTGTTGAGATTCCTTCGACCCCCGCGGTCTCTGCTGCAACACCAACTCCAGCCGAGGATATCAATATCTCGGCGCCCTCTGCAACCGTCATTCCTCCGGCTCGCAAGGACGCTGCTCCAAGTGCCGAGGCATCGGCTCCTACTGATGCCTCTCCTAAGGCAAGGAAGATCGTTGTTACAAAGCCTGCGTCCTCTCAGAAAGGACTTGCTAGCTCATCTCAGCCTACAATTGCTGATGCGCTGCGCAAGGGGGTTTCTTCTGCCAAGAGCACTGTTACCCCGGCTGCTGATAGACAGCTTGCTCTCCACAAGAGTCCGGCGGCGTCGGTTGTTACCCAACATGTCCGAGGTAAAGTTCTGACTCGCACGGAGAGTGGGAACAGTCTCGGCTCGTTGGTCGAGTATGCCAACAATTGGAACGCTGCCGATCAGCTCGAGGGTAATCCAAGCAGCCAGCCATTTCAACTCTCCGATATCAGCAACCGCCTACATCAGGCTGCCAAGATCGTTCTTGAAAATGACAAGATGAATGAGGTAATTGTTTTTATGGAGTTTTGATTATTTCTCTGGATGCTATTATATATACTCTAGTCCCCGAAGCTTGCAACCGAATAACTTGTTATTCGTTTGGAAGTTTCATAATGCTTTACTTAGTTCAGTTTTTGTTAGGGTTCGAATATCCAGCCACCTAGATCCGAATTGAGCTTTGCTTGATTTGGATCTGTCTGAGCTTTGAATATCCAGCCACCTAGGTCTGATTTAAGTTTTGCTTGACTCGGATCTGTCTTAGCTTTGAATATCCAGCCACCTAGATCCGGGTTAAGTTTTGCTTGACTCGGATCTGTCTTAGCTTCGAATATCCAGCCGCCTAGATCCGGGTTAAGGTTAGCTTGACTCGGATCTGTCTTAACTTTGAATATCCAGCCACCTAGATCCGGGTTAAGGTTTGATTGACTCGGATCTGTCTTAGGTTCGAATATCCAGCCACCTAGATCCGAGTTAAGTCTTGCTTGACTTGGATCTGTCTTAGCTTCGAATATCCAGCCACCTAGATCCGAGTTAAGTCTTGCTTGACTTGGATCTGTCTTAGGTTCGAATACCTTATTACTATTTGCTTTATTGCTTAGGTTGCGCATGACCGGCGGACCGCCGAATTCCAAAGGCTGCTTTTTGCGCATAGAAAATTGCAAGAAAAGTACGAGAAGGTTATTCCTGTGGTGAAGAAAGCTGGTAAGTCGACAAACTCTTGCATCATCTCCGAAGATCTTATTGTTTTGTACATGAGATGTTGGCTCACTTTGTTGGTTAAACAGGGAACATCAATAATCTTAACATCCATCTTGAGAAGAAGGTAAAGGCCCTGGAAGGTTAGTTACTCTTTTACTTTATATACTCCCCTTTGAAATGTGCACTAAGTTTCTTTTAACTCTTTTGTCTTTGGTAAAGCCGAGTTACAAACCTTTGCAGCATCTTACCAAGATTGCACGCCCATGCCTGATGTGATGCTGCATTTTTTAGAACAAAGCGCTACTCACTCGGCGCAGCTGAAGGATAAAGATGACGAGATAGATCGCTTGCGTGCCAAGGTGGAGTCCCTTAAGCTCTCTCAGAAGTCTGAATTAGAAAAGGTCGACCAGGAGTTCTCCGAGGAGAAGAATCGGCTAGCTCTGCAATTGCAGAAAAATAAAGAGCTCCTCGAGGCTGCCGAACTGAAGACACGGGGGATGAGCGAGGAGATCACTCGCTTTGAGAAGAGCAAGAGTGACTAGGCTAAAGATCTTCAGATAATGCTGAGTTATATTCATCATAAGCTTCTGACCTAGGCCGAGTTATCTTTTCCCTTGCTTACTGTTTGACCGACGCACTTCTGTTTTGCGCAGACCATTTTCCAGAAGCTAAGCCCGTGAGCTCTAAAGCGGGGATTAATGCTCGTGTGCGCCGAGGTGTTCCTGCTGATGCGGACTCAGAATACTCGATGGAAGATTTCGTGGTCGCTGTTGGCGCTACTGTTGGTCCGATGAAGATTATGGGCAGGGATTTGGTGCAGACAGCTATCCGGGCCTACCATGTTCTCTGGACGAATACTTCTGGGACTCCTAACATTGATGAGGTCAAAATATTGGTGGAAAGATTAATGGCATCTGAGAGACAGCTAAGTCTTTGGAGGGAATCCGTCGGACGAGCTGGTGCTGATATGGCTCTCACAGTTATTATGTCATGGTATGAGGATATCTCCCTTGATACCCTGATAAATTTGCGCACTGGTTCCCGTTGGGTTGAGGACCCAGACTTCGTCGCTCTCCGGCAGGCTCGTGCCTTCCAGCTTGTCGAGTATGCATACGTGCATACCTGGAATGAAGGGACGAGTTTCCTTCCTAACCCGAAAGATGAGGTCGAAGTTGAGGATGCCTCTGATGATAAGTCAGCCGAACAGGGCGAAGATGAGGGTGACTCGGCTACCTCTGGTGATTTCCATTCGAGCTCGGATGGTAATGGCGACGCGTGATCCTCCTCCAAAGGGACTGGGCATTCCACAGCGCAAGCTGACGTTTCTCAACAACCTCGGGTTTCCCCCGAAGTCGCTCCTGGATCTGTGGAGGGCGAGGAAACTTCGGCCGAAGTGCCACCTACCTCGGAGTGCCCAGCTCCTGACCAAGTCACTGCCTCTCCAGTTTAAAAAACTCTAAGTCATTTCTTATCCCTAGTATGCCGGGCGTATGATATACGTCAAACATTAGCCCGTCTTTTGTGCGGTATGAAACTCTTTTGCCTTGTGCCGCTGGGACATATGTGGTTGTAATCGTTATCACTTTGTTTAAACTGGTCGTGTTTTTCCGAATCTGTGGCGCCCCGCAAAAACCACTACTAGAAAATCGCGTGTTAAAAATACTCGTGCATCATCATGACATCAGCATGCATCTAATTGATTAAACTATTTTGCTAAAAGACCTACTTTGTTTCCTATATTAATATCCTCCCCCTTTGTTCAAACCAAACCGTCGGTCCAGCCGGATCTTTTATTCATCTAAAACTATTTACAAAATTTATTTTAAAATAAAAGAAAACCCTAGTCAAAAATATCTAATCCTAAAACCTACCCAGTCCTATTCTACCCACCCTTCAGCCACCTCACCCCCTCCAATCCCTTGGCGACACCTCATCTCTCATCTCTCCTCCACCCACTCCCAGCCTGCCACATCACCCCCAGCCACCACCTACTCCCTCACCCACCACACAACACCACGCACCCACGCCCTCCCCACACGGGATCCCCTCGATCCCCACCTCCCCACTCGCCCGACCCCACCCGCTCATGATCCCCTCTCTCGCCCACCTCCCTGCCTCGTCCCCAACCTCCAGCCCGCCTCCGCCTCCCTCGTTTCTCTGCCACCCGCCGCCATGTGCCGGCCCCTCCTCCAGAACGCCTCCCCGCCTCGAGCCACCGCCTGCCGTCTAGATCCTGCGTCCGCCGCCACTGCGGGAACCCCGCAGCCTCTCCCCTGCATCATCCCGGCCGCCCTCCATCGTCCACCGCCATTGCCCATGGCCTCCACCCCCTCGGCCGCTGCCGCCAGCAGACGCCTCCTCATCGACGGCTCTGAGCCCTCCCGCTCGCAAGCTCCTCCACCTAACCACACCGAGCGGCGCCTCCCTCTTCCAGAGACTCTTCCCGCCGCCACCGGAGCTCGCGGCCTTCGCTCTCCCCCGCCCAGCGACCTCGTCTGGCCGGTCGCTCGAGCACCGTGCCTCGTCGTCGCCTTCCCCTCGCCACCAGTGAGCCGCGAGCTCCGCCGCCGGTCTCTCCCCCGCCTCGGGCCGTCAGCGCTCTGCCTCGCCGGGTCCTGGTAGCCCCGCCTCCGGCATCTGCCCGTCCTCTACGCCGTGCCCTCAAGCGCGCCATCGACCCGACGATGATGAAGACACCCTTTTACCTGAGAGGCGTGGTGTCGATATGTTGTTGACGTGTTTCTCGGGTGCTGTTGGCCCGTTTCCTACGCTCACTGTAACCCCAACATCTGTGTGTGTGCGCCCTTGCTTCTGTGGCGTCCTGAAGACGCGGCCAAGGCCTCCTGTTGGTCGCGATGTTCTGTTGAGCAGAGTGGTGTTGATGTCGTGGAGGTGTTGTGATTCTGGATGTGGTGATGATGTTCCTGCAAGAAGGTGTGGTAAGGTTGTCTCGGTCATTCGATAACCTCACGATGGACAAGATCTGCCTCATGGAACCCCAAGACCGTGGAACCCCAAGACCGCCAACATGAAACCGACCAGTTCGCCGAGAACCGCTCCCGGACCCGATGACCGCCAAGATCGCCACCGGTACGACAAGCACTTCGCCGCGGAACGCCAAGTTCTGCATCCCGAACGCCAAGACCGACCCGATTCACGGACCCGACAAGATCTCGTGACGGCAAGATCGACCGTGACCCAAGTTCTCCGTCACGACACAACAAGTTCTCCATCTTGAATCTAAACCTCGATCCCTGTTGAACCCTGAGTCCGGCCCCGAACCCCCGGAACCAAGATCTTCGCAACCCTATGTGTGACCCCTATCCGAGAACCCTCATATTTTTATAATATATGAAATTGATATTGTTGCATATTAATTTGTACATGCTTGCATACATATTGTGTGGTTTGGGGGCACTATGCCGATTCACCTTATAATTAAATATGGGGCCATATGCGGGCTTATCTAGTCTAATATTGGCTCCATTTAAATTTGTGTAGCGAACCGGTGCTATCTTTTGTCATGTTAAGACAACAATTAAAGTGCGGGGTATCTAAACAACATGAACCATCTGACTAATTGTCGGGACCCCGGTTCCGCTTAATATGGCCTAATTGCACCGCATATTTACCATGCCATACATCATACATGCATCATGCCCGATCTTATGTCGTAGTATTAAATATTGCATCCGGTGTTTCTTCTAGTGCTTTGCTTCTTCACGGATTAGGCCGATGAGTTGATGCGAGTGTCGACCTGATCTTCGGTTGAACCTTCGACACTTTTTCAGGCGAGCACCTCCCCCTTTCTACCTATCTTACTTTTATAGTATTTATTCCCTCCTGTTGATCTATTGCTATCTGTGTTGCGTTGCTCTAGTTTTCGTACCCGTGATATCCCTTGCAGCCTTATATTGCCTTGGACACATCCTATTACCTGTTGTCTGGTAGATAGTTGGACCTGCGCGTCGTAGTCGCTTGCTCAAGTGTTGTTGCGTGTCGACAAGTATCACAGTTGTTGGAGTATTGCCGCATGTTTAAGGTTGGAGATGATCATGACTTTAATTATCGTTTAATAACTAAAATTGAAGTAGGTAATGCAGAGGCACCGGTGGGCAATAGATGTTATTTGGTTGTTAACGCCACTAGTGTCCGTGGGACCCGAGTTCTTGACACTGCTTAGAGATCGAGCGCTAACCACATGTGGGATGTATGGGCACCCCATCGATTTAGTACCGATTCCAAGTCTTGTCTTTGGGGGCCACAATTAGTTTGGGGCTTTATTACTATGCATGCTTATGCCATGCTTCTTGCTTTATTACGATTGTGCGAGGAGCACCTGTCTTTGTTAGGATCGTGACACGTTTTATTTATGTCGACAAGCCCGAGAGTTTCGGGTTCCCAGTTGTTTACAGCCGTCTCCACAAACCCTGAGTCCGTCTCGGAGACCGGCCGACTTCGTTGCGGGTAGCTTAGTGGGATGGCCCCCCGTGCTTGCTTTGGGTCCGGAAAGCCGTGTCCAAACCCCGTCGACATCTCTGGGTGTATGTTTTGTGATCTTGTACCTACCTGATCCGACAACAAGGGTGTAGGTGCGTGTGGGAACTTTGGTGCACCCCTGCAGGTTTAAATCTTTTCGAGAAGTCGTGTTCGCGGTTATGGACGACTTGGAGCACAGGTCTCGATCATAGACAACTATAACTAAAGTTTACTGTTATAATTTGACTTGTATCCGATATGACTAGTAATCAGCTTCACTACAACGGAATGGCTAAATAAAAGTACCAACAAATGCTGGGTTTGGGGATATCTCTTGCTAATTGTATCTGACTAGTAAGTGTTGCAACTACAACGGAATGTTTAACTAAAAGTGCCCACTGCTTATTCTATCAGGATGACTACCTATACCTGACTAGTAATTGATGCAACGACAACTGAATAAATAAAACTGCCAACGGTGTGAGTTCCTCGGTTGACTTCCTCGTTTGGTCTCGAGGGGGAAACACCAGGATGGGTATGTTTGGTGGTAGTATCGGGTTGGTTCCGAATAGGTATTTCTTATCCCTCTCTGATATCCGCCAGTTGTATTAAGTCTCTATAGGTTGTTTAGTGCATGCCGCACTGCCGCTCAGTCCACCATACCTATGTAGGCGAGGACCGCCGAATTCTATGAAGGGTTTCGCGGCATAGTAAATCAAAATTTTCTACGGATGCGAACAGAGGGAAAGCCAAGATCTAATCTAGGAGATGCAATCAACGAGAGAGATTGGATTAGATCTTCATACCCTTGAAGATTCGCAGTGAACGCTCGTTAAATAGCGTGGGTGATGTAGTCGTACTCGCTTCTCTTCCTCGCGATCCGATCCGATCTAGCACCACAAGTGGCGGTGCCTCCGTGAGATGCACACGTGCAGCACCTCGACATATCCTCCTTCCTCGGACCAACAAGTATGGTGGAGAGATAGATTGGATCTACAACATGACGGCGTGGTGTATATGGTGGAGAATTTCTGCAGCAGGCTTCGCCACAAACAAATGGGAGGAGAGAGGAAGCAAGGCGGCTAGGGTTTGGAGGAGGTGTGGAGGTTGGTGCGCCCCACCCCTCTTTATATAGAGGGCGCAGCCCTCCCCCCAAGCCCAAAGGATAAGGAGTGGGGGCATGGACTCTCCCTCTAGAAACCCTATCTCTAGTTTAAACGATTTAAACTCTCTAGGATCGGCTGGGCCCTATGGGACCTTGTGCCCTGGCCCAATGCCAGGACACTCCCTCATAGGACCATGCCCTCCCGGAAGGTGGGGCCACGTTGGTCCCCTTCCGAAGGTTCTAGAAGCTTCCAGATAATACCGATTAACCGGAACAATTCAACTCCAAAACTGCCTTATATGAATCTTATTCTCCGGACCATTCCGGAACCTCTCGTGATGTCCCGGATCCCATCCGAGACTCCGAACAAAAATTCATAAACAAATTATCCAATCTATCCTAGCGTCGAGACACGTTAAGTGTGACCTCTGGGTTCGAGAATATGCGCATATGATCTTCTATCAATAATCAACAGGGTCCGCACCCATATTGACTCCCACACATTCATCGATGATCATATCGGATGAACCACGATGCCAGGATTCAAACAATCCCATATATATATTCCCTTCGTCTCGCGATATTTTACTTGCCCGAGATTCGATCATCGGTACCGTCATACCTAGTTCAATCTCGTTCACAGCAAGTACTTTACTCGTTCCGTAATCCGATATCACTTTGTGATTAACTCCTTAACCACATGCTTGCAAGCGGTGTTGACATCGATTACCGAGTGGGCCCGAAGTATATCTCTCCGACTTGGGAGGGACAAATCCCATCTCGATACATACAACCCAACAGATACTTTCCGATCACCTGAGAAACACCTTTATGATCACCCTCTCATAGGATGACGTTTGATGACCTAAAAGCTTTCTTCCGATACTAGGGAGTTGTATTATCTCATGGTCTAAGGAATACAATATTTGACATTGGAAAAGCTTCGCAAAGATGAACACGATGAAACGATCTAATTGCTTTGCTTAGTTCGGGTCTGTCCATCATATCATTCTCCCAATGATATGATCTCATTATCAATTGACAACTCATGTCTATGGTTAGGAAACCTTAACCATCATTGATCAATGAGCTAGTCCATAGAGGCGTACTAGGGACACGGTGTTGTTCACAAACCACACAAGTATTAATGTTTCCGCTTAATACAATTCTAGCATGGAATATAAACTTTATCATGAACAAGAATTATAATAATAACATCTTTATTATTGCCTCTAGGGCATAATTACAACAGTCTCCCACTTGCAATAGAGTCAATAATCTAGTTTACATCTGGCAACAATCTCACACCCATGGCACTGAGGTGTTGATCATGTTTTACACGTGGAAGAGGTTTAGTCAATGGATCTGCGACATTCAGATCCGTATGTACTTTGCTAATCTTCAGATCTCCATCTGCTATATAATCTTGGATTATATGAAACTTGCGGTTGATATGCTTGGTCTTTGGATGATATCTTGGTTCCTTAGCGAGTGCTATGGCGCCAGTGTTGTCACACAATATCTCCAGTGGGTCCAATGCACTTGGAACCACGCCAAGCTCAGTGATGAAGTTTCTGATCCAAACTCCTTCACTTGACGCTTCTGCAGCAGCCATGTATTCCGCTTCCACTGTAGATCCCGCGATCACGCTTTGCTTGCAGCTTCTCCAGCTCACAGCTCCTCCATTCAAAATATAAACGTATCATGTCTGAGATTTGGAATCATCCTTGTCGGTGTCAAAACTAGCGTCGACGTAACCTTTTACGACAAGCTATTCATCACCCCCATAGACTAAGAACAATTCTTTAGTTCTATTTAGGTACTTTAGGATGTTCTTCACGGCTGTCCAGTGTTCCACTCCTGGATCACTTTGATATCTGCTCGTCAAACTAAGAGCATTGGACACATCCGGTCTAGTACACAGCATGGCATACATGATGGAACCTATGGCCGAGGCATAAGGCACTTTGCTCATAGCTTCCCTATCATTTATCGTGTTGGACACCGAGCCTTGCTCAATATCTTACTGACAACATAGGCACTGAACCTTTCTTTGCCTTATCCATTCTGAACCTTTTCAGAACTTTGTCTAGATATGTACTCTGGCTTAAAGCTATCAGGCGTCTTTGTCTATCTCTATAGATTTTGATGCCCAATATATAAGCATCTTCACCTAGGTCTTTCATTGAAAAACACTTGTTCAAATAACTCTTCACATCGTTAAGCATGTCGATGTCATTTCCGATAATCAATATGTCATCCACATACAGTACCAGAAACGTCACCGAGCTCCCACTCACTTTCTTGTAGATACAAGCTTCGTAGCAATTTGGAAAAAATCCAAAACTCTTGATCACTTGATAAAAACGAAGGTTCCAACTCCGAGATGCTTGCTTCAGTCCATAAATGGAACGCTGAAGTTTGCATACTTTACTAGCATCCTTAGGATCGACAAAACCTTCGGGTTGCATCATATACAACTCTTCATCAATGTTCCCATTGAGGAAAGCAGTCTTGACATCCATCTGCCATATTTCATAATCATGAAACGCAGTAATTGCTAATAAAATCCGAATGGACTTAAACATCGCTACGGGAGAGAAAGTCTCATCGTAGTCAACACCTTGAACTTGTCGAAAACCTTTTGCGACAGGCCGTGCTTTATAGATGGTAACATTACCATCCGTGTCCGTTTTCTTATTGAATATCCATTTGCACTCAACGGCCTTTCGGTCGCTAGGTGGATCCACCAAAGTCGATATTTTGGTTTTCGCTCATGGATCCCAATTCGGACTTCATGGCTTCCAGCCATTTCTCAGAGTCTGGGCTCATCATCGCTTCCTCATAGTTCGTAGGTTCACTGTCTTCTACCAACAAGACAGTCAAGACAGGGTTGCCGTACCACTCAGGAGGGGCACGCGACCTTGTCGACCTGCGACGTTCAGTAGCAGCATCGTTCGAAGCTTCATGATCCTTGTCATTAGCTTCCTCTATTGTTGGTGCAAAGTGCATGGAACAATTTCAGTCTGCGCTACTCTCCAATTCAAGAGAAGGTTCAATAACCTCGTCTAGCTCTACTTTCCTCCCACTCACTTCTTTCGAGAGAAACTCCTTCTCAAGAAAGGAACCGTTCTTTACGACAAACACTTTGCCTTCGGTTATGTGATAGAAGGTATACCCAATAGTTTCCTTAGGGTATCCTATGAAGACGCATTTCTCTGCTTTGGGTTCGAGCTTGTCCGGCATCAACTTCTTGAAGCTTCAGATCCCCAAACTTTAAGAAACGACAACTTAGGTTTAGCACCAAACCACAATTCATACGGTGTCGTCTCAACGGATTTAGATGGAGCCCTATTTAAAGTGAATGCACCGGTTTCTAATGCATAACCCCAAAATGATAACGCAAATCAAGAAGATACATCATTGATCGGACCATATCTAATAGGGTTCGATTCCGCTGCTCAGACACACCATTATACTTGTGGTGTTCCGGTATGGAGTTGTGAAACGATTCCACTTGCTTTAAGATGCGTGAGAAAATCATAACTCAAATATTCACCTCCACGATCGGATCGTAGAAACTTAATCTTTACATTACGATGGTTCTCCACTTCATTCGAAATTCCTTGAACTTTTCAAATGTTTCAGATTTATGTTTCATTAAATAGATATACCCATATCTACTTAAGTCATCGGTAAAAGTGAGAAATCGATATCCACCGCGTCAAACACTCATCGGTCCGCATACATCGGTATGTATGATTTCCAACAAGTCCGTTGCTCGCTCCATCATACCGAGAATGAGGTTTTGATCATCTTGCCCATGAGGCATGGTTCGCATGTGTCAAATGATTCAAAATCAAGAGACTCCAAAAGTCCATCGAATGGAGTTTCTTCATGCGCTTTACACCAATATGACCTAGACGAAGTGCCAAATAAGTAGTATTATCACTATCTACTTTGCATCTCTTAGCCTCAATGTTATGGATGTGTGTTTCATCCCTTCGAGATTTAGAAGAAATAAACCATTCACAAGAGGTGCATGACCATAAAAGATGTTACTCATATAAATAGAACAACCATTATTCTCCGATTTAAATGAATAAACGTCTTGCAATAAACACGATCCGAAATAATGTTCATGCTCAACGCAGCACATAATAACACTTATTAAGGTTTAAAACTAATCCGAAGGTAAAAATAAGGAGAGCGTCGACGCCATCACATCAACTCTTGATCCGTTGCAACGCCAAGATCGTCACCTCATCCCTCGCCGTCTCATTCCGTAGCTCTGCTTCGAGTTACAAATATTAGCAATCGAACCGTATCAAATACCTGCACTACAACGAGGGCTAGTAAGGAAAACATCAATAACATGTATATCAAATATACCTTTGATGGTGCCAGCCTTCTTGTACGCTAATTACTTGGATAGTTGCGCCAAAGGACCCTTGTCCTTGCAATAGAAGCACTCGAAGGTCGGCTTAGGACCGACTTGAGCTTCTTCTCGGCGAGGGCATTAACGCTTCCGCCGCCCTTCTTGAAGGGTTTCTTTGCTCCTTACCTTTCTTAAAGGAGGCTTGTTGACCATCAACACATGATTATCCTTCTTGATGTCCACCTCTGCAGCCTTGACTGCGAAGAGCTCGGTGATCGATCGATGGAACCAATCTGATTATGAGTCACTACAAAACTTTTGTAGCTGGGAGGGAGTGATTGCAGAACCCTGTCAATCTTGAGCTCCTCTGGAATCGTGCATTCCAGTTGCTCAAGACGTTGAGTGTAGCCCGACATCTTTATGGCGTGCTCACTAATGGAACTCCCTTCCTCCATCTTGCAGTTAAAGAACTTCTCGGAGATCTCATATCTCTCAGAACGGGCCTGAGTCTGAAACATGGTTTTCAGCTCCTCGAGAATCTCGAAGGGCTCGGGATACTCTTCAAAACGATTTTGAAGCTCCGGTTCCATAGCAAACAACATGGTGCTCTTAATCACACCATAATCATCTTTGCACGACTGATAACAGCTTTCTCATCAGCCGGCGCAGTTGTAGCAGGGGGGTCACCTAACGCTTTCCCAAGGACATAGTCCTTTTGTCCGCCAGACAGAATGATTCTTAGATTACGGAACCAATTGGTGAAGTTAGACCCATTGTTTCTAAGCTTTTCCTTCTCAGCAAAAACGTTGAAGTTGAAGTTGGACTTGGCCATGTGATCTACAGTATTTGCAAGTACAATTTAGACTATGTTCATGATAAATAGTTCAATTTAATCAAATTACTAGATGAACTCCCACTAAATTCAACATCCCTAAAGTTGTTTAGTGAACACGATCCAAATTCACCACACCTAATCCGATCATCACGAGAAGAGATGTGCTTTCAATGGTGGACAACAAAGTGTCGATCATATCACTCATATGACTCATGCTTAACCTTTCGGTTCTTGTGTTCCGAGGCCATGTCTGTACATGCTAGGATCGTCAAGCTAGACCCAAGTATTTCTGCGTGTGCAAAACCGGCTTGCACCCGTTGTATGTGAGCGTAGAGTCTATAGCACCCGATCATCACGTGATGCTTGGACACGATTTAACTTTCGCATAACGGTGCATACTTGGGGAGAACATGCTTTTATCTTGATCTTTAAGTGAGGAATCATCTTATAATGGTACCGTCGCGATCTAAGCATAATAAGATACAAAAGGGATAAACATCACATGCATATAACTTTATGTGACATGGTATAGCCAATCCTCGCAAGAATGATTTCCATCTTGTGCTCGGCATGATCTCCATCACTCCACCATGATTGCCTCCACCACGAATAGCAACTACAACTATTGCTAACTACTTAGCGATAAAGTAAAGCTATTACATGGCGCATAAGAAGTTGACTCGCAGGTCATACACAATTATAAAGACAACCATATGGCTCCGCCGGTTGTGTACTCATCGACATGCAAGTCGTGAAACATTAAAAAACATGATCATCGCACAATATACACATCACATCTTGGGCCATACCACATCACAGAAAACACTCCCTGCAAAAACAAGTTAGACGCCTCTACTTTGTTGTTGCATGTTTTACGTGGCTTATGGGAGTAGATGCTAAGAACGATTCTTACCTACGGAAAGCCACAATGGTGATATTATGGTTGCCAAACTCGGTGTTAATCCCATGACAACTATAGTGAGAGAACCGACATCCACCAGCCGCATGTGTGGAACAAGCCACACGTCAAGTGCGGAGCGGTCTCATGACGACGTCGCGTAAGGTTGGCCTGGACCGCTTAAATCTCACTATCCCGTCATAAGAAGAACACAAACAAGAGGCTTGCAGCGAAAAACGCCGCGCAACAACCATGTTGCGTTCTACTCGTGAAACACATCTACGCATAGATCTAGCTCGATACCACTTTGAAGGGTTTGGCGGCATAGTAAATCAAAATTTTCTACGGATGCGAGCGGAGGAAAGCCAAGATCTAATCTAGGATATGCAATCAACGAGAGAGATTGGATTATATCTTCATACCCTTGAAGATTCGCATGTGAGCGTTCGTCGGAACGTGGGTGATGTAGTCGTGCTAAACTTCTCCTCGCGATCCGATCCGATTTAGCACCACAAGTGGCGGTGCCTCCGTGAGATGCACGTGCAGCACCTCGACATCTCCTCCTTCCTCGGACCAGCAAGTATGGTGGAGATAGATTGGATCTACAACACGGCGTGGTGTATATGGTGGAGAATTTCTGCGGCAGGCTTCTACAAGCGATCGGGAGGAGAGAGGAAAGCTAGCAAGGCGGCTAGGGTTTGGAGGAGAGGTGTGGAGGTTGGTGCGCCCCACCCTCTTTATATAGAGGCGCAGCTAGCCCTCCCCAATCCCAAAGGATAAGGAGTGGGGGCATGGACTCTCCCTCTTCTAGAAACCCTATCTCTAGTTTAAACGATTTAAACTCTCTAGGATCATTTGGGCCCTTCGGGGCCTTGTGCCCCTGGCCCAATCGGCCAGGACACTCCCTCATAGGACCATGCCCCTCCCGGAAGGTGGGGCCACGTTGGTCCCCTTCCGAAGGTTCTAGAAGCTTAAGTACAATGCCGATTAACCGGAACAATTCCGAACTCCAAAACTGCACGCCTTATATGAATCTTATTCTCGGACCATTCGAACCTCTCGTGATGTCCGGATCCCATCCGAGACTCGAACAAAATTCATAAACAAATTATCCAATCTATCCTAGCGTCGAGACACGCTAAGTGTGTGACCCTGGGTTCGAGAATATGCGACATGATCTTCTATCAATAATCAACAGTGAGTGCAGGCACCCATATTGACTCCACACATTCATCGATGATCATATCGGATGAACCACGATGCGATTCAAACAATCCCATATATATTCCCTTCCTCTCGCGATATTTTACTTGCCTGATATTCGATCATCGGTACCGTCATACCTAGTTCAATCTCGTTCACAGCAAGTACTTTACTCGTTCCGTAATCCGATATCACTTTGTGATTAACTCCTTAACCACATGCTTGCAAGCGGTGTTGACATCAATTACCGAGTGGGCCTGTATATCTCTCTGACTTGGGAGGGACAAATCCCATCTCGATACATACTACCCAATGAGATACTTTCCGATCACCTGAGAGACACCTTTATGATCACCCTCTCATAGGATGACGTTTGATGACCTCAAAGCTTTCTTCCGATACCAGGGAGTTGTATTATCTCATGGTCTAAGGAATACAATATTTGACATAGGAAAAGCTTCGCAAAGATGAACACGATGAAACGATCTAATTGCTTTGTTTAGTTTGGGTCTGTCCATCATATCATTCTCCCAATGATATGATCTCATTATCAATTGACAACTCATGTCTATGGTTAGGAAACCTTAACCATCATTGATCAATGAGCTAGTCCATAGAGGCGTACTAGGGACACGGTGTTGTTCACAAACCACACAAGTATTAATGTTTCCGCTTAATACAATTCTAGCATGGAATATAAACTTTATCATGAACAAGAATTATAATAATAACATCTTTATTATTGCCTCTAGGGCATAATTCCAACATTCTAGTCTCGCCGTGTACTGGCCTCAGTACTGACCGCTCTCTCTTTTTCCTTTGCCCTTTGTCGGCACCCCTTTTGTTTAAGCAGGTTTTGAGATCGACGTCGTTAGCAGGGTTACCCTTCCGGCTTGGCACGGGGGTTATGGGCATTGGTTATTCTTGAGGCTCTTAGCTCAATTTGCATCTTGTCCGTACTTCGAATGACGTATCGTTTTCAAGGTGATTTGGATCTTTGTCTTTGTATATCCATATTCTTGACTCCTTGAGTCATTGTATACATATGTTTTGTGGGTTCCATCGAGGACTATTGTGTAATGTTATTACCGCTTTTTTCCACCCGCGCAAGTGCTGGTGGCACCTTTTGAATCGTTTCTATGCGGGTTTTGGCGAGAGCGGCTGAAACTTGCATAGGGGCGATTCGAGGGTGTTACAGTGGTATCGAGCTCGGTTGCGATACCCCACAAGTCCAGCCTGTAGGATAACCTAGCTAACGGCCGAAGTAGAGTGTCAAAACTATTTTTGAAAAATCGGTTGGATAGTTCTGATTAGGTCTGATTTTACTCCTTACCCCTCTGCTGCTCTCCTCTCACCTCTGTGTGTTTTGAATCCTCTCTCTTCTCTCTCTTCGAGTCCAGGATTTCTCGTGGTTGGGTTCCGTCGTACCTTCAGGGTTTCGCTTCCTCCTTTGACAACGGTGTTGCTACATCTGGTCTTCATGCTATCCGAGGAACCCTTCGTCTGGTGGACTTCTCTTTGTTCCTTGTTGTGCCTTCCGGTGCTTTCCGACGCGATGACATCATATATGCCAGATCCGATGCAGAGTCCGCATCACTCCTTTGTTTCTGAACCTCGATTGACGAGATCTTCAGTCTGATTCCGAGAATGGTTGCACGCTTTTCTACTGATGGTGCAGAGTAATAGTTTGGGTGCGTGATGGACTGCCCCCCATGCCGACTACTCACTCTATTCGCTTGTGTACAATGAAGTGGATGAGAATGCATCGGTTCTCTCTTTCTATCGGAGTTAGAGGTGGCTTTATTTGTCGATACCTCTACCTTCGACCTTTTGTTCCCGGAGTGTTCTCTCGACGATCACGGACAACGACCTCTTGTTAGTGGTGTCGCGAGGATCTACACGATGCGAGAAGATTCAGATCGCCGCCCTTCTTCCCGGTACCATGAGGCGGATCTCGAGGGCGAGATCCATTGTTAGTGGTGTCGAATTGTGGCGCCCCGCAAAAACCACTACTAGAAAATCGCGTGTTAAAAATACTTGTGCATCATCATGACATCAGCATGCATCTAATTGATTAAACTATTTTGCTAAAAGACCTACTTTGTTTCCTATATTAATATCCTCCCCCTTTGTTCAAACCAAACCGTCGGTCCAGCCGGATCTTTTATTCATCTAAAACTATTTACAAAATTTATTTTAAAATAAAAGAAAACCCTAGTAAAAAATATCTAATCCTAAAACCTACCCAGTCCTATTCTACCCACCCTTCAGCCACCTCACCCCCTCCAATCCCATGGCGACACCTCATCTCTCATCTCTCCTCCACCCACTCCCAGCCTGCCACATCACCCCCAGCCACCACCTACTCCCTCACCCACCACACAACACCACGCACGCATGCCCTCCCCACATGGGATCCCCTCGATCCCCACCTCCCCACTCGCCCGACCCCACCCGCTCACGATCCCCTCTCTCGCCCACCTCCCTGCCTCGTCCCCAACCTCCAGCCGCCCGCCTCCTCGTTTCTGCCTGCCGCCATGTGCCCCTCCTTGACGCCTCCCGCCTCGAGCCACCGCTGCAGATCCGGATCCGCCTCTGCGGGAACCCCGCCGCCTCTCCCCTGCATCATCCCGGCCGCCCTTCGTCGTCCACCGCCGTTGCCCATGGCCTCCACCCCCTTGGCCGCTGCCGCCAGCAGACGCCTCCTCATCGACGGCTCTGAGCCCTCCAGCTCGCAAGCTCCTCCACCTAACCACACCGAGCGGCGCCTCCCTCTTCCAGAGACTCTTCCCGCCGCCACCGGAGCTCGCGGCCTTCGCTCTCCCCCGCCCAGCGACCTCGTCTAGCCGGTCGCTCGAGCACCGTGCCTCGTCGTCGCCTTCCCCTCGCCACCAGTGAGCCGCGAGCTCCGCTGCCGGTCTCTCCCCCACCTCGGGCCGTCAGCGCTCTGCCTCGCCGGGTCCTGGTAGCCCCGCCTCCGGCATCTGCCCGTCCTCTACGCCGTGCCCTCAAGCGCGCCATCGACCCGACGATGATGAAGACACCCTTTTACCTGAGAGGCGTGGTGTCGATATGTTGTTGACGTGTTTCTCGGGTGCTGTTGGCCCGTTTCCTACGCTCACTGTAACCCCAACATCTGTGTGCGCCCTTGCTTCGTGGCGTCACGAAGACGCGGCCAAGGCCTCCTGTTGGTCGCGATGTTCTGTTGAGCAGAGTGGTGTTGATGTCGTGGAGGTGTTGTGATTCTGGATGTGGTGATGATGTTCCTGCAAGAAGGTGTGGTAAGGTTGTCTCGGTCGTTCGATAACCTCACGATGGACAAGATCTGCCTCATGGAACCCCAAGACCGCGGAACCCCAAGACCGCCAACATGAAACCGACCAGTTCGCCGAGAACCGCTCCCGGACCCAATGACCGCCAAGATCGCCACCGGTACGACAAGCACCGCGCGCATGAAGTTCTGCATCCCGAACGCCAAGGCCGACCCGATTCACGGACCCGACAAGATCTTCGCGACAGCAAGATCGACCGCTGGGACCCAAGTTCTCCGTCACGACACAACAAGTTCTCCATCTTGAATCTGAACCTCGATCCCTGTTGAACCACGAGTCCGCCCGAACCCCGGAACCAAGATCTTCGCAACCCTATGTGTGACCCCTATCAAGAACCCTCATATTTTTATAATATATGAAATTGATATTGTTGCATATTAATTTGTACATGCTTGCATACATATTGTGTGGTTTGGGGGCACTATGCCGATTCACCTTATAATTAAATATGGGGCCATATGCGGGCTTATCTAGTCTAATATTGGCTCCATTTAAATTTGTGTAGCGAACCGGTGCTATCTTTTGCCATGTTAAGACAACAATTAAAGTGCGGGGTATCTAAACAACATGAACCATCTGACTAATTGTCGGGACCCCGGTTCCGCTTAATATGTCCTAATTGCACCGCATATTTACCATGCCATACATCATACATGCATCATGCCCGATCTTCTGTCGTAGTATTAAATATTGCATTCGGTGTTTCTTCTAGTGCTTTGCTTCTTCACGGATTAGGCCGATGAGTTGATGCGAGTGTCGACCTGATCTTCGGTTGAACCTTCGACACTGTTTTCAGGCGAGCACCTCCCCCTTTCTACCTATCTTACTTTTATAGTATTTATTCCCTCCTGTTGATCTATTGCTATCTGTGTTGCGTTGCTCTAGTTTCCGTACCCGTGATATCCCTTGCAGCCTTATATTGCCTTGGACACATCCTATTACCTGTTGTTTGGTAGATAGTTGGACCTGCGTGTCGTAGTCGCTTGCTCAAGTGTTGTTGCGTGTCGACAAGTACCATAGTTGTTGGAGTATTGCCGCATGTTTAAGGTTGGAGATGATCATGACTTTAATTATCGTTTAATAACTAAAATTGAAGTAGGTAATGCAGAGGCACCGGTGGGCAATAGATGTTATTTGGTTGTTAACCGCCCACTAGTGTCCCGTAGGACCCCGAGTTCTTGACACCTGTTCCGAGATCGAGCGCGCTAACCACATGTGGGATGTATGGGCACCCCATCGATTTAGTACCTGATTCCAAGTACTGTACTGGGGGCCACAATTAGTTTGGGGCTTTATTACTATTCTGTACTTATGCCATGCTTACTGCTTTATTTACGATTGTGCGAGGAGCACCTGTACTGTTTAGGATCGTGACACGTTTTCGCTGTATCGACAAGCCCGAGAGTTTCGGGTTCCCGATCGTTACTGCCTCTCCAAACCCGAGTCCGTCTCGGAGACCGGCCGACTTCGTTGCGGGTAGCTTAGTGGGGTGGCCCCCCGTGCTTGCTTTGGGTCTGGGAAACATCGTGTCCGAAACCCCGTCGACATACCGTTGGGTGTATGTTTTGTGATCTTGTACCTACCTGATCCGACAACAAGGGTGTAGGTGCGTGTGGGAAATTTGGTGCACCCCTGCAGGTTTAAATCTTTTCGAGAAGCCGTGTCCGCGGTTATGGACGACTTGGAGCATAGGTCTCGATCATAGACAACTATAACTAAAGTTTACTGTTATAATTTGACTTGTATCCGATATGACTAGTAATCAGCTTCACTACAACGGAATGGCTAAATAAAAGTACCAACAACTGCTGGGTTTGGGGATATCTCTTGCTAATTGTATCTGACTAGTAAGTGTTGCAACTACAACAGAATGTTTAACTAAAAGTGCCCACTCCTTATTCTATCAGGATGACTACCTATACCTGACTAGTAATTGATGCAACGATAACTGAATAAATAAAACTGCCAACGGTGTGAGTTCCTCGGTTGACTTCCTCGTTTGGTCTCGAGGGGGAAACACCAGGATGGGTATGTTTGGTGGTAGTATCGGGTTGGTTCCGAATATGTCTTTCTTATCCCTCTCTGATAGCGCCAGTTGTATTAAGTCTCTATAGGTTGTTTAGTGCATGCCGCGCTGCCGCTCAGTCCACCATACCTATGTAGGCGAGGACCGCCGAATTCTATGAAGAGTTCTCGAGCCACTACTTTGGGCGCCGAGGTTCGATACATAAACCAAACTTAGAGACAATATAGGGCAGTCCCCGAGTCACTGCTCAAGGTGCCGAGGTTTGATACATAGCACAACATCAAAAACAACATATGGCAATCCCCGAGCCACTGCTCAAGGCGTCGAGGTTTAATACATAAACCAAACTCAGAAACAATACAGGGCAGTCCCCGAGTCACTGCTCAAGGTGCCGAGGTTTAATACATAACGCAAAATCAAAAAACAACATAGGGCAGTCCCCGAGCCACTGCTCTGGGCGCCGAGGTTCAATACATAGCAGATGCTCCGTCCTGAAGCGCCACTTTACGATGTGTGGTAGATGACTCCTATGAGTAAAATGGACGAAGTAAAGCTATGTTCCATGGTCTTTTCGATTCTTCGCCGGCTTTGACTGCCTTGTTCTTTCCTGGTGACTGAGCATCGATTAGGTAGTACGCATCATTGTGCAATGCCTTGCTCACGATGAATGGTACTTCCCATGGAGGTGACAGTTTGTGCATGCCGACCGTGCGTTGCACCAGCCGGAGAACCAAATCTCCTTCTTTAAACACTCTGGGATTCACATTCTTGTTGTGATATCGTCTCAAGTCCTGCTGATAGATAGCTGATCTTGATAGCGCCAGCTCTCTGGCTTCTTCTAGCAGATCGACATCATCTTTCCGAGCTACTTCATTTACTTCAGCGGTTGTATATTGGGTAAACCTTGGCGAGTCATGTATTATGTCGGCTGGAAGCACAGCTTCTGCCCCATACACTAGAAAAAATGGTTTATAACCTGTTGATCTGTTTGGGGTAGTCCTGAAGCTCCATAGTACTGCTGGTAGTTCCTCAATCCAACATCCTGCCGACCTTTGCAGCGGTTCGACGAGTCGTGGTTTTATTCCGGACAGTACTAGTCCATTAGACCTTTCTACTTGCCCATTGGATGCTGGGTGAGCCACAGAGGCGACATCTAGTCTTATGTGCTTTTCTTGACAGAATCTAGCGAAGGCTCCTTCTACAAAGTTTGTAACGTTGTCTGTAATAACACTGTGTGGGTACCCATATCTTAAGATAATATCTTTGAGGAATTTCACTGCTGTGGGACCATCACATTTCTTTATTGGTTTCACTTCAATCCATTTTGTGAATTTGTCCACCATTACTAATATGTGGGTCATACCGCCTCGGGCCGGCTTAAATGGTCCCACCATATCTAAGCACCATACAGAAAATGGCCAAGTAATTGGTATTGTCTTTAACTCGGACGAAGGCATATGTATTTTGCTGGCGTATCTTTGACAACCATTACATTTTTCGACCAGTTCTTTGGCCTCTTTCAACGTTGTTGGCCAATAAAACCCATGCCTGAATGCTTTGGCCACTAAAGTTCTGGATGAGGCATGATGACCGCATTCTCCTTGATGTATATCCAGGAGGATCTCCTGGCCTTCCGCCGAGCTCACACATTTTTGCAACACGCTTGCGACTCTCCTTTTATACAGCTCATTGTTTATGATTGTATAAGCTTTAGCTCTTCTCAGTGTCTGTCTTGCCAGTACCTCGTCATTCGGCAAAATCGCGTCTCTGAGGAAAGAAAATATGGGTTGCGCCCATGTTGGTATGATTTTTTCTGGGGTAATCTCGCTATCTATTTCCATATTTTCTACTGACATAATTACCTTGGATTTCCCCATATTCGTCCGTGCATTGGCCGGGTTCATTTTTGGAAATTCCGGGTTACATTCCTTGTCAACTTCCATCGGCACACTATCTCCGCTTGATTTTGCCGGAATAAAAATAGATTCAGACTCTGGTGATGGTGTTATTGATGGTTTCCTCAGGTGCTCTAGGGCGATACCTGGGGGAATCGATTGTCTGGTTGATCCGAGTTTTGACAACGTGTCTGCGACGTCGTTTTCCGCCCGAGGTACATGATGAAATTCACATCCATCAAAGTATCCACTGAGTTTTTGCACATGAAATTTATATAAGGCCATATTATCATCCAACGCATCCCAATTGCCTGAGACTTGCTGTACTACTAGATCTGAATCTCCATAGCACAAGGTTCGGCGTATGCCAATCTCTTTCGCCACCTTCAATCCATGGACTAGTGCTTCATATTCGGCTACATTGTTTGACGCGGCAAAATGTATTTGCAGCACATATCTCAGCTGGTCTCTTTTTGGTGAGGTTAACACTATTCCTGCCCCCAAACCATTTCTTAGTTTGGAACCGTCAAAGTGCATCGTCCAATAATTCGGATCTGGTAATGGTGGCTCATATTGTACCTCGGCCCAATCTACGAATAAGTCGGCCACAGCCTGAAATTTGATTGCATCTCGCCTATCGAATTGCGGAGCATAAGGTGACAATTCAATTGCCCATTTTGCTATTCGGCCACTTGCATCTTTGTTGCTCAATATGTCGGCTATGGGTGCTTCACAAATCACCTTGATGGGGTGCTCTTCTAAGTAATGTTTAAGTTTCTTTGCTGACATGTACACCCCATATGCCATCTTCTGATAATG
This sequence comes from Avena longiglumis, assembly GCA_030063025.1. Lineage (NCBI taxonomy): Eukaryota > Viridiplantae > Streptophyta > Magnoliopsida > Poales > Poaceae > Avena > Avena longiglumis. The sequence continues at coordinate 214,308,842 of CP125979.1, forward strand.
TGGGTAATTTTGTTTTGAGGCTGATAGTACCTCGCTTAGGTAATACACTGGCCTTTGTACTGATTTATCATCTTCAATTCGTTCCACCACGATCACAACTCTAACTACTCTGTTGGTGGCTGCTATGTAAAGTAACATAGGCTCTTTCGATAATGGAGAAGCCAAGACCGGCGCTGTGACCAACGTCTTTTTCAATTCATGAAATGCATTGTCTGCTTGTGGAGTCCAAATGAACTTATCTGATTTTTTCATCAGCTGATAAAGTGGTAGTGTTTTCTCTCCCAGCCGACATACAAATCGGCTGAGCGAGGCTAAACAACCTGTGAACTTTTGTACGTCATTTAGACATCTTGGCAATTCCATCCTTTCCACTGCTTTTATCTTGGTTGGCTTGGCCTCTATACCTCGGCTAGATACGAGAAAACCGAGCAATTTTCCCGCTGGCACACCAAATGTGCATTTTTCCGGGTTAAGCTTCATTCGGAACCTTCTCAGATTCGCGAAAGTTTGTCGTATATCCTCCAGTAGCGTTTTGCTTTCTTTGGTTTTGATAACCACATCATCTACATACACTTGTACATTCTTTCCTATCTGGTCATGTAGACATTTTTGCATACATCTCTGATATGTTGCCCCCGCGTTACGTAGGCCGAATGGCATGGTGCAATAGCAATAAGCCCCGTACGGGGTAATAAACGCAGTCTTTATTTGATCGGCCGGGTTTAACGGTATCTGGTGAAAACCAGAATACGCGTCTACAAATGACAATAGCTCACAACCAGCGGTCGAATCAATGACTTGGTATATTCTAGGTAAAGGAAAAGGATCTTTTGGACACGCCTTTTTCAGGTTCGTGTAATCGATACACATTCGCCATACAATGGCTACATTTGGATCATCCTTCTTCTTTTCCACCAGCACCGGGTTCAATATCCAATCCGGATACAGCACCTCCATGATGAATCTGGCCGCAAGGAGCTGAGCGATTTCATCCCCTATTATTTTTCTCCTATCCTCGGCGAAGCGGCGGAGAGGTTGCTTCACCGGCCTTGCTCCTGGCCTTACATTCAGAGAGTGCTCAGCCAAATCCCTCGGCACACCTTGCAGATCCTGAGTTGACCATGCAAAGATATCTCGATTCTCACGAAGGAAGTTGGTGAGCTTACTTTCCTATTTAGCATCTAGGTCGGCACCAATGGTGACGGTGCGCTCTGGGAATTGCTCATCTATCTAGAACTTTTTTGTTTCTTTAGTCGGCTGAAAGGAGACACTTCCATGTGGGTTGGCTAATGCCGGCATATTCAAAAGCTGTGCCGACTGAGTGAGGGCTGCTACCTCCTGAATCCTTCTTTTTTCTCTTGCTATTACCAATGATTCGGCCAGATTTGACCCGGTAGAAGCACATTCCATTGACTTCCCGTAATCCCCTGTAACTGTTATCACCCCTTGTGGTCCGGGTAACTTCATTTTCAGGTAAGTTATGTGGCAGCTGCCCATGAATTTGGCCAATGCTGGCCGTCCGAGTAGAGCATGATAGCAACTCTCTAGATCCACTACTTCAAACTCTAAATTTTCTGCTCTGCAGTTATCTCTTGTGCCGAATAACACATCCACTCGAACCTTTCCAATGGGTTCGCATGAAAGCCCTGGAACTATCCCATGGAATGTGGTCCTCGTGGACTGCAGCATGTTCTGCGATATTCCGAGTTTATGCATTGTATCTTTGTACATGATATTGATACTGCTCCCATTGTCAATGAGTACTTTTGAAAATTTCACATTAATGCTCGGTCTGACAAATGTCGGATCTAGCACAAGTGCATACGACCCCGGACTCGGCATTATCTTGGGGTGATCCTTTATGCTCCAAGTTATTTCTTGATCCGACCAAGGCACATATCTTGGTACTGCCGGCATAACCGCATTTACTTCCATATGTCGGCGATGTACACTCTGCTTGTCTTTTGCTCATTGTGAACGCAATAATCGATGATGTTCTCTGTAATCATTGCGTCCATTATTTCCTGGATTTGTCCTTCCATCTGGACCTTGGTTTATCACTTGATGCACCGCATCTCTCTGGTCCGAGTTTTCATACCTCGGGGGAGGAGGCGGTAACATCAGTTGCTTTGCATTTGCTCCAATCAACTATGGCTGATGCTGCTGATGTGCCTGGAGAGGTGCTGCCTGTATGCCTGCGGGGTTACCCATTGCATTTTTCATCCATGCACATTGGTGGGTTGTATGGTTGGCTGGTCTGGCCGGGTTTGATGTGTGAAATTTACACGGCTGATCTAACATAGACTCAAACGTGTACTTCGGCCTCTCCTGCCATTGCTTCTTTTGCTCTAGTGTCCACTGTCTTTTTCCTTCATTCCTCGGTGTCCACTGTTGAGGACCATTCTTTTGCCGTTGACTATTTCCGTGACTCGGCTGGTCTTGCACTACTGCTGCTACTTGAGTTGAACCATATATATAATCCGGTCTCTCTTCTCTTCTTCTTCCTCTGAAGTCATTGCGCCTGGATGACCCGACCACGTCTCTTGCAAATTGATCTTGATGTTCTCGATGATCTACCGACATTAATTCTGGTTGCGTCGGATCTCCCAATGCATAGGAATCCGCTATCCTGATGGTTTCTGCCAATGTGGTTGGCATATCTCTTTGCAGTCGCTGCCATAACACACTGTCATAGCGGCATCCTTGGACGAACCAAGCTATTGCCAGTGACTCTATAACTCCCTCGCACGAATTTCTCAGGTTACACCACCGAGTTAAGAATTCTCTGTTTGTCTCATTCGGCCTTTGCTTGCACATGGCTAGCTGCTGCGGTCTGTTTGGCCTCTTGTAAGTACTGGTAAAATTGCTAACAAACATTTCTTCAAAATCCAACCAACAGTTGATGCTGCCTGTTGGCAGGTTATTCAGCCATACTCTAGCTGGTCCTTCCAACATTTGAGGGACATATCGTACTGCCCATCGTAAGTTTCCACCAGCTATTTTTACAGCAGTAGCATAGTCAATCAACCAATCCTGTGGTTTAGTGCTCCCATTGTATGTTTTTGTGCCTCTTGCCAGCTGAAAGTTTGGCACAGGCGGCTCGCCCATGATCCGAGGTCCGAAGCACGACGGACCTGGTGGACCCTGTTCTTCTAGCAACTCGGACCGGTATAGCTGGTCCAGCTTCACTCTGGCGTCATTTGACGGTAAATCTCTGTACAGAACTCTCTCCTGCATTCCATAGTGGTTATTTCCACCATGAATCGCATATTCCATCTCGGAATATCCATCATTATACCTCTCATTCACCTGGTTGTGGCGAACCTGTCTCACTTCTCTTTCCTGCCGAGGTTCATGTCTCGGCTGCGGGTTGGGTGGAGGTTCTCTCCTTCCTTCGACCGGGATATTGTTCTCGTGATTCCCTCTTCTGAGTTCTCCTCTTCCGAGATCTCCATTGCCTCGGCTTCCGCCGCCCTTCTCGGCACGGCCGGGGTTTCTCTCGCCACTGTTACCTCGGCTTCCATTGCCTCTGTTCTCATTTGCTTTTCCGGCTATCGTCGGATCATATGGAACAATTTGCTTGTTTCTCTTTCCCAAAGTTACTGCTTTGTCCTTTCGTGCATTATTCTCGGGCGAAGATGCTGCTGCCACAGATAAGGCAGGTGCTGCACCAGCCGAGTGAACCATTCGCGAGGCACCTGGCCTCGCTGGGTCTGCTCTAAGAATTTCTTCATTCTGCTGGTTCGCAATGCGCACCAGCTCATTCACTCTTTCTTGCTGTTTCTGCCGGGCTTCGTCGGTCAATCCTTCTAACTCTAATGCTGCAGCATTTGCCGCTCTCAGGTTCTTTGCTGGGGTACTGTACCTCGGCAATCCTAAATCAACTGATTATGCCTTATGAGCATCATGCTCCTTGTTGATATCATCTATGAGGTTCTTTCCTCTTAATCTCAACTCGTCAACCCGCTCGGGGGCGACGTCAAGCTTATTTGCCCTGGCATATTCTTGCAGGGTCCTGTTTAAGGACTCCCGCAAGGCCGATACCTTTTTTGCCTCCACCAACACTTTCTGCCTAGTCTCTTCTAACTCCGCCTGAGCATTAGCCGGTTCAAGTATCGGCGCTACAGGCATAGTCAGATTATCTATGGTTGCCTGAAGAATGTTTTCTGGTCTTTCCATAGGTGGCCCTCTTACCCTTGGTGCCTTTGGGGTTGCTTCCTGCACCTCGGCCTGGTTGGCCATTGAAGGAATTACCTCGGTGGGTTGTGGAGCTGTCTGCCTAGGCGCAACCTGCACGCCCGCCGCAGGGTCTCTGCTTGATCCGGCTTTGCTACTCCCTTGCACCCGGCTGCGACCATCACCTCAGCCGGCTGGTGCCCCACGCGGAATGCTCGCGGCGATAAGGGGAGGTTCTCCTGCAACAACAACCTGGTGAGGATAAACGCCGGAGATGTCGACGCCGACGTAGATCTGGTGCATGCCCAAGCTGATGAAGACGCCGTTGCGCGGAGGAGCTTTTCCCTTGAAGCTGCCCGCGTTGTCGCTGACGTAGTCACAGAGATCAAATCTCCGGACCAAGCCAGAGACAATGCGCTCGCCAGTGTCGATGAAGTTTCCCGTCCGGATCATGACTCCAGCTAGCACCGCTGCCCGATGGGCGCCTAACCTGTGGTGGTGGCACGGCAGATGCCATGGGTAGACTAAAGTATGGGGCCAATGGATGCTAGAGGGATCTGGGGAGGGAAGATGTAGTTGATTCTACACACAAAAGACTAAGGTAAAGATCTTTATTTCTCCTTCCTTGGGCTACAAGTGCTCCTTGAGCTGTGTAAAAGAAGAAAGAGAGAACTTTACCAGCCTAACGGTACTAAAATGAGTTGATCCCCTCCTCAGGGTCCAAGCCTCCCCTTATAAAGGAGAGCCTTGGGTTCCTTTAGGGCTGACGTGGCAAGCATATTCGAGGAATATGCTTGTCCCAATATAGTAGTTCGGCGGCCTCCTTTCCCTGTCGCCCCTCTAATGACGGCAAGGTTCCAGAGGGCCCCTCCTACGTGCCTCGGGATTCAAGACTGTCACCTCCGTGACCTCCTTCTGCCCCTCTGTCGCTCTGCGCGTTTGTCCCTTGTGCTTGGCTCTGCTCAGATTCTCCCTAGCCCGTGGCTAGAGTTTGACTTTAGGCTTCTCCTTCTCCTGCAAGCTTCATATCATTCGGCCCTGCCTCCCATAACTCGGCTCATCCTTCACCTGCATTAAGATTACTCGGGCTAACCCGACCGACTTACGCAGTATCTTGGCCGGGTAATGCCTTGCCATTATCATAAGGATCCTGCCCTTTCCTATCTCGGCCGACCTCTACAGGACTCGGCCGACTCAGACTGTAACTCGGAAACTGGACGGGGAACATCCTTTCGTCTTTCCCCGTCTTTACCCTATCCGAGGTCATCTCCCCAACAGATTATATTCCTATCTAATCAGTAACTTCGTCTTCACTCGAGTTGATGTATATGTTGACTTTCTTGACTTCATTGAAGAGCTTTAGCTTCTGGTGATGATTCCTATAGCATAACTTGATGTAGACGTCGTATTAATGGCTTCAAAATCTAGCAAGGGTTAAGAAGATACGTTGAGTATGAGCGTACTCGGCAAGTTCACAAGAAAGGAGTGTTTGATGCACTATATCTACAGCCACAGACCATAGGTCGTAGGCAGTGCAAGTTTTCATAAACATTTCTTCAAAGGTTGCTTTTATTCTGAAAAGCTATGTCCGTCAGCCTTCACGGGTTTACCAGAACTTTCATGGAGTTCCTTTCCCGCCGTGTTCGTAGCTCCTTCCTGAAACAGGGAGTAACAAGTTACAGTTCTTACACTCTGCAGAGGTGCGTTACTTTACCCATGAGAGATCAAATCCTTGTTGCACAACCGGGCGATCTTTCCCGTCCACACTTCCTAATGAAAGAATTGCTACAATAGCTTGTGTTTTAATGAAAGTTTTACTTGTGTTTAAACTAAACCCAAAGGCTTATTCTTCTGAATACACTAATGTTGTTAATGAAGATTGTGTGAAGTTTTGTATGAAGGAGATTTTCAAGTGTAGGGGAAGAATGATGTGATGAGATGAAGAATGGACAAAAGCTCAAGCTTGGGGATGCCACCCCGTGTCACCCCAAGAAATATTCAAGAGGTACAAGCGTCAAATCTTGGGGATGCCCAAGGCATCCCCTTCTTCATCAATAAAAATCTCAGGTCTCTTTCTAGACACTTCGTTTTTATTGTTTCATGCATTGTTCTGTTGTTCTTGGAGTGTCTTAGTTTTCGTTTTTGGTTTTCGTTTGCTTAGTTTGCTTGAATAAAGTAATTGGACCCCCGCTTTAGCTGTGATGTTTCAAATAAGTTGATTGGTGTTGGAAAAGAGTAGAAAGTTTCATGCTTATAGTGGTACAAAAGGGAGCTTGTTTTGATTGTGACTTAGGGTTTATCATGTCGTCCTAGATGTTGTTTTGACCTTATGCTTAGTGATTATTTTTGTAGCATGACTTGTTCCAAACAATTGAGATGCTTAATATGCCTTGAAAGAATCATGCGTTGTTTTAGCATACAAAAGCATAATATTGTGGTATTCTACTTTGATGCTTTGTTTGGGTTGACTTGGCACATTCTCACACCATGTTATGACTATGAACCAGTCACCTTAGAATCTATGATCATTTAGTTTTTGAATTGTGATACCACTTTATGCTTTGATTGATAATGTTTTGTCGCTCTGCATGATTATGTCCATTATTGCTCTCTTAGTTGGTCGCTCCCAGTCTTTTGCTAGCCTCCACTTGTATTGAGTAAGATATACTCATGCATCCAACTCAAAAGAAACCAAGTTATTCCAAAGATTCCACTATAAATTCCTATGCATGGTATGTTACACCATTCCAAGTATATTCTTGTTTTATCTATCTTCCAAATTAAACTCGTTATGTGAAAATTAGTGATTAAAGCTCTCACAAACATGATGGCACACTTTATTTTTCTTTCCCCTAATAAATTTGAACCATTGTGTCATCTATGTTGTATATGCTTTCACTTATAAGTTGAGAATTAGCAGAACTGTGTTGTCACGAGGAACACTTTCAATACATGTACATATTACCCAGTTGATATCATGATCTTTTGTTTATGGATGTCGGCGGTGTGAAATAAAAGGGGAGCTCGTAAGTTCATGGAGTTACGTATATGTGTTAGAGAAACGTCTGGGCGGCTAGCCTGAGCCATGCCTAATCATGGTGGAAACTTGCAGCATCACCATAGTGAGCAATCCATGAAGCATCCTCAGAAAAAATAGAAAAATAGAAAGAGAGAGAAAAAGAAAAAATATGCACCATGCTCATGGTAAATAAAAGGATTGCTGAGATGCTCACTGTATGTTGCCTTATCATTTTGATATGGGATAGCTCATGTGTCATGGGGCAAGGGATACCCCATTGGCAGTTCTCTATGATACACATATACTTACAATGACAAGAACTTGCTTGTGACTAAAGTTGAGTAGCATGAGGAACGACCCTCGTACTCAAGGGACATGAGATTGCGAACTTATGATTTTTCAAGCATATACTCCATATTTGTTTCACTTTAACCTTAATCACTTCAAGATGCTTATGATAGGGGCAATTAGAGTTGAAATCTAATAAGTACCACAATTTTTGGAATCTCTTTATGAAACTTGAAATCCCTACTTCCCTCTATGAACGGCCTTTATCCTTACTTTTATATTAAGTCTCCATCTTCTATCTTTATGCACCAATTAAGAGAGCATAGTTGTCATTGTTAGTTTCACGTGCATTGTCCCAAAACTTATTGATTGATTCATAATGTTGATATTGCTTGTTCTTGAACTATTTGTATCTAGTTACCCTTATGAACTTTGAAGGTGTCCTATGCATTTATGTTTTGCTACTCCATGAGGGACAAGATGAATACCACTATGCTATTTTTATATATGTGAAACAAAAAAACGTCTCGCAATGCATTGTTATTCATGATCTTTGTCTGTACCTTTTCATGTTACAACATAGTTACTATGTCTTATTGTTAGAGCTAAAACTTTCATGCTCATGTTTAGAATAATTTGATCCCAGCTTTCAATGATTTGCTAATGGTTTGATCTTGATTGTGATGGTGCATGTTACCTCAAAAATTATTCTTTTTATCACTTACCTACTCGAGGACGAGCATGAGTTAAGCTTGTGGATGCTTGATACGTCGTAAACGTATCTCTAATTTTTGATGTTCCATGCTTGTTTAGTATCAACTTTGCTATGTTTTGTCTACACTTTGAGGTATTCTTATACATTTTCTGGGACTAACCTATTAACGAGATGCCGCAATGCCGCTTGCTGCTTTTCATTGTTTTGGTTTCAGAAAAGCTAGTAAGGAAATATTCTCGAAATTGGACGGGACAAAAGCCAAAGTCAATATTTTACCGGAGAGAACACATGAGATTTCCAACTTATGATTTGTCAAGCATATACTCCATAATTTGTTCACTTTAACCTTAATCACTTCAAGATGCTTATGATAGGGGCAATGAGAGCTGAAAGCTAATAAGTACCATAATTTTTGGAAGCTCTTTATGAAATTTGAAATCCCTGTTTCCCTGTGAAGGGCCTTTCTTCCTACTTTTATATTGAGTCTCCACCTTCTATCTTTATGCACCAATTAAGAGAGCATAGTTGTCATTCTTAGTTTTATGTGCATTGTCCCAAAACTTATTGATTGGTTCATAATGTTGATATTGCTTGTTCTTAAACTATTTGTATCTAGTCACCCTTATGAACTTTGAAGGTGTCCTATGCATTTAGGACAAGCTGAATACCACTATGCTATGTTTTCTATATGTGAAACAAATAAACATCTTTCAATGCATTTTATTCATGATCTTTGTTTGTATCCCTTCATGTTGCAACATAGTTGCTATGTCTTACTGTTAGAACTTCATCTTTCATGCTCATGTTTAGTGTGCTTTGATCCTGGCTTTCAATGCATTGCAAATGGTTTGATCATGATTGTGATGGTGCATGTCACCTAAAAAATTATTGTTTTTATCACTTACATACTTGAGGACGAGCATGAGTTAAGCTTGGGGATGCTTGATATGTCGTAAATGTATCTATAATTTTTGATGTTCCATGCTTGTTTAGTATCAACTTTGCTATGCTTTGGCTACACTTTGAGGTATTTTTATACATTTTCTAGGACTAACCTATTAACAAGATGCCGCAGTGCCAGTTGCCTGTTTTCTGCTGTTTTTTGTTTTAGAAAAGCTAGTAAGTAAATATTCTCGGAATTGGACGGGACAAAAGCCAAAGTCAATATTTTACCGGAACAAACACAGAGACCGAAGGAGGGCCACAGGGTGGCCACACCCTAGGGCCACGCGGGTCCACCCTAGGGCGCGCCGCCCTATGGTGTGGGCCCCCTGGCCGGCCTCCGACCTCGCCTCTTCGCCTATAAAAGCCCCTCGATGCAGAAACCCTAAGCACACGATCAGATCTCCACAAAACAGTCCATAGCCGCCGCCACCATCCTCCCTAGATCGGGGGGATCTGAAGCTCTTCCTGGTACCCTGCCGAAGGGGAGAGATCATCCCGGGGGACTTCTTCATCACCATACCAGCCTCCGGTGTGATGCGTGAGTAGTTCACCCTTGGACTATGGGTCCATACAGTAGCTAGATGGTTGTTTATCCTCCTTTGTGCTATCATGTTTAGATATTGTGAGCTTTATTCATGATCAAGATCATCTATTTGTAATCATACATGTTGTGTTTGTGGGGATCCGATGGATATTGAGATACTATGTCGGATTGATTATTGATTATATCATGTCATATTGATTATTGATTCTATCATGTTTGTGTTGTTTGTGATCTTGCAAGCTCTCTGTTGCTAGTAGCTATCTTGACCAAGTAGATGCTTGTGACTCCAAGAGGGAGTATTTATGCTCAATAGTAGGTTCATGCCTCTAGTAATCTGGGGAAGTGACAGGAATCTCTAAGGTTTTAGATGTGTTGTTGCTACCAGGAAGAAAACAATAATCTTTTGTTCATGGAACAATTGTATTATTCACTTTACACACATTGCTTAATGCAATTATCCGTTGCTTGCAACTTAATACTGGAGAGGGTTCGGATGATAACCTGAAGGTGGATTATTAGTCATAAATGTAGTTGAATTACGGTCTATGTATATTCTTGTAATGCCCAATCAAATCTCATAAGAATCACGATGTCTAGTATTTGCATTTGAAAGGACTATATCTTCCCATGTTGTTTTTGGTGTTAATGACAATCCCATTTGTGATTTAACTGTGCCCTTGAGTTTCAGGAAAAACGTTGTTGATGTTTCCTTAAAACTGTGTGGATGCTCTCTTGGGATCTCATGACGATGGTGGCCTTTAGTTTTCTTCTAGTTTCTCTCCTTTTATTGTTTTAGGTCGCTGTACTATTAAGAGGGGGTCCATCTCGAAAGGCTGTGGGAAATCATTTGTTCTTGCACAAACCTATATGCACCGCCACAGCCATCCTACTATTCCGTGAGAGAGTGTGTTGCTGATCTGTTGAAGCCTTCTTTGTCTCACCGGAACTTCCGGCCTAGCGCCGGAAGTTCCGCTCAGGCTTTTTCTGTGGGATGATATGAGCTTTGTTCCGATCCTAGTTCTGCTGAAGGATCAGTAACCTTCTATTTGAAGTGTTCTATTTGCCGGAACTTGGGCCGGAACTTGCATCGGAACTTGTCCTGCCAGAAAGTTCTTGAGCGGAACTTCCGCCCAGCCACCGGAACTTCCGGTCAGACTTGGTTCACGACCCAAAAGTTCCGCCCCATGTTCCGCTCCAAGTTCCGCTGAAGGATCAGTAACCTTATGTTTGAAGTGTTCTATTTACCAGAACTTGGGCCAGAACTTGCATCGGAAGTTCGCCGGAACTTCCGGTATGTTATGACCGGAACTTTCGGTCGAGCTTTTGGAGCGGGCGTCAACGGTCTCATGACCGTTGGAGCCATGCTGGGCGGAACTTTCGGCCTCTCACCGGAAGTTCCGGTGAGTTCGCGGGGGCTGTAACGGGTCAGTGCGGAGGGGGCCTATTAAAGGCGTCCCTCTTCTTCCTCCCACCTACTTCGAATTTTTCTCTCTCCTCCATTAATGCTTGAGCTTCACCTCACTAGATTTCTCTCTCTAGCCACTCAAATGACTTGATCTTTTGAGAGGTGAGGGAGGTGACCTAGACCTACACTTCCACCAAAGAAGATTCCATTTCCCCCACCCATCCTTTGTGGATCTTGTTGCTCTTGGGTTTCTTAAAACCCTAGACGGTGTAGGGCATCCTCGGAGCTAAGGCTTGTGTTGTGAATCTTCGAGGTGTCGTTGAGGGCCTCCAATTGAGTTGTGGAGCTTCCCCCTCAACCTTTGTGTAAAGGTTTCGGTTGGCACCTTCAAGGTCACCAGTTATTGGATTTTGAGGCCTCCTTTGTGGGGGATCTCACCAGAGAAGAAGGTGAGGCCTTTGTGGCGCTCGGGTGACCTTGTGTGGCCCCGACACCTCTCCAACATAGACGTAGCTCCTTGGGAGTAAACTACGGGAATTATATCTCCGTGTCCCCGCTCCGATTACTTCGTTCCCTTCCTTTACTTCTTGCTATTTACCAATCTTGTGGTTGTTGTAAGTTATCTTGCATTTAGGTTGTTCACCTAGTTGCACATCTAGATAACTTTCCTTCACGTTAAGCCTAAAAGTGAGAAACAAATTAAAATTTGGTAGACGCCTATTCACCCCCCTCTAGTCGTATCTAGTCGGTACTTTCAATTGGTATCAGAGCCAAGTCTCTTATTTTGGGCTTTACCGCCTAAGAGACTATGGCCGGCGATGGGGGTAGTGAAACCGAAAACCCCAAGAACTTGGCCACTATGTATGACCTCAAACAATTGGAGTCATCCATGATGTCCAAGTTCGAGAAAATGATGACTATCTTGCAGTCTCTCAAGCCAAACCCCATGGTTGCTCTTGACACACCCCAAACCATCGAGCTTACTCCCACCGTTACGGTGACTGCCCCCAGGGTGACTCCCGCGGCCGTCACCACTCGCTTGGGACTTGGTTTTGTTTCTCAAACCTCTACCAAGGTTCCAAGTGAGAACACCGAGGAGCCCGAGAACCCAACTTCCAAAGAGGAAAATGGAGGAAAGGACTACTCGGCGGTGTCCCCACCGCCCAAGTACACTCCGGATACACCCATTCCCATGCCACACATCATTCCTCAAGGAGCACCACCCATGCTAGATACTTCAAATTTCGCCAATTGGCAATATCTAATGCGCTCACATATTTCCAGCTCTTCTATTGAGTTAATGAGGATTGTGGAGGATGGATTCTCTCCATATGACCTAAAGAAGTTGACACGAGGTGAAGTGGTGGACAAGCAACTCAATGCCATAGCTTTGGGGATGATTCAAAAGGCTTTGACTCCTAAGGACTTTGCTCACATTCGCCAATTCGACACCGCCAAGGGAGCTTGGGATCAACTCACCGAGCTCTTTGTTGGGAATGCAAGCATCCAAAGCTCCAAGTTTGATGAAATCAACAACGAGTGCGATGGTTTCGCAATGCAAGATGATGAGACCCCCGAAGACATGTATAGGCGCCTCAAAGTCCTTTGTTCCAATATGAGGGACCTTGGGGCCACCTATGTTGACGACAAGTTTATGAAGAGGAAGTTCATTCAAGCTCTCCTTCCGTTTGAAGAACAAAAGCTCAACTCTATCAAGGGAAGAACCAACTTTCACCTAATGACCTCCCAAGAAGTCTTGAGTGAAGTAATTGCCATGAATATTGCCAAGAAGAATGCGGAGTCCGCTCGTGCTAGGGCCATTGGGTCAACCAAAGTGAATCTTGCTTTGAAGGCCAAGGCTATTGAAGTTGATGATGGCGATACATCAAGTGAGTGGTCTCAAGAGGATCTCAAGTGTGCCTTTAACGAACATCTTTCTCTCGCTTCAAGGGCCTTTTGGAACAATTCCGGGTTCAAGTCAAGATCAAGGGACAACTCAAGATTCAACTCACCCAACATGTCTCCCAAGGCAAGGTCGTGCTACAATTGCAACGACAAGAGTCACTTCTTGGCCAAGTGTCCCTTTGAGAACCTGAAGACAATGGTGGTCGTCTCATTCGCAAGATCAAGTCAAGACCTCCTCATCCCTTGAACAAGAACTAGGCCGTCAAGAACGTCGCCAACAAGGAACGAGCAATAGTGGTCCATGAAGAATACCTTTCGGGCATGGATGAAGATGATGATGAAGTTCATGGTGGAGAGATTATGGGAGTTGCTGCTATTGCCACTACCTCAACTCCACGTCTATCCCTCTTCGACTCTCCAAATGAAAATGTCATCTCCTCCAACCAAAAGTTCTTCATGGCCAAGGCCACCGAGGTAACATCGAAACCCACTCCTCAACCTATCTCTAGTGAGCCTTCCTCTCTTGATCTTGTTGGTCTAGAGGTGAAGAAAGAGATGATTGACATGTGTGAATTTGTTGCTACCTTGGATGAAGAAAATAAAACTTGCTTTGAATCCTTGCTTGCATAACTTGACAATGTTAGGGATGCTTTAGATGAAAAGGAAGAACTTCTTGACTTGCTAAGTAAAAATGAAAGAGATGTCGCTGATGAAATTGCTTCTCTCACTCAAAGTCTAGAGGATGAACAAAATATGAGAATTAGTCTTGAAGAAAGTGTGTCTAAGCTTGTAGATGATCATAACAACACCATGTGCTCTATAATTAAAGAATGTGATCATGCTCTTGCTTTGGTTAAGGTGCTTAAGAAAGAAAAATTTGAGTTTGTGGGTGGTCATGATAGGACTCAAAAGGATCTTGAGAAACTCAAAGAGGAACACAAAGCCTTGGAGAGCAAATTCTCAAATCTTTTTGAAGCCCATGAGCAGCTTCAAACTCAATTAAATTGCAAACATGCTAAGTCTTCCGCGGTGCAAATTATAGACTTGTCTAGCACTCCTAACCCTTGTTGCAAGCATGAGCATCTCATTGAGGAAGTCAAGGTGTTGAAGGATCAACTTGCCAATACTAAGAACAAGAAGAGGAAGAACAAGAAGAAGGAAAATAACAAGGGCATGGCTCAAGGGGCTCCTAATGGCCTAACCATCTTGCAAAGTGACAACTTTGCCGGAAAGAACAATCCCTCTTATATTATTTGAAAATAATATGATGGTCATGTATATGCTAGATATGTGGGAACTTCTTACATGCATGATTATCATTGGGCCATTTGGGTGCCAAAGGATCTTGTTACTAACAAAAGGGGACCCATTGCAAAATGGGTACATGAAACCAAAGCTTAATTTTCTTGTAGGACTATGCTTCCGGTGGATCAAAATGGGTGCTTGATAGTGGTGCCACGAGTCATATGACCAGAAGCAAGTCTATCATGACGGAGATGAGGCCAAATATTGCCAACACCATGGTCTCCTACGGTGATAAAACAAGCTCTCAGGTTTTGGGTTTTGGCAAAGTGGTGGTAACCCCGGATGTATCTTTGGTTGACGTCATGCTTGTCAAAACTCTTGGTTACAATTTACTCTCAGTTCGTGCTCTTGCTCTTATGGGTCTTTCTTCGTTCTTTAATGCTCATTCTGTGGTCCTCATGTGGAGCAAGTCTCTCAAGGTGGCTTTTGTAGGGTATGTAGATCATGACTTGTATGTGGTGGACTTTTTAGGGACCACTACTCCTCATGCTCTATGTCTCTATGCTAAAGCCGACAAGGGCTGGTTGTGGCATCGCCGCCTAGCCCATGTTAACATGAGAACTCTGCAAAGACTTCTCTCTGAGGGCCACATCCTTGGAATTAACGATGTTTCTTTTGCCAAAGATCGTGTTTGCAGGGCTTGTAGTGAAGAGAAGATGCATGAAACTCCTCACAAATCACTCAATCAAATCACCACGGAGAGGTGTTTGGAGCTCTTGCATATGGAACTTTTTGGTCCACCCTCTCATGATAGCCTTGGAGGCAAGAAGTATTGCTTGGTTATTGTGGATGATTTCTCAAGATACACTTGGGTGTTATTTTTCAAGTACAAGAGTGAGACTCAACAAACCGTCATTGATTTTGCTAATGAGGTTCAACGGAAACACAATGCAACCATTCTCTCAATTCGAAGTGACAATGGCACCGAGTTAAAAAACTATACCTTGGATTTGTTTCTTAGTGATGAAGGAATCAAGCATCAATACTCCACTCCCTATACCCCTCAACAAAATGGAGTTGCTGAAAGGAAGAATCGCACTTTGATGGATGCGTCTCGATCTATGCTAGTTGAGTTCAAGTCTCCATACAACTTTTGGGTCGAGGCCATATCCACCGCTTGCCATGCAACCAACCGGCTTTATCTCCACAAGAAAAATAAAACAAGACCCCCTATGAACTCCTCGCCGGGAAAAAGCCAAATGTTAGCTACTTTCGGGTGTTTGGTTGCAAGTGCTACATTCTCAAGAAAGGAGTTTGTTTGTCCAAGTTTGAATCCAAGGCTCAAGAAGGAATTTTTGTTGGTTACTCAAATCAGTCCCATGCTTATAGAGTCTACAACAAAGCCAATGGAAGAGTTGAAGAGACGAGCAATGTGAAGTTTGATGAAAATCATGAGTCTCTTGTTAGGCAAGATGGTGTTTGTGATCCAAGTGATGAAATTCCTCCCAAGGCCATAAGAAGAATGGGTGTGGGTTTCCACCTCCCCATTGAGGATCCCCTTGTGGACGAAGGAGAAGGACCAAGCTCTACTCAAGTGGAGCCCTCACTTTCACAAGATCATCTTGCCCCTCAAGAACCTACTATTTTGGCACAAGCTCCCTCAATCTCTTCCGAAGCTTCCCATGCTCATGACTCTCCAAGCCCCAAAGATCAAGCTCTTCGTCAACAACATCAACCTACCCACGATGGGGCTCCTTCTCAAGGCACCTCCCACGGTCAAGCTCTTCATCAACTTCATCAACCTCCCCAAGATGGGGCTCTTCCTCAAGGTCATGACTCTCCTCAAGGTCAAGCTCATCAAGATCAAGAGCAAGTCAATGATTCTCAAAGCTCCACTCCAAATGATGACTCCCCCGAAGTGGAGATTGATGAAGATGATCCTCGTGTCCGTGCTTATAGTCAAGGCGGCGGCTCAATTGGTGGCAATGACCAAGTGGTAGCTCAATAATCTCGTGTTGAAGCACAAGCCCGCCGTCAAGGCTATCGTCTCGCCAAGCTTGTTCGAGATGGCCATATCCTTGATAATGTTTATGGAGATTTCAATAAAGGTTCCACTACTAGGAGGCAACTAGCTTCCTTTAGCTCTCACCATGCTTTTATCTCTCTTGTGGAACCACAGAAAGTCTTCGAGGCTCTTGAAGATGATGATTGGCTTGATGCTATGAATGAAGAACTTCACAGCTTCAAGAGGAACAATGTTTGGACATTGATTGAGCGGCCCAAAGATTGTCAAAACGCCATTGGAACCAAGTGGGTTTTCAAGAACAAGTGTGATGCGAATGGAATTGTCGTGCGCAACAAGGAAATGTTAGTTGCCCAAGGATACTCACAAGTTGAGGGCATCGACTACGGTGAGACTTATGCCCCTGTTGCTCGCCTTGAATCCATTTGTATGCTTCTTGCTTTTGCTACTCATCATAACTTTAAGTTGCATCAAATGGATGTTAAGAGTGCTTTTCTTAATGGTCCTTTGAAAGAGTTGGTATACGTCAAGCAACCTCCGGGCTTTGAGGATCCACTTTTCCCGAACCATGTCTACAAGCTCAATAAGGCACTCTATGGTCTCAAACAAGCCCCACGTGTGTGGAATGATTGCCTTAGGGAGCTCTTGTTAGACCGTGGCTTCGAAGTGGGCCTCATTGATCCCACTCTTTTTACTAAGAAAGTTGGAGGCCACTTGTTCGTATGTCAAATCTATGTTGATGATATTTTCTTTGGGTCTATTAACAAAACTTTTAATGAGGATTTTGCCAAGCTCATGACCGATCGCTTCGAGATGTCCATGATGGGGGGTTGAAGTTTTTCCTTGGGTTTGAAGTCAAGCAATTGAGGAAAGGGAGTTTCTGTAGGGTTCGCAGCATAGAAAACAAAAAAATTCCTACGATGTGAACTATATACCAAGATCTATCTACTAGATACAAACAATGGGCGGATGTAAATCCATACCCTTGAAGATCGACAAAGCTTAACGAGTTCAACTCGTGGTTGATGTAGACGATCTCTTGCCGATCTCAAGATCGAGAGGAAGTCCTGTTGGAGATATGCCCAAGAGGCAATAATAAAGTGGTTATTATCATATCTTCACACTTATGATAAATGTTTACATACCATGCTATAATTGTATTAACCGGAAACATTAATACTTGTGTGATTTGTAAACATAAAAGAGTCCCTAGTAAAGCCTCTTGTTAAACTAGCTTGTTGGTTAATATATGATCATGGTTTCCTGATCATGAACATAGAGATGTTATTAACAACAGGATCATATCATTAGGAGAATGATGTGATGGACATACTCCTATAGATAAGCGTAGCATAAAGATCAAGTCATTTCATTAGTTCAATTTCTATATGCTTTCTGGTACATAGTAACCTAATTCCTTCGACCATGAGATCATGCATATCACCTTTACCGGATGGATGCTTTGATGACGTCAAACACCACACCGTAACTGGGTGGCTATAAAGGTGGCATTGAGTGTTCGGAAAGTATTTGTTGAAACATATGGATCAAGAGTGGGATTTGTCCATCCATATGACGGATAGATATACTCTGGGCCCTCTCGGTGGAATGTCATCCAATTAGCTTGCAAGCATGTGACTGGGTCACAAGGGATCACATATCACGGGAATGAGAAAAGAGTACTTATCGATAACGAGGTTGAACTAGGTATGCAGAGATACCGACGATCATAACCTCGGATAAGTAAACTATCGTGAGACAAAGGGAAATTGGTATCGTATGTAAGTGGTTCATTCGATCGCAAAGTAATCGTAGAAATATGTGGGAGCCATATGAATTTCCAGATTCCTCTATTGGTTATTGTTCGGAGAAGTGTCTCGATCATGTCCGCATAATTCACGAACCGTAGGGAGACACACTTAAGGATTCGACGTTGTTTTGAGTAGTTATGGTATTATGAGAAAGAGACCGAATGTTGTTCGAGTCTCGGATGGGATCCGGATATCACGAGGTGATCCGGAATGGTCCGGAGAATAAGATTCATATAAGGAAAGTCCTGCTTCAGAGTTCGGGAATGATTCCGTGTTTTCATCGGGAATGTTCTAGAAGGTTCGGATTGTCCCAAGACTGGGGAGGGTACATGAATGTGTCATTGAATGATTGCATCATGTACTAAGTGTTCTTGCTGTTCCAAAACTGAAAAGTCAAACTGCCAGTTTGAAAGTCAAGCAGCTAAACAGAAACTGTGGAAAACAGAAACTGTGGAACAGGAAGCTGTGGGAAACAAGCAAGAGGAGGTTGAAACCAACTTGGAGGAGGAGTCCCTCTCCTCCAAGCCGGCCACCAGCCTAGGCCGAGTTGGGAGGGACTCCCTCCCTCCTGGCCGACCCTCCACCTATAAAAGGAGGGGGCCTCCTCTAGACACAAGTTCCTATCCTCTAATCTCGGTTTAGAGCCGCTTTTGGTTTAGAGCTTCTAATTGCTTTAGCCTGCAGTTTAGAGCCTTCTAATTGGTGTGTCTAATCTCTAGACCACTAATACCCTCTCTCATACTCCACCATACTCGCCTCCGTCTTAAGCGAGCCCATGGATCTCCACTCTACTTAGGTACCACGCCGTTGTCTTAGGAATCGCGAGGAGAGTGCTACAACCTCCTACTGCTTTGGAACAAGGGAGAGGAAGGTCTTCGCTTAAATCCGAACGTGTGACCGATGCATGGAAGCGCTCTTGAACGCAGCTGGGAAGGATCGCTCACGCGATCTTGAGATCGGAAAGAGTACGACTACATCACCCACGAGAATCTGCTCTCGTTAAACACTTTGGAATCTTCGAGGGTAAGTTATTCCATCGACTCGTTGCTACAATCTAGTACATAGATCTTTTCTTGTTTGTTTGTATGCGATAGAAATTTTTTGTTTTCCATGCTACGAACCCCTATAGTGGTATCAGAGTCGTGTCTATATGTAGATCTGTTGCACGAGTAGAACACAATGGTCATTGTGGGCGTTGATGCTTTTATTGTCGATTGCTTCTTGTGTACTTTGCATCTTGCGGTATGTTGGGATGAAGCGGCCCGGGCTAACCTTACATGACATCGTTCATGAGACTTGCTCCACGCTTGACATGCAACTTGTATTGCATAAGTGGCTTTGCGGGTGCTTGTTTCTCCTAGCATAGTTAAGATCCAATTTACAACGGGTGATTGACAATACTAGTATCAATGTTGTGGTTCTTGTTCGTAAGTTAGAACGACACTTATTGAAAGCCCCAAACCACGTAAAATATGCAAAGAAAGTAGAGGTGTCTAACTTTGTTTTGCAGGGGTGTGCAGTGATGTGATATGGCCATGATTGTGATTATATATGATGTATGCAATGTTCCTTATTGTAAGTCGGCAACCGGCAGGAGCCATATGGTTGTCTTTAATTTATGTTAAGACCCGCGTGTCTATTCAAAGTAGTTGTAATAGTTGAAGCCGTGGGCGACAACCATGGAGAAGCGCCATTGACCTTGATGCAATGCGGTGATGATGGAGATCATGTTCGTCTTTGGAAGATGGAGATCGGAAGCACAAAGAAGAAAGGCCATATCATATCACATATTATGAATTGCATGTGATGTTAATCCTTTATGCATCTTGTATTGCTTAGTAGACGACGGTAGCATTATAAGATGATCCCTCATGCACATGAATTTCAAGTCATAAAGTGTTCACCCTTAGTTAGCACCGCTAAAGCTTGTTGTTTCAAGCACCACGTGATGATCGGGTGTGTTAGATTCTACAGTGTATACAACGTGAGCAAGCCAAATTTGCTCATGCGAAACTAAGGTTTGATCTTGACGAGCCTAGCATGTACGAGACATGGCCTCATGAACACGGATTACCGAAAGGTAGAGCATGAGTCATATAGTAGATATGATGAACATGTTGATTGTTCGCCATTGAAGCTATATCAACTCTCGTGATGATCGGTTTTGATGTGGTGGATTTGGTTCGTGTGATCACTAAAACAATGTGAGGGATATTGTTTTGAGTGGGAGTTCACCTAGATTAATTTAATTATTAATTAGAACTCAATTTATCATAAACTAAATCAAAGTGAATTTGCATAGTTGTTGTAGTCATTGGCATCCGTTTACCACCTTGCGCTTAGTTATAATTGAGATGATAGAACTATAGAATTCTGGTTAGTTACTTTACGAACTGGTATCGTATTGTTTTGAAGTGTTAATCTAAAGTTTAAAAGTCCTATTGCAAACTTTCAGTAAATTCAGGTTACTCCATGAAGTTAAATAATTAGTATTAAATCAAGAGTAACAATTCCAAGTGTTAGTATATAAGTATCATGTTTGTCTCCATGATTCTTGATATTCAAAGGATTCTCTTAATATCAAGGTTATCTAGGATCTGAAAGAGTTATTTCAGAAACCATGATGTGTGGAAGATATTGTGATATCTGAAACGAAGTATTGGTTACAACGTGATAGAGTATAATATGGCAAAAGTCATGTTCTCGTATTTGATGAGAATTTGCAAAAGGTTGGAGACACTATTTGTCCTAATCCTCCAAAAGGTTTTGGAGAGCAACATTATACTTGCGATTCACCGATACAAGCTAAAAGTAGCTTGATCATGGATAAATCCATGATGAGGGTGAATATTTGATGTAGGTAAGATGTTTACTACACCAAGAGATTACTAAAGAAAGGAATTTGAAAGAACACCAAACATTTGATGATAGGTGATCTACTTCAAAGTGCAAGTCCAAAGACATTGGTATTTAATTATACACGCTTTGGATTATGTGTCATATGTATGACTCCACTATTGATATTGATAGATTCTTTCAAACAGAAAAGGAAATACTGAAAGAGAATCTCATAAATATATGGCAGAAAAGAAAAGACTAGAATTGTTCAGTTTGAGTATATAGATGATATACATGTTATGGCTATATTCTTTGCTTATTAAACAATGTGGTTCTTAAGTATTTGATACTGAATTTGTTGGTGTGAATCGTCATACGAAACAACACAATTCATGAACTACAATGGCCTAAGTAACTAGCAAAAGAATATGTGATGATGTTCATCGAGAACAAATAAAGGGTTATTGTGTTGCTCGTTAAAACATCAAAGCTTGCCTTCAAGATTTGTTTTATCAGGTATTATGAGAACAAAAGGGTTGTTCAAATAATTGCCGTAATCCATAAAAGATGGATGATTCATAAATCTCGTTGGAGAAATCACATCCATAAAATTAGTGCTAAAAATGTCGAAAGACAAATTGATTGAAAGATCAGTTAGGAAGTGACATCGCAGTTTAAATTATAATGGAAAGAAAACATGAAGAAACTCCATATGAATGGAATTTTGGAGTCTATTTGATTTTGATCAAATGACGCCAGAAACTTTCCTAGAGATAATTAAAACTTCGTTCATAGGCCAAAAGGGAACGAATGACTAGCTTATTGGAACTTGTACATATTGTTGTACGAAATCCATTATGTGTAGTCAAGAGCGATGGATTTCAACTTCATATGCTTTCTCCAAAAATTTGAGTGAATATATGAATATTTACTTAAAAAGGATGAAGTATGAAATATTTGAAAAGTTCAAAGACTTTCAAGATGAAGTACAAAAACATTATAACAAGAATATAAATAGTTTATGATAAGATCATAAAGGAAGATATTTGAGTTACAAGTTTAGCATAATACCTAAGATTTATGGAATCGTTCCGTGGATTTGCATTTCCCGAAACACCATAAGAGTATGGAGCGTTCAAGATATGTAATTAAACCTTGTTTGACATGGTAAGATCAAAGGTATAATTCATAAAACTGCCATTATATTTTAAAGATTAAAAGCTTTAGAGATTACCGTTTTTCCACTGAAAAGAGCTCCATCATAATCCGTTGAAATGACACCATATGTTATGGTTTGGGATAAAACCCAAGTTGTTCTTTCTTAAACATTGGTATGCTATGCATAAGAAAGATGTTTTGCAACCAAAGTCGGATGAACCTGTCTTTGTATAAACTGTTAAGTATTCCTCCATAAACACCGGAGACAAAAGTGTTTGTTGTTTAAAACGTCAAGTTTCTTTGAGAAGGAATTTTTCGTGAAAAGTTAAGTGGGAGGACAATAGAACTTTGATAAGGTTAAAAGAACCTTAGCTATATGTGCAGAGTTGCGCAAAGAAAAGTGTTCCGAGGCAAAGAATAATGCTCATGGCTCACGTGCCTCAAGGGTTGTGGTCACAGAGATCTAAGTTCCTATTGAAACAAGTAGGTCGGGTAAACAATCAAATACCAAGATTTGAGGGTTGAATCATTATTTGAGAATAATAAACCGACTACATGCAAAGAAGCAATGATGGGCCCTGACTCCGTAAATGGCTTTAAGCCATAAAATCCGTGATAGTTCCATACACGAGAAATCAAGTTCTTAACTTGAAAGACCCTCGAGAAAGGTGTAAGACCTTACAGTTGTGTTTGGATCTATAAAGAAATAGACATGGATGTTTCACATCTATGAAATAGTCGACATGTTGGGAAGGAGTTCGCAAAATGTTCAAAGGTTGACTATGACAAGATTTGATCTTTCATAGTGATATTTAGTCTAGACGGATTAATGTAGCAACCACTACATATAATTGTGTTATATGATAGTTGAATAAACAAAACAAGTTCTTCTAATAGAATCGTTACCTAGGACATGTGCATAACACGGTCCATAGGGTTTTGTTAATTCATAGGATGCTAAAAGCATATGCAAACTTCAATGGTTGAAGTGAGCATCGCGGAGTTGGAATCTTCACTATGATGAAACTATTAAAGGAGTTTAAAAGTTCATTAGAGACAATGAAGATGCTTGCATTTGCAAGAAATTAAGTGGGAGCACTAAGACATATTCTAATACATTATGTGGAGGACATATTGTTGATTGGAAATGATGTATCTTTTATTAACACATATTAAGAATTTCATCCCGATGAAAGACTTAGGCAAAACCCAAATATTTGGCATCAATAGACGCTAATATGGTTGTGCTGTAGTACATAGACAAGATATTGAATGAGTTCAATATAGAAACTACAAGAGAGGTTCTTGTACGTAAAGGATTGAATGAGTTCAATGTTGATGATATATTCAAGTGTATTGACATTTGGTAAAGTGAAACAAATAATCAAGTATAGATTGATACTTGATGTATGAAATCACAAAGAGTATTTATATCAATCATCTTGTGATATGTACAAATCCAGATATGTCCTATGCTCTAAATGTTGTGAGCATATACCGTAATGATTCGTAAGATGATCATTGGACAATAGTAAGGATATTCTTATGATCTTTTGGAAGAACTAAGAGTATATTATTTGTAGAAGTGACAAATAGATGGTTAGTTCATTGTAAAAGTACTACATTGATACTAGCTTTGTCACAAAGTACAAATTAAGTTTATCTCAATCTAAACTAAGGGTGGCACAATATAATGGAAAGTGAGTTCCATAATGGATTTGGGTGAGTTCCAAAGTTAAGACATTGTGATAGATACTACAACAAAAGGCTAAGTATATGATCGCTATTATAGCGAAAAGAGGGCATTTGTGTCAAGTAGTTTGTTATCAAACTAGGTGTAGTTCAGAGGATAATACTATGAAGATATATTGTGAGACAATATTATCAACATGTTTTAACCCCAAAGAACTAAAGGTCACACCGAAAGACCAAATTTATACAAAGCCATCTCATTAGAGAATGAGTGATGCGTAGAGACGCAAAGACATGCAATTACACACGGACCTGGAAGTGTCAGATCCGGAGATCGCTTGACCGCTAGCAATCGTGTACATACAACACCGTAAAGCCATAGGTGTTGAAAACACAAAAGATTTGAAACTAGATTATTGACTCTAGTGCAAGTGGGAGACTGTTGGAGATATGCCCAAGAGGCAATAATAAAGTGGTTATTATCATATCTTCACACTTATGATAAATGTTTACATACCATGCTATAATTGTATTAACCGGAAACATTAATACTTGTGTGATTTGTAAACATAAAAGAGTCCCTAGTAAAGCCTCTTGTTAAACTAGCTTGTTGGTTAATATATGATCATGGTTTCCTGATCATGAACATAGAGATGTTATTAACAACAGGATCATATCATTAGGAGAATGATGTGATGGACATACTCCTATAGATAAGCGTAGCATAAAGATCAAGTCATTTCATTAGTTCAATTGCTATATGCTTTCTGGTACATAGTAACCTAATTCCTTCGACCATGAGATCATGCATATCACCTTTACCGGATGGATGCTTTGATGACGTCAAACACCACACCGTAACTGGGTGACTATAAAGGTGGCATTGAGTGTTCGGAAAGTATTTGTTGAAACACATGGATCAAGAGTGGGATTTGTCCATCCATATGACGGATAGATATACTCTGGGCCCTCTCGGTGGAATGTCATCCAATTAGCTTGCAAGCATGTGACTGGCTCACAAGGGATCACATATCACGGGAACGAGAAAAGAGTACTTATCGGTAACGAGTTTGAACTAGGTATGCAGAGATACCGACGATCATAACCTCGGATAAGTAAAGTATCGTGAGACAAAGGGAAACTGGTATCGTATGTAAGTGGTTCATTCGATCGCAAGTAATCGTAGAAATATGTGGGAGCCATATGAATTTCCAGATTCCTCTATTGGTTATTGTTCGGAGAAGTGTCTCGATCATGTCTGCATATTTCACGAACCGTAGGGAGACACACTTAAGGATTCGACGTTGTTTTGAGTAGTTATGGTATGATGAGAAAGAGACCGAATGTTGTTCGGAGTCTCGGATGGGATCCGGGATATCACGAGGAGATCCGGAATAGTCTGGAGAATAAGATTCATATAAGGAAAGTCCCGTTTGAGTTCGGGAATGATTCCGTGTTTTCATCGGGAATGTTCTAGAAGGTTCAGATTGTCCCAAGCACTCGGGGAGGTACATGAATGTGTCATTGAATGATTGCATAATGTACTAAGTGTTCTTGCTGTTCCAAAACTGAAAAGTCAAACCGGTTTGAAAGTCAAACGGCTAAAACAGAAGCGTGGAAAACAGAAACTGTGGGAAGCAGGAAACTGTGGGAAACAAGCAAGAGGAGGTTGAAACCAACTTGGAGGAGTCCTCTCCTCCAAGCCGTGGCCAGCCTAGGCCGAGTTGGGGAGGACTCCTCCTCCCTCGCGCCAGCCCTCCACCTATAAAAGGAGGCGGGGCCTCCTCCTCTAGACACAAGTTCCTATCCTCTAATCTCGTGTTTAGAGCCGCTTTTGGTTTAGAGCTTATAATTGCTTTAGCTGCGGTTTAGAGCCTTCTAATTGGTGTGTCTAATCTCTAGACCACTAATACCCTCTCTCATACTCCACCATACTCGCTCCCTTAAGGCGAAGCCTCATGATCTCCCTCTACTTAGGTACCATTGCCGTTGTCTTCTTAGGAATCGCGAGAGAGTGCTACAACCTCCATTTTCTTTGGAACAAGGAGAGGAAGGTCTTCGTCAATACCGAACGTGTGACCGATCATGGAGCGCTTTAACGCCGGAAGGATCGTCTACGCGATCTTGAGATCGGAAAGAGTACGACTACATCACCCACGAGAATCTGCTCTCGTTAAACACTTTGGAATCTTCGAGGGTAAGTTATTCCATCGACTCGTTGCTACAATCTAGTAGATAGATCTTGGCTTGTTTGTTTGTATGCGATAGAAAATTTCTGTTTTCCATGCTACGAACCCCTACAAGTCCTAGCGCCGCAAATCAGCAGCGCATCCGTGCTCGCACACACGTTCGAGGCACCGAGCAACCTCCGCCTCCTCGCTCCAGCGATGCAGTGGAAGCACAACTCTTTCTTGCCGAATAGCCACCGGGAACATGTATCTCGCTAGTCCGAGGCCATGGGGGATAAATTCTAGAGGGGGAGAGAGATCCTTCACGAGGAGGTGTGAGAGACAAGTGAGGAGGGGGCTCCTTTTATAGGAGGAGGTGGGCACCCAAGGGGGTGGCCGCCGGCCATGGGGGCTGCCCCCTCCCCTCCTTCATTCATGTGGGTGGACACTCCACTCACAAAATGCCCTTTAAAATCCCTCCACTCAAAAGTCAACTCAAATTCCCATTAAATTTCCACCAAATTTAATGCAAACTATCATTAAATAAAACTCTTTTATTTTATTCAGAATTTTGTCAATTACTTTAATGACAAACATTCACAAATAACCCCTTGCTAGAATTCTTTTTGTCATGCATAACCACTTTATGCAATTTCACCCGAAAACCTGTTTCGGTATCTAGTGAAATAAATTCCTGCGCTTGTTCATTCTTTCGGCATGAAACATTTGCTCCAATTGGATGTCGGTGTGTCTTAAGTGTGTCACCCTACGGTTCGTGAATAATGCGTACATGATCGAGACCCCTCTCGGATCAATAATCAGAAGCGGGATCTGGAGACCCATACTGACTCCCACACATTCAACGATGACTTTCTTGTGATCGCTGGAACCTTTTACGCTAGTATCTTAATCCCTTTGTTTCACGATATATTACATGTCCGAGATTTGATCATCGGTATATCCATACCTAGTTTGATCTCGTTACCGACATGCACTCTTTTCTCGTTCCCGTGATATAACATTCTAGTGATCAAATCACTTGCTTGCAAGCTAATCAATGTGATATCACCGAGAGGGCCCAGAGTATATCTATCCGTCATCGGGATGAACAAATTCCACTCTCGATCCATGAGCCTCAACATAACACTTTATTAGTTCTGAATCCATCTTTATAATCACCTTATTGATTGTGACGTTTGATGTTATCAAGAAACTCTTCGGTGTTAGTGATTGACATGATCTCATGGTCTAAGGATTAGGATCACTTCGTAAGTTGTTATAGCAATATAAACTCAATGACTTTGATCGTAATGCTATACTTCGGATGAATGTTCATCACACCATTACACTAATGTTGTGATCCCGTTATTAACAACATCCAATGTCCATGATCAGGAAACCTTGATCATCTTGTTAATCAACGAGCTAGTTTATGAGAGAGGCATAACTAGGAACTTTTTGTTTGTTTATTAAACACACATGTATTAACTTTTCCGTATTAATACAATTATAGCATGCAAAATAAACATCTATCATATACTTGGAATACACATAATAAACACTTTATTATTGCCTCTCGTGGGCATATTCCTTGATCTCCCACTTGCACTAGAGACAATAATCTAGTTACATAGTGATAAATCTAACACCCATTGAGTTCGTGTTGATCATGTTTTGCTCTAGGGAGAGTTTTAGTCAACGGATCTGCTACATTGAGATCCGTATGTACTTCTAAATCTTTATATCTCCATCCTTGACATGCTCGCGGATGGAGTGAAACCGGCGCTTAATATGCTTGGAATGCTTGTGAGACCTTGGCTCTTTGGCATTGGCAATGGCACCATTGTTGTCACAATAGATCACCATTGGGTCCAACGCGTTTGCCACCACTCCTAGTTCGTATATGAACTCCTTCATACAAATCGCTTCTGCGCTCAAGCAGCAACATATTCGGCCTCCTTTGTTGATCCCGCTACCACAGGTTGTTTGGAGCTCCTCCAACTAACCGCTCCGCCATTCATGAGAAAAACGTATCTGGATTGAGACTTAGAGTCATCCGGATCGGTGTCAAAGCTAGCGTCGACATAACACTTAGCGACGAGCTCTTCTTCACCTCCGTATACAAGAAACATATCCTTAGTTCTTCGTAAGTACTTAAGGATATTCTTGACCGCTATCCAAAGGTTCAACACGGATCCGATTGGTACCTACTAGTCAAACTAATAGCATGTGCCACATCCGGGTCTTGTACATAGCATGACGTACATTATAGAGCCTATGGTGAAGCATTGGGGACTTTGTCCATTATATCTCTTTCTTCCATAAGCCGGACTTTGAGTCTTACTCAATGTCTTGCCTTGCAACATAGGTAAGAACCCTTCTTACTTCCGTCCATTTTAAACTTCTTTAAAAACTTATCAAGGTATGTACTTTTGATAGCCCTATTAGGCGCCTAGATCTATCTCTATAGATCTTTATGCCTAATATGTATGACGCTCACCTAGGTCCTTCATTGAAAATTTCTTGTTTAGATAACTTTTAACATTGTTTAAAGATCTATATCATTTCGATCAATAATATGTCATCCACATATAATATCGAAATGCCACATTGCTCCCACTCACTTTCTTGTAAATACAAGCTTCTCCATAAGTTTGGACAAATCCAAACTCTTTGATCACCTCATCAAAGCGGAGATTCCAACCGTGATGCTTGCTTCAATCCATAGATGGATCGCTGAAGCTTGCACACCTTGTTAGCATCCTTAGGATCGACAAAACCCTTTGGTTGTATCATATACAACTCTTCTTCAATATTACCATTGAGAAGCGGTTTTGACATCCATCCGCCATATCTCATAATCGAAATATGCAAGAATCGCTAACATAATCCTAATCGACTTTAGCATCGCTACGGAGAGAAAGTCTCATCGTAGTCAACTCCTTGAATTTGTCGAAACCCCTTTGCGACAAGTCGAGCTTTATAGACGGTCACATTACCATCAACATCGTTTTCCTTTTGAAAATCCATTTGTTCTCCACGGCCTTTCGGCCGTGAGGTAATTCCACCAAGTTCCAAACTTGATTTTCATACATGGATTCCATCTCGGATTTCATGGCTTCTAACCATTTGTTGGAATCCGGGCATCATCGCTTCTTCATACGTCGCAGGTCATCATTTTCATCAACCATGAAATTCATGACAGGATTTCATGACTCGGGAGCTGCAGCGTCTGCTTGACTGCGAGGTTCGGTAGTACTCTCTTCGAGTTTCATGATCATTATCATTAGTTCCTCTTCAACAGGTGGAGCCAACTCCGGAACAACTTCCTGCAAGGCTACTCGCCATACTTTGAAGAGAAGGTTCCACAACCTCTTCGAGTTCTACCTTCCGACTACTCACACCTTTCGCGAAACTCTTTCTCTAGAAAGGATCCATTCTTGGCAACAAAAACCTTGCCCTCGGATCGTGATAGAAGGAATACCCAATAGTTTCTTTAGGGTATCCTATGAAGACGCATTTTTCGCTTTGGGTTCGAGTTTATCCGGTTGAAGTTTCTTCACATAAACATCGCATCCCCAAACTTTAAGAAATGACTTAGGTTTGTTTCCAAACCACAATTCATTCGGTGTCTTTTCAACGGATTTAGATGGTGCCCGATTTAAAGTGAATGCAGCGGTTTCTAGTGCATAACCCCAAAATTACAACGGCAAGTCCGTCGGAGACATCATAGATCGAACCATATCTAATAAAGTACGATTACGATGTTCGACACACCATTTCATTTGTGGTGTTCGGCAGTGTGAGTTGTGAAACAATTCCACACTCTTTCATGTGAGTGCTAAACTCGTAACTTAGATACTCACCTCCACGGTCGGACCGTAGAAATTTGATCTTTCTATTACGATGATTTTCCACTTCATTCGAAATTCCTTGAACTTTTCAAAGGTTTCAGACTTGTGTTTCATCAAGTAGATATAACCGTATCTACTCAAATCATCCGTGAAAGTAACAAAATAACGATATCCACCTCGGCGACACACTCATTGGACCACATACATCGTAATGTATGATTTCCAATAAATCATGCCTGCTCCATTGAACCGGAAAACGGCGTTCTAGTCATCTTGCCCATAAGGCATGGCTCACATGTATCAAATGATTCATAATCAAGTGATTCCAAAAGTCCATCCAAATGGAGCTTCTTCATGCGTTTAACGCCAATATGACCTAGACGGCAGTGCCACATATATGCGGATATATCATCATTAAGTTTAATCCTTTTAGCATCAACATTATGAATATGTGTAACATTATCATCG
This sequence comes from Avena longiglumis, assembly GCA_030063025.1. Classification (NCBI taxonomy): domain Eukaryota; kingdom Viridiplantae; phylum Streptophyta; class Magnoliopsida; order Poales; family Poaceae; genus Avena; species Avena longiglumis. The sequence goes on from CP125979.1 coordinate 214,339,096, forward strand.
AGATCTAATAGAAATAAACCATTCATCATCGGTGCATGACCATAAAATATTTCATTCATATAAATGGAACAACCATTGTTCTCGGATTTAAATGAATAACCACTTCGCATCAAACACGATCCAGATACAATGTTCATGCTCAGTGCAGGCACCAGATAACATTTATTCAAGTTTATAACTAATCCCGACGGCAAGTGGAGAGGCAGCGTTCCGACGGCGATCACATCAACGCTTGATCCATTGCCGATCTTGACCTCACCCCTTGCTAGCGGTCGCTTGTTCCGCACGATTCGAGTTACAAATATTAGCAACCAACGGTATCAAATACCCGGTGCATCATGAGCACTAGTCAAGTACACATCAATAACATGTATATCATATATACCTTTGTTTGCCTTGCCTTCTTGCGCCAGATACTTGGGGCGCTTGCGATGGCGGTCCCTTACAATAGTAGCACTAGGAATCGGACTTAGGTCCAACTCGGGGTTTCTTTTCAGCGACAACAGCTTGCCGCCTTACTTCCTTCGTTTTCCCTTCTTGTATTTCTTGAAACCGGTGTTCCTATTGATCATCAACACTTGATGTTCCTTTTGATCTCCACTTCAGCGGTTTTAAGCATCGATGTAAGCTCGGAGAGACTTCTTCATGCCTTGCATATTATAGTTCATCACGAAGCTCTTATAGCTAGGTGGCGTAGAGAACACGATGGATGCCTAAGTCAATGGGAATCGATATTCCCAAGGACACAAGCTTATCGGTAACGACATCTTGAGTACATGCTCACTAACGTTGTGCTCTTCCATCATGCACTAAAGAACTTTTACAAGTGTTGTAGCTCTCACAAGATGTGTGTCGAAAATCATTTTCAACTCACCCATTGTATCAAATGCATTGCTGTTTTCGAAACGCTTTCGAAGTTCCGGCTCTAGCCCATACAATATGCCGCAATGAACTAAGTTGTGGTCCTCCTAACGAGTCTGATAGACATTCTTCTCCTCGTCAAGGGCATCATCAAAAGGTGGGGGGGCCTAACGGCGCTTCTAGCACATATTGCTGTTGTGCAACAGAGAGGAGAATCCTCAAATTCATGGCCCATTCGGTAAAGTTGCTACCGTTCGTTGCTAGTTTCTCTTTCTCCATGAACACATTGAAATTAAAAGCAGGTGGTGCCATCTACAACAGAATTTGTAAAGTTTAGACTAAGTGTATGATAGATTGAGTTCAAATAATCCATATTATGAATGAACTCCCACTCAAAAACGACATCCCTTGTGCCTTTTTGGTGAGTCCACTATACCAAATCCGATCATCACGTGAGTCGGTATAGCTACAAAGGCGAGCATCAAATGGGCATCATATCAACTATATAACTCATGCTTAACCTTTCGGTTCGTGTTCCGAGGCCATGTCTGTACATGCTAGGCTCGCCAAGTTAGAACCTTAGTATTCGCGTGTGTAACTGTTTTACACCCGAAATATGGTCGTGGATCCAAGAACACCCGATCATCACGTGATGTCTTGGAGCGACGAAAACATAATTGGTGCATACTAAAGGAAGAACACATTATTATCTTGATATTTAAATGAGGGATCATCTTATTATGCTAACAAAGTGCTAAACAAGCAATATAATATGCTATCAAACATCATATGTTTATTAGTGAAATGATATGGTTCCCGCAGATGATATCTATCATGTGCATCGTGGTATGATCACTATCATACCTATATGTGTAAATCCAAGGTCTATGGATTTTACACGCTATGTGTGTTGTAAGAGTATCATCTCATACTTATACTTACAACACTACCATATCATAACACTAGCCCAGCAACAATCTAAACTAGACGCCTCTAATTTATCCATTGCAAGTTTTACGTGGCTTAGGGCTTTCGAGATAGAACCGTTCTTACCTATGAACATGAACCACAACGAGGATAATCAAATTGTTGACAACTCGCTTGCAAAATATATATTGACTATAGTAGGAGAGACAGACACCCGCTAGCCACTTATGCAAACTAGTTGCATGTCAAGCGTGGAACAGGTCTCATGTGCGAGGACATGTAAAGTTTGTCCGGGCCGCTTCATCCTACTATGCCACCAATATCCAAAATTACAAAAAAGGAGCAACAACACGATCATCATCACCCACATACTCATATGTGTACTACCCATGTAAAGTATCTACGCATAGATCCGGCTCTGATACCACTGTAGGGTTCGCAGCATAGAAAACAAAAATTTTCCTACGATGTGAACTATATACCAAGATATATCTACTAGATACAAACAACGGGCGGATGTAAATCCTTAGAGAACATACCCTTGAAGACCGACAAAGCTTAACGAGTTCAACTCGTGGTTGATGTAGACGATCTCTTGCCGATCTCAAGATCGATAGGAAGTCCTAGCGCCGCAAATCAGCAGCGCATCCGTGCTCGCACACACGTTCGAGGCACCGAGCAACCTCCGCCTCCTCGCTCCAGCGATGCAGCGGAAGCACAACTCTTTCTTGCCGAATAGCCACCGGGAACATGTATCTCGCTAGTCCGAGACCATGGGGGATAAATTCTATAGGGGGAGAGAGATCCTTCACGAGGAGGTGTGAGAGACAAGTGAGGAGGGGGCTCCTTTTATAGGAGGAGGGGGGCACCCAAGGGGGGTGGCCATGGGGCTGCCCTCCCTCCTTCATTCATGTGGGTGGACACTCCACTCACAAAATGCCCTTTAAAATCCCTCCACTCAAAAGTCCACTCAAATTCCCATTAAATTTCCACCAAATTTAATGCAAACTCTCATTAAATAAAACTCTTTTATTTTATTCAGAATTTTGTCAATTACTTTAATGACAAACATTCACAAATAACCCCTTGCTAGAATTCTATTTCACATGCATAACCACTTTATGCAATTTCACCCAAAACCTGCTTTGGTATCTAGTGAAATAAATTCCTGCGCTTGTTCATTCTTTCGGCATGAAACATTTGATCCAATTGGATGTCGGTGTCTCTTAAGTGTGTCACCCTACGGTTCGTGAATAATGTGGACATGATCGAGACCCCTCTCGGATCAATAATCAGAAGCGGGATCTGGAGACCCATCGACTCCCACATTCAACGATGACTTTCTTGTGATCGTCGGAACCTTTTACGCTAGTATCTTAATCCCTTTGTTTCACGATATATTACATGTCTGAGATTCGATCATCGGTATCTCCATACCTAGTTTGATCTCGTTACCGACATGCACTCTTTTCTCGTTCCCGTGATATAACATTCTAGTGATCAAATCACTTGCTTGCAAGCCAATCAATGTGATATCACCGAGAGGGCCCAGAGTATATCTATCCGTCATCGGGATGAACAAATTCCACTCTCGATCCATGAGCCTCAACATAACACTTTATTAGTTCTGAATCCATCTTTATAATCACCCTGTTACGGTGTGACGTTTGATGTTATCAAGAAACTCTTTCGGTGTTAGTGATTGACATGATCTCATGGTCTAAGGATTAGGATCACTTCGTAAGTTGTTATAGCAATATAAACTCAATGACTTTGATCGTAATGCTATACTTCGGATGAATGTTCATCACACCATTACACTAATGTTGTGATCCCGTTATTAACAACATCCAATGTCCATGATCAGGAAACCTTGATCATCTTGTTAATCAACGAGCTAGTTTATGAGAGAGGCATAACTAGGAACTTTCTGTTTGTTTATTAAACACACATGTATTAACTTTTCCGTATTAATACAATTATAGCATGCAAAATAAACATCTATCATATACTTGGAATACACATAATAAACACTTTATTATTGCCTCTCAGGGCATATTCCCTTCAGTTTCATCAACCAAGCCAAATACATCCAAGACATGCTCAAGAAGTTCAAGTTTGATCAAGTCAAAGGTGCCAAGACTCCCATGCCAACTAAGGTTAATCTTGATCTCGATCCCAAGGGTAAGGAGGTGGATACAAAAACTCTATCGTTCTATGATTGGTTCTTTGCTCTATCTTTGTGCATCCCGACCGGATATTATGTTGAGTGTGGGTATGTGTGCAAGATTTCAAGCCGTACCAAAGGAAAGCCACATGGTGGCGGTCAAGAGAATCTTTCGATATTTAGTTCATACCCTGAACTTTGGGTTGTGGTACCCCAAGGGAGCCAGCTTTGATATTATTGGTTACACAGACTCGGATTGGGCTGGTGACAAAGTGGGAAGAAAGTCAACCTCCGGAGCTTGTTAGTTTCTCGGAAGATCATTGGTTTGTTGGTCCTCGAAGAAGCAAAACTATGTGTCTATGTCCACTGCCAAAGCTGAGCATCTTCGCCACAAGCTGTTGTGCTCAATTGCTATGGATGAAGCAAACTTTGAAGGATCTTGGACTATCTTTTGACAAGGTGCCTCTTCTTTGTGACAATGAGAGTGCCATTGCCATTGCTCACAATCCCGTGCAACACAACCGGACCAAGCACATTGATATTTGTCATCATTTCATTCGGGACCATGTTGCTAGAGGAGACATTTCTTTGGAGTATGTTCCCACCAAGGCAAATCTTGCGGATCTTTTCACGAAGCCTCCTGATGAAGCAAGGTTCTGAGAGTTAAGGCATGAGATAAATATCATTGATTCGAGCAATGTTGCTTGAGTACCTTGCACACCTACCCGTGTCTCAATGTGTCTCTTGTTTGGATGTAGGCATGGATTTAGGGGGAGTGTAGTTCCTCTTATGAATAAACGCTATCCCTGTTATGCGCACATTAAAGTTTTCATACTCTATAGTCTCTAAAGGAGACCATTTGAGATTCATGATGAGTGTTGGTAATGAACCCAAGATATATCTTCGCGGTGTCAAGCCATTTACTCTTATATAAGGTGGCCTCGGCCACCGACCCGTTTTATTTGTTTTCTTATCTTTTTATCTTTTTTTGTTTTTTTTGTTGGCTTTGGTTTTTCACAGTTTGAGCTCTCTATCCTAAGACTTTCCTTTCCTCAAGACCTCTCTATTCCCTGCACAAGTTCTTCCTTGTTTTCTTCCAAACCTGAGAAGGTCTTTCTGGCGTCATCGGAACTTCCGGTAAGCTTGTTGTTCGTCTGAACCACCCGCTGACCTGGAATCCTTTTAGCCTGACCCGGAATTTTTGGTCCACCGGAACTTCCGGTCCCTGACCGGAACTTCTGGTGGTGTTCTCTGTCCTATATAAGGCGGGCACTGGGGGAAAACGGGATCTTCTTCCTTTTCCCCCCAAGACCCATCTTCTATTTGGAGCAGTCGTCGGCCAGGTCTTCTCCGCGAAGGTGCTCCGGCCTTTTCGCCTCCGGCCACCCCTCCGCAGATCTGCTCCGTGGGAACCTTCCCCACCTTGATCTCCCGCCATGGACTCCGGTATTTGCCCTCAACTCCCTCCATTCATGGAGATCTAGCTCTCTCACCGTTGCTTGAGTTAGGGCTCACCATGTCTAGGCTAGTTCTTTGGCTAGAACTTGTTGGGAGATCTTGGTAGGCCTAGGGAATCATGCTAGAGTAGATTGGTCCAATACATTCTTGGAAATTTTTGCACTTGTGGCTTGTAGATCTAGTGAACTGCTGCTTTGAACCGCCAGTTCATGATCTCACCGGAACTTCCGGTGAGCCACGACCAAAACTTCTGGTGGACCATTTTCACCGGAAGTTCCGGCGATTCAGCGGAAGTTCCGGCAACAGTGAATTTTTTCCTGACTGTATTTTTCCAATCTATTTCTTTGTTTCTGCTTCCGAACTTGTTCACTTACCCCACCTTCCCTCCCTATTCTTGTGCTTTCTTCTCATGGCAAGGTGGTACCCGCAAAGGCAAGCGTGTCCATCGACCATCCTCTGATATTCCTCCTGAGATCAATGAAGAATATGTTGAGGTAGTGCGTCCAACTACTTAGACTAGCCATCACAAGGCTGCTGCTGCTCGTCGTGCTGCTGCTGCTGAAGGGAAGAGGCCTGTTCTTGCCTCTCAGAAGGCCACTGCTGCTGGGCCTGAAAAATCCAAGGCCAAAATCTCCAAATGGTCTCAGAAGGCCTACTTTGAATTCAGGCGTACGGATCCCTGCCTCATTCCTCGTGACCGTCTTTGCTTGGATCCTCTCTTCCACAACTGCCGTCAGGAACAAATCTTTGTTGAGATCTATGCAACAAAGACTAATTTTGTGGTTGCTCCTCAAAAGTACATCAATGTGACTCACATGAAAGAGAAACATGCATATTTTGGCGAGGCTCTCGATATTTGCCAGAGGTTTGGGCTAATTCCCCTCATGGAGCACCGTCAGAACTTTGATGAGGCTGCTATTGCTCAGTTTTACACTACCCTGTATATTCACATGAGCTCCTCTACTGAAGGTGTGTTGAAGTGGATGACTAAGGGAGTGTTTCTTACCGCCACTTGGTCTGAGTTTGCTGAGCTCCTTGGCTATCCCCTTCAGCCTGGCAAAGGGGAAAATGGTTGGCGTGTTCATACCGCCCAAGCTGCTGATCCTGAAGTTTGGGAGCCTCTCTACATTGAAGGGTGGGGGACTGTTGGTCAAGTGAATCATCTGCTGCCAGTTTATGACATCATGCGCATGGTGTACTTGAACACCATCTCTCCCAAGGCTGGCAACTTTGATCAGTTTCATGCCTATCAGGTTGACCTCATGCATCAGACTTATCTCCGCCGTGACACTGACAGGCCAATGGATGTTATGCACTTTATCTACACAGAGATGTGGCAGGCTATTATTGACAAGCGCTCTTTCCCCTATGCTCCCTATATTCAGACTCTCATCAATCACAAGTGGCTTGAGTTGACTGGCTCTCGCTATCCTGAAGACAACATCACCATTCATGAGGACAAGAAGCTGCGTGTGAGTAAACACCAAAAGCCTCGTTCTTAAGAAGAAAGGGAAGCAGAACTCCAGAAGGCTCGAGATGAAGCTGGTGGTCCTTCCTCTGCTCCTGGTGGCTCTAGTGCTGGTGGTCCTTCTCTCCAGAGGCAGCCGTCTTGGGCAAAGAAGCTGCTTGGTAAGGTGAAGAAGACTTTCTGCTTTCTCCAGGACCGCGAGTATCAGGCATATGTTGATCAGCGTCACAGTGTTCAGCGCCAGAAGGCCATCATGACTGCTCTCAACATTCCTAGCTCCCCGGTCACTAGCTCTGTCACTTCTCCCAAGGATTATTAGATTCGCAACAACTGCCGTTGGTCTGAGGAGGAGGTCACTGGTCCGCTGCCTGGGTGGGATTCTTGGGTCCCTGAGTCTGCTCCTCCTCCCTTTCATGGCTGGGGCGATTAGATTGATCTGCTCTTCCTTTTTGGCGTCTCGATGCCAAAGGAGGAGAAAAATGTCTATTAGGTTGTCTACGGGATTTGCATGGGTTGAGTCGTGAGCCTGTTCTTGCCTTTGATCTTTTCTAGCTCGCGAACTCTCTAGTTTATTTGTGTGCTTGTGGACCTTTTATGTCTGTGAACTTATGTGTGCTTGTGGTGAAGGGTTTCGCAGCATACTAAATCAAAAAAATTCTACGGATGCGAACAAGAAAGCCAAGATCTAATCTAGGAGATGCAATCAACGAGAGAGATAGATGAGATCTTCATACCCTTGAAGAAATCGCACAGCGGAAACGTTCAACAGAACGTGGTTGATGTAGTCGTACTAGCCGTCTCCTCCTCGCGACCCGATCCGATCCTACGCTGCAAGTGGCGGCGCCTTCGAGAGATGCACATGTACGGTGCCACGACATCTCCTCCTTCCTTGCTCCCGCAAGTGGGGTGGAGAGATAGATTGGATCTGCAGCACGACGGCGTGGTGCTTATGGTGGAGAATCTCTGCGGCAGGGCTTCGCCTACGCGTAGTCAGGAGAGAGAGGTGGAGGGGCAGCAGGACGGCAGCTAGGGTTGGAGGAGTGGGAGGGGGAGGGTGCGCCCTGCCCACCTTATATAGGGGGGTTGGCCGCCCCCCTTGGCCCCTCCTCCAATCCCTAGGGCGGCGGCCCCAAGGGGTGGAGTGGGGGGGCAAGTTTCCCCCTCCTTCTAGAAGATCCCTTTAGGGTTTCCCCTAGGGTTTGGCCGGCTGGGCCTTTGGGGCCTTGTGCCCCTGCCCAAAGCAGCCAGGGCACTTCCCCTTAGGCCCACACAGGCCTCCGACAAGTGGGCCCATGTTGGTCCCACTCCGGAACCTTTTAGAACCTTCCGGTACAATACCGATAAACTCCGAAACGATTCTGAAATCCAAAAACTGCTTTACTTTATATGAATCTTATTTTTCGGACCATTACGAAACCTCTCGTGATGTCCTGGATCTCATCCGAGACTCTGAACAAAAACTCATAAACCAAATATCCATTCTATCCTAGCATCGATGCACGTTAAGTGTGTGACCCTACGGGTTCAAGAATATGCAGACATGATCTTCTATCAATAATTAATAGCGGGATCTGGAAACCCATATTGACTCCCACATATTCATCGATGATCATATCGGATGAACCACGATGCCAAGATTCAATTAATCCCATATATGTATTCCCTTCGTCACGCGATATTTTACTTGCCCGAGATTCGATCGTTGGTATCGACATACCTAGTTCAATCTCGTTCACAGCAAGTACTTTACTCGTTTCGTAATCTGATATCACTTTGTGATTAAATCCTTAACCACGTGCTTGCAAGCGGTGTTGATATCGATTACCAAGTGGGCCCGAAGTATATCTCTCCGACTCGGGAGGGACAAATTCCATCTCGATACATACAACCCAACAAGTACTTTCCGATCACCTGAGAGACACCTTTATGATCACCCTCACATAGGATGACGTTTGATGACCTCAAAGCTTTCTTCCGATACCAGGGAGTTGTATTATCTCATGGTCTAAGTAATACAATACTTGACATAGGAAAAAGCTTCGCAAAGATGAACACGATGATACGATCTAATTGCTCTGCTTAATTTGGGTCTGTCCATCATATCATTCTCCTAATAAAATGATCTCATTATTAATCGACAACTCATGTCTATGGTTAGGAAACCTTAACCATCATTAATCAATGAGCTAGTCCATAGAGGCGTAATAGGGACACGGTGTTGTTCATAAACCAGACAAGTATCAAAGTTTCCGCTTAATACAATTCTAGCATGGAATATAAACTTTATCATGAACAAGAATTATAATAATAACATCTTTATTATTGCCTCTAGGGCATAATTCCAACAGTCTCGCACTTGCACTAGAGTCAATAATCTAGTTTACATCTGGCAACAATCTAACACCCATGGCATTAAGGTGCTGATCATGTTTTGCTCGTGGAAGAGGTTTAGTCAACAGATCTGCGACATTCAGATCCGTATGTACTTTGCTAATCTTCATATCTCCATCTGCTATATAATCTCGAATTATATGAAAACGGCAGTTGATGTGCTTGGTCTTTGGATTATATCTCGGTTCGTTAGCCAGTGCTATGGCGCCAGTGTTGTCGCACAATATCTCTAGTGGGTCCAAGGCACTTGGAACCACACCAAGCTTAGTGATGAAGTTCCTGATCCAAACTACTTCACTTGACGCTTCTGAAGCAGCCATGTATTCCACTTCTGTTGTAGATCCCTCGATCACGCTTTGCTTGCAGCTTCTCCCGCTCACAGCTCCTCCATTCAAAATATAAACGTATCATGTCTGAGATTTAGAATCATCCGGGTCGGTGTCGAAACCAGCGTCGACGTAACCTTTTACGACGAGCTGCTCATCACCTCCATAGACCAAGAACATTTCTTTAGTCCTATTTAAATACTTTAGGATGTTCTTTATGGTTGTCCAGTGTTCCACTCCTGGATCACTTTGGTATCTGCTCGTTAAACTAAGAGCATTGGACACATCCGGTCTAGTACATAGCATGGCATACATGATAGAACCTATGGCCGAGGCATATGGCACTTTGCTCATAGTATCTCTATCGTTTACCATGGTGGACAGAGCCTTGCTCAATATCTTACCTGACAACATGGGCAATGAACATTTCTTTGCTTTATCCATTCTGAACCTTTTCAGAACTTTGTCTAGATATGTACTTTGGCTTAAAGCTATTAGGCGTCTTTGTCTATCTCTATAGATTTTGATGCCTAATATATAAGCAGCTTCTCCTAGGACTTTCATTGAAAAACATGTATTCAAATAACTCTTCACATCGTTAAGCATACCAATGTCATTTCCAATAATCAATATGTCATCCACATATAGTACTAAAAATGTCACCGAGCTCCCACTCACTTTCTTGTAGATACAAGCTTCGTAGCAATTTGGAACAAATCCAAAGCTCTTGATCACTTGAACAAAACGAAGGTTCCAACTCCGAGATGCTTGCTTCAGTCCATAAATGGAACGCTGAAGTTTGCACACCTTATTAGCATCCTTAGGATCGACAAAACATTTGGGCTGCATCATATACAACTCTTCCTCAATGTTGCCATTGAGGAACGCAGTCTTGACATCCATCTGCCATATTTCATAATCATGAAATGCAGCAATTTCTAATAAAATCCGAATGGACTTAAACATCGCTACGGGAGAGAAAGTCTCATCGTAGTCAACACCTTGAACTTGTCGAAACCCTTTTGCGACAAGCCGAGCTTTATAGACAGTAACATTACCATCCGCGTCCGTTTTCTTCTTGAAAATCCATTTGCACTCAACGGCCTTACGGTCGGTAGGAGGGTCCACCAAATTCCATACTTGGTTTTCGCTCATGGATCCCAATTCGGATTTCATGGCCTCTAGCCATTTCTCAGAGTCTGGGCTCATCATTGTTGCCTCATAGTTCGCAGGTTCACTGTTGTCTAACAACAAGACGTTTAAGACAGGGTTGCCGTACCATTCAGGAGTGGTACGTGACCTTGTTGACCTGCGAAGTTCGGTAGTATCATCGTTCGAAGTTTCATGATCCTCGTCATTAGCTTCCTCTCTTGTTGGTGTAGACGGCATTGCAACAATTTCAGGTGCTGCGCTACTCTCCAACTCGAGAGAAGGTTTGATAACCTCGTCTAGCTCTACCTTCCTCCCACTCACTTCTTTCGAGAGAAACTCCTTCTCAAGAAAGGATTCGTTCTTTGCAACAAACACTTTGCCTTCAAATCTGTGGTAGAAGGTATACCCAATCGTTTCCTTAGGGTATCCTATGAAGACGCATTTCTCCGCTTTGGGTTCGAGCTTGTCCGGCATCAACTTCTTGACGTAAGCTTCGCATCCCCAAACTTTAAGAAACGACAACTTAGGTTTAGCACCAAACCATAGTTCATACGGTGTCGTCACAACGGATTTAGATGGTGCCCTATTTAAAGTGAATGCAGCGGTTTCTAATGCATGACCCCAAAATGATAACGGCAAATCTGTAAGAGACATCATTGATTGCACCATATCTAATAGAGTTTGATTTCGGCGTTCAGACACACCATTGCGTTTTGGTGTTCCGGGTGGCGTGAGTTGCGGAACGATTCCGCTTGCTTTAAGATGTGTGAGAAAATCATAACTCAAATATTCACCTCCACGATCAGATCGTAGAAATTTAATTTTCTTGATACGATGGTTTTCCACTTCGTTCTGAAATTCTTTGAACTTTTCAAACGTTTCAGATTTATGTTTCATTAAATAGATATACCCATATCTACTCAAGTCATCAGTAAAAGTGAGAAAATAACAATATCCACCGCGCGTCGAAACACTCATTGGTCCGCATACATCGGTGTGTATGATTTCCAACAAGTCCGTTGCTCGCTCAATTATTCCAGAGAACGGGGTTTTGATCATCTTGCCCATGAGGCACGGCTCGCACGTGTCAAATGATTCAAAATCAAGAGACTCAAAAAGTCCATTAGAATGGAGTTTCTTCATGCGTTTTACACCAATATGACCTAGACGGCAGTGCCACAAATAATTTGGATTATCACTATCTACTTTGCATCTCTTAGCCTCAATGTTATGGATGTACGTTTCATTGCTTTCGAGATTCAGAAGAAATAAACCATTCGCAACAGGTGCATGACCATAAAATATGGTATTCATATAAATAGAACAACCATTATTCTCAGATTTAAATGAAAAACCGTCTTGCAATAAACACGATCCAGATATAATGTTCATGCTCAACGCAGGCACATAATAACACTTATTAAGGTTTAAAACTAATCCCGAAGGTAAAACTAAGGAGAGCGTGCCGATGGCCATCACATCAACTTTTGATCCATTGCCAACGCGCATCGTCACCTCATTCCTTGCTAGCCGCCGTCTATTCTATAGCTCCTGTTTCGAGTTACAAATATTAGCAACTGAACCAGTATCATATACCCAGGCACTACAACGAGCGCTAGTAAGGTAAACATCAATAACATGTATATCAAATATACCTTTAACGGTGCCAGCCTTGTTTTCGCTAAGTACTTAGGACAGTTGCGCTTCCAGTGACCCTTGTCATTGCAATAGAAGCACTCAGTGTCCGGCTTAGGTCCAGACTTGAGCTTCTTCTCAGTAGGGCAACGCGCTTGCCGCTGCCTTTCTTGAAGGATTTCTTTGCACCCTTACCTTTCTTAAATCTAGGGGTCTTGTTGACCATCAACACATGATTATCTTTCTTGATGTCCACCTCCGCAGCTTTTAGCTTAGCGAAGAGCTCAGTGATCGTATCAGTGGAACCAATTTGATTGTGAGTAACTACAAAACCTTTGTAGCTAGGAGGGAGTGATTGCAGAACTCTGTTAATCTTGAGCTATTCTGGAATCTTGCAGTCCAGTTGCTCAAGACGTTGAGTGTATCCCAACATCTTAATGGCGTGCTCACTGACGGAACTCCCTTCCTCCATATTGCACTTAAAGAACTTCTCAGAGATCTCATATCTCTCAGAACGGGCCTGAGTCTGAAACATGGTTTTCAGTTCCTCAAGTATCTCAAAGGGCCCGGCGAACTCCTCAAAACGATTTTGAAGGTCCGGTTCCATAGCAAACAACATGGTACTCTTAATTACTCCATAATTATCTTTGCACGACTGATAAACAACTTTTTCATCAGTCGGCACATCAGTAGCAGGGGCGTCACCTAGCGCTTTCTCTAGTACATAGTCCTTTTGTCCGCCAGCGAGAATGATTTTCAGATTGCGGAACCAGTTGGTGAAGTTAGACCCATTGTTCTTAAGCTTTTCTTTGTCAACAAAAACGTTGAAGTTGAAGTTGGACTTAGCCATTTGATCTACAAAATTTACAAATACAATTTAGACTATGTTCATGATAACTAGTTCAACTTAATCAAATTACTAGATGAACTCCCACTAAATTCAACATCCCTCAAGTTGTTTAGTGAACACGATCCAAATTCACCAGACCTAATCCGATCTTCATGAGAAGAGATGTGGTTTCAATGGTGGACAACAAAGTGTCGATCATATCATTCATATGACTCATGTTTAAACTTTCGGTTCGTGTGTTCCGAGGCCATGTCTGTACATGCTAGGCTCGTCAAGTCAAACCCAAGTATACCTGCGTGTGCAAAACTGGCTTGCACCCGTTGTATGTGAACGTAGAGTTTATAGCACCCGATCATCACGAGGTGCTTGAACACGACAAACTTTCGCAACGGTGCATACATGGGGAGAACACAATTTTATCTTGATCTTTAAGTGAAGAATCATCTTATAATGTTACCGTCGCGATCTAAGCATAATAAGATACATAAAAGGATAAACATCACATGCATATAATTTTATGTGACATGGTATAGCCAATCTCCGTGCAATGATCTCCATCTTGTGCGTGCCAACATGATCTCCATCACTCCACCATGATTGCCTCCACCGCGAATAGCAACTACAACTATTGCTAACTATTTAGCGATAAAGTAAAGCTATTACATGGCGTATAAGAAGTTGACACACGGGTCATACACAATTATAAAGACAACCATATGGCTCCTGCCGGTTGTGAACTCATCGACATGCAAGTCGTGAAATATCACAAAACATGATCATTGCATACAACATACACATCATGTCTTGGGCCATACCATATCACAGAACACTCCCTGCAAAAACAAGTTAGACGCCTCTACTTTGTTGTTGCATGTTTTACGTGTCTTATGGGAGTAACAAGCTAAGAACAATTCTTACCTACGGAAAGCCACAATGGTGATATTATGGTTACTAACATCCGGTGTAAATCCCATGACTACTATAGTGAGAGAAACTGACATCCACCAGCCGCATGTGTGGAACAAGCCACACGTCAAGTGCGGAGCCGGTCTCGTGAACGAGGTCGCGTAAAGTTGGTCTGGACCGCTTCGATATCACTATGCCGCGCCATAAGAAATACACAACAAGAGGCTTGCAATAGAAAACATCAACACCCGCAACAAGCATGTTGCGTTCTACTCGTGAAACACATCTACGCATAGATCTAGCTCTGATACCACTGAAGGGTTTCGCAACATAGTAAATCAAAAAAAATTTACGGATGCGAACAAGAAAGCCAAGATCTAATCTAGGAGATGCAATCAACGAGAGAGATAGATGAGATCTTCATACCCTTGAAGAAATCGCACAGCAAAAACGTTCAACAGAACGTGGTTGATGTAGTCGTACTAGCCGTCTCCTCCTCACGATCCGATCCTACGCCGCAAGTGGCGGCGCCTCCGAGAGATGCACACGTACGGTGCCGCGACGTCTCCTCCTTCCTTGGTCCAGCAAGTGGGGTGGAGAGATAGATTGTATCTACAACACGACGGCGTGGTGCTTATGGTGGAGAATCTCTGCGGCAGGGCTTCGCCTACGCGCAGTCGGGAGAGAGAGAGGTGGAGGGGCGGCAAGACGGCGACTAGGGTTGGAGGAGTGGGAGGGGGAGGGTGCGCCCCTTCCCGCCTTATATAGGGGATGTCCGCCCCCCTTGGCCCCTCCTCCAAGCCCTAGGGTGGCGGCCCCAAGGGTTGGAGTGGGGGGCAAGTTTTCCCCCTCCTTCTAGAAGATTCCTTTAGGGTTTCCCCTAGGGTTTGGCCGGCTGGGCCTTTGGGGCCTTGTTCCCCTGGCCCAAAGCGGCCAGGGCACTTCCCCTTAGGCCCACGCAGGCCTTCGACAAGTAGGCCCACGTTGGTCCCACTCCGAAACCTTTTAGAACCTTCCGGTACAATACCGATAAACTCCGAAACGATTCCGAAATCCAAAAACTGCTTTCCTTTATATGAATATTATTTTCTAGACCATTCCGGAACCTCTCGTGATGTCCTGGATCTCATCCAAGACTCCAAACAAAAACTCATAAACCAATTATCCATTCTATCCTAGCATCGATGCACGTTAAGTGTGTGACCCTACGGGTTCGAGAATATGCAGACATGATCTTCTATCAATAATCAATAGCGGGATCTGGAAACCCATATTGACTCCCACATATTCATCGATGATCATATCGGATGAACCATGATTCCAGGATTCAATTAATCCCATATATGTATTCCCTTCGTCACGCGATATTTTACTTGCCCGAGATTCGATCGTTGGTATCGACATACCTAGTTCAATCTCGTTAACAGCAAGTACTTTACTTGTTCCGTAATCTAATATCACTTTGTGATTAACTCCTTAACCACGTGCTTGCAAGCGGTGTTGATATCGATTACCAAGTGGGCCCGGAGTATATCTCTCCGACTCGGGAGGGACAAATTCCATCTCGATACATACAACCCAACAAGTACTTTCCGATCACCTGAGAGACACCTTTATGATCACCCTCACATAGGATGACGTTTGATGACCTCAAAGCTTTCTTCCGATACCAGGGAGTTGTATTATCTCATGGTCTAAGGAATACAATACTTGACATAGGAAAAAGCTTCGCAAAGATGAACACGATGACACGATCTAATTGCTCTGCTTAATTTGGGTCTATCCATCATATCATTCTCCTAATGAAATTATCTCATTATTAATCGACAACTCATGTCTATGGTTAGGAAACCTTAACCATCATTAATCAATGAGCTAGTCCATAGAGGCGTACTAGGGACACAGTGTTGTTCATAAACCACACAAGTATCAAAGTTTCCGCTTAATACAATTCTAGCATGAAATATAAACTTTATCATGAACAAGAATTATAATAATAACATCTTTATTATTGCCTCTAGGGCATAATTCCAACATGTGGACCATATTATGTTTGAGACTATGTGGTATCTTATGCATTGTCATGTATGTGGTATTCTTGTTGTCATCTTATGGGCATATGCATATGGTGGTGGAGCCTCATAGCTCTTTATTGTTATTATTACTCTTTTGTCTCCACCATAGTTGGTTGGTGCCTGGTATGATTTCTATCCTTTCTTGTACCTTGCACTTGTGCTATCTTTGCATTGGAAGGGGGAGCCTTCTTGTATGTGTGTCAGTCTCTTGACCTTGCACACATATAGGGGGAGCTTGTAACACCCTCGGAATCGGACCTATGCAAGTTTGAGCAAAATTCGCCAAAACCCGCATAGAAACGATTCAAAGGTGCCCACCAGGCACTTTCGTGCGGGTGGAAAACGAAGTAATAACATTACACAACAGTCCTCGATGGGACCCATAGAACAGATATATATAACAGCGACTCAATGAGTCAAGAATACAAATATAATATACAAAGATCCAAATCACCTTGAAAACGGTAGAGCGTCCAGCTACGGACAAGAGGCAAATGGGGCTAAGAGCCCTGAAGAATAACCAATGGCGTCCATAACCCTGCCGTGCCAAGCGGAAGGGTAACCACCGCTAACGACGCCGATCTCAAAACCGCTTAAACAAAAGGTGCCGACAAAGGGCAAAGGAAAAGAGGAGCGTCAAGATCGAGGCGATGCAGCGAGGCTAGAATTGGTCCTCGCCTACATAGGCATGGTGGATCGGCAGCGGCAAGCATGCACTAAACAACCTATAGAGACTCGATACAACTGGCGGTTATCGAGAGGGTAAGAATGACCTATCCGGATCCAACTCAAGCTAACACCAAACAAACCCATCCCGTGTTTCTCGAGACCAAACGAGGAAGTCAACCGAGGAACTCACGCAGTTGGCAGTTTTATTTATTCAGTTATCGTTGCAGTAATTACTAGTCAGGTATAGATAATCATCCTGATAAAGTAAGCAGTGGGCACTTTTAGTTGACCATTCCGTTATAGTTGCAGCAATTACTAATCAGATGCAGATAGCATGATATAATCCCAAAAACCCAGCAGTTGTTGGTACTTTTATTCAGCCATTCCGTTGTGGTTGCAATACTTACTAGTCAGTACAATGGTTAGCGACAATCCAAACAAGCAATTGTGGGCGTATTATTAGCCATTCCGTTATAGTGAAGCTTATTAATAGTCATAATAAGTCAAATTTATAACAGTAAACTTTAGTTATGCTTGCCTATGATCGAGATCATGTGCTCCAAGTCGTCCATATCCGCAGACACGGCTTTCAGAAAGTTTTACCCGGCCGGGGTGCACCAATAGCAACACACGCTCGATCAACCTCGGAAAAACCAAATCAAAACCCAACGAGGCTTTCACGACTGAACAATCACAGGATTCAGAAATATTTCAGGCCACCCATTGAGTAGATCCCAACGGAGTAAGCAAGCTCGAGACGGACTCAAGGTTTGCGTCAATGGTCAGAACGATCGGGAACCCGAAGTGTGGCTGGCTTGTCGATACCGCGAAAACATTCCGCTTACCTAAAGATGCAAGGTGCTCCTCGCACAATTTAAATACGTAAGTAGCATGGCATAAGTACAGGATAGTAAAACACCTCAAACTAGTTTGTGGCCCCAAGAAATAAGATGAATCAAGCTCGCTCGGGGTCCCATATACCTCCGGATGTGGATAGCGATAAATCAAGGAACAGTATCAAGTACTCGGGGTCTTACGACACAAGTGGGCTCGAAACCAATATTTTCTATCACCCACCGATGCCTCTCCTTATTCAATTTTAGTTGTTAAACAGAAATTAAAGTGACGATAAGTAAAACTAGAATCATCTCCAACATCAACATGCGACAATACATCAGCAACTGTGGCATATGACGACACACATCAGCACTAGAGCAAGCAACTACGACGCGCAAGTCCAACTATCTACCAAACAACAGGTAATAGGGTGTGTCCAAGGCAATATAGGCTGCACGGTATATCACAGGTACGGAAACTATAGCATCGCAACACAGATAGCAATAGATCAACAGGAGGGGAATAAAGACTATAAAGTAAGATAGGTAGAAAGAGGGAGATGCTCGCCTGAAAACATTGTCGAAAAGTTCGACCGAAGATCGGGGCGAAGCTCACATCAACTCATCGGCCTTATCCGCGAAGAAGCAAAACACTAGAATAAACACCGGATGCAATATTTAATACGACGGCAGAAGATCGGCATGATGCATGTATGATGGATGACATGGCAAAGGTGCGATGCAATTAGGTCATATTAAGTGGAACCGGGGTCCCGACAATTAGTTAAATGGTTCAAGTTATTTAGATCCCCGCAATTTAAATGTTGTTTTAGCAAGACAAAAGATGGCACCGGTTCGCTACACAAGTTTAGATGAGGCCGATATGAGACTAGATTTGCCCGCATATGGGCCCCATATTTAATTATTAGGTGAATCGGCATAAGGCCCCCAAACCAATGATATGCATGCGAGATGACAAAATAAGTATGCAACAAGTTGATATTCCATTTGTAAAATATGGTTTGCGGGAAGGGGTTCACACATTGAGGGGTCTCGACGATCTCGGGGTTCCGGGGTTCGGGGTCGGTCTCGGGGTCCAGGGTTCGACGGCCTCGGCGAGAACGTTCTCGGCTCCGGGGTTAGGGTCTTGGCGCATCCGGGGTCTCGGTGTCCGGGGTGAAGCACTCGTCGTCCTCGAGGGAGTCCTTGTCGCACATGTGTCCTTCGGGTTCTATGCCGATGATCTAGTCGTCGAGAAGAACTTGCCGGGTCCGCGTGTCGGGTCGGTCTTGCCGTTGCGAGGGTCTTGTCGGGTCCGCGCCATCGAGGCGGTCTTGGTATCCGGGAGGGAAAACTTGGCGTCTTGGATCGGGTTCCTATCTTGTCGTCGACGGCGAACTTGAAGCTAGGGTCGACGGCAGATCTTGACACGGGGAACGGTTCTTGTTGTGGTCCTTCAATTTCAGCATCGTCGCCTTCTGGTGCGTTGTCGTTCTTCGTGTGGCCCTCTACCATGTCCTCACGGTTGCCACTATACCCAACAGAGATCCTTGACGTCAACGGGATCGGGTCATGGACAACGAGGCGTGGCCTAGCTGAGCGGCAGGGGCCTGCGGCGGCGGCCTGGAGGCGCAGGAGGGCGGGCGCGCCGGGCGATGGACACGCGGCGGGCGGACGCCGAGGCGGCTGCGGGGCGGGAGGCGGTGGACGGCGGGAGCCGAGGCGGGCTACTCGCGGGCGAGGAGGTTCGGCGGCGGGCGGGCGGCGAGGCCACCGGCGCGGCGGTGCACCGCGCGGCGACGGCAGGGAGAGGCGCGGCGGCGCGGAGCGAGGTCGAGGCAGCGGCGCTGAGGCTTGGCGGCGCGGGCTCAGTGGCGGTCGCAGCGCGAGGGGAAGAGTATAGGGCGGCGCCGGGCCGTCGAGCTGGGAGGCGCGAGGAGAGGAGGCCCGCCTGGGCGGGCGACTGGAGGAGGCGGGAGGCGGGTCCGGCGAGGAGGTAGGCGGCGAGCGGGCGACTCGTCCGGGCGCGCGACACGGATCGCCATGAGGCGGAAAAGGGCGGGCGGCGGGGAGGAGCTCGGGCAAGGCTGGAGGCAGGTGGGAGCGGAGGAGAGGTGGTTGCAGTGGCGGAGGCAGCGACGGCTCACTTTGAGAGAGGAGGCGGGCTGGATGCACTGCGTCGGCAAGGCAAGCGGTCATGGCAGCGGGTTCTGGGCGGCGCCGGGCGTGGGCTGGAGGCAGCCGGAGGAGGAGGAGAAGACGTGGGAGAGAGGAGTTGCAGGCGGGGAGGGCTGCACGTGGGGGTGGGTGGGGCCCGGGTGGGGAGTGGATGTGGGGCTGGGTGGGTCGGTGTGGTGTGAGTGTGTGCGTGAGTGCTGCGTGTGTTGGGGGCAGGGAGTGTGGCGTGTGGGCCCAGGGAGAGAGGGTGGGCTGTGTGGTGGCGACTTCTGATTGGTTGGGGGTTGGGGCAAGGGTGATGTGGCAGCAGGGGATTGGTCCGGGTGATGTGGAAGGAGGGGGTGGGTAGAGTTTTAGGTAGAATAGGTTTTAGGTTTGGGACCGATTTAATTTCTGGGGGTAGTCGTTCGGGTCTATTTGGCCCGTTCGACTGCCCCTACTGAAAATAATTAAACTCTTTATTTGTTTTTAAACGGGCCGTATGTAACCGATAGCGGTCAAAATAAAACATTCCGGGGACCCGGTTTTCGGTGTTTGAATAAGATGGGGCGTTTTAGAAAAACAAAACGAGCTTGCGAACATAGTTTTGGCAAACAATGCATGATGATGACGATGCAATGCACAAATTCAACGCGATTTTCTAGTAGTGGTTTTTGCGGGATGCCACAGAGCTTGTACCATCCATTGCAAAGATTGCTTCTATATCATGCAAATCTTTGGGATTGTCATCTAACACCAAAAAGGGGGAGATTGAAAGGACTATATCTTCCCATGTTGTTTTTGGTGTTAATGACAATCCCATTTATGATTTAATTGTGCGCTTGAGTTTTAGGAAAAACGCTGTTGATGTTTCCTTA
Organism: Avena longiglumis; assembly: GCA_030063025.1. NCBI lineage: Eukaryota > Viridiplantae > Streptophyta > Magnoliopsida > Poales > Poaceae > Avena > Avena longiglumis. Next base: position 214,359,852 of record CP125979.1, read on the forward strand.
AAACTGTGTGGATGCTCTCTTGGGATCTCAAGACGACGGTGGCCTTTAATTTTCTTCTAGTTTCTCTCCTTTTGTTGTTTTAGGTCGCCGTACTATTAAGAGGGGGTCCATCTCGGAAGGCTGTGGGAAATCACTTGTTCTTGCACAAACCTATATGCACCGCCACAGCCATCCTACTATTCCGTGAGAGAGTGTGCTGCTAATCTGTTGAAGCCTTCTTTGTCTCACCGGAACTTCCGGCCTGGCGCCGGAAGTTCCGCTCAGGATTTTTCTGCGGGATGATCTGAGCTTTGTTTCGATCCTAGTTCCGCTCCAAGTTCCGCTGAAGGATCAATAACCTTCTGTTTGAAGTGTTCTATTTGCCGAAACTTGGGCCGGAACTTGCATCGAAACTTGTCCTGCCAGAAAGTTCCTGAGCGGAACTTTCGCCCAGCCACCGGAACTTCCGGTCAGATTTGGTTCACGACCCAAAAGTTCTGCCCCTTGTTCCGCTCCAAGTTCCTCTAAAGGATCAGTAACCTTCTGTTTGAAGTGTTCTATTTACCGGAACTTGGGCCGGAACTTGCATCGGAAGTTCACCAGAACTTCCGGTATGTTATGACCGGAACTTCCGGTCGAGCTTTTGGAGCGGGCGTCAACGGTCTGATGATCGTTGGAGCCGTGCTGGGCGGAACTTTCGGCCTCTCACCGGAAGTTCCGGTGAGGTCGCTGGGTCAGTGGTCGGTCTTGGAGGGGCCTATTTAAGGCGCCCCTCTTCTTCCTCCCACCTACTTCGAATTTTTCTCTCTCCTCCATTAATGCTTGAGCTTCACCTCACTAGATCTCTCTCTCTAGCCACTCAAATGACTTGATCTTTTGAGAGGTGAGGGAGGTGACCTAGATCTACACTTCCACCAAAGAAGATTTGATTTCCCCCACCCATCCTTTGTGGATCTTGTTGCTCTTGGGTTTCTTAAAACCCTAGACGGTGTAGGGCATCCTCAGAGCTAAGGCTTGTGTTGTGAAGCTTCGAGGCATCGTTGAGGGCCTCGAATTGAGTTGTGGAGCTTACCCCTCAACCTTGGTGTAAAGGTTTTGGTTGGCGCCTTCAAGGTCACCGGTTAGTGGATTGTGATGCCTCCTTTATGGGGGAGCTCACCGGAGAATAAGGTGAGGCCTTTGTGGCGCTCGGGTGACATTGTGTGGCCCCGACACCTCTCCAACGTAGACATAGCTCCTTGGGAGTGAACTACGGGAATTATATCTCCGTGTCCCCGCTCTGGTTACTTCGTTTCCTTCCTTTACTTCTTGCTATTTACTGTTCTTGTGGTTGTTGTAAGTTATCTTGCATTTAGGTTGTTCACCTAGTTGCACATCTAGATAACTTTCCTTCACGTTAAGCCTAAAAGCGAGAAACAAATTAAAATTTGGTAGACGCCTATTCACCCCCCTCTAGTCGTATCTAGTCGGTACTTTCAGCATTGTTATGCTTGCTCAGTCTGTCAATTGCCCCACTGTAATTTGTTCACCCAGCATGTTATTTATCTTAAGGAGAACACCTCTAGTGAATTGTGAACCCGGGTCTAATCTTTATCATTGTTACATCATCCACTATTACCGTTTACTTTCTACAAGTAACTACTATCTTTCACACTATACGTTTAATCCTTTGTTTTCAGCAAACCAGTGAGATTGACAGCCTCACTGTAAGTTGGGGTAAAGTTTTGAGTTTGTGTTGTGTAGGATTCCAAGTTGTTAGCAACACCTTGGAGTTGTTTCCTTACTCCTACTGGTTCGATAACCTTGGTTTCATAACTAAGGGAAGACTTGTCGCTTTCTCATCACACCTTGCTCTTGGTGTTTCCCAACGAGACTCTACAGTGATCTGAGCCCATCACCCACCGTAGGACTACCCGGCGGAGGACCACGAGATGACGGTGGAGGAGCAACTCCTCACCACCATTGAGCTCTCCCGGCAGGAGGAGGCAAACTGGATTGTTCTCCACAAAGCTATCGAGGAGTTCGCGATGTAGGCAGCTTCGCTGCCGGCGGCCCTCCTGATGCACCACTCCCGCCTCCGCCGCTGACTGAAGAAGCTTGGTCATCACCACATGTCTTCATCGTCATCGACAAAGATTAGGCCGTTGGCCGCCACCGCAACTACAAGAGGACTAGGTCCTTATTATCTATATGTTTTTTAGTTGAACAATGCCCCTTTTGTAATATATAATGTAAAATTATATTTTATTTATTCATTTCATTTTTGTGTATTTTTTTTATGGTAGTCTTCGGGTGGACAACCACCCTTAGTTGGACACCTCATAATTTTTCGTAGGACACCCCAAATGGACCAATACAGATAAAACCGCTGAAACTAGATTGCAAAAGCTGTGTACTCCTGATCGATGCTACATAGCAACTGGTCTTATGAAGTAAAAAAACTTGCGGACGTTTGGACAAGAATTGGTCCACTAATTGCATGTACGGTGCCTTGCTAAACACTAAAAGACAATTTTTTTAATTAGCCAGCTCAATTCAAATATGAAAATTTAAAATGTTTTCTAGGTCAAACCGTTTGTCCGAATTAAGATCTATTTTTACCCTATTTTTACCGTTACACTAGTCTTGACGAAATCTTCGAAACTAGATCCCATATTGATATATTCTGACAACATTGTTTTTAGACCAAAAGTTATCCACCTGTAACACACGAGTTATCCGGACTTCAGAATGTAAGGTCTCCATTCAATAACATGCAAGTTATCCACTACTATAAAATTTATCCAAAGATCATGGTTAGAGATGGATAACTTTTATACCAACAAGTTAACCATCAGTAACACAAGAGTTATCCAGGCTTCAACATGTAAGTTAGCCATCACTACGTTATCCATCGCTATAAAATTTTATCCATGGATAGAATATAAAAAGTTGTTCTAACGACACACCCTCGTCGTTCGTCGCTCTCTCGCAGCGTACGGACTACTTAACCTCGAAAGGCTACCGTGTCAAACATTAAACATATTTTTTTAAAGAAACTAAATCTAAGCTTCTTTTGTATAGGTCACCCACAACGCACAACCTGTAATCTAGCGACTCAACTTCGTCGACGTTCGTCGTCGCTACCGTAGTGGACGGGTGACGAAGCCTCGAAGGAATTAGGATACCGAGCATTAATCACTCGTCGACGCTAACACGTTGATGGCAATAAAGTCCCAGTGCCCTAACAAATAGTCTACCGAGTTTCAATTAAACTTGCTCAACACATATGCAAGAACGCCTCTATCCAATATGTTTATGCGGTGATTATGTGTTACTGGGTGGATAACTTATATATTATGACATGGATAACTCACGTGTTTAGGATGGATAACCTTTTGGTTCGAATTTTTTTCGTCGAAACATATCAACATGAGATCTAATTTTAAAGATTTCGTCACGACTAGTCCAACAATGAAAACGAATCTTAAATCGGATAAACGGTTTGATCTATAGGACATTTTGATTTTTCGATATAATTCTAAGATGGCTGACATCAGGCGTAAGTTTTACAAACTAACGATCGGCTTGGGAATAAAATTCCGCTAAAAATATTAAGGCATCATTATAATCTTTCCTAGCAAGTGGTACGGGCACTTAGCTAGTTAAATAAGTATTTTTCGATCAGAGTTGAAAAATGTACCTCTCACGAGTCCTTTAAGCAAGTACCAGAGGCAAGTGAAACATAAAGCATGAGAGCAATCCAAAAATAACAAAAGAAAAGGAGGCAAAAATGGCCGCAAGCCAAGAAAGACGAGGGGGGAGAAGCGAGCACGACACGAGCAGTGTCTGACGCTTTATCCGGTTTCCCCTTCTTCCCTCGCCGCCCAAACCAAGAAGGGAAAAAGAAATCGAACGAAATTAAACAATCCGAGAGGAAAGCTAGGGTTTTCGCCATGACCACCGCCCCCCTTGAGCTCCTCCACCCCATTCCCAATCTCTCCTAGAGCAAGGCGGATCCCCTTCCCCCGCGAATCTCGCATCCGCGCCAAAGGAGCCGCCTTTCCTTCCCTTTTCGCCCGCTCCCTCTCCTCCATCCGAGGGTTTCCTTTTCCCTTTCCCTCTTCAAAGCCGCCGCATCGCATCGCATCGCGTCGCTGACGGAACAAGCAAGCAACCCGCGCGCTGGGCTAGCGTCATCAGGTAGGCGCTGGCGATCGAGCTCCGAGCGAGGGCTTTGGCGGCGGCGGAGGCGGTCGGATAATGTGTATACTGTGCGCCGTGCAACGGTGGTCGCGGCGCGTCGCCACCATGCTGCCGTGGCTCGTCCTCCCGCTCATCCTCCTCTGGGCGCTCTCCCAGCTCCTGCCCGCCGCCTACCGCTTCGAGGTCACCTCCCCGCGCCTCGCCTGCGTCTCCGTCCTGCTCCTCACCCTCTTCTGGTACGAGATTCTTCTCCCACGCCTCTCCCTTTGGCGCGCTCGCCGCTCAGCGCGCCTCCGCGAGGAGCGCCGCACACACGCTCTTGAGCTCCAGAAGCTCCGCAAGACCGCCACACGCCGGTGCCGCAACTGCAATAACCCGTATAGGGACCAGAACCCTGGCGGCGGGAAGTTCATGTGCTCCTACTGTGGTCACGTATCCAAGCGGCCTGTTCTTGACCTTGGCCCTGCAGGGAAGGTCCCAACTGGGTGGCCTTGCAGTCAGGATTGGGCCAATGCTGTTGGTGACCCGGGTTACTGGCTTGACCTGCGGTGCTCCGCTGATAACTCATACTCAGGGTTCTCATGGCGGCTGTTCTCGTGCTTTTACGTGAGTATGGCGTGGTTCTGGAAGAAAGTATTCAGGTTTGGGTCATCAGGGGACAGTGGTGACTTGGGCCGGGATGGCAGAATGTTGACAAAAGGAGGAGAGAATGGAGGGAAGGCTGAGGAGAGCAGAGTGGACAAGGCAAAAAGAAAGGCTGAGGAGAAGAAGTTGGCGAGGCTAGAGAGGGAAATGCTGGAGGAGGACGAAAAGAAGCAGCGGGAAGAGATGGCAAAACTAGTGGAGGAGCGGAGAAGGCTGAGAGATGAGAAAGCAGAGGCTGAGGAAAGATCCAAAGGCGCTACCCCTGTCGGGGAGAAGGATTCTAGGAAGGAAGCAGAACGAAAGCGGCATGAGAGAAGGAGGAAGGAAGACAAGGGATCAAGCAAGAGTAATTCAGATTGCGAGGATATTGAGAGAAGAGTAAGCAGAGAGGGTGAGTGGAAGCGGGACTTTGACAGAAGGAATGAGCCAGACAAACGGGATGCAGTTAGAGTTGGGGCAGAGGGATACAAGCCTCATAACTTTGATGCTAACACTCAGGGTAGTAAAATAGTACAGAGCAGGACGAAGTACTTTGGCCGTATGACTGGAGGTTTGTTATCTTCTTCCAGAGGTTTCGGCGGTGGTTCCATTTTTGGTAGAAGTGCTCAGGCCCCTGCTCCTCAAGCTAACAAGGTGACCAAACCGATTGTTACTGCAACTGACCAGAGTAACACAGTTAAAAGGGATCCCCAGCCTGCAGCTGCACAAGCAATGGCCAAATCTTCTACAACTGGAGAAACTAGAAATATGTGGACTAATTCTTATCAACCTGTAAGAAGCAAACATGACTATATTACTCTAAATTTTTGTGATTATACCAATTGGCATAAGTTCTTTACACCTATTTGCCATTTTACATCTAATTATTTGTATTATGCTATATGCAGGTTAGTCCAAATATGCAGCCACATCCTAAGAAGTCATGGCATCAACTGTTTAGTCGCTCAACGTCAGTTTCCCCTTGTCCTGATATTACTGCTTCAGCTCGCGAAAAAAATCGGCAGCCAGAACCAAATGGAGCTCAGATAAGCAGTGCCCACAATTTTCTTGCTCAGTATCCTCCTCTGGACAGCAAGCCAAGGTTAAACCAGTCCATCCAATTTACAGGGTTTCCACCAGTAAATGGGGTACCTCCCAACAAGCCTATATCTCATTTTCCAGCTGGACATGTGCCCTTCTATGCTGAGGCTGAACCAACAGTATTTGAAGAGCCAGAGAGATTTGAGGACCCATGCTATGATCCAGATGCAATTGCATTGCTTGGGCCAGTTTCAGAGTCCCTAGACAACTTCCCTCCAGACTGGGATAACAGGTTTATCTTGAGTGCTGTCACCAAGGAACCACATGTTAAGCCGTCACCAATTGAGTCTCCCCTGTCAAGATCACGTGCTGTTGAAGAAAAGCCTACTAAACCCTCACATTTTTCTATTTCCAAAGGGCCTGATGGTTCCGTGACTCCTGAAGCTACAAATGAGCATGGCACATGGCAAATGTGGAGCACACCATTGGTTCAAGACAGTTTAGGCCTGCGAGGTCCTCAGACGCAGTGGCTTCTACCAAACAAGAATCAGTTTAACCATGATGTCAGTAACTTGAATGGCGGAACAAGGAGCGCCCTTGGTACTGGTGTGCATAACAATGATTTATGGCTGCAGAAATCACCCTTCCAGCAATTGCCTCTTGATACAGAGAGTCTGTTCCTTTCACATGATTTTCCAGAAAATGGTATTCACCGTGACATGGGTTTTGGATCTCCAAACAAAGTAGCCCGTGCACACCCCTTTGGGCCACCTGGTCCTGGTCCTGGTCATCCTTGGTCCAAGTAAGTCCTTGTGATGTTTTCTTTCATTCTTTTCTAAATCTTTTGCGGCAATAAGGTCTTAGGTTATTACCTGTTTACTCCATTGACAGTGATCTTTTTTTTTCATGAGATTGTGTCAAATTGTTAATGTGTGATATGGGTGGTCCAGTTTACTACTAAGTATAGCTTTATCTATCAATACATATAAGACCCCAAGTGCTCAAAAGACAAATGATTTTATATTCCTACATGAACATGTCCATGAGTTCATATATCATGCACATGTTATGTGTGTGTAATTGTTTGCAGTTTATTTTATAGTTTTCAACCAAGAGATTTTTGTAATACTGCCAAACAGATTGGTAATCAAGGCAAATTAAAAGGAAAGTGCATTGTTTTGTATGCAACACAACCAAGGCTGAGCCTCATCTTTTATTATATAACATGTGTGTAAGACTCTTTGGCCTCTGAACCAAGCTCCGGTAATATTTTACAGTTTGGTGGAAATTTTATATATTTCTTGTGCAAGAGAAATACTGAAATATGTTACTTAACATGCAATTCGGTACTTTTGCTTATGTGATTAATCAGTCCTGCAATTAGGTTGGTTAGCTGGGTTAGTAGTAGGAAAACGGAATTTATGAGAGATTGTTTTATTGGTCAGCCTATTCGACCATTGTGTTTCCTTAGTTTAATGCTGGGTTGAGGGGGATTGAAAGGCTTTGATCTGGCTTAACTTAACCCCTCCATCAGCCCAGCGTGTTTGTTGGTGAAACACAATCTATTATACGTATTGTTAGTCAAGACTTTGTTTCAACAGTTTCGTGGATCACAGCTATTATTTCCATTTATTTATGAGAAGCTTAGTAGTAATGCTATTTTCAGTGCAGTAGGCTAGTAGCAAAGAAATATAAATAAAATATGATTGATACATTGTGGGATGTGTGTGTGTGTGTGTGGAAGGGGGGGGGGGGGTAGATGATATTTCGTTAGGGTCCTTATTGAAATGATTTAGCGGCCTTTGACTTAAACTTCAGCATGTGCATTATGTTACTACTGTCTGGCATTGGTGAAGGGAAGCGCTTACTCCAAGCCAATGATGTTTTGTTTGTTGGTTTGTTGCTAGTATTTATTAAAAAAATGCTGTGTTTTTGATAATCATTCTGTTGCAAAATAAGGTATATGGCTACCCATATTGAAGCTTTCACCAAGAATTAATCCAATAATATAAATGTGGTTCTACACAAAAAGGATACGACTGGATTCATCTTCCGAAGCACTTACATATGATTATGTTTTTTTGACCATCAAGGAATTTACAGTCGAAAGTCCTATTTAGACAGTCAAAATATGGCCTACATTTTGCAGCGGATCGAGTATCTCGTAGTTTAGATTTGCTCTACCAGTTTGCTTTACTAGTTTACCTGTTGGGCTTGTTGTGAATGAGGCATCTTCGAGCATGATATCTAGTTTTGTTTCCTGTCTTGCATTGGTGAGACATGCCTTTGTTTCAAAAACTTAGTTGTGGAAGCGACTCTTGGAAACACAAAATTGAGTATATTCTTAGCTTAGCTAGATGAATTGGGTCAAGCAGGTGTACATGGTATGGATGGTACAACTGGGAACAACTGGTTTAAACAGACCTGGTTCCATGCTTGAGCCTCTTAGCCAATAACAACTCATGTTAAACTACTTACTGTGCAAACTTTCCAGTTCGGACTTTTGGGACCAGGGATGATAAAATCATCATTTTATTCACCTGGTCTGTTTTTTTCCATAAAAAAAATGCTCTTTTCATACAGGGTTGGTTGTGCAGGCTGGAGTAGCAACACTGTTGGGTTGGTACGGAGATGCTAATGGTTTCCCTCTGGAACCAGGTTAAACAGTTTAAAACTCTAGGTTAGTGAACCGAGGCATGCCCGGATGGCTAGGTAGTGATGATACTGCCCAGCCCGCCCGCGTTCGAGCCTCCGCGCTTGCAAACGCGTGTTGTATACACAACTACCTCTATCAGAACCAGAGCTGCGGGTTTCTTCCCCGTACGGCCAACCATTAAAACTCTAGGTTAGTAACTTAGTACTAAAGCGAGTATAATAGGGTTATTTCTAGGCTATCTATTAATCCATGTTTACTGGATTAACAGATTTTAGCCACTTTTTTCTAGGCTATCTATTGATATATGTTTATTAGATTCAAAGAAGATTTAGCCACTTAGTTTGGAGAAGTATCTTCTATATTTAACTTTGAGCCCATACAGCAATATTCATGTGACGAGAATTACAGAGATCTATGGTTGTTCAGAAACCATCAATATTAGTTCTAGGCTTGATGTAGGTCTGCATTGAGCAGGTTTGGTACATGGGTGTCAGTTAATTATTCACCGTTACTGTGAAGTACCAGGAGTCACCACCATTTATCAGTTTTTCCTTACCGGCATTGTTCGGTATCACTTGAATGTGTGGCATTTCGTCTGGTAGATAGGATTCACTTCAATGTTTTAAGCACTCTAATGCTGAGAAAGTATCTTAAAACTACATTTGAACATATTTGGGTCATTTAATTTTTTGAGGACTGTTACCTGTTTGGTCAGATATTGCATCTACATGTTCTTAGTTTTCTAGTAATATATTCTCAAATCCGTGTATGGCTTACGCGAGATGCAAGCTATATTAATCTATGATCATTATCTATGGGTGCTTGAGTTTACTTTGAGTTTTTCTGTTACAGTTGGAACCTCTCAGAAGTATACGAACTTTTCATAGGAATGTTATGCTTGTTCATAAAATTAGAACTCATGCCTTGTTATGTTTACAGGGAGGAACTGGTGCAGAATGGACCTCAGGAAGCTAGTCAAATCCACTCACCCACTGGAGCTCATGCCGGTTTATTTCCAACTAATCCCGATGTACAGTCAGTTTGGTCTTTTGATAAAAAAAGAGACAGCGTGGAACTTATAAAATGATATTCCTGAGCCAAGGCTCCCTTGCCTCCCACCTTCTAGTTTAGGGAGTTGAGGAGATATGTTGGACTGTATTCCCTTACCGAAACGAAACATAGCCCTTTTATTTAGCAATGCGCACATGTTAATGCTGCCCTCACCTGGTGTTTTTGTTTGGTGTCTCTCAAGTTCTTTTTTGCGTGGATTTTATGCAAAATGCAGTGCGAACTCAATGAGCGCGGCATTGGATGTCTGAGCTAAGCTGATTTGCCCTTACCCTTGCAGCGAACAGTGAGAGACCATCTGGTTTCTGGGTCACTTGCCTGATGGCAGGTGCTGCTGGCACTATCTGCTTTGCTTCATCTTATCTTGCCCTTCTTTTTTGTGTCCATCTCAGTGATGGAGAATGATATTGCAATTTTGTTCAATCTACGTCGTAGCTTGTTTTGCATTTCTATGAAAGGTCAGCTAAACTTTGCAGTGGAGACAGGAGCTATCTTGCAGAATTTAGATTACACTGAATAAAACCTGTCATCTTCTCTCAGTGCAGAAAATACTGTGACTTTACCAAGCAAATACTGTGAGCTGAGCAAAGACATACCTAAACAATATGATATAAATTAAACCGAAAATGACATCTTTATGTCTAAAAGGATTGTATATTACTATACATTATTAGGCGAGACAATAAGTGTGGATGCTTCTAGATGAATCTGAAAATTTTGCTGAATTACTACAACTCTTTCATGATCTCCCTAATTTGCGAAGCATTTAATTTCTCAAAATTTCTTCATTTGAAACTGCCATATATGAGAATTGATTTAATAATTCCATGTTGCCGTATGTAGGTGCTTTTTCATGCTAACAGAAACATTTTAATCCCGTCATGTTAGCAGAAACTAAAGGGCAACACATCCACCCTTTCAGTCACACCATCATTAGAAGTATAGTTACTATTTTGTGCTTGCTCTCTTAACACTGGAGGTATCATCACAATGCAAGATAAAAAGCAAATGACAAAACAAAGCACACCATCATTAAAAGTATAATAACTATTTTGTACTTGCTCTCTTAACCTGGAGTTATCATCACAAAGCAAGAACAAAAGCAAATGACAAAACAAAGCACTAGGGACCACACGTTTTGGATACGGACATGGTCTTCAAAACAAAATTTGTCTGCTGATTTATTTCTAGAACTGCACAGTATTCCCTATATGATATTATGAACTGCTTTTGAAGATAAAGCTATACATATGATTTCCATGTTTGTACTCTGTTATATTCAAAATTATGGTAGCATTTCGAGGAATCGACGAAATGTAGTTTACTATATTCTGTTAACTGTATTAGTTGTTTCTGAACTTCCACATCGAAAAGTAAATATTCCCAACTTAACTTAGGATAGAAAAGGTCAGTGTGGCAAATAATAAATTTCTGAAGTAAAGTGTGACAAATGATAAAATATTCCGATAGAAAAGGGCTCTCACGATCTAGGTTTCCACGCGCCACCCCTCTTATGCTGGTTCATCGTCGTCATCCTCCTCCTTCGCTTGCTCCACCAGTGGTAGTGTGCGGGAGGCCCCGACCAACTAGTGGGAGTTGTAGTGATGGTCACATGAGCACGAGACTCCGTAGTACCTTTTGTGGGAGGATTTACAAGCATATATCGAACCTAAGGATCTAAGATTAGCCATATTCTCTTACCGAGGCTAGAGTATTCATGGCCTCTAGTCACGTTCCCAGTCAAATCGGACTTCCGAAATTACTCTATTCGTGTTATGTTCTATCGAGCACGGATGGTGAAACATAAGATAAAAACAGGAATCATACATGAGAGATGATGAAAAAAAAGAAGCAAAGTTGATTGTCTTGATGAGACATACAAAATTCATGTTGGTAATTTCTTCATCGAGATTGTCGGTTTCTTCTCTCTTTTAGCTCCCAAACTGGTGGTGATCACGAGTCTAAGCACTCATGGGAGTTAAAGTCTAACTAAAACTGTTGACATAGGTATTGCCCTACGGATGCCTAATGTTAACCTACCCGGTCCGGTCCAGCAGAAGCCCACGAGACGATGTACCCATGATGGCGAAGCCCAAGAGGATTTCGGGTGGCCCAAACCCAAGAAGGATGCACTCCTTAAATAACACGACTCACTTTAGATAGAAATTCAAAGGAAGAAACCCTAACTTGTAACCGACTCGACCTACCCGGGACCTGGTCTATCTATATAAAGGCCAAGAGGGCACGACGAGGAGGACGAATCCACAACCCTAGCATACACACCGCCAGATCTCATCTGCGCACCCCCGGTAACCTTCGGCTTCGCCATTAATCAAGAGCAGACAAGCAGGAGTAAGGTTTCCCCGAGGGCCCGAACCTGGGTAAATCTCGTGTCCCGTGTTGCTTTTTTGCTATCCGTTCCGCGATCTCCAGCGTCCCCTCCTTCTCTAAAACCCAAGTCCATAACAATGGTCATTGCTAAGTCGGACCCTCGTCAACTGTACAAAGAAGAAGAAAAATCAAACATACTAAAATGCAATGGTTCATAGGATATTCTGAGATGAATCTCGAGAATATCAAGGTTATAACTCAAAGAAAGGATGAATATAAAATGGACTCTTCATGTAGCTAACCCGGTCTCAAGCATTAGTTATGTCTCCCTATCAGTGTGTGTGCCGTCAGATCCAACAAAGCGACTGGGAGGACATCTAGGTCTTCGTTGTTCGTCACTTCGGCCCATGCGGCTATTATGATGGTAGTGCTTAACAAGGTATCCTTTGGCTTCTTCTCTAGCTTCAATGGTACATGTATTGTGGGATCAAACAACGAGTTCTTTGCGGAAGTACAGAAGTTGGGTTTTTTCTTCGTCAGACCGATGGTGTTGTGGCAACAATGAGACGATTTGGTTATTCTATCGACTCAGATGGATGTTTAGGTGTGATTAGATGGATGTTTAGGTGTGATAGCCCCAATGTCATCTTCTTCTCCAGGCCTTGGATCCTTCAAAATTGATGTCGTCAATATTTGTCGGTAGAGGTCGACTGTTTGCATGGATACTACTTTCTTGTCCTATTGATGACGTGAAACTCCAAAGACAACAATATTGTCACACCATCGACATGTATCGTATGTACGTGATTGAGACTCCTAGAGGCTGGACTATATTTTCCTTTTTCTTTAGGGGCTTTCTTGTAATGGTGATGTTTAATTACTATAGAGATCTGATTTCTCCGCAAAATGAAAATCAGTTTTTTTTTCTTCCTCCCTGTTCATATATATACGAATTTAAATAAATTTGTGATATCTTCTGGGAACAGATGTAATAGATATAATTCACAACGGAGGGTATACAAAATTATATATTACAGTAATAAAAAAAAAGCGAATACAAGAGTAATGCAAAAAAAAAAAAAACTAGAGAAAGGAGGCAAAAATGACGCTTTATCTGGCCCCCTTCCCTCGCCGACCAAACCAAGAAGACGAAGAGAAAAAATCAAACGAAATTACACAATCCGAGAGGAAAGCTAGGGTTTTCGCCATGGCCACCGCCCACCTCGAGCTCCTGCACCCCTCCAATCCCAATCTCTCCTAGGCAACGCGGATACCCTGCCCCGCATCTCGCATCCGCGACAAAGAAGCCGCCCTTCCTTTCGGCCTGCTCCCTCTCTTTCATCTCAGGGTTTCCTTCCCCTTTCCCTTTCCGCCCTCAAAGCCGCCGCATCGCATCGCGTCGCCTCCCGAGCAAGCAAGCGACCCGCTATTGTCATCAGGTAGGTGGTGAGATTCGGAGGGAGGCGCTGGCGATCGACCTCCGGGTGAGGGTTTCGGCGGCGGCGGCGGCGGCGGTCGGATAATGTGTATACTGTGCGCCGTGCAACGGTGGTCGCGGCGCGTCGCCACCATGCTGCCCTGGCTCGTCCTCCCGCTCATCCTCCTCTGGGCGCTCTCCCAGTTCCTGCCGGCCGCCTACCGCTTCGAGGTCACCTCCCCGCGCCTCGCTTGCGTCTCCGTCCTCCTCCTCACCCTCTTCTGGTACGAGATTCTTCTCCCACGCCTCTCCCTTTGGCGGGCACGCCGCTCTGCGCGCCTCCGCGAGGAGCGCCGCACCCACGCTCTCGAGCTTCAGAAGCTCCGCAAGACCGCCACACGCCGCTGCCGCAACTGCAATAATCCTTACAGGGACCAGAACCCTGGCGGCGGGAAGTTCATGTGCTCCTACTGTGGCCACATATCCAAGCGTCCTGTGCTTGACCTCGGCCCTGCAGGGAAGGCCCCGGCTGGGTGGCCTTGCAGTCAGGATTGGGCCAATGCTGTTGGCGACCAGGGTTACTGGCTTGACCTGCAGTGCTCCGCCGATAACTCATACTCAGGATTCTCACGGCGTCTGTTCTCGTGCTTTTGCTTGAGTATGTCATGGTTCTGGAAGAAAGTGTTCAGGTTTGGGTCATCAGGGGTTAGCGGTGGCTTGAGCCGGGATGGCAGAGTGCTGACAAAAGGAGGAGAGAATGGAGTGAATGCCGAGGAGAGCAGAGTGGACAAGTCGAAAAGGAAGGCTGAAGAGAAGAGGCTGGCAAGGCTGGAGAGGGAAATGCTGGAGGAGGAGGAAAAGAAGCAGCGGGAAGAGATGGCAAAACTAGTGGAGGAGCGAAGAAGGCTGAGGGATGAGAAAGCAGAGGCTGAGGAAAGGTCCAAAGGCGCTACCCCTGTTGGCGAGAAGGATGCTAGGAAGGAAGCAGAACGGAGGCGGGTGGAGAGGAGGAGGAAGGAAGACAAGGTTTCAAGCAAGAGCAATTCAGATTGCGAGGATGTTGAGAGAAGAGTAAGCAGAGACGGTGAGAGGAAGCAGGGCATTGAGAGAAAGAATGAGACAGACAGGCGTGATGCAACAAGAGTTGGGACAGAGGGATATAAGCCCCATAACACTGAAGCTAACAATCATGGTAGTAAGATTGTACAGAGCAGGGGGAAGTACTTTGGCCGTATGACTGGAGGTTTCGGTGGTGGTTCTTTTTTTGGTAGAAGTGCTCAGGCCCCTGCTCCTCAAGCTAACAATGTGACTAAACCACTTGTTACTGCAACTGACCAGAGTAATGCAGTTAAAAGAGATACCCAACCTGCCGCCACACCAGTAATGTTTAAATCTGCTACTGCTGGAGAAACTAGAAATTCATGGAGTAATTTTAATCAACCTGTAAGTAACATGGCATTACTGTTTTAGTGCACACTGTTATCAGTCGAACAAATAGCCTATAATTGTTTTCACCTGGTTGACCATCTTACATATTAACTATTTGTGTTATGTTATGCAGATAAGTCCAAATATGCAGGGACATGCTACAGGCGTTAAAAAGTCATGGCATCAGTTGTTTAGTCGCTCAGCATCAGTTTCCCCTCTTCCTGATGTTACTGCTTCAGCTCGTGAAAAGGGCATGCAGCCTGAACCAAATGGAACACAAATAAGTAGTGCTCAGAATTTTCTCTCTCGGTATCCTCCTCTGGACAACAAGCCAAAGTTAAGCCAATCCATGCACTCGACAGGGTTTCTGCCAGTGAATGGTGCACCTGCCAACATGCTGCTATCTCATTTTCCAGCTGGACACTTGCCCTTCTATAAAGAGGCAGACACAACATTACTGGAAGAACCAGAGCAATTTGAGGATCCATGCTATGATCCAGATGCCATCGCATTGCTTGGGCCTGTTTCAGAATCTCTAGACAACTTCCCTCCAGACTGGGATAGCAGGTTCGTCTTGAATGATGTCCCCAAGGAACCACATGTTAGGAACCCCATGCCTTCACCAATTGAGTGTCCTCTATCAAGATCACGGGCCGTTGAAGAAAATCCTGTTAAACACTCACATTTCTCAACTGCAGAAGGGCATAATAGCTCAATGTCAGCGGAGGCTACCAATGAGCAGGGCACATGGCAGATGTGGAGCACACCATTGGTTCAGGACAGTTTAGGCCTGCGAGGTCCTCAGGCACAGTGGCTTCTACCAAATGCAAATCAATTTAACCATGGTGCCAATCATTTGAATGGTGGAACAAGAAGCCCCCTTGGTGCTGGTTTGAATGATAACGGTTCATGGCTGCAGAGATCACCCTTCCAGCAATTACCTCTTCATACAGAGAGTCTGTTCCTTTCACACAATGTGTCAGAAAATGCTATACACAATGACTTTGGTTTTGTATCTCCAAACAAAGCAGCCCGTGTACACCCCTTTGGGCCACCTGATCCTGGTCATTCATGGTCCAAGTAAGTCCTTTGAATTTTTTTATTTCCTGCAACATTTACGTTTTATATCCTTATCAATTGTTTGACATTTTTAACGTGAGCCCAAAAACTTGTTCATATGCTGTAAGAGAATAATCACCCGCACAGCCGTACACCCTAGCCTCCATATGTTGGTAGTGCGTATTTTTGTGGCTATGTTAGACTAGTTATTAATATGTGATTGAGAGTGTCTTATCTACTGTGTATAGCTTTGTGTATCAATACAAGTAAGCAGCAATGCACTGAAACATTTATATGATATTTCTACAAGAACATAGACATGAATGTATATACATGGCATGTACTCCCTCCGTTCCAAAGCTTAAGGCTTATTTTTTTTTCAAAAGTCAAACTATGTAAAGTTTGACCACGTTTTTAGAAAAATATATTAATATTTACAATATGAAATCCATACTTTTTGATACATCATGGAACATAGTTTCACATGGTATCTATATAATATCATAGTTCTTTATATTTTTTTCTAAAAGTTTGGTCAAACTTTGAGTAGCTTGACTTAAAAAAAAAATCCTTAAGCTTTGGAACGGAGGTAGTATCTGTAACTATAGAAGCTTAATAGACATGTTCTGTAATAGTATGACTGACTGCTTAGATATTTCTACACTATTCCGTGCTAGAATGAGCCATCTTGTTGTATTGTGAAACACATGTACTCCATGGGTATTTGGTTGGTCCTTTTGTCTCTAGGCACTAGAAGCACCAATAATCTTTGACACATCGGTGGAAATTTCGTATTAGTGCTGTGTATGAGAAATAATTACGTATGCTACATGGTATGCAGTTCAGTTGTTCTGCATATGTGGTGAATGATAATGCCATTTTGGCTTTAGATTTTTATTTATTTCTGTATTTGGTGTTTGCTGGTGGTTCATGCTGATGGTCAATTGGTATCTGAAACTACTACCTCCATTCCATAAATTTTTCTAAAAGTCAAACAACACAAAGTTTGACCAAGTTTATTGAAAAAACTATCAACGTCTACAATACAAAATCAGTACCATTAGATACATTGTGAAATATACTTCCATATTATGTCTATTTGGTCATGTAAATGTTATTAGTTTATTCTGTAAGGTTGGTCAAACTTTACACTATTTGACTTTAGCAAAAATATTATACTCCTTTTTGGGAATGGAGGTAGTATTAGGTACTCCCTCCGATCCAAATTAATTGACTCGGATTTGTATAGATTCGGATGTATCTAGCACTAAAACATGTCTATATACATCCGAATTTAGACAAATCCAAGTCAATTAATATGGATCAGAGGGAGTAGCAAGAATGGCAATTGAACCTTTCAATTAGATATGTTGGTTGCTTGTCAAAAATTTGTTGGAAGTGAACCACCAATGGAAGATAAGAGACTCAATGGTTATTGTTTCCATTTACTTGTAGAAACTTTCTTCCTGTGCTATTTTCAGTTTAGTCACTGGCACACCGAAGTCAGTCTTAGTCTACAATGTCAAACAGAAATGTATTATTTAGAGGGTATGAATTGCCTGGCAATCATCAAGTCATCATACCTGGAATGAGAACAGTGATAAACCTTTTAAGTAATAAAGCGCCCTTGATGGAAAGAAATAGTGGGTACGTGATGTTCTCTTAGGGCACACAATGCACTTCACTGTTCTTTGATGTATCGATTCCAGCATGTCCTTTCTGTGGCTTATCTGCCATTTGTGCTGTGCATAATAGCTCACTGCAAGCTAAGTCTGTCCTGTTTATTGCTATCATATTCTATTTTTTGTTATGCTGTTACAAGCGCTTTAATTTTACCTTACCAGTTTAAGGGACTGACAATATGCTCAGTTTGTAAGTTGGATCATTTTAATATTTGATATCAAACTCTAGGGCAACTAAATGAATTCCGTTTCACCCAGAAAGCCAAGATGAATCGTCTGTTTGCTTGTATGCATAATGGCACACCTATTAGCTCGTGTAGCCTTCAAGAAATTGATAGCATAAATTAAGTGTTCGGAATTCTAGATGTATAGAATTTTTATGAATAATATTCACTAGCGGCGATCAGCTACCTGCATCCATTTTGCCCTTCCTTTGAATGAGCGATCTTTGAAGGTGGTAGCTAGTTTTGTTTCCTGGCTTGCATGGACTGGAGGTCCTTTATGTAAAAAACTTAGTCATTGAGGTGTTGCCACTTGCCAGGACACACCAAACTGTGCATCATTCTTGACAGCAGATTTGGTTCAAGATGGAGTACTTGTTATGGTTTGTCCAACTGGGAGCAACTGGTTCTAACATAATAAGGGCATGCTTGTTTTGAGCCCAAGTTCACCTCACCACAAATTTGGCTATGCTTACCATGATATGCAAGAGAAATGAACTAGGGCAGGCCAGTTAGCATGAAGCCACGACACCACTCATCAACTCCATGCTGGAAAAACATACCCTCAGTTCCAAGCTGGAGCCATTGAACCAACCATCAACTCCAAGATGAGAAATACGAAAGAAACTAGCTTCTAGATTTGTAGTTTTCTTTTGCAATCTGTAGTTATCTTTCATGTTAAATTAGTTTGTATGCACTTTCTAAAAAATCGGGGCAAGAAATGAGAAACTATCATTTTTTTCATTTTGGTTGAAAATTGCTCTTTCCCTTCGGTTGAAAATTGCCAGTAGTTCCTTTGCTTGTTTTCTTATCTTGGTATTGTGGAGGTCAGGGTGGAAACGCTGCAGAATTGATAACGAACAATGGGAGGTCACTAGTTGCATCCTTGTGAGTTGGTATTGAAGAGTATGTCCTGGATTCAGCTCTACTTGGACATACACATGTGTCAGAATCTGACTCAGACTCGGATTCAGGTGTTCTGACCCGGCATGGTTTTATGGACGTGAATGTGACATGGATTTGGGATGTCCGACGTGGCGGAGAAGTAAATACAAAATAGGTAGTAGGTGTCTGGGTAACATGGAAACACGATTTGTGTGATGAGAGAGTTATGTGTTCCATTGTTGGTCAGGCCCAGTAGTACAGTTACTACTGTATTTAGTGTTGGTCCTTTGCCCTGGAGTAGGTATTAGAGAATGCCTTAAAATTACTTACAAAACAGATTATTGCCATCTATGTATTATGGACTGTTAATTGCTTAGTGAGATCTTTCATTTGCTGGAGCAGGTGCCTGCAATTATGATTTCTTAAAAAAATCAAAGAATATTACTGTACTTGGGCTTTTGGTCCAGGCCCAGGACTGAAGCCTGGGAGTCCTGGCTGTGCATATTTTCTATGTTCTCAAGAGATATTACATATTCAGTTTATCTATGTGTAGTGTTATTATGTACTTGCTTGATAGAATTAGTACTCATGCCTTTGCTATGATCAATGCAGGGAGGAACTGATGCTGAATGGTCCCCAGGTAGCTAGTCAAGTCCGTTCACCGACTGGAGCACATGCTGGTTTATTTCCAAGTAATCCAGATGTACAATCAGTCTGGTCGTTTGATAAGAAAATAGACAGCATAGAAGTTATAAAATGATGATAGGCCGCCTGAAGCAAGGCGCTCCCTTGCCTCCCACCTTCCAGTTGAGGGAGCTGAGGAGATAAAGCATGCCGGACTGTATTCCCTTATGCCGAAAAAGAAACACAGCCATTTTATTTAGTAATGAATGAATCACCCACCTCTTAACATTGTGCCCATGCATCAGTTGTCAGGCTTCTCGCCCGAAACTCTTGTTTTGGTGCGTATTTTTGGTGGATTAAATGCAATGTGGTACGGTATCTCGTCGTGCACTTGCTTGCTTTTTTTGCCTGGTCATGCTTTGTTGTGACCGGTGAGGTGATCACATTACCGGAGTGCATGTGTTTGGGCAGACACTCAATCTTAGCCAGTCCGTGCGAAGTTTGCCTGTTATTTACTATCATATTCTGCAGATGGTACTGCATTCAGTGCTGGAGTGAAAACAATGGCTGAGAAACTGCTGCCTGTTGAGATTAGCCGCTCTGGTGGCGCATCTTATCCAGCTGCGCCTGCGACGTCCATTTAATTTGTTGAATGGAATTGAAGGTGACGTCGCAAAGTTTTCAATCCGCATGCGTCCGTTCTAGGATCAGCTTTGGTTGACAAAAAATGAAAGAAAATTCATACCAAGTCCGAGTGTGTGTGTGTGTGTAAAACATGTGCTGCAACTTGCAAGTGGCTCACTAGTTGCCAGTGGCCACTTGCGACCATTCTGCCAGCCTAACTTGGATGTTTATTTTTCATTATCTGTGGTGCTGCGGAACGAAATTTCCATGGTGATGTGGACATGGTAGTTGCCGTGTGACGAAAGCTCGGAAGTTTTTCGACTTGGTTAGGCGATCTGTAGCTGGAACAATGCGGATGGATCGGCAGATACTCCGGGAAACCATCAAGATAGAAGTCCTTTTAGATGATGAGAGCTTTGTCTTTGCGTGCTGTATCGGACATGCATCTCCATCAGGTTGCATACCACGTCTTTGTGGACAAGCAAAAAGCGAATGACTGGTGCGCACACCCCTGAAGACTAGTGTAGGCTGAAACTGAAAAGGTTGAAAAATCAAGCGAGAAGCATATCCCTTAGGCTACGGACATTGTCCTTTCGTAGTGACTGGTGCGTAATGTGTCGCGATAACGTACTACTAGTAACTAGGAAGAGTACCAATCACGCTATTTTTTTTAAATAATACATTTTTTAATTGAATTTCACAAATAATACATAAAACAGGCAAATCAGAATTGTTTGTTTGCCGGTCGTTCATCAGACGATACATCGCTTTCATCGGACGACACCCTGCGGCAACGCTAGGGTTTGTAGGGTGTCGTCTGAACGAACAACGAAAGTGTCGTCTGCTGAACGGACGATAACGTGTCGTCTGTTGAACGGATGAAACGAGTCTGTCGCCTGTCGAACGGCCGACCGACCAACAAATTTGCAATTTGTCCGTTTTGTATATTATTTGTGCAATTCAATAAAAAAATGTATTATTTAAAAAAATTAGCACCAATCACAGTTAG
The DNA here is from genome assembly GCA_030063025.1 of Avena longiglumis. Classification (NCBI taxonomy): domain Eukaryota; kingdom Viridiplantae; phylum Streptophyta; class Magnoliopsida; order Poales; family Poaceae; genus Avena; species Avena longiglumis. The sequence goes on from CP125979.1 coordinate 214,380,685, forward strand.
AATTGCGTACATGTTTCTTTATATTTGTGGCAGCAATGTCGGAAAGCTCCGGTGCTATCTGTGTATTAAAAATTTAAAACTATATTTACAAGTTTCAGACAATTTTGAAACAGAATCCTAGAAATTGCTAACAATGTACTATCTCACAAATGTGCAAAATCTCAATTCAAAATGTAAATCACTATATTATAGATCTTACAATATTGTTATTTTTTTGTGTAGCTTAAAATACACATTATTTTGAATTGAGATTTTACACGTTTATGGTATAATTCAGGGGCTGCATCCTGATTTGTTTTTTGAAACTCCAAAAAAAAAATGATTTTTGATTTTTTAAAGAGCGTCATCATTGGTGCCCATGTGCACCAAATCTCCATTCCAACAATGTTTGTTATACAACTATACTATATAGTGTTATGGTGTAGTTGCAGTTTCATTCTATGCATGAAGATTTGTTTTGGTTTGAGATTTACTCCAACACAATGTGTACTCTTTCTCTGCCATCTGTTTGTTTACATAAAGGAATATTGATTGTTTTCTTTCCCTTTAGGGGATACATTGATATATATGGTACGCTTTTGACATACTCTCGAAAGAAGTACTCCGTATTTCATTTGGTTAGGCCTGGCCGGGTACGGGTACGTAGGTAAGCTGCACATGGCTTGCACCCTGAGCCCGTAACCGACTCAACGACACCCACGTTCTCAATCCATTCCTGATTTCTTCGTGGAACTGAATAACCGGTTTCGTAAGCGACGACAACAATGCCGTAGCTGTATCCCGTCCACCTTGGGAGGCAGCTATAGCTAATAATCTGTACACAATCATTTGTGCTCTCCACCACTGAACTGACTAAGCACTAAGCAGTGGTTGGCAACCACTCATCACCTACGGGTATGTTGACATTCAGAAACAAGCAAACGACCCGGCGGTGGGATTAGGCTAATCATTCCTTGTTGACACTCTGGCTGATTGTCAATGCGCCACTTGTTAATTTCTTTCTCTCCGAATTGGACCAACTCTTCTGTCTCCGAGTTGGATGAACTCTTCTGCCTCATGTCATGGGGGGTTGTATGTAGTGGACGAGCAAGTTTGAGCCCCATTTCTACCTTAATTTCAAAAGCCTGATACAGAAGTTCAGAGAGGGAGAGAGAGGCATGCAACAACTTAGCCATGGTCAATACTATTTCCCGTCCATCTTCTAGAAGGCCATTATTTGCTTCGCTTTCGTACGCTATTCACCACAGCCAGTGGTACACGACGTGGGCACTGGGCCATCCGTTCAAAGCAGGTGAAACAACCTTGAAGCCAAGATGAAGCGAAAAAACAAAACAAAAATAAAGGATATTTATTTGACCATTTTAGGGCCACATTAAAATGTACATGAAGGCTAATTTACAGATCTTCATGTCTTTCTTAGCACTGTCTTTTTTAGAAACACAGCACGGACACACACGACCACAAATGCACGTGCGCACGTTCTATTCAACATCTTCACGCACCGAGACGACGGTTTTTGAGATTTTTTTTAGGAAACACACTACAAATGCATACGTGTCCATAATGTGTACATACACTCACCCATACCCTAAATCTATAAAGCGGAGAAAGAACGACCACGAAGCTGAGAAAGAACGACCACGAAGCGTCTGGCTCTAGCAGCCAGCACTCTCGGTTGCCGGCATTCCTCCATGTCACGTCATTGCCGCCGGCCTTCCTCCATGTCACGTCATTGCCGCCTTCGCCGTGGCCAGAGGAGTTCTGGAGCCAACCCGTGGGGGACTACCCGCCACAGCGGGAACGCCGCACCCGACGGTACTACCGCGTCGGGGAGTGCGAGCGCCTGTTGAGGGAGGGTTGCGGCATCCAGCACATGGATGTCTCCCTCCCCACCGGCTGTAGCATCCCAGTTGTCTAACCCCTGTAATGCTACATGTCATAATAATAAAATGGGCCACTTCCAACATATAATTGTTGCATCATCATCATATCATGCTCATACCATCATACCACCTTGCCTTTAAGCATCATATAAAACATTTTCTTGTTTGGTTCTTATCTCATGTGCATGATTAATTGTAGTTGCCTCTTGATATTGTATTTGGTTCTTACTAAATTGTTAAATGCCCAAGTTGAGTTGGGGGCATCTCTCTTTTGACTCCACCACCTTTTCTTCCACCACCTTATAATTCCACCATCCAATAATATGGGCTTGGCATTTTATTGAGTTACCCCTAACCCATGTTGTTGGTTGGATCCACTTGATCTTTGCTTGGCCTTGTCCACATTTTGGAATGTAGATGGATAGTGCCATATTAATATCCTTGTTCTCACAAGGATAATTGTGGCATTAATTATCTTGCATGGGCCATGCAAGTGCCCCCCTTTTCCCTGCTATTTGGTTTTTGCTTGTTTTTCTCAATGGACCCCTCCTTCATGGCTTGATCTTGTTTTGTGAGTATTAAACCCTAGCTCTCTCCCTCTCTTTTTCCCCTTAAGCTAAACCCCTACCCCATGGTCCATGCACCTACATGTGCTCATGAGCATGCCCCTACCTTACCACCCTTGCTTGGTTTTGCTTGTTCTTTGAATGGGACATGCATGCACCTATCCACATCATCACCCTGTCCATCTTTCTTACCTCTTATAGCAAAAACCCTAATCCCTACCTAGCTAAAACCATACCCTTAACCATCCTAGCTAAACCCTAGCTAACAAAAACCTAAGCTACCCCAAACCCCATACTAGATAAACCCAAAACCCCAACTAGTCTACACAAAACCAAAGTACTCCCTCTCTCCTTCCCTCTAGCGTGCTGGACCCACCCCACCATGTCCTAGCTACCCCAGCTCGCCACCCTATCTTCCCTCTCTAGTCTGGCCCATACCCATGTCCTAGCTACCCCCTCTCATCAACATAGAAATCCCTCACCTAACCTAGACCGTACCACCCCCTCTCCCCCTCTCTTGCTTTTCCTCTCCTCCCTTTTTCTATCTGCCTACCGCACCCCCTCTAGCTCGACCTGGGCCACGAGTTTCCCCCCAGACCCACCTGGAAGCCACTCACATGCCTACCATTACACCCTGGCCCCCCCATGCCTGGCACGTGAAGAGGAGCCCGACGCCGACGCCACCCTGGCCATCGGCGCCCCCCACGCAACCCTCCTGCCCTCCTCTCGACCTTATCTGCCCACGTCGCCCCAACCTTCCCTGCACCCAGAACCTCCCTTCCTTCCTCCTTCCCTCGCCCCCGGATCGACCATGTCCCCGACCTCTAAACCTAGCGGCACCCCCAGACCCCTTCGCTCGAGTTTCCCGGCGGCGCCAAGAAGACAAGGGCGGTGACGACCTCGCCGCCGTGCAAAGACTCGCTGAAAACCAGCCGGAGGACTGCGCCGCTGCGCCCGTGAACGCCAGACGTCCCGACCATTGCCCGCCGATCCTCGCCGTCCCGAGCCCCGGCCATCGCACTCGCGTTGGTGAGTCCTTCTCCCGCACAACATCCCTCTCCTCTCGCCAGACGTCGCCGTCGCACATCCGAAGCGCTCAAGGCTGCTGTCAGCTGGCCAGCAATGCGGCAGTTAGAGATCTCGAGCAAGTTCAGAGCCCCGCGCCTACAGCCTTCCTTCCGTAGAACTCGAACCTTTGTTGCGATCCGTGACTTCCTCTGCAGTTTTTGGACCGAGGTTTGAGAGCTGACGCGCCGCCATCGACGGCCAAAGATCCGCCAGACGCAGCCAAGAATACGCCACGCTGGCCGTCCGACAGCCATGTAGTTTTGCGCTTTAGCCTTCTCCTTTTTCCGCCTCAAACCCGCTGGCCCCCGAGACCCACCTGCGTCGCTTGCACTTTTGCAATTAGGCTCGAGTTCAGTACACCCAACCCGATCCTCATCCCTAAGCCGCGGCAGCGCGGGCCGACGAGTGGGCCTCACGCCCGCAGACCCACTGTCTGCCTCTCGAGGCTGGGGCCATGTGTGAAACGCCGTCTGTGAGCTGACAGTGCGCCGGGTCCCCCTGTCTGCCTCGAGGCTCGCTGCACTGGTATAAAACGTCTGCTTCTGCATTTTCAAAATTTGATTTAAATAAGTTAATTGTAACTACCTCGGTGAACTACGCTCCTAGATACAAGCCTGGATGAGTGATGGTGGTTGAAATAGTACGGTGGGGCCCCAAAAGCCACTCACTGGTAGTCCTTTCAGACGTCCCAACCACTACCCTCTCAACGGGACTGTGCAGGCGGGCGTGGTCGGCGGTGAAGGGATCAACTACGACACAAGTGGGTATGTACGCAAGCCACCATACAAGAGTACATCAGAGTCACACCATCTAGAAAGAAAGGAAATATACCAACGCCATACGGAAAGATTCAAATGACCTAGATACATCTATAATTTAGGATAACTCCTCATACAACACACATCAGAGTATCATGCGGAAGCGGCAAACAAGATCCGAGTACGGATAAGAAGCAAATAGGCATAAGATGCCAGAGAAAATAAGCACATCCCAACTACAGGTCTCACGGATCCCGTTCCGGAATCTCTACACCGAACGATCGTTGCCCACATCATCGGCTTCTTCCACCCAGTATCCGTCCTGAGAAGGTACCTGTTCATCTGAATCAAGAATTTATCGTGTGAGACCCTAAGGGTACTCAGCAAGACTTAATGCCTCTAAAGGGGACACAACCTGGGGTGACGCAATTGCAGCAAAAGATAAACCCTAGCAATTCTACAGATAACGCTAACCATCCGCCTAACCAATGATAGACGGATGTCCGTGAATTTAAGTGCAACAGTTATAATGGTAATCTCTTCCGATCCATCCTCCTCCCTACTTACCAACAGGGAAGCGGACGAACAACCCCCCATCCGTTGGCAATTTTATTAACCATTCCATGAGTATTGCACTATTTACTAGTCAAGTTACTTTAGTCAGATTGAAAGCGGTACTTTAGTTATGCTTGTCTATGATCAAGAAACTGTGCTCCAAGTCGTCCATATCCGCGGACACGGCTTTCAGAAAGTTTTACCGCCGGGTGCACCAATAGCAACACACGCTCGATCAACCTCGGAAAAACCAAATCAAAACCCAACGAGGCTTTCACGGTGAACAATCACAAGATTCAGAATATTTCAGGGCCACCTTAAGTAGAATCCGAACGGAGTAAGCAAGCCCAGACGGCCTCAAGGTTTGGCGGGACGGCCGTGAACGATCGGGAACCCCAAACGGGCTTGTCGACACCGCGGAATCGTGGTCCGATCCTAAGCGATGCAGTGCGTTACCTGCACAATCGTAAATAAAGCGAATCATGGCATAAGCACAGATCGTAAATAAAACCTCAAACTAGTTTGTGGCCCCAAGAAATAAGACGGAATCAAGCTCTGGTCCAGGGGGGTCCCATATACCTCCCGGATGTGGATAGCGCGATAAATCAAGGAACAGGAATCAAGTACTCGGGGTCTTACGGGACACAAGTGAGCAGGAAAAACCAAATAGCAGATATTGCTCACCGGTGCCACTTTCTTTAGTTTTCCCAGAACTAGAGGCCGTCTCGGGGCTTGCTTACTCCGTTGCGGATTCTACTTAAGGGGTGGCCCCCTGAAATATTTCTGAATCTTGTGATTGTTCAGTCGTGAAAGCCTCGTTGGGTTTTGATTTGGTTTTTCCGAGGTTGATCGAGCGTGTGTTGCTATTGGTGCACCCCGGCCGGGTAAAACTTTCTGAAAGCCGTGTCCGCGGATATGGACGACTTGGAGCACAGTTTCTTGATCATAGACAAGCATAACTAAAGTACCGCTTTCAATCTGACTAAAGTAACTTGACTAGTAAATAGTGCAATACTCATGGAATGGTTAATAAAATTGCCAACGGATGGGGGGTTGTTCGTCCGCTTCCCTGTTGGTAAGTAGGGAGGAGGATGGATCGGAAGAGATTACCATTATAACTGTTGCACTTAAATTCACGGACATCCGTCTATCATTGGTTAGGCGGATGGTTAGCGTTATCTGTAGAATTGCTAGGGTTTATCTTTGTCGCAATTGCGTCACCCTGGTTGTGTCCCCTTTAGAGGCATTAAGTCTTGCCGAGTACCCTTAGGGTCTCACACGATAAATTCTTGATTCAGATGAATGTACCTTCTCGTGGACGGATCGGGTGGAAGAAGCCGATGATGTGGGCAACGATCGCTCGGTGTAGAGATTCCTGAACGGGATCCGTGAGACTGTAGTTGGGATGTGCTTATTTTCTCCGGCATCTTATGCCTATTTGCTTCTTATCCGCATCGGATCTTGTTTGCCGCTTGCATGATACTCGATGTGTGTTGTATGAGGAGTTATCCTAAATTATAGATGTATCTAGGTCATTTGAATCTTGCCGTATATGCGTTGGTATATTTCCTTTCTTTCTAGATGGTGTGGCTCGATGTACTCTTGTATGGTGGCTTGCGTACATACCCACTTGTGTACGTAGTTGATCCTTCGCCGACCACGCCTGCAGTCTGGTCCCGTTGAGAGGGTAGTGGTTGGGACGTCTGAAAGGACTACCAGTGAGTGGCTTTTGGGGCCCCACCGTACTATTTCAACCACCATCACTCATCCAGGCTTGTATCTAGGAGCGTAGTTCACCGAGGTAGTTACAATTGGTATCAGAGCCATCCCGACCTTCAGGGTTTCAGCCAAACGGTCGTTGTCAGTCTAGAAATATTTTGGTAGTTATGTATATTAGGGAAAAACAAAACGCGAGAGTAGGACTGCTTCATTTTTCTTCTTACCCTCCCACCCACCCTTTTCTGGTAAGGAAGTGCAACGTTTTCAATTCTCGTCTCAAAATTCAAACTAGGATTCACGTGTTCTGGGTTTCCGTAGTACCATAGGATGTGTGTGTGTGTGTGTAGTCCCTTGTCTATCTGTTGCATCCAAGTTGTTATCTTATACGCCTTTGGTTATCAACTGTTGGTACTTTCCATACCGACAGCTTTTTGTAAACCGACGCAATCTATCTTCCTTTTGTATCCGATGCTATCTTGTTTGGGGTGTTCAAGCTCGTAGTACCAATCCTTAGGTTTCACGTGAGAAGAAGGGGTTAGGATATGTGTTCCACTTGTTCATGTGCGGAGTAATGATTTGAGCGGGATGGAGTCGCGACCATACCACTACTTGTATCATTCGCTTTTGTATATTGGATCGGTAGAGTCACTAATCTTGATTCGTTAAGTAATTTTGCGCATCTATTGGTATTTTAATGCCGAAATTTGTGGAAAATTTTTCTTTGATATGTTTGTGTACCACACTCCTTTTCAGTCGTGTGCGATATACTTAATATCTTTGAGGTGCTATGAACTTTGTTGATATTTTTATATCATCTCAGTAAATTGTATCCTTTAATCTTGGTTAATTCCATCTTGGTACTATTCTGGATTATTATCATCTTCCATTATAGTACTGACTTGAGTTTTACATCAATGACAGGATGGCTCCCCCACGCCGGACTGAGGAGGACATTCCTCCGGAACTGGGCTCAGCGCTGTCAAGCATAGCTAATGCTCTGGCAGCCATGCAAGAGAACCAGCAGCGCTTCGAGGAGAGCGTCAGAAGGAATGAGTTCGCTCCACTTCCTCCACCTCCCAAGCGCGGTGACATCAAGAGCTTCCTCAAGTTCAACCCTCGCCAGTTCGACGTGTCTGACCGACCTCTTGATGCGGATGATTGGCTGCGCGAGATCTCAAGGTTGCTCGAGACTGCTGATGTTCCAGAACAGGAGTGGGTCAAGTGTGCTACCCACCTTCTCAAGGGAGATGCGGCTCTATGGTGGGAAAACTACTTGAAGGCAAGCTGCACTGGGTTCCAGCCAACTTGGGAGAGGTTCACCGCAGCTTTCAAAGAACAGTTTCTCTCAGATTGTGATGGAAAGGATGAAGGATGCTTTCTCAACTCAAGGTGGAAATGATAACGTCAACACCTACATCGGGAACTTCATGAACCTGTCTCGCTATGGTGGTGATGAGGTATCTCGATGACAAGAAAAGCGTAAAAGATTCGTGCAAGGGCTCAATGTCGATCAAGTATGCACTCACGCATGCAAGACCGCAACCTTCTGAACTGCAGCATATGGCACTACAAGAGGAGGCTAGTAGGCGATGTTCGAGGAGTCCAAGAAACACAGCAGGATGCATCAAGCTCGCAGCAATGGCAGCTCCTTCTAAGCGGGCGTGTGCGGGTTCCTAACACCCCACCGTCGCTCCCGGCTCCACCAAGACTGCGAGCTTCACGTCAAGGCCACCAAACTTCACCGCTGCGGCTCCTGGGGCTACAACAACCCTTACCTCGAGCGCTGGCGGAGTCCTCGGCTTCTCGCTCCACGTCCACCGGTGCTCACACGTGTGGAGATCCTGGACATCCACACTGAACTGTCCAATGAAGAACAAAGCTCTCCTCAACCCCGCCAAGATCTGCATCAAGCTCTCCTTCGGTTCGTGCGCCACCGCCGGCTCTCAACATCAACACCAAGCCCGGTCGCGGTTGTTCGCTAATCGCTAACGCCTCTAAAGCCGAGCTCGCACTGGAGTTGTCATGGGTATGCTTTCGCTTAACTCAGTCCTGCACGAGTTCTCTTTGATCGTGCATCGCATTCTTTTGTCTCTGTAAAGTTTGCAAGTGAGAATGAGTTAGTCATGGATCCTCTTCCCAAGCGGTTAATGGTTCTTTCTCCTGGGCAAACATGAGGGCGGAGTATATCGCCATGGCAATCGATCGAGATTGGTGGTTCTTCCTTCTTGGCTTCTTTGATTGTTACGCGACTCGACATTGATGTCATCTTGGGCATGGATTGGTTGACAAGAAATGCAGCTGTGATTGATTGTCTTTGAACGCCGGTGTCTCTGAAGATCCTCAAGGCCATCTAGTCTTTTCTCCAAGTCTCGACTCGATGTCCAGCTCTATTCCTTGGCTGCTCTTAATGATGATGCTATGGAAGCTATTCGGAAGGTACCAGTGGTGCGTGAGTTTCGGATGTCTTTCCCAAGAGTTGCTGTATGCCTCCGGATCGTGAGGTTGAATTCGTGATTGAGCTTGAACTCGAACGGCTCCTATCTCCAAGAGGCCATATAAAATGGGTCCTTCGAGTTGGTGAACTCAAACGACAACTTGATGAACAAGAGAAGTTGGGTTTCATTCAACATAGCACTTCTTCTTGGGGTAGTCCAACAATCTTCGTGAAGAAGCGTGATGTAACCGATAGGCTATGTTGACTACGGGCTCTAAATGCTAAAACCATCAAGAACAAATATCCTCTCCCTCGGATAAATGATCTATTTGATCGCCTAGCGTGAGCTGGTGTTCTCTAAGCTGGATTTGAGAAGTGGTTATCACCAGATCAAAATTCGCAAAGAGGATGTGCCCAAGACAGCTTTCACCACTCGCTATGGCCTGTATGAGTACACGGTCATGTCTTTCGGCCTCACCAACGCACCTGCTACCTTCTCGAGGCTGATGAACTCCGTTTTCATGGAGTATCTGGACAAGTTTGTGGTGGTATATCTAGATGACATTCTCGTCTATTCCAAGTCCAAGGAGGAGCATGAAGAGCACCTGCGGTGTGTCCTGAACAAGCTTCGTGAGAACCTTTGTATGCAAAGTTCTCAAAGTGTGAGTTCGGTTGCACAAGTAACATATCTGGGACATGTCATCTCTGCCAAGGGCATTGCAGTCAACCCGGAAACCGTGAAAACAATAGTTGAGTGGCTTCCTCCTGCTAATGTCAAGGAAGTGCGGAGTTTTCTCGGTTTGGCTAGCTATTGCCATCGATTTGTGCAGAACTTCTCGAAGATAGCAAAGCCTCTTACCGACCTCCTCAAGAAAGGCAAGAAGTACCTGTGGACTCCTGCTTGTCAAGAAAGTTTTGAGACACTCAAAGAGAAGCTCACTTCCACACCAGTCTTGGTTCCTCCGGATACATCTAAGCCTTTCCAGATATTCTGCGATGCCTCTTTGCAAGGATTGGGTGCGGTCCTTATGCAAGAGAGACAGGTGGTTGCTTATGCCTCTCGTCAGTTGAAGACGCATGAGATCAACTATCCCACACATGACCTTGAGCTAGCAGCAGTTGTCTTTGCTTTGAAGCTATGGAGACACTACTTGCTTGGTAACCGTTGTGAGATCTTCTCGGACCACAAGAGTTTGAAGTATATCTTCACTCAGCCTGATCTCAATCTTCGGCAAAGGAGATGGATTGAAGCCATCAATGACTTTGTTGTGACCATCAACTACACCCCAGGCAAAGCAAACGTCATGGCAGATGCGCTTAGCCGTAAAGCTTATGTCAACAACCTCATGGTAGAAGAGCAGCAGCCTCTCTTGTGCGAGGAATTTCGTCACCGAACACGAAATTGTGGAACAAGGGCATCTTCTGAACCTTCTGGCTACTCCTCTCTTGGAAGAACAGATTCGTTCTCGTCAGCTTGGTGATCCGCACACTAGAAAGCTCATCTCTAAGCTTGGCACTCCGAAGTATGAATCCTTCCATGTGGATGATCAAGGCACGCTCTTCTTTGATCACCGGATGTTTGTTCCAAACTACCCGGGTCTGAGAGACCAATTGCTCAAGGAAGCACATGATTCGGTTCTTTCTATCCATCCTGGAAGCACAAAGATGTACATGGACTTGAAAACACAATACTGGTGGCCTGGGTTGAAACGGTATTGTGCCAAGTACGTCTCAGAATGTGATGTCTGCCGCAGAGTCAAGGCTGTCCATCAGAAACCATTTGGTCTTCTACAGCCATTGAAACCTCCGGAATGGAAATGGGAGAAATTAGAGATGGACTTCATCACTGGCTTTCCAAGGTCGCAGAAGGGCAACAATGCAATTTTTGTTGTCATCGACAGGCTTTCTAAAGTGGCACACTTCTTCCCAGTCAAAGAAACAATTTACGGACTTGATAGCTTGAGATCTATATCATCAGGATCGTCTCTTTGTATGGGGTTCCACTTGAAATCAGTTCACTGTGGGAGCATCTTCACCTCAAAGTTCGGGAGAGTTTCCAAAAGCTTTGGGAACAAAGTTGAACTTCAGACTGCTTACCACCCTCGATCGCAAGGACAAGTGGAGAGGATCAATCAGATTCTCGAGGACATGCTTAGAGCTTGTCATCTCTTTTGTCATGAAGTGGGAGGAATGCCTTCCATATGCTGAATTCTCCTACAACAATGACTTCGGAAGAGTCTCAAGATGGCACCATTCGAGGCTCTCTATGGTCGCAAGTGCGAACTCCCATTGGTTGGTCAGTGCAGGAGAAAGAATCTGGTTTGGTCACGACATTGTGACTCAGAGAGGAGAAGGTGCATATCATTCGAGAACTCAAGATTGCTCAAAGTCGTCAAGAGCAACTATGACAGAAGCACACAGATATGGTATATGCCTGGTGATCTCGCTACCTTCGTCACTCCCATGAGAGGAACACACCGCTTGTATCAAAGGAAAGTTGGCTCCTAGATACATCGGTCCTTTCAAGATACGTGGTAGAAGAGGAGAAGTTGCTTATGCACTCGGAGCTTAGGAAAAACTCAAAGTCCATGATGTTTTCCACATCTCGCAGCTCAAGAAGTGCTTCAAAGACCCCCGCAAGACCGTGGATCATGAGCTAATCGACCTCCAAGAAGATCTCTCTTATCAGGAACACCCCACCAAAATCCTTGAGACCGCAGAACGAAGGACTCGCAACAAGTCCATCAAGTTCTGCAAGGTGCAGTGGTCACACCATTCTGTTGATGAAGCCACATGGGAGCGTGAAGATGAACTCCGTGTCAACCATCCTTCTCTCTTTGTATCTTCTTCTTCTTCCTAGAATCTCGGGGCGAGATTCCTGTTTAGTGGGGGAGAGTTGTAGCATCCCAGTTGTCTAACCCCTGTAATGCTACATGTCATAATAATAAAATGGGCCACTTCCAACATATAATTGTTGCATCATCATCATATCATGCTCATACCATCATACCACCTTGCCTTTAAGCATCATATAAAACATTTTCTTGTTTGGTTCTTATCTCATGTGCATGATTAATTGTAGTTGCCTCCTGATATTGTATTTGGTTCTTACTAAATTGTTAAATGCCCAAGTTGAGTTGGGGGCATCTCTCTTTTGACTCCACCACCTTTTCTTCCACCACCTTATAATTCCACCATCCAATAATATGGGCTTGGCATTTTATTGAGTTACCCCTAACCCATGTTGTTGGTTGGATCCACTCTTGATCTTTGCTTGGCCTTGTCCACATTTTGGAATGTAGATGGATAGTGCCATATTAATATCCTTGTTCTCACAAGGATAATTGTGGCATTAATTATCTTGCATGGGCCATGCAAGTGCCCCCCTTTTCCCTGCTATTTGGTTTTTGCTTGTTTTTCTCAATGGACCCCTCCTTCATGGCTTGATCTTGTTTTGTGAGTATTAAACCCTAGCTCTCTCCCTCTCTTTTTCCCCTTAAGCTAAACCCCTACCCCATGGTCCATGCACCTACATGTGCTCATGAGCATGCCCCTACCTTACCACCCTTGCTTGGTTTTGCTTGTTCTTTGAATGGGACATGCATGCACCTATCCACATCATCACCCTGTCCATCTTTCTTACCTCTTATAGCAAAAACCCTAATCCCTACCTAGCTAAAACCATACCCTTAACCATCCTAGCTAAACCCTAGCTAACAAAAACCTAAGCTACCCCAAACCCCATACTAGATAAACCCAAAACCCCAACTAGTCTACACAAAACCAAAGTACTCCCTCTCTCCTTCCCTCTAGCGTGCTGGACCCACCCCACCATGTCCTAGCTACCCCAGCTCGCCACCCTATCTTCCCTCTCTAGTCTGGCCCATACCCATGTCCTAGCTACCCCCTCTCATCAACATAGAAATCCCTCACCTAACCTAGACCGTACCACCCCCTCTCCCCCTCTCTTGCTTATCCTCTCTTCCCTTTTTCTATCTGCCTACCGCCCCCCCTCTAGCTCGACCTGGGCCACGAGTTCCCCCCAGACCCACCTGGAAGCCACTCACCTGCCTACCATTGCACCCTGGCCCCCCCATGCCTGGCACGTGAAGAGGAGCCCGACGCCGACGCCACCCTGGCCATCGGCGCCCCCCACGCAACCCTCCTGCCCTCCTCTCGACCTTATCTGCCCACGTCGCCCCAACCTTCCCCCCAGACCCCCAGGAACCTCCCTTCCTTCCTTCCTCCTTCCCCTGTCCCCCAGATCGACCATGTCCCCGACCCTCTAAAACCCTAGCGGCACCCCAAAGACCCCTTCGCCCGAGTTTCGAGGCGCCAAGAGCACAAGGGCATGACGACCTCCCTCGCTGCCGTGAAGCTCGCTGAACCCGCCGGAGGACTGCGCCGCTGCGTGCGTGAACGCCAGACGCCCCGACCAGCTGCCCGCCGATCCTCGCCGTCCCGAGCCCCTGCCATCGACTGTCGCTGGTGAGTCCTTCCCCCGCATAACATCCCTCTCCTCTCGCCAGACGCCGCTGCCGCTGGCGCTTCAAGGCTGGCGCGCGCTGGAAGGCCAAACAGAAGAGATCCGAGCAAGTTCGAGCCCGCCCTACTGCCTTCGCCGGCGTTAGAACCACGAACCTTTGTTGCGGTCCGTGACTTCCTCTGCAGCTTTCGCTTTTGGACCGCGAGGTTTGAGCAGCGGCGTCGCCATCGACGGCCAAAGATCCGCCAGACGCCAAGGCCAAGGCCACTGGCCGACAAGCATGTAGTTTTGGTTTAGCCTTCTCCTTTTTCCCCGCCTCAAACCATTGGCCCCCGAGACCCACCCGTCAGCGTCGCTTGCACTTTTGCAATTAGGCTCCCCGAGTTCTGTACACCCAACCCGCAGTCCTCATCCCTAAGCCGCGTGGGCCGCCGTCTCGGCCGACAAGTGGGCTCAGCGCCCGCAGGACCCACCTGTCCGTCTCAGAGGCTGGGGCCGCCGCGGTGTGAAACGCCGTCTGCGCGTGTGAGCCTGACAGGCAGCGCCGGTCCCCCCTGTCAGCGTCTGAGGCTCGCTGCAGCTGGGTATAAAACGTTTTCTGCCTGTCTGTTTTCAAAATTTGATTTAAATAAGTTAAATTCAAATTCAAACCAGTAAATTAAATAACTATTTCATACTTTATCCAAATTTGACAAATGATATATGTTTGGATATCAGCAAGATGAGAGGAATTCAAATATGCCATCTATTTTGTATTTTGCACAAGTAAAATTCCAAGTTCATGTTAATTACATCAAATGCCACTGGATTTTCAATAATTCATAATTTTGGTTTTATAATTCCAAATTAAGCAAATGAGTAGTCTAAATTGATCAGCTCGACGAGACCTTTCTTTTTATGCTATCCATGACTTCAATTGCAGCATGCATCATATAAATATATTGCGAACAACAACTGTTATGGCAACGAATGTGATTCTAAAAACCTAATTAAATGTTACTTTCTTGTTCTCCACACCTCACCATGCCATGCTACCTTACTTGCCATGTAAATTGCGCATCATTCATCATGGCATGATTGTTTGCTTGACGCATTTAATTCCAATGCTTGTGCTCTATATTCATGTTGGCCTTGTGTGTTTGGTTTTTCTCGGATAGACACTGAGCAGGGGATGTATCAAGAGAACCAGGAGAACCACCCAGAACCGTCCTTTGCTTCAACAGAGATACCAGGCAAGCACTACCACATGCTTGCATACATACAGTACCTATTGCCTCTATCTTATTCTTGCATCATTGAGTCGCGATTGCATTAAATTGAATCCCAAGTATGCATAGCCTTTACTTTTAAACCCCACCAAGCTTGTTTCCTCCATCCCATGAGCCACTACTATAGGAGTTGTTTGAGACATGCAGTCAGAACAAAGATGTAGGGTTTGTGAGAGTCACGATGAACAATGAGGTACCTAAACAACTTAACTCGAGTAGTTGGGAAAACTAAAGAAAGTGGCACCGGTGAGCAATATCTGCTATTTGGTTTTTCCTGCTCACTTGTGTCCCGTAAGACCCCGAGTACTTGATTCCTGTTCCTTGATTTATCGCGCTATCCACATCCGGGAGGTATATGGGACCCCCGGACCGTAGCTTGATTCCGTCTTATTTCTTGGGGCCACAAACTAGTTTGAGGTTTTATTTACGATCCTGCACTTATGCCATGATTATCGCTTTATTTACGACAGCGAGTCGCACATCGCATCGCTTAGGATCGGACCACGATTCCGCGGTGTCGACAAGCCCGCTTTGGGGTTCCCGCGTTCACTGGCCCGCCAAACCTTGAGGCCGTCTCGGGCTTGCTTACGCTATGATTCTACTTAAGGGTGGCCTCAAATATTTCGAATCTTGTGATTGTTCATCGTGAAAGCCTCGTTGGGTTTTGATTTGGTTTTTCCGAGGTTGATCGAGCGTGTTGCTATTGGTGCACCCGGCCGTAAAACTTTCTAAAGCCGTGTCCGCGGATATGGACGACTTGGAGCACGCTTGATCATAGACAAGCATAACTAAAGTACCGCTTTCAATCGACTAAAGTAACTTGACTAGTAAATAGTGCAATACTCATGGAATGGTTAATAAAATTGCCAACGGATGGGGGTTGTTCGTCCGCTTCCGTTGGTAAGTAGGGAGGAGGATGGATCGAAGAGATTACCATTATAATCATTGCACTTAATTCACGGACATCCGCTCTATCATTGGTTAGGCGGATGGTTAGTATCTGTAGAATTGCTAGGGTTTATCTTTTGCGCAATTCGTCACCCTGTGTTGTGTCCCTTTAGAGGCATTAAGTCTTCTTGAGTACCCTTAGGGTCTCACACGATAAATTCTTGATTCAGATGAATGTACCTTCTCGTGACGGATCTCGGGTGGAAGAAGCCGATGATGTGGGCAACGATCGCTCGGTGTAGAGATTCCGAACGGGATCCGTGAGACTGTAGTTGGGATGTGCTTATTTTCTCTGGCATCTTATGCCTATTTGCTTCTTATCCGTACTCGGATCTTGTTTGCCGCTTCCGCATGATACTCTGATGTGTGTTGTATGAGGAGTTATCCTAAATTATAGATGTATCTAGGTCATTTGAATCTTGCCGTATGGCGTTGGTATATTTCCTTTCTTTCTAGATGGTGTGGCTCTGATGTACTCTTGTATGGTGACTTGCGTACATACCCACTTGTGTACGTAGTTGATCCCTTCGCCTGCCGACTACGCCGCCCGTACAGGTCCCGTTGAGAGGGTAGTGGTTGGGACATCTGAAAGGACTACCAGTGAGTGGCTTTTGGGGCCCCACCGTACTATTTCAACCACCATCACTCATCCAGGCTTGTATCTAGGAGCGTAGTTCACCGAGGTAGTTACACCGGCTGACACCTCAACCGGGACCGTGTCCCGGTGCCGCCACCGCCCAAGGCGGGCAGAGGGCTAGCGGAGGAGATCCGCCGCCGGATCAGCAACCTCCCTTGGGCCCAACAGTAGGAGAGGGGATACCACTCCGAGGCGTACTGGATCAAGTTCCTCGAGTGGGAGCACAAGGTGCAGCGCGCCACTACCATCCGCCGCGACCTGCGACGGGGGAAGGTCTACACGATCCTTGACATCGACTCGGACGACGAGGGCGCCCATAACCACTTCGACGCCGACCTCAACACCGTCTTGGAGGCATCCGTTGGGTGAACTTGAACCTTTTTCGTGTTGACTGTGGAGTCGAACGACATATCGGGTGCGTTTTGCCTAGAGACTGGGGGTGCCCGTTGTCTGCCAGCTCTCGGAGCCTCGTGAGCTCCTCTTGCATACCGAACGGCTGGGAGATTCTGTTGAAGTCTCTGTCACAATGGTCGGATCGGGTGAAGCTTCCCTGGACGGTGATGACTCCCCTGGGTCCTAGCATCTTCAGTAGCAGGTACGCGTAGTGCGGTACTGCCAGGAATCTTGCGAATGCCATGCGCCCGAGGATGGCGTGGTACTGTGATGGCCGTCCACCACTTCGAACTCCAGCCGCTCGCGCCTGAAGTTTTCGGGCTGGCCGAAGATGACGTCGAGCCATATCTTTCCCAGGGGATATATGCCCTTCCCTGGAACTATGTCGTGGAACGTCATGTCGGATTGTTCCAGGCTACACAGCAGGATCCACATCGATGCGAGGGTGCTGGCGAACATCAGGTTGATGCCGCTGCCGCCGTCTATGAAGACGAGGCTCATCTCGAATCCTCCGATCTGCTCCTCGAGCACCAGGGCAGCGTGACCTGGGCGAGGGATCTGGCGGGGGTGATCCGAACGATCGAACGTGATGCAGGACTCCGAGCCGCTGAGGTACTCAGGGATGGCAGCTGGAACGGTTACGGCCAGGCTAACCTGTCGGGTGATCTTCTTTTGCACCCTGTTGGTAGGGCGTCCCTTCTAGATCATCAGGGATCCTTTTGACGGTGGATATCCTCCTGTGCCATTGTTAGGCGCAGGTGCGATCGCTGGATTCGATGGTCCAATGGGTGGTGGTGGAGGAGCTCCGTGGGTGATATCACCTGGTGCAGGTGCGGGTCCAAACCAAGGGTTCACGATCTGGTGTCGCATTTGGGTGAGACCCTCGCACATCTTATGGAACTCGCGGCAGTCTTTTAGCATGTGGTTGGCCTTCTTTTTTCCATCTTGCTTGTCGACGTAGAAGTGGATGGTGCAAGGATAAGACAACTTGTCGTATGCCGAGGGATCGTCGTCGCGGCTGCGGCGTTGCCATGTTTGCGTAGGTCGCCCTCCATCGCGGAAGTTGCTTCCGCGGTATCCGCTGCTACGGTTGCCGTCGTTGCGTCGGTCGGCGTAGACAGCCGCAACCATGTTGACTCCGTTGCGATCATCATATACGCACGATCTTCGTTTGCTGCGGCGTTCGCGCCTGCGGCCGTAGTCGTCCTCGTCATCCGAATGCGTTCGGTGGAGGGAATCTTCGCCATCTGCCTACCTGTTGGCGATGTCCATGAGGTGGTCGAGCGTCTTGGGCTTGACGCGCCCAAGTTCTTCCTTGAAGTACGGGCGCTTGACACCGTCCTTGAAGGCATCAATCGTCCTTTCCTCAGAGATGTGCTTCGCGGAGTTCTTGATGTGGGACCAGCGTAGGATGTACGAGCGAATGGATTCACCAGTACGTTGGGTGCAGGCCCGCAGTTCCTCGATCAATGCTGGCCTCTTGCTGGGGCCCTTGAAGTTGCGGATGAAGCTGTATGCTAGCTCCTCCTAGCTTCAGATGGAGCCGGAAGATAGGTTGCTGAGCCAGATCCGAGTTGCGCCTGTCAGCTGCAGCTGAAGGCACTGTAGGGCGGTATTCCTGTTTCCGCCGTGCAGCTTGACGGATGAGAGGTGGTCGCTGAGCCAGGCCTTCGGATCCCGCGTACCATTGAACTTCGGAGTGTCCGAAGGGATCTTGAAATTTTTTGGCATCCTCATTCGCCGAACGGATCTGCTGAAGCATCTGGCTCCGCACAGCTCTCCGTCGTCATCTTCGTCGGATTCGGTTGAACACGCGCGTTTGGCGCGTGCCTTGTCGACCTTGCGCTGGGCGAGATTGCTTCGAGCGTGGTAGTCGCTGCTGCGACGCCTTGGGCTCTTGCGACGTCGAGGCAGATCGTGCTCGTCCTCGTCAAATGAGGGTGTAGGTATGCGGGTGAACTTGACCGCAGCTTTTTTCTTCGGCTCCGCAGGAGCTTCATCGTGGAGCGCAACTCCGACGAGTCCGAGTCTGGATAGTATGGACTTGTGCATGGCGCTCTTCGAGTCACCCAATGGAGGTGGATGGGACGCGAGGTACATGGTGGCTGCCATGATCGCAGCCTGCGGCATCTTCGGTATGACGTTGTCGTTCACGTCCATTGACATGAAGGACGTGTTGAGGGTCCTCGTGATGCTGCGGCGTGCGGCGGGGTCCATGTGCTCCGTACGGGAGCGATGCTTGTTGGTGTTGTGGTCGTGCGAGCTGGAGCCACCAGCGACGGAGAGCACAGCTTGCCGTGCGCTAGACTCCAAGGCCGCTTTCTTGCGTTTGTCGAGATCCTCCATCATCTTTACCTGTCGGTTATGCTCGTCGTTGAGGAGGAGGTGGTATGCCATCAGCAGATCCCGTGAAGCATTCACAGGTAGGATGATGTTGCTCGCCACGGCTTCGCGTGTCTGGCGCCATCCGTCCTCGTTGAGGATGATTTTCTGGTAGGCATTGGCGTCGCCTTCATTGGGCTAAAGGGATGGATTTCCCCCGTTTCTGCCGTTCCCAGCCTGCGGGTTGAGCGGTGGATTGGGTGGTGGGTTTGGCGCACTCGAACTTGGCGGCGGTCCCACTTCGCTTTGGATGACCACAGTGCATTGGTAGCGTCCGCGTGTTGGATCGCTGCTGCCGTAGCTTTCTTAAGACTCATCTGTGCGGTCCCACTGCCGCACAGATCTGAGTTGCGGCTGCTACTGTCATAAGACTCATCTGTCAGCGTCGACGTGCGTAACACGCCGATGGGTGGGACCCATGAAGCGGGCCTGATGGAATGTGGTGGCACCCGCTCTGGAAGGCGGAGGGTGCCAGTCTGCCCTATCTGGAAGCAGAAGCTCCTGAACAGAATCTCGAGCCCATCGCCTACGGGCTCGAAATCCCTCATGGTGGCTGGCGAGTGGTCGGTGAAGTCGAAGGTGCCGAAGAGGAGATTACATGGTTATACCCCGCGGGTGTTGGAGATATGCCCTAGAGGCAATAATAAATGTAGTTATTATTATATCTTTTTGTTTATGATAAATGTTTACATTCATGCTATAATAGTATTAACAAGGAAACATTAATACTTGTGTGATTTGTAAACTAAAATAGAGTCCCTAGTAAAGCCTCTTTATAATACTAGCTTGTTGGTTAATAAATGATTGTGGTTTCCCTATCATGAACATTGAGATGTTATTAATAACAAGATCATATCGTTAGGAGAATGATATGGTGGACATACTCCTATAGATAAGCGTAGCATAAAGATCAAGTAATTTTAATAGTTCAATTGCTATATATTTTCTGATACATAGTAACCTAATTCCTTCGACCATGAGATCATGCATATCACCTTTACCGGATGGATGCTTTGATGACATCAAACACCACACCGTAACTGGGTGGCTATAAAGGTGGCATTGAGTGTTCGGAAAGTATTGGTTGAGACACATGGATCAAGAGTGGGATTTGTCCATCCATATGACGGATAGATATACTCTGGGCCCTCTCGGCGAAATGTCATCCAATTAGCTTGCAAGCATGTGACTGGCTCACAAGGGATCACATATCATGGGAACGAGAAAAGGATACTTATCAGTAACGAGGTTGAACTAGGTATGCAGAGATACCGACGATCATAACCTCGGATAAGTAAACTATCGTGAGACAAAGGGAAATTGGTATCGTATGTAAGTGGTTCATTCGATCGCAAAGTAATCGTATAAATAGGTGGGAGCCATATGAATTTCCAGATTCCTCTATTGGTTATTGTTCGTAGAAGTGTCTCGATCATGTCCGCATAATTCACGAACCGTAGGGAGACACACTTAAGGATTCGACGTTGTTTGAGTAGTTATGGAATGATGAGTAAGAGACCGAATGTTGTTCAGAGTCTCGGATGGGATCCGGGATATCACGAGGAGATCCGGACTGGTCCGGAGAATAAGATTCATATAAGGAAAGTCCTGTTTCGGAGTTGGAGAATGGTTCCGGTGTTTTCATCGGGAATGTTCTAGAAGGTTCCGGAAGGTCCAGCACTCCGAAGGGGAAGGGTACATGAATGTGTCATACCAAGTTGGAATGATTGCATCATGTACTAGGTGTCATCTCTGAACAAAATAAAGGGTTTAATCAAATCCTAGTTTGAAAAGTCAAACGCCAATTTGAAAAGTCAAACGGCTATTTTGGGAAGTGGAGGGGAAGGTGGAAACCGAGTTGGGGAGGAGTTCCTCCCCTCCACCGCCGGCCCACTTGGGATCCGAGTTGAGGGACTCCTCCCTGGCCGCCCCCACCTATAAGAGGAGGGGCAGGGCTGCCCCTCCTAGCACACAAGATTGCCCCCTCTAAACCTAAACCCTAGCCGCCGCCGCCCACCATAGCCGCCGCCTAGGATTTCTACCCTAGCCGCCGACTTGGGCATCTCCAAGCCCTAGCCGCCGGCCCTAGCACCTCCTCCTTGGTGAGTCTAAACCCTAGATCGCCGAGGATCTCTCTCATAGTCCACCATACTCGCTCCGGCTTAAGGCGAAGCCCTGCGAGATCTCCCTCTACTTAGGTACGCCACGTTGTCTTCTGGGAATCGCGAGGAGAGTGCTACAACCTCCGCACGCTGGAACAAGGGAGAGAAGGTCTTCGTCGAGTACCAAGCGTGTGATCATTGGAGCGCCGGAACGCAGCGCCGGAAGGATCGTCTACGCGATCTTGAAATCGGGAAGAGTACGACTACATCACCCACGAGAATCCGCTCTCGTTAAACACTTTGGAATCTTCGAGGGTGAGTTATTCCATCGACTCGTTGCTACAATCTAGTAGATATATCTTGGCTTGTTTGTTTGTATGCGATAGAAATATTTTGTTTTCCATGCTACGAAACATACAGTGGTATCAGAGCCGTGTCTATATGTAGATCTGTTGCACAAGTAGAACACAATGGTCATTGTGGGCGTTGATGCTTTTATTGTTGATTGCTTCTTGTGTACTTTGCATCTTGCGGGATGTTGGGATGAAGCGGCCCGGGCTAACCTTACATGACATCGTTCATGAGACTTGCTCCACGCTTGACATGCAACTTGTATTGCATAAGTGGCTTTGCGGGTGCCTGTTTGTCCCAGCATAGTTAAGATTCAATTTACAACGGGTGATTATCAATACTAGTATCAATGTTGTGGTTCATGTTCGTAAGATAGAACGACACTTATTGAAAGCCCCAAACCACGTAAAACATGCAAAGAAAGTAGAGGCGTCTAACTTTGTTTTGCAGGGGTGTGCAGTGATGTGATATGGCCATGATTGTGATTATATTTGATGTATGCAATGTTCCTTATTGTAAGTTGGCAACCGACAGGAGCCATATGGTTGTTTTTAATTTATGTTAAGACTCGCGTGTCTATTCAAAGTAGTTGTAATAGTTGAAGCCGGTGGACGACAACCATGGAGAAGCGTCATTGACCTTGATGCAATGCCGGTAATGATGGAGATCATGTTCGTGCTTGAAGATGGAGATCGGAAGCACAAAGAAGAAAGGCCATATCATATCACATATTATGAATTGCATGTGATGTTAATCCTTTATGCATCTTGTATTGCTTAGTAGACGACGGTAGCATTATAAGATGATCCCTCATGCACATGAATTTCAAGTCATAAAGTGTTCACCCTTAGTTAGCACCGTTGCTAAAGCTTGTTGTTTCGAAGCACCACGTGATGATCGGGTGTGTTAGATTCCGCAAGTGTATACAACGTGAGCAAGCCAGATTTGCTCATGCGGAAGCTAAGGTTTGATCTTGACGAGCCTAGCATGTACAGACATGGTCTCGGATCACGGATCACCAAAAGGTAAAGCATGAATCATATAGTAGATATGATGAACATGTCGATTGTTAGCCATTGAAACTATATCAACTCTCGTGATGATCGATGTTGATGTGGTGGATTTGGTTCGTGTGATCACTAAAACAATGTGAGGGATATTGTTTTGAGTGAAAGTTCACCTAGATTAATTTAAATATTAATTAGAACTCAATTTTTCATAAACTTAGTCTAAACTATTGCAAATATGTTGTAGATCAATGGCTGCCCCTACCATCAATTTTAATGCGTTCCTAGAGAAAGAAAAGTTGAAAAACAATGGAAGCAACTTCGCGGATTGGTTCCGCAATTTGAGGATTGTCCTCACAGCTGGTAATTTGACCTATGTCTTTGGATGCACTGGTGACCCACTGCAGCCATTGATACCGATGAAGTAAAGAATGTTTACCTCGCTCTAAGACTCAAGACTCCACGGTTCGGTGTGCTATCTTGTATGGTTTAGAATCGAAGCTTCAGAAAAGGTTTGAGAATTCAGACCCACATGATATTGTCCGTGATCTCAAATTGATCTTTGAGACTCACGCGTCAATTGAGAGCTATGAGGCTTCTGAAAAGTTCTTTAACTGCAAGATGGAAGAGGGCAGCTCCGTCGGTTGAGCATGTGCTTAAGATGTGCAGGCACGCAAACAAACTTCAAAGCTTGGGTATAGTGATTCCTAATGCTTTGGGGATTTACCGTGTCCTCCAATCACTACCACCAAGTTACAAGAACTTTGTGATGAACTACAATATGCAAAACATGAACAAGCAGTTGCCAGAACTCTTGGCCATGTTGAAATCTGCAGAAGTGGAGATCAAGAAAGAGCACCAAGTGTTGATGGTCAATAAGACCACCAAATTCAAGAAATGCAAGTCTAAGCAAAAGGACACTTCAAGAAGGGTGGTAAGAAAGTTACCGACCACGAAGAAGACCAAGGCTGGACCTAAGCACGATCTTGAGTGCTTTACCGCAAGGGAGAAGGTCAGGAAGCGGAATTGCCCAAAGTACTTGGCGGATTTGAAGAACGGCAACATCAAGAAGAAAGGTATATCCGATATACATGTTATTGATGTGTATCTCACTAGTACTCGTAGTAGTGCACGGTATTTGATCTTGGTTCGGTTGCTCATATTTGTAACTCAAACAGTCTTTGCAGAATAAACGGAAGCTAGCGAAGAACGAGGTGACGATGCGCGTGGGAAACGGATCAAAGGTTGATGTGATCGCGGTCGGCACGCTACCCCTTCATCTACCATCGGGATTAGTTTTATACTTAAATAATTGTTATTTGGTGCCTGCGTTAAGCATGAACATTATATCGGGATCTTGTTTAATGCGAGACGGTTACTTGTTTAAGTCCGAGAATAATGGTTGTTCGATTTATATGAGTAATATGTTTTATGCACATGCACCTTTGATAGATGGTATATTCTTATTGAAATCTCGATAGTGGAAATACACATATTAATAACATTGAGGCTAAATGTTTGAAATCGAGCGATAACTCGACCTATATGTGGCACTGTCGTCTTGGTTACATTGGAATGAAGCGTATGAAGAAACTCCATTCCGATGGACTTCTTGAATCACTTGATTTTGAATCACTTGAAAGATGCGAAGCATGTCTGATGGGTAAAATGACTAAGACTCCATTTTCTGGTATGATGGAGCGAGCTACGGACTTATTGGAAATCATACATAACGATGTGTGTGGTCCAATGAGTGTAGCATCGCGCAGTGGTTATCGTTATGTTCTTACCTTCACGGATGACTTGAGTAGATATGGGTATATCTATTTCATGAAACATAAGTCCGAAACTTTCGAGAAGTTTAAGGAATTTCAAAGTGAGGTTGAGAATCAACGTAACAAGAAGATTAAATTTCTACGTTCTGATCGTGGAGGTGAATATCTAAGTTACGAGTTTGGCGAGCATTTAAAGAAATGCGGAATACTTTCACAATTAACACCGTCGGGAACACCACAGCGTAATGGTGTGTCCGAACGTCGTAATCGAACTCTCTTAGATATGGTTCGTTCTATGATGTCACTTACAGATTTACCGCTATCATTTTGGGGTTATGCATTAGAAACAGCCGCATTCACTTTAAATAGGGCACCATCTAAATCCGTTGAAACGACACCGTATGAATTATGGTTTGGGAAGAAACCTAAATTGTCCTTCCTTAAAGTTTGGGGTTGTGAAGCCTATGTAAAGAAGTTACAGCCGGACAAGCTTGAACCCAAAGCAGAAAAATGCGTCTTCATAGGATACCCGAAGGAAACTATTGGGTATACCTTCTATCATAGATCCGAGGGCAAAATCTTTGTTGCCAAGAATGGATCCTTTCTAGAGAAGGAATTTCTCTCGAAAGAAGTGACTGGAAGGAAAGTAGAACTCGACGATGTTGTCGAACCTTCTCTCGAACTTGCGAGTAGCGCAACATCGGAAGAAGTTCCTGTGGTGCCTGCACCAATAAGAGAGGAAGCTAATGATGATGATCATGAAACTTCGGTTGTAGTTGCTATAGAGCCTCGCAGGTCAACGAGAACTCGTACCACTCCAGATTGGTATGATCCCGTTATGAGTGTCATGTTGGTGGACAACACCGATGACCCTGCGACATATGAGGAAGCGATGATGAGCCCAGATCCAATAAATGGCAAGAAGCCATGAAATCCGAGATTGGATCCATGTACGAAAACCAAGTATGGACTTTGGTGGACTTACCGGATGGCCGGAAGGCTATCGAGAACAAATGGATTTTCAAGAAGAAAACAGATGCTGATGGTAATGTTACTGTCTATAAAGCTCGACTTGTCGCAAAAGGGTTTCAACAAATTCAAGGAGTTGACTACGATGAGACTTTCTCACCGATTCTTGAAGCTAAAGTCTGTGAGGATTATGTTAGCAATCGCTGCATATTATGATTATGAGATATGGCAGATGGATGTCAAAACAGCGTTCCTCAATGGAGACATTGATGAAGAGTTGTATATGATGCAACCCAAAGGTTTTGTCGATCCTAAAGATGCTGACAAGGTATGCAAACTTCAACGGTCCATCTATGGATTGAAGCAAGCATCCCAAAGTTGGAATCAACGTCTTGATAAGGTGATCAAAAGTTTTGGTTTTATACAAACTTATGGAGAAGCTTGTATTTACAAGAAAGTGAGTGGGAGCTCTGTAGCATTCTTAATATTATATGTAGATGACATATTGTTGATTGGGAATGATGTAGACCTTTTTAATAGTGTCAAGGAATATTTGAATAATAGTTTTTCAATGAAGGATCTTGGCGAAGCAGCTTACATATTAGGCATAAAGATTTATAGAGATAGATCGAGACGCCTAATATCATTGTCACAAAGTACATATTTGGACAAAGTTCTAAAGAGGTTTGGAATGGAAGATAGCAAGAAAGGGTTCTTGCCCATGTTGCCCAATACGACCTTGAGTAAAACTCAAAGTCCGACAACGGCAGAAGATAGAGAAAGGATGAGTAAGACTCCTTATGCCTCAGCCATAGGATTTCTAATGTATGCCATGCTATGTACTAGACCCGACATTGCATATGATGTTAGTTTAACTAGCAGATATCAAAGTGATCCAGGAGTGGATCATTGGACAGCGGTCAAAAACATCCTTAAGTACTTGAGAAGAACGAAGGATATGGTTCTTTGTGATGAACAACTCGTTGTTAATGGTTACACCGATGCTAGTTGGAACACCGATCCGGATGATTCTAAATCACAATCTGGATACGTATTTACTTTGAATGGTGCAGCAGTTAGCTGGAGGAGTGCAAAGCAAAGCGTTGTGGCGAGAGATCTTCAATCGAATCGAATACATGGTCGCCGAGGCTTCACAAGAAGCGATATGGATGAAAGAGTTCATTACAGAGCTGGGTGTGGTTCCTAGTGCGCTGGACCCAATGTCTATCTACTGTGATAACATGGGCGCCATAGCCAATGCGCAAGAACCAATGTCACACAAGAAGCTGAAGCACATCAAGCTGCGTTTTCACGCTATTCGAGAACATGTCCAAGATGGGGACATAAAGATTTGCAAAGTACACACATATCTGAATGTGGCGGATCCATTGACTAAACCTCTCCCGAGGGCAAAACATGACCAACACCAAACTGCCATGGGTGTTCAGTATATTACCATGTAATCTAGATTAGATGACTCTAGTGCAAGTGGGAGACTGTTGGAGATATGCCCTAGAGGCAATAATAAATGTAGTTATTATTATATCTTTGTGTTTATGATAAATGTTTACATTCATGCTATAATAGTATTAACAAGGAAACATTAATACTTGTGTGATTTGTAAACTAAAATAGAGTCCCTAGTAAAGCCTCTTTATAATACTAGCTTGTTGGTTAATAAATGATTGTGGTTTCCCTATCATGAACATTGAGATGTTATTAACAACAAGATCATATCATTAGGAGAATGATATGGTGGACATACTCCTATAGATAAGCGTAGCATAAAGATCAAGTAATTTTAATAGTTCAATTGCTATATATTTTCTGATACATAGTAACCTAATTCCTTCGACCATGAGATCATGCATATCACCTTTACCGGATGGATGCTTTGATGACATCAAACACCACACCGTAACTGGGTGGCTATAAAGGTGGCATTGAGTGTTCAGAAAGTATTGGTTGAGACACATGGATCAAGAGTGGGATTTGTCCATCCATATGACGGATAGATATACTCTGGGCCCTCTCGGCGAAATGTCATCCAATTAGCTTGCAAGCATGTGACTGGCTCACAAGGGATCACATATCATGGGAGCGAAAAGGGTACTTATCGAACGAGGTTGAACTAGGTATGCGGAGATACCGACCGATCATAACCTCGGATAAGTAAACTATCGTGAGACAAAGGGAAATTGGTATCGTATGTAAGTGGTTCATTCGATCGCAAAGTAATCGAGAAATATGTGGAGCCATATGAATTTCGATTCCTCTATTGGTTATTGTTCAGAGAAGTGTCTCGATCATGTCCGCATAATTCACGAACCGTAGGGAGAAACACTTAAGGATTCAAGTTGTTTGAGTAGTTATGGAATGATGAGTAAGAGACCGAATGTTGTTCGAGTCTCGGATGGGATCCGGGATATCACGAGGAGATCCGACTGGTCCGAGAATAAGATTCATATAAGGAAAGTCCTGTTTTGAGTTGGAGAATGGTTAGGTGTTTTCATCGGGAATGTTCTAGAAGGTTAGGAAGGTCCGCACTGAAGGGAAGGGTACATGAATGTGTCATACCAAGTTGGAATGATTGCATCATGTACTAGGTGTCATCGCTGAACAAAATAAAGGGTTTAATCAAATCCTAGTTTGAAAAGTCAAACGCCAATTTGAAAAGTCAAACGGCTATTTTGGGAAGTGGAGGGGAAGGTGGAAACCGAGTTGGGGAGGAGTTCCTCCCCTCCACCGCCGGCCCACTTGGGATCCGAGTTGGGGAGGGACTCCTCTCCCCTTGGCCGGCGCCTCCCACCTATAAGAGGAGGGGCAGAGAGAGAGAGAGAGGAGGGCAGCAGGTAGGCGGCTAGGGTTTTTGGGGTGAGGGAGGAGGGTGCGCCCCTGACCTCTTTATATAGAGGGCTCGTCGGCTGACCTTGCCCCTCCTTCAAGCCCTAGGGCCGGCGGCCACATGGGTGGAGTGGGGGGAAAGTTTCCCCCCTTCTAGAAGCTCTCCCTAGGGTTTCCCCTAGGGTTTGGCCGGCTGGGCCTTGTGCCCCTGGCCCAATGCGGCCAGGGCACTCTCTCGTAGGCCCACACCCCCTACGACAAGTGGGGCCACGTTGGTCCCACTCCGGAAGCTTCTAGAACCTTCTGGTACAATACTGAACAATCCAAAACAATTCCGAAATCCAAAAACTGCTTTCCCTTATATGAATCTTATTCTCCGGACCATTCCGGAACCTCTCGTGATGTCCTGGATCTCATCCGAGACTCCGAACAAAAACTCATAAACCAATTATCCATTCTATCCTAGCGTCGAGACACGTTAAGTGTGTGACCCTACGGGTTCGAGAATATGCAGACATGATCTTCTATCAATAATCAACAGCGGGATCTAGAAACCCATATTGACTCCCACATATTCATCGATGATCATATCGGATGAACCATGATGCCAGGATTCAATTAATCCCATATATATATTCCCTTCGTCACGCGATATTTTACTTGCCCGAGATTCGATCGTTGGCATCGGCATACCTAGTTCAATCTCGTTCACAGCAAGTACTTTACTCGTTCTGTAATCCGATATCACTTTGTGATTAACTCCTTAACCACTTGCTTGCAAGCGGTGTTGATATCGATTACCGAGTGGGCCCGAAGTATATCTCTCCGACTTGGGAGGGACAAATCCCATCTCGATACATACAACCCAACAAGTACTTTCCGATCACCTGAGAGACACCTTTATGATCACCCTCTCATAGGATGACGTTTGATGACCTCAAAGCTTTCTTACGGTACCAGGGAGTTGCATTATCTCATGGTCTAAGGAATACAATATTTGACATAAGAAAAAGCTTCGCAAAGATGAACACGATGACACGATCTAATTGCTCTGCTTGATTTGGGTCTGTCGATCATATCATTCTCCCAATGACATGATCTCATTATTAATTGACAACTCATGTCTATGGTTAGGAAACCTTAACCATCATTAATCAATAAGCTAGTCCATAGAGGCGTACTTGGGACACGGTATTGTTCATAAACCACACAAGTATCAAAGTTTCCGCTTAATACAATTCTAGCATGGAATATAAACTTTATCATGAACAAGAATTATAATAATAACATCTTTATTATTGCCTCTAGGGCATAATTCCAACAGTCTCCCACTTGCACTAGAGTCAATAATCTAGTTTACATCTGGAAACAATCTAACACCCATGGAACTAAGGTGCTGATCATGTTTTACTCGTGGAAGAGGTTTAGTCAACGGATCTGCGACATTCAGATCTGTATGTACTTTGCTAATCTTCAGATCTCCATTTGTTATATAATCTCGAATTATATGAAACTTGCGGTTGATGTGCTTGTTATTTGGATGATATCTTGGTTCCTTTGCCAGTGCTATGGCGCCAGTGTTGTCACACAATATCTCTAGTGGGTCCAAGGCACTTGGAACCACACCAAGCTCAGTGATGAAGTTCCTGATCCAAACTCCTTCACTTGATGCTTCTGCAGTAGCCATGTATTCCGCTTCTACTGTAGATCCCGCGATCATGCTTTGCTTGCAGTTGCTCCAGCTCACAGCTCCTCCATTCAAAATATAAACGTATCCTGTCTGAGATTTAGAATCATCCTTGTCGGTGTCGAAACTAGCATCGACGTAACCTTTTACGACGAGCTGCTCATCACCTCCATAGACCAAGAACATTTATTTAGTCCTATTTAGATACTTTAGGATGTTCTTTACGGCTGTCCAGTGTTCCACTCCTGGATCACTTTGGTATCTGCTCGTCAAACTAAGAGCATTGGACACATCCGGTCTAGTACACAACATGGCATACATGATAGAACCTATGGACGAGGCATATGGCACTTTGCTCATAGCTTCTCTATAATTTACCGTAGCTGGACACTGAGCCTTGCTCAATATCTTACCTGACAACATGTGCATTGAACCTTTC
Organism: Avena longiglumis; assembly: GCA_030063025.1. Taxonomy (NCBI): domain Eukaryota; kingdom Viridiplantae; phylum Streptophyta; class Magnoliopsida; order Poales; family Poaceae; genus Avena; species Avena longiglumis. The sequence continues at coordinate 214,410,956 of CP125979.1, forward strand.
TTTGCCTTATCCATTCTGAACCTTTTCAGAACTTTGTCTAGGTATGTACTTTGGCTTAAAGCTATTAGGCGTCTTTGTCTATCTCTATAGATTTTGATGCCTAATATATAAGCAGCTTCCCCTAGGTCTTTCATTGAAAAACATTTGTTCAAATAACTCTTCACATCGTTAAGCATATCAATGCCATTTACAATAATCAATATGTCATCCACATATAGTACTAAAAATGTCACTGAGCTCCCACTCACTTTCTTGTAGATACAAGCTTCGTAGCAATTTGGAACAAATCCAAAGCTCTTGATCACTTGATCAAAATGAAGGTTCCAACTCTGAGATGCTTGCTTCAGTCCATAAATGGAACGCTGAAGTTTGCACACCTTATCAACATCCTTAGGATCGACAAAACCTTCGGGTTGCATCATATGCAACTCTTCATCAATGTTGCCATTGAGGAACGCAGTCTTGACATCCATCTGCCATATTTCATAATCATGAAACGCAGCAATTGCTAATAAAATCCGAATGGACTTAAACATCGCTACGGGAGAGAAAGTCTCATCGTAGTCAACACCTTGAACTTGTCGAAAACCTTTCGCAACAAGCCGTGCTTTATAGACAGTAACATTACCATCCGCGTCTGTTTTCTTCTTGAAAATCCATTTGCACTCAACGGCCTTTCGGTCGCTAGGAGGGTCCACCAAAGTCCATACTTGGTTTTTGCTCATGGATCCCAATTCGGATTTCATGGCCTCTAGCCATTTCTCATAGTCTAGTCTCATCATTGCTTCCTCATAGTTCGCAGGTTCACTGTTGTCTACTAACAATACAGTTAAGACAGGGATGCCGTACCACTCAGGAGGGGCACATGACCTTGTCGACCCGCGACTTTCAGTAGTAGCATCGTCTGAAGCTTTATGATCCTCGTCATTAGCTTCCTCTATCATTGGTGAAGACGACATAGGAACAATTTTAGGTGCTGCGCTACTATCCAACTCAAGAGAAGGTTCAATAACCTCGTCTAGCTCTACTTTCCTCCCACTCACTTCTTTCGAGAGAAACTCCTTCTCAAGAAAGGATCCGTTCTTTGCAACAAACACTTTGCCTTCGTATCTGTGATAGAAGGTATACCCAATAGTTTCCTTAGGGTATCCTATGAAGACACATTTAGATGGTGCCCTATTTAAAGTGAATGCAGCGGTTTCTAATGCATAACCCCAAAATGATAACGACAAATCTGTAAGAGACATCATTGATCGCACCATATCTAATAGAGTTCAATTCCGGCGTTCAGACACACCATTGCGCTGTGGTGTTCTAGGCGGCGTGAGTTGCGAAACGATTCCGCTTGCTTTAAGATGCGTGAGAAAATCATAACTCAAATATTCACCTCTACGATCGGATCGTAGAAATTTAATTTTCGTTATTTATGGTTTTCCACTGCTCAAATTCCTTGAACTTTTCAAATGTTTCAGATTTATGTTTCATTAAATAGATATACCCATATCTACTTAAGTCATCAGTAAAAGTGAGAAAATAGCGATAACCACCGCGCGTCGAAACACTCATAGGTCCGCATACATCAGTATGTATGATTTCCAACAAGTCCGTTGCTCGCTCCATTATTCCGGAGACCGGGGTTTTGATCATCTTGCCCATGAGGCACGGCTGGCACGTGTCAAATGATTCAAAATCAAGAGACTCCCAAAGTCCATCAGAATGGAATTTCTTCATGCGTTTTACACCAATATGACCTAGAAAGCAGTGCCACAAATAAGTCGTATTAGCACTATCTACCTTGCATCTCTTAGCCTAAATGTTATGGATGTGTGTTTCATTGCTTTGGAGATTCAGAAGAAATAAACCATTCATAGCAGGTGCATGACCATAAAAGATGTTACTCATATAAATAGAACAACCATTATTCTCCGATTTAAATGAATAACCGTCTTGCAATAAACACGATCCAGATATGATGTTCATGCTCAATGCAGGCACATTATAACATTTATTAAGGTTTAAAACTAATCCCGAATGTAAAACTAAGGAGAGCGTGCCGACGACCATCACATCAACTCTTGATCTGTTGCCAACGCGCATCGTCACCTCATCCCTCGCTAGCCGTTGTCTATTCCGTAGCTCCTGTTTCGAGTTACAGATATTAGCAACTGAACCAGTATCAAATACCTAGGCACTACAACGAGCGCTAGTAAGGTAAACATCAATAACATGTATATCAAATATAACTTTGATGGTACCAGCCTTCTTGTACGCTAAGTACTTCGGACAATTGCGCTTCCAGTGACCTTGTCCTTGCAATAGAAGCACTCAGTGCCTGGCTTAGGTCCAGACTTGAGCTTCTTCTCAGCAGGGGCAACGCGCTTGCCGCTGCCTTTCTTGAAGGACTTCTTTGCACCCTTACCTTTCTTAAAGCTGGGGGGATTGTTGACCATCAACACATGATTATCTTTCTTGATGTACACCTCCGCAGCTTTCAGCTTAGCGAAGAGCTCAGTGATCGTATCAGTGGAACCGATCTAATTATGAGTAACTACAAAACCTTTGTAGCTAGGAGGGAGTGATTGCAGAACTCTGTCAATCTTGAGCTCTTCTGGAATCTTGCAGTCCAGTTGCTCAAGACGTTGAGTGTAGCCCGACATCTTAATGGCGTGCTCACTAACAGAACTCCCTTCCTCCATCTTGCACTTGAAGAATTTCTCAGTGATCTCATATCTCTCAGAACGGGCCTGAGTCTGAAACATGGTTTTCAGTTCCTCAAGAATCTCAAAGGGCCCGGCGAACTCCGCAAAATGATTTTGAAGGTCCGATTCCATAGCAAACAACATGGTGCTTTTAATCACACCATAATCATCTTTGCGTGACTGATAAACAACTTTTTCATCAGCCGGCGCATCTACAGCAGGGGCGTCACCTAACACTTTCTCAAGGACATAGTCCTTTTGTCCGCCAGCAAGAATGATTCTCAGATTGCGGAACCAGTTGGTGAAGTTAGACCCATTGTTCTTAAGCTATTCTTTCTCAGCAAAAACGTTGAAGTTGAAGTTGGACTTAGCCATTTGATCTACAAAATTTGCAAGTACAATTTAGACTATGTTCATGATAACTAGTTCAACATAATAAAATTACTAGATGAACTCCCACTAAATTCAACATCCCTCAAGTTGTTTAGTGAACATGATCCAAATTCACCACACCTAATCCGATCTTCACGAGAAGAGATGTGGTTTCAATGGTGGACAACAAAGTGTCGATCATATCATTCATATGACTCATGCTTAACCTTTCGGTTCGTGTGTTCCGAGGCCATGTCTGTACATGCTAGGCTCGTCAAGTCAAACCCAAGTATTTCCCCGTGTGCAAACCTGGCTTGCACCCGTTGTATGTGAACGTAGAGTTTATAGCACCCGATCATCACGTGATGCTTGAACACGACAAACTTTCGCAACGGTGCATACATGGGGAGAACACAGTTTTATCTTGATCTTTAAGTGAGGAATCATCTTATAATGCTACCGTCGCGATCTAAGCATAATAAGATACATAGAAGGATACAAATCACATGCATATAATTTTATGTGACATGGTATAGCTAATCTCCGCGCAATGATCTCCATCTTGTGCGTGCCATCATGATATCCATCACTCCACCGTGATTGCCTCCACCACGAATAGCAACTACAACTATTTCTAACTACTTAGCGATAAAGTAAAGCTATTACATGGCGTATAAGAAGTTGACACACAGGTCATACACAATTATAAAGACAACCATATGGCTCCTACTGGTTGTGTACTCATCGACATGCAAGTCGTGAAATATTACAAAACATGATCATTGCATACAACATACACATCACATCTTGGGCCATACCATATCACAGGAACACTCCCTGCAAAAACAAGTTAGATGCCTCTACTTTGTTGTTGCATGTTTTACGTGGCTTATGGGAGTAACAAGCTAAGAACGATTCTTACCTATGGAAAGCCACAACGGTGATATTATGGTTGCCAACATCCGGTGTAAATCCCATGACAACTATAGTGAGAGAAACTGGCATCCACCAGCCGCATGTGTGGAACAAGCCACACGTCAAGTGCGGAGCCGGTCTCGCGAACGAGGTCGCGTAAAGTTGGCCTGGACCGCTTCGATCTCACTATCCCACGTCATAAGAAGTACACAACAAGAGGCTTGCAATAGAAAACATCAACGCCCGCAACAAGTATGTTGCATTCTACTCGTGAAACACATCTACGCATAGATCTAGTTCTGATACCACTGAAGGGTTTCGCAGCATAGTAAATCAAAATTTTATACGGATGTGAACGGGAAAAGCCAAGATCTAATTTAGGAGATGCAAACAACGAGAGGGATAGATGAGATCTTCATACCCTTGAAGAAATCGCACAGCGGAACGTTCAACAGAACGTGGTTGATGTAGTCGTAGTAGCCTTCTCCTCCTCGCGATCCGATCCGATCCAACGCTGCAAGTGGCGACGCCTCCGAGAGATGCACATGTACGGCACCTCGACGTCTCCTCCTTCCTCGGTACAGCAATTGGGGTGGAGAGATAGATTGGATCTACAACACGACGGCGTGTGCAAAGGTGGAGAGTTTCTGTGGCAGGGCTTCTCCTACGCGCAGTCGGGAGAGAGAGAGAGAGGAGGGCAGCAGTATGGCGGATAGGGTTTTTGGGGTGAGGGAGGAGGGTGCGCCCTTGCCCTCTTTATATAGAGGGCTGGCTGGCTAACCTTGCCCCTCCTCCAAGCCCTAGGGTCGGCGGCCACATGGGTGGAGTGGGGGGGCAAGTTTCCCCCTTCTAGAATCTCTCCCTAGGGTTTCCCCTAGGGTTTGGCCGGCTGGGCCTATGGGGCCTTGTGCCCCTGGACCAATGCGGCCAGGGCACTCCCTCGTAGGCCCACGCCCCCTTCGACAAGTGGGGACACGTTGGTCCCACTCCGGAAGCTTCTAGAACCTTCTGGTACAATACTGAACAATCCAAAACAATTCCGAAATCCAAAAACTGCTTTCCCTTATATGAATCTTATTCTCCGGACCATTCCAGAACCTCTCGTGATGTCCTGGATCTCATCCGAGACTCCGAAAAAAAACTCATAAACCAATTATCCATTCTATCCTAGCGTCGAGACACGTTAAGTGTGTGACCCTACGGGTTCGAGAATATGCAGACATGATCTTCTATCAATAATCAACAGCGGGATCTAGAAACCCATATTGACTCCCACATATTCATCGATGATCATATCGGATGAACCACGATGCCAGGATTCAATTAATCCCATATATATATTCCCTTCGTCACGCGATATTTTACTTGCCCGAGATTCGATCGTTGGCATCGGCATACCTAGTTCAATCTCGTTCACAACAAGTACTTTACTCGTTCCGTAATCCGATATCACTTTGTGATTAACTCCTTAACCACTTTCTTGCAAGCGGTGTTGATATCGATTACCGAGTGGGCCCGAAGTATATCTCTCCGACTTGGGAGGGACAAATCCCATCTCGATACATACAACCCAACAAGTACTTTCCGATCACCTGAGAGACACCTTTATGATCACCCTCTCATAGGATGACGTTTGATGACCTCAAAGCTTTCTTCCGGTACCAGGGAGTTGTATTATCTCATGGTCTAAGGAATACAATATTTGACATAAGAAAAAGCTTCACAAAGATGAACACGATGACACGATATAATTGCTCTGCTTGATTTGGGTCTGTCCATCATATCATTCTCCCAATGACATGATCTCATTATTAATTGACAACTCATGTCTATGGTTAGGAAACCTTAACCATCATTAATCAATAAGCTAGTCCATAGAGGCGTACTAGGGACACGGTGTTGTTCATAAACCACAGAAGTATCAAAGTTTCTGCTTAACACAATTCTAGCATGGAATATAAACTTTATCATGAACAAGAATTATAATAATAACATCTTTATTATTGCCTCTAGGGCACAATTACAACAGTAAAGCTGCATGAGGAACTCGACAAACGCAAGCAGGCAGCTTTGGAGTCTAGCGCGCGGCAAGCTACGCTCTTTGCTGCTGGCGGATCCAGCTCACATGGCAACAACGCCAAGAAGCATCGCTCTCGCGTGGAGAACATGGACCCCACTGCATGTCGCGAAGCCACAAGGGCCCTCAACTCGTCCTTCATGACAATGGACGTGAACGACAACGTCATGCCGAAGATGCCTCATGCTGCAATCATGGCAGCCACCACGTACCTCGCGTCCCACCCACCTCTGGTGGGAGACCCGAAAAGCGCCATGCACAAGTCCGCGCTAGACGGTCTTGGACTCGTCGGAGCTGCGCTCCACGAGGAGGCTCCTGCGGAGCCGAAAAAGAAATCTGCGGTCAGATTCAACCGCATCCCCATACCCTCATCCGACGAGGACGAGCACGATCTACCTCGACGTCGCAAAAGCCCAAGGCGTCGCAGCAGCGACTACGACGATCGAAACGACCTCGCCCAGTGCAAGGTCGACAAGGCACACACCAAACGTGCGTGTTCAACAAAATCTGACGAGGATGACGATGGAGAGCTGTGTGGAGCATGATGCTTCAGTAGATCCGTGTGGCGGACGCAGATGCCAAAAAAATTCAAGGCCCCTTCGGACACTCCGAAGTTCGACGGCACGCATGACCCGAAGGACTGGCTCAACGACCACCTCTCGTCCGTCAAGCTGCACGGCGGTAACAGAAACACCGCCCTACAATGCCTTCAGTTGTAGCTGATAGGCACAGCCCGAATCTGGCTCAGCATCCTGTCCTTCGGATCCATCCGAAGCTGGGAAAAGCTGGCGTACAGTTTCATCCGAAACTTCAAAGGCACCAGCAAGAGGCCAGCCTCGATTGAGGAACTGCACGCCTGCACCCAACGTACCAGCGAATCCATTCGCTCATATATCCTGCACTGGTCCAACATCAAGAACTCAGCCGCGCATATCTCCAAGGAAAGGACAATCGACGCCATCAAGGATGGTGTCAAACACCCAGACTTCAAGGAAGAACTTGGGCGCGTCAAGCCCAAGATGCTCGACCACCTCATGGACATCGCCAACAGGTGGGCAGATGGCGAGGATTCCCTATACATTTGGATGATGAGGACGACTATGGCCGCAGGCGAGAATGCCGCAGCAAGCGAAGATCACGCGTCTACGATGACCGCGACAGAGTCGACATGGTTGCGGATGGCTACGCCAACCGACGCAACGATGGTAACCACAACAGCGGAGGATACCGCGGAGGCAACTTCCATGACGGAGGACGCCCCACGCAAACATGGCAATGCCGCAGCTGTGACGATGAGCCCTTGGCATACGACAAGTTGTCTGGCCCTTGCACCATCCACTTCTACATCGACAAGCAAGATGGCAAAAAGAAGGTCGGCCACATGCTAAAGGACTGCCGCGAGTTCCAGAAGCTCAGCGAGGGTCTCACCCAAATGCGATGCTAGATCGTGAACCCTAGGTTTGGGCCTGCACCTGCACCAGGTGACATCACCCATGGAGCTCCTCCACCACCACCCGTGGGACCGTCGAATCCAGCAATCGCAATTGCACCAAACAATGGTACATGAGGATACCCACCGCCAAAGGGGGCCCTAATGATCCAGAAGGGACACCCTACCAATAGGGTGCAAAAGAAGATCACCCGACAAGTCAGCCTGGCCGTGACCGCTCTGCCTGCTATCCCTGAGTACCTTAGTGGTTCAGAGTACTGCATCACGTTCGGTCGCTCAGATCACCCTCGCCAGATCCCTCGCCCAGGTCATGATACCCTGGTGCTCGAGGCGTAGATCAGAGGATTCGATATGAGCCGCGTCTTCATGGATGGTGGCAGCGGCATCAACGTGATGTTTGCCAGCACCCTCGCAGCAATGCGGATCCCGCTGTGCAGCCTGGAACAATCCGACACGACGTTCCACCGCATAGTCCCAGAGAAGGGCATTTATCCCCTAGGAAAGATATGGCTCGATGTCATCTTCGGCAAGCCCAAAAACTTCCGATGCGAGCGGCTGGAGTCGAAGTGGTGGACTGGCCATCACAATACCACGCCATCCTCGGGCGCGTGGCGCTCGCAAGATTCCTCGCAGTACCGCACTATGCGTACCTGCTGCTCAAGAAGCCAGGGCCCAGGGGCGTCATCACAGTCCAGGGAAGCTTCACCCGATCGGACCACTGTGATAGAGATTTCAACAGAATCTCCCAGTCGTTTGGCATGCAGGAGGAGCTCACGAGGCTCCGAGAGGCGACAGACAACGGGGCACCCCCAGTCGCCAGGCAAAATGTACCCGATATGTCGTTCGACTCTATGGTCAACACGAAAAAGGTGCATGTCCACCTAACGGATGCCTCCAAGATGGCGCTGATCGCCAAAAACCTCAGCCCCGCGTAGGAAAGAGCGCTCATCGAATTCCTCTGTGAGCACTGGGAAATCTTCGCCTGGTGTCCTGCGGACATGCTAGGAGTTCCCAGGGAATTCGCCGAGCATGCACTCAATGTGTTCCCCGACGCAAGGCCGGTCAAGGAGTCGATCTGAAGACTGTCCGAACCATGAGCCAAAGCAGTTGGAATCGAAGTCAATAGACTGCTCGATGCCAATTTCATCCGAGAAATCAAGGAGAGCGAGTGGCTGGCCAATACTGTGCTGGTCCCCAAAAAGGACACGGACATCCTGCGGATATGCGTGGACTTCACGTCACTCAACAAGCACTGCCCCAAGGACCACTTACCTCTTCCTCGGATTGATCAGATCATCGATTCGACTGCAGGATGCGAGAAACTCTCCTTCCTCAACGCCTACTCAGACTACAATCAGATTCGGCTGAAGGTCGAAGATCAGGAGAAAACGGCGTTCATCATGCCGTTCGGAGTATTCTGCTACAAGACCATCCTTTCGGGATGAAGAACGCAGGTGCCACGTACCAGAGGTGCATGCAGACGTGTCTGAAAAACCAGATCGGTTGCAACATCCAAGTCTGTGTCGAGGACATAGTCATCAAGACCAAAGAAGCCAAGACACTGATCGATGATCTCCACGAGACGTTCGATAACCTTTATCACTACAAGATCAAGTTGAATCTAGAAAAGTGCGCCTTCGGCGTCCCATCTGGCCAACTACTCGGACACTTCATCTCCCAACAAGGAATCTAGACGAATCCGAAGAAAATCCGGGCCATACTGACCATGGATAAGCCGAAGAACCTCAAAGGTGTCCAACAGCTAGCTGGGCGCATCGCGGCACTGAGCAGATTCATCAGCCGCATGGGTGAGAAGGCCCTGCCCTTTTACCAGCTGCTGCACAAGACGGACAAGTTCGAGTGGACACCCGAAGGAGATGATGAATTCAAGTCACTCAAGCGGCTGCTCTCCACCTCGCCTGTCCTGGTCACGCCAAAAGAGCGAGAGCCACTGCTGCTATACATCGCAACCACGCATTAGGTGGTAAGCACCGTACTCGTGGTCGAACGACCCGAAGATGGCAAGACCCATGGGGTCCAATGCCCAATCTACTACCTCAGCGAGGTACTGACACCAACAAAGCAGAGGTACCCTCACTACCAGAAGCTCGCCTACGACGTATTCATGACGGCTCGTCGGCTGAGCCACTACTTCCAGGAGCATCAGATAATGGTCGTCAACGAGGCGCCACTGTCCAACATCCTGAACAACCCCGAATCCACGAGACGCGTAGCCCTGTGGGGCATCGAGCTATCCCCTCTATACATAGTCTATGAGAAGCGCAAGGCCATCAAATCCTAGGTCCTCCCTGACTTCCTCATGCACTGGATGGAAATCCAGCTACCGGACACTCCGGACATGACACAATCATGGACGATGCACTTCGACGGATCCAAACGTGAGGCCAGATAAGGAGCTGGTGTCATACTAACATCCCCTTAAGGCGACAAGATGAAATACATCCTTCGGATGAAATTTCGCGCCTCCAACAATGAGGCCTAATATGAGGCCCTCATCCATGGAATGCGGATGGCCAAGATCCACGAAGCAACGCGCCTAATCATCTACGGTGACTCGAACCTTGTCGTCCAGCAGACGATGAACGAGTGCGACGCTCACAGCGCCAACATGATCGCGTACCGGGCACTCTACAACTCACTCGAAGGAGACTTTGATGGCTGCAAGCTTCGGCACGTTGGACGGTAAAGCAACGAGGAAGCTGATAGACTCACCAACATCGGCTCCACCTATGCACGGGTGCCACCAGGTGTGTTCCTCGAATAAATCTGCATACCCTCTATCAAAAGGAAATTCCCCAAGAGATCACCCGAAGAAGCAGAGCACTCGGGGGCTGCGCCACCCGAAGGACATGAAGGACCCGAAAAGCTCGACACAGAGGCCGAGTTCGTCAACCTGATGCAGGTCATGGCAATCGAGGAGACATGGACGCAGTCGTACCTTCGGTACCTGCTAAACAAAGAACTGCCTGACGACCCGACATATGCCCGACACATATCTCGCCGGTCCAAAGAGTTTACCCTCCACAATGGCGAGATGTACAAGCGCAGTATTTTAGGTGTACTCCAAAGGTGCGTCACCATCGGTGATGGCAAAACCATCCTCCAAGACATCCACGAGGTCAACTACAGTCATCATGCATGCAGCCGCGCACTCGTCGCCAAAGCTTTACGAGCTGGATTCTACTGGCCAACGGCCATGAATGATGCTAAGGACATCGTCCGAAGGTGCAACGGCTGCCAAAGGTTCGTGGACAAGCCACACGCACCAGGATCGGAACTCAGGCCCATACCACTGGCCTAGCCCTTCGCCCAATGGGGCCTCGACATGATCGGCAAACTGCCCAAATCTTCGAAAGGAGGCCACGTCTACCTCCTCGTCGCAGTCGAAAAGTTCACCAAGTGGATCGAGGCCATGCCCGTCACCAACCAAAGCGGCAAAATGGCCGTCAAGTTCTTCGAGTCCATAGTCTATAGGTTCGGCGTGCCGCACAACATCATCACGGACAACGGCTCGAACTTCATCTCGAAGGAATTACAGGACTTCTGCGAGGGCCTTGACATCAACATATCATACGCCTCCGTGGCGCACCCGCAGACTAACGAGCAGGTCGAAAAGGCCAACGGCCTCATAGGCGGCGACATCAAGAAACGCCTGCTCATCCCACTCGAACGTCTTGCGGGAGCTCGGGCAGAGGAGCTACCCTCTGTCCTCTGGAGCCTACACACAATGCCGAACAGCGCAATTGGCTTCACAACTTTCCTCATGGTGCACGGAGCCGAAGCCGTTCTACCTGCCGAGGTACGCCACAAGGCCCCACGGGTCGTCACCTACAACAAAGCCGAATCAACGGCCGCACCCGAAGACGCCATCGACACACTCGACGAGGCACGCGACATCACCGCAGCTCGCTCAGCGGTCTACCAGCAGAGCCTCCGCAACTACCACAGCCGTCGGCTGCGCCCAAGGTCCTTCGTCGAAGGAGACCTCGTCCTACGAGTCAAGCAAGAGCGGCCGAAAAATCTCGAGTCACCCTGGTAAGGACCCTACATCGTCACAGAAGTCATCCCAGGCGGCGCTTACCACCTCATGGACATCGCGTTAGGAGTCGAATACTCCAACCCCTGGAACATCGCACGTCTGCGACGCTTCTACCCCTAGTTACCCCTTTACTTTCAATAAGGCTACTCAGCCAAGGCTACTCAGCCGAACAATGTACCTCCTCGTTACGATATGAATAAAAGCTAAGTTCCTCAGCCGAAAATTCTTTTCCTTACTTTTCGCTATAATACGCTCGGGGGCTATGCCTCACCTCACGACTTCTTCGACTGAGAACAAAAGCATACAATCTGATTAGCTGGCCACGTCAGGCTAACGAAAAGGACATGCATATACCAAAGCACAACGTACTAATACAAATAAACTTTACAAAGGGCACAACAACAAGCCCACTCGGATACATACACATTTTACATCAATCTGTTTTCTTTACAGGACCTACCTATTATGGAGTATCACACTCGCCCGCTGCTCGAACAAATCAACAATTTCTTTGGCATACTGCCTCACAACCACGTAATGCGGGCGCATATCCCAAAGACTACCATCTGGTCGAAGGGATGGCCCAGTCGCCACCGCCGCGAGATCGACGTCATGGCGATGCATCCGAACAAGTGCAAGAACAGCCTTCACCCCAGCAACCATCTGACGCCGCACCAATTCCTTGACGTGACCCACGTCCTGAAACTTTGCCAGCAGGCCCCAAAGGTTGGAAGGTGCCTCATCCGGGGGAAACATGACGACCCAGGTGGCCGGCAGGGAAATCCTCGCCTGCCTCAGCACCCGAGAAACCTGGTGCGCGCGATCTTGAACCGTTGCAAGGATGATGGCCCGATCGCGGTCCATCCAGAAGAATCCGCCAGCCTCCAAGTCATGTTGGGTCAGGCAATTCATTCAAACAGCAACGCGCTCCTTTTCCATCGGAATGAGATTGACGCCTGCACCAAACACAAGAAGAAGATGGCATATAAGGAACAATGCATCCAAAAAGAACAACAATTCACAAAGACTCACATTGAAGTTGTTCGCTGATCTGCCGCAGCTCCGCCATAAAAAATTCCTCCCTGGCAGTAGCTCGCTCAGCTTTCGACTTCCATACGTCCGCGTGGCCTCGAATGCCAAGAATATCCTTCTCCAGGCTATGGACGTGGTCGCGAAGGAAAACAAGTTGCGACGCATCAACCAGAGATGGTCGCGGCTTAGGGACAGTCGAAGTATCTATGGGAATCTGATACGTCGTAAACGTATCTATAATTTTTGATGCTCCATGCTTGTTTAGTATATACTTTGCTTTGATTTGTCTCAAATTTGAGGTGTTTTTATATCTTTTATAGAACTAACCTATTAACAAGTTGCCATAGTGCCAGTTGCCTATTTTCTTTTGTTTATGGTTCCAGAAAGGCAGAAAATCAATATTCTCGAAATTGGACGGGACAAAAGCCAAAGTCAATATTTTACCGTGGGCGTCATGAATCCAGAAGGGGAGACGGAGAGGTGCCAGAGGGCCACCACACCCCCCAGGTGCGGGCTAGGGCAAATCCGTGCCTGGGCAGGGTGTGGCCCCTCCGGCCGCCTCCCAGCCTCGCCTCTTTGCCTGTAAGAAGCCCTTGATGCATAAAACCCTAAAGAATCCATAATACTTCTAGAAAAACCTCCGTAGCGCCACCGCCACTAAAGGGGATATTCGGGGGACAGAAAGTCTCTGTTCTGGCACCCTGCCGGGACGGGGAAGTGCCCCTGGAACCATCTCCATCGATCTCCATCGCCATCTTCATCACCGTTGCTGATTCCCATGATGAGGATGCAGTAGTTCTTCCTCGAGGCTAAGGGCTCTACCGGTAGCTATGTGTTCATCTCTCTCTCTATGCATGGTCATATTGTGATCATGAGCTTTGTAATCAAGTAGATCTACCTTGCTACTCAAGTTCTTCAATAGATCTCTGCTCTCCCCATGTGTGTGAAAGTGACAACATGCACGCCATGGTGGCACTTAGGTTTGAGTCTACATAAATACTCTTTGTGCTTTAATAGATCTATGCTTTTCCTCACGTGTGTGAAAGTGACAGCGTGCATACAGTGTGTGGCACTTTGGCTAGATTGAATATTTGTTATGAGTTATATTTGGAGTTGGATGTCTCTATGAAATTGTGGTGTTTGTTGGAACCATCTAGCGCTCAAGGTGATAGTGTGGGGTTATCTAGATTGTGGAAGGCGGACTTTGAGGAGTGCTGCTATAGCCCTACTGATGATTAGAGTGTCCAACCGGAGAGTAGTTAAGAGTAGTATCATGAAGAGAGGATATTTATATGAGAGAGTGTTCACTAGTGAAAGTATGATCCCTAGGCTTTGTTTCTAAACATTGAAACACCGTTTGAATCTAGATCTGTTGCATGTTTGCTTGCTTTAGTCTTTACCTCACCGTCAAGCTATTTTGTGGCACCGTTACCACTTGTATTTCACTATCTCTTCGCCAAACTAGTGCACCTATACACCTGACAAGTGTATTGGGTGTGTTGGGGACACAAGAGACTTCTTGTATCTTGATTGTAGGATTGCTTGAGAGGGAATACCTTTGACCACTTCATCCCTGAGTCCGATAAACCTTGAGTAATCCACTTAAGGGAAACTTGCTGCTGTTCTACAAACCTCTGCACTTGGAGGCCCAACAACTGTCTACATGAATAGAAGTGCGTAGACATCAAGCTATTTTCTGGCGCCGTTGCCAGGGAGGAAAGGTAAAAGGCACACACACACGTTACCCCATGGAAACAACAAACCAGAAAGCTATTTTATGGCGCCGTTGCCGGGGAGGTTTTGGGATTTTACCTATCCTCCACGTCAAGCTCCATCAAAGTCTTTTCTGACGCAGTTGTCAGGGAGGTAAGGTAAAAGGTACTCACATCCTCCGGTGTGAGTGCTCGAAGTTATTTCCTTTAGATCCTGCAATTTTGTCTTTTTGTTTCTTGTTTTCACTAGTTAGGCTTAATGGAAAACAACAACAAAATTAGAGAGCTTTATAGTATTTATCTTGAGTTAGGACATGAAGTGTTTGAAGAGAAAATTAAAAAACCTATGGAGCTTTATTTGCATGCTAATTGAAATGTTATTAGTATGAATTCTTTGGACACCATTATTGCTAATGCTTTGGAAAATTCTAAGCTTGGGGAAGCTATTTTTGATGAAATGATCTTTTTAGTCCCCCAACTTTGGAAGATAGCTATTATATTGCTTATGATGATACCAAACCTCCAATATATGATGATAACAATGATGATTATGATATTTTTAGTCCACCTACTATTGAGGAGAAAGTTAATTGTGATTACAATATGCCTCCTATATTTAATGATTATGGTGATGAGAATAGTAATGATAGCTATTTTGTTGAATTTGCTCCCACTACAATTAATAAGAATAACTATGCTTGTGTGGAGAGTAATGATCATTTTATGCATGTGGCTCATGATAAGGATGTTTTATGTGATAGTTATATTGTTAATTTTATTCATGATGCTATTGAAAGTTATTATGAGAGAGGGAAACATTGTTTTATGCATTTTAATAATATTAAGTTTCCCCTCTTTATGTTGAAAGTCTTGAAGTTGCACTTGTTTTGCTTTCTTATGCTTGGTGCTTTGTGCTTTCATAACTTGTTTCTTTACAAGATTCCTATGCATAGGAAGCGGGTTAGACTTAAATGTGTTTCGAATTTGGTTCTTGATGCTCTCTTTTACTTCAATTCATATTTCTTATGTGAGCATCTTCTCAAACTATCATGCCTAACTTAAAGGCATTAAAGAAAAGTACTTGTTGGGAGATAATCCAAGAGTTTTCTTAAGTCTTGGAAGTTATTACTTCTGTAATAACCTCTACTTGTTGGGATATAATGCAAGAGTTTTCTTAAGTCTTGGAAGCTATTACTTCTGTAATGACCTCTCTTTATCCTTTTTGTTTGCTTTTTGTGCCAAGAATGACCTCTAATGAGAGGGAAGTAAGATTTGGGGAGTTGATGTCCCGAAACAGATTTCTATCATCCACCATAAAAATTCGTGAGGAGTCTCTGTAAGTCGGATTGAGCTGAAAATTTAATAATAAATCCCCTAGTACATTATATAACTTTCGTTAGTTCAACACGTTTTGATTTGAGCAACAGAAGGTCTTCAAAAAAATCGGTTCCTACCTGCTGGTCTGTTTTTACAGATTTCTGCCATTATTTGCATTTGCTTCTTATTGATTCCTTTTTGGGTTCTTTTTGGGAAATTGAGCTTTTTGAAGGAGTTGCTACAATATCTTGTGTCTTTAGTGAAAGTTTTGCTATTTTGAAACTAAACCCAAAGGTCTATTATATTTTGAATGCACTAATGTTGCTAATGAAGATTGTGTGAAGTTTTGTATGAAGGAAAATTTGCAGGTGTAGAGAAAGAATGATGTAATGAGATGAAGAATAGACAAAAGCTCAAGCTTTGGGATGCCACCCCGTGTCACCCCAAGAAATATTCAAGAGTTACAAGCGTCAAAGCTTGGGGATGCCCAAGGCATCCCCTTCTTCATCAATAAAAATCTCAGGTCTTTCTAGACACTTTGTTTTTATTGTTTCATGCATTGTTATGTTGTTCTTCGAGCATCTTAGTTTTTGATTACTTGGTTTGCTTTAGTAAGTTGGTTGGTTATAGCACACTTATTTTGGAGAGAGACACACTCTGTTTTCATTGCCTAGAACACTCTAGTTTTCACTCTTATTGTTTGTGAGTGTTCACTTTTGCTAGCACTGCGTTTAGCCTTAGTTTTATTGTGCTTTTAGCTTATAACTTTTTAGTTCTTCTTTGTGGATTTGTGAGACAAGCTCACTGATCTTTTTTGATTATTATCTATGTGAGTTGTTTTAAATAAGTTGATTGGTGTTGGAAAAGAGTAGAAAGTTCTTGCTTAAGTGGTACAAAAGGGAGCTTGTTTTGACTATGACTTAGACTTTAGCATGACATGCTAGGTGTTGTCTTGACCTTATGCTTAGTGTATTGTTGTAGCATGTCTTGTTCCAAACAATTGTGATTGCTTAGTGTGTCTTGAAAGAATCATGCGTTGTTTTAGCATACAAAATCATAGTATTGTGGTATTCTCCTTTGATGCTTTGTTTGGGTTGACTTGGCACATGCTCACACCATGTTATGACTATGAACAAGTCACCATAGCCTCTATGATCATTTAGTCCTTGACTTTTAGTACCACTTTATGCTTTGATTAGTAATGTTTTGTCGCTCTGCATGACTATGGCCATTATTGCTCTCTTAGTTGGTCGCTCCCAGTCTTTTGCTAGCCTCCACGTGTATGAGTAAATTCTACTCATGCTTCCAACTCCCAAGAAGCCAAGTTATTCCAAAGTGTCAACTATAAATTCCTATGCATGGTGTGTTACACCATTCCAAGTATATTCTTGTTTTCAGCTACCTTCTAGTTAAAAAGTATCTTTGTTATGTGAAACCTTAGTGATTAAAGCTCTCACGAACTTGATGGCACACTTTATATTCTTTGACCCTAATAAACTTGTGTCATCTATGTTGTATATGCTTACACTTATACGTTGGAATTAGCAGAATCATGTTGTCACGGGGAACGCTTTCAACATTGCACTTGTACTTTGTATACAGTTGATATCATGCTCTTTTGTCTATGGATGTCGTCGGTGTGAAATAAAGAGGGAGCTTGTAAGTCCATGGATTTATGTATTTTGTGTTAGAGAAACGCCTGGGCCGCTAGCCTAAGCCATGCCTAATCATGGTGGAAACTTGCAGCATCACCATAATGAGTATCTATGAAGCATCCTCAGTAAAAAGCTATGCACATAGTAAATAAAAAGATCGCTGAGATGCTTATTGTCTGCTCGCCTTGTCATTTTTGTTATGGGATAGCTCCTGTACCATGTGCAAGGGGTACCCCGTTGGCGGTTCTCTATGATACGCATGTACTTACTATGACAAGAACTTACAGGTGACCGAAGTTGAGTAGCATGAGGTGTGGCTCTCGTATTCAATGGACTTGATATTACCAACTTATACTTTGTCAAGCATATACTCCATAGTTTATTCACTTTAACCTTAATCACTTCAAGATGCTTATGATAGGGGCAATGAGGGCTGAAAGCTAACAAGTACCATAATTTTTGGAAGCTCTTTTTGAAACTTGAAATCCCTGCTTCCTTTTTGAAATGCCTTTCTTCCACTATTATATTGAGTCTCCACCTTCTACCTTTAGGCACCATTAAGAGAGCATAGTTGTCATTATGTGTGTAGTGTCCCAAAACTTATTGATTGATGCATATTGTGATATTATTTGTTCTTTTGCTACTTGTTTATAGTCACCCTTGTGAACTTTGAAAGTGTCCTATGCATTTATTTGCTACTCTATGAGGGACAAGCTGAATGCCACTATGCTATGTTTTTTGTATGTGAAAGAAACAAACGTTTTTCAATGCATGTTATTCATGATCTTTGTTTGTAGCCTTTCATGTTGCATGCATAGTTACTATGTCCTATTGTTAGAACTCCATCTTTCGTACACATGTTTAGAGTTCTTTGATCCCATCTTTCAATGCTTGCAAATGGTTTGATCTTGGTTTTGATGGTGCATGTCACCTCAAAAATTATTCTTTTATCACTTAACTACTCGAGGACGAGCAGGAGTTAAGCTTGGGGATGCTTGATACGTCGTAAACGTATCTATAATTTTTAATGTTCCATGCTTGTTTAGTATCTACTTTGCTTTGCTTTGTCTTCACTTTGAGGTGTTTTTATATCTTTTTTGGAACTAACCTATTAACAAGTTGCCACAGTGCCAGTTGCATGTTTTCTTCTGTTTTTGGTTCCAGAAAGGCAGAAAATCAATATTCTCGGAATTGGACGGGACAAAAGCCAAAGTCAATATTTTACCGTGGGCGTCATGAATCCAGAAGGGGATACGGAGAGGTGCCAGAGGGCCACCACACCCCCCAGGCGCGGGCTAGCGTGGACCCGTGCCTAGGCAGGGTGTGGCCCCTCCAGCCGCCTCCCAGCCTCGCCTCTTCGCCTATATGAAGCCCCCGATGCAGAAAACCCTAAAGAATCCATAATACTTCCAGAAAAAACTCCGTAGCGCCGCCGCCACCGAGGGAGATTCGGGGGGACAGAAAGTCTCTGTTCCGGCACCCTGCCGGGACGGGGAAGTGCCCCCGGAGCCATCACCGTCGATCTCCATCGCCATCTTCATCACCGTTGCTGATTCCCATGATGAGGAGGGAGTAGTTCTTCCTCGAGGCTAAGGGCTCTACCGGTAGCTATGTGTTCATCTCTCTCTGTATGCATGGTCATATTGTGATCATGAGCTTTGTAATTAAGTAGATCTACCTTGCTACTCAAGTGCTTCAATAGATCCCTGCTCTCCCATGTGTGTGAAAGTGACAGCGTTCATGCCATGGTGGAACTTAGGTTTGAGTTTACATAAATACTCTTTGTGCTTTAATAGATCTATTCTTTTCCCCACGTGTGTGAAAGTGACAACGTGCATACCGTATGTGGCACTTTGGCTAGATTGAATATTTGTTATGAGTTATATTTGGAGTTGGATGTCTCTATGAAATTGTGGTGTTTGTTGGAACCATCTAGCGCTCAAGGTGACAGTGTGGGGTTATCTAGATTGGGGAAGGCGGACTTTGAGGAGTGCTGCTATAGCCCTACCGATGATTAGAGTGTCCAACCGGAGAGTAGTTAAGAGTATTATCATGAAGAGAGAATATTTATATGAGAGAGTGTTCACTAGTGAAAGTATGATACCTAGGCCTTGTTTCTAAACATTGAAACACCATTTGCATCTAGATATGTTGCATGTTTGCTTACTTTAGTCTTTACCTCACCGTCAAACTATTTTCTGGCACCGTTACCACTTGTATTTCACTATCTATTCGCCGAACTAGTGCACCTATACACCTGACAAGTGTATTGGGTGTGTTGGGGACACAAGAGACTTCTTGTATCTTGATTGCAGGATTGCTTGAGAGGAATACCTTTGACCACTTCCTCCACGAGTTCGATAAACCTTGGGTAATCCACTTAAGGGAAACTTGCTGCTATTCTACAAACCTCTGCACTTGGAGGCCCAACAACTGTCTACAAGAATAGAAGTGCGTAGACATCAGAATCTCACCCGAAGGACCCTAAAGGAAAACAAGTAAGGATATGAACATCACATACACCTTTGACAATAGCTCGAAACATAATTTATATACATCATAAAGGCCACCTCGTGGCATAAGGTGAGATTGTTCATCAGCAAAAAGCGTACAAAAGGAAGAGTATACACTATCCTAAACTACAACAACAAAGCCTAGGCACCCGCATCTGGAGTGGCCTCAAAGCCATACTGCCTGCCCTTGACCTCCTCCTATTGCTTCACCGCGTACTCCGCCAGCAGGTCAATGAGCTTCGACCCATAACGCTTACAGCTGGAGGCGAAGAGAGCGAAAGATACCTCTGAGCCATGGCAGCCATTGGCATCTGGGAGGTGATGTGCGGTAGGTCCAGCTCCACTCCGGATGCCATGGCCATGGCCAACCCCATCGAGGCGCCGAGGCCCTTCTGCTTGCGCTTGTAGGCCACCGGAGCATCCTACGACAGGGCATCCGCCAGCGCATCGAGATCCTCCAGAGCAACGCCCTTGGGGACGATCTCCTTGTAGAAGCGTCGGAGCACCCCCTTGGCCTTCGCCAAGGCGCCAACAACAGTACTGCAGCGGTCTTCGACCACTGTGGTGGCATCATCTAGAGCATTTCCATGCTCCAGCACACCGTGATCAAACGCGATGCCTGACGCATCTAGAGACAATGAAGAAAGGACCCAAATAAGAACATGGCAAGGAACAACCAAAAAAGTACAAGACCAGAGCAAGTACAAGAAACTCACCGGAAAAATCCTTAGCCACAGCCATCAGCCTATTGTCCATTTCCCTCTCGCGAGTAGCAGCCGCCGCCGCAAGCTGCTCCTCGCGATCAGCAGACTCCTTCCGCAGGCGCTCCTAAGCTTCGACAGCGTCAGCTACCTCCTTTTGTAGGCGCTCTTTCGCCTCCGCGGCATCTACAACTTGATTCTCCGTGCGACCAAGACTGTTTTCAAAAGCATCCAGCCAACGGAGAGCCACATTATTTTCATCTACAAACATCAAGAACAAAGGATCAATAGAAGCAAAGATGAAGGGGACAGCCGAAGCAAGCAACGTATGATCAAACTACGCACCTTGCAGCTGCCGCATGTTGGCCTCTAGCGCCAAATGCTGCTGGATAAGGAGATTAGCCCTATGCACAAAGGGCTGCAAAACAAAAACACAACCAAGCATCAGAAAGGGCTCGGGGGCTACGCCCCCACAAGAGCAAAACTAGACCAACAGATCATCCGAAAAAAGGCTCGGGGGCTCCCCCCTACAATACAAAGGAGCAGACAACTTACATGCTCAGACGGAGACTCCGAAGTTCCGCGTGCGATCTTCTGAGTAATGACTACTCGAGTGTGGCATCCCGCAAAAACCACTACTAGAAAATCGCGTTGAATTTGTGCATTGCATCGTCATCATCATGTGTTGTTTGTCAAAAACTTTTTCGCAAAGCCCGTTTTGTTTTCTAAATGCCCCGTCTCATATTCAAACACCAAAACCCAGTCCCCGAAATATTTTTGTCTGTTGCTATCGGATTGCAAATGATGTTATGAAAACAAATAAAAATATTTATTATTTTAGCGGGGGCAGCCGAACGGGCCGCTGCGACCCGAACGACCACCCCCAGGAAAATAAAACGGTCCACCTATCTGCCCCATCTAAAACCTAAACCTACCAATAATCCTACCCACCCCCTTGGCCACATCACTCCCACCTATCCTAGGCCGCCACGTCGCCCACCCCTTTTCCCCAACCAACCCCAAGCTGACACATCACCCAACTCCCCTTTTTCCTCCTCTCTCTCTCCCTCTCTCCTCCCCACAACCAGTTCCACACCTGGCACCGGGTCCCACCACAGCCTCGGACCCTGGCCAGCCTCCCTCGCTGAACCCACCCAGCCGCCCCTACCCTCTCTCTCTGGGCCTCACCCTGGTCCACCCCCCAGTCAAACCACACCCACCCCAAACCCCACACACGCACGCCACGCCACACAGCACCCCCCACCGCCCCCGTACCTGTCCCGCCTGGGCCCACGACCCGCGCCTGGCCCCGCACCCACCTGCCGCGTGGCCCCTCCCTCTCCCATGTTCTTCTTCCCGCAAGCCTTGCACGCCTCCCAACCCTGCCTCTGCCTCCTCCCTCTAGCTGGGCCTCGCGGCTCACTTGGCCCGCCATGGAAGCTCCTCCCGCTTGCCTGCCCTACGCAGCAGCCACCGCCAGACGCCGCCTGCACCGCCTCCCTCCGCGACCCGTGCTCGCCTCGCTTCGGCGCCTGACGCCCGAGCAGCTCCCATGGCCTCATGCGGCCGCCTCCTCAAGCCACCCGAACCGGCCGCCTCCTCACCCCCCTGCCCCGACGCCTCCTCAGCGGCAGCCTGGCCCTCACGCACTCGCCCGACCAGCGCCCGAGCCTCCCGGTCCCAGGCGTCGCCTCCGCGCGCTGAGCATGCAGCCGCTTCTCCGGGCCCCTCGCGCGCCGCAGCCTGACCCGTCTGAAGCCGCTCCGCGCGTCCAGCGTGGCTGGCCGCCTAAGCTTCCCGACGGAAGCCTCCCTCGCCCTCAGCGCCTCGCCGCCTCGCTCAAGGCCGCCTCCGCCTCCCCGGCTGCCGGCCGCGCCTCCGCCGCGCCGGCGCCGCCATGAGCCATGCGCGCCTCTCCCCGCCTCACCCCTGACGCCGGCCGCCCGAGCCCTGCGAGCGAGCCCTGCGAGTCCTGCGAGCCCGAGCCGCTGCCTGTCGCCCGACCGCCAGCCGCCGCGCCAGGTGGGCCCCTCCACCGAGCCGTTCTCTGCGGGCCCCTCCGTCGAGATCGCACCGCCAACGCCAAGTGCTCCGTTTGACCAGGGTCACCAGCTTTGCCCTGTTGAAGCGTCAAGGCGATTTGGTGCGATGCCGGGTGACCAAGGCCTTCAAGTCCAAGTGAGCGACGCCAAGTGAAGTTGGGTGCCGATGTGCATGCGTGGACCCGAGTGCCACGACAAGGTTCTCGTCATCAAACAAAGATAAAAGCCCCAAGATCTTCGGCAAGGAACTACATGCTCTCCTCTCGGAACCCCCCGAGCTCTCCTCGCCAAGTTCATCATCGAGAACGCCGTGAACTTCCACCGGAACGCCAAGATCTACACCACGGACGCGGAGAAACCCTCGGACGCTAAGTACTCCGGCACGGAACGACAAGATCTTCTGCCTGGAACCCGCATGATCTCGCAACGGCAAGATCGACCCCGCTGAACCGACAAGGTTGGCACCGAACCAAGTTCTGCTCCCCGGACATCGAGACCCCGATGCGACAAGATCTACCCTAGCCAACCGAGAACGCTGGCCGAGGCCGTCGAACCGAGCCTCGGACCCCGACCCCGAACTCCGTCGAACCCTGAGACCGACCCTGAACCCCGGAACCCCAAGATCGTCGAGACCCCTAATGTGTGAACCCTCTCCCACAAACCCTATTTTATAATTGAGATACAACTTGTCGCATAATAATTGTTCATGCATGCATCTTATCATGTGGTTTGGGGGCCTTATGCCGATTCACCTAATAATTAAATATGGGGCCCATATGCGGGCAAATCTAGCCTTATATTGGCCTCATTTAAATTTGTGTAGCGAACCCGGTGCTATCTTTTGCCATGCTAATACAACATTTAAATTGCGGGGGTTCTAAACAACTTGAACCATTTAATTAATTGTCGGGACCCCGGTTCCGTTTGATATGACCTAATTGCATCGCACCTTGCCATGTCATCCATCATACATGCATCATGCCGATCTTCTGTCGTTTTATTAAATAGTGCATCCGATGTTGCTTCTAGTGTTTTGCTTCTTCGCGGATAAGGCCGTTGAGTTGATGTGAGCTTCGCCCCGATCTTCGGATGAACCCTTCGACAATGTTTTCAGGCGAGCATCTCCCTCTTTCTACCTATCTTACTTTTATAGTATTTATTCCCTCCTGTTGATCTATTGCCATCTGTGTTGCGATGCTCTAGTTTCCGTACCCGATATATCCCCTGCAGCCTTATATTGCCTTGGACACACCCTATTACCTGTTGTTTGGTAGATAGTTGGACTTGCGCGTCGTAGTCGCTTGCTCAAGTGCTGAGGTGTGTCGCCATATGCCACGATTCTTGATGTATTGCCGCATGATGTTGATGTTGGAGATGATTCTAGTTTTACTTATCGTCACTTTAATTTCGTTTAACAACTAAAATTGAATAAGCGAGGCATCGGTGGGTGATAGATAATATTTGGTTTCGAGCGCCCACTTGTGTCCGTAAGACCCCGAGTACTTGATACTGTTCCTTGATTTTTTGCGCTATCCACATCCGGAGGTATATGGGACCCCTGAGCGAGCTTGATTCGGACTTATTTCTTGGGGCCACAAACTAGTTTGAGGTTTTATTTACGATCTGTACTTATGCCATGCTACTTTACGTATTTAAATTGTGCGAGGCGCACCTTGTACTGTTAGGATCGGGACACGATTCGCGGTGTCGACAAGCCCGGACACACTTTCGGGTTCCCGATCGTTCACAGTATACCCAAACCTTGAGCCGTCTCGAGTCGGTGGCCGTTGCGGGATCTACTCAAAGGTGGCCCCTGAAATAATTCTGAATCTGTGATTGTTCACGTGAAAGCCTCGTTGGGTTTTGAGTTGGTTTTCGAGGTTGATCGGCGTGTGTTGCTATTGGTGCACCCGGCGGGTAAAACTTTCGAAAGCCGTGTCGCGGATATGGACGACTTGGAGCAGATCTCGATCATAGACAAGCATAACTAAAGTTTACTGCTATAAATTTGACTTATAATGACTAGTAATCAGCTTCACTATAATGGAATGGCTAATTAATACTGCCCACAATTGCTTGTTTGGTTGTCGCTTGCGACAATTGTATCTGACTAGTAAGTAATGCAACTACAACGAAATGGCTGAATAAAAGTATCAACAACTGTTGGGTTTTGGGTTATCTCATGTTAAATGTATCTGACTAGTAAGTGCTGCCACTACAACGGAATGATTAACTAAAAGTGCTCACTGCTTAATTTATCAGGACGAACATCTAAACGTGACTAGTAAAGTGCCGCAACTATAACCGAATAAGTAAAACTGCCAACTGTGTGAGTTCCTCGGTTGCCTTCCTCGTTTGGTCTCGAGGGGGAAACACCAGGATGGGTTTGTTTGGTGTTAGTTTCAGGTTGGATCCGGATAGGTCTTTCTCACCCCTCTCTAATACCGGTTGTATCGAGTCTCTATAGGTTGTTTAGTGCATGATGTCACGCCTTGATCCACCATACCTATGTGGCGAGGACCGCAATTCTAGCCTCGCCGTGTCGGCCTCAAGATCGACGCTCCTTATTTTTCCTTTGCCCTTTGTCGGCACCCCTTTTTGTTTAAGCAGGTTTTGAGATCGGCGTCGTTAGCGAGGTTACCCTTCCGGCTTGGCTTTGGGCAGGGTTATGGGCCATTGGTTATTCTTGAGGCTCTTAGCCCCATTTGCATCTTGTCCGTGGCTGGACGCCCTATCGCTTTCAAGGTGATTTGGATCTTTGTATATTATATCGTATTCTTGACTCTTTGAGTCATTATATATATATCTTACTGGGTCCCATCGAGGACTGTTGTGTAATGTTATTACTTCGTTTTCCACCCGCACGAAAGTGCCTGGTGGGCACCTTTGAATCGTTTCTATGCGGGTTTGGCGAATTTTGCTCAAACTTGCATAGGTCCGATTCTGAGGGTGTTACATCGAGCCTCTCGCGGGGAGGGGTTCGAGGCGCATCCTCAGAGTCGGCCACCATCTGAGGGTGAGGAGTTCTCAGCTTCGACTCCCCTACAACCTCCTGAGCGCCCTCACTAAGAGAACCCTCCGAGGAGTGGCTGCAAGTAAAATATCGATCAAGACAATAAGAAACATTGTGCATATAATAAAGCGCAACCAAAACTACTTACGAGTCAATGTCTAACAAGTTGAAAACGGGTGGTGCCTTCTCCTTCTTCTTCTTGGCCAGCGGCTGCGGCGCCATCGCTCGAAGGGTCACAGCCGAAAACGGTGCGGAAGAAGCACCATCATCCTCGCCATGTCGCTCGAGGAAGGACAACCCCCTCAGAGTTGGCGAGGTAGACGCGTCCGACGATTCGCTCCGCGATCGCTTTCGGGTCTGCCCCTCGCTCGCCTCAGGAGCATCCACAGTCGGCGACTGAGCTGGAGGAAGCTCAGACTCGGAGTCCACCTCCTCATTGTCTGTTGCCTCCCTATATTTCTCAGGCAGAGGGGGCATAGACCCCGTAACCTGGAGGCGCTGCAAGCAAAAATGGCAATAACATGAGAAACCGCAACAAACAAAAAATGCACGGAAAAGCGCAACACGCATGAACAAACTTCACCTTCGAAGCCCCTTTACTGGCGCTAAGAGGGGGAGTCTGCGACTCCCCTGGAAGGTCCTCACCAGCCTTGAACTTCAGCAGAGGACGGAGGGCCCTATCAAGATCACCCGAAGATAACTCTTCGGATGACACTCTGGTTGGATCACTGGGGCCGGCGTAGAGAAACATCGGGTGCGCCCTGGCCTGGAGCGGCTGCACCCGACGCTTGAGGAAGGTGCGGATGATGTTGACACCGTTGACCTCCTTGCCTGGCACCAGCTAAAGATCCTCCACTCGCTTCTAGAGCCTCTCCACCTCCGCAACTTCGCCCTCCAAGATGTGGTTTTTCCATGATCTCTTCGGGACAATCTTCTGCTCGGAGTCGAAGGGGGCAAGACCAAATTACTAACCATCCATCTTGACATCGCGGATGTAAAACCACTTACGACGCCAATACTAGACGGACTCGCAAGCAGATAAGGAGAAAAATTGGACAAAAGGACGAAGGGAGATGATGCAACCGCCAAGCGGATAGACTCCGCCTGTGCCATACTGCCTCTTCACGGAATAGAGCTTCCGGAAGAGGCCAAAGTATGGTTCAATGTCGAGCTAGCACTCGCAAAGCATGATGAAACACGCGATGTTAAGAAGATAATTGGGAGACAGATGATGAATCTGAATCCCATAGAGGAAAAGAAGCCCACAAAGGAAATCGTGGGCAGGAAGCGAAAAAACGCGAAGAACGAAGGCAACAAAGATCACCCGAAACCCTACGGGTGGGAGGGGTATTACCTCCTCTCTGGGGATCCTGAAGTCCTCCTTGTTCTGCGGGATTAATCCCGCATCGCGCAGCTTGCGCAGATCGGTGTCACGCACCTCGGAGTGCCTCCACTTGTCGTCAGTGGTGCGCGTAGGATCGGCAACCTTCTTGCCACTGGCATCAGCACTCGAGCCAGCTCCAGCAGCACCCTTCCTCGACTTGCCCATGGCGCGGCGGTGAGTGCGGCGATGAGCACGGAGAAACGACGAAGGAAATGAACGAAGAACGTCCAATGCGCAAGGGCGAGAGATGTGGTGCTCGGGAAATGTAGGCAATGTTGAAAGCAAATGGCAAGGGTGAAACAGAATCACTATTTCCCCATGGTTATAAAAGACGAGGACGATGAACAAGAACCGTTCATCCAGAAGCCCTAACGTCCAGGACGATCCAACCGTACACGTGTTAGCATAGCAACGAATCGTTGCCAGCACGCCGTCCACTACACACGGAAACCAAGGAGAAGCCGTAATTCTCGCCACGTCGCACATGACTAGTCAACTCCAAGTCAGAAAGTGGGACCCACATTCGTCCTGTCACGTCATCTCAGGCGCTGCAGACGGTTGAGATCATCGATCGTCAGCACTGACGTCATCAAGACCAACCTAGCAACGGTTGGAAATCTTTGGCTAATGAATAAAGTACTCACTCGAATCTACGATTCGAGGAATTACTCAGGGGCTACTCCTATTAGGAGCGCTGGCCGCGCACCCGAAACATGATAAAGGTACTACACTTCTAACCATTCTTCGAGACCTACGTCGAGTCTACGACTCCACTAAGGACTCGGGGCTACTCCCATAGGAAGGATTGTTCAAAGAGTCCGAAAAAGCTATGTCCTTCGGGCCTAAAGTTAAAAACAGCTGAACTAAAGTCGAACAGACACTCGGGGGCTACTCCCATAGGGAGCGCTGGCTGCGCACCATATGATTTCTTCGACTGCGATCTTTCGGATCAAAATATAAACTTCTTCTGGCAACTTTGCCCAAAGAAATGCTAAGTGAGAGACAATCTCCTTGGCCACCCGAAACACCTCCGCGGTGATAACAGTTCGGATGCTGTGTCTACGATGCAAGGATAAGACCTACAGATATCATCTGATGGCCTAGTAACGCACCTGAATGCACTCTGCCAGTAAGATACCGTGTCAATAGGCACGATGAAAAATCCCGACGGACACGCTGGGTACATCACTTGAAAAAATCCACTGGGATTCGACTCCTATAAGACCTCAACGGCTTGAGCCGAATTACGCCAGCACTCTTTCCGGATTCGAGTCCCAGAACTCGAATCTGAAGAAGATCGTGTTTTTTTGTCCTATGACAGTTAACTAACCCTGATTCGTCAGGAGAGTCAGGCACACGCATCAACAATCCCTACGAACTAAATTATCTTCTCTTACAAACAGGACCAAACCGCACCCGAAAGAATGGAAGAGTCCTCATCCGAATCTACGATTCGACTGAACACCCGGGGGCTACTAACATGGTTATACCCCGCGGGTACACGAAGTTAGCATACCTGCTCTAGCCCAAGGAAAGGCCCACGACAGGGTACACGGCCTGTGAAGATTTCGGGTGGCCCAAGCCCATGACGCCTTCGGATCCTTGGAGAACAAGACTAGAATAGATAGAATTTCAAAGGGGCAAACCCTAATCTGTAACCGACTCGACTTGTGCCCGGGACCTGCCTATCTATATAAAGGCTAGGAGGGTACGACGAGGAGGACTATACTCACCTCATACACACCTCACGCCAGATTGCATCTGCGCACCACTGTAACCTTTGGTTCCGTCGTAATCAAGAGCAGACAAGCATGAGTAGGGTTTTCCCTCCGGGGGCCTGATTCTGGGTAAACTTCGTGTCCCCGCGTTGCTTGTTTGCTAACCGTTGCGCGATCTCCAGCATCCCCATCTTCTCCAAAACCCAAGTCCATAACAATGGGCATTGACGAGTCGAAACCTCGTCAGGAGATGACTCTCCATCACCAATGAGTTGTAGATCGCTCCGGATGGGACCATCATGATCGCACAATCAGCGTCCCCAGTTCTCACAGACGGCGCCAATTAACGAGGTTCGATCTCGTCAATGCCCATTGTTATGGACTTGGGTTTTGGAGAAGATGGGGATGCTGGAGATCACAGAACGGTTAACAGACAAGCAACACGGGGACACGAGGTTTACCCAGGTTTAGGCCCCCGGAGGGAAAACCCTACTCCTGCTTGTCTGCTCTTGATTACGACGGAACCAAAGGTTACAGGGATGCGCAGATGCAATCTGGCGTGAGGTGCGTATGAGGTGAGTTGATGCCCTCCTCGCCATGCCCTCCTAGCCTTTATATAGATAGGCAGGTCCCGAGCGTAGGTCGAGTCGGTTACAGATTAGGGTTTGCCCCTTTGAAATTCTATCTACTCTAGTCTTGTTCTCCAAGGATCCGAAGACGTCATGGGCTTGGGCCACCCAAAATCTCCGTAGGCCGCATATCTTTGTCGTGGGCCTTTCTTGGACTGGACTAGGTATGCTAATGTTGTGTACCCATGGGGTATAACCATGTCAAGAATAACGCGACGCGTCGCGTCAGCGAGGCGACAGACGGCGCCGCCAATCTGCCCGAGTATCGTGATGTCTTTGGCGGGGCTACTGGCGAGGACGCCTTCACCGAGCCATTGCGGTCAAGACGCGTGCGAGGACGCCCGGTGCGCGGCCTACGAGGCCTCCGGCCACCGACATGGTGGCGAGCATATTGCCTTCACCGTAGCCGCTTGATGCGCCTCCGATCGCGCCGGAGGTGGGAGGGCAGCGCCTCTAGCGGTTGGGCAGCTGGCACAGTGGTCAACCCGATGCTCCGCTCGGCTCCGCGCCGCCCAACCTCTGGACGCCGCCGGAGTACATCGACCTCGACCCGTAGATGGAGAAGGGGGCACCGCGAAGATCAGTACCTAGGGTTAGTAGTTTCAATTACGTATTTATATTTTGAATGTAAATTAAGTTTGAACTATGCCAGTTTTATGCCACGAACTGTTTATGTTTGAATTTGCAAAAAAAAATACCGTAACATGCGCGAAAAAATATGTCGCGGTTGACCGAACATGCGGAATCCTTTCTAAATCGACAACAACCCGACCAAAACAAATAGAAACGAATCGTTTAAGACGATACGAATGGGTTAGCCGGGTGGGAGATGCCCTAATAACACCATCTTCCGCTATTTTGTATCGACCGGACAAGCGTGCGACATTATCTAAAAAAAACCAGTACATGGTCAAGAAGAGACTCTTCCTATTAACCAATGGACGGACGCAAAAAAATAAAATTAACCAATGGACAACGTTTCTGTCACTGGGGTGCGGGCCCAGAATCCAACTTCACCGACAGGGCCTTCCTCCTAACTTCGTGTCCCACCACAAATTTCCCCATCTTTTTCTTTCGGAAAGAAAATCAGACATCCTTCCTTCTTCGTCTTCCTCCTGCCGCCGACGGGATCCAAGAGGGGAGGGCTTCTCCCGGCCGGCCGGCGCGAACTCAATAAACAAATCCGCTCTCACGCCTCCTAGAGACCAGAGTTGTTTACTGCTCCTCCATCGTCACAAGGGATAATAAAAAAGCTCCATTGCCCAAAAGCCGCAGGCGTTAGGTGGTGGTGGTGGTGCGCGCTAGTCAAAGAAGAGGGGAGGACGCGGGTCAGGGAAGATTCCACATCCATACACCCACCAGCCTGCTCCCCTCCTCCTCTTCCCCCTTCTTCGTACCCCCTATCCCTAATCCCCTCCTTCCATTCTCGCCGCGCCGCAGCACGCCAACGAGAGAGGGGACTTCTTGCTTGATTTGATCCCCGAAGCCCGCCGGTCGGTTCCCTTGTGATTCGAGAATGTGCCCGCTGCGGGTCATACTCATCTTCCTCTCCGCCACCATCGCCGGCTTCTTCCTCCTCCGGAACATCAAGGCCGAGCCGGACCTCTTCCAGGACGACGACGCCCCCGCCGGGGACGACGGCGAGGAGTCCCCCAGGGACGCCGCGCCGCTCCATTCCAAGGTATTGCTCCTACCCTGCTTGCAGTTGCCTTTTGTGCTATTCTAATCTCACCGCACATTACCACAACCGTTGTGCTGTACCATTTTTTTGGCCGGTGCGTTCGTCAAAGATTATTAGGCCTTTGTTTTGTACATACAACTTAGTGAGATTAACCCCTATACATGCATTGTGCCTGCTAATGAACTGCTGATTTTCATTAGCCATGGTTAATTTAAAAAGCGAGCCCTCGAGCGTGCAATCTTGCTATATGCGACATTGGCGCTAGGCAGAGGCAAAACTAGAAATTTTGGCCTAGATTTCTTTTTAACCTTGAAATTAGCCGCGGACATGCTCCTATCTTTTTATACCTCACACGCGTGCAGAGGAAACACAAAAACGTATTTTCGTGCTACGGAGATTCTTAAAGATGAAGCGTCGACACATTCTTCATGGTTGAGACTTGCTGGCATTTTGATGCTTCTGGACTAATTGTTGCTAATGACATCGTGCAGAGACACCATAGATAAGATAACCACACTCTTGTTTACACACAGGGGTACCTTGTTGATAGTGGTGGCTTGTGGCTTCATAGATTAATAGCTGCAGGCTATGAATGCGTTCTAATTCTGCCAGTCTCGCGGTAAATGGGGGAAAACAATGAGAAGGGATGTATATACTCCCTCCGTCCGTAAATAAGTGTACTTCTAGCCTTGTCCTAAGTCAAAGTTAGTAAAGTTTGACTAACTTTATAGGAAAATATAGCAATATTTATGATACCAAATTGGTACCACTAGATATGTTTTTAAATTTAATTTCATAATATGTAAATTTAATATAATATATATTGTTATATTTATCTATAAAGTTGGTCAAATTTGATAAACTTTGACTTAGGCAAAAGCTAGATGTACACTTATTTGCGGACGGAGGGAGTACCCTTTTGGTAATGAACCAAACCTGGAAACGCTACGAATATTTTCACCTACAATGTTTCAAGGTTGCAGCCACGCTCGGATGTTCTGTTTCTGTTGCATAAATCGGCCTAAATATGTGCATTTTCATACACCTTTCTGATTTAACGTATTAACCTATATTATGAGTACTGGATACTATATACTGCATACGTATTTGGAACTATATGCAGACATGATCTGAGATAAGAATCAATGGGCCAAGTTAGAAAACTCATACTTAACTGATGTGTACTGGTGCACAGTTGATCACTTTATATTTAGGATTGTACGGCATTTGTCCATCATGTACAAGATTTGCAAGAGAATGCTTCATATAGCTTCTGTGATGAGTACTGGCCGCTTTTGACTGAAACGAATGCTTGCATGCAAAAGGAGCCTTACTCTTCTTTGCACATAGGAGTACTTTATTATTAACAGTGATGATATGCGACTTCATAGATACACATAGCTACAGCCTACAAATTTGTGCAAATTTTGCCAGTCTTGCACGTAGTGGTAAATACGTAAAGCGTCCTCATTTGGATTTTTCATCATTCAGGGACTTCAGAATGTTAAGGTTGCAAGCCCATTAAAACAGTCTGTTGCTCTTGCATAACGCGATCTTACATATATGTGTGCGTTTACTCTTTCCAGATGTAGCATCCAAACCTATACTAGACAATATTTACTGTATATGTCTATCTAGAATTATATGCAGACATTATGTAAATCACTGTTCAATTGGTTATGCTCGATTGGTTAAGTATTCAAATAGTTGATTTGTGCATATTAACTTGGCTATGATTACCCGCGTACTGTTGGTACAAGTTGATAAGTGTCAATATACTACTCTCTCCGTTTCAAAATATAAGATGTTTTAGCTTTGTGAAGCAAATGTATCTAGACTATTTTTAGTGTGTAGGTTCATTCCAAACCCAACTGAACCTACACACTAAAAGAAATCTAGATACATTTGCTTCACAAAGCTAAAACATCTTATATTTTAAAACGGAGGGAGTACTTAAGAAGGAAGGTTGAGCCACAGTTTCCCATTGTGTACAAATTTGCAAGAAATGTGCTTGTGGCCTTTGTACTGTGAACTTGTCCCTAAGACTGAAGGACTATTTGCTTGCAAATGTAGGTTGCATCAGCTGCGAAGACAGGATTCTGGACAATGGTGGACATGGCAAGCGGACGGTACCTTTGGAGGACCCTTGTTGCACCACCGGCAAAATCTGAATCCGAAAAGGCCCGGTGACGATTTACCATCATTATCTATTTCATTGTTCTTGTAATTGGAGTGCCCAGAATGGGGAAAGTTTGCATTATATATGCTGTGTTTAACATCTTGTGTGTAATGCGGCGGCGGTTGTAACATGGGGGGTTATATGTTGAGGTATATGTGCAAAATTGATCATGTATGAACCTTGTGTTGTATACGGCCACTGTAAGTTGGGGCAATGCTGGGAGCATGGGAGTAAGGTGTATGGATTTCAAACTAAATTTGCATGCTATTAAGTTCTGTTTTCCAGTTTGTGGATGTTCAAATGTGTCAGTTCTACTATGTAGTATCAGTACGGGATCCAGTAATCTGCTGAAATAAAAGCTGGATTTTGACTTTTGTGAAAAAGTTGTCTCTGGCTGTTGTGGTGGTACCTATGTTGCTACTTGTGGAAACCTTGTGAGCCAAGAGCTGTTGGCCTGTTGCTCTTCTGAACTGTATGTTTCCGTAGTAATACCGATCATACAGTTGCTGAAGGAATGTATCCTCTGGTTAACAAACTTTAAGTTGCTGTGAGCCAAATACGTAAAATATGCAGTCTGCTGTCTTAATAAAACTAGCAAATACTTGCAGTAGCTGAATATGTATTACATCTTGTGTGTAATGTGTTGGCAGCTGTAAGCATGGGGGTTATATGTTGAAGTGTGCAAAGTTGTTCATGTATGAACCTTTTTGTATATGGCAGACTGACCGACTGTAAGTTGGGGCAATGGTGGGCACCTGGGAGTATGGTGTATGGGTTTTGAACAAAATTTGCATGCTTTTGCCTTTTGTTTTCCAGTCTGTCGATGTTCACATGTGGCCCTTCAATGATATATCAGTTTGTCCTTCAAGAATATATCGGTTTGTGGTACGGGATCCAATAATTTGCTGAACTTACTATAAGGCTGATTTTCGACTTTTGAAATTAGTGGTTCAAGCAGCTGTGCTTTTGAGTTGTCTTTGTTGTCTGTTGTGGCATCTGTAATGCTACCTGTTGCAAAACCTGTGAGCTGAGAGCTCTTGCTTTTCTGTTTATGTAGTAATACCCTGCATACAATTGCTGAATAAATATGTACTTTAGCCAGCAACATTTGCAAAAAAAAGCAACATTTGCATTGCTGTCTTCCTGTCTCCCAAATACATGAAACTTACATGCTGCTGCCTCTATAAAATTCTCAAGTACTTCTCCCTAAAAAAACTCAAGTTGTAGTACCTCAGTAGTTGAATGTGTTTTCTTTACATCTCTTTGAGTACTCTGAATAAATTCTTCACCCTGTCTGGCCTCCTTGATCCTTCTGTGCTGACAAGGCCACTGCTTCTTATTTGGCTTCTTTGATCTCCTTGATCAGCTGTTGAATGAAACCTCATAAAGAAGGGCATCTGTTTGCAAAATGACCGTTGCGGCGCTCCTCTCCTCTCCCAAGTGCGACCCACGTGGTGCGTGCGAGCCCGGCGGCGAGCTAGCCCCGGTGCATGTGGCTCTCCCTCCCCTTCCCCGGCCAGCGGCGGCGGGTGGAGGGGGGTTGCGTTTTTGGGCGCTAGGAGAGGACAGCTCGGACGAGGAGGAAGGGGGTTCCCCCCTGCAGGAGGGCGCGGAGGAGAGTGCGACTTCCAGATCCAGCCCTTCGCTCGTGACGTTAGGGGATTTCTTGTCGCCAGAGTGGCAGCTGGTTTCCTACCGGGCGCCGGTGGCGGCTCGGAAGAGATCCAAGTTTGCGCCAGGAGGCCGTGGTCCTCGGCGTGCCTGTGGCGTGAGGTCGGCGGTTCCCCCAGGGCGGGCGACGTCCACGGCAGGCGTGGATCCCAGGCGCTAGGTTGTTCGGTCGTTGGTGGCGGGCATGCGTGGCCCAAATCCGGTGGTTCCTGGCCAAGGAGGCGGACCCTCGTTGGAGATGACGAAGACGGGAATGACCGTTCCCTCGCCGGCGCCGGAGCTAGGGAGGAGGGCGCCGCCCGTGGGGGAGGAGCCTAGGTCATGGGCCATAGTTGCGAGCGCATTGGTGGGCCCGGCATCGGG
Source organism: Avena longiglumis (assembly GCA_030063025.1). Taxonomy (NCBI): domain Eukaryota; kingdom Viridiplantae; phylum Streptophyta; class Magnoliopsida; order Poales; family Poaceae; genus Avena; species Avena longiglumis. Next base: position 214,446,139 of record CP125979.1, read on the forward strand.
GCCCGGCTGATGTGGACATCCCTACTATTGATACAACCGTTGTACCTACAGCAACACACATACAAGGACCCATCACAAGATCTCGTGCTAACAACTTAACTATCAGGTACTTTCGTTTCTTGGAACTATTCCTTACATACATGAGAATATGATGCTGCCTAAATCAGATACATTTCTTACTCTTAGGAATGATGGACCAAGCATGAATGAGAGGGACAAGCATTGGAGCATGGCCATGCATGGAGATGGCAGCAAGCATGTGATGATCCAAGAGAAGGCCACGGATGAAGATTTCAGAACTTTGAGGCCACCATAATGAAGAAAGAAGGCTTGGACGAAATATTCAAGATCAATACTTTACGAATTCGTCCATAGCATAATATGGTGCTGCGACACCTTTATTTTGGGCCAGGCCCATGTAATTTTCGCAGGTTTTTAATTAGCCACTTTTTAGAGTCCGTATTTGAGGGGAAAAGGACTTTTAGGGTTGGATTCGGCCACCACTTCCATGGCTGGCCGAAACCCCACCTTTTCGCCCTTAAATACGCCCCATAGCCGAACCTTTAGACTCGGATTTTGTTTAGACATTAAGTTAGCCATAGTCGCAACTTCGCCAAGGCTCGAGCGTCGTAGAGGCCTCTTGTACTTCACACCTATTCAGGATCCCACCTCTTCAATAAAGCTTTCCTCTTAATCCGCAATATCTTGATTGCAATATTGGTTCTTACTTGTTCTCGATTTCAGGTAGGAATTAAGACCCTCGTTGGTCAGGCTGATCGTGCTCACGCAGGATCGGTAACCTCCAGGAGATTGGCCTAGCGATTGCATTGGCGCTCGTGCTCGCATGTGTAGTCGGATCGTCAAGCCCGAACTCCACCAAATCGATCATCGCCATCTCATCGAAAGATCGGACACCTTTGCCATATCAAGTGGTATCATTTGGGTTGCTCGGTGAGATTTCTTGTTTTCAGAGATTAGATCTGTTTTACCTATAACCCGAAAAAGCCAAAAACAGTTAGAATTTAGATCCATCCCATAACCAATCTACGCCTCGCATTATCTTTTCAGTTTTTGCATTGTTGAATTTGTGTCTACATCGTCGCGTCGAGTTGCTGGTCTTAGTGTCTCGTCCCTTAGAGTTTCGAGTTCTAATCATACTAGTCACCGCCACATTCGCCGATCACCACCACCATATTCCGCCATATACCCCGCCACCATAAACCCTAACACTCCGCCACCGCCTTCCTCCGCGACACGGATCCGATCACCTCTCCCGCCATGCACGAGTCCGAGTTGAGTCATTATTTCCTAGTTATTTCTTTTGACTTTCCTTCTTTGTTGTTTCCGTGTTCACTAAAGTCCGTGTCGAGCTAAGAGTCCGGTCAGAAGTCCGAAGAGCAAAAAAAAAAAAAAGTCTGGAACCGCCTCAAAAAATTTCGCTATCTTGGTTTTCGCTTTGGGATCACTTTTCTCCATCGGCCGTTATAGCGATATTTTTTGGCGCTGGCGCTTTCGAGCAAAATAAAAATTTGAAAATTTTTTGGGGCTAACCTCTTTTAGACCCGTAGATCAGTTCTAGACACTCGCCATCCTAGTAATTTTCTGCATCTCGGATCGCTTTTCAGGGTGCTATATCATCATACAGTGCTTGTTGTGTTGCGTCGTGACATCGTTGGTGATCTAGGCTCGCGTCTCTAGTACGGTCTAGCCTAGGACCAGCACAGTACCGTCGTTGAGCATTCTTTCAACTTTTGCATCGCTGTTTTGATAATTGCTAACCCCTTTGCTAAGCCTTCCCAGAGCTCCACAGATACTCTCCACGTGCGGTGTTTCGACTCCTGGTAATCGCTTGGTTCAATCTCTGGACCCACTGATCCTCGTGGTTGCACATCGCCTTTTCCTGCTGTTTGGTAAGAACTTGTAAGAGCTTCGTATATTGCTTGACGGATTACGCGTGACTTCCACCATCTTTCCGTAGTATATACCTTGGCTTTTTAAGGACTAACCATGACAGATACTTCGCGGAACCCTGCCACCATGACGAACGAAGAACTACATGCCCACTTCTCCGCGCTCCTGGTCAGTCGCGCTGAAGACGTGGACACGCGCCTAGGGGAGTTTGACACCAAGCTCACCAACGCCGTGGACAAGATCGATGGACTCGAGAAATCCTTCAACGCCAAGCTTGACGTTCGGTTCGAGCTTGAACCGATTGCCCGCGCACGGCACCACACATGGCGCCTGGCGCATTCCGATCACGGCTCGGACTGCTGATTCGGCTGCCGCCGCAGCGGCTCTGCTGCGGCCCGGCGTTCCTCGAGACTTCGCGCGGTGCTGCTGCGACATTGGGGACGGACGGGTACTACTACGACCCACGACGGCGATCTGTTTGGCGAGGAGGTTGAACAACCTCCGGTACCTGCTGGTCGTCTCCGACATTACTACCGCAGCCGCATGCCGATGCGTAATGATGATGATCATGTTGCAAAGCTTAAATTAAATATTCCATCTTTTGAGGGTAAATATAATCCTGATGCATATCTTACATGGGAGATGGAAGTAGAACAACGTTTTGCATGCTTAAAATATCCTGAGAATATGCGTGTTAGTGCTGCTACATGTGAATTTACTAAATTTGCTTCCCTTTGGTGGTATGAGTATTGTCGTTTAAATCCTACTACTATTCCTAGTACTTGGACTGCTTTAAAAACTGCTATGCGTGTTCGTTTTGTACCTCCCACTTATCAACGTGATTTACTAAAGAATCTGACACGCTTAGAGCAAGGGAAAAATTCTGTAGAAGAGTATTATCAGGAATTGCAAACGGGGATGGTTAGGTGTGGTCTTGTTGAATCTAATGAACAAATGCTTGCACGTTTCTTTGGTGGATTAAACAAGGACATTCAGCACATATTAGATTATAAGGAATATAATTCTATCACTTTGTTTCATCTTGCTTGCAAAGATGAGCGTGAAGTGCAGGATCGCCAAACACCATGGAGGAGGACTAATAATTCTGGTCGCACATCCACTTGGACATCCCGACAATCAGCCTCTCGTGATTCACCTCCAGCTACTACCACATCCAAGGCCACCACAAGATTTCCAGCTGCTCCTCCACCATCATCCAATGCTCCACCTCGTAGTGCATCTTCTATGGCTTCCACAGGTAAGACTAAGGATATACAATGCCGCAAGTCTGGGGTTTTGGTCATATTGAGAGATGCACAACAGCGTGTGATGATGGTGCGAGAAGATGGTGAATACGATTCCGAGTGACTTGATGAAGATACACTAGCCCTTATTTCTGCTCTAGATGGAGACAATTCTGATGATGATGACGAGCCAGAGGTAATGGGATCTGAAGCTGATCAATACAAGAGCTTAATTACACAACGTGTGTTGAGTGTGCAATTGAGCAAATCTGAGCAAGATCAACGCCACAACCTGTTCCAAACACGTGGTGTTGTCAAGGCAAGAGCTATACGGATCACCATTGATGGAGGAGTTGTAATAATCTGGCGTGTTGACATGGTAGAGAAGCTTGCGCTTCCCACAAGACAACGCCACATTCATACTACATCCAATGGTTTGAGAGTTCTCGCAAGATCAAGGTAACAAGAGCAGTGCGTGCATTTTACTATTGGTACATATTCTGATTTTGTTGATTGTGATGTTGTACCTATGCAAGCTTGTTCTTTGTTACTTGGTAGACCATGGCAATTTGATAGAGAATCTGTTCATAATGGCAAAACTAACCACTATTCTCTTATGCATGATGGAAAGAAAATTGGTCTAAAACCTATGACTCGAACATATTTTAAAAGATGATCTTGCTAGAGCTAGTAGAGCTCAAAGCGAGGAGAAAAATAAAAGTGAGAATCAGATTGTTCTGCAGATTTTATACCACCAAAGAACACTAAATCTGATTCTACACATGCTCTGAAATTCGTTTGAAGAGTCCATGTATGCTTGCAAATAAAATTGATATTGCTGAACTAGATGTAAACAATACTCAATGTTATGCAATTGTCGCAAAGAGGTTTTGTTTTCATTTGAGGATATGCCTCCTTCTTTGCCACCATTGTTGTTAACCTTTTGCGAATATGAGGACGTATTTCCATTGAGTTGCCACCAGGACTACCTCCTATTAGAGGAATTGAGCATCAAATTGATCTAATTCCTGGTGCCACGTTGCCCAACCGCGCGCCATATAGAACCAATCCAGAGGAGACAAAGGAGATACAACGCCAAATTCAGGAACTACTCGACAGAGATCATATTCGTGAGTCCCTTAGCCCTTGTGCTGTTCCTATTATTTTGGTACCTAAGAAAGATGGTTCTTCGCGCATGTGTACTGATTGTAGAGCTATCAATAATATTACTATTCGATATCGTCATCCTATTCCACGTTTAGATGACATGCTTGATGAATTGAGTGGCTCTACCATGTTTTCTAAAGTTGATTTGCGTAGTGGTTACCACCAGATTCGTATGAAATTAGGAGATGAATGGAAAACAGCATTTAAAACTAAGTTCGGTTTATATGAGTGGTTAGTAATGCCGTTTGGTTTAACTAATGCACCTAGCACTTTCATGAGATTAATGAACGAAGTTTTACGTGCTTTCATTGGACGTTTTGTGGTAGTCTACTTTGATGATATTCGATTTATAGCAAATCTTTAGAGGAACATTTGGACCATTTACGTCTTGTTTTCAATGCTTTACGTGATGCACGCTTGTTTGGTAACCTTGAGAAGTGCACCTTTTGCACCAATCGAGTTGCGTTCTTGGCTATGTTGTTACATCACAGGGTATTGAAGTGGATCCACCAAGATTGAAGCTATTGAGAATTGGCCGCAGCCCAAGACGGTCACACAAGTGAGGAGTTTTCTTGGCCTCATTGGTTTTATAGGCGCTTTGTCAAAGACTTTGGATCAATTGCCTGGCATTGAATGAGCTTACCAAGAAGGATGTGCCCTTTGGCAGGCGATGCACAACAGGCCTTCGTCATATTGAAAGATAAGCTAACACATGCTCCCTTACTCCAACTTCCGATTTTACTACGACTTTTGAGCTTGAATGTGATGCTAGTGGAATTGGTTTGGGAGGGGTGTTATTACAAGAGGAAACACCTGTTGCATATTTTAGTGAGAAATTGAGTGGGGCTAGTCTGAACTATTCTACTTATGATAAAGAATTATATGCGTTGGTTCGGACATTAGAAACTTGGCAACATTATCTATGGCCTAAGGAATTTGTTATTCATTCTGATCATGAATCTTTGAAGCATATTCGTAGTCAAGCTAAGTTGAATCGTCGTCATGCAAAGTGGGTTGAATTTATTGAGTCTTTTCCTTATGTTATCAAACACAAAAAGGGTAAAGATAATATTATTGCTGATGCTTTGTCACGCCGTTATGCTTTGTTATCTCAACTTGACTTCAAAATATTTGGATTGGAAACTATTAAGGAACAATATGTGCGTGATGCTGAATTTAAAGATGTGTTGCAGAATTGTAGAGATGGTAGAACTTGGAACAAGTTCGTCTTCAATGATGGATTTGTGTTCCGTGCTAACAAACTATGCATTCCAGATAGCTCTGTTCGTCTTTTGTTGTTACAGGAGGCGCATGGAGGAGGATTGATGGGACACTTTGGTGTCAAGAAGACGGAGGATGTTCTTGCTGCACACTTCTTTTGGCCACGTATGCGTCGAGATGTTGAGAGATTTGTGGCACTACTTGTCAAAAAGCTAAGTCTCGCCTTAATCCACATGGTTTATATATGCCTCTTCCTGTTCCTAGTGTTCCTTGGGAGGATATTTCTATGGACTTTGTTTTGGGATTGCCACGAACACAGAAGGGGAGGGATAGTATTTTTGTTGTTGTGGATCGGTTTTCTAAGATGGCACACTTTATTCCTTGTCATAAAACGGATGATGCTACGCATATTGCTGATTTGTTCTTTCGTGAAATTGTTCGTTTGCATGGTGTGCCAAATACTATTGTCTCTGATCGTGATACTAAATTTCTTAGCCACTTTTGGAGATGTTTATGGGCTAAGTTGGGGACTAAATTGCTGTTTAGTACTACATGTCATCCCCAAACTGATGGTCAAACTGAAGTAGTAAATAGAACTTTGTCTACTATGTTACGGGCTGTTTTAAAGAAGAACTTAAAATTGTGGGAAGAGTGTTTACCTCATATAGAATTTGCTTATAATCGTTCATTGCATTCTACCACAAAGATGTGCCCATTTGAGATTGTGTATGGTTTTGTTTCTCGTGCACCTATTGATTTATTGCCTTTACCTTCTTCGGTGCAACATAATTTGGATGCTACACAACGCGCTGAAATGATATTAAACTTGCATAAGACTACTAAAGATAACATTGAACACATGAATGCTAAGTATAAACTTGCTGGAGATAAAGGGAGAAAGCATGTTGTGTTTGATGTTGGCGATCTTGTTTGGTTACATTTGCGTAAAGATCGTTTTCCTGATTTACGCAAGTCTAAGTTAATGCCACGTGCTGCTGGTCCCTTTAAGGTGTTAGAGAAAATCAATGATAATGCATATAAACTTGAGTTGCCTGCAGACTTTGGTACGGTTAGTCCTACATTTAACATTGCAGATTTGAAGCCTTACTTTGGTGAGGAAGATGAGATTGCGTCGAGGACGACTTCAATTCAATAAGGGGAGCATGATGTGGACATCCCTACTATTGATACAACCGTTGTACCTACAGCACCACACATACAAGGACCCATCACAAGATCTCGTGCCAAACAACTTAACTATCAGGTACTTTCGTTTCTTGGAACTATTCCTTACATACATGAGAATATGATGCTGCCTAAATCAATACATTTCTTACTCTTAGGAATGATGGACCAAGCATGAATGAGAGGGACAAGCATTGGAGCATGGCCATGCATGGAGATGGCAGCAAGCATGTGATGATCCAAGAGAAGGCCACGGATGAAGATTTCAGAACTTTGAGGCCACAATAATGAAGAAAGAAGGCTTGGACGAAATATTCAAGATCAATACTTTACGAATTCGTCCATAGCATAATATGGTGCTGCGACACCTTTATTTTGGGCCAGGCCCATGTAATTTTCGCAGGTTTTTAATTAGCCACTTTTTAGAGTCCGTATTTGAGGGGAAAAGGACTTTTAGGGTTGGATTCGGCCACCACTTCCATGGCTGGCCGAAACCCCACCTTTTCGCCCATACACGCCATACGAACCTTTAGACTCGGATTTTGTTTAGACATTAAGTTAGCCATAGTCGCAACCGCCAAGGCTCGGCGTCAGAGGCCTCTTGTACTGCACCTATTCAGGATCCCACCTCTTCAATAAAGCTTTCCTCTTAATCCGCAATATCTTGATTGCAATATTGGTTCTTACTTGTTCTCGATTTCAGGTAGGAATTAAGACCCTCGTTGGTCAGGCTGATCGTGCTCACGCAGGATCGGTAACCTCCAGGAGATTGGCCTAGCGATTGCATTGGCGCTCGTGCTCGCACGTGTAGTCGGATCGTCAAGCCCAAACTCCACCAAATCGATCATCGCCATCTCATCGAAAGATCGGACACCTTTGCCCTATCACCGGCCCAGTGGAGGGGGGGTCTGTTCTGGTGGGGGCGACAACAGTTGCGGTCTCACCTGGTGGACCAAGTGCTAACGGGCCGTCCTTTCCGGCTAGCCCATCTCCAAAGCCCAGCAAGGAAACGGGAGGGGTACTTAACTGGTTCTGTCTGGGTTCCCCGGGGAACCATAGATCTCACTCTCTCCCACCCCGCCCCCTCTCAGACGTGAGTGAGTGGTTCCGCAGATCTAGATCCAGAGCTTCGATCCCTCGCCGCATCTGCTCCTCCTCTGCCTCTATGCCGGCGACTTCGGAGATGGAGTGCGGGCGAGGAGGCTCGAGCAAAAGGCAGTGGGAGGAGTTCGATGCGGACAAAGGAAGGAGGATCAAGAGGGAGCTGAGGCAGATGCTGGAGTTTGAAGAGGAACAGAGGCAGCGCAGAGCCAGATCTAGGGACTGGGAGATGGACCGTGACTGTGCGCCAGAGTGGCGACGGGAGGAACCTCGCCGTCGTGAGGACGAGGCGAGATTCGAGGCGGGACCTTCCAACCCGTAAGCTCAAGACAGGCAGAGGCACAAGAAGGTCGGGGTGAATAATTTCAGCGCGGCGGCAAGATCTAAGGCGGCTGCCCCGGGACAGTCTGCGTCCAACACCAAGGCGCCATCCTCCTCTCTTCTCGAGGTGACGGAGACGGCGTCTGGTGGGAGGAAGGCCGGCATCACGTGCTACAACTGCTCGCAGGAGGGCCACTACCAGTTCGGATGCACCTTTAAGGCCAGATGTGGCCTATGCAAGGTGGAGGGGCATACCACACGGATGTGCCCCATGGCCAACAAGGGCTCGGACCCGTCCCCTCCTCCTCCCCCACCAATGGTGCCACAGATCAAGCTTCCTTCTTTGCAATGGTATGGCTTTGCGGTGGATGGAGCTGGGTTTTATTGCCTGGAGGTGGATGAGTCAACCCTGCTCGTGGGTGCGAAGCATCAGAACCATGCCGCCTCGGTGATTGTTGTGGATAATACCCTGTCCTGCGATTTGCTAACTAGGGATCTGAAGGAACTGGTGGAAGATAATTGGGATTGGAAAGTTAGGCGCCTTTCTGACACCGATTTTGTGGTGAGTTTCCCAACTAAGGACAGCTTGACTCTTTGCAAGAACATGTGCAAAAATGCGGGAGGAATCAAGCTTCTAGTGAGTGGTGTGGTGTTGTTGTTTGCTGAGGCCCATGTGAATCCCCAGGCGTGTCGCTCCTTGTCAAAAGTGTGGGTTAGGCTTACAGATGTGCCAGACTGTATGAGAAATGTTGAGTTTTTTATGGAAGGTACCAAGATGATTGGAAGACCGAGGCTTGTTGATGATGAATCTCTGGTTTGCAAAGAAGGCCCTGTCCGAACGCTGTTTCACTCCTAGGCTCCTGATAAGCTCCCTAAGAGGGTGGTGCTGTTTGTAAACTCCGAAGGTTTCCAGATCGGGGTGGAGGTGGAATTTGCCAAGGAGATGGGGGACAAGGTGGCCCCGCCGGTGGACCCCTCTGAAAAGAGGGATGAGGATGAGGAGGAAAGAACTGAAGATCTGAGTCCGTCAGTGGACAGACACTAGAAGCGGAGTGGTGGCTCGGGCAAGGCGAAGACCAAGGAGGGGCGGGATGGCGGATGCCCCTAGCGCTCAAGGCAAAGAGGTGGGTGCGTTGCTGCCGCCCACCGCTACCCAGCTGCCTCCCCTCCCTCTCCCATCCCTGTCGCGTCCTATCCCCAAGACCAAATCCTCGGTGGGCGGTAGCAGTGTTCCGGTGCTCTCTCTGATTGATCACTCGACGTCAAAGCCAGCGTCTGCCCCGCCAAGAGCAAACCTGCAGCCTGTCCCCTTCAACCAGTACAGGTCCAATCTGCCTTCCTCTGACCTGTTTGATGCCAGTCACCTGTCTCCTGTCACCTGCTCTCCCAAGGCTCCTCCCCCATCGGTGGTTTGATGTTCCCTCTGACTCCTCATGGGACCTCACCCCTATTATATCTCCCACCTCCCCTAGCATCTTCAAACGCGCTAAACTATCCAAGGAGGATAGGGAGGAGATTGGGTGGGTCAGCCCTGAGGACTGGGAATTTGACACGGAGACGCTGGCAGAAAAGTTGAACAAGCTTAAGAAGAAGCAGGATGGTGAGGTGGACAATCCTCCTGCTATGTCCAAGTTACCTGATCTTGCCAAGGAGGTCTCTGGAGCTGCTAGGGTGGCTAAGGTGAAGAACTCAGTGCCAATTCACTCTCCGGTTGCAAGCACAAGGAGCAGTGCACTCTTCGTGGGCAAGGATGCGAAGATAGTGGCTTCCAAAGCTGAACGCAGAGCCGCTTCGCCAGGTCCAGGTACTCCACCCTTCCTCTTCCCCAACATCGTCGTTTTTGGCTTTCCCCTCTTTTCCCGATGAACATTTTTTAGGCATTGTCCGGGACTGTGGTTTGGCGGTCGATCCTTTGGTTTCTTCCCCCTCCTCCCTTATTTCCCTAGTCCGTGCTAAATAGGAAGCCCAAGCCGCAATTTTGAAGGCGGCGCGCGCAGCAAGAGAAAGGCAGGAGGAGGCTACCCGGCTGGCTCAGAGCGAGCAGCACGGCATCGCACTTGCCTCGGATAGCGGGGTAGATCCCCAAGGAGGTGGGGAGTCATCCTCGCAGAATTCCATGGTGGGGGATCCAGAGCGGATCCTCATCGTGGACTTGCAGAAAGAGGGCAAGAAGAGAAAGAAGAGGTTCCAAAATTTGCGGCCTAGGGAGAACCTTCGCTCCACCCCTGCTCGATAAGCACGAGCTTCCGTGGTCGCCCAATGTTGATGGCCTTTGGATGGAACCTGCGTGGATTTGGGGGCAGAGACAAAGGACCCCAGATTCAGGATTTTGGCAAGAAGGTTAAATTGGATATCATATTTCTGCAGGAAACTATGCGCCAGGATTTTACTGACCGAGAACTATGAAATCTGGTGAACGGCGATGTTTTCCATTGGCACTGGCATCCCGCAAATGGACACTCTGGGGGGGGGGATGGTTCTAGGCTGTAGGGATGACAACTTTGAGGGATCAGGGTGATCACTTTCTAAGCGCCCTCCTGCTTCATAGGGAATCCAAGTTCAAGTTTGAATTCATTGGAGTTTATGGGCCGGCGGACCACGCGAATTCTGCAGCGTTCCTGGGGGGAGCTCGAGACCAAAATTGGTAGTTACATCCACCCAGTGGTGGTGATGGGGGATTTCAACCTTCTTTGGGGCCCTCAGGATAAAAACAATGGCACCATCAACTGGCCCTTGGTTAATCTTTTCAACGAATGCATCGCCAGGCTGGCTCTTAGGGAATTATCTAGAACGGGGGCGGCGTTCACCTGGTCCAACAAGCAGAGGAACCCGATGAGGTGCGTTTTGGATTGGGTCCTTGTGTCCCGAGAGTGGGAGGCGCAGTTCCCTTTGGTTTTGCTCAAGGCTGAGACCAGCATTGGTTCGGACCATGCCCCGCTTATGCTAGCCACAGGGAAGGTCGTCAAGAGAAAGGGAAATAGCTTCTTCTTCGAAACCAGCTGGTTCGAGCTGGAAGGTTTCCAGCCTATGGTGTTGGCTTGGTGGGATTAGCTGGCCGGGGTGCTGGCTCGTAGTCGTGGCCCCATTGAATGCTGGCAGGGGCTGGAATCTGGGCTTCGGAAACGGCTTCGTGGCTGGAGTGCTAACATCGGTAGATCGGGGCGGACCCATAAAGCCACCCTGCTTCGTCAAATCCAGGAGTTGGATGCTAGAGCAGATGAGGTTGGGCTGGAGGAGGGTGCCTAGGCACTTCGCTACTTCCTGGAAGACCAGTTGATCCAGGCCCTGAGAGCGGCGAAAGAGTACTGGAGGCAGCGTGGGAGGAAGAACTGGATCCTTAAAGGGGATGCCAACACCAAGTACTTCCATGCCATTGCTAACGGCAGACGAAGGAAATGTGCGATCACATGTCTCAAGTCTGATCAGGGGATCATCTCCGATAGCCTAGATATTCAACGACACATTTATGAGTTCTATATGGCGCTGATGGGAACGGAAGACCCTAAATCGCTAATGCTAGGGGTGGATGCGTGGCAACTTGAGTACATGCTCTCGTCCTAGGAGAATGCCAGTATGATGCGTATTTTTGTGATGGAAGAGTTGGAGGAGGTGTTAAAGGACACTAAGACTGATACGGCCCCAGGTCCTGATGGTTTCCCGGTGGCGTTCTTTAAGCGGTTCTGGCCTCAAGTGCGAAGACTGGTGTTGCATATCCTCAATGGCTTTGTTCTGGGCACGGTGAATGTGTCCAGATTAAACTTTGGGATTCTGTCTCCGCTCCCTAAAGTGCCAGGGGCTGATAGCATCAAGCAATTCAGGCCTATTGTGCCGATCAATGTTCTCTTCGAGCTGATTGCTAAGGCGTTTGCCACCATATTATCTCCAATAGCACACATAATTATTGCGCCCTCGCAGACGGGCTTCATCAAGGGCCGATTCATCCACGATGGGGCTTTGTCTCTGCATGAGATCATCCACGAGCTCAAGGCTAAGAATCTTCCAGCGGTTATTCTCAAGATCGATTTTGAAAAGGCCTACGACAGAGTCAGTTGGCAGTTTTGAGGGAGGTTCTCCTTCGCAAGGGCTGTGAAGGGGGACTGTCCACCGTGTCATGCAGTTAGTCTGTGGGGGGCAAACAACGATTTCAATTAATGGGGAAGTTGGCCCCTTTTTACGAAATAAGAGGGGCGTGAGGCAGGGGGATCCGCTCTCGCCCCTGCTGTTTGACCTAATGGTGGATGCCCTAGACCTTATCTTAGGCAAGGCGAAGGGCGCGGGACACATCAGAGGGGTGGTTCCGCACCTGATCCTAGGAGGGGTCACGCACCTGCAGTATGTTGATGACACGATGATCATGATTCAGAACTCTGACATGGAGATCACCAACCTCAAGTTTATCCTCGTGTGTTTTGAACTCCTATCCGGCATGAAGATCAACTACCATAAGAGTGAGGTCATAGTCATGGGAGGAGAACAGGGGGATCAGGCCAGAATTGCTAATATCCTCAATTATCAGCAAGGCAAGTTCCCGTTCACCTACCTGGGCTTCTCCATAGCTGATCGCAAGCTTACCATCAAAGATCTCCAACCCTTGGTTGCCACTGTGGGCAGGAGGGTTGAACCCTGGCAGGGCAGGTTCATGTCCTCGGCTGCTAGATTAACACTTATTAATGCGTGTCTCTCTAGCCTTCCTACGTATGTTATGGGCCTTTTCCTCTTGGCGGACGGAACGCACGAAGGGTTCGACTCCCATAGAGGAAGATTCTTCTGGGAAGGGCAGGACAATAAAAGGAAGTACCACATGGTAAGATGGAAGGATATCTGCACTCCTAAGAGCCAGGGGGCCTTGGGGTGACCAACACGAAGCTCATGAACATTTCCTTGATGATGAAGTAGATCCAGGCTCAACGAAGGAGATGAGAAGCTGCTCTGGCTCCAACTGCTGCAAGCTAAGTATAAGGTGGCCGAGCTGTTTGAGTCTAATGCCGCAGGGGGATCTCAGTTCTGGCACAACATTCAGAAAATCAAACACCTTTTTAAACTGGGGGCCAGATTCTTCCTTGGCAGGGGCTCACCTGTGAATTGGCCCTGCTCCTCTCAGCGTGAGATTTCCGCGGCTGTTCGCCATATCTGCTGACCCCATCCTATCTGTTGGTAAGGTCATGGATAGGGGATCTTGGAACCCCCAGTTTAGGAGATCCTTTGGGCCGGAGGAACGGGCCCAATGGCAGGAATTGATGGACGAACTAGAAACAGTTGATCTGCCGGAAGAGCAAGATCGCGTTTCCTGGGAGCTGGACAACTCAAGCAGTTTCTCGTCCAGATCGATGTACCAGTAGCTATCCAAGGGGACTCGGTTCCAAGTGTTGGAACATATCTGAAAATTGCACCTGCCTCTGAAATTTAAGATCTTCCTCTGGCAGCTTTTGCGTGGTAGACTTCCTTCTAGCGATCAGATCCTGAAAAGACAGGGCCCCTTAGGTCTTTGCGCGCTTTGTGGTCACCTGGAGGATGTGGAACACATATTTTTCTGATGTAGTTTGGCCAAATTTGCCTGGAGCGGTGCTCACTCGATGTTTGGTTCTGCCTGGAACCCCTCATTCAGGTCTCAATGGTGCGAAGTGGTGGAAGGATTCCATGGAAATGTCCGGCAGGCTCTGTGGCTGTTTTTCACTGCCTAGTGCTGGGCCATTTGGACCACTCGTAACAAGTCCACGATTGAATCCAACTTTTCGTGCCAACCTGCTGAATTGTTTTTAAAACTATTCTTATTTTGCAGCAATGACGGCTCCTGCAAAAATCCAAGGCGTTGCTCTTCCTGGAGGAGATGGTCGCCATGCTGCGCAGGCTGTTCGCTGAGACGCACTCCCCATCGCCAACAACCCCGACGCCTAAGCTGCCTGCTCCTTGGTGCTATTTCTGGTTTTGTTGGAATTACGGTGTGCCGGCCTGCTAGTGTAGCGGTCATTAGACTATGTGTTATTATGGTGCCTGCGGGCGTGGTCCTTATGCTGTATTCACAACACTTATAACCTCTCTTCATACTTGGCCTATATTGAGGTTTTATTAATTAAAGCCGGGGCACATGATGCCTTCGATCTGAAAAAAAGACCTTAGAAAGACCTTCAGAACAACTCAAAAAAATTAAAAACTTGAGAGGCGTGACTGGCCAGTAACCCAAGGCCACATTCAGGATTCAGCCAGAGCCCAGAGCACACCAGCGCGCAGCTCACTCTCGGTCTCGGGCAAAGGCCTGTCGCACATTTCCGCAGGAACTCATTGCATTTGCATAAACATCAATCTCAATAATTTCGTCAATTTTTTTTCTCAAGCTCGCACATGTTGGCCACATGACATGCCTTCGTTAAGCACGTTGCTCTGGCATAGGGACCAGGGAGGGAGTCACCCCCTGCTCCAAGGGATGCTTAAACAGATTCGGTTCTACCGGAGTCAATCCGCGCGTGTCTCACGTTGGGCGAGCATCTTCACTCGCCTATCAAGTGTCGAATTTAAGTCCGTATGCTAAAAGTTGGCTCATTCTCGTATCTAGAAACCTGTTTTTGTTCGGACTTAGGCCAACTTTGGTCCAGACTCCCCGGGCCATTCCCAGGATCCCGGGTACGTCCTGGGGACGCCGGACGCAACGAACTCGGCAGAAAAAAAATGAAGCAGCGTGTGAACCCGCCGAGTCAACGATGGAAGCCGAGTCGTCGTCATCCTCGGAACGGCGGCGCGGGCAATAATCGCTCGCCGCCACACGCCGCCGAACTGCCACCGCCGCCGCTCACTGACGGACGGACAGCGGGCACTACCTTCCCGCCGCTTTTCCGCCGCTACACTCCTCCCGCCGCCTTCGGCCTATATAATCAGGCGTCATCGCCGGCTCATTTCACTCACCTCCGACGCTCCTCCACTTCCCCTCCACAGCTCCGGCGAACTCCGAGTTCTCCTTTCCTGCAAACCATGGGAGAAAGGTACCCGGCGACCCGACCGCGACGAATGGCTTCGGCCGCCGCACCCTCCAGCCTTGGGAGGCGCGTATGTTGTACGAGGCGGGCTACATGGCGCCGCCGGACATCCGCCTCCCAACCGGCTGGAGGCTCAGCGCCGGTGGGATCTCTATCCCGCCGGAATCAAATCCCGAGGAGCTCGACAACGAGATAGTGGTGGCCATCGCCGCCATGGACGACCCTGACCTCGCTGAGGATCCGGGCAACCACGTCTTCTGGGAGCACCATCTCGCCGAGCGGCGACAGCAGGAGCTGACACGCCACGAGGGGCCACCGGGCTCGCCGCCGAAGAGGAACAACGCGGCCGGGCACCGCCGCTTTTGGAGCGCTCCCGGGCGCACACTCGCCACCGTGCTGGAGCACATACACGCCGGCAATGAGCCCCGCCTCGCCGGACATCCTTGAATGGTCCAGGATGGACTGGGAGGAGACAGAGCGGCGACGCGTCCACCGCCTGCAGCAGGAGGCCGAACGCCTGGTCTGGCCGCGTCCTCGCCTACCAGGGCGCACCGCTCGTCCCTCGACGACGACGACGAAGCCGGCCCCTCCTACCAGCCGTGGAGGTGCGGCGACGCCGACCAGGGAGCTCCCGCCCGCCACAGCCGCCGAGAGACGACGACGACAACGGCGACGAGGATGATGGCAGGGCCGATCCCGGCTACACGGCGTTCTGTTGGATATATGCCCTAGAGGCAATAACAAATATAGTTATTATTATATCTTTGTGTTTATGATAAATGTTTACATTCATGCTATAATAGTATTGAGTATTGACCAGAAACATTAATACTTGTGTGATTTGTAAACTAATTTAGAGTCCCTAGTAAAGCCTCTTTATAATACTAGCTTGTTGATTAATAGATGATCATGGTTTCTTGATCATGAACATTTGAGATGTTGTTAATAACAAGGTCATATCATTAGGAGAATGATATGATGGACATACTCCTATAGATAAGCGTAGCACAAATATCAAGTCATTTTAATAGTTCAATTGCTATAAGTTTTCTGATACATAGTAACCTAATTCCTTCGACCATGATATCATGCTAATCACCATCACCGGAAGGATGCTTTGATGACATCAAACACCACACCGTAACTGGGTGGCTATAAAGGTGGCGTTGAGTGTTCGAAAGTATGGGTTGAAACACATGGATCAAGAGTGGGATTTGTCCATCCATGTGACGGATAGATATACTCTGGGCCCTCTCGGTGGAATGTCATCCAATTAGCTTGAAAGCATGTGACTGGCTCACAAGGGATCACATATCACGGGAATGAGAAAAGAATATTTATCGGTAACGAGGTTGAACTAGGTATGCAGAGATACCGACGATCAAAACCTCGGATAAGTAAACTATCGTGAGACAAAGGGAAATTGGTATCGTATGTAAGTGGTTCATTCGATCGTAAAGTAATCGTAGAAATATGTGGGAGCCATATGAATTTCTAGATTCCTCTATTGGTTATTGATCGGAGAAGTGTCTCGATCATGTCCGCATAATTCACGAACCGTAGGGAGACACACTTAAGGATTTGATGTTGTTGAGTAGTTATGGAATGATGAGTAAGAGACCGAATGTTGTTCGGAGTCTCGGATGGGATCCGGGATATCACGAGGAGATCCGGAATGGTCCGGAGAATAAGGTTTATATAAGTAAAGTCCTGTTTCGGAGTTGGGGAATGATTCCGGTGTTTTCATCGGGAATGTTCTAGAAGGTTCCGGAAGGTCCGACACTCCGGAGGGGAAGGGTACATGAATATGTCATGACAATATGGAATGGTTGCATCATGTACTAGGTGAAATGGATCATATGGGCACCTAGAGGGGGGGGGTGAATAGGTGCTAACCAATTTTTAATATTTTTTCAATTTTAGGCTTGACACAAAGTAAATTCTCTAGATATGCCACTACTAGAATTTCCCTATATGAAACCCTAACTACTAAGCACATAAAGAGAGGAGCGAAGGAACCATAGTGGAGCATGCGGAGGCACAGGAATTTTTTTTACCGCAGTTCCTTCCTTGTTAAAGGAAGTACATCTGCGTTGGAGGGGTGGGTGGTTCTAAGACCACCACGCCACAATAGGCCTCACCCTATTCTCCTATGGATCTCGCCACAAGAGGCCTGATCCACCTTCTCCACTATTGGATCCCTTCGAGGCGGGAACCGGTGCCTTTTACAACACTATCGGGGCACACACCCACAATTGAATTGGGGGCTCCCGAGATGACAACAAGCTGCCACAAGAACAAGGTTTATCAATATAAACAAAAACAAGTATCTAGGTATTTGCAAGAAATACTAGATCGGTGGTTCTCCAAATGAATGGAGAGGAGATGAAGCGCTTGATTGCTGATGATGAAGATCGAGTTCTCCTCCTTCGATTCTCCAAGGGACGGGGCCTTTGGGTGGATCTAGGTGGAGCTCTCTTGGATGAAGGTTGCAGATCAAATCTCAACTTTTTCGAATGAATCAAGAGATCTGGCAGGAGGGGGAATGCTAGCTTAAATACCTCCTCCCCAGATCTGGCCGTTGCACAACTTTGGGGGCGGATTATCCTCCCCCCACTTGGGGTGGATTATCCGCCCCCTAGGAAAACTCCGCCCCAATGGCGGATTCTCCGGGGGAAACTCCGCCCCCCTCTCTGGGCTGGCGCCTGCGAAACTTGGTGAAGATCTTGGGGGGGGGGGCAGATAATCCGGCCCCCTCTCGGGGCAGATTATCCGGCCAAGTCGGAAAGTCTGGCCAACACTCCGCCCCCTCTATGGGGCTTGCGCCTTGGAGATGAGCAAGGGGGCGGACTATCCGGCCCTCCCGAGGGGCGGATTATCCGGCGGGGCCGGAAAATCTGGCCAAAACTCCGCCCCCCTTCTGGGGCTTGCGCCTGCTTGGGAAGAGGGAGGGGAAGATTATTCGCCCCTGGTGGGGGCGGATTATCCGCCCCCCAAAGGCAGAATCATTTTCACTTTTTCTCAAAGAGAGCTGCAACACTTCAACACACATTAAATAATCCTTGATATTGTTATCTAACACACAAAACACTAGGGATTATAAAATGCTCTTTCACTAGGTAACATGGCTGGGCAAAATAAAGGAAGAAATCAAATCCTATTTTGAAAGTCAAACGCCAATTTGAAAAAGTCAAACGGCAAGTTTGCTTGGTGGAGGGAGAGTAGGAAACCTACTTGGGGAGGAGTTCCTCTCCCTCCACCCGCCGGCCAAGGAGGCCGACTTGGGGAAGGACTCCCTCCTCCCAAGCTGCGCCCTCCCACCTATAAAAGGAGGGGCAGGGCTGCCCCTCTTACCTACACCTCACACACCCCAAACCCTAACCCTAAGCCGCCGGCGCCACCACTCACGATGCCTTGCCGCTAGGCACCACCAACTCGCCGAGTTGGGGTGATCCTAAACCCTAGCCGCCGGCTACACTCTCCCCTTGGTGCCCTCTAAACCCTAGATCGCCAAGGCCTCTCTCATAGTCCACCATACTCGCTTCGGCTTAAGACGAAGCCCTGCGAGATCTCCCCTCTACTTGGGTACCACGGTTGTCTTTCAGGAATCGCGAGAGAGTGCTACAACCTCCATTTTCTTTGGAACAAGGGAGACGAAGGTCTTCATCGAGTACCGAACGTGTGACCGACTGTGGAAGCGCTGCCGGAACGCAGCGCCGGAAGGATCGTCTACACGATCTTGAGATCGGCAAGAGTACGGCTACATCACCCACGAGAATCTGCTCTCGTTAACCGCTTTGGAATCTTCGAGGGTGAGTTCCTATATCGACTCGTTGCTACAATCTAGTAGATAGATCTTGGCTTGTTTGTTTGCATGCGGTAGATTTTTTTTGTTTTTCCATGCTACGAACCCCTACAGTGGTATCAGAGCCGTGTCTATATGTAGATCTGTTGCACGAGTAGAACACAATGGTCATTGTGGGCGGTGGTGCTTTTATTATCAATTGCTTCTTGTGTACTTTGCATATTGCAGTATGATGGGATGAAGCGGCCCGGGCTAACCTTACATGACATCGTTCATGAGACTTGCTCCACGCTCAACATGCAACTTGTATTGCATAAGTGGCTTTGCGGGTGTCTGTCTCTCCCATCATAGTATAGATCCAATTTACAACGGGCACTTGATAGTTCAAACATCAACGTTGTGATTCTTGTTCGTAAGTTAGATCGACACTTATTGAAAGCCCCTAACCACGTAAAATATGCAAAGAAAATTAGAGGCGTCTAACTTTGTTTTGCAGGGGTGTGCTGTAATGTCATATGGCCATGATTGTGATTATATTTGATGTATGCAATGTTCCTTATTATAAGTTGGCAACCGGCAGGAGCCATATGGTTGTCTTTAAATTCTGTTAAGACCCGCATGTCTATTCAAAGTAGTTGTAATAGTTCAAGCTGGTGGACGACAACCATGAAGCGGCGTCATTGACCTTGACGCCATACCGGTGATGATGGAGATCATGTTCGTGCTTGAAGATGGAGATCGGAAGCACAAGAAGAAAGGCCATATCATATCACATATTATGAATTGCATGTGATGTTAATCCTTTATGCATCTTGTATTGCTTAGTTAACAACGGTAGCATTATAAGATGATCCCTCATGCACATAAATTTCAAGTTTTAAAGTGTTCATCCTTAGTAAGCACCATTGCTAAAACTTGTTGTTTCGAAGCACCACGTGATGATCGGGTGTGTTAGATTCTGCAAGTGTATACAACATGAGCAAGCCAGATTTGCTCATGCGGAAGCTAAGGTTTGATCTTGACGAGCCTAGCATGTACAGACATGGTCTCGGAACACGGATCACCGAAAGGTAAAGCATGATACATATAGTAGATATGATGAACATGTCGATTGTTCGCCATTGAAGCTTCATCAACTCTCGTGATGATCGGTTTTGATGTGGTGGATTTGGTTCGTGTGATCACTAAAACAATGTGAGGGATATTGTTTTGAGTGGGAGTTCACCTAGATTAATTTATCTATTAATTAGAACTTAATTTGTCATAAACTTAGTCTAAACTATTGCAAATATGTTGTAGATCAATGGCGGCCCCTACCATCAATTTTAATGCGTTCCTAGAGAAAGAAAAAATGAAAAACAATGGAAGCAACTTCGCGAATTGGTTCCGCAGTTTGAGGATTGTCCTCAATGCTGGTAATTTGACCTATGTGCTGGATGCACCGCTGGGTGACCCGCCTGCAGATGATGCTACCGATGAAGTAAAGAATGTTTACCTCACTCGGAAGAATCAGTACTCCACAGTTCAGTGTGCTATATTGTATGGTTTGGAATCGAAGCTTCAGAAAAGGTTTGAGAACCATGACCCACATGATATTGTCCGTGAACTCAAAATGATATTTGAGGCTCACGCGGCAGTTGAGAGTTATGAGGCTTCTGAAAAGTTCTTTAACTGCAAGATGGAAGGGGGACAGCTCCGTCAGTGAGCATGTGCTTAAGATGTCTGAGCACGCAAACAAACTCCAAAGTTTGGGTATAGTGATTTCTAATGCTTTGGAGATTTACCGTGTCCTCTAATCACTGCCACCAAGTTACAAGAACTTTGTGATGAACTACAATATGCAAAACATGAACCAGACGTTGCCAAAACTCTTCTCCATGTTGAAATCTACAGAAGTGGAGATCAAGAAAGAGCATCAAGTGTTGATGGTCAATAAGACCACCAAATTCAAGAAAGGCAAGTCTAAGCAAAAGGGAAACTTCAAGAAGGGTGGTAAGAAAGTTGCCGCACCGGTGAAGAAGACCAAGGCTGGACCTAAGCCCGACGATCTTGAGTGCTTCTTTGCAAGGGAGAGGGTCCTTTGAGCGGAATTGCCCAAAGTACTTGGCGGATTTGAAGAACGGCAACATCAAGAAAAAAGGTATATCCGATATACATGTTATTGATGTGTATCTCACTAGTGCTCGTAGTAGTGCCTGGGTATTTGATACTGGTTCGGTTGCTCATATTAGTAACTCGAAACAGGTGCTGCAGAATAAATGGAAGCTAGCTAAGAACGAGGTGACGATGCGCGTTGAAAATAGATCAAAGGTTGATGTGATCGCGGTCGGCACACTACCTCTTCATCTACCATCGGGATTAGTTTTATACTTAAATGATTGTTATTTGGTGCCTGCGTTGAGCATGAACATTATATCTGGATCATGTTTGTTGCGAGACGATTACTTGTTTAAGTCCGAGAATAATGGCTGTTCAATTTATATGACTAATATGTTTTATGCACATGCACCTTTGATAGATGGTCTATTCTTATTGAATCTCGATAGTGGAAATACACATATTAATAACATTGAAGCTAAACGTTTGAAATTGAGCGATAACTCAACCTATATGTGGCATTGTCGTCTTGGTCATATTGGAGTGAAGCGTACGAAGAAACTCCATTCCGATGGACTTCTTGAATCACTTGATTTCGAATCACTTGAAAGATGCGAAGCATGTCTGATGGGTAAAATGACTAAGACTCCATTTTCTAGTATGATGGAGCGAGCTACGGACTTGTTGGAAATCATACATACCGATGTATGTGGTCCAATGAGTGTAGCATCGCGCGGTGGTTATCGTTATGTTCTTACCTTCACGGATGACTTGAGTAGATATGGGTATATCTATTTCATGAAACATAAGTCCGAAACTTTTGAGAAGTTTAAGGAATTTCAAAGTGAGGTAGAGGATCAACGTAACAAGAAGATTAAATTTCTACGTTCTAATCATGGAGGTGAATATCTAAGTTACGAGTTTGGCGAGCATTTGAAGAAATGCGGAATACTTTCACAATTGACACCGTCGGGAACACCACAGCGCAATGGTGTGTCTGAACGTCGTAATCGAACTCTCTTAGATATGGTTCGTTCTATGATGTCACTTACAGATTTACTGCTATTGTTTTGGGGTTATGCATTAGAAACAGCCGCATTCACTTTAAATAGGGCACCATCTAAATCCGTTGAAACGACACCGTATGAATTATGGTTTGGGAAGAAACCTAGATTGTCGTTCCTTAAAGTTTGGGGTTGCGAAGCGTATGTAAAGAAGTTACAGCCGGACAAGCTTGATCCCAAAGCGGAAAAATGTGTCTTCATAGGATACCCGAAGGAAACTATTGGGTATACCTTCTATCATAGATCCGAGGAAAAAATATTCGTTGCTAAGAATGGATCCTTTCTAGAGAAAGAATTTCTCTCGAAAGAAGTGACTGGAAGGAAAGTAGAACTCGACGAGGTTGTCGAACCTTCTCTCGAACTTGCGAGTAGCACAACACCGGAAGAAGTTCCTGTGGCGCCTACACCAATAAGAGAGGAAGCTAATGCTGATGATCATGAAACTTCGGTTGAAGTTGCTACAGAACCTCGCAGGTCAACGAGAACTCGTACCACTCCTGATTGGTATGATCCCATTATGAGTGTCATGTTGGTGGACAACACCGATGACCCTGCGACATATGAGGAAGCGATGATGAGCCCAGATTCCAATAAATGGCAAAATGCCATGAAATCCGAGATTGGATCCATGTACGAAAACCAAGTATGGACTTTGGTGGACTTACCGGATGGCTGGAAGGCGGTCGAGAACAAATGGATTTTCAAGAAGAAAACAGATGCGGATGGTAATGTTACGTCTATAAAGCTCGACTTGTCGCAAAAGAGTTTTGACAAATTCAAGGAGTTGACTACGATGAGACTTTCTCACCAGTAGCGAAGCTAAAGTCTGTGAGGATTATGTTAGCAATCGCTGCATATTATGATTATGAGATATGGCAGATGGATGTCAAAACAGCATTCCTCAATGGAGATATTGATGAAGAGTTGTATATGATGCAACCCAAAGGTTTTGTCGATCCTAAAGATGCTAACAAGGTATGCAAACTTCAATGGTCCATCTATGGATTGAAGCAAGCATCCCGAAGTTGGAATCAACGTTTTGATAAGGTAATCAAAAGTTTTGGTTTTATACAAACTTGGGGAGAAGCTTGTATTTACAAGAAAGTGAGTGAGAGCTCTGTAGCATTCTTAATACTATATGTAGATGACATATTGTTGATTGGGAATGATGTAGACCTTCTTAATAGTGTCAAGGAATATTTGAATAATAGTTTTTCAATGAAAGATCTTGGTGAAGCAGCTTACATATTAGGCATAAATATTTATAGAGATAGATCGAGACGCCTAATATCATTGTCACAAAGTACATATTTGGACAAAGTTCTAAAGAGGTTTGGAATGGAAGATAGCAAGAAAGGGTTCTTGCCTATGTTGCCCAATACGACCTTGAGTAAAACTCAAAGTCCTGCAATGGCAGAAGATAGAGAAAGGATGAGTAAGACTCCCTATGCCTCAGCCATAGGATCTCTAATGTATGCCATGCTATGTACTAGACCCGACATTGCATATTTTGTTAGTTTGACTAGCAGATATCAATGTGATCCAGGAGTGGATCATTGGACAGCGGTCAAAAACATCCTTAAGTACTTGAGAAGAACTAAGGATATGGTTCTTTCTTATGGAGGTGATGGACAACTCGTTGTTAATGGTTACACCGATGCTAGTTGGAACACCGATCCGGATGATTCTAAATCTCAATCTGGATACGTATTTACTTTGAATGGTGCAGAAGTTAGCTGGAGGAGTGCAAAGCAAAGCGTTGTGGCAAGATCTTCAACTGAATCGGAATACATAGCTGCTTAGGAGGCTTCACAAGAAGCGATATGGATGAAGGAGTTCATTACAGAGCTCGGTGTGGTTCCAAGTGCGCTGGACCCAATGTCTATCTACTGTGATAACATGGGTGCCATAGCCAATGCGCAAGAACCAAGGTCACACAAGAAGCTGAAGCACATCAAGCTGCGTTTTCACGCTATTCGAGAACATGTCCAAGATGGTGACATAAAGATTTTCAAAGTACACATAGATCTGAATGTGGCGGATCCGTTGACTAAACCTCTTCCGAGGGCAAAACATGACCAACACCAAACTGCCATGGGTGTTCGGTATATTACCATGTAATCTAGATTAGTTGACTCTAGTGCAAGTGGGAGACTGTTGGAGATATGCCCTAGAGGCAATAATAAATGTAGTTATTATTATATCTTTGTGTTTATGATAAATGTTTACATTCATGCTATAATAGTATTGACCAGAAACATTAATACTTGTGTGATTTGTAAACTAATTTAGAGTCCCTAGTAAAGCCTCTTTATAATACTAGCTTGTTGATTAATAGATGATCATGGTTTCTTGATCATGAACATTTGAGATGTTGTTAATAACAAGGTCATATCATTAGGAGAATGATATGATGGACATACTCCTATAGAAAAGCGTAGCACAAAGATCAAGTCATTTTAATAGTTCAATTGCTATAAGCTTTCTGATACATAGTAACCTAATACCTTCGACCATGAGATCATGCTAATCACCATCACCGGAAGGATGCTTTGATGACATCAAACACCACACCTTAACTGGGTGGCTATAAAGGTGGCGTTGAGTGTTCGGAAAGTATGGGTTGAAACACATGGATCAAGAGTGGGATTTGTCCATCCATATGACGGATAGATATACTCTAGGCCCTCTCGGTGGAATATCATCCAATTAGCTTGCAAGAATGTGACTGGCTCACAAGGGATCACATATCACGGGAACGAGAAAAGAGTACTTATCGGTAACGAGGTTGAACTAGGTATACAAAGATACCGACGATCAAAACCTCGGATAAGTAAACTATCGTGAGACAAAGGGAAATTGGTATCGTATGTAAGTGGTTCATTCGATCGCAAAGTAATCATAGAAATATGTGGGAGCCATATGAATTTCCAGATTCCTCTATTGGTTATTGATCGGAGAAGTGTCTCGATCATGTCCGCATAATTCACGAACCGTAGGGAGACACACTTAAGGATTCGATGTTGTTGAGTAGTTATGGAATGATGAGTAAGAGACCGAATGTTGTTCGGAGTCTCGGATGGGATCCGGGATATCACGAGGAGATCCGAAATGGTCCGGAGAATAAGATTCATATAAGGAAAGTCCTGTTTCGGAGTTGGAGAATGATTCCGGTGTTTTCATCGGGAATATTCTAGAAGGTTCCGAAAGGTCCGGCACTCCGGAGGGGAAGGGTACATGAATATGCCATGACAATATGGAATGGTTGTATCATGTACTAGGTAACATGGCTAGGAAAATAAAGAAAGAAATCAAATCCTAGTTTGAAAGTCAAACGTCAATTTGAAAAAGTCAAACGACAAGTTTGCTTGGTGGAGGGAGAGTAGGAAACCTACTTGGGAAGGAGTTCCTCTCCCTCCACCCGCCGACCAAGGAGGCCGACTTGGGGAAGGACTCCCTCCTCCCAAGCCGCGCCCTCCCACCTATAAAAGGAGGGGCAGGGCTGCCCCTCTTACGTACACCTCACACACCCCAAACCCTAACCCTAAGCCGCCGGCGCCACCACCCCTGGTGCTGCCGCCGCCGCCTAGGGCAGCACCAACTCGCCGAGTTGGGGTGATCCCAAACCCCGGACGCCGGCTACACTCTCCCCTTGGTGCCCTCTAAACCCTAGATCGCCAAGGCCTCTCTCATAGTCCACCATACTCGCTCCGGCTTAAGGCGAAGCCTGAGATCTCCTCTACTTCCAGACGACGCCGTTGCTACCGGAATCGCGAGGAGAGTGCTACAACCTCCACCGCCTGGAACAAGGGAGAGGAAAGTCTTCATCGAGTACTTAACGTGTGACCGATCATGAAAGCTTTGGAACGTAGCGCCGGAAGGATCGTCTACACGATCTTGAGATCGGCAAGAGTACGACTACATCACCCACGAGAATCTGCTCTCGTTAACCGCTTTGGATCTTCGAGGGTGGGTTCCTCTATCGACTCGTTGCTACAATCTAGTAGATAGATCTTGGCTTGTTTGTTTGCATGCGGTAGAAATTTTTTGTTTTCATGCTACGAACCCCTACACGTTCTACATCAACTTTGACATGTAGAAGCGGCGACGACATCGGCGAAGGCGGCGGCCTTTTTAATGTTTTTTAGTTTATTATCTAGTACTTTAGTTTAAATTCGATGTGATCCGCCTATATTCGTCCATCTTTAATAAAATCCGCCTGAATTTGCTAAACTCGGCTGAAATTTAGCCGAACGCGGAAACTCAGGCTCGAAACGCGAGTGGGAAACTCGGCTGAAATTTAGCCGAACACTTTGACTAGGCGGGTGACAAAGCACATCAGAGGTGGCGGAAACGAGCGACAATTCCTCCGTGACATGATTGCATTCATATTTTCTTGGTGATCTGCGGTGATCCGTCGCGGGCATCTATCATATTGTTGATGGCATCAAGGACAGAACCATCTATATATGTTGGAAACTTGGTACATCAAGAGTTTATGTAAGTATCTTTCAACAACTTGGGATAGCTGTGTTTTTGTTTCCTGAATAAATCATATGTAGTAGCTAGTAATTTAACCTCTGAAATGCTTTTTTGCCTGGCTGGCTAGGAAACTGAAGATAAAAATGAGCTATGGGATGTTGGATCTATCCTCCCCAGTGAAAGGGACAATTTCTCTAAAATTTCCTGACAAGTGGTGTTTTAGATAGTTTCTGGACCGAACTTGTCCGCGAGTGCGGGGTATTTTATTTTTTTTAACGATAAAGTTTGGTAAAAGGATATCATGCTTGTGGAAGGAGAGGAACATGAGGATTTTCCACCGACGACGCTTTTGACCTAAGCGAGGTGGCCTTGATTACTCACGACAATCACGTAGGCGGCTGCGCCTCAATCTTATAC
This sequence comes from Avena longiglumis, assembly GCA_030063025.1. Lineage (NCBI taxonomy): Eukaryota > Viridiplantae > Streptophyta > Magnoliopsida > Poales > Poaceae > Avena > Avena longiglumis. The sequence continues at coordinate 214,473,122 of CP125979.1, forward strand.
TTATACCTAAGGCTGAGCCAAGCCTGTTTCCCCTTTGTTTTCACTTCACTTTGTACACTATCTTACAGAAAATGGCATCACTCTTGCCGCTTCTCATAAAAAAACATTCTGCACTTGGTTCCTACAGATTTGATCAAGCATATGTTTCACGGACATACAGACAGGGATCCATGCTTGGGTTCCAAGAGATTAGATCAACCATAATCTATCATCGTCAACTGGGCATATAAAACGGAGTAGATGGTTAGTGCTCCCACTACCAGGGTTATGACAAAAAACAGTTCTTCCTTCTTACAAACGGATTATTTTTGGTCAAATGACACCCAAGGATCCATATAAAACTGAATACCTAAACCTGACACCCATCATCAGATCTATCTCGGTATCTTCCGGGACAGAGCGGATGTGCTGAAAAAATCCTTCACCGGTAGAAAGCTTCCAAACCAACCTGTAATCATCATAAGATATTTCAGCATCTTCATATTGTGGCGTCAACGTTAGCGTTCATGAACGCTCTGCACGTCTCTGTCTTGATAAAAAAATTCTGGAAACGTCGTACTAGTAGGTAATGCTAAACATTTTTCTTTCGCGGGGAACAGAACAGGTAATGCTAAAACATACTAGGGACTTTATTTTACTTGTCATGAATGCAGCGACAGGAAACATCCCTGTGAAGTTGAGAAAGTGGAGAACCATTACTCTGCTTTTGCCTCGTCAAGGGGAGCAAGATTCAGAAGGAGATTTGATTGGTACATACTCGTCCAAAAATGAACTCCAATCATTACATTACATTACATTACATGGTTAATCACCATGGTCATAAGACGTTGTAAATCAACCTGCAGACTGCAGTTTTTTACTACATAACCTACCAAGTTCCAACTAACCAATCAATACAAAGATGAACACTTCATTTAAATTTTGTTAGCTCGTGCGATAGGAGGTTAGGCATGGATTATATCTATGTGCCGTAAGATGAGAATATTCATCCGTGGCAAGATTGTTCCTTCAGATCTGCGGCGATGCGTCGAATCCAGCATATAGCAGGGTTCATGGCATCAGGCATCAAGGGCATAAAGAGTTTATCCTTCCACAACTTGGCGTTGCTGCGATTGGTCTGTTCAGTCAGCTGTGCAGTGTTGCCCCTTGAATTGTTTGAATCGTTGATTAGGGAAGTGGGAAAAAGATGGCTCTTGGATGTTGGATTTATCCCTCGTGGTAGTGACAGTCCTACCTATGGAGCAGCGGGATCCTATGGTTATTGGCTTGACGGTCGCTCAGTATATTTTCAGCAAGGCTTCTTGGTGGCATACTAGTAGATTACATAATATTTCATCTTTGTATGCTTCTTCTTTTCATTTGGTTGATTCATGTTTCAACCTTATGTGATCCGTGAACTTGTAATAATTGGATGGTTAAACTTGGTAATAAATGAGGCTCATCACTTGATGCAGAGGCCGGGGTGCTATTCCCCCATTTCGAAAAAAAAGTGACAGTTCTTTGATCTCCTCAGAAGTGCAGTCTCGTAAAAACATTCTGCACTTGTTTTGTAGCTTCAAACCGATTAGATCTACCATAATATACCATCATCAGTTGGGCATCTGAAACAGAGATGCTTAATGCTCTCAGGACTACGACAAAACAAACACTCATTCTTAACAGATTATCTTTTGTCAAATAACACCTACTCTCCATATCAAACTGTGCCGAAACCTGACACCCATCATGCTATATCTCCGTATCTTCCAAGACAACGAATGTACTGAAAAGTCCTTTACCGGTAGAAAGCTTCCAAGCCAACCTGTAATCATCATAAGATATATCAGCATCTTCACATTTGAGGCAATAACATTAGCGTTCATCAGTGATCTGCACATCTCTTTCTTGATCAGAAACATGAGACGTCATCGTAGGTAATGCCAACCATTTTTCATTTGCGGGGAATAGGTGTTGCTAACATGTTAGGGATTTTCTTTTTTCGCATAAAACATGTTAACAATCATGTCATCGTGCCACAAGTTTAGCATGAACACCATTTTCAGAAATAATTCCATACTATTTACTTGTCATTTTTTCACGAATGAAGTAATCGTGTCGTGGTGGTGGCACGGCAGATGGCATGGGTAGGATAAAGTATGGGGCCAATGCATGCTAGAGGGATCTGGGGAGGGAAGATGTAGTTGATTCTACACACAGAAGACTAAGGTAAAGATCTTTATTTCTCCTTCCTTGGGCTACAAGTGCTCCTTGAGCTGTTTACAAGTAGAGAGGAAGAACTTTACCAGCCTAACGGTCCTAAATGAGCCGATGCCCTTCTCAGGGTCCAAGCCTCCCCTTTTAAAGGAGAGCCCTGGGTTCCTCTAGGGCTGATGTGGCAAGCATATTCGAGGAATATGCTTGTCCCAATATAGTAACTCGGCGGCATCCTTTCCGTGTCGCCCTTCTAATGACGACAAGGTTCCAGAGGGCCCCTCCTGCGTGCCTCGGGCTTCAGGACCGTCACCTCCGTGACCTCCTTCTGCCCCTCTGTCGCTCTGCGCCTTTGTCCTTTGTGCTTAGCTCTGCTCAGATTCTCCCTAGCCTGTGACTAGAGTTTGACTTTAGGCTTCTCCTTCTCCTGCAAAGCTTCGTATCATTCGGCCCTGCCTCGCATAACTCGGCTCGTTCTTCACCTGCATTAAGACTACTCGGGCTAACCCAGCCGACTTACGCAGTATTTCGGCCGGGTAATGCCTTGCTATTATCGTAAGGGTCCTGCTCTTTCATATCTCGGCCGACCTCTACAGGATTCGGCCGACTTAGACTGTAACTCGGAAACTAGACGGGGGACGTCCTTTCGTCTTTCCCCGTCTTTACCCTATCCGAGGTCATCTCCCCAACATTAGTCCCCGAAGCTGGTATGGCCCCGCCAATAACTTCGGCCGGGTCGTATCAGTTTCATGATATTCGTTTCCCATTGTTTCCGAGTTATCCTTTTATCGTTCGAGGTATCAGCATATCTTCTCGCGTACGCCTCGTCCTACGTGTCATACTCATCATTGTTTCTCTAGTTTTTTTTGTTCCTCTACAGTATTTCTCGACAGCTACGCTATTATTGCGCTGCCGTCGCGCCGCTGACGCCTGCATCGCTTCCGTCAGGGATCTTGGCCTTCTATTTCATCGTGTGGTCGTTGGTGCGGTTACACTTAGCGGCGTACGGTCGTGCCGCGTACACGATCTACACAGATAACCGCCACACCCACGATCCCACTACCTCTCAAGCGACGCGGTTATAAAGAGGGGCGCGGGGCTGGGGGGATTCACTTTCCCCCTCCGCTTACCTGCGCCCTTCTCCTTCCTCTCGCCTCTGCGCCCGTTCGTGATTCCGCCGCCGTGCGCTCATCTGGGTCTTCGACGACAGGGATATCACCGCACTGCTCTGTCGACCTCGTCCCCGTTCGCTCGCTCCGGCGTCGTCGCCGGTGAGTTCATCCGGTCCTATCGCCTAGGCTCTCCTCTAGACACCTTTGCTTTTCTTTTGTTCTCGCGCGGTAGTTCCTTATCTACTGCGCCGCCGTTTTCGCGTAGAATCACGACGGGGCCTTGCAGTTCTAGGTTTTCCTCCGCCGCTATTTCTTCCTCCGTAAGTTTCTCTGGCGACCCCATGTTGAGCTCTGTCAGCGGTGCGCTCATTGAGGATGACGATGCTGAATCTGGGCCCGAGCGGGGCTCGTGGCAGGGCTCTTCCGTCACCCGCCGAGAGGTTGAGTGGCTAATCCGGACTCGCCGGATTCTTGCCGAGGTAGCTTGTCGCTTACCCGGCAGTGAATCCTCTCCAGTTCTTAGGGAGGGCGAATATGTAGTCTTCATGTCACATTTTGCTCGCGGGTTTGGTCTCCCTCTCAGCGATTTCGCTAGGGAGTTCCTTGATTACTTCGGCCTCCAGCCGCATCATCTTCCTGCTAACGCCATTGCCTCTCTTTCTGCCTTCATCTCTGCCTCGAAGAGATACTTCGGCCTATGGCCGTCTGTGCACGTTTGGTCAAAGTTTTTCCAGATTCGATCCAACGTCGTCCCAGACAAATCTCTGCAACCATCCGACAAGTTGCTCACCCAATGTGGAGACGCGTCCATCACACCTCGGAGGAAATCCGAATTTCCTCGCGTTGCAGGTCTAGAATCATGCAAGAAGTGGCATAAGTCGTTCTTTTATGTCAAGAACTCTAGGAATGAGGATAAGATTCGGCTCCCTGCTTTTTCCATTGGCCCTCCTTCCAAGAAGAACTGGACCTATAATCCGAGGAAGAGTCATGCTCTGGCCGAAGCTTTTGAGATTCGGCTGAAGGAACTGATCCACTCCGGGCTACGCGGCGAGGATCTGATGACTACCTTCGTTAGCAGCCGGGTCTGCCCATTCCAGAAACTCACACACAAACTCTGCTACATGAGCGGTCCTCTTGATCCCAACCGAGTCTCGATGGTGGAGCTGGACAATTACCTTATCTTCAAGCGCGTCCGGGCTATCTTTAAGACGGAGATGCCAGAGGACTGGGCCTGGGGATTGAAGCCGTTCACCCGCGAGAACCCCCCTCCCAGAGTAAGTTCTTGCAGTCATGTTTTATCTTTTAATCGCATACGTGTTTTCTCTTGTTAATTTTTCTCTTTCTTGTCCGGCAGAGGTTTGAGGAGCAGAAGGTCGAGGATGCCGAGGTTTTGTCCCTCCCATGGCCCGCGGACCGGAACACTCCGGACAGCGGGGAGCCGGACTCGGAGGAGTTCGTCCCCAAGTCGGATCTTGCTCCTGCTCGCGCCCGCGGCAAGACCACGGCCCACGAGGAGGAAGGTGATTCAGACGAGGTCCAAGTTCTAGAGGTAGTTGCCGCAATGCCATTTTCTTATGCATTTCCGGCTTCTACTTTCTTAGCTAATCCGGCCGGTCAGGTTCACAACGCCGAGCCTCTTGCCTCCCAGCCTCCTGTTACCTCGGGGAAACGTAGCGCTCCAGCTGGTGCCTCATAAGCGGCTCCCAAGAAACGAATAAAGAAGTCAGCCCAGCACCCTCCGAAGCGCAAAACTATGCCCGGGGTTACTGGGTGAGTTGCTTTTGTTTGTATTTCTTGTTTCTATCTTTCTGCTTTTTGACCTGATCTTCTTGTCTTTGCAGGGCTCCTCTTTCTGTTAAGCCCAGTGGTCCTAGCATGACGAGTCGTACGACTCGGCCGCCTTCTCCTCCGCCTCCTGAGGATACCAGAGTTCCGAGTCCTGATCGCGCTGGTTCTCCTCCTGCTCCGAATCAGACGCCACCTCGCCAGGATGCGCCTGAGATTTCTGCTGTTGATGCCGATACAACTCGGCCAGTAGATATTTCTACTGAGCCTGTTGCCTCCTCCGTGAACCCTGAAGTTTCGCCTGAGGTCCCTTTGACCCCCACAACCCTTGCTGCTACTCCGATTTCAGCCAAGGATACCAATATCTCGGCGCCCTCAGACACCGTAATTTCTCCGGATCCTAAAGACGTCATTCCAAGTGCCGAGGTAACGGCTCCTGCCGAAGCCTCTCCTAAGGCAAGAAAGATTGTTGTTACCAAGCCTCCGTCCTATCAAAAAGGACTTGCCAGCTCATCTCAGCCTAGAATTCCTGATGCGCTGCGCAAGGGGGCTTCCTCTGCCAAGAGCACTGTTACCCCGGCTGCTGATACACAGCTTGCTCTCCACAAGAGTCCCGCGGCGGTGGTGGCTACCCAACATGTCCGAGGTAAAGTTCTGACTCGCACGGAAAGTGGGAACAGTCTTGGCTCGTTGGTCGAGTATGCCAACAATTGGAACGATGCCGATCAGCTTGAGGGTAATCCAAGCAGCCAGCCATTTCAACTCTCCGATATCAGCAGCCGCCTACATCTGGCTGCCAAGATCGTTCTTGATAGTGACAAGATGAATGAGGTAATTGTTTTTATGGAGTTTTGATTAGTCCTCCGGATGGTGTTATATATACTCTAGTCCCCGAAGCTTGCAACCAAATAACTTGTTATTCGTTTGGAAGTTTTATAATGCCTTGCTTAGTTCAGTTTTTTGTTAGAGTTCGAATATCCAGCCACTTAGATCCGAATTGAGCTTTGCTTGATTCGGATCTGCCTGAGGTTCGAATATCCAGCCACCTAGATCCGAATTGAGCTTTGCTTGATTCAGATCTGTCTGAGATTTGAATATCTAGCCACCTAGATCCGAATTAATCTTTGCTTGATTCGGATATGCCTGAGGTTCGAATATCTAGCCACCTAGATCCGAATTGAGCTTTGCTTGATTCGGATCTGTCTGAGCTTTGAATATCCAGTCACCTAGATCCGAATTAAGCTTTGCTTGATTCGGATCTGTCTGAAGTTCGAATATCCAGCCACCTAGATCCGAATTGAGCTTTGATTGATTCGGATCTGCCTGAGCTTTGAATATCCAGCCACCTAGATCCGAATTAAGCTTTTCTTGATTCAGATCTGTCGTATATTCGAATATCTTATTGCTATTTGTTCTGTTGCTTAGGTTGCGCATGATCAGCGTACCGCCGAATTCCAAAGGCTACTCTTTGCCCATAAAAAGTTGCAAGATAAGTACGAGAAGGTCATTCCCGTGGTGAAGAAAGCTGGTAAGTTAACGAGCTTTCGCATTATCCTTAAAATTCTTATTGCTTTGGAAGTGGAGTGTTAGCGGAGTTTGCTGGTGAATAGGTAATATCAACAATCTTAATATCCATCTTGAAAAGAAAGTCAAGGCCCTGAAAGGTTAGTTACTCTTTTTATTTTACGCATATCTATGTCAAATATGCACCGGGTTTCTCTTGATCCTTCTGGCTTCGGTATAGCCGAGTTACAAACTTTTGCAGCGTCACACCAAGAATGCATACCCATGCCTGATATGATGCTGCATTTTTTAGAACAAGCCGCCACTCACTCGGCGAAGCTGAAAGATAAAGATGACGAGATAACTCGCTTGCGCGCCGAGGTGGAGTCCCTCAAGCTTTCTCAGAAGTCTGAGTTAGAAAAAGTCGACCAGGAGTTCTCCGAGGAGAAGAATCGGCTAGCTCTGCAATTGCAGAAAAATAAAGAGCTCTTCGAGGCTGCCGAACTGAAGACACGGGGGATAAGCGAGGAGATCAATCGCTTTGAGAAAAGCAAGAGTGACTGGGCTAAATATCTTCAGATAATGCTGAGCTATATTCACCGTAAGCTTCTGACCACGGCCGAGTTATCTTTTTCCCTTTCTTACTATTGACCGACACACTTTTGTTTTGCGCAGACCATTTTCCAGAAGCTAAGCCCGTGAGCACTAAAGCGGTGATTAATGCTCGTGTGCGCCGAGGCGTTCCTGCTGATGCGAACTCAGAATACTCGATGGAAGATTTCTTGGTTGCCGCGCCTTTGTTGGTCCGATGAAGATTATGGGTGGATTTGGTGCAGCTATCCGGCCTACCATGTTCTCGGCCGAATACTTCGGGACTCTGATATTGATGAGGTCAAAGTATTGGTGGAAAGATTAATGGCGTCCCGAGAGACAGCTAAGTCTTTGAGGGAATCCGGATTTAGCCGGTGCTGATATGGCTCTCACAGTCATTATGTCATGGTATGAGGATATCTCCCTTGATACCCTGATAAATTTGCGCACTGGTTCCCGTTGGGTTGAGGACCCAGACTTCGTCGCTCTCCGGCAAGCTCGTGCCTTTCAGCTTGTTGAGTATGAAGACGTGCATAATTGGAATGAAGGGCCGAGTTTCCTTCCTAACCCGGAAGACGAGGTCGAAGTTGAGGATGCCTCTGATGATAACTCAGCCGAGCAGGGCGAAGATGAGGGTGACTCGGCTATTTCTGGTGATTCCAATTCGAGCTCGGATGGTAATGGCGACGCGCGATCCTCCTCCAAAGGCGCTGGGCATTCCACAGCGCAAGCTGACGTTCCTCAACAACCTCGAGCTTCCCCCGAAGTCGCTCCTGGGTCTGTGGAGGGCGAGGCAACTTCGTCCGAAGTACCACCTACCTCGGAGTGCCCGGCTCCTGATCAAGTCGTTGCCTCTCCAGTTTAAAAAACTCTAAGTCATTTCTTATCCCCGGTATGCCGGGCGTATGATGTGTTTCAAACATTTGTCCGTCTTTTTCTGCGGTATGAACCTCTTTTGCCTGTCGCCGCTGAGGCACATGTGGTTGTAATCTTTATCACTTTGTTTAAACTAATCTTTGTTCGTCCGAATCTTTGCTTTGATAGCCTTCCATTTCTTGAATTTGGAGTGTATGTTTGCCTTTGCCCTACTGTGGTTCGGCGCTCAATATTGCCTGACTTTGATAAACTTCATAACTTGACCACTGTGTTTTGGACTGTTAATCTGGGTGTAAATCTCGAAGGCCGTATTTGGGGAGAGTGAAATAGCATCACTCTGGGTGCTGAAGTTTGATACTCACTCTTGTAACACGGGATACCCATACTTAGAAATAATATAGGGTAGTCCCCGAGCCACTGCTTAAGGCATCGAGGTTTAATACATAAACCAAACTTAGAAACAATATAGGGCAGTCCCCGAGTCACTGCTCAAGGTGCCGAGGTTTAATACATAGCACAAAATCAAAAACAACATATGGCAAGCCCCGAGCCACTGCTTAAGGTACCGAGGTTTAATACATAAACCAAACTTAGAAACAATACAGGTCAGTCCCCGAGTCACTGCTCAAGGTGCCGAGGTTTGATACATAGCACAAAATCAAAAACAACATATGGCAAGCCCCGAGCCACTGCTCAAGGTACCGAGGTTTAATACATAACGCAAAATCAAAAACAACATAAGGCAGTCCCCGAGCCACTGCTCAGGGCGCCGAGGTTCAATACATAGCTGATGCTCCGTCCTGAAGCGTCACTTTACGATGTGTGGTAGATGACTCCTATGAGTAAAATGGACGAAGTAAAGCTACGTTCCATGGTCTTTTCGATTCTTCGCCGGCTTTGTCTGCCTTGTTCTTTCCTGGTGACTGAGCATAGATTAGGTAATACGCATCATTGTGCAATGACTTGCTCACGATGAATGGTCCTTCCCATGGGGCGACAGTTTGTGCATGCCGGACGTGCGTTGCACCAGCCGGAGAACCAAATCTCCTTCTTTAAACACTCTTGGATTCACCTTCTTGCCGTGATATCGTCGCAAGTCCTGCTGATAGATAGCTGACCTTGATAGCGCCAGCTCTCTGGCTTCTTCTAGCAGATCGACATCATCTTGCCGAGCTACTTCATTTACTTCAGCGGTTGTATACTGGGTAACCCTTGGCGAGTCATGTATTATGTCGGCTGGAAGCACAGCTTCTGCCCCATACACTAGAAAAAATGGTGTATAACCTGTTGATCTGTTTGGGGTAGTCCTGAGGCTCCATAGTACTGCTGGTAGTTCCTCAATCCAACATCCTGCCGACCTTTGCAGCGGTTCGACGAGTCGTGGTTTTATTCCGGACAATACTAGTCCATTAGATATTTCTACTTGCCCATTGGATGTGGGTGAGCCACAGAGGCGACATCTAGTCTTATGTGCTTTTCTTGACAGAATCTAGAGAAGGATCCTTCTACAAAGTTTGTACCGTTGTCTGTAATAACACTATGTGGGTAACCATATCTTAAGATAATATCTTTGAGGAATTTCACTGTTGTGGGCCCATCACACTTCTTTATTGGTTTTACTTCAATCCATTTTGTGAATTTGTCAACCATGACTAAGATGTGGGTCATCCCGCCTCGGGCCAGCTTAAATAGTCCCACCATATCTAAGCACCATACAGAGAATGGCCAAGCAATCGGTATCGTTTTTAACTCGGACGATGGCATATGTATCTTGCTGGCATATCTCTGGCAACCATTACATTTTTCGACCAGTTCTTTGGCCTCTTTCAACGCTGTTGGCCAATAAAACCCATGCCTGAATGCTTTGGCCACTAAAGCTCTGGATGAGGCGTGATGACCGCATTCTCCTTGACATATATCTAGGAGGATCTCCTGGCCTTCCGCCGAGCTCACACATATTTGCAACACGCTTGTGACGCTCCTTTTATACAGCTCATTGTTTATGATTGTATAAGCTTTAGCTCTTCTCACTGTCTGTCTTGCCAATATCTCGTTATTCGGCAAAATCGCATCTTTAAGGAAAGAGAATATGGGTTGCGCCCATGTTGGTGTGATTTTTTCTGTTGTAATCTCACTATCTATTTCCATATTTTCTGCCGACATAACTACCTCGGATTTCTCCATATTCATCCTTGCATCTGCCGGCTTCATTTTTGGAAATTCCGGGTTACATTCCTTGTCAATTTCCATCGGCACATTATCTTCTCTTGATTTTGCCTGAAAGAAAATGGATTCGGACTCTGGAGATGGTGTTATTGATGGCTTCCTCAGGTGCTCTAGGGCGATACCTGGGGGAATCGACTGTCTGGTTGATCCGAGTTTTGACAATGTCTCTGCGGCGTCGTTTTCTGCCCGAGGTATATGATGAAATTCACATCCATCGAAGTATCCACTGATTTTTTGCACATGAAACCTATACAATGCCATATTGTCATCTAACGCATCCCAATTGCCTGAGACTTGCTGTACTACTAGGTCTGAATCTCTGTAGCACAAGATTCGGCGTATGCCAATCTCTTTCGCCACCTTCAATCCATGGACGAGTGCTTCATATTCGGCTACATTGTTTGATGCGGCAAAATGTATTTGCAACACATATCTCAACTGATCTCTTTTTGGCGAGGTTAGCACTATTCCTGCCCCCAAACCATTTCTTAGTTTGGAATCGTCAAAGTGCATCGTCCAATAATTCGGATCTGTCAATGGCGGCTCATACTGTACCTCGGCCCACTCCACGAAGAAGTCGGCCACAGCCTGAGATTTGATCGCATCTCGCCTATCGAATTGCGGAGCATAAGGTGACAATTCAATTGCCCATTTTGCTATTCGGCCACTTGCATCTTTGTTGCTCAATATGTCGGCTATGGGTGCTTCACAGATCACTCTGATGGGGTGCTCTTCGAAGTAATGTTTAAGTTTCTTTGCTGACATGTACACCCCATATGCCATCTTCTGATATTGTGGGTAATTTTGTTTTGAGGCTGATAGTACCTCACTTAGGTAATACACCGGACTTTGTACTGATTTATCATCTTCAATTCGCTCCACCACGATCACAGCGCTCACTACTCTGTTCGTGGCGGCTATGTAAAGTAACATAGGCTCTTTCGATAATGGAGAAGCCAAGACTGGCGTTGTGACCAACATCTTTTTCAATTCATAGGATGCATTGTCTGCTTGAGGTGTCCAAATGAACTTATCAGATTTTTTCATCAATTGATAAAGTGGTAGTGCTTTCTATCCCAGCCGACATACAAATCGGCTGAGCGAGGCTAAGCAACCTGTGAACTTCTGTACGTTATTTAGACATCTCGGCAATTCCATCCTTTCCACTGCTTTTATCTTAGTTGGGTTGGCCTCTATACCTCGGCTATACACGAGAAAACCGAGCAGTTTTCCCGCAGGCACACCGAAGGTGCATTTTTCCGGGTTAAGTTTTATTCGGAACCTTCTCAGGTTCGCGAAAGTCTGCCGGATATCCTCCAGTAGCATTTTGCTTTCTTTGGTTTTGATCACCACATCATCTACATACACTTGTACATTCTTTCCTATCTGGTCATGTAGACATTTTTGCATACATCTCTGATACGTTGCCCCCACGTTACGCAGGACGAATGGCATGGTGCGATAGCAATAAGCCCCGTACGGGGTAATAAACGCAGTCTTTATTTGATCAGCCGGATTTAACGGTATCTGGTGGAAACCAGAATACGCGTCTACAAATGACAATAGTTCACAACCAGCGGTTGAATCAATGACTTGGTCTATTCTAGGTAAGGGAAAGGGATCTTTTGGACACGCCTTGTTCAGGTTTGTGTAATCGATACACATTCGCCACACAATGGCTACATTTGGATCATCCTTCTTCTTTTCCACCAGCATCAGGTTCGATAGCCAATCCGGATACAACACCTCCATGATGAACCCGGCCGCAAGGAGACGAGCTATTTCATCTCCTATTATTTTTCTCCTGTCTTCGGCGAAGCGGCGGAGAGGTTGCTTCACCGGCCTTGCTCCTGGCCTTACATTTAGAGAGTGCTCAGCCAACTCCCTCGGCACACCTTGCAGATCCTGAGTTGACCATGCAAAGATATCCCGATTCTCACGGAGGAAGTTGGTGAGCTCGCCTTCCTATTTAGCATCTAGGCCGGCACCAATGGTGACGGTGCGCTCTGGGAACTGCTCATCTATCTGGAACTTTTTTGTTTCTTTAGTCGGCTGAAAGGAGACACTTCCATGCGGGTTGGATAATGTCGGCATATTCAGTTGTGCCGACTGAGCGAGAGCCGCTACCTCCCGAATCCTTCTTTTTTCTCTTGCTATTACCAATGACTCAGCCAGATTTGATCCGGCTGAAGCACATTCCATTGACTTCCTGTAATCCCCTGCTACTGTTATCACCCCTTGTGGTCCATGTAACTTCATTTTCAGGTAAGTTATGTGGCAGCTGCCCATGAATTTGGCCAATGCTGGCCGTCCGAGTAGAGCATGATAGCAACTCTCTAGATCCACCACTTCAAACTCTAAATTTTCTGCTATGTAGTTATCACTTGTGCCGAATAACACATCCACTCGAACCTTTCCAATGGGTTCGCATGAAAGCCCTGGTACTATCCCATGGAATGTCGTTCTCGTGGATTGCAGCATGTTCTGCGATATTCTGAGTTTATGCATTGTATCTTTGTACATGATATTGATACTGCTCCCATTTTCAATGAGTACTTTTGAAAATTTCACATTAATGCTTGGTCCGACAAACGTTGGATCTAGCACGAGTGCATATGATCCCGGACTCGGCATTATTTTGGGGTGATCCTTTATGCTCCAAGTTATTTCTTGATCCGACCAAGGCACATATCTTGGTACTGCCGGCATAACTGCATTTACTTCCATATGCCGGCGCTGTATACTCTGCCTGTCTTGCTGTTCTGCTGTGAACACGCAATATGATTGATGATGTTCTCTGTAATCATTGCGTCCATTACTTCCTGGATTTGTCCTTCCATCCGGACCTTGGTTTATCACCTGATGCACCACATCTCTCCGGTCCAAGTTTTCATACCTCGAGGGAGGAGGCGGTAACATCAGTTGATGTGCATTTGCTCGATCAATCCGTGGTCGATGCCTTGATGTGTTCGAGAGGCGCATCAGATGCTCTGGGGTTACCCATTGCATTTTTCATCCATGCACATTGGCGGGTTGTATGGTTGGCCGGCCTGGCCGGGTTTGACGTGTGAAATTTACACGGCTGGTCTAACATAGACTCAAACGTGTACTTCGGCCTCTCCTGCCATTGCTTCTTTTGCTCTGGTGTCCACTGTATTTTCCCTTCATTCCTTGGTGTCCATTGCTGAGGACCATTCTTTTGTCGCTGACTATTTCCGTGACTCGGCTGATCTTGCACTACTGCTGCCACCTGAGTTGAACCATATCTATAATCCGGTCTTTCTTCTCTTCTTCTTCCTCTGAAGTCATTGCGCCTGGATGACCCGGCCACCTCTCTTGCATATTGATCTTGATGTTCCCGATGATCTGCCGACATTAATTCTGGTTGCGTCGGATCTCCCAATGCATAGGAATCCGCTATCCTGATGGTTTCTGCCAATGTGGTTGGCTTATCTCTTTGCAGTCGCTACCATAATACACTGGCATAGCGGCATCCTTGGGCGAACCATGCTATTGCCTGTGATTCTATAACTTCCTCGCACGAATTTCTCAGGTTACACCACCGAGTTAAGAATTCTCTATCTGTCTCATTCGGCCTCTGCTTGCACATAGCTAACTGCTGCGTCCTGTTTGGCCTTTTGTAAGTACTGGTGAAGTTGCTAACGAACATTTCTTCAAAGTCCAACCAACAGTTGATGCTGCCTGCCGGCAGGTTATTCAACCATACTCTAGCTGGTCCTTCCAACATTTGCGGGACATATCGTACTACCCATCGCAAGTTTCCACCTGCTATTTTTACAGAAGTGGCATAATCGATCAACCAATCTTGTGGTTTGGTGCTCCCATTATATGTTTTTGTGCCTCTTGCCAGCTGAAAGTTCGGCACAGGTGGTTCGCCCATGATCCGTGGTCCGAAGCATGTCGGACCCGGTGGACCCTGTTCTTCTAGCAACTCGGACCGGTATAGCCGGTCTAGCTTTACTCTGGCATCACTTGACGGCAAATCTCTGTACAGAATTCTCTCCTGCATTCCATAGTGGTTATTTCCACCATGAATCGCATATTCCATCTCGGAATAACCATCATTGTACCTTTCATTCACCTGATTGTGGCGAGCTGGTCTCGCTTCTCTTTCCTGTCGAGGTTCATGTCTCGGCTACGGGTTGGGTGGCGGTTCTCTCCTTCCTTCGACCGGGATATTGTTCTCGTGATTCCCTCTTCCGGGTTCTCCTCTTCCGAGATCTCCATTGTCTCGGCTTCCATTGCCTTTCTCGGCACGGCCGGGGTTTCTCTCGCCACTGTTACCTCGGCTTCCATTGCCTCTGTTCTCATTTGCTTTTCTGGCTATCGCCGGATCATATGGAACAATTTGCTTATTTCTATTTCCTGAAGTTACCGCTCTGTCCTTTCGTGCATTGTTTCCGGGTGAAGATGCTGCCGCCACAGATAAGGCAGGTGCTGCACCAGCCGAGTGAACCATTCGCGAGGCACCTGGCCTCGCCGGGTCTGCTCTGAGCATTTCTTCATTCTGCTGGTTTGCAATGGGCACCAGCTCATTCACTCTTTCTTGCTGTTTCTACCGGGCTTCGCCGGTCAATCCTTCTAACTCTAATGCAGCGACATTTACCGCTCTCAGGTTCTTCGCCGGGGTACTGTACCTCTGCAAGCCTAGATCAACTGACTCTGCCTTATGAGCATCATGCTCCTTGTTGATATCATCTATGAGGTGTATTCCTCTTAATCTCAACTCGTCAACCCGCTCGGGGGCGACAAAGCTTGTTCGCCCTGGCATATTCTCGCAGGGTCCTGTTTAAGGACTCCCGCAAGGCCGACACCTTTTTTGCCTCTACCAGCATTTTCTGCCTGGTCTCTTCTAACTCTGCCTGAGCATTAGCCGGATCAAGTATCGGCGCTACAGGTGTAGTCAGATTATCTATAGTTGCCTGAAGAATGTTTTCTGGTCTTTCCAGAGGCGGCCCTCTTACCCTTGGTGCCTTTGGGGTTGTCTCCTGCACCTCGGCCATCAAGGAATTACCTCGGTGGGTTGTGGAGCTATTTGCCTGGGCGCCACCTGCACACCTGTCGTCGGATCTCTGCTTGATCCGGCTCCCGCTGCACTTTGTGCCGCAACCATCACCTCGACTGCCGACAGGCGCACTCCGGGATCGCTTACAGCGCTAAGGGGAGGTTCTCCTGCAACAACAACCTGATGAGGATAAACGCCGGAGACGTCGACGCCGACGTAGATCTGGTGCATGCCCAAGTTGATGAAGACGCCATTGCGCGGAGGAGTTTTTCCCTTGAAGCTGCATGAGTTGTCGCTGGCGTAGTCACAGAGATAGAGTCTCCGGACTAAGCCAGAGACAATGCGCTCGCCAGTGTTGATGAAGTTTCCCGTCTGGATCATGACTCCATTAGCACCGCCATCGGCCCACGGTGGCGCCAATCGTCAGGTGGTGCCACGGCAGATGCCATGGGTAGGCTAAAGTATAGGGCCAATGGATGCTAGAGGGATCTGGAGAGGAAAGATGTAATTGATTCTACACACAGAAGACTAAGGTAAAGATCTTTATTTCTCCTTCCTTGGGCTACAAGTGCTCCTTGAGCTGTTTACAAGTAGAGAGGAAGAACTTTACCAGCCTAACGGTCCTAAATGAGCCGATGCCCTTCTCAGGGTCCAAGCCTCCCCTTTTAAAGGAGAGCCCTGGGTTCCTCTAGGGCTGACGTGGCAAGCATATTCGAGGAATATGCTTGTCCCAATATAGTAACTCGGCGGCCTCCTTTCCGTGTCGTCCTTCTAATGACGGCAAGGTTCCAGAGGGCCCCTCCTGCGTGCCTCGGGCTTCAGGACTGTCACCTCCGTGACCTCCTTCTGCCCCTCTGTCGCTCTGCGCCTTTGTCCTTTGTGCTTGGCTCTGCTCAGATTCTCCCTAGCCTGTGACTAGAGTTTGACTTTAGGCTTCTCTTTCTCCTGCAAGCTTCGTATCATTCGGCCCTGCCTCGCATAACTCGGCTCTTCCTTCACCTGCATTAAGACTACTCGGGCTAACCCAGCCGACTTACGCAGTATTCCGGCCGGGTAATGCCTTGCTATTATCGTAAGGGTCCTGCTCTTTCATATCTTGGCCGACCTCTACATGATTCGGCCGACTTAGACTGTAACTCGGAAACTGGACGGGGGACGTTCTTTCGTCTTTCCCCGTCTTTACCCTATCCGAGGTCATCTCCCCAACAAATCGGGAACAACTTTTAACTTTTTTTCGCGAAAATGCAAAGCTTGCGTTTTGATTCATTGATAGAAAAAAGAGATTTCTATACAAAATTTACACGCTCAGAAACAAGCGAACACCCTGCACAACACAACCCACTCGACACGGTAGATCTAGACGGCGGGTAATAGGGAACACAGTCCCTTTGCCGCGCATCAGCCCAGGTGCGAGCCTCGGATCGGATTGTACTCAGGAGCCCTCCCAGATCCGGTGAGATGTTCTCGAAGACGACAACGTTCCTAAGCTTCCTGATCCACCATGTCGTGAGCATCACAAGTGATGATGTGCCCTTACGCATGGCACGGTGGGTAGATTGGCACACCTTGAGCCACCAGTCGACGAAGTCCTCATCCTCCTCCGAGGGGGGGGGGGGAGAGCCGTAGATCGAATCCAGGACAGGACCTCGTGTTAGATCGATCTCGAGAAGGGGCATCCAACGAATAGGTGCCTCATAGTCTCAACAGATTGATCGCACAAGGGGCAGCGCGGGGGATGCGGTAGTCCGCGCCGAGCCAGCCTCTCACATGTCCAGCAGCGGTCTTGGCAAGCCAGCCAGACAAAGAACTTGACCCGTGACGGGGCCCAGGTCCGTCAGTTCAGCCTCCAAGAGCTTGATAGGAGAACCCCCTCAAAGAGGAACTCGTAGCAAGACTTGGAAGTGCACTATGCATTTGTCGTCCACCGCCAGAGAAGGGTGTCTATCTCCTCTGACAAGTGAAAGTACCGAAACCTGATCCATAGCTGAACGTACTGCCAGAGGGCAAGCGAGCTCAGCGCGCCCTGGATGTCAGCGATCCATTGGCGCTAAAGGAGCGCCTCTCTCACCGTGCGGCTCTTACGAGCGCGTTTTTAGATTACCACGAAGAGCTCTGCGCTATCTCCTCAATGGTCCTCCCGTCGAGCCACCGGTCCGTCCAGAAGAGGGTTGTGTTCAACTTTTAAACAAATATAGAAACATTACTCTGCTTTTGCCTCGTCAGTGAGAGCAATATTCAGAGAACGAGCTCCTATGCTTTAGTAGCAATATATCTAGGGACTTATACAACATGCATATATGTAGGATATGACACCAGATTAAACACTTTCGGATGCAGAACAAAAAAATGAACTAAAAATTTAAATAAAATCTTACTCGCATTTTCCTTTTTATTTTCATACATCATGTTCGCGAAGATGGACTACACCATGCTTTTCATGTTTATCTGGTTGTAAAGATAAAACAGGATTTCAAAACATTGTATTTGATAGGTACATAGTACTTCTTATAAAATAAACTCCAGTGAAAATCTTTTTTTTTTGAAACTAGGCAAAAGTTTTGCCTTTCATTGATATAGTAGAAAAGAGTTGGCCCGTTTTATGAGTAAAACTGGCCGAAAAATCGCATACAACACAACACCCCACGCCAGCCCCGAGGCTGCGCACCACACGGGTCGACGACCAACCAGGTCGACACCACACCTCAACGCAACAAGCGAAGGCGAAAGACCGGAGCCACCGCTCCAAACTACCACGCCGGCCAAGGGCTGCGCCCCGCCAGTCCGAAGGCCAACCCGCCTTCGCTGAAACCACCAACACACACCACATACTCTCATTCCGGTGGACGTCCAAAGCGAGGCCCCAAGAGGCAAAGCGACACGAAAGCGCCACCCACGCCCGATCCCACGAGGGATCTAGGGTTTCCCCCGGAGAGCCCGGGAGGAGGATCGAGAAACACCCGCTTCGACGACGACTTCAAGAAGGATGCGGCGTCCACGGGCGTCACCGTTGTCGGCCCCGGCCAGCAGCCAGAACAAAGCTTTCGCCCAGCGCCTGATGCCAACGTTGAAAATCGACCTGCGGTTGTTTTACATTATAACTTCCAACTAACCAACACATAAAAAGATGAAATATCTCATTTAAAATTTCTAGTTGCGACGGGAAGGTTCTCATAGACATGTTAATTTTATACATCGTAAGATGACAATCATCATATGTAGCAAGATGATTTCTGATCTGCCGCGGTACATCGCATTCAAGCATCTATAACGGTTCATGGCATCAGGCATCAAGGACAGAAGCATCTCTGCTAGAAACCAGGGATATAAAGAGTTTATCCTTCGACGAGTTGGTATCGCTGTGATTGGTCTGTTCAATTCAATCAAGTGCATAATGTTACCTCGTCAACATTGTAACTGATACGTAGTACATAGTAATGATACAAAAATGAACTCCAGTTACTACATGATTAATCCATTGTCATCCAACATTGAAAATCAACCTGAAGTTCTTTACATTATAATCAACAAAGTTCCAACTAACCAACCAGTACAAAGATGAAACAGTTCACTTAAATTTGATAGTTGCGATGGGAAGGTTCGCATATATAGGTTAAATCTATATGTTGTAAGATGACAGTATTCATCTGTAGCAAGATTTTGATTTCTGATCTGCAGCGATACATTGCATTCAGGCATCTATCATGATTCATGGCATCAAGCATCAAGGGCAGAAGCATCTCTGCTAGAAACCGGGGACATAAAGAGTTTATCCTTCGACAACTTGGCACTGCTGCGATTGGTCTGTTCAATTCAATCAAGTGTGTAATGGTCCCTCTTCAATTGTTTGAATGGTTGATTAGGGAAGTCTAGGATGTTGGATCTATCCCCTATGGTAGTGACAATTTCTTATATTTCTTAACCGGTGATGTTCAGATACTTTCTGGACCAAACTTGTGTGCAAGACTGCAAGCGAATCATATATGCTTGATATTTAACATCCAGTATCGGTAACTACTCTTTCTGCAGGCTGGTGAGCGTTTATGGTGAAGCTGCAGCTATCTGTATTTTGCTGGCTATCTATTAAGTTTACTTCTACTTTTCAGATCAGACTGGTCAGGAACCACTTTTGGTTTTCTACTTCCTGAGTACAGTCTGTACATTGGGTTGTTGATGAATATGACAGCTGAGCAACTCTGTTGATATGAATTTTTCTTCTAAGATTTGGTAAATAGAACCTAAGTATCGATCTCCTGATATAAACCAACATACTACATACTGCAGATTTTAGTCAAGTTACTCAAATTATTACAACTCACACCAGAAGATAAATGGAACAGATGCCACTTTCTTTCAGAGATCGCAAACCACGGAGTTCAAGTGCGTTTTTTTCAGCTTAATTATCATCTCAATGCACACAGGACAACGAGAGGAACTGAACAGAAACAAACTTTTTTTATTATGCATCTCAACTTCTCATCAATGCCTCAACAAGTAATCATTAGGTACAAGAAAAAGGTATACTACAAAGAACACACGCATGTAGAACGAATCGTTCTAGCTGAAAAGGTAACGAACTTGACGATCAATGTATACTGAAAAGTCAATGATCATTTTTTTTCAGTATTTCTGCATCTTCACATTGTGGCATCAACGTTAGCGTTCATCAATGCTCTGCACATCTCTGTCTTGATAAAAAAATCTGGAAACGTCGTACTACGGTACTAGTTGGTAATGCTAAACATTTTTCTTTCGCGGGGAACAGAACAGGTAATGCTAAACATGCTAGGGACTTTCTTTTACTTGTCGTGAATGCAGCGACGGAAAACAATCCCTGTGAAGTTAAGCAAATGGAGAACCATGATTACTCTGCTTTTGCCTCGTCAAGGGGAGCAAGATTCAGAAGGAGATTTGATCGGTCCATACTCGTCCAAAAATGAACTCCAATCATTACATTACATGGTTATAATCACCATGGTCATAAGACGTTGTAAATCAACCTGCAGACTGCAGTTTTATCAACCATATAATAACCTACACAGTTCCAACTGACCAACCAATACAAAGATACACACTACATTGAACATTTGTTAGCTCCTGCGACGGGAGGTTAGGCATGGATTATATCTATGTGCCGTAATATGAGAATATTCATCCGTAGCAGGATTGTTCCTTCTGATCTGCGGCGATGCGTCGAATCCAGCATATAGCAGCCTTCATGGCATCAGGCATCAAGGACATAATGAGTTTATCCTTCAACAACTTGGTGTTGCTGCGATTGGTCTGTTCAGTCAGCTGTGCAGTGTTACCCCTTGAATTGTTTGAATGGTTGATTAGGGAAGTGGGAAAAAGATGGGTCTTGGATGTTGGATTTATCCCTCATGGTAGTGACAGTCCTACCTATGGAGCAGCGGGACCCTATGGTTGTTGGTGGCAGCCAGCTCCTGACAGCCGCTCAGGATATTTTCAGCAAGGCTTCTTGGCGGCATACTAGTAGATTACATAATGTTTGATCTCTGTATGCTTCTTCTTTTCATTTGGTTGGTTCATGTTTCAACCCTATGCGATCCGTGAACTTGTAATAATTGGATGGTTAAACTTGGTAATAAATGAGGCTCATCACTTGATGCAGAGGCCGGGGTGTTATTCCCCCATTTCGAAAAAAAAGTGACAGTTCTTTGATCTCCTCAAAAGTGCAGTCTGGTAAAAACATTCTAAACTGGTTATTTCTGAAACATAGATGCTTAATGCTCTCAGGATTACGACAAAACAAACACTTCATTCTTAACAGATTATCTTTTGTCAAATAACACCTACTCTCCATATCAAACTGTGCCGAAACCTGACACCGATCATGCTATATCTCCGTATTCCAAGACAACAAATGTACTGAAAAGTCCTTTACCGGTAGAAAGCTTCCAAGCAAACCTGTAATCATCATAAGATATATCAGCATCTTCACACTTGAGGCAATAACATTAGCGTTCATCAGTCCTCTGCACATCTCTTTCTTGATCAGAAACATGAGACGTCGTCGTAGGTAATGCCAACCATTTTTCATTTGCGGGGAATAGGTGTTGCTAACATGTTAGGGATTTTCTTTTTTCGCATAAAACATGTGAACAATCATGTCATCCTGCCACAAGTTTAGCATGAACACCATTTTCAGAAATAATTCCATACCGTTTACTTGTCATTTTTTCACGAATGAAGTAAGGCCATGAAGTAATCGGGAACAACTTTCAACTCATTTTTTTTTCGCGAAAACGCAAAGCTTGTGTTTTGATTCATTGATAGAAAAAAGAGATTTTTGTACAAAATTTACACGCTCGGAAACAAGCGAACACCCTGCACAACACAACCCACTCCACACGGTAGATCTAGACGGCGGGTAACAGGGAACGCAGTCCCTTTGCCCCGGCATCAGCCCAGGTGCGAGCCTCGGATCGGATTGTACTCAGGAGCCCTCCCAGATCCGGTGAGATGTTCTCGAAGACGACAACGTTCCTAAGCTTCCTGATCCATCATGCCATCAGCATCACAAGTGATGATGTGCCCTTACGCATGGCGCGGGGAGTAGATTGGCACACCTTGAGCCACCAGTCGACGAAGTCCATCTCATCCTCCTCCGGGGAGGGGGGGGGGGGCAGCCGTAGATCGAATCCAAGACAGGACCTCGTGCCAGATCGATCTCGAGAAGGGGCATCCAATGAATAGGTGTCTCATAGTCTTAACCGATTGATCGCACAAGGGGCAGCGCGGGGGATGCGGTAGTACGCGCCGAGCCAGCCTCTCACCTGTCCAACAGCGGTCTTGGCAAGCCAGCCAGACAAAGAACTTGACCCGTGGCGGGGCCCAGGTCCGCCAGTTCAGCCTCCAAGAGCTTGATAGGAGAGCCCCCTCAAAGAGGAACTCGTAGCAAGACTTGGAAGTGTACTGTGCATCTGTCGTCCACCGCCAGAGAAGGGTGTCTGTCTCCTCTGACAAGTGGAAGTCCCGAAGCTTGATCCATAGCTGAACGTACTGCCAGCGCGGCCTAGATGTCAGCGATCCATTGGCGCTGAAGGAGCGCCTCTCTCACCGTGTGGCTCTTACGAGCGCGTATTCAGATTAGCGCGAAGAGCTCTGGCGCTATCTCCTCAATGGTCCTCCCGTCGAGCCACCGGTCCGTCCAGAAGAGGGCTATGTTCAACTTTTAAACAAATATAGAAACATTACTCTGCTTTTGCCTCGTCAGTGGGAGCAATATTCAGAGAACGAGCTCCTATGCTTTAGTAGCAATATATCTAGGGACTTATACAACATGCATATATGTAGGATATGACACCAGATTAAACACTTTCGGATGCAGAACAAAAAAATGAACTAAAAATTTAAATAAAATCTTACTCGCATTTTCCTTTTTCTTTTCATACATCATGTTCGCCGAAGATGGACTACACCATGCTTTTCATGTTTATCTGCTTGTAAAAATAAAACAGGATTTCAAAACATTGTATTTGATAGGTACATAGTACTTATAAAATGAACTCCAGTTATTACATGATTAGTACATGGTCATCCAACGTTGAAAATCGACCTGTGGTTGTTTTACATTATAACTTCCAGCTAACCAACACATAAAAAGATGAAATAGCTCATTTAAAATTTGCTAGTTGCGACGGGAAGGTTCTCATAGACATGTTAAATTTATACATCGTAAGATGACAATCATCATATGTAGCAAGATGATTTCTGATCTGCCGCGGTACGTCGCATTCAAGCATCTATAATGGTTCATGGCATCAGGCATCAAGGACAGAAGCATCTATGCTAGAAACCAGGGATATAAAGAGTTTATCCTTCGACGAGTTGGTATCGCTGTGATTGGTCTGTTCAATTCAATCAAGTGCATAATGTTACCTCGTCAACATTGTAACTGATACGTAGTACATAGTAATGATACAAAAATGAACTCCAGTTACTACATGATTAATCCATTGTCATCCAACATTGAAAATCAACCTGAAGTTCTTTACATTATAATCAACAAAGTTCCAACTAACCAACCAGTACAAAGATGAAACAGTTCACTTAAAATTTGATAGTTGCGATGGGAAGGTTCGCATATATAGGTTAGATCTATATGTTGTAAGATGACAATATTCATCTGTAGCAAGATTTTCATTTCTGATCTGCAGCGATACATTGCATTCAGGCATCTACCATGATTCATGGCATCAGGCATCAAGGGCAGAAGCATCTCTGCTAGAAACCGGGGACATAAAGAGTTTATGCTTCGACAACTTGGCACTGCTGCGATTGGTCTGTTCAATTCAATCAAGTGTGTAATGGTCCCTCTTCAATTGTTTGAATGGTTGATTAGGGAAGTCTAGGATGTTGGATCTATCCCCTATGGTAGTGACAATTTCTTATATTTCTTAACCAGTGATGTTCAGATACTTTCTGGACCAAACTTGTCTGCAAGACTGCAAGTGAATCATATATGCTTGATATTTAACATCCAGTATTGATAACTACTCTTTCTGCAGTTAAATAACTGGTGACAGTTTCTGGTGAAGCTGCAGCTACCTGTATTTTGTTAGCTATCTATTAAGTTTACTTCTACTTTTCGGATCAGACTGGGCAGGAACCACTTGCTGGTTTTCTACTTCCTGAGTACAGTCTGTACATTGGGTTGTTGAATATGACAGCTTAGCAGCCCAGTTGATATGAATTTTTCTTCTTAGATTTGGTAAATAGAACCTAAGTATCAATCTCCTGATATAAACCAACATACTAGATACTCCAGATTTTAGTCAAGTTACTCAAATTATTACAACTCACATCAGAAGATAAATGGAACAGATGTCAATTTCTTCCAGAGATTGCAAACCACACAGAGTTCAAGTGTTTTTTTTTTCATCTTAATTATCATCTCAATGCACACAGAACAACGAGAGGAATTGAGCAGAACAACCATTTTTTATTATGTATCTCAACTTCTCATCAATGCCTCAACAAGTAATCTTTAGGTACAAGAAAAAACATATACTACAAAGAACACACGCATGTAGAACGGATCGTTCTAGCTGAAAAGGTAATGAACTTGACGATCGAAAACTAAATACTCAGCACTTCCAAAAACCTAATCTTGTTGCTCCTGGTCATCTCCATGCCAGGCCCAGACTATGTCCTTCAGCGCTGGCCGGATGTCCTCCATCAGTTCCTGGTACTCCAGCGGATCACCACCTGTTTGTTTCATCTCGATGAGATGGTGGGAAGGCGTGATCTCAAAGATCTCCGCGTCCAACTGAAGAACACCGTTCCTCCCCTCCTTCCGCGCTTGCATCTTCACCACGCCATTGTCCTTCTTCCTTACCCTGAGATTCCGCGCCTTCGCGACGCATTCCAGCTTCAAGATGATGTCTGGAGCAGGCTTGTCTGAAGTGAACCTTGCCTCCTTTCTGCATTCCTCTTGGATGAATAGGCCGGACAGGTCAAACCCCGTGGAGAAGGAGATGATCTCGAAGGCATTTAGGTTTGTCACTGTCATGGGCTTCACATCTTCAGGAGCTGTCTTCCTGGGCCTCACACCAGCTGTGACATTCTCACTGGGAGTTCTCTCCTTCACTGCAAGGGTGCTCCTTGGACCTTTTCGGAACCAGGTAGACTCTTTTATCTTCTGGATGGATGCCCTTGTGCTTGGATTGGGGTCCAGGATCTTGTACAAAAGCTTCTGGAGTTTGTGTGAGAACCAGCTGGGGCACCTGAAATCGCCTTGCTCAATCTTCCGATACATCTCCATCAAGTTGTGGCCATGGAAAGGGAGATAACCAGCAGCCAAAACAAACAGGACAACACCACAAGACCAGATATCTGATTTTGCACCATCGTAGCCTCTCTTGCTGATCACCTCCGGAGCTACATATGCAGGCGTTCCACAGGTGGTGTGGAGCAAGCCATCTTGCCTCTTCGATGCTGAGAGTGCGCTCAACCCGAAATCCGAGACCTTCAGGTTCTCATTCTCATCCAGGAGCAGGTTCTCAGGCTTGAGATCCCGGTGGTACACACCTTGGCTGTGGCAATAATCCACCGCACTGATGAGCTGCTGGAAGTACCTATGTGCAGCAGCCTCTGTGAGCTTGCCACTCTTTGCAACCTTGTCGAAGAGCTCGCCGCCTTTCGCATACTCCATGACAAAGTATATCTTGTTCTGTGTCGCCATGACCTCGTGAAGCTGAACAATGTTCTTGTGTGCCACCAACCGCATGGTTGTGACCTCTCGCTTGATTTGCTCCGAGAGGCCAACCTTCAGCACCTTCTCCTTGTCCAGCATCTTTATGGCGACGCTCTGGTTCGACTCGAGGCTCCTGGCATAGTGCACTTTGCCGAATGTCCCTTTCCCCAACAATCTCCCCAGCTCATACCGCTCCATTAGAATCTTCCCTCTGTTCTCCATGTCTTCTAGCTGTATAAACACCACAGCCTATATATACTATTGCTGCTACAATTCAGATGGAGTGCAACACTTCAACCATCCTCCCCTTGGTAGTCTTGATCCACAACAGTGAACAGCACTTTCATGTCACGGCGGAGTCTAGATGGCGTAGGGATGATGCAGAAATGATGGTTGCTCGCATACAGAGTTGACCAAGTCAGCTCTTGTGGAGCAGCGGCGATCTCCTTTATCGCGCAGGTGAAATTTCTTCTAAGCAAGCACATCTTTCAGCATTCCCTGAGGCTTTGAGTGCTTGTGTCGTATTGGAGTTCTCTGCAAAGAAGAATATAGATCTTCAGATTCTGCAATTGAAGATCCAGAGATACAACCCTTGTAGTATGGACTGTTGAAGAAACAACAGAGTATTGTTCTGTTTAACAACTAGAATATTGAAGAAACTAGTGGAAACAACAGAGAACGTATCTCGACTTTTTTATCTTTCGAATCAAAGATTGCAACCAATTCAGAGTGTTAACATAGTTATGCATCGGAAGCAGAGCTCAGACCCATATGGCCATATCAAGCACCTGCTGGCCTGCTAGATCTTCAGCTGTTCGACAAAGCTCTTGCATGTTTCTAACAACTTAGACATTGTGAAAAAAAAAACATAAGGCGACCGACAACTTCAAAGAAGGAAAAGGCCAATTTTGCCGAAAACATATCTTCAACGCTTCGAGACGCCTGCTACTGCTATATCTTCAGCGCTAGAAAAGTCTAACAAGTTTAGACATTGTAAAAAACATTAATGTGACCGACAACTTCACAGAAGGAAAAGGCCAAAAGATGTTGAATAAACAACTGCGCCTCTCCACCAATCCTAAAACTATGAGCAGCATACGAGCTTGGAAATTGTCAGATCCAACCGCCTGAATGCACTGCCAGATCGGAAGGGAAAGCAGGCTCGCCGAGAATTAGAAGGCCATAAATTTGGCTCGTATCCTCGAATTTGCCCATACTGGCCGGCACGCAGAATTGAAAAGAAACCGAAGAACACGCAGCCAACAGAACAAAATCTAGCTAAGCCAGGAAGGATTCCCTACATCAACGGCTCGCACCAAGGCTGAACGGAATTCCAAGAACAACAAGGAACGGGGAGGAGGAAGCAGTTTGCAGTTTGCATACCTTCCCGCAGCGCGACGAGGAAGAAGCTCCGGATCGAAACTGACGCCTCGAGGCAATTTTGCTTTCTGTGGGGGATTTAGTTGTTGGGAGCTTCTGGGGTGGTGTGTGCGCTTGTGGTTGTGGACGAGGAGGAAGGCTCTTCTTATAGCAGAGCAGAGTAGAGCCGCCGGAGGGTAGGAGGGAGGAAGAAGGAAGGAGAAGCAGAAAGAAACCAGTCGAAGTCGAGGCTGGTTTGACCAAGATGCCCCTGGTGCGTTTCCTGGGCACCGCATCGCAGAGGTGAGAGGGCATATTCCTCAACAACAGTACACCGTATCATTGCGTGTCTTCCTGATTAGGATTGTAGGAGTAATGCTACAGCTACGGGCTGCTAGTTACGGAATTTCTTTACGGAATGGCGTGGGGAGAAAACAGTGGGTTAGGATCCTAAAATCATGGGATGCATGAGGATTTAAACCAACCAACAGCAAGCACGTAATCCCGTAAGTTGTTTCCGTATGATATCTTCCGTAGGTCTAGCAGGGAGACCCGTGCTCGTACGATGCGTGTTGCGATGTGACGGCGCAATGGTATGCGGTTTAATTTAGGTTTCGTTTCTACCGCTAGATCAGGCGAGAATTGACAAATTTAACCTTCAAGAGGTATACTTTTTTTACTTTGCTCAGCTTTTTCCAACGCCAATATGTTTTGTTTTTACGAAAATTCCACTGATCTATTAATAATCATCAACAGTAGTACAAACATGTCTAAAACTAATAAAAATTACAAATAGGTCGATAGACCACCTAGCGAAAACTACAAACAATAGCACACCAAAGCAACAATAGCACACCAAAGCCCCTTCATCACCGGAGCCGGGCAAAACTTGTCGTAGTAAAGTTTATTATAGAAGTCGTCGTGCTAAAATCCTAAGAATCAGCACACCAAAGCAACAACCATCGCCGTGGACAAGTTCAATGCCGTGGAGGATGGCTTTATGCGGAAGAGTCAGATTTTGCTAAGCTATGGAGTGTGGGTTATTTTTGGGAGAACTTTTCGAAGAAGATCCACGTTGGCCCTAGATCAATGTTTCCATCGTCCTCGGTGTCTTGTTTAACATCCTGAAAGTGAACGTGTTCATTTGGACATGTAAGCTTTTTACTGTAATTTTTTTCGAGTTACATATTTTACTGTAATTTTTAACTACTCTTAAGAGAAAGCACCATGACATCATGGCTCTGTCGATAGTATGGCCACCTTTAATCTTTTGGTAAATGATTCGTCTCGACCGACCGATCGAGCTATCAGATTAACCTAGTGTCAACACCTAGATTTTTAATCCTAGATGCATGTTATGCCATACATCGCAATCCCAGGATTACTATTTTTGCGAGACATAACATATTTGGATATCACAGTACATCATCCATTACAAACCATACATAAGGTCTTACACAAATAAGGATCTCAAGATCCAGTTCTTAATACAACTCAAGCAGCGAAATAACGTAATAATAAAGGTAGCGTAGGCGAAGCTCCATCTTCGGGTCACAGGCAATGCTGACGATGGGAGATGATCCTAGTTGTCGTAACCTTCCTGGGGTCCTTCGTCCTGGTACTCCTTTTCATAGTCTGGCCACGGGAATAGCTAGGGACAAAGCCATGAGTACTCTTTAAGTACTCGCAAACTAATACTAACAAGTGAAGGGGGGTTTTTGTAGTAGGACACTAAACTCTAGGTTTGTTTTGCAAAAGCCAGAATTACATCTACTAAGTTCAGAAGCAAGAGAAAGCTAGTGGAAGTTTTATAGCACCTAAGTGAGAACTTCTATTTCATATCACAACTCTGTTGTGGTCAAGTCAAAAATCTCAATCCATTTCACAAGTCATTTTGAAAACATCTAACGGGGGAACAGTATGGCCACTCCAACTGTCCATAACCGCGGACGCGGCTATTCGAATAGTTTGACACACTGCAGAGATTGTACACTTTCATCACAACATTCGATACATCCGTCAGGAACAAATCCTGAATTCACCATACTCAGTATGCGGATAATCAATCCTAACCTTCCAATTACAAGCCCTAGTATAAGCACCTCTCCTGTGAGTTTGGCCTCCCAACCATGACCAACTGTCATCTTGGATATTGCACATGTGGACAATCTTCACAAGGTAGCCTCAGCTCAGACCTTGGCCGTGAGGGAACCAATACTAAGGTATATAAGTTTCCAGTCAAGCCCTACCCAATTCTCGGGTATTGTGGTTGTACGGTAAAATTGGAATGGTATCGCATCCAGACAACCATTAGTTTTATAAAGGGCTAAGGCTCATGCCTCAACATTTTCATCACCAAAATCATCTGGTGTTCGAAAACACATGTCAAAACATCTTAGTAGAACGATCCATCATTCTAAGGTGTTCATAACCATTTTCACCAAGTATTCCCATCTAAAGTTGATCAAGTTTTATGCTTAGCACTAGCATCTACGAGCGGGGGTAAGTACTAATGAGGGGTGGTAAACTAGTGGAGTTTAACTAAGTTCAATCTCATGCGTTAGGATGACATAAAGATTATCTATCTTAGGCCAAATTTTATGCTCTTTATGCAACCTTCAATTATCTCTCTAGAATCTACAATTCACTTAAGTAAGCTCTAAGTACTAGCTTTGATAAAGAAATAAAGTATAAAGCTTGTAAGTAAAACTAGGAATGGGGTTATCAAGTGGGTATGATCACATATGCTTAAGGCATATAGTTGGCATGGTAACAAGCAAGTATTTGCTTGCATAGGTCAACTTGATTATTAAGGCTGGCTAAAGTAGAGAATCTTGCAAGTTTTAGCTTGCACATTCAACTAGTAGTATTAGGCTTGCCTTGTGCAGAGCAGTGGTTGAAGTTCTCCTTGGCTTCTTCTTCGTAGTATCCTCCTTCCTCCTCGTATCCTTGGTCGGTACTAGCGTCTATAAATAAATACGAGGTACACAATCACCAAACAATACTTAACTACTTTCAATCATCACACAAAAGGGTCCTATAGATGATCTAGCATCATCACTAACATTACAAGATTAAAGCTTGGTTTAATTTTTTTTATTTTTATAAAAGTAATTTCTACTCATTGAAAAACTACTTAAGATTTAATATTCTCCAAACCAAACATGGGATCATGTTGACACATGTCATCACCACATATTTCAGTACATGGGAATGTGATTTAAAGTGGTGTCATAATTTAATAAGGTTTAACCTTTTTATTTTAAATAAAATAAGTGACTAGAAATGCCTATGTGGCATTCTTTTATTACTTGAACATTATTTCTATAAGTAAACCCATATATTTTTATATATTCTGAAAGGTATGATCAATTGTGATTTTTGAGAGTTGGAATAAACTCAAAAGCTATCATGGTTTAAATTTGAAAAATGTTTGAATGCAGAAAAGCTTCTGCCTTGTTATTTTTACCAAGGGTGATCTACAGATCCAAATATTTGAATCCAACGGGCCTGGATTCAGAATTTCCAGACCTTTCTAACAAAATTGGTTTCATTCAATTTGGTTCACTGAATCGAGCTGAGTTGATTTTTGAAACTAGGTACAGAATTGTGTTTGAATGAAAATGGAAAAATCCAAATTCAAACGAGTGGGCTGCGCGGGAAGAGAAAATGGGCCGGCCTGCTACGCACAGCGCTTACGCGGGCTGGTTAAGTTGTTATCCCCACGCGTTAGTGAGACGGGGGGTGCGAAGAGGTACGGGGCAACGTGGTGCGTTGGATCTAGTCCTAATCCAACGGCTCTGGTTCATCGTCCACGTCGGGCAGCGCCGGCGAGACAGAACCCTAACACGGCAGGTGGGGGTCGTGGGAGGCTCACCGGGGCTCAGGCGAGGGTCGGCGAGGCGGGCGAACGACGAAGTCGATGACGGCGAACCTCCTGGTACCGGCAGCTTCTCCTAGGGCGGCTCCAATGCTGGCTTCCTTCTTCTCCAGCAGCGGCGGGCTCCGGCCAAATTCCGGCGATGCGCTGCTCGCCTTGCTCTGGGAATAGGGTGGAACGATTAGTGAGGAGAGGGGAGTGAGATGGTATGAAGAGTTTGAGCGGGGGAGGCCTCTATTTATAGTCTCGACTACGAGACCGAACGGGATGGGCAGGCGACGATGGCGACATGGCTACGGGCTGCTAGAGGCATGAAAGAGGGTGGCGATTGATCGGTGGTCTCCTGGCGATGCTCTATGGCTTTAATACTTGTGTAGGGGCGGTGGCAAACGGTCTGAAACACTCGACGTTCTGCGCGGCAGAGGCGGCGTCTTCGACGACGAGCGGTGGCTACGGGGTACGGGCGGTGAAATGGGCATGTCTGGCGGTGTCCTGGGACAGTGGGGAGCATGTTGGCGGGCGGCGAGGGCTCGAGGTGGTCTGGTTGAATGGGAACGGCGCGTGCTCTGCGGCGCGGCTCGGCATGGTCGACAACGGCACGGGCGCGGCGTTCCTGGCGGTTCTGGCTGCTGTCTGCGAGGCAGGGCTGGTCGAGAGGGGGCGTTGAGGCATGGGCTACCTCCCAGACAAGGTTGGCACGGCTATTTCTTCCTCTAGCCCGTTGTCCACACTAGGGTGACATGGGTGTTCTCGGCTGTTCACCATTGATGACATTGGCAAGCTTACAGTGGGGCTAGTGATTAGTTAAGTTTGCTAGATGATCTACTGAGGTTGCTGTGAGCTAGATAGGGAACAAGTTAGGCCCAAAACACTGCACACTATAGTGTTTTGATTTTGTTTGATTTGAATCAGCAAGGTGTTTGATGAAATGGCCGCATGAATTCAAGTTTTGAATTTTGAAAAGATATTTGGTGGGTGTGCTAGGCATGTGCTGGTGAGTCTGTGGATGCTTGGGTTTTGAAAGTTGAGCTTCTTTGAGTGGTTTTTGCAAAAGTGGGATCTTCCCATATGATATAGATTCAGTTTTGAACTGTCATTTAAACTATGCATTCAAATGTTTTTGGATGATCACAAGGTGGGTCTTGGTACTTTGTTATGAGTACTATCAAGGGGTGTAAATATCCAAACAAGTTTCTGTTAAGTTTTGAAAGTTAGAGATAGCCAAACTAGGCATGGGAGTTAAATTGGCCAAAGTGACCATTCCCTTATTTTGTTTGTTTTGATTTATTTGTCTTTGGGAAAAGTGTGGGCATTGTTAGATGATGTTTATTTCACCTAATAATCCTTTTACAAGCAAAGAAACACACAAGCAAGGTAATTCAAAAGAATCCAAATTGGAATGCATACACACATGCATGCTTTCATATTTTTATTTAGAAAAGTTTTTGTTAATCCTAAATTTTGATGATTAGAGTTTCATAATTCAAGTTTCATATTTTTGGGATGTTACAAACCTTCCCCCATTAAAGAAAATCTCGTCCCGAGATTTGAAAAAGGACAAAAAAGATTACCTAGGATTTGAAGAGATCGGGAAACTCCATCCTGATGTGATCTTCGCGCTCCCAGGTAGATTCCTCTTCTGTGTGGTTGCTCCACTAAATCTTGAGAAACTTGATGCTTCGGGTTCTGGTAGTTCTGAAAGCTTCTTCCAAAATACGGATGGGTACTTCGGGATAGGTCAGGTCATCGTTGATTTCTATGGTCCGGTGATCAATATTCTTGAACACTTCAGTCTTCTCCGGGACTTCGAGGCACTTGCGAAGTAATGAGATATGGAACACATTGTGCACGACTGACATCTCTTCGGGTAGTTCCAAGATACAACACTTCTCCTCGACGGTTCATAATCTTGAAGGGTCTGATATATCTGGGGGCTAACTTTCCTTTGAGTTGGAAACACTGCATTCCTTTTAATGGCGACACTTTCAGATATACAAAATCTCCTATGTTGAAGGCGAGGTCTCGACGTCTCTTGTCGGTGTAACTCTTCTGTCTGGACTGGGCTGTCTTGAGGTGCTCACGAATCTTGTGAACCTTCTCTTCTGCTTCTCGTAGGATATCGGGTCCGAAAATCTGACTCTCTCCTACTTCCGACCAGTTCAAAGGGGTGCGACACTTCCTTCCATACATGAATTCAAATGGGGCCATTTGCAAACTAGCTTGATAACTGTTGTTGTATGAAAATTATGCGAACGGTAGACAGTCTTCCCATTTAGATCCATACTCTAACACACATGCTCTCAACTTATCTTCGAGTATTTGATTTACTCGCTCCGTTTGTCCATCGGCCTGGGGGTGATAAGCTATGCTGAAATCTAGTCGGGTTCCTAAACCTTCTTGGACTTTCTTCCAGAATCTCGAGGTAAACTGAGTTCCTCGATCAGATACGATGTTCTTGGGGACTCCATGCAAACTAACGATTCTCGCGATGTATAACTCCGCTAGCTTCGAACTCTGATACGTGGTCTTGACGGGTAAGAAATGGACTACTTTGGACAATCTGTCAACTATGACCCAAATAGAGTCATTTCCCCTACTAGAAGTAGGCAATCCAGTGATAAAGTCCATTCCAACGGAATCCCATTTCCATTCTGTAATCTGCAATGGTTGCAACAATCCCGCGGGTCTTTAATGTCCCGCCTTGACTCTCTGACAGATATCACACTTGGCGATATAGCTTTCGATTTCTCTCTTCATCTTATGCCACCAAAATTGTTCCTTCAAATCCTGATACATCTTCGTTCCTCCGGGATGGATAGAATAAAGGGTATCATGAGCTTCCTTCAGAATAACTTCTTTCAAATAAGAATCTGCTGGTACACAAAGGCGTCCTTTGTACCACAGAACTCCTTCTTCGTATTCGGTAAATCCGGGTACCTTGCCTATACTGATACGACGCTTGATTCCGTCGGTACTAGCATTTCCTTTCTGCGCCTCCTTGATCTGGCTTATCAAAGTGGGTTGAAGTTCTATGCTAGCCAAAAATCCTTCACTCACTAATTTCATTTGGAAATCTTCCATCTCTTTGTGCAGACTTGGTTGCTCCTTCAAAATCATGGAGTTCAAGCGGCACGGCAATCTGCTAAGGGCATCTGCTACCGCATTGGCTTTACCGGGGTGATAGTGAATGTCCAGATCGTAATCCTTGATTAGCTCAATCCATCTTCTCTGTCTCATATTCATCTCCTTCTGAGTGAATATATACTTCAGGCTCTTGTGATCCGAATAAATCTCACAACGATTTCCCATCAGGTAGTGCCTCCATGTCTTCAGGGCTAGAACTACGGCTGCGAGTTCGAGGTCATGGGTTGGGTAATTTTGCTCATGTTGTTTCAATTGTCGAGATAGATAAGATATGACTTTGCCTTCTTGCATTAGCACACATCCGAGACCGATCTTGGATGCATCACAATACACGTCGAAGGGCTTCGTGATATCCGGCATGATTAAGATTGGGGCTGAAATCAATATCCTTTTGAGTTCTTGAAAACTCGCCTCACATTTGTCGGTCCATTCAAACTTCTTGTCCTTCTTCAGCAATTGGGTCATGGGTCTGGCTATACTCGAGAATCCTTCTACGAACTTGCGGTAGTATCCCGCCAATCCGAGAAATGCACGAACTTGGGTTTGAGTGGTTGGGGCTTGCCAATCTTCGACATCTTTCACCTTTGCTGGGTCAACGGCAATTCCTCTAGCTGATACAATGTGGCCGCGGAATCCTACCTCCTGTAACCAGAATTCACATTTGCTAAACTTGGCATACAACTGATGCTCTCGAAGGGTTCCAAGAATGGTCCTTAGGTGTAGCTCATGTTCTTCTTCTGATTTGGAATAAATCAGAATGTCATCGATGAAAACAACGACAAACTTATCCAGGAAGTCCATGAAAATCTTATTCATGAAATAAGCGGGGGCATTGGTTAATCCAAAAGACATGATAGTATACTCGTATACCATAACGGGTGGTAAAGGCAGTCTTTGGAATATCCTCTGCGCGAATCTTGAGTTGATGATAGCCAATCCTAAGATCAATCTTAGAAAACACTTTGGCACCGGTCAACTGATCAAACAAATCTTCTATCTTGGGCAATGGGTACTTGTTCTTGATGGTGACATCATTCAACTTCCGATAATCCGTACACAAACGGTTACCTCCATCCTTCTTGTCCACGAATAAGACAAGTGATCTCCAAGGTGACGCACTTGGTTGAATCAATCCAATTTCCAACATGGCATCCAGTTGCTTCTTCAGTTCTGCTAGTTCAGACGGGTTCATACTATATGGTCTCTGGGCTATGGGTACTGTTCCGGGGATTAGTTCGATGATAAACTCGATATCCCGATCTGGGGGCATACTGGGCAAAACATCTGGAAATACATCGGGGTATTCACAGACTATCCGGACTTGGTCAATGGTAGGTTGGGCTATACTCTTGTTGCACTTGAATTGACGAGGTAAGGTTTTATATATGCTCGATGATATTCCATTGTCTTGGTCATGGTTATGGCTTTCTTGGCACAGTCAATCAATCCTTTATGTTTGGACATCCAATCCATTCCTAGTACTACTTCCAAACCTTTAGTTCCAAGTACTATCAGATTAGCATAAAAATCTATGCCATGGATTCGGATAGGGACGGCTTTGCAAATTTTCCTAGCCTTGGTGGTTGATCCGGGGATTTGAACGATCATAACATGCTTCAGTTTGGTTGGTTGGATTTTACTAGTGCATGCAAATTATTCGGTGACAAATGAGTGTGATGCACCAGAATCAAACAACACTCTAGCAAGTACTGAATTAACAGAAAACATACCCAGCACGACGTCTGGCTCTTCCTGAGCTTCTTCAGCATGCATGAGAGAAAGACGGCCGTTGCGGTTGAGCGAATTCCCTGTGGCAAACCTTCTTCCTGGCTGAACATGACGCTGCTGCTGAGCTGGGGCATTTGCATTGGGGGCTGCGGTATTCTTCTTGTAGGGTTTCATAGCATGGAAAACAAAACTTTTCTACCGCATACAAACAAACAAGCCAAGATCTATCTACTAGATTGTAGCAATGAGTCGATAGAATAACTCACCATCAAAGATTCCAAAGTGTTTAACGAGAGCGGATTCTCGTGGGTGATGTAGTCGTACTCTTGCCGATCTCAAGATCGCGTAGACGATCCTTCCGGTATGCGTTCGGCAGCGTTCCCTTGATCGGTCACACGTTCGATTTTCGACGAAGACCTTCCTCTCCTTGTTCCAAGGCAGCGGAGGTTGTAGCACTCTCCTCGCGATTCTGGGCAAAGACAACGTGGGAAGTAGAGGGGAGATCTCGCAGGGCTTCGCCTTAAGCCGGAGCGAGTATGGTGGAGTATAAGAGAATCCCTCGACGATCTAGGGTTTAGACACGCCGAGGAAGAGGTGCTAGATTCGGCGGCTAGGGCTTGGTGGTGCCCAAGTCGGCGGCAAGGAGATCCCTAGGCGGCGGCTTGGAGGGCGGCGGCGGCTAGGGTTAGGGTTTTCGGGGCAAGGGACTTGCGTGTCTCTAGGAGGGAGCCCTGCCCCTCCTTATATAGGTGGAGGGGCCGGCCGGCCAAGGGGAGGGAGGGGAGTCCCTCCCCAACTCGGCTTGGGTGGTGCGCCGCCGGTTGGAGGAGGGAAACCCTCCCCAACTCGGTTTCCCACTCCTCCTCCTCTTTCCAAAACTTGACGTTTGACTTTCAAACTAGCCGTTTGACTTTTCAAACTAGGATTTGAATAAACCCTCTATTTTGTACAGCGATGACACTGAGTACATGATGCAATCATATCAACTTGATATAACACATTCATGTACCCTTCCCCCCGGAGTGCCGGACATTCCGGAACCTTCTAGAACATTCCCGATGAAAACACCGGAACCATTCTCCATCTCCGAAACAGGACTTTCCTTATATGAATCTTATTCTCCGGACCATTCCGGATCTCCTCGTGATATCCCGAATCCCATTCGAGACTCCGAACAACATTTGGTCTCTTTCTCATCATTCCATAACTACTCAAACAACGTCGAATCCTTAAGTGTGTCTCCCTACAGTTCGTGAATTATGCGGACATGATCGAGACACTTCTCCGAACAATAACCAATAGAGGAATCTGGGAATTCATATGGCTCCCACATATTTCTACGATTAATTTGCGATCGAATGAACCACTTACATACTATATCAATTTCCCTTTGTCTCACGATAGTTTACTTATCCGAGGTTATGATCGTCGGTATCTCTGCATACCTAGTTCAACCTCGTTACCGATAAGTACTCTTTTCTCGTTCCCGTGATATGTGATCCCTTGTGAGCCAGTCACATGCTTGCAAGCTAATTGGATAACATTTCACCGAGAGGGCCCAGAGTATATCTATCCGTTATATGGATGGACAAATCCCACTCTTGATCCATGTGTTTCAACCAATACTTTCCGAACACTCAATGCCACCTTTATAGCCACCCAGTTATGGTGTGGTGTTTGATGTCATCAAAGCATCCATCCGGTAAAGGTGATATGCATGATCTCATGGTCGAAGGAATTAGATTACTATGTATCAGAAAGCATATAGCAATTGAACTATTAAAATGACTTGATCTTTATGCTACGCTTATCTATAGGAGTATGTCCACCATATCATTCTCCTAACAATATGATCTTGTTGTTAATAACATCTCAATGTTCATGATAGGGAAACCACAATCATCTATTAACCAACAAGCTAGTATTATATAGAGGCTTTACTAGGGACTTCAAATTAAGTTTACAAATCACACAAGTATTAATGTTTCCTTGTTAATACTATTATAGCATGAATGTAAACATTTATCATAAACACAAAGATATAATAATAACTACATTTATTATTGCCTCTAGGGCATATCTCCAACAGTCTCCCACTTGCACTAGAGTCATCTAATCTAGATTACATGGTAATATACGAACACCCATGGCGGTTTGGTCTGGTCATGTTTTGCCCTCGGAGAGGTTTAGTCAACGGATCCGCCACCTTCAGATCTGTGTGTACTTTGCAAATCTTTATATCCCCATCTTGGATATGTTCTCGAATAGCGTGAAAACGTAGCTTGATGTGCTTCAGCTTCTTGTGTGACCTTGGTTCTTGCGCATTGGCTATGGCCCATGTTATCACAAGAGATAGACATTGGGTCCAGCACACTAGGAACCACACCCAGCTATGTAATGAACTCTTTCATCCATATCGCTTCTTGTGAAGCCTCCGAAGCAGCCATGTATTCCGATTCAGTTGAAGATCTCGCCACAACGCTTTGCTTTGCACTCCTCCAGCTAACTGCTGCACCATTCAAAATAAATACATATCCAGATTGTGATTTAGAATCATCCGGATCGGTGTTCCAACTAGCATCGGTGTAACCATTAACAAAGAGTTGTTCATCACCTCCATAAGAAAGAACCATATCCTTAGTTCTTCTCAAGTACTTAAGGATGTTTTTGACCGCTGTACAATGATCCACTCCTGGATCACTTTGATATCTGCTAGTTAAACTAACAGCATATGCAATGTCGGGTCTAGTACATAGCATGGCATACATTAGAGATCCTATGGCTGAGGCATAGGGAGTCTTACTCATCCTTTCTCTATCTTCTGCCGATGTCGGACTTTGAGTTTTACTCAAGGTCGTATTGGGCAACATGGGCAAGAACCCTTTCTT
The DNA here is from genome assembly GCA_030063025.1 of Avena longiglumis. NCBI lineage: Eukaryota > Viridiplantae > Streptophyta > Magnoliopsida > Poales > Poaceae > Avena > Avena longiglumis. The sequence continues at coordinate 214,511,646 of CP125979.1, forward strand.
GCTATCTTCCATTCCAAACCTCTTTAGAATTTTGTCCAAATATGTACTTTGTGACAATGATATTTGGCGTTTCGATCTATCTCTATAAATCTTTATGCCTAATATGTAAGCTGCTTTGCCAAGATCCTTCATTGAAAAACTATTATTCAAATATTCCTTGACACTATTAAGAAGGTCTACATCATTCCCAATCAACAATATGTCATCTACATATAGTATTAAGAATGCTACAGAGCTCCCACTCACTTTCTTGTAAATACAAGCTTCTCCATAAGTTTGTATAAAACCAAAACTTTTGATTACCTTATCAAAATGTTGATTCCAACTTCGGGATGCTTGCTTCAATCCATAGATGGACCGTTGAAGTTTGCATACCTTGTTAGCATCTTTAGGATCGACAAAACCTTTGGGTTGCATCATATACAACTCTTCATCAATGTCTCCATTGAGGAATGCTTTGACATCCATCCGCCATATCTCATAATCATAATATGCAGCGATTGCTAACATAATCCTCACAGACTTTAGCTTCTATCTTGGTGAGAAAGTCTCATCGTAGTCAACTCCTTGAATTTGTCGAAACCCTTTTTGCGACAAGTCGAGCTTTATAGACAGTAACATTACCATCAGCATCTGTTTTCTTCTTGAAAATCCATTTGTTCTCGACAGCCTTCCGGCCATCCGGTAAGTCCACCAAAGTCCATACTTGGTTTTCGTACATGGATCCAATCTCAGATTTCATGGCTTCTTGCCATTTATTGGAAGCTGGGCTCATCATTGCTCCGTCATATGTCTCAGGGTCATCGGTGTTGTCCACCAACATGACACTCATAACGGGATCATACCAATCTCGAGTGGTACGAGTTCTTGTTGACCTGCGAGGCTCTGTAGCAACTTCAACCGAAGTTTCATGATCATCATCATTAGCTTCCTCTCTTATTGGTGCAGGCACCACAGGAACTTCTTTCGGCGCTGATCTACTCGCAATTTCGAGAGAAGGTTCGACAACCTCGTCAAGTTCTACTTTCCTTCCAGTCACTTCTTTCGAGAGAAATTCCTTCTCTAGAAAGGATCCATTCTTGGCAACGAAGATTTTGCCTTCGGATCTATGATAGAAGGTATACCCAATAGTTTCCTTCGGGTATCCTATGAAGACGCATTTTTCCGCTTTGGGTTCAAGCTTGTCCGGCTGTAACTTCTTTACATAGGCTTCGCATCCCCAAACTTTAAGGAACGACAATATAGGTTTCTGCCCAAACCATAATTCATACGGTGTCGTTTCAACGGATTTAGACGGTGCCCTATTTAAAGTGAATGCGGCTGTTTCTAATGCATAACCCCAAAATGATAGCGGTAAATCTGTAAGTGACATCATAGAACGAACCATATCTAAGAGAGTTCGATTACGACGTTCGGACACACCATTACGCTGTGGTGTTCCCGGAGGTGTCAACTGCGAAAGTATTCCGCATTTCTTCAAATACTCGCTTAACTCGTAACTTAGATATTCACCTCCACGATTAGAACGTAGAAATTTAATCTTCTTGTTACGTTGATTCTCTACCTCACTTTGAAATTCCTTAAACTTCTCGAAAGTTTCGGACTTATGTTTCATGAAATAGATATACCCATATCTACTCAAGTCATCCGTGAAGGTAAGAACATAACGATAACCACCGCGCGATGCTACATTCATTGGACCACACACATCGGTATGTATGATTTCCAATAAGTCTGTAGCTCGCTCCATCATACCAGAAAATGGAGTCTTAGTCATTTTACCCATCAGACATGCTTCGCATCTTTCAAGTGATTCGAAATCAAGTGATTCAAGAAGTCCATCGGAATGGAGTTTCTTCATACGCTTCACTCCAATGTGACCAAGACGACAGTGCCACATATAGGTCGAGTTATCGCTCGATTTCAAACATTTAGCCTCAATGTTATTAATATGTGTATTTCCACTATCGAGATTCAACAAGAATAGACCATCTATCAAAGGTGCATGTGCATAAAACATATTACTCATATAAATCGAACAACCATTATTCTCGGACTTAAACAAGTAACCGTCGCAATAAACAAGATCCCGATATAATGTTCATGCTTAACGAGCACCAAATAACAATTATTTAAGTATAAAACTAATCCCGATGGTAGATGAAGGGGTAGCGGCCGACCGCAATCACATCAACCTTTGATCCGTTCCCACGCCGCATCATCACCTCGTTCTTCGCTAGCTTCCGTTTATTCTGCAAAGACTTTGTTTGAGTTACAAATATGAGCAACGAACCAAAGATCAAATACCGGCACTACTAAAAGTACTAGTGAGATACACATCAATAACATGTATATCGATATACCTTTATTCTTGATGTTGCCGTTCTTCAAATCCGCCAAGTACTTTGGGCAATTCCGCCCAAAGGACCTTCTCCCTTGCGGTAAAGCACTCAAGATCGTGCTTAGGTCCAGCCTTGGTCTTCTTCGTCGTGGTAACTTTCTTACCACCCTTCTTGAAGTGTCCCTTCGCTTAGACTTGCCTTTCTTGAATTTGGTGGTCTTATTGACCAACAACACTTGGTGCTCTTTCTTGATCTCCACTTCGCAGATTTCAACATGGCAAAGAGTTCGCAACGCGTCTTGTTCATGTTTTGCATGTTGTAGTTCATCACAAAGTTCTTGTAACTTGGTGGTAGTGATTGGAGGACACGGTAAATCCCAAAGCATTAGGAATCACAATACCCAAGCTTTGAAGTTTGTTTGCGTGCCCGACATCTTAAGCACATGCTCACCGACGAGCTGCCCTCTTCCATCTTGCGGTTAAAGAACTTTTGAAGCCTCATAGCTTTCAATTGCCGCATGAGTCTCAAAGATCAATTTGAGATCCTCGACAATATCATATGGGTCTGAATTCTCAAACCTTTCAAGCTCGATTCTAAACCATACAAGATAGCACACTGAATCGTGGAGTCTGAGTCTTCCGAGTGAGGTAAACATTCTTTACTTCATCGGCAAATCATTTGCAGTGGGTCACCCAATGTGCATCCAAAGACATAGGTCAAATTACATGTGAGGACAATCCTCAAATTGCGGAACCAATCCAAGTTTCTTCCATTGTTTTCAACTTTTCTTTCTCTAGGAACGCATTAAAATTGATGGTAGGGGCTGCCATTGATCTACAACATATTTGCAATAGTTTAGACTAAGTTTATGACAAATTGAGTTCAAATTAATAATAAAATTAATCTAGGTGAACTCCCACTTAAAACAATATCCCTCACATTGTTTTAGTGATCACACGAACCAAATCCACCACATCAACACCGATCATCACGAGAGTTGATATAGTTTCAATGGCGAACAATCGACATGTTCATCATATCTACTATATGATTCATGCTTTACCTTTCGGTGATCCGTGTCCCGAGACCATGTCTGTACATGCTAGGCTCTTCAAGATCAAACCTTAGCTTCCGCATGAGCAAATCTGGCTTGCTCACGTTGTTTACACTTGCGGAATCTAACACACCCGATCATCACGTGGTGCTTCGAAACAACAAGCTTTAGCAACGGTGCTAACTAAGGGTGAACACTTTATGACTTGAAATTCATGTGCATGAGGGATCATCTTATAATGCTACCGTCGTCTAATAAGCAATACAAGATGCATAAAGGATTAACATCACATGCAATTCATAATATGTGATATGATATGGCCTTTCTTCTTTGTGCTTCCGATCTCCATCTTCTAGCACGAACATGATCTCCATCATCACCGGCATTGCATCAAGGTCAATGACGCTTCTCCATGGTTGTCGTCACCGCTTCAACTATTACAACTACTTTGAATAGACACGTGGTCTTAACATAAATTAAAGACAACCATATGGCTCCGCGGTTGCCAACTTACAATAAGGAACATTGCATACATCAAATATAATCACAATCATGGCCATATCACATCATGCACACTGCAAAACAAAGTTAGACGCCTCTACTTTCTTTGCATATTTTACGTGGTTTGGGGCTTTCAATAAGTGTCGTTCTAACTTACGAACAAGAACCACAACATTGATACTAGTATTGTTAATCACCCGTTGTAAATTGGATCTTAACTATGCTAGGAGAAACAGCACCATAAAGCCACTTATGCAATACAAGTTGCATGTCAAGCGGAGCAAGTCTCATGAACGATGTCATGTAAGGTTAGCCCGGCCGCTTCATCCCAACATACCGCAAGATGCAAAGTACACAAGAAGCAATCGACAATAAAAGCATCAACGCCCACAATGACCATTGTGTTCTACTCTGCAACAGATCTACATATAGACACGGCTCGATACCCTTTGTAGGGTTTCGTACCATGGAAAACAAAATTTTCTACCGATACAAACAAACAAGCCAAGATCTATCTACTAGATTGTAGCAATGAGTCGATAGAATAACTCACCCTCGAAGATTCCAAAGTGTTTAACGAGAGCGGATTCTCGTGGGTGATGTAGTCGTACTCTTGCCGATCTCAAGATCACGTAGACGATCCTTCCGGCGCTGCATTCGGCGCTCCATGATCGGTCACACGTTAGGTACTGACGAAGACCTTCCTCTCCTTGTTCCAAAGGCGGAGAGGTTGTAGCACTCTCCTCGATTCAAGAAGACAACGGCGTACCTAAGTAGAGGAGATCTCGCAGGGCTTCGCCTTAAGCCGGAGCGAGTATGGTGGAGTATAAGAGAATCCCTCGATGATCTAGGGTTTCGACACGCCGAGGAAGAGGTGCTAGAGTCGGCGGCTAGGGCTTGGTGGTGCCCAAGTCGGCGGCAAGGAGATCCCTAGGCGGCGGCGGCTAGGGTTAGGGTTTTCGGGGCAAGGGAATTGCGTGTCTCTAGGAGGGAGCCCTGCCCCTCCTTATATAGGTGGAGGGGCCGGCCGACCAAGGGGAGGGAGGGGAGTCCCTCCCCAACTCGTCTTGGGTGGTGCGCCGCCGGTTGGAGGAGGCAAACCCTCCCCAACTCGGTTTCCCACTCCTCCTCCTCTTTCCAAAACTTGCCGTTTGACTTTCAAACTAGCCGTTTGACTTTTCAAACTAGGATTTGAATAAACCCTCTATTTTGTACAGCGATGACACCGAGTACATGATGCAATCATATCAACTTGATATAACACATTCATGTACCCTTCCCCCCGGAGTGCCGGACATTCCGGAACCTTCTAGAACATTCCCGATGAAAACACCGGAACCATTCTCCATCTCCGAAACAGGACTTTCCTTATATGAATCTTATTCTTCGGACCATTCCGGATCTCCTCGTGATATCCCGAATCCCATTCGAGACTCCGAACAACATTCGGTCTCTTTATCATCATTCCATAGCTACTCAAACAACGTCGAATCCTTAAGTGTGTCTCCCTACGGTTCGTGAATTATGCGGACATGATCGAGACACTTCTCCGAACAATAACCAATAGAGGAATCTGGAAATTCATATGGCTCCCACATATTTCCACGATTACTTTGCGATCGAATGAACCACTTACATACGATATCAATTTCCCTTTGTCTCACGATAGTTTACTTATCCGAGGTTATGATCGTCGGTATCTCTGCATACCTAGTTCAACCTCGTTACCGATAAGTACTATTTTCTCGTTCCCGTGATATGTGATCCCTTGTGAGCCAGTCACATGCTTGCAAGCTAATTGGATGACATTTCACCGAGAGGGCCCAGAGTATATCTATCCGTCATATGGATGGACAAATCTCACTCTTGATCCATGTGTTTCGACCAATACTTTCTGAACACTCAATGCCACCTTTATAGCCACCTAGTTACGGTGTGGTGTTTGATGTCATCAAAGCATCCATCCGGTAAAGGTGATATGCATGATCTCATGGTCGAAGGAATTAGATTACTATGTATCAGAAAGCATATAGCAATTGAACTATTAAAATGACTTGATCTTTATGCTATGCTTATCTATAGGAGTATGTCCACCATATCATTCTCCTAACGATATGATCTTGTTGTTAATAACATCTCAATGTTCATGATAGGGAAACCACAATCATCTATTAACCAACAAGCTAGTATTATATAGAGGCTTTACTAGGGACTTCAAATTAAGTTTACAAATCACACAAGTATTAATGTTTCCTTGTTAATACTATTATAGCATGAATGTAAACATTTATCATAAACACAAAGATATAATAATAACTACATTTATTATTGCCTCTAGGGCATATCTCCAACACTTCTTGTTGGGGCACTCGTTGGAGTAGTGACCCTTATTTCCACAGTCATAACAAGTTACTTGCGACTTGTCCTTTGCTGCAACCGGCATGGATTGCTTCCAGTCCTCGGGGCAGTGTTGGTGTTGGCGGCAGCATTGTTGTTGTTGAACCTGGGTGGTGCACGGTTGAAATTGCTAGAGTTATCGGGTTTGTTGTGATTTCCTCTGGGTCTTGGGTTTCCACGGTTGGGATAAGTCGAACGGTTCATTGGGGGTCTGTTGTTTCTCGGGGCAAATCCGGGAGATGGGTTGGGGTGATACTTTGGGGTCTGATGGGTTCCTCGCTGATGCATCATGCGACGCTTGCGGTTCTCATTGGCCTGGTTGATCTTTCCTTCCATCTGGATGGCAGAGTCGACAAGGGCTTCAATATCAGCAAAGGGGATATTGACCAACACAGTCTGCATCTCATCGTGCAGACCATTCAAGAATCTTTCTTTCTTCTTGGCTTTGGTGTCGATCTCATTCGGGGCATACCTAGCTAATGACAAGAATTTATCCCGGTATTCCACTACGGTCATCCTTCCTTGCTTCAGTTCTCTGAACTCATCTCTCATTCTCTTGATCAAACCCGGTGGCACATGGGTTCTGCTAAACTTGACCTTTAATTCTTCCCAGGTCATCATCTGTCCTCCGGTCATTGCACGAACGCTGTTCCACCATGCTCTGGCATCTCCGGCTAGATGGTGGGTGGCGAACAAAACTTTCTTGTTAGCTTCCACTCCTGCTACTTCTAGGTTTTTTTCCATGGTTTTGCAGCCAATCGTCTGCATCTAAGGGCTCCTTCGACTTAGTGAAAACAGGTGGGTTGGTGTTCTGGAAATCCTTGAGCTTAGACCCATGGTTGTCCTGATTTCTTTGGCCTTGATTGTTGTTTGCTAGATGAGCTATCTGTTGAAGGGTGGCTAGGTTGGCTTGACGTTCAGCTCTTTCAGCTTCGCGGTCAGAAACCAACATTTGCAGGATCTGCAACATCGGGTCCGGGGATGAACCACTTCCTCCGCGTGGCATCTGAAGATTTGAGATAGATCATGAGAAAAGAGGAAAATTTCTAAGGTTCAGGGACTTTGAAAAGTTTTTAAAGTTTGACCCAGATTTTCTAGCAACTTGCTTTTCATTCATTCATTCATAGCACACCATACAAACACACACCACAACAAAGGTAAACAGATGGTTTTAAGAACCATTCTGGAAACTACGATACAGTGGGACTGAATACAAATCACTATGCTAGTTCTCAAGTGCTACTACTCCTCGGAGTCGGTGTAGTCGTCATCCTCATCATCCTCATCGTCATCGATGAAGGCATAATCATCCTCATCGGTGAAGAAATCCATAGCCTGATCCTCCAGAAAATCATCATCATCGCTGAGATAGGAATAGGGGTCTCCACGAAGATCTTCTCCTGCATTCTCCCTTTCCTCCAACTGCATGTCTCTCTCGTGGATGGTCTCCTCCAAATCCGAGATACGGTGGCGAAGACGGGCAATGATGCGCTCCTTCTTGTTGAGATGACGGCGGCGAGACTTGCGATCCTTTGCTATCATGGCGATGGTCTGATCCTTCATCTTGATGATGGCGGACTTGTGGTTGGAGTAGTCATGGCAATTGTCCAATTCCTGCTGACGATCATACATCATGAAGCTAAGGTGGTCCAATTGAGTCTTCATCTCGTGGTGGTATGGGGCTTCTAGTGGCTGTCCCATAGCATCATGCCTTGGACAAAATTCAAAGCGGGTACCCTTGATTTGGTTGATACTCTGCCCACACAGACGGACAAAAGCTTCCTGCATGGCCCTGGCAAGTCCATCGAGCCAGTTGTTTTCTCTTAAGGTAAATTGAATTCCCTCGGCAGTGGGAGGTTCAATCTTTCCTCTGAGACTTGCAACAATTAGCCACTGCAGATATTCTCCTCCTTGATCATTAAGCTGAGCTCCGAAGAACTGGGGGTGCGGACGCTCCAGAAGTTCCGAAAGCTGGTCCAAATCCCGCTCAAAGATAAGGTCCTCCATTCCCCAACTAATAAAACTTGTTGTAATTCACGTCCATCTATAAGAATATAGGATGAGTAAGTTAGTAGAGTGATCAAGTGTGTCAAATTTTAGGTATTTTGCAAGAGTGTTTGAGGAACATGAATTTTTATGAAAGAATCAAGGTGATAAGAATGGGAATAAGTTTTTGTAAATATTTGCTTCCTTTGGTTTTGAAACTAAGTTTTTGATTCAAACATCTAGTCTAACTAGGGTCTCCTATGGTCAGGATGGCTCTGATACCAACTTGTCAACACCCGGATTTTTAATCCCAGATGCCTGTTATGCCATACATCGCAATCCCAGGATTACCATTTTTGCGAGACATAATAGATTTGGATATCACAGTACATCATCCATTACAAACCATACATAAGGTCTTACACAAATAAGGATCTCATGATCCAGTTCTTAATACAACTCAAGCAGCGGAATAACGTAATAATATAGGTAGCGTAGGCGAAGCTCCATCTTCGGGGTCACAGGCAATGCTGACGATGGGAGATGATCCTAGTTGTCGTAACCTTCCTGGGGTGCTTCGTCCTGGTACTCCTCTTCATAGTCTGGCCACGGGAATAGCCAGGGACAATGCCATGAGTACTCTTTAAGTACTCGCGAACTAATACTAACAAGTGAAGGGGTTTTTTGTAGTAGGACACTAAGCTCTAGGTTTGTTTTGCAAAAGCCAGATTTACATCTACTAAGTTTAGAAGCAAGAGAAAGCTAGTGGAAGTTTTATAGCACCTAAGTGGGAACTTCTATTTCATATCACAACTCTGTTGTGGTCAAGTCAAAAATCTCAATCCATTTCACAAGTCATTTTGAAAACATTTGACGGCGGAACAGTATGGCCACTCCAACTGTCCATAACCGCGGACGCGGCTATTCGAATAGTTTGACACTCTACAGAGATTGTACACTTTCACCACAACATTCGATACATCCGTCAGGAACAAATCCTGAATTCACCATACTCAGTATGCGAATAATCAATCCTAACCTTTCAATTACACGCCCTAGTATAAGCACCTCTCCTGTGAGTTTGGCCTCCCAACCATGACCAACTGTCATCTTGGGTACTGCACAGGTGGACAATCTTCACAAGATAGCCTCAGCTCAGACCTTGGCCGTGAGGGAACCAATACTAAGGTATATAAGTTTCCAGTCAAGCCCTACCCAATTCTCGGGTATTGTGGTTGTACGGTAAAATTGGAATGGTATCGCATCCAGACAACCATTAGTTTTATAAAGGGCTAAGGCTCATGCCTCAACATTTTCATCACCAAAATCATCTGGTGTTTGGAAACACATGTCAAAACATCTCAGTAGAATGATCCATCATTCTAAGGTGTTCATAACCATTTTCACCAAGTATTCCCATCTAAAGTTGATCAAGTTTTATGCTTAGCACTAGCATCTACGAGCGGGGGTAAGTACTAATGAGGGAGGGTAAACTAGTGGAGTTTAACTAAGTTCAATCTCATGGCTTAGGATGACATAAAGATTATCTAGCTTAGGCCAAATTTTATGCTCTTTATGCAACCTTCAATTATCTCTCTAGAATCTACAATTCACTTAAGTAAGCTCTAAGAACTAGCTTTGATAAAGAAATAAAGTATAAAGCTTGTAAGTAAAACTAGGAATGGGGTTATCAAGTGGGCATGATCACATATGCTTAAGGCATATAGTTGGCATGGTAACAAGCAAGTATTTGCTTGCATAGGTCAACTTGATTATTAAGGCTGGATAAAGTAGAGTATCATGCAAGTGTTAGATTGCACATTCAACTAGTAGTATTAGACTTGCCTTGTGCAGAGCAGTGGTTGAAGTTCTCCTCGGCTTCTTCTTCGTAGTATCCCCCTTCCTCCTCGTATCCTTGGTCGGTACTAGCGTCTATAAATAAATATGAGGTACAAAATCACCAAACAATACTTAACTACTTTCAATCATCACACAAAAGGGTCCTATAGATGATCTAGCATCATCACTAACATTACAAGTTTAAAGCTTGGTTTAATTTCTTTTATTTTTAGAAAAGTAATTTCTACTCATTGAAAAACTACTTAAGATTTAATATTCTCCAAACCAAACATGGGATCATGTTGACACATGTCATCACCACATATTTCAGTACATGGGAATGTGATTTAAAGTGGTGTCACAATTTAATAAGGTTTAACCCTTTTATTTTAAATAAAATAAGTGACTAGAAATGCCTATGTGGCATTCTTTTATTACTTCAACATTATTTCTGTAAGTAAACCCATATATTTTTATATATTCTGAAAGGTATGATCAATTGTGATTTTTGAGAGTTGGAATCAACTCAAAAGCTATCATGGTTTAAATTTGAAAAATGTTTGAATGCAGAAAAGCTTCTGCCTTGTTATTTTTACCAAGGGTGATCTACAGATCCAAATGATTTGAATCCAATGGGCTTGGATTCAGCATTTCCAGACCTTTCTAACAAAATTGGTTTCATTCAATTTGGTTCGCTGAATCAAGCTGGGTTGATTTTTGAACCTAGGTACAGAACTGTGTTTGAATGAAAATGGAAAAATCCAAATTCAAACGAGTGGGCTGAGCGGAAAGAGAAAATGGGCCGGCCTACTACGCACATCGCTTATGCGGGCTGTTTAAGTTGCTGTCCCCACGCGTCAGTGAGACGGGGGGGTGCGAAGCGGTATGGGGCAACATGGTGCGTTGGATCTAGTCCTAATGCAACGGCTCTGGTTCATCGTCAATGTCGGGCAACAAGCGAGAGAACCCTAAAGCGGCAGGGGTCGAGGAGGCTCACTGGGCTCGGTAGGGTCGGCGAGGCGATGACGCAAGTCGACGACGGCGAACCTCCTGGTACCGACAGCTTCTCCTGGGGCGGCTCCAATCGCTGGCTTCCTTCTTCTCCAGCAGCGGCGGGCTCCAGCCAGTTCCCGGCGATGCGCTGCTCGCCTTGCTCCAGGAACAGGGTGGAACGATCAGTGAAGAGAGGGTAGTGAGATGGTGTGAAGAGTTTGAGCGGGGGAGGCCTCTATTTATAGTCTCAACTACGAGACCGAACGGGATGGGCAGGCGACGGTCGCGACATGGCTACGGGCTACTAGAGGCATGGACGAGGGTGGCGATCGATCGGTGGTCTCCTGGCGATGCTCTATGGATTTAATGCGTGTGTAGGGGCGGTGGCAAATGGTGCCGAACGGCGCTCTGTAGGCGGCGTCTTCGATGGCGAGCGGTGGCTACGGGGTACGGGCGGTGAAATGGGCATGTCTGGCGGTCCCCTGGGACGGTGGGGAGCATGTTGGCGGGCTGCCAGGTCTCGAGGTGGTCTGGTTGAATGGGAACAGCGTGTGCTCTGCGGCGCAGGTTGGCATGGTCAACAGCGGCACGAGCGCGATGTTCGTGGAGGTTCTGGCTACTGTCTACGAGGCAGGGCTGGTCGAGAGGGGGCGGTGAGGCATGGGCTACCTCCCAGACAAGGTTGGCACGACTAGTTCTTCCTCTAGCCTGCTGTCCACACTAGGGTGACATGGGTGTTCTCGGCTGTTCACCATTGATGACATTGGCAAGCTTACAGTGGGGCTAGTGACTAGTTAATTTTGCTAGATGATCTACTGAGGTTGCTGTGAGCTAGAGAGGGAACAAGTTAGGCCCAAAACACTGCACACTTTAGTGTTTTGATTTTGTTTTATTTGAATCAGCAAGGTGTTTGATGAAATGGCCGCATGAATTCAAGTTTTGAATTTTGAAAAGATATTTGGTGGGTGTGCTAGGCATGTGCTGGTGAGTTTGTGGATGCTTGGGTTTTGAAAGTTGAGCTTGTTTGAGTGGTTTTTGCAAAAGTGGGATCTTCCCATATGATATAGATTCAATTTTGAACTGTCATTTAAACTATGCATTCAAATGTTTTTGGATGATCACAAGGTGGGACTTGGTACTTTGTTATGAGTACTATCAAGGGGTGTAAAGATCCAAACAAGTTTCTGTTAAGTTTTGAAAGTTAGAGACAACCAAAGTAGGCATGGGAGTTAAATTGGCCAAAGTGACCATTCCCTTATTTTGTTTGTTTTGATTTATTTGTCTTTGGGAAAAGTGTGGGGATTGTTTAGATGATGTTTATTTCACCTAAGAATCCTTTTACAAGCAAAGAAACACACAAGCAATGTAATTCAAAAGAATCCAAATTGGAATGCATACACACATGCATGCTTTCATATTTTTATTTAGAAAAGTTTTTGTTAATCCTAAATTTTGATGATCCAAGTTTCATATTTTTGGGATGTTACACCTAGGTCAAGGTGATTGCTCCATTTATGCTCTAACCCCCATGTGGCTTTCTCTATTTCTCTCTCGGTTGTACGCCCACCTATGTCTCACGTGGGATCTCACTTTCGAGTGTGACATCCCTCACCACTAGATGATCTCCACCGCTCATCATATCCATTCCAAAAATTATTCACCTATGTCCACTTTGTTATACTCCGCCCGTTGTGCTGCCATGGTTGGCCTCGTTGTCGTGGTATTGCCGACGAGTATGCCATGGAGGGGTCCTCACAGTGCGTGTTTAGAGACGTGGGGGAAGGCAGACGGTTGACGGGTACAAGGTAACACAGCTTACCCAGGTTCAGATCCCACAACAGTGGCGGAATCATACTCCTGCTATAAATCACTATAGGGGCAATACGCCGAGTTACAGGGATTGGTTCGCCGTGCGAGGTGTATGCGGATCGATACTAAGGTGTACCCTAAAGGCTCCCATAGGCCCGACTTATATAGTCGCCAGGTCCTAGGGTTACAGGGAAAAGTCCTAGCCGGACAGCTTACAGAGTCCTTCACCGCTTACAACTAGTCTAGCATATCTTGCACTCCAAGGCTCCGGGTACGTCGGTGACTCCTCCGTAGCCTTCCTTTATCCGGCATGGGCCTCCCTTCTGGATCCATCTAACTGGGCCGTCCAGCAGGCCATAGGCCATGCTACCAACTGTGGGCCATCCAGGTTATCCGGATAGGAGACATGCTATGAGGATACCCATATAGCATATCCCCAACAGTAACCCCCGGAGAACTCCAAGATCTTGCGCCGTCTTGCCTCTTCAAGTTGAATGCTCCGTCTAGATGGATGTCGGCAAATCATCAAGCAATATTTTGTAGTCCTCCCAAAGAACCCTGCAAGGTTTTCTCCGTCTTCAATTTGTAAGCCGGAGAATTGCTAAATCTTCTATCGTACTCTTCCGTAGCCGGACTGGATCCGTCCATGCCAGAATCTTCCGATGTGATGGTTCTTCTGCCAGTGACAGCTAGGACGTCGTAGACATAGGTCAGCAACGCCTCGTAACTCACACATGCAGAGAACACAATCATGTCCATTTTCCCCACGCGAGCGATACGAAACGTTGGCAGCGACGGTTGGGAACGTGGCGAAATTTCCGCGCATGCGCCCGCACACGTCGCCCACGCGTCAACCAGTCGATCATCTTGCACGAATCTTGACGCTGGGGGTTATAAATTGTAATTGTGGTGTAATTTTATTTTTCACCTCATTCTTCTCCTGCGTCGTCTTCTTCCTCCAGCGAGCGCCTCCTCGAGCTCTCCGCGCGATTGCGAAAAACCCTAGCCCCTCAATCCTCCCAGTCACCACCTCAATCTCTCCAATGGACAGCATCAGCTCTGCTCCCTCCATGGCGGCGTCAGACGATGCCGCAGCGAAGCCGGCGAGCACCGTCCTCGTGCCTCCAGAAGTCCTGGTGATCCCCAAGTCCGCGATGGTCGAATCCACCGGCGGTGACCACAATCCAGCGGCGCTGGAGCTGTTGGAAGAGGAAAATGACTCCCACAAGGGGGACTGGTGTGGTTCGGACATCACAGACCGCGACATCAAGGAGCTGCTCGTCGAGGGCTACCCCCCTGCGACGGAGGGGCTCGCCTGGCGGGAGGCGCCGACCGGCGAGGTCGCCCCTTCTCCCCAAGCCGGAGAGAAGGTGTACCTGAAAGCCCAACTGGTACGCGGCGTTTCCCTGCCCATCTCCAATTTCTCCCTAGCTGTCCTCAACCATTACCGAGTTCAGCCTCAAAACCTCTCCCCCAATAGCATCCTCGCGCTCAGCAACTATGCGGCTCTTTGTGAGGGTTACTTATGGATTAGACCTAGGCTAGATCTCTTTATTTATTCTTCACCGTTAAGAGGTAAGGCGGAGCCGGCAAGGACAAGCTTAGGAAATGCAGGACAATTAGCTTTAAGATTCGGCCTGGCTGGCGGTTCCTCGACATAGTCGGCCATGAGTCATGTAAAAACTGGCAACTGACGTACTTCTACGGCCCAGATATCCCTCTGGCTGGCCGAGAAGCAACGTATCCGGACTTCGTCGATGGAGCTGCCGCCAAAGCCTCAACATGGAGATCCCAAGCCTCCCTCCCCTCCGACATCGATGCTTCCCGTGATATAAGGCGAATAGAGTGGTTCGTAGAGGCGAGTCTGGCCGAATTGGACCTGGCCATGTGCTAGTTCGTCAGGCGGATCCAGCCTCTGCAACACCGCTCGAAGTTGATGCACGAGTACTCTAAGGAGAGGAAGGATAGCCTCCGCATCTCCGAGGAAAATTTCTCCAGCGACTCTGTCAAGCTCCGCCTCAAGGACATCGTCAAGGTGAAGGATAGGAAGCGTGGCTACACCATCACCTACGACATGTTCGAGGAGGGAAAGTGCCTTGTTTATTCTCCGTGTATGACATTTGCTCTAGTTCTTCTGTCTTGCCTTTGTCATCTAACACCTTATGATTTCACTTAACAACTTAAGAGTCTAAAGGAGGACGACATGGCTGTCCAAATCTATGACCCAAAGATGAAGGAAGTCAGACGATGTCCCGCTGGCACGAAAGCGGAAGAGCTCCACCTCTGACGCTGCCGACGGAGGCAATAAGAAGAAGACAGAAGGTGGAGCCTCCAAGAAGACTACCTCTGCCCTAGAGGCGGAGAAAAGAAAGGTTACCGGGATTCCTTTTGCCAAAGCACCCCCTGTTGTGTAAGCCTCTTTTCTCTCCGACATTGTACATTGCTTGTGTTATTCCTGTACTTATACTTTTTGCATGTTTCAGGAAGAAGGCCACTACCAGTTTGAAGAAGACCTCCAAAACTTTGGGGTCTTCTAGAATATCAAGGATATGTTGCATCGTGACGTGTCTCCCCACGCATCTCCCTCCATCGCCCCTGTCACTCCTAGCGTCCAGCCTACTTCTGCTCCGACAAGCTCATAGGCCAAAGATGCATCTGGCCCTTCCACCATGGAAGTGGACTCAGGTGCCTCTGCGGAGCTTGCCGTTGTCGGCAAACAGACAACGCAAGAAAGTACCGCAACACAAATGGCTGAAGCTCTGGCTAAGGATGCCATCGATAGAGGTAAGGCGGTGGTAGAGAGTGGTACGTCTGCTGAAGGCGGCGCCTCCGCACTTAGGAAAACCGTAGAGTTCCCAAAGATAGTCTACCCGACACTTACACCGAGTAGCTCCGCTTTGGTTCCTGGTGCAGCGCCGACATCTCCAACATGCGGTATTGATGAGCTTCTCCAGCAAGCAGAAATCTTGCAAGGAAACAACCTTTCTTTTGGCAAGTTGCTTGCTGAGAGCGCTACCAACCTCAAGATCATTGCACTTGTAAGTTTTATTTGCTTTTTGCATTTCATATGAGTATCCCATTGTAGCCCCCGAGGATTTGGACGGAAAACCATAGGTCTTTGCATCTAAATGCTCTAAGAGTGACTAAGCTAGAAAACTTCTCACTGTAGCCCCCAAGCATATAGTTTGAATGAATTATTCCGACAAGATGCTTTCAGATTAGCATACGTAGTGTTTGTAAATTTTGATACTGTAGCCCCCAAGCCTCTAGTTGTAACTGAATTAGTTTCGACTAGATGCTTAAAGAAAGACTAATCATATGACCGAGTTAAAAAACTTTATACTGTATCCCCAAGCTTCTAGTTGAAAACTAAATCAGTTCTGACTAGATGCTTAAAGAAATACCAAGCATATTGCTAAGTTAAAAAACTCTCACTGTAGCCCCCAAGCCTCTAGGTGGATAGTTATCCGGCTAGATGTTACAAGTAGACTAAGGAGCGTCAAATTTTCTTTCCACAAAATGAGAATGCTCGGGGAGGCGTGGCCAATGAGAAGTACTAGAAGATGCGTGCAGACTTGGAAGCCAAAATGGGTAAAACTGCCTTCTTGAAGGAACAAATCACCAAGAGCAAGCGTCTGTTTTTCCTTTCTTTTTCGTATTCCGACTTGGTCTTGTGCCAACATTATCCGAGTACTCACCATGTACTGTTCTTTCTCCGACTTGCAGAAGCCATTTCCAAGGCTAAAGATATCGTTGAGCAATCGAAGCATATTCAGCAGCTGGATAGCGAAAACAAGATCCTTAAGCAGGAGAGGAAGGATATGCTGAAGATGCATGAGGACTCCATGAAAGTCCTGCATGAGTCCGCCAACAAAGAGATGAACCGCTTGAAGGAGGAGATCGCGATGCTGAAAGAGCAGAATCAACATAATCGTGAAGCATAGAAGATCCTCCAACAAGAATGGGATTCTATGGCAAAAACTCTCCAGCAGGCCGAGATTAGCATCTTCAGTAAGTGATTCTCTGCCTTGTAATTCTATAAGCTACATACTCTGAACTTTTTGCGTTATTGACTCATGCGTTCCTTTGTCGGAAATTTACAGCCCCTATTGGGTTGACCCAGTCGCCTCCTCCGCCGAAAGAATGCATGGTCCTTGCTGGCAACGTTATCAATACCGCCATCGAGCAGACCAAGGAGATAGCCAAGCCCCTCAAGATTAACATCAAAGCGGTGGATTCTGTGATGAAGTTCTCGAAGATCTTGCACCGAGCCCCCGAGCGTATTATGAGATGGAAAGCTTCATGTACCCAGGCTGGCGCGAGGATGGCGCTGTCAATGGTCAAGGCACACTACGAAAACGTCGACATCGACACGGTGACCTCCGGTATCCCCGACGTGGACGACGATGGCCCAAAGATCATAAGGCTATCTTGGCATCGCTCGCAGGTTTTGATACCAGAGTCGCCAAGTTGATCGACCCTAACGTATTCGTGCCCATGAAAACCATTGACGGTGATAGCCAAAGCTCCTCCGAGCCCCTCAACACCGCCGACTTTGAGGAGGATGATTCTCCTGCTGCTGATGATGATACGTCCAAGTCGCCTGCGCCAGAGGAATGAAAAACAATATGTAATATTTGTTTCCTCTCGAATTTGTATGCGGAAAAAACTACTTGTTAACTTAAGACGAAAAACAATGATTGTTATGTCCTGCTACTCAAGAACTGGTTCCAACATGTATATTTTTTTAAGCAAGTGCTGGCTTATCCATTACTCTGGTTTTTATGCTTGACTTTTCGTGAGTCGGAAGACTCGTTGTCGGAACTATGCGCTCAGGCGATGATGCCCAATGTCACCATCAATAACCTAAGCACAAAATCGCGAACAATAAGTGCCAAAAGTTACTACTCCAGAATCCACATAAAAACGACAAAGAACGTGTAGACCAGAAAACTTAAGCTAACGCCCGTAGGCGGATTTTTCACAAGCGCAATCGCAAAGCTTGTGCATAAAGGTTTTATACGATCAAAAATGAACACTAAAGGAGGTAAAAGACTCAAGGAGTGAACCAGAGAGCTTTATTTCATTTATCATATAAGAGGTACATAATAGATAAAAAATGCTAAGTGTAGAAAGGACGTAGTTGTGCTATGTTCCATGGTCGATCAAGCTCCGGGTAGTCATCATATGGGTCACGTCGCTTACGATTATTATCCTCGTTGGGTCTATCCTTCAGTTCATGATTGTCAACGAGGTAGTAAGACCCATTGAGTAGCGCCTTGCTTATGATGAACGGTCATTCCCATGGCGGGGATAATTTGTATGACTTCTTCTGCTTAAGTCGGAGCACCAAGTCCCCCTCTTTAAACGAGAGATGCCGAACACGGCGACTATGGTAGCTGCGAAGCTTCTGCTGGTAGATGGCGGATCTTTGGCATGCCAATACGTGCTCTTCCTCGAGAAGGTCCACATCTAGGCGTCTGGATTCTTCAACATCATCTTCGTCGTAGGCGGCAACTCGTGGTGCATCGTAAAGAATGTCGGAAGGTAGGTGTAACACCCTCAGAATCGACCCTATGCAAGTTTCAGCGATTCCCGCCAAACCCGCATAGAAACGATTCAAAGGTGCCCACCAGGCACTTTCGTGCGGGTGGAAAACGAAGTAATAACGTTACACAACAGTCCTCGATGGGACCCACAGAACAGATATATATATACAACAGCGACTCAAAGAGTCAAGAATACAGATATAATATACAAAGATCCAAATCACCTTGAAAATGATAGAGCGTCCGACTACGGACAAGATGCAAATGGGGCTAAGAGCCCTGAAGAATAACCAATGGCGTCCATAACCACCCGGTCAAGCGGAAGGTAACCACGCTAACGACGTCAATCTCACAACCTGCTTAAACAAAGGGGTGCCCACAAAGGGCAAAGGAAAAAGAGAGCGGTC
This sequence comes from Avena longiglumis, assembly GCA_030063025.1. Taxonomy (NCBI): domain Eukaryota; kingdom Viridiplantae; phylum Streptophyta; class Magnoliopsida; order Poales; family Poaceae; genus Avena; species Avena longiglumis. The sequence continues at coordinate 214,530,523 of CP125979.1, forward strand.
AAGATCTTGAGGCGATTACAGCGAGGCTAGAATTCGGCGGTCCTCGCCTACATAGGTATGGTGGACTGAAGCGGCAGCGGCAGCATGCGCTAGACAACCTATAGAGACTCGATATAACTGGCGGCTATCAGAGAGGGGTAAGAAAGACCTATTCGGAACCAACCTGATACTAAAACCAAACAATCCCATCCTGGTATTCCCCCTCGAGACCAAACGAGGAAGTCAACCGAGGAACTCACACAGTTGGCAGTTTTATTTATTCAGTTATCGTTGCAGCAATTACTAGTCAGGTTTAGATAATCATCCTGATAAAGTAAGCAGTGGGCACTTTTAGTTAACCATTCCGTGATAGTTGCAACACTTACGAGTCAGATACAATTAGCATGAGATAACCCCAAAACCCAGCAGTTGTTGGTACTTTTATTTAGCCATTCCGTTGTAGTGAAGCTGATTACTAGTCATATCGGATACAAGTCAATTTATAACAGTAAACTTTAGTTATAGTTGTCTATGATCAAAACCTTGTGCTCCAAGTCGTCCATAACCGCGACACAGCTTCTCGAAAGATTTACCCTGCAGGGGTGCACCAAAGTATCCACACGCACTTCGACCCTTTTTGCCAGATCAATTAACATACACCCATCGGTATGTCGGCGGGGCCTAAGTCATGACGTTTCCCAGACCCAAAGCAAGCACGGGGGGCCACCCCACTAAGTCTACCCGCAACGAAGTCGGCCGGTCTCCGAGACGGACTAAGGGTTGGCGACGATGGATGTAAGACAGAAACCCCAAAACTGGGCTGTCGAAAAACTCCGCTTCAAAACGACAGGTGCTCCTCACACAATCGTAAATAAAGCAGTAAAGCATGGCATAAGTACAGGATAGTAATAAAGCCCCAAACTACTTGTGGCCCCCAGTACAATACTTTGAAATCAGGTACTAAATCGATGGGGGGCCCATATCTCCCCACATGTGGTTAGCGCGCTCGATCTCGGAACAGGTGTCAAGAACTCGGGGTCCTACGGGACACAAGTGGACGGTTAACAACCAAATAACATCTATTGCCCACCTATGCCTCTGCTTACCTACTTCAATTTTAGTTATTAAACAATAATTAAAGTTATGATCAACTCCAACAATAAACATGCGGCAATACTCCAACAACGGTGGTACTTGGCGACACGCAACAGCACTGGAGCAAGCGACTTCGACGCGCAGGTCCAACTATCTAACAATCAACAGGTAATAGGATGTGTCCAAGGCAATATAAGGCTGCAAGGGATATCATAGGTACGAAATCTAGAGCAACGCAACACAGATAGCCATAGATCAACAGGAGGGAATAAATACTATAAAAGTAAGATAGGTAGAAAGGGGAAGATGCTCGCCTGAAAACATTGTCGAAGGTTCAACCGAAGATCGGGGCGAAGCTCACATCAACTCAACGGCCTTATCCGCGAAGAAGCAAAACACTAGAAGAAACACCGGATGCAATATTTAATACTACGGCAAAAGATCGGGCATGATGCATGTATGATGTATGACATGGCAAAGGTGCGATGCAATTAGGCCATATTAAGCGGAACCGGGGGTCCCGACAATTAAATAGGTGGTTCATGTTATTTAACTACCCCGCAAATTAAATGTTGTATTAACAGGGCAAGAGATAGTACCGGTTCGATGCACAAATTTAAATGAGGCCAATATACGACTAGATTTGCCCGCATATGGGCCCCATATTTAATTAGAGGTGAATCGGCATAAGGCCCCCAAACCACAGACAAGTATGCATGCATGAACAATTTAATATGCAACAATTTGATATTACATTTATAAAAAATAGGGCTCGAGAAAAGGGGTCACACATCGGGGTTCAGAAGATCTTGGTTCCGGGGTTCGGGGTTCGGTCTCAGGGTTTGACGGGGGAACGGCTCGACGAGATCAGGATCGGTACGGGAAGGAGGTCTTGTCGCAACCGAGAAGCAGGACTTGGTTGGCGGCGGGGGCGCATCGGTCTCGCCCTGGTCGGTGCCGATCTTGTCGTCGATGGCGAACTGGAGTGGGTCGGGTACCGGGGTCTTCAGATCCGTGAAGTAGACCTTGTCGCACGGTGTCCGGGGTAGACGAACTTGGCGTATTCGCATCGGCGATCTTGGCGTTCTTCAGATTCGGGTCCTGGCGCTTCGGATCGGTCTTCAGGGGTCCGGGAAGTAGATCTTGGCGCTCGGGTTCGGCGGTATCGGTCTTCAGACTCCGGGGGATCGGTTTTCAGGGTCTCGACACCTTCGGCTCCATGTGGGCGATCTTGGGGGTACCGGCGCCATCGGGTTCCACCTCGCACATTGGTCGACGAAACACGTAGCGATGCAGATCTTGGCGACAAAAGGGCATCGGGGCTCTTGTGACGAGACGGTCTTGTCGACGGACCCTCGGGTTCGTGCGGCTCCTCGTGGCGAACTTGTCGATGTGTCGGATCGGAGATCTTGTCGAGGGGGTCTTGGAATGGTACTCCGATGGTGCTTCGGGTCAGCTCGGTGAAACACGAGGGACGCGAGTGGGCGGCGGTTGCTGCGCTTGGGAGGAGGCGGCGGGAGGACGGCAGCGACAAGGCTTGGCAGCGAAGAAGAAGCGGTCTGGCCTCGCGTGCGGCCAGCGGCGGCATGGAGGCGGGACCGGCAATGAGCGTGCTGTGGCAGCGGCGGCGGGCGGTGCTTGCGGGGCAGGTGGAAGCGAGGAGGTGGCGTCGGGGTCGGGCGGCGGCAGCGGGGAGGCGGAGGCGGGCTCGCCGGAGAGAGGCAGCGAGTGGGGCTCAGGCGGCGCTCGAGGCGGCGCTGGGTCGGCGCAGCAGCGCTCGGGGTTGCTGCAGAGGAGAGGAGCGTGGGGTGGCTGCACTGCCGTGGCGGAGGCGGCGAGAAGGAGCAGCCTCGGGAGGCGGAGGGACGGCCATGGGCGGGCGGTGGCAGTGAGGAGGTCGAAGGATGCGGCGGGAGGTGCAGGCGGGCGGGCGGCGGCACTCGGGGAGGCGGGCGCGGAGCTCGGAGCCGAGGGCGAGGCACAGTGGCGCTGGAGGAGCAGTGAGCAGCGGCGTGCTGGCGCTGCTGTGAGGAGGAGGCGAGGCGGCAGGCAGAGGAGAGAGACCGGCGGAGGAAGCTGGGCGAGGAGCAGCGCGAGGCGGCGGCTTGGGAGAGGCGGCCAGTGGAGGAGAACAGGAGGAAGAGGGAGGAAGAGGGCAGGGGTGGGAAGCAGGGCGGTGGTGGGCAGCATGAGGTGGGGCTGTGGGGCCGGGGCCAGGGTGGGATCCAGACGGGGGGGAGAGGGAGTGGAGTGGGGCAGGCTGGCATGTGGGGCCAGGGGGGAGTGGGGCTGCTGTGTGTGTGCGTGTGTTGAGTGTGTGCTGGGGTGGGTCCGGGCTGGAGAGAGAGTGGGGAGAGGAGTGGGTTTGACCAGGGGGTGGGGCCGAGGTGTAAGGGAGAGGGGGTAGGTGGGAGCTGGGTGTGAGAGAGGGAGTGGAGGGAAAAGAAGGGGATTGATGAGGTGGCGGGGTGGGTAGGGATTGGGTCCAGGGGTGAGGTGGCGAGCTGTGAGCGGTGGGTAGATTAGGACTAGGTAGTTTTAGGAATTCGGGTGGGCTGGTTAGATATTTTAGTCTAGGGTTTTCTTTTATTTTAAAATAACTTCTGTAAATAGTTTTAGACAAATAAAAGACCGGAACAGACCGATGTTTTAATTTGAAAAAGACGGGGGCTATTTAGAAAACAAAATTAGGCGTTTCGAAATAGTTTCAGACAAACAATGCATGATGATGACGATGCAATGCACAAAAACAACGCGATTTTCTAGTAGTGGTTTTAGCGGGATGCCACAGTAGGATGGCTTCTGCTCCATATATCATGAAGTAAGGGGTGTAGCCAGTGGATCTGTTGGGTGTAGTTCGTAAACTCCACAGCACAGATGGCAATTCTTCCGCCCAGGCTCCAGCTGCTCTATGTAGCGGTGCCTCAAGACGTGGCTTGATTCCCTGCAGAATTAATCCATTGGCTCGCTCAACCTGACCATTAGACTGTGGATGTGCCACAGATGCAAGGTCAAGTCGGATGCCCTTCTCCCAACAATAAGCTTCCACTCCTCCGAGTGACAAGTTGCTGCCGTTGTCGGTGATAATGCTATGTGGGAGACCAAATCTCACCACTAAATCTCGGACAAACCTAAGTGCAGTTGCCCCATCGAGCTTTCTAATGGGTTTAGCTTCTATCCATTTGGTGAATTTGTCAACTGCTACTAGCAGATGCATAAACACACATGGTGCCGTCTGCAACGGACCAACCATGTCCAGCCCCCAGACTGCAAACGGCCAAGTTATTGGTATTGTTCGCAATTCTTCAGCATGAACATGTGGTTGTCGGGTATAATACTAGCATCCCATGCATGTCTCAACCAGCTTGTCAGTGTCGGCCTTCGCGGTCAGCCAGTAGAATCCTTGCCGAAAGGCTTTAGCGACCAACGATCGAGGAGCGGCGTGATGCCGGCAATCTCCGAGATGGATTTTGCTGAGGATTTCAATACCTTCTTGATGGGAAACACACTTAAGCTATACACCAGTAGTGCTTATTTTGTAGAGCTGTCCATTGATTATGGTATAGACCTTTGCTCTATGTACTATTTGCCGTCTTTTGACCTCGTCGTCAGGCAAAGTTCCGTGTACGAGATATTCCATTAACGGTTTTGTCCAAGCCGGAGGGATCTTTGTCACCATGTGAACGAAAGAGTCAAATCTGTCCGGGTTGTCTATGTGTGCTCCCTTCACGGATGGTGTCCGTAGATGCTCCAGGAAAACTCCAGGCGGAATTCGTTTGCACCATGATCCAAGCTTAAACAGTAGATCAACTGCCTCGTTTTGCTCCCTAGGTACATATTTGACCTCGTAGCCCAAGAAGCTCTTGGCTATCTCGTCCACTTCGTCTTGATATGCCGCCATCATAGGGTTTTGCGCGTTCCAGGTGCCAGCCACCTGCTGGGCAACCAAGTCGGAATCTCCACATCAAACTATGCGCTTGATGCCAATATCCTTCGATACGCGTTTCCCATGAATGAGTGCTTCATACTCTGCCATGTTGTTCGTAGCCTTGAAGTGGATCTGCAGAACATAGTGTAGCTTGTCCCCAGTTGGTGACTGTAGCAGTACACCATCCCCCGATCCGTTGAGTAGCTTTGATCCGTCAAAGTGCATCACCCAGTATTCTGGCTCTAGCATTGGGGTAGCATCTGGCATCTCCGTCCAATCTGCGATAAAATCTGCCAAGGCTTGTGACTTGATAGCGTCGCGTCGTTTGTAGGTGATCTCGAAGGCGACAAGTTCAATACCCCACTTTGCGACCCTACCTGTAGTGTCGCTGTTGTTGATAATGTCGGACAGTGGAGTCTTGCTCACCACTGTGATAGGGTGCTCCTGGAAATAGTGCCTCAGCTTCCGAGAAGCAAGGAACACTCCATAAGCTATCTTCTGGTAGTGCGAGTAACGCTGCTTGGACTCCGTCAAGAACTCACTTACATAGTAAACTGGCCGTTGAACTCCGTACTCATGCCCTGGTTCTTTCCGCTCTACCACGATGACGATGCTGATTACCCGGTTGGTGGCCGCCATGTAAATTAACATGGGCTCCCCAGGCTCGGGTGCTGCAAGGATAGGCGCTGAGGAAAGTATATCCTTGAGCTGCTTCAATGCTGCATCTGCCTCGTTCGTCCACGTGAATTTGTCCGCCTTCTTCAGCAACTTGTACAACGGTAGAGCCTTCTCTCCAAGTCGGCTGACAAACCGACTAACTGCTGCAACGCAACCTGTTAGCCGTTGTATGTCCTTTAGGCATGTCGGATGGTTTATGTTTAAGATGGCCTTGATTTTCTCCGGGTTGACCTTGATTCCACGCTGGGAAACGATGAAGCCCAACAATTTGCCGGCTGGAACCCCGAAGACGTACTTCTTAGGGTTAAGCATCATATTGTATTTTCGGAGATTATCAAAGGTTTCTTTTAAGTCGGAGATTAAGTCGTTTGATTTTTTAGACATCACCGCTATATCGTCCACATAGGCATGAACGTTCCGACCAATTTGGTCGTGTAGGCAACATTGCATTGTCCACTGGTACGTAGCACCTGCGTTTTTCAGCCCAAAGGGCATCGTGACATAGCAAAACGTGATGTAGGGTGTAGTGAACGAAGTGGCCAATTGGTCTGACTTCCTCATCTTGATCTGGTGGTATCCTGAGTATGCATCGATAAAACACAAAATCTCCGAGCTAGCCGTCGAGTCAATGACTTGGTCAATGCGAGGCAAAGCAAACGGCTCTTTGGGACATGCCTTGTTCAAGCCGGTGTAATCAACGCACATTCTTAATTCTTTGGTTCCCTTTTTGGGGACAAGTACAGGATTGGCCACCCATCGGGTGTGAAGAACTTCTCGGATAAAACTAGCCTTAAGTAACCTAGATCTCTTTGCCTATGGCGCGTCTCTTTGTTGGAGATATTCCCAAGAGGCAATAATAAAGTGGTTATTATCATATCTTCATACTTATGATAAATGTTTACATACCATGCTATAATTGTATTAACCGGAAACATTAATACTTGTGTGATTTGTAAACATAAAAGAGTCCCTAGTAAAGCCTCTTGTTAAACTATCTTGTTGGTTAATATATGATCATGGTTTCCTGATCATGAACATAGAGATGTTATTAACAACAGGGTCATATCATTAGAAGAATGATGTGATGGACATACTCCTATAGATAAGCGTAGCATAAAGATCAAGTCATTTTAATAGTTCAATTGCTATATGCTTTCTAATACATAGTGACCTAATTCCTTCGACCATGATATCATGCATATCACCATCACCATCACCGGAAGGATGCTTTGATGACATCAAACACCACACCGTAACTGGGTGGTTATAAAGGTGGCATTGAGTGTTCGTAAAGTATGGGTTGAGACACATGGATCAAGAGTGGGATTTGTCCATCCATATGACAGATAGATATACTCTGGGCCCTCTCGGTGGAATGTCATATAATTAGCTTGCAAGCATGTGACTGGCTCACAAGGGATCACATATCACGGGAACGAGAAAAGATTACTTATCGGTAACGAGGTTGAACTAGGTATGCAGAGATACCGACAATCAAAACCTCGGATAAGTAAACTATCGTGAGACAAAGGGAAATTGGTATCATATGTAAGTGGTTCATTCGATCGCAAATTAATCATAGAAATATGTGGGAGCCATATGAATTTCCAGATTCCTCTATTGGTTATTGATCGGAGAAGTGTCTCGATCATGTCCGCATAATTCACGAACCGTAGGGAGACACACTTAAGGATTCGATGTTGTTGAGTAGTTATGGAATGATGAGTAAGAGACCGAATGTTGTTCGGAGTCTCGGATGGGATCCGGGATATCATGAGGAGATCCGGAATGGTCCGAAGAATAAGATTCATATAAGGAAAGTCCTGTTTCGGAGTTGGGGAATGATTCCGGTGTTTTCATCAGGAATGTTCTAGAAGGTTCCGGAAGGTCCAGCACTCTGGAGGGGAAGGGTACATGAATGTGTCATGACAATGTGGAATGGTTGCATAATGTACTAGGTCACTTGGCTGGGCAAAATAAAGGGAGAAATCAAATACTAGTTTGAAAGTCAAACGCCAATTTGAAAAAGTCAAACGACAAGTTTGCTTGGTGGAGGGAGAGTATGAAACCTACTTGGGGAGGAAGTCCCACTCCCTCCACCCGCCGGCCAAGGAGGAGGAGTTGGAGGAGGACTCCCTCCTCCTAGCCGCCTCCCTCCTACCTATAAAAGAAGGGGTAGGGCGCCCCCTCTCCCTACACCCAAAACCCTAGCTCCTGGCGCCTCCACCCAAGTGCAGCCGCCGCCTAGGGCTCCTCCAAGTCGCCGAGTTAGGGCTTCCTCAAGACCTAGCCGCCGGCTACATCACCCCTTGGTGCCCTCTATTCCGTAGATCGCCAAGGCCCTCTCTTACTCCACCATACTCGCTCCGGCTTAAGGCGAAGCCCTGCGATATCTCCCCTCTACTTCCGACACCATGCTGTCGTGCTGCCGGAATCACGAGGACAGTGCTACAACCTCCACTGCCTGCTGGAACAAGGGAGAGGAAGGTATTCATAGAGTACCGAACGTGTGACCGACTGCGGAAGCGCTGCCGGAACGCAGCGTCGGAAGGTTCGTCTACGCGATCTTGAGATCGAAAGTGTACGACTACATCATCCACGAGAATCTGCTCTCGTTAACCGCTTTGGATCTTCGAGGGTTAGTATTCTATCGACTCGTTGCTACAATCTAGTAGATAGATCTTGGCTTGATCATAGATTAGATCTTGATTGTGTGTTCATGCGGTAGAAATTTTTTGTTTTCCATGCTACGAACCCCTACAGTGGTATCAGAGCCGTGTCTATATGTAGATCTGTTGCACGAGTAGAACACAATGGTCATTGTGGGCATTGATGTTTTTGTTGTCGATTGCTTCTTGTGTACTTTGCATCTTGCGGGATGGTGGGATGAAGCGGCCTGGGCTAACCTTACATGACATCGTTCATGAGACTTGCTCCACGCTTGACATGCAACTTGTATTGCATAAGTGGCTTTGCGGGTGCCTGTTTCTCCCAACATAGTTAATATTCAATTTACAACGGGTGATTGGCAATACTAGTATCAACGTTGTGGTTCTTGTTCGTAAGTTAGAACGACACTTATTGAAAGCCCCAAACCACGTAAAATATGCAAAGAAAATTAGAGGCGTCTAACTTTGTTTTGAAGGGGTGTGCTGTGATGTGATATGGCCATGATTGTGATTATATATGATGTATGCAATGTTCCTTATTGTAAGTTGGCAACCGGCAGGAGCCATATGGTTGTCTTTAAATTCTATTAAGACCCGCGTGTCTATTCAAAGTAGTTGTAATAGTTGAAGCTGGTGGACGACAACCATGGAGCAGCGTTATTGACCTTGATGCAATGCCGGTGATGATGGAGATCATGTTCGTGCTTGAAGATGGAGATCGGAAGCACAAAGAAGAAAGGCCATATCATATCACATATTATGAATTGCATGTGATGTTAATCCTTTTATGCATCTTGTATTGCTTAGTTTACGACGGTAGCATTATAAGTTGATCCCTCAAGCACACAATTTCAAGTTTTAAAGTGTTCATCCTTAGTAAGCACCGTTGCTAAAGCTCGTTGTTTCGAAGCACCACGTGATGATCGGGTGTGTTAGATTCTGCGAGTGTATACAACGTGTGCAAGCCAGATTTGCTCATGCGAAAGCTAAGGTTTGATCTTGACGATCCTAGCATGTACAAACATGGTCTCGGAACACGGATCACCGAAAGGTAAAGCATGAGTCATATAGTAGATATGATGAACATGTTGATTGTTCGCCATTGAAGCTACATCAACTCTCGTGATGATCGGTTTTGATGTGGTGGATTTGGTTCGTGTGATCACTAAAACAATGTGAGGGATATTGTTTTGAGTGGGAGTTCAACGGCAATATGATTAAAAGTTGAACACTATTTATCATAAATTAAATCAAAGTGAATTTGCATAATTGTTGTAGTCATTGGCATCCGTTTACCACCTTGCGCTTAGTTATAATTGAGATGATAGAACTATAGAATTCGGTTAGTTACTTTTTAATTGGTATCGTATTGTTTTGAAGTGTTAATCTAAAGTTTAAAAGTCCTATTGCAAACTTTCAGTAAGTTCTGGTTACGCCATGAAGTTTAATAATTGGTATTAAATCAAGAGTGACAATTCCAAGTGTTAGTGTATGAGTATCATGTTTGTCTCCATGATTCTTGATATTCAAAGGATTGTCTTAATATCAAGGTTATCTAGGATCTGAAAGAGTTGTTTCAGAAACCATGATGTGTGGAAGATATTGTGATATCTGAAACGAAGTTTTGGTTGCAACATGATAGAGTATAATATGGAAAAGGTCATGTTCTCATATTTGATGAGAATTTGCAAAAGGTTGGAGACACTAGTTGTCCTAATCCACCAAAAGGTTTTTGAGAGCAACATTATACTCGCGGTTCACCGTTATAAGCTAAAAGTAGCTTGATCATGGATAATTCCATGATAAGGGTGAATATTTGATGTAGGTAAAATGTTTACTACACCAAGAGATTACTAAAGAAAGGAATTTGAAAGAACACCAAACATTTGATGATGGTGATCTACTTCAAAGTTCAAGTCCAAAGACATTGGTATTTAACTATACATGCTTTGGACTATGTGTCATGTCTATGGCTCCACTATTGATGTTGATAGATTCTTTCAAACAGAAAAAGAAATACTGAAAGAGAATCTCATAAATATATGGCAGAAAAGAAAAGACTAGAATTGTTCAGCTTAGGTATATAGAGGATATACATGTTATGGTTGTATTCTTTGCTTGTTAAACAATGTAGTTCTTAAGTATTTGATACTGAATTTGTTGGTGTGAATCGCCATACGAAACAACACAATTCATGAACCACAATGGCCTAAGTAACTAGCAAAAGAATATGTGATGATGTTCATCGAGAACAAATAAAGGGTTATTGTGCTGCTTGTTAAACATCAAAGCTTGCCTTCAAGATTTGTTTTATCAGGTATTATGAGAACAAAAGGGTTGTTCAAATAATTTCCGTAATCCATAAAAGATGGAGAAATCTCGTTGGAGAAATCACATCCATAAAACTAGTGCTAAAAATGTCGAAAGAAAAATTGATTGAAAGATCACTTAGGAAGTGACATCGCCGTTTAAATTATATTGGAAAGAAAACATGAAGAAACTCCATGTGGATGGAATTTTGGAGTATTTTGATTTTTTATCAAATGACGCTTGTGAAACTTTCCTAGAGATAATTAAAACTTCGTTCATAGGCCAAAAGGGAACGAATGACTAGCTTATTGGAACTTGTACATATTGTTGTATGAAGTCCATTATGTGTATTCAAGAGCGATGGATTTCAACTTCATATGCTTTCTCCAAAAATTTGAGTGAATATATGAATATTTACTTAATAAGGATGAAGTATGAAACATTTGAAAAGTTCAAAGACTTTCAAGATGAAGTGCAAAATCATTGTAACAAGAATATAAATAGTTTATGATAAGATCATAAAGGAAGATATTTGAGTTACAAGTTTAGCATAATACCTAAGGTTTAAGGAATCGTTCCGTCGATTTGCATTTCCCGAAACACCATAAGAGTATGGAGCGTTCGAGATATGTAATTAAACCTTGTTTGACATGGTAAGATCGAAGGTGTAATTCATAAAACTGCCATTATATTTTAAAGATTAAAAGCTTTAGAGACTACCTTTTTCCACTGAAAAGAGCTTCATCATAATCCGTTGAAATGACACCATATAAAGTTATGGTTTGGGATAAAACCCAAGTTTTCCTTTCTTAAAACAATGGTATGCTATGCATAAGAAAGATGTTTGCAACCAAAGTCTGATGAACCTGTCTTTGTATGTTATTTCGAATAACTGTTAAGTATTCCTCCATAACATCGGAGACAAAAGTGTTTGTCACTTAGAACGTCAAGTTTATTTGAGAAGGAATTTTTTGTGAAAAGATAAGTGGGAGGACAATAGAACTTTGATAAGGTTAAAAGAACCTTAGCTATATGTGCAAAATTGCGCAGCGCCGAAAAGTGTTCCGGAGGCAGCAACAATGCTCATGGCTCACGTACCTCAAAGGTTGTGGTTACGGAGGTCAAAGTTTCTATTGAACCAAGTAGGTCGAGTAAACAATCAAATACCAAGATTTGAGGGTTGAATCATTATTTGAGAATAATAAACGGACTACATGCAAAGAAGCGATGATGGGCCCTGACTCCGTAAAATGGCTTGAAGCCATAAAATCCATGATAGTTCCATACACGACAAATCAAGTTTTGAACTTGAAGGACCCTCGAGAAAGGTGTAAGACCTTACAGTTGTGTTTGGATCTATAAAGAAATAGACATGGATGCTTCACATATATGAAATAGTCGACATGTTGGGAAAGAGTTCACAACAGTGTTCAAAGGTTGACTATGACAAGATTTGATCTCTCATAGCGATATTTAGTCTAGACGGATTAATGTAGCAACCACTACATATAATTTTGTTATGTGGTATTTGAATAAGCAAAACAAGTTCTTCTAATAGAATTGTTACCTAGGACATGTGCAAAACACAGTCCATAGGGTTTTGTTAATTCAAAGGATGCTAAAAGCATATGCAAACCTCAATAGTTGAAGTAAGCATTACGGAGTTGGAATCTTCACTATGATGAAACTGTTAAAGGAGTTTAAATTCGTCGGAGACGATGAAGATGCTTGCATTTTCAAGAAATTAAGTGGGAGCGGTAAGACATGTTTCTAGTACATTATGTGGAAGACATATTGTTGACTGGAAATGATGTATCTTTTATTAACACATGTTAAGAATTTCATCCCGATGAAAGACTTAGGAAAAACCCAAATGTTTGGCATCAATAGACGCCAATATGGTTGTGCCAGAAGTACATAGACGAGATATTGAATGAGTTCAATATAGAAACTACAAGAAAGGTTCTTGTCGCACAGAAAGGATTAAATGAGTTCAAAGCAAAAGAGGGCATTTGTGTCAAGTAGTTTGCTATCAAACTAGGTGTAGTTCAAAGCAGGGATAATACTATGAAGATATATTGTACGACAACATGTTTTAACCCCAAATAACTAAAGGTCTCACCAAAGGACCAAATTTATACAAAGCCATCTCATTAGAGAATGAGTGATGTGTGGAGACGCAAAGACATGCAATTACACACGGACCTGGAAGTGTCAGATCCGGAGATCAATTGACCACTAGCAATCGTGTACATACAACACCGGAAAGCCATAGGTGTTGAATACACAAAGGTTTGAAACTAGATTATTGACTCTAGTGCAAGTGGGAGACTGTTGGAGATATGCCCAAGAGGCAATAATAAAGTGGTTATTATCATATCTTCATACTTATGATAAATGTTTACATACCATGCTATAATTGTATTAACCGGAAACATTAATACTTGTGTGATTTATAAACATAAAAGAGTCCCTAGTAAAGCCTCTTGTTAAACTAGCTTGTTGGTTAATATATGATCATGGTTTCCTGATCATGAACATAGAGATGTTATTAACAACAGGGTCATATCATTAGGAGAATGATGTGATGGACATACTCCTATAGATAAGCGTAGCATAAAGATCAAGTCATTTTAATAGTTCAATTGCTATATGCTTTCTAATACATAGTGACCTAATTCCTTCGACCATGAGATCATGCATATCACCATCACCGGAAGGATGCTTTGATGACATCAAACACCACACCATAACTGGGTGGTTATAAGGTGGCATTGAGTGTTCGGAAAGTATGGGTTGAGACACATGTATAAAGAGTGGGATTTGTCCATCCATATGACGGATAGATATACTATGGGCTCTCTCGGTGGAATGTCATCCAATTAGCTTGCAAGCATGTGACTGGCTCACAAGGGATCACATATCATGGGAACGATAAAAGAGTACTTATCGGTAACGAGGTTGAATTGGGTATGCAGAGATACCGACGATCAAAACCTCGGATAAGTAAACTATCATGAGACAAAGGGAAATTGGTATCGTATGTAAGTGGTTCATTCGATCGAAAAGTAATCATAGAAATATGTGGGAGCCATATGAATTTCCATATTCCTCTATTGGTTATTGATCGGAGAAGTGTCTCGATCATGTCCGCATAATTCACGAACCGTAGGGAGACACACTTAAGGATTCGATGTTGTTGAGTAGTTATGGAATGATGAGTAAGAGACCGAATGTTGTTCGGAGTCTCGTATGGGATCCGGGATATCACGAGGAGATCCGGAATGGTCCGGAGAATAAGATTCATATAGGAAAGTCCTGTTTCGGAGTTGGGGAATGATTCCGGTGTTTTCATCGGGAATGTTCTAGAAGGGTCCGGAAGGTCCGGCACTCCAGAGGGGAAGGGTACATGAATGTGTCATGACAATGTGGAATGGTTGCATCATGTACTAGGTCACTTGGCTGGGCAAAATAAAGGGAGAAATCAAATCCTAGTTTGAAAGTCAAACGCCAATTTGAAAAAGTCAAACGGCAAGTTTGCTTGGTGGAGGGAGAGTAGGAAACCTACTTGGGGAGGAAGTCCCACTCCCTCCATCCGCCGGCCAAGGAGGAGGAGTTGGAGGAGGACTCCCTCCTCCTAGCCGCCTCCCTCCCACCTATAAAAGAAGGGGTAGGGCGCCCCCTCTCCATACACCCAAAACCCTAGCTCCTGGCGCCTCCACCCAAGTGCAGCTGCCGCCTAGGGCTCCTCCAAGTCGCCGAGTTAGGGCTTCCTCAAGCCCTAGCCGCGGGCTACATCACCCCTTGGTGCCCTCTATTTCGTAGATCGCCAAGGCCCTCTCTTACTCCACCATACTCGCTCCGGCTTAAGGCGAAGCCCTACGATATCTCCCCTCTACTTCTGACACCACGCTGTTGTGCTGCCGGAATCACGAGGAGAGTGCTACAACCTCCGCTGCCTGCTGAATAAGGGAGAGGAAGGTCTTCATCGAGTACCGAACGTGTGACCGACTGCGGAAGCGTTGCCGGAACGCAGCGCCTGAAGGATCGTCTACGCGATCTTGAGATCGGAAGTGTACGACTACATCATCCACGAGAATCTGCTCTCGTTAACCGCTTTGGATCTTCGAGGGTTAGTATTCTATCGACTCGTTGCTACAATCTAGTAGATAGATCTTGGCTTGATCATAGATTATATATTGATTGTGTGTTCATGCGGTAGAATTTTTTTGTTTTCCATGCTACGAACCCCTACACTCTTATCGTCTTCGAAGCGTCGTAGAGGTTGTTTCACTGGTTTACATTTTGGATCAATATTCAAGCTGTGCTCGGCAAGTTACCTAGGTACACCTTTCATGTCGGCAGGTTGCCAAGCAAAGATGTCCCTATTCTCACGGATGAACTCGATGAGCGCGCTTTCCTATTTAGGGTCCAGGTTCGTCCCAATGGCGGTGGTCTTGGAGGCATCGCCTACCACAAGTTCCACCGGCTTTGTCTCGATGGCGGCCTTGAATGCTGGGGCGGAGTCAGAAATCTATTTCTTTGATGCGGGCATCTTCGAGGCATCGACCTTGCTCTGGATATCCTTGAATTCTTCGCTTTAGAGGACAGCTTCTACATAGGCTGCTTCTCCAATCTCGCAATCCCTTGCCTTGGTAAAGCTTCCGGATACGGTGATGACACCGTTTGGTCCGGGTATCTTGAGCTTGTTGTAGACGAAGCATGGCTTGGCCATGAAGGTGTGGAATATATCGCGTCCGAATATGACGTGGTACACGCTCTTGAAGGGGACCACCTCAAAGGTCATGCGTTCTTGGCGGTAATTATTGACATCGCCAAAAGCGACCTGAAGTGTGATGCACCCAAGGGACCGAGCCTCTCGATCTGGAACTACGCCATGGAAGATGGTGTTGGTCCGCCTTAGGTTTGCCTCCATCACGTTCATCTTGTGTAGTGTATCCAGGTACATGATGTTGATGCTGCTTCCACTATTCACCATACATTTGGTGAACTCGTTGCTGTCAATCAGGGGGTTGATGACCATGGCGTATTGGTTCTCCGTAGGGATGAGGTCTGGGTGATCCTTCCTGACCCAAGTAATTGGAATCTCCGACCAGCGCAGGAACTGGGGAGCTGGGGGTAGAGTAGCCATCAGAAAGTGTGGAAAACTGCCGCCTTCTTCTCGAAGGGGATCTTGCCCTTTCCATCGCTCTTGGAGGCATGCTTAGGGTCAACGTCCTCATCCATGTCACTTGAATCCTTGGACTCCTCCTTCTTCTTCCCCTTGCCCTTGCCTCGCGGTCTGTTCTTCCGACTTTGCTTGTAGCCGGACTCCGGGTCCTCCTTGAGGTCGTTGACAAACTTGCAGTGGCGATTGGTGTGGGTGGCCTTGCTGCTGGCATCGAGGTGTATGAGGCACGACATATCGCGGTACTCCTCGTAGGTTTGGGGAACACGGAGCACTGCCGAGGTAGTTTCACTGCCTCGTTGCTGCCCACGACCAGCTCCCTGTCCTCGAACACGTTGTCTGCCATCACCTCGTCCTGCAAAGTTCATAGCGACCATGTCGGAGTTTGCTTTTCTTCTGGCGGTGTCTTCCGCTTTGTGCTGCTGTTCCTTCGAGCCTGCGTTGGAACGGTCGTTGCCGGGAGAGAGCCGCGAGCATCGTCGTCGGCAGCTGCGAACTCACTGGCCAACTGAATCATCTGGTTCAAGTCTAGCTGGTGATTGTCCTGCAGGCCCTTCAGCTTATGTCGGAGCAACGTTCCCCTTTCCAACCCATCGATGAAAGCGGCCATGGCCGTCTGAGCATGCACTCCTGCGCAGGAATTCTTCATATCTAGCCAGCGAGAGAGGTAGGCGCGAGATGTATTTCTCTTGCATGCACCGCTGTATATCGCCAACTGTGCAGGGACGTTTGTACGTACCCTCGAAGTTCTTGGTGAACGCTTCTTGCATGTTCAACCAATTGAAGATGGATCTTTCTGGCAAGTCATCAATCCATTGACGGGCCATGCCCGCCAGCATCAATGGGAGGTACTTGACGGCGATGTTGGGGTTGCCCCCGGCGATTTCCACCGTGTTGCCGTAGTCCTGCAACCATGTAGCTGGCTTGGCGGTGCCGTCATAGGGCTTGATGGTCTTGTCAATCTGGAAACCTTTGGGGTAAGTTACGGACTGTATCACAGGTCCAAAGCAACATGGTCCTAGGTATGGTCCTTCCCGGGCCTCGTGGATCTTGTCCAGACGTGAACGTGCATCGTATGGCTCCGGGCTTCTTTTCTTGTTCTTGCCATCAGGGTTTGGGCCGCGTGAATGACGCGGGCCTCCTCCGCCATGGTGGCTGCTAGGTGGCGACGGAGGTGGAGGTGGCGGTGGGTTAGTCTTCTTGCTGTTACCCTCCTGCGACGCCTCACGCTTGTCGCGGTTGCTTGTCGGATGCGAAGTATCGTGGCGCGACCTACTCTTGTGTTCTTGGTTGTGCTCTCCATCATGACGGGTTTGCTCCATGTTGTCGCGGATGACGATGTTGTTATGCCTTGGCGGATGCATATCTGTATGATGGTGAGCCTTGGTATCTTCGCGATGTCAGGGGGAACGGGGCGGTGGCGATGGGCGACGAGGTTGGGCCTTGCCTCCATGGTCGGAGGATATGGGGATAGCATCCTTCCTATTGCGCGCATCCCTCCGTCTTCGTTTTGACGAACCCGTCTGAGACCCGACATCAAGAGGAGATCCGTCCCTTGGCGGATTATGCTGGCTAGACTGGCAAAACGTTGGGTCAGACTCAAGCTTCTAAGAGGTGGCCTTTTCCTGCTATTTCACCTCCTTGGCCACCAGGTCATAGACCTGGTTCACCGCTTCAGGTGATCTATCCTGCTCCAGAAGGGTCTTGGCGATGGCGAGGTTGAGAAGAGGAGTGGGCATCACCTGCCTGCCTTCACAGTCAATGTATGCTTGGCCTGTGCCGGCTTCGAGGGAGCCCATCCTAGGTTTCGCTGCACACCAGGATCGTTTATGACGTGAGCCGGAGCCTTCCTAGCCTTCTGCTGCTGCATCAGAGTCTTGTACTCGGCCTCCATTGCTCTAGCCTTCTCTATTGACTTGTGCGCGTTGGCCAGATCTCGATCTAGCTTCGCGCCTTGCTCCGCGATGGCCTGCACGTCCTCCAGCAGCTGTGGCGCTTCTCGTCGAGCTAGACGACATTGCGAATATGAGCCACGGTCATGGGCTCGACGAGGAGATTTTCGTACATCACTCTATCAGCTGGAGTGACTTGGGCCGCAGCAGACGTAGATGCCGGAGGCGGCGGGTTTGTGGTGTTTTTGTTGCTCGGACCGGTGTCGAGTTCCTGCGGCTGCTGCACTAGGTTAGGCGGAGGGGACATGACCGTTGCGCAATCATTGTTGGCAGCAACAGGTGGTCCCTTCCCTTTGTCCAGCGCTATAGGCGGATCTCGTCCGGGTTGATCTTCATTCATCACCGTCCCAATGGTAACGAACACCTCTCGGGACGTGACAACGTTGTTGGACTGCTCGTCGCACTTGTAATCCTCCTCCATCTCATGCATGGCAGAGTCTAGCTCCTCCGGGCTGAAGTCTATCTTCTCCGAATCTGCGCTGAAGTCGGCGTAGAGCACATCAATCACGGAGTCGGAGGGTGCCAGGGCTTCCTCGATGACAAGGGTGGAGGTGCAACAGCAGCGATGATGACTGGAGGCGGTGGCGCAGCTGTGATGATAGCGGCCGGAGGCGGTGGCGGCGGGGGCTGAGGCGGATGGGCTCCATCAATGAGAGCAAGGGCTGTCTGAGCTGCCTCCTCAACCTCTGCCTAGTTGTTGATGGTGTTCACCATACTTTCGAAGGTGAGGCGTCCTGAAGCCTGTTGCCGCCTTAGCGAATGCCGGAGAAGCGTACGTTGGTACAGTCCTTCCACAAAGTGATACATGGCATCATCATTGGGGTAATGCGCTAGATCGGCCCGTATACGGAGCCACCTGGCAAGGTAATCGCGGGGGTTTTCGCCCTCTCTCTGAATGCAGCGCGCCAGGTCGAAGATGGTCACCACTCCGACGAACTTGGATCTCTGCTGTCCAGACGCACGGACAAAGCCGACGGACTTGCAGCGATCTTCCACCGTTATATCCTGCACAAGGGCGTTTTTGGTGGGCCTTGAATTTTTCCGATCTTTGCCGGCAAACTCCATGGAGAGATCCGACATCGATCCTTCCACGAACGTATCCTGCCCGTAGGTGGTCCGTGCGGGTCTTGATGCTCCTCCGACTCCTAGGGAACTAGCGCCCGAGTCGGTTTCGCCGATGAAGAGGTGGATATCTCCGATGGGGACGATCGAGCACCACGTAGGGTTCGTCTTCGCCGGGATCCAGAACTCGTCGGGAGGGACGATCAGAACGTTGCCGGAGAAGAGAACGCAACCGATGGCTACGGTTTCGCCGATTACCGCGAAGATCTTGGTCCTCGCCCGCTGAAGAGCCTGAAGCGCCTCTTGCCCCACGGTGGGCGCCAACTGTCGTGGTATTTTCGACGAGTACGCCATGGAGGGGTCCTCACAGTGCGTGTTTAGAGACGTGGGGGAAGGCGGACGGTTGACGGGTACGAGGCAACACAGCTTACCCAGGTTCAGATCCCACAACGGTGGCGGAATCTTACTCCTGCTATAAATCACTATAGGGGCAATACGCCGAGTTACAGGGATTGGTTCACTGTGCGAGGTGTATGCTGATCGATACTAAGGTGTACCCTAAAGGCTCTCATAGGCCCGACTTATATAGTCGCCAGGTCCTAGGGTTACATGAAAAAGTCCTAGCCGGACAGGTTACAGAGTCCTTCACCGCTTACAACTAGTCTAGAGTGTCTTGCACTCCAAGGCTCCGTGTACGTCGGTGACTCCTTCGTAGCCTTCCTTTATCCGGCATGGGACTCCCTTCTGGATCCATCTAACTGGGCCGCCCAGCAGGCCATGGGCCATGCTAACAACTATGGGCCACCCGGGTTATCCGCCTAGGAGACATGCTATGAGGATACCCATATAGCATATCCCCAACACTCGTGTTGCTGCAGTTACAACTCAAAATCGAAGCCATCCACCCATGATAGAGCTCAAGGAAGATGTCAATATTTGCGGAACGAGTTCATCTTGCCAGATTGGTCACAATGTAGTGCAATCCTGATTCATCGTCGACAAGCTCGATTCGTCGAGGTCGGTGCCGAAATATAAAGGTTTGGTGATTTTTTTACTTTTGGATGTTGCATAATCTCGGCATGTTAGGAACTCATTTTTTGTTTTGTTGCAAATACATGGACAATACGCTACAATGACTCTGTGTGTTTGTGGCAAATGTTTCCTTCATGCTACAAGCGTTTTTCACCTTCCATCATATGCATGGTGATTATTTCTTGGTGATTTGCTGGAACCAATGAGAATTTGTTGCATAGAGATTTGCTTTCCTACACTGTTGGTTTGTAAATGTTGCCACACTTATTGTGCTATTTCGATTGTACTGAGAAAAAAATGTTGAGATTAATTGCGTGACGCCGCACCGTGGGGTGTATACTGCGATCACTGGACGGCTTAAATCTCGCGTTTTTATAAAGCCAGACAACAAGGGAGGTGACTGATCGCCAGTGATCTCTTCCTAGCCAACGTAGAGCAGCACTAACTCTTTCCATAATGCATCACAAAGGTTTACGTTCATTGATTTAGTGTTTCGTTTAGATGAGGGAGTGGTGAACTTTCTATTTAATAACATATAACCAATTAAAAAATTGTTCAAAGTAAGAACCGACTAAGAAAATATCAACAAATAAGAACAACTATACCGAACCGGTACAAACGGAAACAGGTGCCAGGCGTGAGGCTCTAAACCCTATCTAGGGTTCCGTTTCCTCGTTGGTGACGCCGTCAGTCTACCCACCTCAGGATGACGACACGCTTTCGGCTCGTGTAGCGTTTGCAGTTGACCTAGGTGGTTCAAGGACCTATGTGTAATTGTATTACTTTTTGGTCTTTGTACTGATAATAATTATTAATAAAATCTATGGAATTTTGAAAAAAAAAATCAAGCTACTCATTGGAGATAAGAAAGTGGATGATACGGAGAGGCCACGTGGGACGGACAAGCGCTGCGGCGGTTTCTAGTTAGTTATTACTTCGTCTACGGAAGATCATAGCAGGAAGTGATGTCGTGCTTGTTCTCGTAGACGTTTGCAAAGAAGAGTGCATGCTACCCTAGTGTAGAGCCTTGTGGTGTGTATTTCACCACACATTTGTGGCAGAGATGTGTTGTTGGAGAATGAGAAGACACGGGAAGGTAGAGTTTGGCAGATGACAAATGAGACTTGGGTTCATTTGCAAACAGCAAAACAGTTGGGACACGGGATCTGGAACTGGAATGATACGGCCGGTTGCTGGTTGCAGCGTCAACAGAGTCGTGGCGCCACATGCAGGAGACGCAACACCAACCAATCATCTCCCGATTCATTTCATTTCAGGGATTATATATCCTTTACTACTAGAAAAACTGCTGCCAGCAACTCTCATCTTTCGAAAAATCTAGTCTCTTTGCTGACGTGACGAAGATCGAGAAACACGTACGCAGTGCCTTGGCCATACTGCCTATAAATGTGTTTGCCACACCAATCACTAGTATATTTCGCATGCATGAGATGGAAATAATAACTACACTAAAACAAAAAAAAAGGAGCAGAAGGATATATGTATATCCGAAAAAACTCAATAAATACACAGGTTTCCAGTGTGGGTTCATTTCTTCCAAAGACATAATTTTCATGAGAAATCCCACATCAAACCACATTTACATGAAATAACAATTGATAAGTTGAGATGTTTCTACTTCCTCCGACCCATATTAATTGACTTGGATTTGTTAAAATTTGGATAAAGCTATATACTAAATAGTGTCTAGATTCATTAAATTTAGACAATATGAGTCAAATAATATGGGTCGGAGGGAGTAGTTGATACAATCCAAAAGTCGGCTTTTGGTACATGTACCTAAGTGTATGCAAAAGCTGAAACCGGTCAAACCAGCCAAACCGGCCGCTTACACCTTAGTTCATTTTTTTCACAAATAAAATCCAAACTTTGAAACTAGTACTCCCTTTGACCCATATTAATAATTGACTTGGATTTCAAAATTTGAATAAACCTATATACTAAATATTGTCTAGATTTATCTAAATCTAGACAAATATGAGTCAATTAATATGAGTCTGAGAGAGTATAAAATTTTAAACTAGCCTAAACCGGTGAAAACACTAAAATCGGGTTTGCACATGCCTACATGTACCAAAGATGCACACAGTCAACAATACAAGCACACAAATATGGACAAATTAACCATGACGAGCCCAGAGGATTACGTAGGTTATATCGGCATGTATACAAAAATGGCGGCTTGTCAGGGGTCTTGTTCACATTTGACTTGAATAATAATTATGGTTTCCCTTTGAAATATTTAGTTGTGATTTACCTAGGTTTTGATCATTTTTCCTTGTGAAAGTTAAATATTTTTTCTGGTAACGTTCGTGTATGGGTAAAGGTACTCTCTCGAATCAGGCTTTCGTCCCGCTATATTA
The DNA here is from genome assembly GCA_030063025.1 of Avena longiglumis. Taxonomy (NCBI): domain Eukaryota; kingdom Viridiplantae; phylum Streptophyta; class Magnoliopsida; order Poales; family Poaceae; genus Avena; species Avena longiglumis. Next base: position 214,552,800 of record CP125979.1, read on the forward strand.
ATATAGCAGACATCCGATACAATGGTATAGCTGCTGGAGCGTAGCACCAGCACACCCAAACAAAAACAAAGAGAAACAAAAAAGAAAACAATGCCAACAACAGTATATCAACTAAGCGAAGATGGCCCGCAATCGCTGCGCCCTACAGAGTTGTCCTACCACAAACATAGTGCTCCGAGTCACCGTGTACCAAGCAACACCCTCAACAATGAATGCGACGTCAACGGTGATGTTGCCCGGACTGATCCTAGGGTTTCCCCCGGCACTTGGAGGGGAGTTGGGAGGGGTACACCCAACGCCCTTCATGAAGAAACAGTGGCACCCACAGGTGTCACCACGTCGGTGCCAGTCGAGCTAGCAGGGATTTCGCCCGACCCCCAAACCATAACCCCGATTGCTCCGTAGCACTCCCTCCAACTTGCCATCCACCAACATGCGCCACCACGGTCTTGTAGTCACCCTCGCCGTCTCCCTGCGGATGTCGTCACGAGGTCTGAACAAGGAATAGGATGGTGCAACAGTAGTCAGGGACGACAGCGCCGCCATCGAGCGAGAGGGAATTGCCTCCACCGCTTTCGCGATAGCCGACCGGATGTGGCAACAAGGGCACACCAGGACCCATCAGGCCTGGCCGAGCCCAAATCAGGCCTGTAAAGCCCTCTCGCCCCGCTGCAACAAGCCAATGCACAACTCCGCCATCACAAGTGGCTGCCGACGATCCATGTCCATCTTCAGGGAGCCAATCCGCTGCCAGGAGGGGTGCTGACCCGCCCAAGCCCAGATGGGGCCCAAATGGGCCCAGATCTGGGCCGAGCGGGCACCATCGTCGCCTGCCCGTGCCGCTGCAAGGCACCGCCGCCAACGGCTGCCCCACCGCGCTGCAGTCCGCCCTGGTCTGCACCGGGAAGTCCCGACACCGAGCTGGATCCGCTGTCGCCCGGGAGGACCACCCGGAGTCTCCCTACCCCGCGCAGAGCTCCGCCGAGAGGGGAAAGTCGAGGGGGCGTTGCCGCCAGCGCCGTCCAGACCTAGCCCTGCGACGACCGCCGACGACAACGGGAGAGAGAGGAGCAAGGGGTGGCGGAGAGACGGGGAACGGAGGTGCGGCCCGGTCGTCTGCGGGGGACGACGCGGGTCGCGAGAGCTGTTCCGTCGTTTGATTAATATTTTCTACAACAGTATGGAGATTAATTAACACTTTACATGCTAATAAGGATATCTTACATAAAGGCACTTTCTCACCCAAATTTACCATTTAATTGGGATATCTCGTATTTGATCTAGAGTGAGTGGCTTGACTTTGTCAAAACTCGAGCTCCATACGTCAAGTTTTCGGTAGATGCCTAGATGGTGTATGTGTACAAGGCAAGCGTTCAGTGATATGAATGTGCACATCTTGGAGTTGTAACATTGCCTCGGCGGCAGAATACCTAACCTTGTCCAGAATTCTGACCCGATTAGTTCTTTCTTTTGAAGAGAGGGAGGGAGATGTAGCTCGATTCATTCGTTTCTTGCATGCAACACATGGCAAGAACACAAACACCGTTCAATCTTGCTACATTTGTGGTTTTATTAACCACAACAGCACTCGCCCAAAACTAGGTCTTGCCTAAGTGCCTTTCAAAATTGGACGCTGAGAGTGATAAGATCCTGCCAAAACGATCGAGATGAAATTGGTTTGTGCTAAATTATTTCCATTTCTCGCATACATCTGTGATGACATGGCCGGTACGCCTAGACATATCAATAAACATTGCACTATAACCGTACCAACTGAATATATTGGGAGCATATACTTTCCGTCTGTTGCAAAATCATATCAGCCTCCCCTCCTGGGAAAGCCACCTCTGTCGCGACACGTTTAAGTTGGCCTCCATTGTTCCTCTACCTATACCAAAGAAAGAGATCTCAGAATGCTGCAAGTCTTGACCACGAGAAGAGATCAGAAGAACACGCGAGAGGGAGCAAGATTTGGCACTGAATAACAGCGACATGCAACTGATTCGGATGGATACGTGCGGATACAGCATCGTGGCGCCACATGCAGCACCAACATACTAGAGTAGTATTTTTTCTTTTGATATCAACATATATTACTACAATCGCTGCTCATTTGAAAAAAAAGTGTCTTCAAAAATATAAAAAATGGCAAATATACTGCATTATATTACCTCCTTCGTTTCAAATTAAATGACGCGGTTTTGACTAGATAAAGATATATCCACGGGTTTCAAGGTAAAGATACATTCATATTTAGATAAAGTTATCTTGATTAATTTGGAAGAGAGGGATACATGGAATATCATCGAGTACTGCAGGAAACACGTGGTCCCATGCATGTCTGGATGTACATATGATTTTGACTTTGATACCGACCATTTGATATTTTTTCACAGGTAGTAAGGGAAGAAGAATGCCTATGTGCTCACCACAAAAAAGAATTATCAAAAGAAATGATGTCAGTGAAACTCCAATAAATTCCCTACAAGATCCAAAATTTTGAAAATGACCCAACGTTGTTGGAACTTCAGTGCTAACTCTGTCTTGAAAAAGATGTCGTAAATTATCTAAATTTCAGATGTATCTATATGCGAAATAGTGCATAAGGTATATCCAAATTTAGACAAATTTATGTTATCATTTTAGGACGAAAGGGGTAATGTAGTCATGATGTTGTAAGGCTATGAGATATTTTTGTGTTTTAAAACATACTCTCTCCGCCAAAAAATGTAGAGGCGTCTAAGGTTAGTTAAAAGTCAATGTTTCTAAGTTTGACTAAGTTTATAGACGAAAATATGATCTATAATACTGAATTAATATCAACGGATTCGTCATATAAAGTATAATTTCTCAGTGTGTTCATTTTAGTATTGTAGATGTAGAAACTTTTTTCTAAATATTTGGTCAAAGTTACTAGGATTTGATTTTTGACTAATCTTTTTATGGACTTTTGACTAATCTTAGTTACATTTTAGGACAGAGGAAGTAAATATTTGCATACATAAAACCGAATTGTGCCGTGAATGAAAAATGGGTAAGATCTGTAGGTGCTCGAGCAGTAAACATGATTGCGGTGGCACATCATGGAACATCGTACAGAATACTGGATACATTCATTCGCATGCTGCATGTGGACGTGGTATTAAGGCTGGAGCACTAGATGTACATCGGTCACTTAATCTGGCCAGGATTTGTGGCTTCATACATCAACAGGTTGCCAGCTTTGTCACCTTGTGGTCCCGTTAAGAAGCACCTCATGATTACATTCATCAAACGGTGGAGTAGAAACAAGGCTCGTCGTCGTCGCCAACCGAAATCTGTTGATTAGATTCCTTGCAGTGGAACCACTACACTCCGATTTGAGTTCTAGCCTTGACAAAGTGCTCACATTTATTTCAGGATTTAATCGGCGATATTTTTTTCTATTTTTTTTTTTGAACTGGCGATATTTTTTAGACATAGGTAAAGTGGGTGTCACCGGTGAGATGTTTGTGGTGACTTGTCATCCGTAAGATTTGTCGGCTTAGTCCCTTGAAGATATCATAGGGTGGAGTGTGTGCGTATTCATAAGAACGAATGTGTGTACGTGTTTATGAGCTATGTATTTGTACGTGTTTTTTAGAAAAAATAATGAAATTAGATATGTCTTAAAGCGCCTTCTAATAATGTGTTATGGAATTAGCACACACTAAACGTGAACTGAAAACTATGGAGAAACATAATATAACTTCAGAATAATTGTATGTACTAACTCACGATCGTTGCTTATCATAACATAAACTGTCACATTCCAAATTTTAGATTTGGTTCTGCATATCATTCATGGCATTGCATTATAATCATCCATGCAAAACTTTCGATTGAAATGATTTGGCAAAACACTGCTTTCAAAACCCTATTTAGAATTGCTAAAATGCTCCTACAAGAGGGTATACTAGGACTTGTATTTTTCCACCCTTTTAACTAGTGGAATTAAATACCACATGATCCTAGGCTGATCTCCTAGATTTTATAAAAATTTAGGAACAAGAATCACTCGATTCGGAGTTCGTATGTAGAAGATACGAACGAAAAACTAAAAACAGAAATAGAAAAAGAAAAGAACAAAAAAAAAGAAGCGCTGCCGAGGCCCAGCAACAACAGACGCTGGCCACCGCGCCACCGCCGCCAGCCTGCCACTGACAGGTGGGGCCCACTGTCGGCGCCGACATCGCCGCCGTGACTGCCCGACTCCATCGCCGCCGCTTCCGCGTCTGCACCGCGTGGACCCTCTTAGCTACCGCTCTCCCCTATCGCGCCCACACATCGAACTGCCGCCTCCCGCGATCGCGCGGCCACGCAGTAAGAGCCGCCGCCTCCCTCTTCCCCGCCTCTCAGAGCGCTCACGACCCCCGCCCCCCTCCTCGCAGACGCCGCCGACGCCACGAGCCATGAGCGCCGCCGCCGCCGCCCGCCCGCCGCCGCTGCCGCGCCGCGCCGAGGAGCTCCGCCCCGAGTCCGCCGACCCCGTGCGCCACCTCGCCGCCGCCGGAACCGCCGCCGATGACCTCACCGGTGAGCACCACCTCGCCGCCACCTCTCCCTGCCGTCGATCCTCGATCCAACGGCCCAGATCGTGCGAAGACCGCATGGTTGACTGGTTGACCAGTCAACGCACGCTGATTCAGCCGCTGAGTCAGCAGGGAATATTCCCTTTCAAATTAAATCTATTTAGAAATTGCTGAAATAGGTAGAATCTTGTAAAATTTGTAGAAATTAATCTACTTGGCCAAAAATTGCAAATAAAATATGTGTAGATTCAGTAAGTCGTGTAGAATCTTGCTGTACCATTGTTTTACACTTTTGCAGCAAGATTTTGTCCATATTAATTAAACGAGTTAATGGCCTTTTTGGAGTATTTAATTCGTGGAAAAAGATCTGTAACTCCAAAAATTGCAAATAATATGTCCCTGGATTTAGTAGAATAAGGGGAATCTCAAAGTGAATTAAAAGTATAGGCTTACAGTACAAAATTTTGCAGAAACTATTTAGTGGCCTTCTGCAGTATTTTAATTACTCAGGGAGTTATATAATTCCTTTTTAAGAAATTCTAATTGGTACTGTTCCTAAATAGAAAGGCCTACACAGTAGAATTTTCCCAAGATTTTACAAGCAGTATGTTAACAGTAGTGATTTATTTGGGTTCTAGCTCTAGTTTTGAGCATTATAAATTGCATAATAGTTTTCCTTGCGCTAAAATTATTTTCTATGCATGCATTCAGTAGCTTTACTGAATAAGATTATGTGGTGCTGCTGTAGCATCAATCCACTTGTTATGCATGCATCTTGAATCATATTTGTTTGCATATGCTTGTGGATGGTTTGTTTATGATTGCAATTGTAAATTGTGACGAGTGCAACGCTTGCTTGTGTGTGGATTGTTCTTCCGACCGCTACAACCAAGACAAGTAGATGCTACTTTGTTCATGATGATGTTCTACTATTTTCAATGCATTGTCGTGTATTTTGTAGTTGCATGTGTAGGATGATACTACTGCTATGCTATGTCCTATTATGTGGTAGGGCTATCCTTGTAGATGAACCACCGTTGGTAGATGTGCTTAGCCATGCTATGTTGAACGAGGGCTGGGTTACATCACTGAAAGTTGTTTCTAAATGTGTTGGTTTGTGAAAACTAAAAACAACATAATCAATGAATCTCCTGGGTGTGATGGGATTGATAATTTTTGGTGGTATCATTGCGGAAAGGCACCCATGTATCAAGAGAAAATGATTGGCTTCTTTATTCTGTAGCTTACGTGTACAACCATGTGCTAATAATGGAATGGGCGGTTGGTTGGACTTAGTAGGTTGTGGTAACTCGAACCCGCGTATCCAGAGATGTAGAATTTTGGTAGGTTGGACCGGTGCGCGTCGGGATTGGGGAGCTACTTCCCGAATAGTCTCTTCTTGGACTTCTCCCTATCATCACCCAAAATGAGAGTGATGGTACGAGCTGGCCAAGTCACATGGGTAAAGTGTACTAACCCCTGCAGGGTGTATAAACTAATCGATTAGCCGTGTCCCCGGTTATGGACGTCTGAGTTGCTTGGTATTGATTCCATGACATGTTTCTCGCTCATTCTAATTTCATAATTGCTTTAATGTTGTTGGGTTAACTTAATTGGGATCTTTTCAAAGAAAATCAAAAACTGTTTATGAAAGTAGGACAAAGGTGTTTATAAATGCAAGCTAGCCACAGCTCCACCTGCCAAATATGCATGTAGATGTTAGCACTATTGTCTCCTTTACTAGCTCTATTGCCATACATTCCATGTATTGACCCTTCGGGGCTGCTACGTTTTATGTTGCAGGATATTCCGATTCTGAGTAATCGATATAGGCCACGGTACTCCACTCGGCACTTGTTCACTTGTGGGCAATTTGAAGAATGGAGGATTTGCTTTATTTATGTTGCTACCTGAATAATTTGAGCTAGCCTTGAGCTTAGACTTTATTGTAATAATGGTACTCTGGATTTTGCTATTTATGATACACGGATATTTTGCTATGTTATTCATCTTATTCTATTGTGGGCCAATGAACCGATCCAGGGATTGGCATGTCACATAGAAGCCATGGTCTTTTCAGAACCGCGGTGTTACAAGATGGTATCAGAGCCCGTGTGTAGACTGTAGGATCGTGGCCTAGGTTTGGATTAGGAAGCCATAGAACTATTAAAGCTTATATTAACTCTGTCTTTCATCTTATGCCTTTCACTCTCGTAAATTCTTACCATATGCTATTATCACACCTTCCTCTTTTAATTGATAGATGGGAGAAGTCAGGACTGAGTATGCAACCATGGAGTCACCAAGGCCCTTTGCAAGACAGTTAGCACATCTCTCGCAGTCATTGGGATTGCCACTACCCACGTTCAAGGGAAGAAGGCTGTACACCTATGGATATGGTGAGGATGCATGGGAGATCACCACTTTCATCTTCAGGGATGCCGCCTTGCCAAACCCTGTGCATCTGATATACACCAAGACATACTGCAACTGGGGACTTGGAATAAACTTGGCCATGCATGAAGCCCTGTCTCGCCCGTGCCATCATGTCCGACACCTACTGCCAGCAGACTCACCCTACCGTGACTATGGGAGGCGTGATGAAGATGGGAACATTGTGGTTACCCCGGGCGACAGGAACAACATGCCGCCCCGTCGGAGGCACATAGAGGACATGGAAAGGGAGAATGGAGATCTAGCTGAAAAAGTGATGATGGTAAAGGAGATTGCAGATTTTGCCAGCAATGGTATGGTGGTCCAAGGACACGATTGACACCTTGCATGAAGCTGTGGGAGTTCTGGAAAATGCCCTGATAGGCAGGGATGCAACCATAGCTCAGCTTAATGGAACCGTGCAGGAAAACAACCAGAACATACAACAGTTGCAGGGGACCGTCCAGGAAAGGGATCAAACTATTGAAGATATGGCAGCCCAGATTGCCGCTCTCCAAGCACAGATGAATCCACCCTATGATGATGACAATGGAGATGGTGGCAACAATGATGATGATGACAGTGGGAACGATGATGATGATGAGGACGAGGATGATGATGATGGAGACGATGATGGTGGAGGAGATGAAGTTGTTGCTGTTGCAGCAGAGAGTGAAGAAGAGGAGGATCCAGAAGAGGTGGAGTTTGAGATTTCAAGTGATGACTCAGGAGAGGTGTACACTCCGCCGGCATGGTTGAACCGTGGACAGAAGCGCCAACGCATGAGTGCAAGGACCTACCACAACCTCTTCAAGAAGTAGATAGAAGTCCATCAAATAGTCCTCGTTAGGAAAAATCGTTAGGAATAGTCTCGATCGATGTAAAACTTAATTACTGTTAGTTTAAGAGTGTTTAGTTGCTTATTTGTGTACTCCAATATCCCAGGATTATTTGTGCGAATTTTATGAAAGAGTTATGGCAAGTTTGGTTAATATCTGTGTTATTCTTGCTGCAGTTTTCTGCTGATACAGCAGTACTGTACAGATTTTCATATTTTACTGGTGTCTGGGAAAAATCTGAAAAAAATAGGGCTGGTTCGAAACTATCTTTACTGTATGTGAAAAAATCAGCAAAAATTCCTGACGAGTTTAAGTCAGGTAGAAAAATTCCTGAACACTGCTGGACTATTCTGGCAGATTGCTGTTTTTAATGCTTTGTTGATCAACTGTTTAGATAACCATTGGCAACTCTTCTAAAAACTATTTCAGTAGGTATATACTGCTAGGATAACCCCTGGGATGTTGCTGGATCACTTGTTTTTTGATGTGTTGCTTGCTTGAGATTGTCTGCTATTGTTTTGTTGTTGTTTGATCATAATGCATGGGTAGAATCTGGTTTTCGTAGTTGATTATTTCTAAGCTTACCTGTGCTGAACCGCAGATGCCTCCCCGCCGTCAACCCACTGAGTTGGAGCATCTCATGGCAGCTCAGGCATAGCTGACCCAAGTTATGACCCAGTTCATGGAAGCTCAGAACAACAACAACAATGGGAACAACCAGCCTCACGGAGATGCTCTGACCAGGTTTCTGAGGCTAAGGCCAGCTAAGTTCTCTACTGCAACGGAACCAATGGTTGCTCTCGACTGGTTGCATTTGGTCAACAAGGATCTGGTAACTGTTGGGTGCATTGATGCTGAGAAGGTGAGGTTTGCCGCTCACCTACTGGAGGGACCAGCCGCTTCTTGGTGGGACACTTTTCAGATCACCCACCCGCTGGATACTGTGACTTGGGCAATGTTTGAGGAAGGTTTCAAGACCAACCACGTGTCTTCAGGAGTTCTGATCCTGAAGAGGATGGAGTTCCGCAACTTGCACCAAACCAACCGCACTGTGGATGAGTACATTGAGGAGTTAAACAACCTGTCCCGTTATGCACCTGAGGATGTTGACACTGATGCAAAAAGGAGGGAGAGATTCCTGGATGGCCTCAGTGATGAGCTTTCAGTGCATCTACTGGTGGTTTATTGCCCCACTTTCCAGGAGCTTATGGACAAGGCCAGAATCTTGGAAGGGAAGCACAAGCAGGTGGAAAACCGCAAGAGAAAGAGCAGCAATCACCACTCTGGTTCTCACCACAAGTCTCGCGATGGATACTCCAAGCATGGAGGGAGTGACCATGGGCACCATGGGAGACATGACCGCCACCACCATGGAGGCGATGGAAATCGCCATGATAACCACAAGAGCAACCACCACGGCCACCAGGGAGGACACACCCACCACTCTGGAGGACACGGTGGACATGACCGCAACTGTGATCGCAGCTTTGTGAAGAAGGATCTGAGTGAGGTGACATGCTTCAAGTGTGGACAGAAGGGACACTATGCAGACAACTGTCCGTAGAAGAAGGTGCTGAAGCCAACCAACAACCAGAAGGCCACAGTGAACCACATGAATGTGGAGGAGATCCCAGATGAGCCCGACCTTGTGATTGGTAAGTTTCCAATCATAACTCACCCTGCACTTATACTTTTCGATACTGGTGCATCGCATTCATTCATATCAAGGGCATTTGTGGATAAGTATAAGCTACCTACTGAGTCTATGAAAGAGTCTATTAGAGTAAGCTCACCTGGAGGAGATATGATAGCTAGCGCGGGATGCCGCGACTTAACTGTGAGGATTGGAGCACACAATTTCATTGCACATTTGGTAGTGTTGGAATCACAAGGGTTAGATGTTATTCTGGGTATGGATTGGATGTCTATGCATGGGGGACACATAGATTGTGCACAGCGAGCTGTTTCACTCAAAACCCCGGATGGTAAGAGAGTTAGGTTTAAGTCGGCTGTACTACCGGGAAGGTGTAAGCTGAATTCTCTTAAGGGGGTTAGCATGGATACTGTGCCTGTGATTAAGGATTACCCCGACGTGTTTCCGGAAGAGTTGCCAGGGATGCCACCTGGCAAGGAAGTGGAGTTTCTCATCGATCTAATGCCAGGAACAGGACCAATAGCCAAGAGACCATATAAGATGGATGTGGATGAGCTAAAGGAGTTGAAGAAGCAGCTGAAAGAGCAGTTGGACAAGGGGTTCATTCAGCCTAGTTCATCGTCATGGGGTGCACCTGTTCTGTTTGTGGAGAAGAAACACAGTAGCAAGAGATTAGTGGTGGACTATCGCTCGCTGAATGAAGTGACCATCAAGAACAAATACCCCCTGCCGAACATAAATGATTTGTTTGATCAACTGGAAGGATCAAAGGTGTTTAGCAAGATTGATCTGCGACCGGGCTACTTCCAATTGAAGATCCGGGAGGAGGACATACCAAAAACCGCTTTCACTACTAGGTATGGTTTATATGAGTATACAGTTATGTCTTTTGGACTAACGAATGCCCCGTCATATTTCATGACCACGATGAACAAGGTATTCATGGAGTACTTGGACAAGTTCGTGGTTGTGTTCATTGATGACATACTGATATATTCCAAGGATGATGCTGAGCATGAGAAACATCTGCGACTGATTATGGAGAAGCTGAGGGAACACAAGCTGTATGCCAAATTCAGCAAGTGCGAATTCTGGCTTAACACTGTTGGATTTCTTCACACGTGGTGTCAGGAGAAGGAGTCGCTGTTGATCCAAGCAAAGTGACTGCAGTAACTGAGTGGGAAGCGCCCAAGAATGCGGGAGAGATTCGAAGCTTTTTGGGACTTGCTGGATATTACAGGAGGTTCATTGAAAACTTCTCCAAGATTGCTAAGTTGGTGACAGAAATTCTGAAGAAGGAGAGGAAGTTTGAATGGACGGATGCGTGTGAAGCCAGCTTTCAGGAACTGAAGTGTCGACTAGTGACCGCACCTGTTCTGTGTTTACCCGATCTTCAGAAGGATTTCCAAGTGTACTGTGATGCTTCTCGACAGGGACTTGGTAGTGTGCTGATGCAAGATGGGAGAGTGGTGTCATATGCCCCGCGGCAACTTAGACACCATGAGAGGAATTATCCCACGCATGATTTGGAGTTAGCATCAGTGGTTCATGCGCTCAAAGTATGGAGGCACTACTTGATGGGAAAACACTATGATGTGTACACCGACCACAAGAGCCTGAAGTACATATTTACACAGAAGGAACTGAACATGAGGCAAAGGAGATGGTTGGAACTTATCAAGGATTATGATATGAATCTGCAATACCATCCAGGAAAGGCCAATGTAGTAGCAGATGCTCTGAGCCGGAAGGTTTATGCCAATGGATTGACAATTGGGGAATTGCCCGAGGATTTGTGCAAGCAATTCAAGGACCTTAGACTGGAGGTAGTGTCTGAAGGATACTTGGCAGCAATGGAAGTCCAACCAACGCTAGAGGACAGAATCAGGAAGGCTCACGTAGGAGACAAGGAAATAGAAGAGATAAAGGAAAAGATGAAGGAAAATCGAGAAAAGGATATTCGCGAGGATGAGCATGGTACCTTGTGGTATGGAGATCGTTTGTGTGTGCCCAGCGACCCAGAGATAAGGAAGTTGATTCTGCAGGAAGCTCATAACTCGCCATACTCCATACATCCGGGCAATACAAAGATGTATATCGATTTGAAGAGCAGATTTTGGTGGAATAACATGAAGGGAGACATCGCCAAGCATATTGCCCTATGTGATGTATGCAGCCGAGTGAAGGCGGAACACCAGAAGCCAGCAGGACTACTACAACCATTGCCCGTGCCGGATTGGAAGTGGGATAGAGTGGGGATGGATTTTATCACAGGATTGCCTAGGACCAGGTCAGGATATGACTCCATTTGGGTAGTGGTCGACCATTTGACCAAAGTAGCCCACTTTATACTAGTGAAGACGACCTATACGAGTGCAAAGTTGGCCAAGATCTACATGGACAAGATTGTGTGCCTACATGGAGTCCCTAAGAGTATTGTATCTGATAGAGGCACCCAATTTACCTCACACTTTTGGCGCCAGCTGCACGAGTCACTTGGGACTAGATTGGAGTTTAGCACAACGTTCCACCCCCAGCCTGATGGACAGACCGAGAGGGTGAATCAGATTTTGAAAGATATGCTGAGAGCTTGCACTTTGGCTCATGGTTCTAGTTGGGATGAGAATTTACCGTATGCTGAGTTTTCCTACAACAACAGCTATCAGACCAGCATCAAGACGTCACCGTTCAATGTGCTGTATGGGAAACGGTGTCGGACACCATTGCTATGGGATGGAGTAGGAGAACGTCAGTTGTTTGGACCTGATTTGATCAAGGACGCTGAGGAGAAGGTCGCCTTGATTAGGGACAGGCTGAAGTTAGCACAATCAAGGCAGAAACGCTGACGCCAAGCGCAAGGAAGTGGTGTATGAGATAGGTGATAGAGCGTACCTCAGAGTGTCGCCACTTCGTGGAATCAAGATATTTGGAATCAAGGGTAAGCTGGGACCTCGGTTTATTGGACCGTAACTGGTCTTAGCACGCAAAGGAGAAGTTGCTTATCAGTTGGAGTTGCCAGAGGCTCTGTCCGTTGTTCACAATGTGTTCCACGTGTCCCAGCTGAAGAAGTGCCATCCGGAGATGGTGGATACACCATTGAGAGACACTGTGCCACTAGAGGAGGTTCAGCTTGAGAATGACTTGACCTATGAGGAGAAGCCGGTCAAGATTCTAGAGACAGCGGAGAGAATTACCCGTACCAAGACGATCAGGTTTTGCAAGGTGCAATGGAGCCACCACACCGAAGAGGAAGCCACTTGGGAGCGTGAGGATGACATTCGAGAGGACTACCCTCACCTATTTGCTAGCCGCGCCGAATCTCGGGGACGAGATTCATCTTAAGGGGGTTAGTCTCGTCACATCCCAAATTTTAGATTTGGTTCTGCATATCATTCATGGCATTGCATCATAATCATACATGCAAAACTTTCGATTGAAATGATTCGGCAAAACACTACTTTCAAAACCCTATTTAGAATTGCTAAAATGCTCCTACAAGAGGGTATACTAGGACTTGTATTTTTCCACCCTTGTAAACTAGTGGAATTAAATACCACATGATCCTAGGTTGATCTCCTAGATTTTAGAAAAAATTTAGGAACAAGAATCACTCGATTCGGAGTTCGTATGAAGAAGATACGAAGGAAAAACTAAAAACACAAATAGAAAAAGAAAAGAACAAAAAAAAGAAAGCGCTGACTGGGCGAGCTGCCCAGGCAAGGCCAGCAAGACACGCCACAAGCAACCACCGCCGCCTGGTGTAATCGCACGCCGCCGCCCGCGCCACCCGACAGTGGGGCCCACTGTCGGCCGACATCGCCGTCGACTGCCCCGACTCTGCAACCGCCGCCCGCCGCCTCGGACCGCGTGGACCCTCTTAGCCAGCGCATACCGCCTCCCTATCGCGCCCCACCATCGCCGCCGCCTCCGCGCGCCGCCGCCTCCCGATCGCCCACCGCCTCGCGCGCGCCTCAGCGCCTGCGACCAGCCGACCGCCTTCTCCTGCGCAGGACGCCGCCGACGCCACTGAAGCCCATGGCGCCCGCCGCCGCCGCAGACCGCCTGAGCTGCCGCCGCCGCGCCGAGAGCTCGCCGAGTCCGCCGACCCCGTGCGCCACCTCGCCGCCACCGGAACCGCCGCCGTCGCCGCCGCCGACCTCACCGGTGAGCACCACCTCGCTGCCACCTCTCCCTTCCCAGATCGTGCGAAGACCGCGTGGTTGACTGTTTGACCAGTCAACGCACGTTGAGTCAGCAGGGAATATTCCCTTTCGAATTAAATCTATTTAGAAATTGCAAAAATAAGTAGAATCTTGTAAAATTTGTAGAAATTAATCTACTGGGCCAAAAATTGCAAATAAAATATGTGTAGATTCAATAAGTCGTGTAGAATCTTTCTGTACCATTGTTTTACACTTTTGCATCAAGATTTTGTCCAGATTAATTAAAGAGTTAATGGCCTTTTTGGAGTATTTAATTCATGGAAAAAGATCTGTAACTCCAAAAATTGCAAATAATATGTCCTTGGATTCAGTAGAACAAGGGGAATCTCAAAGTGAATTAAAAGGATAGGCTTACAGTACAAACTTTTGCAGAAACTATTTAGTGGCCTTCTGCAGTATTTTAATTACTCAGGGAGTTATATAATTCCTTTTTAAGAAATTCCAATTGGTACTGTTCCTAAATAGCAAGGCCTACACAGTAGAATTTTCCCAAGATTTTACAAATAGTATGTTAACATTAGTGATTTATTTGGGTTCTAGCTCTAGTTTTGAGCATTATAAATTGCATAATAGTTTTCCTTGCGCTAAAATTATTTTCTATGCATGCATTCAGTAGCTTTACTGAATAAGATTATGTGGTGCTGCTGTAGCATCAATCCACTTGTCATGCATGCATCTTGCATCATATTTGTTTGCATATGCTTGTGGATGGTTTGTTTATGATTGCAATTGTAAATTGTGACGAGTGCAACGCTTGCTTGTGTGTGGATTGTTCTTCCGACCGCTACAACCAAGGCAAGTAGATGCTACTTTGTTCATGATGATGTTCTACTATTTTCAATGCATTATCGTGTATTTTGTAGTTGCATGTGTAGGATGATACTACTGCTATGCTATGTCCTATTATGTGGTAGGGCTATCCTTGTAGATGAACCACCGTTGGTAGATGTGCTTGGCCATGCTATGTTGAACGAGGGCTGGGTTACATCACTGAAAGTTGTTTCTAAATGTGTTGGTTTGTGAAAACTAAAAACAACATAATCAATGAATCTCCTGGGTGTGATGGGATTGATAATTTTTGGTGGTATCATTGCGGAAAGGCACCCAGGTATCAAGAGAAAATGATTGGCTTCTTTATTCTGTAGCTTACGTGTACAACCATGTGCCAATAATGGAATGGGCGGTTGGTTGGACTTAGTAGGTTGTGGTAACTCGAACCCGCGTATCCAGAGATGTAGAATTTTGGTAGGTTGGACCGGTGCGCGTCGGGATTGGGGAGCTACTTCCCGAACAGTCTCTTCTTGGACTTCTCCCTATCATCACCCAAAATGAGAGTGATGGTACGAGCTGGGCTGGCCAAGTCACATGGGTAAAGTGTACTAACCCCTGCAGGGTGTATAAACTAATCGATTAGCCGTGTCCCCGGTTATGGACGTCTGAGTTGCTTGGTATTGATTCCATGACATGTTTCTCGCTCATTCTAATTTCATAATTGCTTTAATGTTGTTGGGTTAACTTAATTGGGATCTTTTCAAAGAAAATCAAAAATTGTTTATGAAAGTAGGAAAAAGGTGTTTATAAATGCAAGCTAGCCACAGCTCCACCTGCCAAATATGCATGTAGATGTTAGCACTATTGTCTCCTTTACTAGCTCTACTTGCCATACATTCTATGTATTGACCCTTCGGGGATGCTACGTTTTATGTTGCAGGATATTCCGATTCTGAGTAATCGATATAGGCCATGGTACTCCACTCGGCACTTGTTCACTTGTAGGCAATTTGAAGAATGGAGGATTTGCTTTATTTATGTTGCTACCTGAATAATTTGAGCTAGCCTTGAGCTTAGCTTTTATTGTAATAATGGTACTCTGGATCTTCGTTATTTATGATACACGGATATTTTGCTATGTTATTCATCTTATTCTATTGTGGGCCAATGAACCGATCCAGGGATTGACATGTCACATAGAAGCCACGGTGTTTTCAGAACCGCGGTGTTACATAAACTCATTTTTTTGAACTGAAGAGGGGTCCCGAAAGACCCCAAAGCTGCCATTAATATTCGGTCGGTGAGTAGAATAAGCAAACAGGCCCCTTACAAGAAAATAATTGCAGAGAAGGCCTGTGAATAAGCAAGGAGGACCCTATGTAAAAAACTATAAAAGCAATAAGGTCCCTCCACCATTGCTGAACTTTCGCCGCCGGCCATCTTGAACCAGCCAGGGACGAACCACTTGGCCATAGGAAGATGGTGAAGGCCGACGCAGAGCTCCCAGTTGGCCTCCATCCTAGAGGTTGGATGCGGGCCATAGATGCACGACTTGAGACCTTCCTGGGTGAAGATGCCGCTGGCAGCCGAAGCCATCGCATTGGTTGTTCATCGAGGCAACAGAGCAGCTAGGACATTAGCGCCATCGCGGCTCTCCTTTCCTCCACCCTCGCCTCCTTGGATGGCCAGGTTGATGAGAAAGCCCACGATTCCGCTGAGACGCAGCCGTCGGTGCTTATGACGGGCTCCCGAAAGATGAGCCGCAGATGATGCCTCCCGCCACGAGAGGATGACGCCACGATTCGTCGGCGACCCACTGGGGCAGCACCCATGCGCTAGTGGGGAAGAACCCTGCCCTCCCCTTACCAAACTACTACTCCGCTCTAGTCCTCGCCTCCCCTCGCCTCCATGGCTGGCCGGAGAGAGAGACCAGAAAAAATAGAGCAACAGAGGAAGGGAGGAACAACCTGATCTTGAGCTTATTAGCGGAGATCCCTGGGAAAGCGTCGCTCCTTTATGCCTTCGATCACCGGAGACCACCACCATGACGCCGCCAACGCAAGATGCGCCGGATCTGGCCCAAACAGACCAGTGCCCTACTCTAAACTACCGGCATCTCGCCGAAAAACCTAAAACTACTCCTACCATTGATACGCCCAATTTGCATCACCTTTCTATATCATAATTTACCTCTATTCATTGATATATGTCTTATTATGAGGTATTACTTATGGCTTTTCATTTGTTTATGCATGTTGGATGATTGTTGGAGGATGGACTACCGGAGTCTAGATTCTGATGGAAAAGAAGGCGTTTCGGTGCAATTTCGCGAAGATCAGAAAAATACCAGAAAAATATGGAAACATATTATTTTCCCAGAAGACGAAGGGAGCCAGAAGGAGGAGCGAAGAGGGGCCGTAGGGGGCCCACACCCCTAGGCACGGGCCCACCTGACCCGCGCCTAGGGCAGGTGTGGCCCACCTGCCTGGCTCCCGACTCCTCCCCTTCGCCTATATCTTCCCTACGGAACCCTAAGCCTAGGGGAGCGACCACAGATAGATTTCCGCCGCCTCTGGGGGCGGAAAACGACGAGAGATAAAGATCTCTCCGGCAGACAGATTTCTACCGGGGGAATTCCTTCCCGGAGAGGGGAAACCGTCGCCATCAACACCATCGTCAAGCTAGGATTCATCGGGATCATCATCATCCACACCATCATCTCCACCAGCACCATCATCACCACTCCGTCCTGCTGTAACAATTGTGTTGGATATTGCTTTAGTTCTTAGGGGAAACTTTCCCGGTGTTGATTACTATTGTAGTTAATGCTTGTGAGTGGAACCATTGGATTATTGTTTATGTCCAGATTGTTATCCATTACCATATCATCTTTGATCTTGATCCATATGATGTCTTGTTAGTAGTTCGTTTAGTTCTTGAGGACATGGGAGAAGTCATGTTGTTAGTAGTGAATCTGTGACGAGTTATTATTCAATGGTTTAGTATTTAAGTTGTGGTGCTATTCTTATAGTGGTGTCATGTGAACGTCGACTACATGACACTTCACCATTTATGGTCCTAGGGGAATGCATTGTGTATTTTACTACTAATTGTGGGGTTGCCGGAGTGACAGAAACCTGAACCCCCGTTAGGACACCTTTGCACAAGGGAGCATAGGATCTCAGAGTTTAAGGCTATGGTTAGATTTATATCTTAATTACTTTCCTGTAGTTACAGATGTTTGCAGGGGGTTTAATCACAAGTATGTATTAGTCCAAGTAAGGTCGGTATGTTAGCACAGGTTCACCCACACAACACTTACAATATCATAGAAGAGTACTCAGCTATTTGAAGCGAAAGCACTTGACAGAATTCCCATGTGTCCTCGAGAACGTTTGGTCATTATAAGTATTTCCACCGGCTTGTCCTTTGCTAAGAAAGGATTGGGACACTTGCTCCGTTTGTTCGTTACCTTTGCTACTTGCTCCTTGTTTTGTTGCTTTGTCAGAAAACCACTAAAAATCCGTTTGCTAAGTATTCACAGGGATTTCCTGCTCCATACCACTGTTCAGCACCTTCTGCTCCTCGTTGGGATCAACACTCCTATTTATCGAAAGTACTACGATACACCCCCTATACTTGTGGGTCATCAAGACTATTTTCTGGCGCCGTTGCAGGGAGTGAAGCGCTATTGAAGAGTGGAACTGGTAAGGAAAACTTTTACTGTGAGTATTGCTCTTGTTACTGCTTATTACTTTGTTTCCAATATGGATAACCCACTTGGTTTTCTGTTTGGTAAAACTACTACCACTGCTAGGGTAGTATATGAACCACCTCCCGTTGAGATAGATCCTTTTAATATACCTACAAGTATTGTTAATCGAGTTATGGATAATTATTATATTGGGGATGGAACTGTCCATCCTGGTGATCACTTACTTTTTATCCATGAATTATGCGGGTTGTTTAAGTGTGCAGGTATCACAACTGAACAAGTGAAGAAGAAGTTACTCTCCATATCCTTGAAAGAGAGAGCTGAAGAATGGTATAAGCTGCTGAAGAATGGACAATCCATGGAATGGGAGGAGATGGCATCTCTCTTTTACTCTAAATTTTATCCTCCCAATGAGATTCATAAGGATAGAAATCTTATATATAACTTTTGGCCTCTTGATGGAGAGAGTACAACTCAAGCTTGGGGGAGATTGAAGTTACTAATGCTTAAATGTCCTATTCATGAACTCCCTAACAATATTATTCTCAATAAATTTTATGCTAGGCTTTCTCTTCATAATAAAGATTTAGTAGATGCTTCTTGTGCTGGATCATTCACACTTATGAAGGAAGAAGCTAAATGGGATCCCCTAGACCGTATTTAAGAGAACACCGAAGCTTGGGAGAATGACAAAGGAAGAAAGTCAGGTATAAACTATGATTATAAATGCATTAAATCTTTTATGGGAGTTGATGACTTCTGTGATATTAGCAATGAGTTTAGTCTTGATTCCCAAAGTATTGCCAACTGTTTTAAGTCCTTTGCCTCTTACATAGAAATTCCCAAGAAGAAGTGGAATAAGTACCATGCTCCATATAAAGATGTTGTTAATCATGATCCCGTTAGAAGTACTCAAGTATGTACTACTAATCATATTGTGCCTGAACGTCATGTTGGGAAAATGCCTTTTCCAGCTAAGGTAAAGGAGTATTCTATGATTATTAGTGCAAATAACAAATGTACAAAGAAAACTGTGGAGCCTGGTAAGCATTTGAGTGATGAACCTGTGGTAGCTATTGTGAAAGACACTGTCACTAGAAATATAGAGGATGAGCATATTGTCTTCTGTGAAGATGCTTCTAATATTATCTCTCATCCTAGTAAGTCTAGAAAACCTAGTGTTTCTGTACTTTCTTTTAAAATTGGTGATAATTTCTACTATGGTTTATGTGATATTGGTGCTAGTTCTAGTGTCATTCCTTATGAGCTTTACAGGGAAATTATGCATGAGATTGGTCCTTGTGAGCTTGAGGACATTGATGTGGTTATTCACCTTGCTAATAAGGAAACCATTTGCCCCATTGGCATTGTAAGAGATGTGGATGTTCTCTGTGGTAAGATTAAGTATCCTGCTGATTTTCTAGTGCTTAATTCAGCAGCTAGCAAAACTTGTCCTATCATTTTTGGTAGAACTTTCTTGAACACTTGTGGAGCTATTATTGATTGTAAGAAGGAAAAAAATTTAACTAAGTTTGATGGAGATTCTTATGAGTTTAAATTTTCCAAATTTGCTAAAGCTCCTTGTGAAAACAACTTGCCTAATAAAGATTTCAGGATGGAACAACTTGCTTCTATTGATCTGGTTTATGACCTTGGACCTCTTTTTGGTGACTGTAAGTATGCTTACTCAGATGATAAAGTTGTTGCCAGTGACAGTTATATTGTAAACTTCATTTAAAGTGCTATTGAAAGTTATTTTGAGAGAGGGAAACATGGTTTTATGTATATCAATGATGTTAAGTTTCCCTGTTTTATGTTGAAAGATTTGAAGTTGCATCTGTGTTGTCTTCCTATGCTAGTGCCTTTTTGTTTCAACAATTCATTTTCTCATGATACCCCCATGCATAGGAAGTGGGTTAGACTCAAATGTGTTGGTTATTTGCTTCTTGATGCTCTCTTTCACTTCAAATATATATCTCCTTTGTGAGCATCTTTGAAAGTTTCAAGCCTAACTTAAAGGCATTAAAGAAAAGTACTTGTTGGGAGATAACTCAAGAGTTTTGTAGAGTCTTGGAAGTTATTACCTCAGTAATAACTGCTCCTTATCCTTTTTTTGGTTTTTGTGTCAAGTTCAACTACTTTTGTGAAGTAGAGGAGTTGTGAAAAGTGGCTGTCCTGGGATAGATTTTTGTGTTGTATTGTAAAAATTCGTGAGGGAGCTCGGTACTTCGGATGGATCTGCATTTTTCTGTGCTTGATCTCCAAGTTGTTACCCAACTTTCATCATTTCTGCACTTTTTTATTTGAGCAACATAAGGTTTTCGAAAAAATCAATCTTTACCTGCTGGTATGTTTTGATAGATTTCTGCCATCATTTGCATTTGCCTCTTACAGAAGCTTTTGTTTTGATGGGTTTTTAGTTGAAGTATGTACCTAAAGGTTTATTGTTTTTGCTTACAATAATGTTGTCATTGAGTTTGTGCAAGGGTTTTGTATGAAGGAAATTCTCAGGAGAAAGAGAAAAAGGAATCTGCAGAGTTCGTCTTTAAATAGGTAAAAGTAGTGAAAACAGAAGGTTTGTGAAACCCCGATCTTTTTATATTTTTGATGTTTTTAATACATAAGGGAAGTTACGAGAAGGAACAGAGGAGGAACTTGAGTCCGGGGTGGACAAACCCACCCCAGGCGTGGGCCGAGCCTGGCCGCACCTGGAGGGGGTGTGCCACCCCCGAGCTCCGACTCTGCCTCGTTTCTGTATTAGAACCTTCATTATGCCTTGAAACTTCGTAATATATAACCCCCCGGGTTCCCCGAGGTTCGTGCACCATGCTCTCATCGTGTTTTCGTTTCAATCTGTTTCTGTCAGGAAAACTTATCAAGTTTAGAGTGCCATGGTCTCCGCCGATGACAAAGGCAAGAAGCCCGAGGAAGAAGAACCTCAAGTCCCCAAGGAGGAGGAGATTTTGGTAGGATATGAAGAGGACATGGAGGAGGACAAGCATCCGGACACCCGCGCTACCATTGCAAGCATTGGTTTGGTAGCAAAACCCACCAAGCTTAAGAGGACATCACGGATGTCTACAGGAGGGAAACCTCCGCGTAATAACCTCGCTCCACGCACACTTCCTCCTAGTACCCGTTGTTCTAACAGTGTAGGGAAGAAACACTCTAATAAAGAAGAATTGAGAAAGAATAACAAGGACTGGGATCCTCGGTCTGAGTTGATCATGAGCTGTACTGAGCATAATTCGGAGTTAATTCGTATTTTGACCTTCAATATAGAGGATTTGAAGAAACTTAATGAAGAGTTTATCAAGAGAACGCCACCACTACCGAAGGAGTAATTCGTCATCAGGTTTGGCATCCCCTTGGTTTGTTCCAAGCTTGGTGGAGTGCCGCGATATCACCACCATTATCTTTTATCTTTTACCTTTTTAGTGGATTCATATCTGTGGTAGAGAGGTTATCTTATAGTTTGGTTTGCATGTGGAAGTATCTCTCCTTTAGTTGATTATCTATGTATCCCTTGGTGTGAGTGCCTTTATTGGAATATTAATGAGAAGTCTCATATTTTACCTTTTGCACTTCTTATTTTAGTTTGCAATATCTATTATAGGATGGATCCTGTTGATCAGTATTGGCACCACTTTGGGAGCATCAAGTGGATCTAAATTGGTTTTGTCAAACCGAGTTCTGGTCAGTAGCAATACTTTTTGAGGTTTGAAAGAAAAACAAAAAAAATTTACAAGTATTTTGTATCATTTGTTTTCTTTCTTGTTGGCTCATAAGCTCAGTATTCTTTATTTAAGATTCTTTTGTGTCTTCAAGGAAGATTGCATGTTTGGCTTTATTAATTGTATGTTTTCTTGTTTCTTTCAACTCTCTTGCTTGCTACCCAGCCTTGCTAGCCAAAAACCTGTTTTGAGAAGGCATACTTCTCATGTTTCTAAATCCCTTTGAACCAAAACTTTTGCCACTTGTGTCCACCATATATACCTAGTAGCATTTTTTCTATTCCAAGCAAATTCTCAAGCTTCATCTACCTTTCGAACTAAAAAGTATTTTTTTATGTGAAAACTAGTTAGTAAAGCTCTCACGAACTTGATGGCACACTTTATTTCTTGCCCCTAATAGACTTGAACCATTGTGCCATCGAAGTTGTGTATGCTTGCACCTATATGTTGGAATTAGCAGAACCATGCTGTCACGGGGAACGTTTTCAACATTGCACTTGTACTCTGTACACAGTTGATATCATGCTCTTTTGTCTATGGATGTCAACGGTGTGAAATAAAGAGGGAACTTGTAAGTCCATGGAGTCTGTATCCTATGTGAGAGAAACGCCTGTGCCGCTAGCCTAAGCCATGCATAATCATGGTAGAAACTTGCAGCCTCACCATAGTGAGTCATCTATGAAGCATCCTCAATAAAAAGTTATGCATATAGTAAATAAAAAGATCGCTGAGATGCTAATTGTCTGCTTGCCTTGTCATTTTGGTTATGGGAAAGCTCATGTACCATGTGCAAGGGGTACCCCGTTGGCGGTTCTCAATGATATGCAAATACTTACAATGCCAAGAACTTATGTGTGACCAAAGTTGAGTAGCATGAGAAGTGGCCCTCATATTCAAGGGACATGAGATTCCCAACTTATATTTCGTCAAGCATATACTCCATCTTTGTGCACTTTAACCTTAATCATCTCAAGATGCCTATGATAGGGGCAATGAGGGCTCAAAGCTAGTAAGTACCATAATCTTTTGGAAGCTCTTTATGACTTGTAATCCTTGCTTCCCTCTAAGAAGGGACCTTTCTCCCACTTCCAAGTTGAGTCAGTAAACCTACTTCCTCTCTATCTCCAGCAAGCATTTGAGTTGTTGTGTTTCAAGCATTCATATGGTGATTTATTCAATCATGTTCTTTATCTTCCTTGTTTGCATAAAACTCTTATCTATTGAGTATTTTTTTAAAGCCTTCACTTGTGAAAAACCTTTTTGAGCAAAGAGTGCTCCTGTTATAAAACTTCTACAAAAAGCTTTTGTGAAACTGTTTGCCAGGTGTTCTCTGACCAAGAACAAGTTTGCCAATTCCAATTATGATTTATCTTTATGCATTTCTATTGTGACTGCTGTACTTGGTTGCAAGCTAAGTTATATAATGGTGAGTTGCTTTCTTCTATAAGTTTTGCAATGGTAAGTGTGATGCTTCTTGTTCGTATTCTTTTATCGACACTTCACTCCATAAAACCTGTGGACATGTTTACCAAGCTTAGTTTTCTCTTGGGAACAAGCGAAGTCTAAGCTTGGGGGAGTTGATACGCCCAATTTGCATCACCTTTCTATTTCATAATTTACCTCTATTCATTGATATATGTCTTATTATGAGGTATTACTTATGGCTTTTCATTTGTTTATGCATGTTGGATGTTTCTTGGAGGATGGACTGCCGGAGTCTGGATTCTGATGGAAAAGAAGGCGTTTCGGTGCAATTTCGCGAAGATCAGAAAAATACCAGAAAAATATGGAAACATATTATTTTCCCAGAAGACGAAGGGAGCCAGAAGGAGGAGCGAAGAGGGGACGTAGGGGTCCCACACCCCCTAGGCACGGGCCCACCTGACCCGCGCCTAGGGCAGGTGTGGCCCACCTTCCTGGCTCCCGACTCCGCCCCTTCGCCTATATCTTCCCTACAGAACCCTAAGCCTAGGGGAGCGACCATAGATAGATTTACGCCGCCTCTGGGGGCGGAAAACACCGAGAGGGAAAGATCTCTCCGGCAGACAGATTTCTGCCGGGGGAATTCCTTCCCGGAGAGGGGAGACCGTCGCCATCAACACCATCGTCAAGCTAGGCTTCATCAGGATCATCATCATCATCATCCACACCATCATCTCCACCAGCACCATCATCACCACTCCGTCCTGCTATAACAATTGTGTTGGATATTGCTTTAGTTCTTAGGGGAAACTTTCTCGGTGTTGATTACTATTGTAGTTAATGCTTGTGAGTGGAACCATTGTATTATTGTTTATGTTCAGATTGTTATCCATTACCATATCATCTTTGATCTTGATCCATATGATGTCTCGTGAGTAGTTCATTTAGTTATTGAGGACATGGGAGAAGTCATGTTGTTAGTAGTGAATCTGTGATGAGTTATTATTCAATGGTTTAGTATTTAAGTTGTGGTGCTATTCTTCTAGTGGTGTCATGTGAACGTCGACTACATGACACTTCACCATTTATGGGCCTAGTGGAATGCATTGTGTATTTGGCTACTAATTGTGGCGTTGCCGGAGTGACAGAAACCTGAACCCCCGTTATGACACCTTTGCACAAGGGAGCGTAGGATCTCAGAGTTTAAGGCTGTGGTTAGATTTATATCTTAATTACTTTCCTGTAGTTACAGATATTTGCAGGGGGTTTAATCACAAGTATGTATTAGTCCAAGTAAGGTCGGTATGTTAGCACAGGTTCACCCACACAACACTTACAACACCAGAGAAGTGTACTCAGCTATTTGAAGTGAAAGCACTTGACAGAATTTCCATGTGTCCTCGAGAACGTTTGGTTCTTATAAGTATTTCCACCGTCTTGTCCTTTGCTAAGAAAGGATTTGGCCACTTGCTACATTTGTTTGTTACCTTTGTTACTTGCTCCTTGTTTTGTTGCTTTGTCAGGAAACCACTAAAATCCGTTTGCTAAGTATTCACAGGGATTTCATGCTCCGTACCACTGTTCAGCACCTTCTGCTCCTCGTTGGGATCGACACTCCTATTTATTGAAAGTACTACGATACACCCCCTAGACTTGTGGTTTATCAACCATCTACTACGGCACCTCCCCATCCCCCTCCGGCCGATAGAGCCACTGGAGAGGGGTCAGGATCGAGATGGTCTCTAGTGGTCAATGACCAGGCGGGAAGGGTGTAGAAGAGAGACGGGGTTGGGAGAAGAGAGACGGTCTCGTAGCAGTAGTTCCTTGCTTCCCATAACAGAAACTCATGAATCAACATATATGGGGAGTAGGAATAAGTTTCGTCTAAAACTAGGACAAGTCAAGAGTGCTTTTAGCATATTGTTGGTAGTACATATATAAATTGATTTTTCAACAAGCAGATAGTAAAAGAACTAGGTACTACCAGTAAAAAAAGTGTAGTTGCGACATCAACATAGAGACACCGGATTGTAATGTGAACCCCCAACCCCAGCTTTGGGTAAAACTATGGGACAAAGCCATGCAAATCATTTTTCACTATTATGAAATATGGGTTAGACAAAGATTTTCTCTACTAGACTCTCATACATAAAGAATCCATTATCTTGGATGTGAATAAAAATATTTATGGTACAAGATTTAGGTTAGGACAATCTCACCAAAGATGGTGGAACTATATCTTGAAGGAGGCAATTTAGTAGATTTGCAATTCATAACCTTGGGTAACACTTTATCTGATGACAAGGTTCTTTCTTCAACATTGTCTTCTTCCCTTATCCTATTTTTCTTCACATATCCAATGTAGGATAACACAATAATATTGAGACTTCACATCTCCTTTAAATTAGAAAATATCCCCATGTCATAATCGTAATGTGTGGTTGGCTCCTGAACATGTTTGGGTTTCCTAAAGGTCTTTATTTAATCAATATCCGCATAGCCAACATCAGGAAGATATCCCAACAAACATCCCCTCCCACTCATGAGAGAGGCACTTACCATGCATGCTAGCTTGTAATGTGCTTGTAGATTCACACTTGGTAATATCTTAGTAATCATATCCAAAATATTCATGTTGGTATAGATCTTCTCAACTTGTAGTGACTTGGAATTCGCAACATCTCAAATCCATGAAATCCCACATTAATGTGTTTTCTTCGAGATTTAAAGAACAAATTCTTGGCAATATGAATAACACTTTGATGGACACAAAACATAATGTTATTTTTGTGCTTCATCCCTAGCTCTTACAATAAATTCTTCATCCACAACACCGACAAGCATCAATAGCTAGCAGATATGTAATCACCTTTTGTGGATGGGAATGAAACCAATTTCTACAATCTTGATTGTCATGACACTACTACTTCACCTACATAAATCACTATCACCAGGTATCTAGAATACAACTTCTTAGAATCGGCCTCCACATATAATAATCTAGATATGTATAGCCCTACGATATAGGTTCGCTGCATCCAAAGCATAAACATGGGCTATAAGTTCCTTCGAGATATCTGAGAATCCACTTTCCAGCATTTCGTTGGGTTCCCTAGATTTGTCATGAACCGACTAACTACTTCATATGCATCGACAATATATAGCTGAGTGAAAATTGTGGCATACAACAAACTACCTACTTCTTGTTGGTATATGATACTTTACTCATTTATCCTTTATCATTTTTTTATTGTGGGACATTTAAATAAACTCGGTTTATGATGGCATGCAAGTGGAGAGATAACAAACTTTGCATCCTAAATACTGAACATTGCAAGTATCTTTTCCATGTATATTTCCGTATACGAGCCAAAGTAACTTGTTTGATGTATCACGGAAGATTTTTATGCCAAGTATTCACTTAGTTGGTCCCAGATCCTTCATGGAAAATTATATACCCAATGCCATCTTGAGGAAAACAATCCTCTTCATATCAATTCTAGAAATCAATATGTCATCGACACACAACAATAGAATAGTGTAGTCTCCCTGGAAGTAGGTTCCATCATTTCTCATTTTTTCATAAAAAATATGGAGTGACGTATTTATTCCTTCATATATATAATGATTAGTTGTGGTTTATGGTCACTCAGATTACTCATAAAATACTCAAACTTCTTGTACCACTACCGATGAGTTTACTTCAAGCCATACAAGATCTTCTTCAATCTACAAACCAAGTCCACCTTGCGTGTAACTATGAAACCCTCTAGCTACTCCATATATTATCTTCTTATCTGGATCACCATGTAAGAGAGATTTATCAACAAATGTTCTATTTCTATGTCCATGATGTTAGCCATGCCAAGCACAACAATTTGGATTGAAGAAATCTTGACCAATAAAGAGAATATTTATTTTTTGAAATCAATATGTTTTTATGAGCAAAACAGTTTACAACCAATCTAGCTTGGTACCTTGGATGTGAGTTATTTTTCACTCTATTCATCCACTTATTCTTATTTGACTTCTGTCCCTTAGAAAAATTCATCAAAAGAAAGGTGCCATTCTCATAAAGGACTTCATCTCATCCCTGCATGGCTTTCTAACCATTCATATTTTATGCTCATCATACATTGCCTCCTCATAGCATGAGGGATCATCTAAATCACCCATGAACACATATTCATGTGGTGGATACTTGCTGCTAGTTACTACAACTCTTTAGTTCTTTTCTATTGCACCAGTGCTGACTCAGGTGGATTATCACCACACATATCATCATGAGATAACTCTTCATTGCTTTGACTTGTACTATCTTGGTTAGTTGCATATTCATTACCTTTGGAATCACCGTATCTCCGATGATTGTCCCGCACAAAGGTATAAAGAATTGAATTGTCGTGCCCAATAGGAGAATGAATTGGATCCACATCGACATGAGATGTGGCGTTCTTCGGCTTTTTTATCTTCCAGTATATTTATTGTTTCATACTTGATGAAACACAACATTGTGGATTCTCATAAAAAATTATTATTGTATCCCATAACTTGAAGACAAATGCTTCACTTAGATTGTTGGGATGGTGCATTATTTTGTCTTGGCTTCACACTTGGATATCTCATCCATGGGGTGTACAACTCTATGCCCAAAGGCCTTCATGTTCTTGTATGATATATCCTTCCCTGACCAAACTCTTCAAGGGATATCACTTGGATGCGTTCCCTTCTCATTTGTATGCCCAAGCCCGTTTGTGCCACAATCAAGAAAAGTTTCTTTCTTGACAATGTTCAACACTTCATTGCACATCTTGGTTTTAGCGTGATAGAAACAACTTTGCTTACTTTCATCAAGATACAATCAAAAAGCCTTCGGTGAGATTTGATTTTTCTTCACCAAAATAATTGCCATGGCTAATATAATCAAGCTTTTCCGCTGGCAATATAATTAACATTATATCAGCAACACATGTTTGTCTCAATGAATAAATTGTCTTTGCACATTTGGCATAACACACCGCACGACCAAAAAGTGAATGTTTGGCCCATTTTCTTCAAACCCGGACATAATATGGTCACCAGGGAAAAAGTAAAACTTTTCATTATTGGACACATGGTGTGTTCTGGCAAATGCGCCACCGAATTTTAATGGTATCTTGCAAAGACATAATCAGTTGGTGTGTTTCAGCAAATGGCAAAAAATAACTGTGTCCTATAGCAGACTTTCCCAATATTATTTTACTTAGATTTTTTTTATTTCGTATGAGGTGATAAAATATATGTAAGCACCATCTATGGTAACCATATATTTGTGTCCATGGTTCTGAATGATTTCAGAGACAAGTTTAGAATGCTCTCCACTCTATCCGGAGTGTGACAAAACTTAATGTTTCCTTGTTTAAATGGCAGAAAAAGAAAAAAAATGCGCATATCAATGCACCAATGCTTGTTCTATTTAGTAGACCAAGTAGCTAAAAACTCTTATCTACATTGACTGTCGTCTGAAACTCGTCTCCTTTTCTAGTACTCCCTCCGTCTTAAAAAATATCACAAATTTGTCAAAATTTAGATTTATCTATATAATAAACAGTGGAGTTTATAGCATAAAACTACCAGTTTACTACTCAAATTTACCATATAATACCACTTTAAGTTTGCGGGACAAAAAAACCACCAGATTTTGATTCATTTTTTACGAAAAACACTAAACGCAAATTGAACACTAAACACAAATGCTATAAACTCCTAATAGTGTATAGATATATCCAAATTTATCCGTGTCTTATCTTTTTTTAGGACGGAGGGAGTACCGGATATATTACGGAGGTCAATCTATGAATGACGCCTCCTTTTTATTTGGGCAGTGTGGAGATTTCATCCGTAAACAACCAAGGCACGACATGAGTTTTCTGTGAAGAAATGAACGTGGGACTTCAGATCAATCCCTAAAGCCCCAAGGGCATGCAAAAATCTATTGCCTGAAGTTGAAAACAAAGATGAGCAAGTAAAGGGCTGATGGACCAATGTCCTGGAATTAGCGATGCAAGTGGCGCGACAACGGGATATATATCACTAGTAGGATAACTGAAGAAATGCTCCTGTTGTACAATCAGAGATCTGCATCACACATAAAACATTCAGATGTAAATACACAAAAAAAACAACAATATTCAGGTAAGAACAATATTCAGATGTAAGTACTCACCAAGAGACAGAAGAACTCGACATAGGCAGAAGAAATAACTCCATACTACCACCATGTTAAATAGGAAAGCACCTGGACGTGGGGGCAAGCACCTGGCGCAGCACTTACCCCACTTACCCCACTTCCCCCACTTCCAAGGACGTGTGTGCAGTGCATAAAATTAATGTAATAAATGTACAAAATGCTCTGAATAAATGTACAAAATGCTCTGATTAAATTCACGCATGAATATTGTGGATATGAATAAACACTAGTAGTTAACTAACAGTAATTTACACTAGTAGTTAAATTCAGGCACAAAATGCTCTGATTTTTTCATAAACACTAGTAGTAGACACTAGTGTTTAATTCCATATTGCTGCCCATATTCAAACTCCATACTCCATACTACTATTATGGAACTAATGTAGTCTAGTTGCCCATGTTCTGAATATTTATGAATTCAGAACAATGAATGCCTTCTAGACAACAACAATACAGGAATATGAAACAAGTAATAAAACAAGCACAACCATAGAATTTCAGGCGCAATACAAGTGATACAAACACTAGTAGTTAACTTACAGAATATAAAACAAACACTAATAGGTTCCTTACATAATAACTAAAACTTAAAACAACATTGATGACATTGTTCCTTAAACAACTGCAGCACAACCTAAACAAGCATCTGTTAACTAGGTCACTAACTGATTCCTTAGTTGACAATGTCAACAAAGTTCAGCCCAAGGTAATCATTCATATGTTCTATCTTGATCACAAGCATTGAAGTTCATCCAACATCAGTAGCAAATGTGAAGTCATTCCACCCTACGGTGAAACTGACTTCTTCATGTTCCTTGCTAATGGAGTAGGCACATGCAATGAATTTCTATTCGTCTCCATCTACGTCTTTCCCTTCCCTGGAAAGATGTGTTATGCCCTGTCTTGGGTACCTGTAGCCTTGTACAGCCTCAATAGGCATGAACTACAATAATCATGTATTTTCACAGTTAGTATTTTTTTACACATTAGGCATGCATAGAATGAAACAACAAAATATTGATTTAGCTCTAAGCCTTACCAGTGCATCCCATGCTTGGTTTTCCTCATTCATCTTGTGTATCCAGAAATTCTTCTCATCATTACTTTCAATGATCTCATATTCTGTCACATGAACATCTTTGTAGATGGCAAATAAGATGGTGGCCATGTTCTGTTCAGTGATTGATTGAATGTTTGAGAAGATTGTCCTGTACAGAATGCTTATTATTCCAGAAGGGACATCTCCAATCACAAAGCAAATAGAAGAAATAAAATAATTAGTACTAGTACATGTAAAGAAATAAGTAGTAGTTGAGGAAATAGTTAGTAGTAGTTGTTAGCAAGGACTTACAGGGAGCTTCATGGATGTACTTTTCAACACCATCTGAGGAAATGGTCACATGGAATAAATTGTCCAAACCCTCAATTGGATCTGGATCATATTCAAATTCCAGTACATCACCAATACCAATGTCGTAGACTCTCCACAAGGACGTCCAGTAAGGACCACAAATCAATGTCTTTTCATCAGTCTTCTTCAAGTACAGATCATAGTTTCTGATTGCACTGATGTTGGCAACCAGCCAATTCTTAGGAGTGAAATCATTTAGTCTCTCCCTAAATGAACATGGAACAACCTACAGGATGAATATAACATAATGTAGTTAACTTACCAACCTACATGATGAATATATCATAAAGTAAACTAATGTTGACTGGATGTGAAAACTCACCACACCATCAAAGGGAAACTCATCAACAATGACAATCTGGAAGTTGGTTGCCCTCCTCTGTGTCCTCAGTTGTGAGCAGGTTGTCCACACACAACACAGTCCATTGCTAAAAATTAAACAAGTAATTAGTAACAGACCCTAATCATTGCAGCCATATTACAGTACTAAAGAACAATCTACACATTTCAGTACTGAAGAACAATCTAGACATTTCAGTACCGAAGAACAATCTACACATTACATTAAAATCTATACATTTCAGTACTGAAGAACAATCTACATATTACATTACTTATATTTCAGTCACTTATAATCTGATGAAGGACAACCTTGCTTATATTAAAATGTGGATGATCAGGAACATAATCAGGAACATATATTTCACCCAACCCTAATCAGGGACATAATCAGGAACACGCAAATTCCAAGAAAACCCTAATCAGGAACATAATAAGGACAGAATACCCTAATTTGAAACTCTAATCAAGCAGAGGATGAACAGTTAGAAGAAATAGGGATTTACCGGAGAAGAAACCCTAATGAAGCAGTGGTTCTTCTTCTTTGGGTATCTTGCGGTCACTGTAATATTAGAAGAAGAAAGAGGGATTAGGACATAACCGCAAAATGGTTGGAAGAATCAAGCAACAGAAGTGAAGAAGGTTGGAAGAATCAAGCAACAGAAGAAAAGATTAGAGAGAGAACTAAAGAAATCTTGAAGAACTGCAAAGGAACTGAAGAACTCACCGTACGAACTACCGAGTCTGCAGATGGATGGAAAGAAAAAGAAAAGATTAGAGAGAGAACTCTGAAGAACTGCAAAGGAACTGAAGAACTCACCGTACAATCTGCCGAGTCTGCAGATGGATGGAAAGAAAAAGAAAAGATTAGAGAGAGAACTCTGAAGAAAAGATAAGAAAAGAAGTCTGAAGAACTGCAGAGGAACTCATCATACGAAGAACTACCGAGTGGGAGAGAGGGAACTGCCGAGTGGGAGAGAGGGGAGGTTGTCCCTTCGGTTTCCCTCCTTATAATATTCCAAAGCTCCCACGCGCTCTCTGTCTCTTCGGTTCCAGATATTTTGGCCCATATTTTGGCAGAGTGGGCCTTTGCCTATTACATTCTCCTACAGTTGGGCCAACGGTGGAAAAATAAAGAAACAACAGTTGGGTCTTTGTGTTTTTGATAAGATTTTTGAATCTATTTTTAAAAACAACAGTGTAAAGTAGAAAAAAATTCAATTTGTTGCAACAACTTATCCTTGCTACTGTGAAAAATTAACACAATAGCAGTATGGATTTGTTGCATACAACTGTAAGAAGTATACAGAGAAGTTTCTTTTTTGGATCTATTTTTAAAAAAACAATGTAAAGTAGAAAAAAATTCAATTTGTTGCAACAACTTATCCTTGCTATTGTGAAAAATTAACACAATAGCAGTATGGATTTGTTGCATCTATATTTTCAGAAAAGCCAGAAAGCAAACACAACTGGATCAGAAAACACAAACTTGATATATAATATAAGTTCAATAATAGTTGGATACAAACACAACTGGGTACACAGCCACAACTAGATTCAAACACACTTGATACAAACACAAATTCATGGGCACTAATTAGATGATCTCTAGTAGATGATCCCTAGTTGATGATCTCAACAAAGTTAAGACCAATAAAATCTTGCATGTGCTCTACTTTCATCAATAGAAGTGCTTCATTGCCAATGTTAGCAGCATTGGTGAAATTAGTCCATCCATTCTGAAAACACACATGCCCCATGTCCCAGGCAATGGAGTAGGTGCAGTCAATGAACTCTTCTTCTTCTTCTTCTCCTAGCAGCTGTCCATCCTTGGAAAGATGAGCAGTGCCAAAACCTGGGTACCTGTACCCATCTATAGCCTCGATGAGCATGTCTTTGCCAAAGCAGAGAAAGATCCACAATTGATTTAGTTGCATGCAAATAAAATAATTTTAGATGTCAAACATATGAAATGTGGGAAATTACCAGTGCATTGAAGTGAACATTATCATCATCCATATTGTGCATCCAAAAATGTTTCTGATCCTTTGGTTCATAAAATTCCTTCTCCACAAAAACATCTTTATAAATGCCAAACAGGATTGCAGCCATGTCCTGTTCACTAATGGAGTGGATGTCTGAGAAGATTGTCCTATAGAGGATACTTCTTATTGGGCTAGGCAAATCTCCTACAACTAATCAGAGAGGATGTGTTAGCCTTAATTATTTCCAAAATGCATTGTGAAAAAAAAGATGAGTTATTGTTGTGATACCAGTTTCTTCAACTGCATCCTTCTCAACTTTGTTGGAATGAACAGTTATGTCAAATGAGTTCTCTAAAGGTTCAAAGGGATCATCAGTACATTGGAAATGTACAACATCACCCATAGCAATGTCATAAACTGTAACTAAAGATCTCCAGTAAGGGCCACAGATTAGTGTAGCTGACTCATCCTTCTGTAAGAACAAATCAAATCTTCTGAATCTTGGGCTCTTGGCAACTAACCATTTCCCAGGAACTAAATTGTTCAACCTCTGTTTGAATGAGCAGGGAATGTACTGCAGTTTAACAACATAATTTAGTTCCCATTGCCAAAAACTGTTTGAATGAGCAGTGAATGAGCAGGGAATGTATTGCCAAAAAAGATCAGTACTCCCATTGCCAAAAAAGAATAGAGCAAAGAAGAACTATCAGAAAAACTTACCACACCACGTCTAAAACCATGGCCAATGACAATGTCAAATCCATTAGCTATCCTGTTAGATCTGCCACAACTGTCACCAGGCTGATCACAGATAACACACGTCATGTCATCCATCACCTACAAAATAACATCTAGGTTAATTCACCTACAAAAATTCACCCAGTTTGATCACAGATAGCAGGTTGAAATTCAAAAACTGAGAGCTGAAAAGTCGAAGGAGGAAATTCAGAACCTGCGACCTGAAAATGTAGTAAAAGGATTAGATTGCATCAGATTAAATTAAATAGAATAATAAGATTTGTGTATAGAATTGAACTCACCCAGAAAGTCGAAGGGATATAAGAAAAGCTCTGCGCACAAGAATTGTAAAGCGGCCAGGTTTCTCCTCCTATTTAAAGGTAAAGGGATAGGGGATGTAAAACTGCTCCCCCACGTCCACCACTTCCCCCATGATGTGGCCCATTTAATCAGACACTATCCACTATTTTCCCCCACGATGTGGCCCATTTAATCAGACACTATCCAGACCCATTAATCCAGGCCCATTAAGTACATATGCAGTACTAATCTAGCTTTATTATCACCAACTGGAGCCACGCAGTTGGATCCCTAATTTTGACTGGAATAATCCTAGTGTCCCTGAAACTGAACAAGCAGACATCTCCCTTTTTCAGACTGAATGTTTTGACAACATCTTTCCATCCAAAACAGATAACTGCTTGTCCAGATTCAGTTAGCATCATTCTACAGTACTGAGTCTTGAAAACTGTTGGCTTGTTCACAGCAAGAAGAATAAATTCAGATCCTTTAGGAACCCCATGCCTGGGAGATCTTGAGCATAAGACAGGCCTTAGAAACTTCAAAAGATAAGTATTTGTGAATTATTTTGAAAAAACCTGGAAAACAGAAATTTCAATTATGATCAAATCATACTATACAATAAACTATGTTTCACTACTAGAAGCATGATCAATAAGAAATATTTTAACACACATTACTAACCATTTCTCCCTCTCTAGGTCTCCAGTGAACATGATCAAAGGAAGCTATGATGTTTTCTTCTGTCGATTTCCACACATACTCCTTAATATTAGGTCTTGGTAACTCCTCAACATAGCTTCTCAGTTGGATAACTTGATTGAATGTCAAATCAACCTTGTTTGCAAAAATGCATACATTATCAAAGGATTCTTCACCAGCAAAACCAGGTCCTACATGACAAATAAAGCATTATTCATCACCCAAAAACACTCTAGTAAAACAAGTATAACAGTAAGCATCTGCAGGTGAAAATCACACCTCTAGTAGTAATCAGACTCCTTTCATGAATCTCAGTGGGGCTGTACCTACAGAGATGTGCATAAATATGTTATAAGAGATACTCAGATACATTTGCAGGATCAAATGGTAAGAATGGGTTTAATAAGACAGGGTAGTACTCTTCAATTTTAAGTATCTCAAGCTTAAGTTAGAACCACCGATGTCCGAGTCTTGGTGGTAGTTTTCTTTCATCTGTAAAACTGAACATGCAAACATCCCCTTCCTTCAGATTAAATGCCTCTACCACCTTTGCCCATCCAGGAGGGATGATCTGGGATTTTTCATCAGCCTGAAGATTCATCCTACAGTACTTTATTGGAGATCCTAACTTGAGCTTCACACCTACACTAACCAATTGAGATCTGGCTTGAATACAATGTCTCATGAGGTGTTCATCCATGAGGAACTGCATCAGGAACTTTCTTGTAAACTCTTGACTGAATTCCTGGAATTTGTTAGATAAAAATGTGAGTAATGTGCAGAACTTACGGATAAAAATATGAATAATGTGCAGAACATATATACATACCATTAAACCCTCCAAAGGAATGACATTTGTTGATGTAATTGTGCTAACATAATTCTTAATTGCAGGCCTTGGTAGCACTTCCACATTGCTTCTTAGCTGCATTAATTGGTGGTAATTCATTTGAACCAAATTTCCAAAAATGCAGTTTGTATCAATTGAATCAAATCCTGAATGTCCAGGTCCTAAAAAATGTCAAACAATGTATCATCAGTACCAGAAAATATAGATCAATGACAAGAGCATAGCTTACAAAGTAAATGGTGCTAAACAAACCTCTAATTGTGATCATTAGCCTATCATTAATCATGAGTCCCTCATCCCTCTCATCATCTTGGTCTCTGTAGTAATCATATTCATCAGTGAACCAATTACAGAACTATTTTTATATCTATTTCTAGCATTAGTAAAAGTCAGATTTTTTGTTTAGAATTACAGATGAATTAGATGAACCATTTCAGATATACAAAGAACACTAGATGAACCATTTCAGATCTACAAAGAACACTAGATGGATGAAAAGACATAGAATCGAACCTGCAATTATCTGATTACTCTTGAGAAATCGCTAGGTGACGCGTGGGAGAAGGGGATGTGGCTGCTGCAGTACAGTTGGTGCGGCCGCGCGGATCCATTGCAGAAGCTGCTATGGAGGCGAAACCCTAGCGGCGGCGCGGATGTGCCGCGAGGATCTGCAGCTCTCCAACGGCGAGTGGTGCGGCGGCGTGGACGGAGAGGACGGAGATGATCTACAGCTCTCCGGCGGCGGGTGGTGCGGTGGAACGGACGGAGAGGATCTGCAGCTCCGGCGGTGGTTGTCTGGCGGCGGGTGGTGCGGCGGCGCGGACAGAGAGGATCTGCAGCTCCGGCGGGCGGGTGGTGCGGCGGCATGGAGGACACGCGCGAGAAATTACTGAATTTTCAGAATGTTTAGAATGTTCAGCATGATCTGAACTGTCTGAATGTTCTGTACTTTCTGAACTTTCTGAATGTTCTGAATATTCAGAATGTAATTATTGACTTTCTGAATGTTTTGCTATTTGATCAGGTCCTGAACATGTTTTAGCATTACTGGTTACATTGTTTTAGCATTACTGATTACGTGATGTTTTTATACTAGATGGGAACCTGTGAGGACTATGCCATTGAGATCTCAGATGACAGTGGAAGCTGGATCCGAAGCCACATTAGTAGTAGTGGCATTGACACCTCTACGGAGTGGTTCGTGCCAGATGGTTATGTGCCAATTATGCCAGCACAAGATGATGGCTTTGTTTTAAGGGGTATGTATCTATACAAACTTTGAACTATCTAGTGTGTTACAGCAGTTGAGAAATGGTACTAATATGAATCAAATTTGTTCCTATTTGTGCTCTATCAGGACCAAAAACAAGGGAACAGATGAGTGGGACAAGCAGTGTATGTTTGGAAATGTACTACTGTGTCCATGTCAAATTGAGTTTCTGAAAGAATGGTGCAATGACAGAAGGCCAAAAATAAGGTACTATGTCTACAGGATGACAGAGTCAGCTGTCATTGAGAAGAAATGCAAAATGGTGAGATGCTATTTAATTTATCATGCATAACAGTGTAGTAGATACAGAGTCCAAAAGAATGCTAACA
Organism: Avena longiglumis; assembly: GCA_030063025.1. NCBI lineage: Eukaryota > Viridiplantae > Streptophyta > Magnoliopsida > Poales > Poaceae > Avena > Avena longiglumis. The sequence continues at coordinate 214,590,294 of CP125979.1, forward strand.
GTTGTGTAAACTTGATACTTACACAGGAATTTAATGCTGAGTTCACAACCAAGTACCTGAAGAGATTCCTCGATGAACCAATTACTGTACAAGTTGAATCCATGGCTGAAGATGATCGTGTGGATGTGAGGATGAAGATGAGTGTTAATAATAGAGCAATGATAACCAGTGGATGGTGGACAACTGTGCAGGCCTTCAACATGAAGAAGGATGATGCTATGTTGTTCAGTTTCTGGTTCAATTCAGAAGGTAAGTTGCGCCTGATGCTCGCGACACTCCCATAAGTGGTAGATCTGACAGTACTGATGTTGGGTGGAAGTATGTAGAACTTCTGTTAAGAGTTCTACTTCTTTTGGATGTAATTATCTGATGGGCTGCTAAGTTGGACTGCTAAGTACTATGCTGGACTACTAAGTACAACTTTTGTAGTTGTAAGTATGGATCACTAAGTACTATGTTGGATTATCAGTATGGAATCGCTAGTATATAATTATGTGCTGTGTAGTATCTGTTTTCTGATTATTTGATTCTGTTGGTTATTCTTTTGGAGGCACAGCACAAAGTTCCTCAAATGGATGACCATTTTGAGGCACACCTGATAGTGCCTCAAATGGATGACCATTTAGAGGCATGTTTGGCGGTGCCTCCAATGATCATCCATTTGAGGCAATGTCAGGTGCCTCAGCTGGTTGGACATTGGAGGCAACATCATAGTGCCTCAGATGGATGATCATTGGAGGCACACCAAATAGTGCCACAGTTGGTCACTATTTAGGGCACTAAATTATTCCTCTAAATAGTGACCAACTGTGGCAGTACTAATGATGCCTCAGTTGATATACTTTCAGTGGCATTATCACAGAAAATGTCTCAAAACGTTATGTCTTTTTGAGGCACAGGTCAAAGTGCCACTGATAGTTTAGCATGGAGGCACTGGACTGTGCCTCTATTTTTCAAAATATTAGAGGCACTATCAATAGTGCCTCAAAAGGATAAACTATTAGTGGCACTTTCAAAATTGCCACTAAAATCTCATATTTTAAGGCACTATTTTTCAAAGTGCCACGAATATATACAATTAGAGGCAGTTTGAAAAAGTGCCTCTAAGAAAAGTGCCTCTGATTCCTGGACGTGCCATAGTGCGTGTTGCAGAGATGCTTCCAGCCACTCCAGTCACATGCAGTACACAATTAACCTCGCTGTGATGACAACGACGATCGCTTGAGCAGTGCCAGCTGTTGCGTCTTGTCGACCATGCGATGCGGCAGCGCCGTAGTACTGTGCCGTAGGTTGTCGTCGCCCACCTTGCGGCTAGCGCGCGGAGAGAGGAGCCCCCAAGCGGGCGGTCTTCTGACCGCGTGAGGACCGCCTGCTGCCAGGAGGGTCCGGCTACCCTGCTGCATGTCTGTCGGCGAGACCACCCACAAGTCCTAGCTAGAGTGAAAGGTTGTTTATTATCGACCCACGTATACTTACTTCTATGTATTCCACGCAAAAATGAATGAGATAACTATAGTATCATTTTAATTCGAATCTAGCTAGAGTGAAAGGTTGTTTCATCATTTGTATATAAAAATAAGTATTTTCTATAAGTTTGGGTCCATATATTTGTAAATGTAGTCGCGTGAGTTTCTAAGGATTATAAAGAGAGGCCAGAGAGAAAATTCTTATGATGATGTCTCCCATGATTTAAACATGATCATCTCGCACAATCTCTCCCCCACACAAACACAAAAAGAAAAGAAAAGTGATGGCATATAAAGAAGATTCATGACCCGGGTTTTTTATTTTGATAATCATGACTCAATTTTTTAGAGCTCAATTTATTCATGCTACTCAAACTGCCATCCGTTCTTCTGAACATAGCCTCCTCCTCCTCCCTTCTCCCCTCCTAGGTTTCGATCTCGTGGTTGCGGGTACAATCATCCTCCTAGCACGAAGCACATATAATCTTAAACTTGGAATTTTGTAAACTCAATAGAAACAAATAAATTAGAGGTCCTAGTGTGGTTTATGTCAAATCTAGCCCGATCCAAAAAAAAGTCTCATCCTTTGCAGAAAAACAATACAAATATTTTCGTTAGGTTTTAAGTCCATATATAAATGTAGTACCACAAAGGTTTCTAAGGATTATAGAAGATAGGCCACATAGAAAACTCTCATGATGATGACTCCATAATTTAAGCATGATCGCTTCACACAATTTATGGCCCACACAAACACAAAAGATAAGGCTGGTCATCGTGGAAAGTAACTTGGAGTAGTAAGGCTGGTCATAGTGGGAAGTAACTTAGAGTAGTAACATGTGTATGTTACTAGTTGTAACATCCCAAAAATACTAAGCTTGGATCATCAAGCATTAGTCACCAACATTTAGGGTTAACAAAAACTTTTCTAAATAACATTATGAATGCATGCATATGAGTATGCATGGATTTTGAAATTCTTTGGAACCACCTTGTTTGATTGTTTCATTGCTTGTAAAATGTTTCTTAGGTGAAATAAACATCATCTAAAACATTTCCCACACTTTTCCTAAAGACAAGTAAATCAAAACACATATATTAAAGGAATGGTCACTTTAACCAATTTAACTCCCATGCCTACTTTGGCCGTCTCAAACTTTCAAAACCTAACAGAAACATTTCTGGATCTTTGCACCCCTTGAATGTACTCCTAACAAAGTATCAAGGCCCACCTTGTGATCATCCAGAAACTTTCAAATGCATAGTTTAAATGACAATTCAAAATTGAATCTTCATCATATGGGAAGATCCCACTTTTTCAAAAACCACTCAAACAAGCTCAACTTTCAAAACCCAAGCATCTGCAGACTCACCAGCACCAACCTAGCAAACCCACCAAAAATCTTTTCAAAATTCAAAACTTGAATTCATGCGGCCATTTCATCAAACAGGTTGTAGATACAAATCAAACAAACATCAAACACTATAGTGTGCAGTAAAATGGGCCTAACTTGTTCCCTATTTAGCTCACAACCAGCTCAGTAGATCATCTAGGAAGATTAAACAAGCACTAGCACCACTGTGAGCTTGCCATTGCCATCAATGGTGAACAGCTGAGCATACCCATGTCACCCCATGTCGATAGCAAGCTAGGAGGAGACACAAGCCTAGCCAACATGTCTGGGAGGCAGCCCACCGTCCACCGCCACTCCCTGTCCACCTCTCGAACCTTGCCAACCACTGGACCACACGCACGGACCGCGCCCAGACCGCTAGCGACCAGGCCGAGCGTGCGCCAGAGCACCACCCTCGACTGAAGCCCACAGACCGCGCGCCCTGCATACACAATCCCCACCGACCCAGAGATCGCCGGACATCCCGTTCGCCGCCCGTGACGTACAACCACCGCCGTCGTCGAAAGCGCCGCCTACTGCCAGAGCGTCGCATGTTCCAGACCAAACCGCACCGCCCCACGCCTCGAAACCATGTCGTTGAGCATCGCCAGGGAACACCGCACCGTCCCCTACCATCGCCCATGCCAATAGCCGCCTGTAACATCGCCCCCGACGAGCTCAAATTGCGCCCCGTCGGTCCCCTCGCTCGACTATAAATAGAGGCCACCCCCGCTCGATTTCTTCACACCATGTCACTCCCCTCTCGTCACTGATCGTAACACACCATTCCCAGAGCAAGGCGAGCACCACCTCGCCGAAATTTCACCGGAGCCCGCCGCCTCTGGAGAAGAAGGGAGCCATCGATTTTGTCCACCCCAGGAGCTGCCGCGACCACCCCTGAGTTCGCCGTCGTCGACTTTGTCGTTCGCCCGCCTCGCCGACCCTCGCCAGCACCCCGGTGAGACCCCGGCACCCCTCACTGGCGCGCTAGGTTTCTTTCTCGCCGGCGTTGTCTCGCGTCAACGATGACTCCCAGCCGTTGGATTAGAACCAGATCGAACGACCCACGTTGCCCTGTACCGCTTCGCCCCTCCCTGTCTCACTGGCAAGTGGGGACACCCACTTAAGCAGCCCGCGGGAGCATTGCGCTTAGCAGGCCGGACCAGTAACTTTTCCCGCGCAGCCCAGTGATTTGAATTAAATCTTTTTCTTTTTAATTCAAACACACTTCTGTGCCCAACTTCAAAAATCAACCCAGATTGATTCAGTGAACCAAATTGAATGAAACCAATTTTGTTGGAAAGGTCTGTGAATGCTGAATCCAAGCCCGTTGGATTCAAGTCATTTGGATCTATAGATCATCTTTAGTAAAAATAACAAGGCAGAAGCTTTTCTGCATTCAAACATTTTTCAAATTTAAATCATACTAGCTTTTGAGTTGATTCCAACTCTCAAAAATCACATTTAACCATACCTTTCAGAATATATAAAAATATATAGGTTTACTTGCAGAAATAATGTTCAAGTAATTAAAGAATGATACATGGGCATTTCTAGTCATTTTATTGAAATAAAATAAAAGGGTAAAACCTTATTAAATTGTGACACCACTTTAAATCACATTCCCTTGGACTACAATATGTGGTGATGACATGTGTCAACATGATCCCATGTTTGGTTTGGAGAATATTAAATCATAAGTAGTTTTTCAATGAGTAGAAATTACTTTTCTAAAATAAAAGGAATTAAACCAATCTTTAATCTTGTAATGTTAGTGATGATGCTAGATCATCTATAGGACCCTTTTGTGTGATGATTGCAAGTAGTTAAGTATTGTTTGGTGATTGTGTACATCGTATTTATTTATAGACGCTAGTAGCGACCAAGGATACGAGGAGGAAGGAGGATACTACGAAGAGGAAGCCGAGGAGAACTTCAACCACTTCTCTGCACAAGGCAAGCCTAATACTACTAGTGAATGTGCAAGCTAACCCTTGCAAGATATTCTACTGATGCAAAAAAAACCTTACTTGTTACCATGCCAACTATATGCCTTAAGCATATGTGATCATACCCACTTGATAACCCAATCCTAGTTTTATTTGCAAGCTTCCTACTTTATTTCTTTATCAAAGCTACTTCCTTAGAGAGTACTCAAGTGACTTGTAGATTCTAAGGAGATATTTGAAGGTTGCATAAAGAGCATAAAATTTGGCCTAAGCTAGATAATCTTGAGGTCATCCTGAGGCATGAGATTGAACTTAGTTGAAACTCCACCAGTTTACCACCCCTCATTAGTGCTCACACCCACTTGTAGATGCTAGTGATAAGCATAAAACTTGATCAACTTTATATGGGATTACTTGGTGGAAAAATGGTTATGAAAACCTTGGAATGATGGATCATTCTATTGAAATGTTTTGGACATGTGCTTCCAAACACCTGATGATTTTGGTGATGAAAATGTTGAGGCATGAGCCTTAGCCCTTTATAAAACTGATGGTTGTCTGGATGCGATACCATTCCAATTTTATCGTACAACCACAATACCCGAAGATTGGGTAGGGCTTGACTGGAAACTTATGTACCTTAGTATTAGCTCCCTCACGGCCAAGGTCTGAGCTGAGGCTACCTTGTGAAGATTGTCCACCTGTGCAGTACCCGAGATGACAGTTGGTCATGGTTGGGAGGCCAAACTCACAGGAGAGGTGCTTATACTAGGGCGTGTAATTGAAAGGTTAGGATTGATTATCCGCATACTGAGTATGGTGAATTCAGGATTTGTTCCTGACGGATGTATCGAATGTTGTGGTGAAAGTGTACAATCTCTGCAGAGTGTCAAACTATTCGAATAGCCGCGTCATGATTATGGACGATTGGAGTGGCCATACTTCTCCCCGTCGACTTTTCAAAATTGATTTGTGAAATGAATTGAGACTTTGACTTGACCACAACAGAGTTGTGACATGAGTTACGAGATCCCACTTAGGAGTTATAAAATTGTGACTAGCTTTGGAACTTAGTAGAGATAAATCTGGCTGTTGCAAAACAACCCTAGAGCCTAGTGTCCGAGTATCCAAAAACCCTTTACTGTTAGTATTAGTTTGCTAGTACTTAAAGAGTACTCATGGCTTTGTCCTGGCTATTCCATGGCGGACTATGAAGAGGAGTACCTGGAAGATGGACCCCAGGAAGGTTACGACAACTAGGATCATCTCCCATCGTCAGCATTGCCTATGACCCGAAGATGGAGCTTCGCCTACGCTACCGTTATTATTACGTATTCCGCTGCTTGATGTTGTATTAAGAACTGGATCATGAGATCCCTATTTGTGTAAGAACTTATGTACGGTTGTAATGGATGATGTACTATGGTATCCAATTCTGTTATGTCTCGGAAAAATGGTAATCCTGGGATTGCGATGTATGGCATAACAGGCATCTAGGATTGAAAAATCCGGGTGTTGACAAGTTGGTATCAGATCCATCCTGACCATAGGAGACCCTAGTTAGACTGGACGTTTGAACCAAAAACTTAGTTTCAAAACCAAAGAAAACAAATATTTAAAAAATTTATTCTCATTCTTATCTCTTTGATTCTTTCATAAATCATTCTTATCTCTTTGATTCTTTCATAAAAATTCATGTTCCTCAAAAACTCTTGCAAAATACATAAAATTTTGACACACTGGATCACTCTGCTAACCTACTCATCCTCTATTTTTATAGATGGACGTGAAGTACAGCAAGTTTTACCAATTGGGGAATGGAGGAGACCTTATCTTTGAGAGGGATTTGGACCAGCTTTCGGAACTTCTGGAGCGTCCGCACCCCGAGTTCTTCGGAGCTTAGCTCAATGATCAAGGAGGAGAAGATCTGCAGTGGATAATTGTTGCAAGTCTCCGAGGAAAGATTGAACCTCCCACTACGGAGGGAATTCAGTTTACCTTGAGGGAAAACAACTGGCTCGATGGACTTGCCAGGTCCATGCAGGAAGCTCTTTCCCGTCTGTGTGGGCAGAGCATCAATCAGATCAAGGGTACTCGCTTTGAGTTTTGCCCAAGGCGTGATGCAAATGGACAACCACTGGAAGCCCCATACCACCCCGAGCCGAAGACTCAATTGTACCACCTTAGCTTCATGATGTACGATCGTTAGCAGGTATTTGTCAACTGCCGTAACTACTGCAACCACAAGTCTGCCATCATTAAGACAAAGGATCAGACCATCGCCATGCTAGCAAAGGATCGCAAGTCTCGCCGCCGTCAGCTCGACAAGAAGGAGCGCATCATTGCCAGTCTTCGCCACCGCATCTCATCTTTGGAGGAGACCATCCACGAGAGAGACATGCAATTGGAGGAAAGGGAGAATGCCGGAGAGGATCTTCGTGGAGACCCTTACTCCTATCTCAGCGATGATGATGATTTTCTAGAGGATCAGGCTATGGATTTCTTCACCGATGAGGACGATTTCGCCTTTATCGATGATGATGGGGATGATGAAGCCACAGATTCCAAGGAGTAGTAGCACTTGAGCACTAGCGTAGTGAGTAGTATTCGGTCCCACTGTATCGTAGTTCTCAGAATGGTTCTTAAAACCATCTGTTTTTCTTTGTTGTGGTGTGTGTTGTATTGGGTGTTATGAATGAATGAATGAAAAAGCAAGTTGCTAGAAAAATCTGAGTCAAACTTTAAAAACTTTTCAAAGACCCAAAACCTTAGAAATTTCCCTCTTTTCTCATGATCTATCTAAATCTTCAGATGCCACGTGGAGGAAGTGGTTCAGCCCCCGACCCGATGTTGCAGATTCTGCAAATGTTGACTTCTGACCGCGAAGCTAAAAGAGCGGAACGTCAAGCCAACCTAGCCACCCTGCAGCAAATAGCCCAACTTGACCACAACAACCAAGGCCACGGAAATCAGGACAACCCTGGATCTAAGCTCAAGAATTTCCAGAACACCAACCCACCTGTTTTCACTAAGTCGGAAGAGCCCCTAGACGCCGATGATTGGCTGCAAACCATGGAAAATAACCTAGAAGTCGCTGGAGTGGAAGACAACGAGAAAGTTCTGTTTGCCACCCATTATCTAGCCGGAGATGCCAGGGCATGGTGGAACAGTGTTCGTGCAATGACCAGAGGCCATATGATGACCTGGGAGGAATTCAAGGTCAAGTTTAGCAAAACCCATGTGCCACCAGGTTTGATCAAGAGAATGAGAGACGATTTCGGAGAGCTGAAGCAAGGAAGGACGACTGTAGTGGAATACCGTGACAAATTTTTGTCATTAGCTAGGTATGCCCCGGACGAGATAGACACGGAAGCCAAGAACAAAGAAAGATTCCTGAATGGTCTGCATGACGAGATGCACACAGTGTTAGTCAATATCCCCTTTGCGGATATTGAAGCCCTTGTCGACTCTGCTATCCATATGGAAGGAAAGATCAACCAAGCCAATGAGAACCACAAGCGTCGCATGATGCATCAGCCAGGAACCCATCAGACCCCAAAGTATCGCCCTAACCCATCTCCAGGATTTGCCCCAAGAACCAACAGACCCCCAATGAACCGTCTGAAAGAGCATTTTCCTATCCCTCTGATTTTGATGTTTGATAATAATACACTTATCGATTTAACTGTGTACTAAGTTTATCACAGGATTGATAAAAGGAGGCACAATTTATGGCATATCAATTCCCCTTGCAAAAAACCTCTGTGTCAACTGGTAGTACCGGACCTACAACCGGTACTACCGCTTGACACCAGTACTACCGGTTCCTGTACCGGTTGGCACTGATCAAAACTGATAAGGGTGCGTGCTAGTCAGTACCCACCGGTACCACGAAGTGGCACTACCGTCCCAACCGGTAGTACCGCTTGTACTTGGGACCGGTACTACCGCCCGAACCGGTACTACCGCTTCCTACCTCTAGTACTACCGCTTGGGAGTAGTACCGCAAGGGCGATACCGCCCAAAGCTGAAGAACACTAAAGAACTGAGGCGCCTCATTTTGGTCAGTCTTGGACCGGTAGTCTGCTGCCGGTGATACCGCTTGGGTACTACCGATACATTAAATGCTCCAACGGCCATATATTTCATGGAGGGGTATAAATACCCCTCCACCTACCTTGGGACAAATTGCTCAGCACATTAAAGTCATTTCCCACCGTTGGAGTCCATTGGAGCCACTCAAATCTTCAAGATCTCCTCATCCAACCACCCAAAGTCCTTGATCTTTGGGGAATCGAAGGAGGAGGCCCCGATCCACTACTTCACCAAAAGAGATCTTCAATTCCCCCTCATTTCATTGAGGCCCCCTTTGCTCTAGTGTTTTCTTGGAAACCCTAGTTCTTGTTTTGGTTCTTACAAGCTTGTCTTTGATTGATTTCACAGCTTGCTTGTATTTGGGAGCCTCCGATTCAGTTGTGGATGTGTGCCCCAAACTTGTAACGGTGCCGGCTTCCACCTTGAATGTTGCCGATATAGTGGAAGGTGAATCGATCCCGTTGGGGTGAGATTCATCAGAGAACAAGGGAGGCCTTTCGTGGCGTTGGTGGTTTGAAACCACCCCCTCTACAAACGTAGACGTACTTACCCTCAAAAGGAAGGAACTACGGGAAACAAATCCTTGTGTCTCCGCGTCCGCTTTTCGGTTACTTCTATCCTTTACCGCACCTTACTTATTTACTACTACTTTGTGTTGTGTTAGCTCTTGCATAATTGTCATATAGGTAAATTCACCATAGTTGCATTATCTAGAGAATTTACCTTATTGTCAAACCTAAATTTGGAAAAGAAGAAAATTTTAAGTAGCACCTATTCACCCCCCCCCCCGTTCTAGGTGCCCATACGATCATTTCAATTGGTATCAGAGCCTCGGCTCTTTATTCGGGCTTTACCGCCTAAGAGAATATGGGTAGCCAAGAAGGGGATGGTAGTAGTGAGTCGACCCCGGTGACCATGGAAGATCTTAGAAACTTGGAAACAAGATTGAGCTCTTCCTTGGTCAACGAAGTCAAGAAGATGCTTGAGCAACTTCTTAAAGACAAAGATGGCTCATCACCCCCATCTACTCAAGAGGAACTACCATCCGTTGTACCTAAAGGGAATACTCCGGTATCCCCCGAGGGTATGGTGGTAGGGGACAAACTAGACAATGCTAATTCCTCCACACGACTTGATGGCGGGAAGGGTGAGAACCATGATTCTTGGTACTCTCCTGATCCTCCCATCCCTCACCCTCATGTGTACAGTAGAGGTGACCCACCTAAGCTAGAAGAGTCTGCTACTTTTTCTCAATGGCAATCACTAATGAGAACTCATATGCGCAGCTCTTGCATTGAACTATGGAACATCATCGAGCATGGACTCTTTAATGGGGATCCAAACAACTTGACAAGAAGAGAGGTTGTCAATAGTCAACTCAATGCCACTGCTTTGCATATGATTCAACAAGGATTGGGAACAAAGGATTACCCACACATTGAGCACTTTAGCATTGCCAAGGAAGCTTGGGATGCTCTCACTGTGTTGTTTGTTGGAAATGAGAGTATGAGGAGGAACAGATATGATGCTCTAAGCAATGAAGCCGAAGGTTTCTACATGAAAGAAGGTGAAGATCACGAAGACATGTATCGAAGGCTCAAGACCACCGCCACCGCTTTTAGAAATGTGGGTGCCTCACATGTGGATGATGCATGGATAAAAAGGAAATATCTGAGTGCACTCATGCCTTTTGAGACCACCGACTTGAAGAGCTTACAGGGAAGACACAACTATGATCTCATGACCTCAAATGAAGTTATGCAAGAGATGGCCGCTTTCAAGGTCGCTGCCAAGAATGCCAAAGATGCCCGTGCTCGTGCCCTCGGTATGAGCAATGTGGTCAATGTTGCATTGAAGGCCAAAGTTATGGACTTTGAAGATGAAGATGATAGTGATGAAGGCCTCTCCTTGGACCATCCCGATGACGTCAAGATTTCTCATAGTCAATATATGGCTTTCTATGCAAAGAACTTTTGGAAGAACCCCGCCAAGGACAAGATGGAAATGCAACGAAGAAGCAATCCAAATGGGAAAAGAGAGAATACCACTAGGTTGAGAACTTGCTTCAATTGTGGTGACCGATATCACTTTGTGGCAAGCTGCCCCTATGAGAAGAGAGAAAATAACGGTGGTAAGCTTGTGTTGAAGAAGACTCTCAAGGCACCTTACAAGAAACCCTTCATCAAGAGGAATCCCGTCAATAAGAAGTCGGGAGAAATTGTCTTGATCACTCATGAAGAATACTCCTCCGACAATGAAGACGATGAAGATGAGGAAGATGAAACTTCGCATGGTGTGGCTGCTCTAGCTACCACCTCTACTCCGACACTCTCACTCTTCGATTCTCCAAATGAGAACTCTTCCACCAAGAACATCACTTGCCTTATGGCAACAGGAACGGAGGTATCCTCATCATACCACTCTACTCAATTAGATAATGATGAATTTGATGATGAAATGTCTCTTGATGTTAAAAAGGAATTAATTGCCTTTGATGAGTTCATGACTAACCTAGAAGGTGATGCTAAACTACATTTTGGGAACATCTTAGATCAACTCTCCCATACTCAAGAGCTTCTAGATGTTAGATGTAAACTTGGACATGAACATATGATTGAACTAGAGGCTTTAAGCAATGCTCTAGAAGAAGAACAAGAGACTAGGTTATCCCTTGAGTCAAAACTTGAAGGGCTTGATGAGGCCAATGACATCATTGTTAACAAACTCATCAAAGAGCGTGATCATGCTATTGCTAAATACAAACTGGCTAAAAAGGACAAGATTGAGTTTGGTGTGGTTCATAAAAAACTTGCCGAGGACTTTAGCTTGCTCAACAAGGCCCACAAGGCCTTGGAGAGTGAAATCTTGTCACTCACAAAGTCCCATGAAACACTTCAAACTCAATTGGCCAATATTCCTTCACCTAGTAACTTCATTCCATCTAGTAGCACAACTATTCTTGAAGAGAATGCTAGGTTGAAGGGGGAGCTTGCTAAGGCCACATTTACACAAGGCAACAAGTCTATTGATGATCTTTTGAGCAAGCAAAGGCGTAGTGGTGATAAAGGGGGCATTGGTTTTGTCTCTAAAACAAAGAAGAAGAACAACAACAAGAAGAAGAAGGACATGCCCACACAAGAGACCAACAAGACCTTTGTGGAGAGTAAGACCACAAGTGGTAAAACCATGTCTCATGATGACTTTGCGGGTAGTGCTAACCCTCACTATGTTCTAATGCGTGATCATTATGGTGGTGTGTATGCACAATACGTTGGCCCTTATGATGGTTATATTGCTTGGTCTATTTGGGTTCCCAAGACCCTTGTTGCTAACAAAAGAGGACCCATTGAAAAATGGGTACCTAAAAACTAGCTTGATATTTTGTAGACTTATGCTTACGGAGGGTCAAAATGGGTGATCGATAGTGGTTGCACAAATCATATGACCGGAAGCTCTTCTATGGTCAAGGACTTGGTGTCAAATGAAGATCAAATCACCATCACATATGCCGACAAGTCAAAATCTACGGTAATGGGTTTTGGCAAGGTAGTGGTGGCTCACGACATTACACTCGTGAACGTCATGCTTGTTGAAACCCTTGGATACAATTTACTTTCTGTCCGTTCTCTTGGAAAGATGGGCTTTGCCGTCTTTATTGATAATGATATTGTGGTCCTCATGTGGAGCAAGTCTCTCAAGGTCGCTTTCGTTGGGTACGTCGAAAATGACTTGTATGTGGTGGACTTTTCGGGGCAAGCCACTGCAGGTCCGATGTGCTTATACGGGAAGGCCGATGTGGGTTGGCTATGGCACCGCCGACTAGCCCATGTCAATATGAGAACTTTGCAGAGTCTCCATAAAGAGGGCCATATTGTTGGACTAAAAGAAAATGTTTCCTTTGCCGAAGATCGTGTTTGCAGGGCATGTGTTCTAGGGAAGATGCATGACGCTCCTCATAAGCCCACGAACCAAATCAAGACTAACAAGATCTTGGAACTCCTTCATGTGGACCTATTTGGTACTCCATCTCATGCAAGTCTTGGTGGGAAGAAATATTGATTGGTGATTTTTGATGACTTTTCAAGATACTCTTGGGTTTATTTCTTCAAGTTGAAGAGTGAAACTCAAAGGACTTTTATCGACTTCATCAACTTGGTTCAACGGCAACACAATGTTCCCGTGTTGATTATAAGAAGTGACAACGGCACCGAGTTCAAGAACTACACCTTGAATGATTTTCTTAGTGATGAAGGGATTAAACATCAATATTTCGCTGCTTACACCACTCAACAAAATGGTGTGGCCGAAAGGAAGAACCGGACTCTTATTGAGATGGCTAGGACCATGTTGGCGGAGTTTAAATCTCCATACAACTTCTGGGCCGAAGCTGTCTCCACCGCTTGCCATGCTTCAAACTGGCTCTACCTACGCAAGAAAATCAACAAGACTCCATATGAGATACTTACCGGTAACAAGCCCAACATATCTTATTTCCGGGTGTTCGGTTGTAAGTGTTTCTATCTCATCAAAGGTGTTCGTTTGTCTAAATTCGAGTCTAAAGCATTAGAGGGTATTTTTGTTGGCTATGGTCTCGAATCTCACACTTATAGAATCTATGACAAGCTCTCCGGAGCCGTCATAGAATCTTGTAGTGTGACCTTTGAAGAATATGATGGTCCCCAAGGGGGGCGTGTTGATGCTTGTGATGCAGATGATGAAATGCCTCAGGATGCCATAGGAAGAATGGGTGTGGGTTATATCCGCCCTGTTGAGGAACCCCTTATGGCGTATCGAGAAGAACTATGCTCCACTCGAGTGGAGCCCTCATCTACACAACCTCAACATGCTCCATCTACCGATGAGGACATTGACTCAAGCCAAAGACAAGATGTGGACCCTCAACATAGTGATCAATGTGTGAACTCTAATCAAAGAGAGCTTGGTCCATTCGATGGGTTGTCAAGTGGTGCCAAGTCAACTTGTCAAGGAAGATCCATCCAAACTGTTTTCAGACGAGCTCAAATTGAGGCTAGAAGAGCACTTGATCAAGACCAAGGTCAATCCGTGCCTCCCAATGCAGAGGAAGACTCCAATGATGATCAAGGTCAAGTTGATGGTCAAGACGAGGATCAAAATGATGAAGAGGGTCCCCCAAGAAACAATGAGGAGATCCACGCTCGTCGCGAAGCTAGAAAAGAAAGAATGTTGGAATTGAGAGACCACACCCTCCAAAATGTTGTTGGAGATCTAAGGAAAGGAATTTCCACAAGAGCACAATTGAAGAGGTTCAGTGAACACCAGGCTCACATCTCCATGATTGAACCAAATAAAGTGTGGGAAGTCCTTGAAGATTTGGATTGGTTAGAAGCTATGCACAAAGAGCTCAACAACTTTGAGAGAAACAAAGTGTGGAAGTTAGTTGAGAAGCCAAAGGATTGCCGCAATGTTATTGGAACAAAGTGGATATTCAAGAACAAGCAAGATGAGCATGGGATTATAGTAAGGAACAAGGCTAGATTGGTTGCACAAGGTTATTCTCAAATTTAAGGTATTGATTATGGAGAGACTTATGCACCCGTGGCTCGCCTTGAGTCCATCCGTATCCTTCTTGCTTATGCGGCACATCATAACTTTAAGTTGCAACAAATGGATGTTGAAAGTGCATTCCTTTATGGTCCCTTAAATGAATTGGTATATGTTAAGCAACCCCCAGGATTTGAGGATCCCAACTTCCCAAACCATGTCTACAAACTTGATAAGGCGCTCTATGGGCTCAAGCAAGCCCCACGCACGTGGTATGAGCACCTTAGAGAATTATTGTTTGACCGTGGCTTTGAGGTTGGGAAAATCGATCCCACTCTTTTTACTAAGAGGGTTAATGGGGAGCTTTTTGTATGCCAAATATATGTTGATGATATTATCTTTGGCTCATCTAACAAAGCTTTCAATGATGAATTCTCAAAGCTTATGACTAGTAGGTTCCAGATGTCCTTGATGGGGGAGTTGAAAGTATTCCTTGGCTTTGAGATCAAGCAAGTTAGAGGAGGAACATTCTTCAATCAAGCCAAGTATACTCAAGATATGCTCAAGAGATTCAAAATGCAAGAGTTGAATGGAGCGCCAACTCCCATGGCAACAAAGACTCATCTAGAACAAAATCCAAATGGTAAAGATGTGGATCAAAAGGTATACCGGTCTATGATTGGTTCTTTGCTTTACCTTTGTGCATCTAGACCCGATATTGTGTTGAGTGTAGGTGTGTGTGCAAGATATCAAGCGTCCCCTAAGGAAAGCCATTTAATGGCGGTCAAGAGAATCTTTCGATATTTAGTTCATACCCCATTGTATGGTCTTTGGTATCCTCAAGGCTCAACATTCGCTCTTTGTGGTTACACGGATTCAGATTGGGCGGGAGACAAGGATGATAGAAAATCAACATCCGGGGCTTGCCAGTTCCTTGGTAGGTCCTTGGTATGTTGGTCTTCTAAGAAGCAAAATTATATCTCTCTCCACCGCTGAAGCCGAGTATGTTGCTGCTGCTAGTGCTTGCACCCAATTGCTATGGATGAGGCAAACTTTAAAGGAATACGGTGTCCATTGTGACAAAGTGCCTCTTCTATGTGACAATTAAAGTGCCATCAAGATTGCATACAACCCGGTGGATCACACGAGGACAAAGCATATTGAGATTCGACATCACTTCATTAGAGATCATGTTGCTAGAGGTGATATTGATCTATCCTATGTATCAACCAAAGATCAACTTGTCGATATCTTCACGAAGCCACTTGATGAAGCAAGGTTTTGCTACTTGAGGAATGAACTAAATATCGTAGATTCAAGGAGTTTGACTTGATTATCTTGCACTCCCACCTAATTCTCGACCCATGTTAGGTTTAGGTGTAGGCATGGACATAGGGGGAGTGCGGTCCTAATTTATTGGACTATCCCTCCCCCCATTATGCGCAAAGTAAACAAAATCATTCCTCTTAATATCATTTTGTGATATGTGAGCTCAATGATGAGTTTCGGTAATGGACCCAAGATATATCTTCCTGGTGCCAAGCCGAGTATACTCAAATATGGTGTCCTAGGACACCGCCCCCTCTCAATAGAGAGGTTGATGTGCTTACTCGTGTTTGTCACCTAGTTGAATTGGTTTTCACTCATGATTGTCTTCTATTTGAATTGTCATCATCATTCTTAGTCTCATGCACTCTAGTTTGGCATTTATTTGTTTCTTCAATTGTTTTTAGAGTGCATGTGCTTCTCAACTCACTTGTCTTAACCCAAGCCTCCGTACTCCCTCACGAAAACCCCCTCTATATCCGCACAAGAATCATCCTTGATCCCTGGCTTTGGACTCAGGTGGGACCGGTACTACCGGATGTGCGAGCGGTACTACCCGACCTGGGAAGTTCCCAGATCGTCTCCTGGAAGAACTGCTCCAGGAACGGTACTACCACCCACATGTCCGGTCCTACCGGTCACCGGTACTACTGGTCGTGGAACCGGTACTACCGCTTACAAGCGGTAGTACCGCTGTTATCGCCATATTTTGGCCAAAGAAGGAGATGGGCCGTGATCAAGATGGGCTTGGAAGATACGTATATTCAACGTGTTGTTGAATCGGCCTTGTACGTGGATTTGGGCTAAATTGCCCGTGTATCTTGTATCATAGTAGGTTCCATTTCAGTTTAGGTAAAGATAGAGTTGTAGAGTTATTCCAAAGATAGAAAGTCTCCGGACTATAAATATGTACCTAAGGTTATCGAGAAAAGGAGGAAAATCACGTTCACAACAAACATAATCTCGGCGCATCGCCACCCCTTGTTTCTAGGGTTTCTTTCGGGTAAGTGTCATGCTGCCTAGATCGCATCTTGCGATCTAGGCAGTATTTTTACTTATCGTTATTTGGTGTTACTGCATCGAATCCTTGTTGATGGCGAGTAACACTACTATCATAGATTTGTTGAGGCTAGCATCGGTCTCGCTCGTTATAATTGTTTAAGTTATCGCCTCTAGTTACCTCGCTATCTTTGCACCTTTTCCCAAGTGCAAGGGTAGCATCTTATGATCTTTATTCATTGATTCGATCGTTATGGATATGCCTTGTTCACCAAGGTTTAGTTTGATATCTACGTAGTCGGGCCTTGCAAACGGGTTGAACGATCCAAGTAGTACGTGGGGCGTGGTTTACTAGTTCTAGAAGTTGTTCCGGTAATTGACTTTACGTCGGTTGTTAGGCCTCCTCTAGGTTAGTTTTCTATCATCTTTTGTATCTACCGGCTCAATTACGTGTAGGACGTTCGATTACGTGGTGAAAACGTTAAACCGTAGATCGATTTAACTTGTAATGATAAAGCAAAACCCCATGTTATCGTAAATCTAATGGAGAACCATGGGATAATCGGCTCTAGGAGCCGATTCACGAAACCGGGCCGCAGTCACGGCTCGAATTTTACGATACTTGTTTACCATGCAGAAATCAATCGAGCAATCCTTCACCTTCTGACCAGGTATAGGTCGTGGCATCTCGAACCAAGACAGGGCGTCTGCCGGAGTTTTGCGGGCGTTGCCCGAGGACCAGGCCCACGGCGATTCCGAGCCTCCGGCTCTTCGTGTTGCTCGTCGCTGCTCGCCGGTGGGTTTTGGCAGGCAACACATTCTGGCACGCCCGGTGGGACCTTCAACAACATCTGCATCAACATCCGACGCTGAGATGGGGGACAGACCAGTCACTTACGACGAGCTGCCTGAAGAGCATAAGGCGAAATACGACGAGATCAGAGCTCTCTTCGAAGCCGATCTCATCGGCTCTTTTGAGAGGACCCGTAAGCATGGCATCAAGTGGAGGGGGTTCTCACCCGAGGGTTCTCTTGATGAGGTGGATCTGTCTGTTCCTTCGGAGGAGCGCACCAGAGCTCTGCGACAGGAAGTCAACTACATGGTGGCTCATTCTCTTCACCGCCATTCTGAGAGCCTGGTGAACGCTTTCGAGCGGATCGCAGTTCGCGTAGTTCAGGAGATCATGAAACATCAGTACTCTCCGTGGCCTACTCGGGACTCACCAGGAGAAAGACCGCCTGCAGACCGCCGCTGCCATTCACACTTGCAGCTCCGGGCCCCGGGGCAGCGGACGTCGTCTACAAGGTCGGAGGCGACCAGGCGATGCGATTCTGTTTGAACCACCTAAAGAAATCCCACATGGATATGTGTGCACTTACGTGCGGATCGCAACAACCCGACACGCACCAACCAGGTTGCAACGCAGGGGTTTCTGGCAGGAGTTCCCGGAGCAGGGTTCCAGCAGCGTTCGAGCAGCGATGTGCAGGATGGACGCCGACAAACAAAGCGTGGCTAGCCAAGTATGCCAATCGAACGAGTCATGAGAATCTAGCCCTGCAGCTCAAACAGTGGAGCAAATCCGTACCATCTTGAGAGACCAGTTCGACCGTGCGAAGAAGAACAATCGGCTATTCAAAGCCGTATCCCAACGAAGTTTGATCGATTCGCCGCCACCCAAGTATCGGCTCCCGAGTTCTCAAGGTTTAGCGGATCGGAAGGTCAAGCTCGATCGAGCACGTGAGCCGATACTTAGCACGATTAGGCATGATTTCAGCATCGGATCGATTCGCGTAAGGTTCTTATGCAATCGCCGACAGACCAGCTTTTGGGTGGTACACCTCGCGCCACTGATTCGATTCAGACTGGAAGCAACTGGAAGAGTAGTTCCACATCCAAGTATCATTCAGAGGCTACCGAGGCGGCATTGCGACTGCAGTGCGGCGAAGCGGGGAAATCGTAGCCGAGTACATCCAGCGGTCAGACCGTCAAGAACCGATGTTACTCAGCTCGTTTAAGCGAGGAAGAAGCAATCGATCTAGCGTTGTTGGGTCTCGGCACCCATCAAGGATCGCTTTCCAAGTAGAGTAAAACTCATTGGCGCACATGGCCCGAAGTCGACAATGTATGAACAGCGCCACCACGAGTTGTACCAAGACAAGTTCAAGCGTCCGATAGGCCGGTCGTCTGAAGAAGAAGATCCTACACAAGACCAGGAGGTGGCCGTGGTGAATGGGCTCGGCGAGATCTGTATCCTGCAAATGGGTGAAACAAGGGCCTGCAAAAGGGTTCGACTTGATGTGAGCAAAGCCGGCAGATATTCGATTCATCTTGAAGGAGAAGCGGTGAGGTTACCCAAGGCCACAAAATCCCTACGGCTCAGAAATGAACGGAGACCATCGCAAGTGGCATCACTCGCTCACCCACACCACCAATGATTGCAAGAGCTACGCCGCGATCCAAACGGCGATAGAACAAGGCCGTCGATCCTTGGGCGATTCGCCATGAAAGTGGACACAAACCCATTCCCGGCGTCAACATGGTAGAACTCGGTCACTCATGAGGCGTCACTGGATTTCGTTCGATGTTAATATGGCAGATCCGGGTACCACCATGACACGCATAAGGAGGAAGGTGGGCTCTCGGGCAAAGAAAGAGGCTGGTCCACGGCGCCCAGCCATAATAATGACAAAGGTATTTAGAGAACGGTGAGGAGAGTGCGATATCGAAGCCACATTCCACGCATCTCCTTAACAAGTATGAGCGCCAAGATGACCAACGTCGCCAAGAATGGAGACAATGAAGGATATGAGCACCTCGCTAGGGACCGTCAAAGAAAAGGAAGGCAGACAAACATTGGGATTGTCCTTTCTTCAAGTATTGCTGGGATGCGGAATGAGCCGATTGCCTACAATCGACAACCGCCGGAATGTGGACAGCGAGAGGAGGACACGGGCCGATTTATGTTCAACGTCTAGGGCCTCTCCACCTCGAGTCAAGCATAGGAGTCCGCTCGAGCAAAAGACCTCGAAGCCAAGGGATGACAAAGAAGAAGACAGATATCACCGTCCAAGGTGGTGTCAACGGACTCAGACACACCCAAAAGCGAGAGTGCAGCTGCGTAACTTGGAGGAAGCCGAGCGCAGATATCCACGCTTTAAAGAAAGCACGCCCGATCCGCCGTTAAAATTAGGCAGAACCTTGGAAACGGAAGACCGCCCGAAAAGGAAAGAGTGGCGCCCCAAACCGGTAAAAGCCGATGCAAAGACATCGGCTGGCACAAACATGGTGTTCATACTTCCGTCAGAATTCTGCGCGCCAAGAACCAATGAGCTACCAGTGGCACAGTTCGACTACGGCCCACGGCCGGTTATCTTTGAGAAGCCACGTGAGAAGGGTTACAAACATCTGAAAGCCCTGTACCTACGAGGTTACATCAATGGGCAACCTGTCAGCAAGATGTTGGTGGACACCGGAGCGGCAGTCAATATAATGCCATACTCCATGCTACGGCGTTTGGGACGCTCCACTGCAGATCTGATCAAAACCAACGTCACGCTAAGCGACTTCAACGGCCAGACTTCGGAAACGCAAGGCGTACTGAACGTGGATCTGACCATGGGCAGAAAAACCATCCCCACATCATTCTTCGTCGTGGACAGCAAAAGCACCTACGCTGTCTTGCTAGGGAGAGATTGGATTCACGCTAATTGCTGCATTCCGTCTACGATGCACCAGTGCCTAATACAGTGGGATGGAGATGAAGTGGAGGTCATCCATGCAGATGATTCTATCGAGATCTCCATAGCTGGCATGAACGTCTGGGAAGTAGAAGACCAAGAGCCGATCTCTGGAATCAGTCTAGATGGCTGTGAGCGCATTGAAGCTACAAAAAACGGGGTGAGGCTGGTCTTATCCACGCGGCAGAGTAGAAAAGTCCACGATCATGGTACGGCCGATCCTGCGATCGCCACGAAAATAAAAAGCAGCAATCATCGACAAGCGAGATCACGTAGTCGTGGCGAGAGATGCCTGCCATTGTAAAACAATAAGGTGTAAACCGTCCTTGACTAATGCAATCAAAAGGGGCGATTCAGGCAATCGCCCAAATTATTTTGTTATCCTCACCGCTTGCCTGTGTTTAGCATCGATTTGACAGTGATGGAAAGCTAGGGTATGGGTTTACATCCGATGAACTAGAAGAAATCGACATTGGTCCCGGGATAAGCCGACCAACATTTATCGCAGAAGTTAGATCCAGTCTGCGGTCCGATGATAGCCTGTTGAAAAATATCCGATCGCTTCGCTGGGATTACGAGAGATGCCAGGTTGACAGAGCATCATTGAGCATCGACTCGCTTAAAAGGATTTCGCCATTCCAAAGAATGAGCACGACGGATGAAGGCGAAATTCGGAAGAAGTCAAGAAGGAGGTCGAGAAAATGTTGACCAAGTTAATCGTGCCATGCGGTATGTTGAGTGGATTTCTAGCATCGCACTAGAGAGAAAAAGGATGGTCGTTGGCGTGTTGCCATAGATTTTCGGGATCTCAAGAGCTACCCCAAAGGATGAGTATCCGATGCGGTGGCGACGTTAATCAACGCAGGCCGCTCATAAGATCTTGAGCTTCATGGATGGCAATGCCGTTACAACCAAATTTTATGGCTCCGAAGACATACACAAGACTACATTCAGGTCCTGTGGTTGGTGGGGTTGTTTGAGTATGTAGTCATGACGTTTGGATCAAGAATGCCGCGCCACGCACCAAAGAGCCATGAATTATATTTTCCATGATCCGATCGGCAAGTGGTGGAAATTTACATCGATGACGTGGTGGTCAAGTCTGCCTTGCAAGGACACTTGGACGATCTGCACGCGTCTGGACCGAACAAGAAAATTCGACTCTGGATGAATCCAAAGAAGTGTGCCTTCGGGTGACGGTCGGTTCTTGGGTTTTTGGTCCATGAACGAGGAATTGAGATCGGCTGAAAAGTCGAGGAGGCACGAACAATGAAGCCACCTACCACAAAGAAAGAACTGCAGTCTCTCATCGGCAAGATCAACCGTCGGAAGATTCATCTCCAATATGTCGGGAAGAATAGAGCCGTTCATGGACCGGTGAAAATTAAATATGACGAGGAATTCGGGGGCGACAACAACGAGCCTTGACGAGATCAAAGAATATCCGAAGCCGCGGTGTTGGTTCCGCCCATACGGACAGCATCGTTCTACATTTACTTGTCGATGGTCGACACGCCCATCGCCTCGGTGGTGGTGCAAGTTTATGATGGGCTGGAGCGAGTCGTTTTACATCAGCAGAAGGATGCTTTGACGCAGACAAGGTATCCTGATATCGATAAGTTGTGCCTCTGCCTGTTTTTCACCTGCACCAAGCTGCGCCACATTTTGCTATCAGCGGAGATTATCATCATATGCAAATCAGACGTCATAAAGCACATGCTGTCGGCTCCTATGTTGAAAGGCCGACTGGGCAAATGGATGTTTGCATTATCGGAGTTTGACATCCGGTATCAACCCGCGAAAGCAGTTAAGGGACAGGCGTTGGCCGACCTTATCGCTGAAAGGATCAACACTAATATAGCAGCATTGTCTATACGAGCGTGGGCTATGTTTTTCGACGGATCGGTTTGTGACGATGGGTGTGGCATCGGCATGCTACTCGTGTCGCCTCGGGGGGCAACATTTTCCTTCTCCATCAGGTTATCTGCCCCTCGTACCAACAACGTCGCTGAGTACGAGGCGATACGCAAGGGAATGGAATTGCTCATCGAAGCTGGAGCGTAAAAGGAAATTTTGGAGACTCCAAGTTGGTGATTTCCCAACTCACGAGGAATACAAGTGTGAGAGCGAGTCCCTCTTCCCATTATGGCTGACCGCCGTGAGTCGATGGCGCATTCGATACATAAACTTCACCGATCCCGCGGTCGCAGAATACCGAGGCGAATGATCTTGCACAAATGGCTTCAGGCTACAAGGATGTAGCAGAGGGAGCCGATGTTCAGGTACAGTTCCTGGAAGCTGACGACTGGAGAGCCGATATCTTCAATTACTTGAAGGATTCGGCTCGGGGGGCACCTAAACGGATAAGGTACAAGGCCATGAAGTATGTGCTTATTGGGGATGACATGTTTTACAGGACTCTGGAGGGGTTATTGCTCAAATGCCTGGGGACAGCCGAGGCCAATCGGCTCCTACACGAGGTACACGAAGGCGCCTGTGGAACTCACCAATCAGCTCACAAGATGAAATGGTTGATCAGGCGATCGGGGTTTTATTGGCCCACCATGCTTGAGGACTGTTTCAAGTACTACAAAGGGTGTCAAGCATGTCAGAAATTTGGGAAAATTCAGATGGTACCCGCGTCAGCAATGAACCCCATCATCAAGCCTTGGCCATTCCGAGGTTGGGGCATGGATATTATTGGCAAAATCAATCCTCCATCAAGCAAAGGCCACATGTGGATTTTGGCCATCACTGATTATTTCACTAAATGGGTGGAGGCTGTCCCGATGAAATCAGTAAACTCAAAGGATGTTATCAACTTTGTGAAAGAACATGTCATCCATAGATTCGGGATTCCCCAAACTATCACGACCGATGGAGGTTCGGTCTTCATTTCTCACGAGTTTAGAAAGTTCTGCGAGGTCACGGGGATTAAGCTGATCAGATCATCTCCATACTATGCTCAGGCAAATGGGCAAGCTGAAGAATCCAACCAGAGCCTCATCAAGCTGATCAAGAGAAAAGTCGATGAGCACCCTAGGCGTTGGCACGAGGTTTTGTCAGAGGCGTTGTGGGCTTATCGCATGTCATGCCATGGAGCGATAAAAACCTCGCCATACCATCTAGTATATGGACAAGAAGCCGTATTGCCCTGGGAAATTACGGCTGGATCGAGACGTGTCACTTTTTGACAATCTAACAATGAAGAATATGCAACCCCGATGAGTGACGGTGTTGAGGATTTAATCGAGCTCAGTGGTCGCTTGAGAAAATCAAAGAGAACAAGGCCAAGGTAGCTCGTGCATATAACAAGAAAGTGAGGCCAAAGGAGTTCCACGTTGGTGATCTGGTATGGGAAGCTGTGTTGCCATTAGGGACTAAGGATGCAACATATGGTAAATGGTCTCCAAATTGGCACGGGCCGTGCAGGTCGATCAAGTTTTAAGAGGAAAGCATACATGCTTGAGGAGTGACGCGTAAAATTCCCGATGGTCAACGGTCAACATCTCAAGAAATATTTCCCAAGCATGTGGGATGATGGACAGTAAAATATGGGGGCCGATACATGAAATCGGCCAAGTAAAAAGCACGTCAGACGTTGGACAGTAAAAATGTGGGGGACAATACATGAAATCGGCCAAATGAAAGCAAAAATATATAGCCGATGCACGGTCATCGACTCTAGAGGTTCACACATGTTACAAACAGTGCGGTTTACATACGAGCATCAAGAAATGCTTCAAGGCGTGGGCGTCGGCCACGGACACGATCCACCTCGGCGATCTCGGCATTATCTTCATCCTTGCCCGTCACTAGCTGCTTGTTCAGGCACGATTTCGCCAGATCGGTCTTCGATTGGGCTTTGAGGCTTTCGCCTCGCCTTGGGAACAGGCGATGGATTCTTCCTTGTTGCGAATGAGCTGTTTAGTCGCCGGACCTTCTCTTCAAGATCTTCCAGCTCCTTTTCAGGATGCGAGCTCGGCATCGAGAGGTGTCGGTTTGGCATCCAGACGCCTTTTCTCGTTGAGCTGTTGGCATCTGTCTGCGATATTGGCCTTCAAAGGAAGTTGGGCGTGGCAGATCGATCCTCTCACGAGCTAACTTCACCCTTGACCCATAGAAAGACAGGTCACAACTGGCCAAAGCTTCACCGCAATGCTACCGAGCTGGTCTTTTATTTCAGCGACGCTCTTCACCTCCTCGAACCCTCGATCAACTCTTCGATTGGGGAGGACAGCAGGCTTTAAGACGCTGGAATTGAGGTGGAACAGCCTGGCTCGTGGCTCATCATCGGCATGAGAGGGAGTTGGTTCGATGGATTCGGTCGAACGTCGGCAAACCTGAAATATCACAACCCCGCAGCCGAAAAGGCGTCAGTATGCATCCAAACATGTAAGGATGAGCCGAAAGAAGCTAACGTACCTCTCCTAAGATCGGGGGGATAGCCGATGAGGAGACGATCGGCTTGTGTGTGGTTGCTGGGGGCTTGGCCGGAGTGGTAGCCGTTTCATCTGCACCTTCGGGGATTCCTAGGTCCGGTTTGGCTAAAGGCATCGGCGCTGCCCCAGCTTTCCCACTAGAAACGTCAGTCGTCTGCATGGAAGGTGTTTAGCCGATATAAATGATGATTAATCGGCAGATAAAAAGAAGTAAGTGGTAAAAGCGTAAAGGGTGATGATTTTCGAAACCTCCTGGCTCGACGAAGAAGCTTGCAGTCCTTTGCGGGCTCTCTTGGGACCCACACCGCCACGCCGACCGGGTGCTCGGGGCAGAGGTTCAGAAAAGACCTTTTCACGAAGCCGCTGGTGATGAATCTGCTGGCTCGGTGTGATGGTCCTCTCGAATCTGTTGGGTCCGGTTCTCCTCGATTGGTCCGAGTGTTCTCGCCGGAGGTGTCTTCGGAAGCCCGTAAAGAGGAGAACCGGTGAGCACAAGCATGTCTCGCAAGGATGGAAGAATTAGAGGGATCGACCAAGGCATAGATCACCCTACATGCGAAGCTTTACGGAGAAGGGCTCCGCTCAAGGTCTTCTGGCAGCTACCTTCCTCGTCGCCGTTCTTGTTTTAGTTGGAACTCGAGGGCAGTGGCTTAGAGGTTCTTGGTTCTTGGAAGCCGATTGTGGTGATATCGGCTGTTTACGCATTATGACCTTTTTAGAAGTGGCGAGTTTTGCGAGAAAAGAACCACAGGAGCTGGCGGAAAGAACTCGAAGGGGAGCCATCATCGTATGAGAGGTTCAGGCCATCTTGTTCGCAAAGAGAAAGAATGGATCAATAGAAGAATCATTTGTAAGTGCATCAAGAAAATTTGCAAGTGGTGGTACCTGCTCCACGGGATGTCATAGTCAAGATCGAGCTGTTTAAAACGGTCCCGAGCTCTCGAAGGCATGAGTCTTCCACATTGACCACCAGTCTTCAAAGCCATCGGTTGATGAGACAAAGGTGAGGTCGTTGGGAATTGGGATGGTCGAGCATCAAAGAAGGAATAACACCTTTGGTGGTGAGAGGATCAGCGGTCGGCTCTACTCTCGTGAAGGTGGTGAAGAAAGAAATGGGAGGTACTTGTCCAAGGCCAAATTGGCGAGCCACTACTCGGCTGGTAGAATTCATACCTGTGTTTGATTATTCATTGGACGTACTCATGCCAACCGGAAGGAAACAGGGACGAATCACAGTGGAGAAGAGCTGCCGAGTGCTAGTGTCATCGGCAAAATTGTCCAGCCTGAAGGAGAGTGGATTTTCAAAGTGTTCTGATTCCTCCATGTAAGGGAAGAAGGTAGGGTTGTCCAGGCCTTGGAAGAAAGTCGAACCACTTGGATGCCTCCAGGGGTCACCATCGCTGGCAGTCTATACAAAGCTTGGCCATAGCTGGCATCGGATCCGCTTCCCTTTACATCCGGAAAGGTGCAGTCGCCAAAAGGGGGAAGTTTGGGATGTGATTTTGAAAATACAGCTGAGCCCATAGCTGAATAAACCACCAAGGACCACTGTTTTGATGCTATGCCAGAGAACAGCTTGATGACATCAACTGGAGATATCGATAGACTTCTCCAAGGAACAGTTGCCAAGGCCAAGTTGAGTACCTTTGGCC
Organism: Avena longiglumis; assembly: GCA_030063025.1. Taxonomy (NCBI): domain Eukaryota; kingdom Viridiplantae; phylum Streptophyta; class Magnoliopsida; order Poales; family Poaceae; genus Avena; species Avena longiglumis. The sequence goes on from CP125979.1 coordinate 214,616,877, forward strand.
AGTTCGTGGGCTAAGGAGAGATAGTTTTGGTTGGAGCAAGGAAGGGCCACGAATATGAAATGCTCCGGCCGGAAGTTGAGAAAGGTCAGTATGTTCTTTCTCCGAGACAGGCCTTTGTTTTCATATGGCGTTGGAGGTAGGCACCCAGTTAAATGCGATCTGTTTTGGAAGACAGTTTGTAGGGGACTTTGTCAGTTTAAAAGCGAGAGGGCTGGGTGATGTAACATCCGACCAGTGATCATCACCACGCCTAACAAGGTTGGTGACATAGGGCCATGACCGAACATAAAACAGTTGAGTCGGACCGAAGTAGCCGATGGTTTTGAAGGTTCTCATGTTTCTCAAGAGGAGACAATGATAAATGCAAGGCATCGGCTATTCTGTGGTTTCCCATTGGGATTGGTAAGCTCTAGCTACTCGCTGAACCAAGAGACCCAATGTTCAGGGGATTAGGCGGGCTCAGCAATCGGCCCAAGAGTTCAGATCTAGGTCTTGGCTTACGAAGGGATTCTTTGCTTCGCAAGAAATCGGATGGGCAGGACTAGAATCATGCGAGGGCCAAGACAGAGGAATTTGGGAGAGAAGGATGCGGCAGTAAATGTCCGAAACCTAGAAAGTTTAATGGTGGAATAAAGGCATTAATTCAGGTGTTCGCCATTAAATGCTATCGCTCGCGTTGATCGCGAGTAGGCGTACCTTGATCGGAGACCTCTGGATTGGTGTTGACGATTCCGCCATCTAGTTTGCGGCGGAGATGGATCTATGCAGTTGAGGATTGAGGGTTCTTGTCTGTGAGCTCAATCTCGGTGGGTAATTGGAGATCTAGGTCGCCCTTTTGAAGAAGAGTCGAGTTACCGTTTGAAATGAAAGCGCCGCTTAGATTTGCCTAAATATGCGACCAAGTTTTGACCTTGTCAACGTTTTTGGGAAAGCCGATGTGCATCGGCTCTTTGAGCTTTGATTTGGTTGACGGAATGAGTGCAGGGTGGTGAAAGACGATACAGCGTTATCGGCTTCTGGAGCATCGACCTGTTTTGGCTATCGGCAAAATTGGGGCGAAAAAGGCAATCTTCGAGAAACAGATTTTCATTCATTCATTCAAAAGCTGATTGCTTACAAAAGGCTGATTGATTACAAAAGAGAGCTTACTACTACTACTACTACTACTACTACTACTACTACTACTACTACTACTGGTTCCTAATCTAGAGGCCGAGGTCGTCATTGTCGCCGCCGTCTTGTTCATTTGTCCTCGGCGCCTGGTCGTCTTATTGGCTTCTTGAAGAAGCCAGCGGGGCCTCCTCTCCTCGTCGTCTTGGTGTCCTCGCTGGACCCGGGCGGAGCTTCACCGGCGGTACTGTCGGAGGTGTCCTCCGATTCCTCCTCCTCGTCGGAGGACTCGACGCCGCCCAGACCAGCGTCGTCGCTGCTCGCCTCCAGTTCCCGTCAACGAGGAAGAGGCCCTCCTCGCCGTCGATCGAGGCGCGTCGTCCTCCGACGGCGAATCTAATCCTCTCGTCCCACCATCGTGGGCGAGAGTATCTGTACGCCGTGGCGGTGCTCGCGTCGGCTCGGCCGCTAATCTTGGAAGACGGGAGGAACAAGGAAGAGGAAGAGGCCATGGCGGAGGAAGAGGGTTTTTGGCGGAGGAAGAGGGTTTTTGGCTCTCGGAGGAAGATGGGGACTGCGAACTGCTCGGATGAATTTAAATAAGGGGAATAGTGGGAGGCGGTTCAATGCCATAGCGGTTTCCCAGAATGTGCTGCCAAAATCGTCAAATCATGCACTGCGAAGGAGTTGAGAAGACAGGGCATCATGATGAGGAGGTGGCGTGACGATTCTACTCTGCAACGCGTAACCCGATGTGAAGAAAAAAAAGAGGGGGAAGAAAAAAACATCAGCAGAGTGGTTTCGGAATTATTATTGCCGAAACCAAGGGGGCATGTGTTATCGCCATATTTTGGCCAAAGAAGGAGATGTGTCGTGATCAAGATGGGCTTGGAAGATACGTATATTCAACGTGTTGTTGAATCGGCCTTGTACGTGGATTTGGGCTAAATTGCCCGTGTATCTTGTATCATAGTAGGTTCCGTTTCAGTTTAGGTAAAGATAGAGTTGTAGAGTTATTCCAAAGATAGAAAGTCTCCGGACTATAAATATGTACCTAAGGTTATCGAGAAAAGGAGGACAATCACGTTCACAACAAACATAATCTCGGCGCATCGCCACCCCTTGTTTCTAGGGTTTCTTTCGGGTAAGTGTCATGCTGCCTAGATCGCAAGAGTATTTTTACTTATGCGTTATTTGGTGTTACTCGTACTGAAGCCTTGTTGATGGCGAGTAACACTACTATCATAGATTTGTTGAGGCTAGCATCGGTGTTGTTCGTTATAATTGTTTAAGTTATGCTGCCTCTAGTTACCTCGCTACCTTTGCACCTTTTCCCAAGTGCAAGGGTAGCATCTTGCTTGATCTTTATTCAGTTGATTCGATCTGTTATGGATATGCCTTGTTCACCAAGGTTTAGTTTGATATCTACGTAGTCAGGCCTTGCAAACGGGTTGAACAATCCAGTAGTACGTAAGGACGTGGTTTACTAGTTCTAGAGAAGTTGTTCCGGTAATTGACTTTACGTCGGTTGTTAGGCCTCCTCTAGGGTTAGTTTTCTATCATCTTTTGTATCTACCAGGCTCAATTACGTGTAGGACGCGTTCGATTACGTGGTGAAAATGTTAAACCGTCAGAGATCGATTTAACTTGTAATGATAAAGCAAAACCCCATGTTATCGTAAATCTAATGCGTAACCATGGGATAATCGGCTCTAGGAGCCGATTCACGAGAAACCTCGGAGCCACGGCTCGAATTTTACGTATACTTGTTTACCATGCAGGAAATCAATCGGAGCAATCCTTCACCTTCCTGACCAGGTATAGGTCAGGTGGCACGCCCTCGAACCAAGCCAGGACGTGTGCCGAAGTTTTGCGGGCCGTTGCCCGAGGGACCAGGGCCCACCAGCAGTTCTGGGAGCCTCCCGGCTCTTCGTGTTGCTCGTCGCTGCTCGCCGGTGGGTTTTGGCAGGCAACAACCGCTCCAACAACCGGTACTACCGGTTGACGGTTTCCAGGTATATATTGGATGCGTGGGGAGAGGCACCCCTCAGTGCCTCATTATTTCCCACGTCCTCCACTCAGACCTACGCCGCCACCAGAGATCTTGAAGCCACCGGAGCCCTTCCGCGCCCTCCTCTCTCCGGATTCTCCCTGGATTCGGCCTCTTGGCGGGCTCCCACTCCTTTCCACCGCCATGGATCCCGGTACAACCGCCCCTTCTCTTCTTGTTTGATTTCCCCATTAGATCTAGGTTTTGGCTTAGATTTGTGGAGAAATTGACTACTTGCAAGGTTGTACTGCCATATTATTCCTTGTTACCGAGTAGAATCCTCTATTTAGAAGTTTTATGCCGTCAATTTGGGCTGTTCCCATCAGATCTGACACTTGTGTGCCGCTCAACCGGTAGTACCGGAACTTTTTCCGGTACTACCGCTTGCAAGCGGTACTACCGGTCGTCAGGTCCGGTAGTACCGGCCCACTCTGACCACATTGTTCTGCCCAAATTGTAGATTCTCTCGTTTTTGCCTTATTGATTCTTGTGCCCTTATCTCCTTACTATCCTCCCTCGTGCTTTCACAGATGCAGGTGGTTCTCGGGGTGCACGCAAGTGCTCCAAGTCTGACCGTGAGATTGTTGAGGAAGAGACTGAGTCTGAGGAAGAAGTTATTCCACAGCCAAGACACCGTTCCAAGCTGCCTGCCAATCGAGGTGGTCGTGGGGGTCGTGAAGGGGTTACCAAGCGCTCAGCTGGGCGTGGCAGCGCCCCTCGCCCTCCCATCGGGCATAAAGAGTCTCGGCTCTGGGCCATCTGGGCCAAAGAAACTTTCAGACATCTCTGAGTCCGACTTTAGGGCTCTCCGGATGGACAATGCATACTCCCGCAACCGGAGCGAGTCAAGGGCAGACAGTCTTTTCTATGATGATTTCCAAGAGCGTGTGTATCATGAGGTTCTTTTGACCAACATCCAGATGGTGGTGCCTCAGCAGTGGATTGACATGGGACACATTGATAAGCACCCTGACTACTTTGCTGAAGCTAAGGAAATCTGCTCAAACCTTGGCTTGTTCCCCATTATGGAGTTTCAGTATGACTATGGTCCCCTCCTTATCTGCCAGTTTTATGCCATTGCACATTTCCACAATGGCCGCAATCGCAAGATTACCTGGATGACTCAAGGTGCTGTCAAGGAAGCTACACTTGCGGAGTTTGCTGCCATCTTGGGGTATGAAGACCGCGGCCGGGACGTTCCTTGTGGTTTTCGCTGTCACATGCGGGAGCATCCCTCCAAAAAGGATGTTCTTACCCCTTTGTATATTCGAGGCCGTGGGGTTGCTGGCAAGGTCAAGGATCTTCTCCCCACATATGACATTCTCCATCGCATTTTCCGTGAGACTGTTGCTCCTCATGAGTGCAACAAGGACGAGATACATGGGTTCTCCGTTGACTTGCTGTTCAACACCTTCCTCAACCGAGAATCAGGCCAACCTCTTGATGTGACAGACTTCATTTGGAATGAAATGGTTTCTGCTGCACACACTCGGAGGGTTCCACCATTTGCTCCTTACATTATGGCCCTAATTGTGTCCAAGTGCCCCGTCATTGCTAGGACTCTCTCCACTCGCTCTCTCATTGTGCACCGGCCAAAGGCACTCAAGATCAAGAAACATGCTAAACCTCGCGTTGAGGCAGGTGAGGAGGATGAGGATGACTCTGAGGATGCTGACAGTGGTCATGACACTGACTATGTTTTCTCTCGCCGCAAGAATGCCAAGCCCTCTTAGGCCAAAAGGATGGAGGTCAAGCTCAAGAAGGTCTTCTGCTTCCAGGTTGACAACCAGAAACGCATGTATGAGGCGCACGTGTATGCAAAGAAAGCCTGTGCTCAGCAGAAGGAAATGATGTCTGCTCAAGGTTTGACCATCTCCGAGGGATCCGAGAATAACATCACTCCATAAGATCAGTGGATTTCTCAGCACAGCCGTTGGGACGATGATGTCTCTTCCTCGCACCGTGCCCCACCCACGTATGAGGATGAGGAGGACCTTGAGGATGAGGAGGAGGAGGATGATGATTGACCTTTGGGACGGTAGCGTTGCCCTTGTCCCTTTTTGGCATCTTGATGCCAAAGGGGGATAAGTTGCACTTTAGGCACGGGTGTTGCATGGGAAGTCACAAGCTCGTTCTTCTCTTTGATCCTTTTATTGCTTGTGAACTTCGATTTATCTCTATTTTATGTGTGAGACTATGTGTTTATGTCGTGTGAGACTATGTGGTTTATGTCGTGTGAGACTATGTGGTTGGATCCATCTTATGAGACTATGTGGTTTATTTCATTGGATCCATCTTGTGATGTTATGTAGTATCTATTGTCTATATATTCCTCATCACATGTTTTGTGCAAAGGTATGTTTTAAAACGCTAGTATCCATACTTGTGTACCCATGTTGGGTTTGTAAAATAGAGAGAGAGGTTTGTTTCTACACATCTAGGGGGAGTCTCTTCTCTATTTTACAAATATCATATGCTTATTGTTAAAATCATCCTGCAAAAGTGTATTGTCATCAAACACCAAAAAGGGGGAGATTGAAAGAGAATTTTCCTATCCCTCTGATTTTGATGTTTGATAACAATACACTTATTGATTTAACTGTGTACTAAGTTTATCACAGGATTGATAAAAGGAGGCACAATTTATGGCATAACAATTCCCCTTGCAAAAAACCTCTGTGTCAACCGGTAGTACCGGACCTACAGCCGGTACTACCGCTTGACACCAGATTACCGGTTCTCGCACGGTGGCACCGATCAAAAGTGATAAGGGTGCGTAGTCAAGACCCACGGTACACGAAGCGGCACTACCGCCCAACCGGTAGTACCGCCATGCGTGCTAGTCAAGACCCACGGTACCACGAAGCGGCACTACCGCCCAACCGTAGTACCGCTGGTACAAGCGGTACTACCGCTTGAGGTCGCATCACCACAAGACATGTCATACTGACTAGCACCCACCCTCTCCATTTTGGTCATTACAAGCGGTACTTGGGACCCAGATTACCGCCGAACCGGTAGTGCCTACCTCCCAGACTACCGCTTGGGAGTAGTACCGCAAGGGCGATACGCCCAAAGCTAAAGAACATCAAGAACGAGGCGCCCGTGACTGGTCCGATCGACCGGTACCGCTGCTGCCAGCGGTACTACCGCTTGGGTACCGGTACATTAAATGCTCCAACGGCCATATATTTCGTGGAGGGGTATAAATACCCCTCCACCTACCTTGGTACAAATTGCTCAGCACATTAAAGTCATTGCCCACCATTGGAGTCCATTGGAGCCACTCAAATCTTCAAGATCTCCTCATCCAACCACCCAAAGTCCTTGATCTTTGGGGAATCGAAGGAGGAGGCCCCGATCCACTACTTCACCAAAAGTGATCTTCAATTCCCCCTCATTTCATTGAGGGCCCCTTTGCTCTAGTGTTTTCTTGGAAACCCTAGTTCTTGTTTTGGTTCTTACAAGCTTGTCTTTGATTGCTTTCACAGCTTGCTTGTATTTGGGAGCCTCTGATTCAGTTGTGGATGTGTGCCCCAAACTTGTAACGGTGCCGGCTTCCACCTTGAAGGTTGCTGATATAGTGGAAGGTGAATCGATCCCGTTGGGGTGAGATTCATCGGAGAACAAGGGAGGCCTTTCGTGGCGTTGGTGGTTTGAAACCACCCCCTCTCCAAACGTAGACGTACTTCCCCTCAAAAGGAAGGAACTACGGGAAACAAATCCTTGTGTCTCCGCGCCCGCTTTTCGGTTACTTCTATCCTTTACCGCACCTTACTTATTTACTACTACTTTGTGTTGTGTTAGCTCTTGCATAATTGTCATATAGGTAAATTCACCATAGTTGCATTATCTAGAGAATTTACCTTATTGTCAAACCTAAATTTTAAAAAGAAGAAAATTTGAAGTAGCACCTATTCACCCCCCCTCTAGGTGCCCATACGATCCTTTCACCGTCCAACCTATCCCAACCGTGGAAACCCTAGACCCGGAGGAAATCACAACAACCCCGGCAACTCTAGCAATTTCAACCGTGCCCCACCCAAGTTCAACAACAACAATGCTACCGCCAACACCAACCCTGCCCCTAGGACTGGAAGTAATGCTGTGCCTGTCGCAGCCAAGGACAAGTCGCAAGTGACTTGTTATGACTGTGGAAATAAAGGCCACTATTCCAACGAGTGCCCCAACAAGAAGAATGCTACAACCCCCAATGCCAATGCCCCAGCTCAGCAGCAGCGTCGTGTTCAGCCCGGAAGAAGATTTGCCCCAGGGAATTCACTCAACCGCAATGGCCGTCTTTTTCTCATGCATGCTGAAGAAGCTCAGGAAGCGCCAGACGTCGTGCTGAGTATGTTTTCTGTTAATTCAGTACTTGCACGAGTGTTGTTTGACTCTGGTGCATCGCATTCATTTGTCACCGAAGAATTTTCATGCACTAGTAAAATTCAACCAACCAAATTGAAGCATGTGATGATTGTGCAAATTCCCGGATCAACCACCAAGGCTAGGAAAATTTGCAAAGCCGTCCCTATCTGAATCAATGACATAGATTTTTATGAAAATCTGATAGTACTCGGAACTAAAGGTTTGGAAGTAGTACTAGGAATGGATTGGATGTCCAAACATAAAGGATTGATTGACTGTGCCAAGAAATCCATCACTATGACCAGTACCGCCGGAATATCAGTCGAGCATATATCTGAAACCTTACCTCGCCAATTCAAGTGTAACAAGAGTATAGCCCAACCTACCATTGACCAAGTCCGGATAGTCTGTGAATACCCTGATGTATTTCCAGATGTTTTGCCCGGTATGCCCCCAGATCGGGATATAGAGTTTATCATTGAACTAATCCCTGGAACAGGACCCATAGCCTAGAGACCCTATAGTATGAACCCGTCAGAGCTCGCAGAACTGAAGAAGTAACTGGATTCCATGTTGGAAATTGGATTGATTCAACCAAGTGCGTCCCCATGGAGATCACCTGTCTTGTTTGTGGACAAGAAGGATGGAGGTAACCGTTTGTGTACGGATTATCGGAAGTTGAATGATGTCACCATCAAGAACAAGTACCCCTTGCCCAAGATCGAAGATTTGTTTGATCAGTTGACCGGTGCCAAAGTATTTTCTAAGATTGATCTTAGAACTGGCTATCACCAACTCAAAATTCGTGGAGACGATATTCCAAAGACAAGAAGGATGGAGGTAACCGTTTGTGTACGGATTATCGGAAGTTGAATGATGTCACCATCAAGAACAAGTACCCCTTGCCCAAGATCGAAGATTTGTTTGATCAGTTGACCGGTGCCAAAGTATTTTCTAAGATTGATCTTAGAACTGGCTATCACCAACTCAAAATTCGTGGAGACGATATTCCAAAGACTGCCTTTACCACCAAATATGGACTATACGAGTATACAGTCATGTCTTTTGGATTAACCAATGCCCCCGCTTATTTCATGAACCTCATGAATAAGATTTTTATGGACTTCCTGGATAAGTTTGTCGTTGTTTTCATCGATGACATTCTGATTTATTCCAAATCAGAAGAAGAACATGAGCTACACCTAAGGACCATTCTTGGAACCCTTAGAGAGCATCAGTTGTATGCCAAGTTTAGCAAATGTGAATTCTGGTTACATGAGGTAGGATTCCTCAGTCACATTGTATCAGCCGGAGGAATTGCCGTTAACCCTGCCAAAGTGAAAGATGTAGAAGATTGGCAAGCCCCAACCACTCAAACCCAAGTTCGTGCATTTCTCGGATTGGCGGGATATTACCGCAAATTCGTAGAAGGATTCTCGAGTATCGCCCGACCCATGACCCAATTGCTGAAGAAGGACAAGAAGTTTGAATGGACCGACAAATGTGAAGCAAGTTTTCAAGAACTCAAGAGGAGATTGATTTCAGCCCCAATCTTGATCATGTCGGATATCACGAAGCCCTTCGATGTGTATTGTGACGCATCCAAGATTGGTCTCGGATGTGTGCTAATGCAAGAAGGCAAAGTTATATCTTATCTATCCCGGCAATTGAAGCAACATGAGCAAAATTACCCAACCCATGACCTCGAACTCGCAGCCGTAGTTCTAGCTCTGAAGACATGGAGACATTACCTGATGGTAAACCGTTGTGATATTTATTCGGATCACAAGAGCCTAAAGTATATATTAACTTAGAAGGAGTTGAATATGAGGCAGAGAAGATGGATTGAGCCAATCAAGGATTATGATCTAGACATTCACTATCATCCTGGTAAAGCAAACATAGTAGCCGATGCCCTTAGAAGATTGCCGTGCCGCTTGAACTCCATGATTTTGAAGGAGCAACCAAGTTTGCACAAAGAGATGGAAGATTTTCGAATGGAATTAGTAAGTGAAGGATTTTTGGCTAGCATAGAACTTCAGCCCACTTTGATCAGTCAGATTAAAGAGGCGCAAAAGGGAAATGCCAGTATCGACGGAATCAAGCGTCGTATCGGTACAGGCAAAGTACCCGGATTCACCGAAGACGAAGAAGGAGTTCTGTGGTACAAAGCCTTTGTGTACCATCAGATTCTGAGTTGAAAGAAGTTATTTTGAAGGAGGCTCATGATACTCTTTATTCTATCCATCCCGGAGGAACTAAGATGTATCAAGATGTTAAAGAGCAATTTTGGTGGCATAAGATGAAGAGAGAAATAGGAAGCTAAATCGCCAAGTGTGATATATGTCAGCGAGTCAAGGCAGGACATCAAAGACCCGCTGGATTGTTGCAACCTTTGCAGATTCCGGAATGGAAATGGGATTCTGTAGGAATGGACTTTATCACTGGACTACCTACTTCTAGTAGGGGAAATGACTCTATCTGGGTCATAGTGGACAGATTGTCCAAATTCGCCCATTTCTTGCCCGTCAAAACCACATATCAGAGTTCGAAACTAGCGGAGTTATACATCGCTAGAATCGCCAGTTTGCACGGAGTCCCTAAGAACATTGTATCAGATTGAGGAACGCAGTTTACCTCGAGAATTTTGGAAGAAAGTCCAAGAAGGTTTAGGAACCCGCTTAGATTTCAGTACCGCGTATCACCCTCAGACCGATGGACAAACAGAGCGAGTAAATCAAATACTTGAAGATATGCTGAGAGCATGTGTGTTAGAATATGGATACAAGTGGGAAGACTATCTGCCGTTTGCAGAATTTTCCTACTATAATAGTTACCAAGCCAGTCTGCAAATGGCCCCATTTGAGTTCATGTACGGAAGGAAGTGTCGCACCCCTTTGAACTGGTCGGAAGTAGGAGAGAGTCAGATTTTCGGACCCAATATCCTACGAGAAGCAGAAGAGAAGGTTCACAAGATTCGTGAGCACCTCAAGACCGCCCAATCCCGACAGAAGAGTTACGCCGACAAGAGACGTAGAGACCTCGCCTTCAACATAGGAGATTTTGTTTATCTGAAAGTGTCGCCATTGAAGGGAATGCAGCGTTTCCAACTCAAAGGAAAGTTAGCCCCCAGATATATCGGACCTTTCAAAATTCTGAACCGTCGAGGAGAAGTATCATATCAATTGGAGCTACCTGAAGAGATGTCAACAGTACACAATGTGTTCCATATCTCGTTACTTCGCAAGTGTCTCAAAGTCCCCGAGAAGACCGAAGTGTTCAAGAATATCGACCATAGGACCATAGAGATAAACGATGACCTAACCTAACCCGAAGTACCCATCCGTATTTTGGAAGAAGCCTTTCGAACTACCCGAACCCGAAGCAACAATTTTCTCAAGATTCAGTGGAGCAACCACACAGAAGAGGAAGCTACCTGGGAGCGCGAAGATCACATCAGGACGGAGTTTCCCGATCTCTTCAAATCCTAGGTAATCTTTTCGTCCTTTTTCAAATCTCGGGACGAGATTTTGTTTAAGGGGGGAAGGTTTGTAACATCCCAAAAATACTAAGCTTGGATCATCAAGCATTAGTCACCAACATTTAGGGTTAACAAAAACTTTTCTAAATAAAATTATGAATACATGCATATGAGTATGCATGGATTTTGAAATTCTTTGGAACCACCTTGTTTGATTGTTTCATTGCTTGTAAAATGTTTCTTAGGTGAAATAAACATCATCTAAAACATTTCCCACACTTTTCCTAAAGACAAGTAAATCAAAACACATATATTAAAGGAATGGTCACTTTGACCAATTTAACTCCCATGCCTACTTTGGCTGTCTCAAAGTTTCAAAACCTAACAGAAACTTTTCTGGATCTTTGCACCCCTTGAATGTACTCCTAACAAAGTACCCTGTTCTACTATTTGGTTTGATCTTGTAGTCCAAAGAATTCCATACCATGACGTATCTGGGAAGGCCCACCTTGTGATCATCCATAAACTTTCAAATGCATAGTTTAAATGACAATTCAAAATTGAATCTTCATCATATGGGAAGATACCACTTTTTCAAAAACCACTCAAACAAGCTCAACTTTCAAAACCCAAGCATCTGCAGACTCACCAGCACCAACCTAGCAAACCCACCAAAAATCTTTTCAAAATTCAAAACTTGAATTCATGCGGCCATTTCATCAAACAGGTTGCAGATACAAATCAAACAAACATCAAACACTATAGTGTGCAGTAAAATTGTCCTAACTTGTTCCCTATTTAGCTCACAACCAGCTCAGTAGATCATCTAGGAAGATTAACCAAGCACTAGCACCACTGTGAGCTTGCCATTGCCATCAATGGTGAACAACCGAGCACACCCATGTCACCCCCATGTCGACAGCAAGCTAGGAGGAGAGACAAGCCTAGCCAGCATGTCTGGGAGGCATCCCACCGTCCACCGCCACTCCCTATCCACCGCTCGAACCTTGCCAACCACTGGACCACAAGCACGGACGCCTGCCGCCACGACCATACCGAGCGGCGCGCCAGAGCACCCTCGGCAAGCCCACAGACCGCGCGCGCGCCGCGTGCATACACAATCCCCACCGACCAGAGACCGCCAGACATCCCGTCACGCCCGTGACGCATGACCACCGCTCGCCGTCGAAGACGCCGCCTCTGCCGCGCAGAGCGTCGCATGTTCCAGACCAAACCGCGCCGCCCCACGCCTCGAAACCATGTCATTGAGCATCACCAGGGAACACCGCACCGTCCCCTACCATCGCCCATGCCAATAGCCGCCTGTAACATCGCCCCCGACGAGCTCACATTGCGCCCCGTCGGTCCCTCGCTCGACTATAAATAGAGGCCACCCCCGCTCGATTTCTTCACACCATCTCACTCCCCTCTCGTCACTGATCGTGCCACACATTTCCCAGAGCAAGGCGAGCACCACCTCGTCGGAATTTCACCGGAGCCTGCTGCCTCTGGAGAAGAAGGGAGCCATCGATTTCATCCACCCCAGGAGCTGCCGCGACCACCCCTGAGTTCGCCGTCGTCGACTTTGTCGTTCGCCTCACCGCCGACCAAGACCGGTGAGACCCCAAAGACCCTCACCGGCGCGCTAGGTTTCTTTCTTGCCGGCGTTGTCTCGCGTCGACGATGACTCCCAGCCATTGGATTAGAATCAGATCGAACGACCCATGTTGCCCCGTACCGCTTCGCCCCTCCCTGTCTCACTGGCAAGTGGGGGCACCCACTTAAGCAGCCCGCGGGAGCACTGCGCTTAGCAGGCCGGCCCAGTAACTTTTCCCGCGCAGCCCAGTGATTTGAATTAAATCTTTTTCTTTTTAATTCAAACACACTTCTGTACCCAACTTCAAAAATCAACCCAGATCGATTCAGTGCACCAAATTGAATGAAACCAATTTTGTTGGAAAGGTCTGTGAATGCTGAATCCAAGCCCGTTGGATTCAAGTCATTTGAATCTATAGATCATCTTTAGTAAAAATAACAAGGCAGAAGCTTTTCTGCATTCAAACATTTTTCAAATTTAAACCATACTAGCTTTTGAGTTGATTCCAACTCTAAAAAATCACATTTAACCATACCTTTCAGAATATATATAAATATATAGGTTTACTTGCAGAAATAATGTTCAAGTAATTAAAGAATGATACATGGGCATTTCTAGTCATTTTATTGAAATAAAATAAAAGGGTAAAACCTTATTAAATTGTGACACCACTTTAAATCACATTCCCTTGGACTACAATATGTGGTGATGACATGTGTCAACATGATCCCATGTTTGGTTTGGAGAATATTAAATCTTAAGTAGTTTTTCAATGAGTAGAAATTACTTTTCTAAAATAAAAGGAATAAAACCAAGCTTTAATCTTGTAATGTTAGTGATGATGCTAGATCATCTATATGACCCTTTTGTGTGATGATTGCAAGTAGTTAAGTATTGTTTGGTGATTGTGTACATCGTATTTATTTATAGACGCGAGTACCGACCAAGGATACGAGGAGGAAGGAGGATACTACGAAGAGGAAGCCGAGGAGAACTTCAACCACTGCTCTGCACAAGGCAAGCCTAATACTACTAGTGAATGTGCAAGCTAAACCTTGCAAGATATGTAGGGTTCGCAGCATGGAAAACAAAAAATTTCCTACGATGGGAACATCTATGTACCAAGATCTATCTAATAGATACAAGCAACGGGTGGAAATACATCCATAGAATACATACCTCGAAGACCGAATAGCGTTAACGAGGTTGTACTCTTGGATGATGTAGACGAACGCTTGCCGATCTCAAGATCGTGATGAAGTCCATCTGGTCCAGCCGGTCCAGCACGATCAAGTCCAGCACCTCAAAGCAGTGGTGCATCCGTGATCGCACACACGTACGGGTACCCCGACAACCTCCGCGCCCTCGCTCCAGCGAAGCAGCGGAAGCAACAAATCCTTCCAGAAAAAGCCACCGGGAACATGTATCTCGCTGATCCGAGACTATGGGGGAATTCTAAAGGAGGGAGAGAGATCCTTTGCGAGGAGGTGTGCTTTGAGAGGAGGAGAGGAGGGCCTTTTATAGGGGAGAGGGGGGCACCCAAGGGGCATGGCGCCCAGCCATGGGGCTGTCCCCACCTCTTCCACATTCATGTGGGTGGAGCTCCCACTCAAAATGAAAAGCCTCTACTCCCATTAAAAAACCTCCACTCAAAAATCCACTCACATGCATTAAATTTCCACTAAATTTAATGCAAGCTCTCATTTAAATAAAACTCTTTTATTTATTTATTCAGAATTTTTTTTAATTACTTTAATTAACAAACATTCACATAAAACCCCTTACAGCATTTCAATTTCACATGCAGAACCAGTTTCAGCAATTTCAACCAAAACAGTTTCGGTGTCTAGTGAAATAAATTCCTGCGCTTTCCTTTTTCTTTATCTGGCATATCATTTGCTCCGAATGGTGTCGGTATCCCTTAAGTGTGTCACCCTACGGTTCGCGAATAATGCAGACATGATCGAGACCCCTCTCCGATCAATAATCAGCAGCGGGACCTGGAGATCCGTACTGACTCCCACACATTTAACGATGACTTCTGTGATCGTGTGAACCATTTATGCTAGTATCTTAATCCCTTTGTTTCACGATATATTACATGTCCGAGATTCGATCATCGGTATCTCCATACCTAGTTTGATCTCGTTACCGACATGCACTCTTTTCTCGTTCCCGTGATATAACATTCTAGTGATCAAATCACTTGCTTGCAAGCTAATCAACCCGAGAGGGCCCAGAGCATATCTATCCATCATCAGGATGAACAAATTCCACTCTCGATCCATGGGTCTCAACATAACACTTTAGTAGTTCTGAAGCCATCTTTATAATCACCCAATTACGGTGTGACGTTTGATGTCATCGAGAAACTCTTCCGGTGTTAGTGATTAACATGATCTCATGGTCTAAGGATTAGGATCACTTCGTAAGTTGTTATAGCAATATAAACTCAATGACTTTGATCGTAATGCTATACTTAGGATGAATGTTCATCACATCATTACACTAATGTTGTGACCTCGTTATTAACAACATCCAATGTCCATGATCAGGAAACTTTGATCATCTTGTTAATCAACGAGCTAGTTTATAAGAGAGGCATAACTAGGAACTTCCTTTTTGTTTATTAAACACACATGTATTAATGTTTCCGTATTAATACAATTATAGCATACAAAATAAACATTTATCATAAATAAGGAATACGATAATAACCACTTTATTATTGCCTCTCGGGCATATTCCCTTCAGTCTCCCACTTGCACTAGAGACAATAATCTAGTTTGAAAAATTTGCGTATTGAAAACATATGGCTTTCCGGTGTTCCATATACGCAACTGCAAGTGGTTAACATAATCTACGGATCTGACGCTTTCAGGTCCGTGTGTATTTGCATGTCTTTGCGTCTTCACGCATCACTCATTCTCCAATGAGATGGCATTGCATAAATTTGGTATTTCGGTGAGACCTTTAGTTCCTTGGGGTTTAAAACACGTCGATACTATTGTCATACAATATATCTTTAGTGTTATCCCGTTGCTAATCACACCTTAGTTTTATAACAAACTACTTGACACAAATTCCCACCTTTGCCGCTACTATAGATGTCATATACTTAGCCTTTTGTTGTAGTATTCGTCACAATGTCTTAACTTTGGAAATCTTCCAAATCCATCATGGAATCTCCTTTCCATTACATTGTGCCACCCATAGTTTAAATTGAGATAAACTTAATTTGTATCTTGTGACAAAACTAGTATCAATGTAACTCTTTACAATGAACTATTTGTAATTGTTTGTCACCTCTACACAAATATATTCTTAGTTCTTCCAAAAGATCATAAGAATATCCTTACTATCGTCCAATGATTATTTTATGATTCATTCTGGTATATGCTCATAACACTTAGAGCATAGGACATATCTGGATGTGTACATATCATGGTATGATTGATCAAAACATTCTCGTGATTTCACTCATCAAGTGTCAAAGCACTTGAATCTTGTTTCACTTATCAAGTGTCGATACACTTGAATCTTGATTCAATTCCTTTTCCAGGCGACAAGAACCTTTTCTTGTCGTTTCTATATTGAACTCTTTCAATATCTCATATATGTACGTTTGGCACAACCATATTAGCGTCACAGTCTATCCATAGATATTTATGCTAAATATTCGGGTTTTGCCTAAGTATTTCATCGAAATGAAATTCTTAACCTTTGTCAATAAAATATACATCATTTCTAATCAACAAGATGTCCTCCACATAATGTATTAGAAATATGTCTTAGCGCTCCCACTTAATTTCTTGCAAATGCAAGCATCTTCATCGTCTCCTGATGAAAACTCTTTTTTATCATGGTGAAGATTCCAACTCCGCGATGCTTACTTCAACAATTGAAGTTTGCATGCCCCTTTTTAGCATCCTTTGAATTAACAAAACCCTTTGGATCGTGTCATGTACACGTCCTAGGTAACCATTCTATTAAAATAACTTTGTTTTGTTTATTCATCTACCATATACCAAATTATATGTAGTGGTTGCTATTTTAATCCGTCCAGACTAAATATCGCTATGAAAGATCAAATCTTGTCATAGTCAACTCCTTGAACATTGTCGTAAAATACTTTACCGACATGTCGACTATTTCATAGATGTAAAACATCCATGTCTGTTTCTTTATATATCCAAATACGACCGATAGGTTTTTACACCTTTCCGGAGGGTCTTCCAAGTTCAAAACTTGATTTCTCGTGTATGGAACTATCACGGATTTTATGGCTTCAAGCCATTTGACGGAGTCAGGGGCCATCATCGCTTCTTTGCATATAGTCGGTTCATCATTGTCAAACAATAATGATATACTCTCAAATCTTACTATTTGATTGTTTATTCGATCGACTTGGTTCAATAAGAACTTAGATCTCCATGACCACAACCTTTGAGGCACATAATCTATGAGCATTATGGAAGCCTTCGGAACGATTTCCGGCGCTGCGCAACTCAGCACATTTAGCTAAGGTTCGTTAACCTTCTCAAAATTCTATTGTCCTCCCACTTAACTTTTGCAAAAAATTCCTTTTTCAAGAAACTTCACATTTCAAGCGACAAACCCTTTTGTCCTCGGTGTTATGGAGGAATAACCAATTGTTATTCGAAATAACCTACAAAGACATGCTCATCCGACTTCGGTTGTAAACAACTTACTTATGTTTAGCATACCAAAATTTAAGAAATGACAACTTGGGTTTTACCCCAACCCATAACTCATATGGTGTCATTTCAACAGATCAAGATGGAGCTCTTTTCAGTGTAAAAAGCGGAAGTCTCTAAAGCTTTAATCTTTTAAAACATAATGACAGTTTTATCAATAACACCTTTGATCCAACCATGTCAAACAAGGTTTCATTACAAATCTCAAACACTCCATACTCCTATGGTGTTTCGGGAGATGTAAATCTAGGTGTTTTGCTAAACTTGCAACTCAAATAAATCCTTTTATGATAAAATCACAATTCATTTATTTTCTTGTTACACTTGTAACTCAAATAAATCCCTTACGATAAAATCATAAACCATTTATTTTCTTGTCACAATGATTTTCACTTCATCTTGAAATTCTTTGAACGTTTTCAAATATTTCATACTTCTTTCTCATTAAGTGAACATTCACTCAAATTTTTGGAGAAAGCATATGAAGTTGAAATCCATCGCTTACGACTATGCTTAATGGACTACATACATCGATATGTATAAATTCCAACAATTTAGTCGTTCGTTCTTCTTTGGCCTTTGAAAGAAGTTTTAATTATCACGTGGAAAGTCTCACAAGCGTCACTTGATCAAATCAAAGACTCCAAAAATCCATGAAAATGGAGATTCTTCATGTTTTCTTTCCAATATAATTTAAACAGCGATGTCACTTCGTAAGTGATCTTTCAATCATTTGTCTTGCGACATTTTAGCATTAGCTTTATGGATGTGATTTCTCCAACTAGATTTGTAAATCATCCATTTAATATGGAATATGGTAATTATTTGAACAATCTTTGTTCTCATAATACCTGATTTAAATAAAAATTATTAAAACAAATCTTGAGGTCAAGCTTTGATGTCAACGAGAAATACAAACAACGGTTTGTTTGTTTTCGATGAACATCATCACATATTCTCTTGCTAGTTACTTAGGCCATTGTGGTTCATGAATTGCGTCGTTCCGTATGAAATTTCATACCAACCAATTCGGTATCCAATACCGAAAAACCACATTATTTAACAAGCAAATAATACAACCATAACATGTATATCATATATATACCTAAATTGGATACTTCCAATCTTTTATTTTCTGCCAAATATATTTTATAGATTCTCTTTCAGCATTTCCTTTTTCTTTTTAAAAGAATCTATCAACATCAAAAGTGGCGCCATATGCATGACACATAGTCCAAAGCGTGTATATTCAAATAATAATACCTTTGGACTTGCACTTTGAAGTAGATCACCATCATCAAATGATCGGCGTTCTTTAAAAATCCATCCTTTAGTAATATTTTAGTATAGTAAACACTTTACATACATCTTCTATTCATCCTTATCATGACGACTTTCATGATCAAGCTACTGTAGCTTATAAAGGCGAATCGTGAGTATAACATTACTTTACAAAACCCTTTTGGATGATTAGGATGTCTAGCATCTCCAACCTTCATAAATTCTCATCCAATATGAGAACATATATAATTCTATAGTTCTATTATCTCAATTACAACTATGCATAAGGTGGTGAACGAATGCTAATGACTATAACAAATTATGCAAATTCACTTTGATTTAATTTATGATAAATTGAGTTATACTAACCCAAATTAGAAATGAACTCCCACTCAAAAACGACATCCCTCGTGCCTTTTTGGTGATTACATGAACCAAATCCACTACACCAAGTCCGATCATCACGTGAGTCGGTGTAGCTTCAAAGGCGAGCATCAAATGGGCATCATATCTACTATATGACCCATGCTTAACCTTTCGGTCCGTGTTCCGAGGCCATGTCTGTACATGCTAGGCTCGCCAAGTAAGAACCTTAGTATTCGCGTGTGTAACTGTCTTACACCCGAGATATGCTCGTGGATTCAAGTACACCCGATCATCACGTGATGCCTTGAAGCGACGAAACATTGTCGGTGCATACTTAAGGAAGAACACATATTTATCTTGATATCTAAATGAGGGATCATCTTATTATGCTAATAAAACGCTAAAATAGCAATATAAGATGCAATCAAACATCACATGTTAATTAGTGGAATGATATGGTTCCCGCATATAATCTCTATCATGTGCATCGTGGTATGATCACTATCATACCTTTATGTGTAAATCCAAGGTCTATGGAGTTTACACGTTATGTCTGTTGTAAGAGTATCATCTCATACTTCTACTTACAACATCACCATATCATAACACTAGCCCAGCAACAATCTAAACTAGACGCCTCTAATTTATCCATTGCAAGTTTTACGTGGCTTAGGGCTTTCGAAGATATAACCGTTCTTACCTACGAACATGAACCACAACGAGGATAACCAAATTGTTGACAACTCGTCGCAAATTAGATATTGACTATAGTAGGAGAGACAGACACCCGCTAGCCACTTATGCAAAACTAGTTGCATGTCAAGCGTGGAACAGGTCTCATGTGCGAGAACATGTAAAGTTTGTCCGGGCCGCTTCATCCCTCTATGCCACCAATATCCAAAGTACAACTAAGAAGCAATAAAATGATCATCATCGCCCACATACTCATATGTGTACTACCCGTGCAAAGCATCTACGCATAGATCCGGCTCTAATACCACTATAGGGTTCGCAGCATAGAAAACAAAAATTTTCCTACGATGGGAACATCTATGTACCAAGATCTATCTACTAGATACAAGCAACGGTTGGAAATACATCCATAGAATACATACCCTCGAAGACCGAATAGCGTTAACGAGGTTGTACTCGTGGATGATGTAGACGAACGCTTGCCGATCTCAAGATCGTGATGAAGTCCATCTGGTCCAGCCGGTCCAACACGATCAAGTCCAGCACCTCAAAGCAGTGGCATCCGTGATCGCACACACGTACGGGTACCCCGACAACCTCCGTGCCCTCGCTCCAGCAAATCAGCGGAAGCAACAAATCCTTCCATAAAAATCCACCGGGAACATGTATCTCGCTGATCCAAGACCATGGGGGAATTCTAAAGGGGGGAGAGAGATCCTTCGCAAGGAGGTGTGCTTTGAGAGGAGGAGAGGGGGGCCTTTTATAGGGGAGAGGGGGGCACCCAAGGGGCATGGCGCCCAGACATGGGGCTGCCCCAACTCTTCCACATTCATGTGGGTGGAGCTCCCACTCAAAATGAAAAGCCTCCACTCCCATTAAAAAACCTCCACTCAAAAATCCACTCACATGCATTAAATTTCCACTAAATTTAATGCAAGCTCTCATTTAAATAAAACTCTTTTATTTATTTATTCATAATTTTGTTAATTACTTTAATTAACAAACATTCACATAAAACCCCTTACAACATTTCAATTTCACATGCAGAACCAGTTTCAGCAATTTCAACCGAAATAGTTTCGGTGTCTAGTGAAATAAATTCCTGCGCTTTCCTTTTTCTTTCTCTGGCATATCATTTGCTCTGAATGGTGTCGGTATCCCTTAAGTGTGTCACCCTACGGTTCGCGAATAATGCAGACATGATCGAGACCCCTCTCCGATCAATAATCGCAATGGACCGAGATCCGTCTCGACTCCCACACATTCAACGATGACTTCTGTGATCGTGAACCTTTTACGCTAGTATCTTAATCTCTTTGTTTCACGATATATTACATGTCCGAGATTCGATCATTGGTATCTCCATACCTAGTTTGATCTCGTTACCGACATGCACTCTTTTCTCGTTCCCGTGATATAACATTCTAGTGATCAAATCACTTGCTTGCAAGCTAATCAATGTGATATCACCGAGAGGGCCCAGAGCATATCTATCCGTCATCGGGATGAACAAATTCCACTCTCGATCCATGGGTCTCAACATAACACTTTAGTAGTTCTGAAGCCATCTTTATAATCACCCAGTTACGGTGTGACGTTTGATGTCATCGAGAAACTCTTCCGGTGTCAGTGATTGACATGATCTCATGGTCTAAGGATTAGGATCACTTCGTAAGTTGGTATAGCAATATAAACTCAATGACTTTGATCGTAATGCTATACTTCGGATGAATGTTCATCACATCATTACACTAATGTTGTGACCTCGTTATTAACAACATCCAATGTCCATGATCAGGAAACTTTGATCATCTTGTTAATCAACGAGCTAGTTTAAAAGAGAGGCATAACTAGGAACTTCCTTTTTGTTTATTAAACACACATGTATTAATGTTTCCGTATTAATACAATTATAGCATGCAAAATAAACATTTATCATAAATAAGGAATACGATAATAACCACTTTATTATTGCCTCTCGGGCATATTCCCTTCAAGATATTCTACTGATGCAAACAAAACCTTACTTGTTACCATTCCAACTATATGCCTTAAGCATATGTGATCATACCCACTTGATAACCCAATCCTAGTTTTATTTGCAAGCTTCCTACTTTATTTCTTTATCAAAGCTACTTCCTTAGAGAGTACTCAAGTGACTTGTAGATTCTAAGGAGATATTTGAAGGTTGCATAAAGAGCATAAAATTTGGCCTAAGCTAGATAATCTTGAGGTCATCCTGAGGCATGAGATTGAACTTAGTTGAAACTCCACCAGTTTACCACCCCTCATTAGTGCTCACCCCCACTTGTAGATGCTAGTGCTAAGCATAAAACTTGATCAACTTTATATGGGATTACTTGCTAGAAAAATGGTTATGAAAACCTTGGAATGATGGATCATTCTATTGAAATGTTTTGGACATGTCCTTCCGAACACCTGATGATTTTGGTGATGAAAATGTTGAGGCATGAGCCTTAGCCCTTTATAAAACTGATGGTTGTCTGGATGCGATATCATTCCAATTTTATCGTACAACCACAATACCCGAAGATTGGGTAGGGCTTGACTGGAAACTTATGTACCTTAGTATTAGCTCCCTCACGGCCAAGGTCTGAGACGAGGCTACCTTGTGAAGATTGTCCACCTGTGCAGTACCCGAGATGACAGTTGGTCATGGTTGGGAGGCCAAACTCACAGGAGAGGTGCTTATACTAGGGCGTGTAATTGAAAGGTTAGGATTGATTATCCGCATACTAAGTATGGTGAAATCAGGATTTGTTCCTGACGGATGTATCGAATGTTGTGGTGAAAGTGTACAATCTCTGCAGAGTGTCAAACTATTTGAATAGCCGCGTCCGTGGTTATGGACAGTTGGAGTGGCCATACTGTTCCCCCGTCAGACTTTTCAAAATTGATTTGTGAAATGAATTGAGACTTTGACTTGACCACAACAGAGTTATGACATGAGTTACAAGATCCCACTTAGGAGTTATAAAATTGTGACTAGCTTTGGAGCTTAGTAGAGATAAATCTGGCTTTTGCAAAACAACCCTAGAGCCTAGTGTCCTATTATCCAAAAACCCCTTTACCTGTTAGTATTAGTTTCCGAGTACTTAAAGAGTACTCATGGCTTTGTCCCTGGCTATTCCCATGGCCAGACTATGAAGAGGAGTACCTGGAAGATGGACCCCAGGAAGGTTATGACAACTAGGATCATCTCCCATCGTCAGCATTGCCTGTGACCCGAAGATGAAGCTTCGCCTACGCTACCGTTATTATTACGTATTCCGCTGCTTGATGTTGTATTAAGAACTAGATCATGAGATCCCTATTTGTGTAAGAACTTATGTACAGTTGTAATGGATGATGTACTATGGTATCCAATTCTGTTATGTCTCGCAAAAATGGTAATCATGGGATTGCGATGTATGGCATAACAGGCATCTAGGATTGAAAAAGCCGGGTGTTGACACTAGTCTAAGTTACTACCTTCATAGTGCAAAATAACATAGGTATGGTATCATGCAAAACCTCATTTATTACAATATAGAACTCATTTTGTCTAGAAATGTGTGATGTTATGGTAACATAGCTAGTTACCACAAGCCTCTCTCTCATCATTTAATTGCATGTAATGTCATCTAAATGCTTAGTTGGCAATACATGTAGGACTATGTTACTATCCAAGTTACTCCCACTATGACTAGTCTTACTAGTCTAAGTTACTACCTTCATAGTGCAAAATAATATGTGTGGTATTATGCAATGTCTTATTTATGAATGTGAAGGATGTTATTTGCATCAGCTACATCAGCCACCAGCATCTTTGCTATCTGCGACTGCGAGGAAGGTGGGATTCTTCGATGAGAGAGCACGAGCCGCACATCAGCACCAAGTACGTAGGATCAGCCTTCAGGCAGGAAAGAGCGCTTGATTCAGACGTTCGTTGAGGGGCCTTTAGAAGACGACAGTCAAAGTGTGAAACACGCTGTCTGGTTGCGTAAAAAAAAAGAAAAATGATACTGTTCTCTCGGGATCGTTCCGTTCGATCCCCTGGATAGCTCTCGCTCACGCGTGCGTTCTTATTCCATCACACGTTTTGTTTCCCACGTTTGTTTTCCAAACTATTAAGAATCCACGGAACCTCCAGTCAAAAAAAGGAAGCCACGGAACCGCTCCACGGCTCCAGCCACCGGCACCACTCGTCGCCGTGAGTTTTCAGCCCAGCGTAGCACCCGCCGTCGTGGGGATCTGGCCCGACCGCTAGCACCTCGCTGCGGCCGAGAGCCTCCCCCGCCTCCCTACTGCGTGCCTCCGGCCGAAGCGCCTCCCTCCCCCACCCTCCTGCCGCACGCCGCCGCTGCCGGAGCAACTCCTCCCCCGCCTCCCTGCTGCACGTCGCTGTTGGCCGGAGCAGCTCCTTCCTTCCACCTCCCTACTGCGCGCCGCCGCTGGCCGGAGCAGCTCCTGCCTCCCACCTACCTGTTGTGTGCCGCCGCTGGCCGGAGGTAGTGGCCATGACGGAGGTGCTCGCCGCCGGAGCTCGCTGATTCCTCCTCTTTAGGTGCACCGCCGCCTTTCCGTCATGGCTGGCCCGTGCTGCGTGTGTCGACGTTGAGGAGGTCGTGGCACCTTTCCTCCATGGCCTCTCTCCGGCGAAGTTGCTCAGCCGCGTGACTGTGTTGTTGGAGATATGCCCTAGAGGCAATAATAAATATAGTTATTATTATATCTTTGTGTTTATGATAAATGTTTATATTCATGCTACAATAGTATTAACAAGGAAACATTAATACTTGTGTGAATTGTAAACTTAAATTGAAGTCCCTAGTATAGCCTCTATACTTCACTAGCTTGTTGGTTGATTAAATGATTGTGGTTTCCATATCATGAACATTGAGATGTTATCAACAACAAGATCATATCGTTAGGAGAATGATATGGTGGACATACTCCTATTGATAAGCGTAGCATAAAGATCAAGTCATTTCAATAGTTCAATTGCTATATGCTTTCTGATACATAGTAACCTAATTCCTTCGACCATGAGATCATGCATATCACCTTTACGGATGGATGCTTTGATGACATCAAACACCACACCGTGAATCGGGTGGCTATAAAGGTGGCATTAAGTGTTCGGAAAGTATTGGTTGAAACACATGGATCAAGAGGGGGATTTGTCCATCCACATGACGGATAGATATACTCTGGGCCCTCTCGGTGGAATGTCATCCAATTGGCTTGCAAGCATGTGACTTGGTCACAAGGGATCACATATCACGGGAACGAGAAAAGAGTACTTATCGGTAACGAGGTTGAACTAGGTATGCAGAGATACCGACGATCATAACCTCGGATAAGTAAACTATCGTGAGACAAAGGGAAATTGGTATCGTATGTAAGTGGTTCATTCGATCGCAAAGTAATCGTAGAAATATGTGGGAGCCATATGAATTTCCAGATTCCTCTATTGGTTATTGTTCGGAGAAGTGTCTCGATCATGTACGCATAATTCACGAACCGTAGGAGAGACATCAGTAACACCCTCCGATCGGACCTATGCAAGTTTGAGCAAAATTCGCCAAACCCGCATAGAAACGATTCAAAGGTGCCCACCAGCACTTTCGCAAGGTGGAAACGGTAATAACATTACACAACAGTCCTCGATGGGACCCGAGCAGATATATAACAATGACTCAAAGAGTCAAGAATACGAATATGATATACAAAGATCCAAATCACCTTGAAAGAGGGAGCGTCCGACTACGGACAAGATGCAAATGGGGCTAAGAGCCACGAAGAATAACCAATGGCGCCCATAACCCTGCCTGTGCCAAGCCGGAAGGGTAACCCCGCTAACGACGCCGATCTCAAAACCTGCTTAACAAAAGGGGTGCCGAAAGGGCAAAGGAAAAAGAAGGAGCGTCGATCGAGGCCAAGATGCAGGCGAGGCTAGAATTGGCGGTCCTCGCCTACATAGGTATGGTGGATCGAGCGCGGCAGCATGTACTAAACAACCTATAGAGACTCGATACAACTGGCGGATTTCAGAGGGGAGGGTAAGAATGGCCTATTCGGATCCAACTATCTGATACTAGCATCAAACAAACCCATCCTGGCGTTTCCCCCTCGAGACCAAACGAGGAAGTCAACCGAGGAACTCACACAGTTGGCAGTTTTACTTGTTCAGTTATAGTTGCGGCACTTTACTATTCAGGTTTAGATAATCGTCCTGATAAAATAAGCAGTGGGCACTTTTAGTTAATCATTCCGTGATAGTGGCAACACTTACTAGTCAGATACAATTATCATGAGATAACCCAAAAACCCAGCAGTTGTTGGTACTTTTATTCACCATTCCAGAAGTTGCAAGATTTGCTAGTCAGGTACAATTGTCGCAAGCGACCACCAAACAAGCAATTGTGGGCAGTATTAATTAGCCATTCCGTTATAGTGGAGCTGATTACTAGTCATTATAAGTCAAATTTATAGCAATAAACTTTAGTTATGCTTGTCTATGATCAAGAAACTGTGCTCCAAGTCGTCCATATCCGCGGACACGGCTTTCAGAAAGTTTTACCCGGCCGGGGTGCACCAATAGCAACACACGCTCGATCAACCTCGGAAAAACCAAATCAAAACCCAACGAGGCTTTCACGACTGAACAATCACAGGATTCAGAATTTGTAGGGTTCCCAACCTAATAAGGTAGAGTCCTCCTGTGTTTTACAATGCTAGTCCCTGGATCAATAGCTAGCATCCACAGTTAAGATGTAATATCAAGAAACAAAGGTCATAATATAACTTTATAACCAGGAATAACATAATTTTATTACATCAAACATAGCTCATTAGGCTAGTACATTACATTGCAGCGGAATAACAATAAGTATGGGTCCATCATCTTCAAAGTGCCACAGGCAGATGTTGGTTGTAGACTTTGTAATCCTAAACAATCAATCTTCACTAAAATCAATCAAACCTGCAACATACAAGTTACAGCCACAAGGGTCAATACATTTGAATTGTATTGGCAAGTGATACTATATAGTATAGTGGAATCTATCATCTACATGCATTTGGCTAAGTGGAGTTGAGGCTTGCATTGCTCAAAATAGATTTTTCTTATCATTTTGAAAATACTAAGTTTTTGCTTGACAAAATCATTTCCTCAATCAAAGATTTCAAGATCCTTGTACCAAGCCATCTCTCCATCAATGATTGAAGAATTCAAACAACCCTTGTTCAAACCACAAGATTTTAATTTAGAAATTTGAATGATGAGATTCTTGATTGCTTCCATGTCTTGATGCTCAAATTGTCCTTTACTGGGACATGGCTAAGTACTTAGATTTTACACTCTGCAGAGGTTGCGCACTTTCCCCACAAGACTTGGTTTCCCAAGACAAGATCTTTCAGAAGCTTTCCCTTAGACCAATATGGACGCGCTCCAACCTATCAAACACTACCACCCACTGTCCATTTGGCTAAGTTCTTGCAACCTATATGATCATGGCAGAGCCCATATTGCCAAGTGGTTGCACTTGAAGCTTCTCAACATTTGACATCTCAAATCTCTTTGTTTCCTGGGTGGCATTCCACAAGTGAGATACACAATCCAAGCCTATGGCATTGTGAACCACTCAACCATTCTCCACCAAGCAAGCCCATTCCACCCAGGTGATTCATTAACTTAGTTGTTTTATTAAACAAAACTTAAGTCCTCGGACTTAGAATATTTTTCCATAGTGTGAATATATATTCCACCCATGTTTTCTATTAGCTAGGCTAAGCTTGGTAGTAGTAGGAATCTCTAACTTAGGAAAATCCTACTAAGGATTCATCTACTAGGTTTTCCTATAGCAAGATCTATACTTAGCAAAATCCATGCAAGTTTTACTTAGCAAAATCAATAATGCATAGTGAAAGTAATAGGATAGAAAGTATGAAGCATCACTTGCCTTTTTGGTAGAGTATAGGTTCACTTCTTGATCTTTGCAACACTCACACTCTTCAAGTCACTACAAATCAATCAAGCAAGGCACAAACTCAATCTACCAATCAAGCAAAACAACACATATAAATAACAAAGTCAAAGAAATGCATGCAAGCATGCCAAGCTTTGTTTTGTTTGAAAAAGTGGTCCCTAGTGGGTCATAGACATTTGGGTACATATAATGGTTATTTCCTAAAGTGGCCAAGTCATTTGTAAAAGGTTTCACTTTAAAACCATTATCAAAACAAAGTGTTATTTTATGTGGTGTAGAAATATTTTTATTAAGGCATTAGCCTATAGGGTTCACCAAATGAGTTGCTATTGCAAAACTTGGTGTTTTTGGGTCAGAGGTTTGGTCCAAACTATTTTCTCAAAGTTTCTTTTCCATAAACATTTTTATAATAAAAACTATTCCTTTTATTTGGCTAGAAAATGACTTAGTCAAGTAATCTAACCTAAATTTTACAAAAATCATTTCTAACACCAAGGGTTGGTTCCTAGGATCAGTAGGGTCACAACAAACCAATTGGCAAAGGTTTGATCTCAAAATTCATTTTTAAATGATTTTTCTAATGTTAGCAAGCACACAAAAGAATCTGCAAAATCAAACAATTTATCAAATACTATTTGCTAAACTAAGGGTAGGGTTGGTTAGGGCTTGTTCTCCTGAATTCATTGATATAAAGTTTGCAAAATTTGGACGTGTGGTTTGAAAGTTACAAAGGTTTAAAGTTTGCAAAACATTCTGTTTTCAAATTCTGTTTTTAAACAGAACAACGACACGCGGCACGTTGCTATTAGCTGGTACCGGTTCGGCCGGATCGTGGCTGTGGGGCGTTGGATCTAGTTTGATCGTACGATGTATGCGTACCTCTTCGCGGCTTAAGTCATCTAATCCTGCTCGCTCACTCTGGATCGAACGGCTGCAAACATTCAGACCGAAAACAGGCGGCGCTGCGCGGTGGTGCACGGCGGCGACGGCCGGACGAGATGCTCGCGGTGGTTCTAGGAAGCGAGGAAGACAAAGGGGGTGCTTACCGTGTTCGCCGTGGCGTGGGAAAGCTCCATGTGCCTTCTGCTTGTCTAGGGGTGCGTTGGTGTTGCGGGAATTGCTCGCCGGAGCTGCTCTGGTTCTCGGGTGCGGTCAGACGCTGTCAGGGGCGAGGCTACGGGGCTCGCTGAAGCAAGGCAGGGGGTGCGTTAGGCGCGTCTGGTGCTAAGGAGTATGTGAGCATCACTGATTGTCATCGGGGAGGTTCGAGCTTACCAGGAAGAGTCGCCGGAGAAGGAGACAGACGGCGGCGCTGCAGATCGTCGTCGTTGGCGAGGATAGAGGGCGTCCGCGGTCGAATGGGTGATACGGGGAGGAAGGTCTGGGAGTGGGGAGAAAGTTTGGGTGTGCCAGAGAGCAAGGGGGGCGTGTAGCAGCCGGAATCGGTAGTGGAAGTCGTCGGAGACAGAGGAAGCTCTTGGGTCGATTGTGGCAGCCTGGGCGGAGAAGGAGTGGTGACAGAGGAATGGAGGAGAGGCGTGGGCGATTAAGACAAGATGGTTGCGGGGGATTAAGGGTGGCGTTAGCGAATTGATGCCCATGAATCAATGCCGCAACGCGACGAGAGAAGGGAGAAGCAGTCGCGGGGTGGGTGAGAAAGATGAACAGTGGAAGGGGTCCACTTGGAAGTGAAAGGAGGGAAGTGGAGGTGGGGCCAGTAATCGGTCGCTCAGTGGGTAATTTGCTGGGTGAAAAACGATTCGGGGAGGGGAGAGGGGAGCTGGGCCGCTGGTGGGCTTCGTGGGTTGCTGGGTTGGGTTGGTTTTCTTATATTTTTTTCTGTCTGCTTTGTTTTTTCTATTTTCTATTTACTGATTTGGATTTCAAACAACAATTCAATCAATCCAAATAAATTCATACAAACACCACATTTCAATTCTTTGATCTTGGTTCTGTTTATCAACATACCCAAATTCCAGAATAAAATAATAATTTTATTCTTTTTAAGATCCATTCTTTATTTAAATAAAATGGATATTTTAGTTATTTAATAATATAGGGTTTGTTTTAATTAATATAATCTTCATTTAAAATCCAACCACTTTCAAATCCAAATCAGTAGGTTTATTTGGAAATAAAGAATATTTTGATACTTGTTAAAAATAAAATAATCCTTTTTCTTTAGGGTCCATTAATAATTATATATAATGGGCTTAGTTATTAAATCAAATAGGGTTTGATTTTATTAATAAAATCTTTATTTGAAACCTAAATATTTTCAAAATCAAATTAGTAGGTTTAATTTGGGAAATATATAATATTTGGAAATTTGTTTTAAAACAAAATAACCTTTTATTTTAGTATCCATTATTAATTATTATAATAGACTTTCATTATTAAATCCAATAGGATTTGTTTTATT
Source organism: Avena longiglumis (assembly GCA_030063025.1). Lineage (NCBI taxonomy): Eukaryota > Viridiplantae > Streptophyta > Magnoliopsida > Poales > Poaceae > Avena > Avena longiglumis. The sequence goes on from CP125979.1 coordinate 214,646,957, forward strand.
GAGATATTTATTTTGAAATCTAAAACAAGCCCAAACACTTTAGTAGGTTTTATTAGAGAATATAAAATATTTGGAAAACCTATTTAAAACAATCTTAATAAGTTTTGATGTTTTAATTAAATTGGTAAAACTTCTTATTTAAATAAAGTTT